>JAXCHO010000025.1:12565833-13834166 GCA_036630365.1 Acanthiza pusilla
CTAGGCACGCCTCAGAGCCCACCCAGGCAAGGCCCTCCTCCCTAGGGGGTGGGAAGAGAAAGCATCAGCCTGGAAGGCAGAGAGCGGACCCAACTCCCGCCCAGGCGAGGCCCAACCTCCACAATGGCATCGCCTGGGAGGCAGAGAGGCAATCCTCCGCATCTCCCCTTTACGCAACTAAAATCTACAGCCTCCCCGGATTCTCTCACCGTGAGCCCCGGACCCCAGGTCCCCGGCCCGCGGACCCCCTTCTCCGAATCTCCCAGGTGAGACCCCAGCGAGGTTACGACACTGAGGCGTCGACTGAGAGGCGGAGGGGTAGCCCAAGGCCGTAGGCCTAGACCCGGAACACCCGGAAGGGAACCGTGGGAACCGGAAGCTCCTCCCACAGGGGAGGGGCCAGGACCGGAAGGGACGAAGGCCCAAGGCCCGCCCAGGAGCCCACCCCCCTCAGGACCGGAAGAGGTGGAGGCCTCCCACAAGCGTTCACCCCCCCCATCCCGGAAGGGTGGAGACCCAAGCTTCGCCTGGAAGTTCGCCACTCCCATCCTGGGCCCGCCCAGGGGGAGGGGACAAGGAAGGAAAGAAGAGTAGGATTGTGGGGAGAAGGAGTGGGGGAAGGGAAAGCCATGTGGCCGACGCCATTTTGCAAACGACAAAATGATGCCGAACCGGGATAGAAGAACTGGGGAAGGACAACAGAAAGTACAAACAAAATGCAACTTACTAGTGCAAGCTTCCAACGTAAAACATAACTCAAATCAATAGTTTAAACCAAAATCAGGGTATAATACCAACAAAATGCGTCCTGTTAGTCCCAGGATTCCAACATAAAATTGAACTGTAAACTGAAATGGGGAACGAACTGGGGAGGGGGGCCACAGGGAGTTACCCCTGGGATATTCTCCCCCCTTTCTCAAAAAAACTACAGAACTGGGGAAGGGGCCACCGGGAACTGCAACTTGGAAGGGCAACTCACCCCCTTTTCCAAAAAGGACCGTAGCCCCTGTTTGGGCCCTTTTCAGAAAAGAAACACCCAGCCGAACAACTGAAGGGCAAACTTAAAGTAAAAAGGGGAGGAAGGGCAGGCGCCGCTGCTCTCACCCGATCGTGCGTCCCTGGGGTCTTGAGCAGGAAGGCCACCTCCTTGGCGTCCAGCTCCGGGAACCTGCCTCTCCTCAACGAAACCACCATTGTCCGGTCCTCGCCGTGCTCTCCCGGATCGGTCCCGATGATCTTCTTTCGGGCTGCCCCTCCGATCCGGCGCTTACAGCAACAGTGGGGCAATTCGGGTCCAGGTCCAATAGAACCTCTTCGGGCGCCATTTGTTGTAAGCGATAAAATAAGAGGCCAACCACGATGGTTGGGGGTGCTGGGGGGAGGACTCCTCCCCGAGCTCTCCTTTATTCAGGCAGCAGGGCTTGGGTGGTCGGGAAGGGAGAGCAGGGGAAGGAGGACCAGTTGTGCCTAGTTGTCATGAGGACCACATGGCCCAACATGGCGACAACTGGCACCGAGTGCCTGGAGGCACACGGTTAAGTACAGGACGGATAGCCCAATGAGGGAAGAGGGAGAGGGCGGTGCAGGGATACATAGACCAATGGTTACAAAGGTGGGAGGAGTACAGTTCAAAGTAACAAATCCGAGACATAACAGTAAGGAATGTGCTGGAGAGGTGGGCGGTTCCTGGGCCCTGGGCACGCCTTGTCCTCAGTCCAGGGGCGGGCCCACAGGCTTCTTCCCCGAGGTCCTCCCACGGCAGGCGGAGCCATGCTGGGAGGCAGGAGCAGCATGGGGGCGGAACCGCTTCGCTCCTTCCATCTCTCCCTGCTTGTTGCGGGGGTGGGAAATCCACCCTCCGCACACTATGAGGTGAACTGTGCCAAAAGTCATTCAATTTTCTTACTCCAGTTCTTTTACACCTTTACACTGCAGCTGCCAAGCACACAGGCAAACCAAGGTCTGAAATGTGTAGCTTCAGAAAATTTGTCACTAGCACACCAGTGCAAAATCCCATCTCCTAAAAAAATAAATTCTCATTTGCAGCATCATTTGCACAAAGTTAAACTTGCCATCAAGACAACTATCTTCATCTAGGTACAGGAAGTTGTACAAGAAGTTATTTATATTAACATGATTTCATTATTTTAAAGGAAAATCATTATATTGTTTTAACATTTCTGGAAGGCTGATTTGTGCTTCTTTGAAATTTGTTTATAATGATCTCTTACTGATGAGGCACAGCTTTTTCAGCAAACTGGTTTACAGAAACTGACCACAAGAATAATAGCCAATCATTGGATTATCATGTCACTATTTTTTAATTTTATGGGAAATTAGATATGAGTTTGTAGCCAACTCCTGAGAGATGTTCTCTTAAACCTTTGGAAGAGCTTGTAACAGGGGATTTTTTTCCTCTACATTGTACAGGAAATTCTTGGCGGTAGCTGGCTCAATTTTTAAAAGTGATGTTTGTTTGTGAAAGTTGACAGACAGTTCCAGAGACAGAAATTCTCTGCTGATTTACCAGACAGGTACAGAATGCAACAGGCATTTCTTCAGCTTTCTCTTGCTGCACTTAAAATCTAAACAGGTGGTTTTCTTTTCAATTTCTGTGTACATTCTAACACTTATTTTTGAATGATCCTGAAACGTATTAATTAGTTTGGAATGCCTCATAAGAAACAAACGGCAATAGTCAAAACGGTTTCCTATGGGAAACTAAATTTTGCTTGTATAGCAATGCCTTGCAGGCACTCACTACGGGACTTACAAAATTTTGTAAAGGTATTGAGATAGTAAAATTAAATATGAGCCACTACCGGGAAAAAAATAATGGACCAATTATCAAATTGTAATTGATATCATACCCAGGTAATGGTAGCTATTCTCCAATTGACTGAAGAAAAGAGCAAATCAAAGCCACAACCAAAAAAGAATAGCCTTGCAGTTTGTTTTTTTGTTATTCTGTCTGTTCTGATTCAGAAATTATATGCACTCAACTACCTAGCAAAAAGAAATGTGCCACTTTTCAAGGCAGTTTGGTACTGGGTAGAAGCAGAAATGGGATCAGTTTCTGTAAGACAACCTGGCAGCTTTGGCTGAAGGAGATGTCCTGAGGGTACCCTTGCACTTGCAGTATGAGGTGAGTAAATATGATTGGGATAAAATTATGTCCTAGTCACAAAGGAAAATAAGAGAAGCGCAGAGTAACCCCTAGAAAAAAAAATCAGATAGAGATGATTCTTCAGTTCCCACTTCCTTTACAGGTAGCAGCAAAGCCAAGGCAAAGCAGTTATTTCATTTTCTTGCCTGTTGTGACCAACTGTCTGATCCAAGTACTCCAGCCCATGGAAACGTTGCCTATTCTTTCGAAATAAAGAACAACCTATTCTGTATGGGAGTACTCCAGAGACATCTCTCACCATACCATCTGCATTTCAACAGCCACGATCAAAAAAGAAGCTCTGGGACTGGAGCTATACTTTTACAGCTCCAGGTAAAGCTCAAAGCATGGCTCACTGCATGGCAAATGCTTCTAAAGATGTTCTCCAGCAAATGGGTGGAAGAGTGCAGCACTATTATGTAACCTTAGTGCAATGGAACAATTCATTCTTCTGTTTTAATTCTAACCATCGTCATTGCTCCAGGTACTTTGTCTGAAGACAACAGAACTCCACAAATTGTTTTCTACACATTGAGTCACAAGACTATTAGAATAAAATTAAAAAGCCTTGAAAAATCCTTAAACCATGTGAAGTTACTTCATCTGTATTATTCATAATTTTTAACTTTCTTATTCTTGTTCTGGTGAACAAGAATTCCATGTAGTATTTTCAACAGGTTCTTACAGTGTACTTAGAGCACAGGTCACATGTTTACAGGAATCTCTCAAATTTGTATACCTCATGCCTAATTTACTAAAAATGAATAATTACAAAATAAACTTATAGATAGACTCATAGATGGATTAAATGCACTAGTCCCAGAAACAAATATTGTATTGCAGCTACAGAGAACAGTTGAACTGTCAGAAATATCTATATTGCATCTAACTGTTTAAATATCACTTTGAATAGAATAGAATTTTTAGTATGAAATTTTCCAAAATATTCAAACCCTGCTAGTGGTCAATTTAAATATTTTAAGTGAAAGTATACTAGCAAAGGCTACACTCTTTGTTTACTCAGAGCTGTGTTCTTCATAGACTGAAGATTTTAAGCATTTCAGCATTCTCACAAAATTTGGCTAAAATTTACCCTTTGGCTTCCAGCAAGAGGCAAGTTGTTTTTATGAAGCTAGTAAATGACAACATTTTGGAGTTTTTAATAGTGAGATGTTCTCCAGATACATAAAAGGAGAGCACTAGTGGATATACACCTGTGCGTAGTAATGATGAGATGCATTCAAGTTACCCACAGCGTCTAGATGTTTTTTTCTGGATTTCTACACATATTTTTCCGATACTATCTCAAAATATCAGTTGAATTCTCAGAGACATTAAAAATTGAGATCCCTATCACAAGCACAGTCATCAACTTTTATATATGTTCATCATCTAAGCATGATTAGAAGCCTGTTTCATGCTTGCAATACTATAGAAGAAATGAGAGATGTTAACATGCATTTCAATGGACATATATAGATGTTTGCTGTAAATATTTCAAGTGATATGACATGATATTAAATTTTAATTAAAGTTTCTAGGAGTTCTGTAGATTTGACATGGTTTGTTCACTTATTCTAACATGATACAAGTTCTGTTGGCACCTAATTATGAATAACCACCGACTAGACTGACCTTAGAGATTTGCAATTTAGATGATACTCTGTAGCAAGAGATTTTAGACATGAGGGAGAAAGGGTGAAACCAAGCAAAACTTTACTGAAAGTGTCAGAAAGTTTAGGGAAAGACCAGCATTGGAATTGATGCAGTTTTTCTGTATTTCTCACAACAGAACATGACATTTCTAGAAGGAATTAAATTATTCTGTATTAATACAACAAAGAGTCAAGTGAAAGCATGGAGATGATATGGTATTAGAAGATGTTTGATACTAAATTGTCACTGAACAGCTAGAGACTGAAATATTCTGCTGTTTATTGTGACATCAACTCAGAGATGCCACAGTACTGTGTGTCTCTATTACAGAATTCCTATCACAGTGAAGCAGACTTGCTCTGGACGTGGCCCTTTCTGATTCAGAATTACAGTAAAAAATTGCTAAACTGCATGGATGAATTCCTATACACATAGGCCTGGATTCATAAAGTGATCTGTTACCTACTTGCAATGAATTTAGAATCTTAAAAGGCACAGTGATGTGTTTTACAAAAGTAAGGCATATCAATCTTTAGATCCATCAAGTCAATGCCTTTCATAACTATTATTCTGCTTTTCTGAAAAGCAGATTTTTTATCTTTTTCTCATGACTACAGATCTTGGTTTAGGACACAGCCAGGAGCAAAATATAGCAGGAAAGTTTTTCTTTTGATCCTGCTACTATTAGGAGATACTCCTAACAATAAGATAGACTTTTGTTTGGAGATTTGCAGTCTACACCCAAAGAGATACAAATATTTGGAATAACCTTCATAGCTGCAGGCTCAGCTGAAAGTTGGAGGTAGACCATTTTTAGTTACGTATTACAGTTACGTTTACTAAATTTCAAAGCAAATTATATAACTTAGTTTACAGTGCTGATAGCAGTTTAGGAATATCCTTTTCCCTGGGTGTACATGTTTGCTGTTGGCTGTGAATAGTAAAACACCAGTGACATAAATAAACTGATTACAGGAAAAGAAAGTGCTGATTCAGTAATACATTTCCAAAGGTCAATGAAAATCTTCACTTTCAAAATCCCTTCAATCCTTATTGACACTCTTTGGTGCTGCTGTGTTATACTACCTGTTTAAACTGTTTTTAAAAATATGTCTAGTGTACTGATAGCTCAAGGAAAATTCAGCATCCAAGATTTGGGAGTCCACCTCTAGCCTCACATCCCCCATGATATCCCTATCTCATGCAGATATGGTATACATTATTTAAGACAAATTAAAATAAAGACAATGTTAGTAGTACTAATCTTTAAAAACAGTTTTGATGCTACTTTCTAATCTGTTGAGAGAAAAAAAAAAAGAGAGCTTGGAGTACTTGGTATTTTTAAGATTTCACTATTTTATAATTTTGTCTCATAGAGAAATTCTGCCTTCAGAGACATACTGGTTGATGTTATATTTGTTGATGTCAATGGAACTGCACTTATTCCTTAAAAGGTTATAAGGTCAGAATATTTCCCTTAATCCTTAAATTGGTCTCCCTGGTAGGTACAATCCATGGAGATTCTTCCACAAGTTTCTTCTCCTAGTCAGTGTCAGGAGTAACTTCATCCGTGTTTGTCCATTGTAAAATACAATCAGCTGAAAACTACATAGCAATCCTATATAACTTGTTTTCAGGATGAGTGATTTCATTTCTATATACCCCATGCTGTGAAGATGGGAATACTTAAGCTGTTTGTTAAGTTCTGGTTTCTATAATTTAAATATGAGGGAGATCTTGTCAGAAAAGTGTCTTTACTAAGATTTACTTGTTCAACTGCTTCAAAAAAGTTTTATACTTGTTAATCTTCCAGGAGTACTAAAAAGATGATTTTATCTCTGACATTTGGAGAGGACATAGAAGGATGGAAAGAATAAGTTTTAATGAGATTTCCTTGTGGGATGTAGTTATGATTCTGGTATTTATTAGTGGGCATTTATTTGAATATGAAAAACAACCCATTATAAGAGTGAGGTGATTGAATATATATCCTTTGCTGCACACGCTGTCATTCAAAGTCATTGTCAGTTATATAGAGGTTGAGGGGTTCTTTTAATTTTTGTGTAAGGGTTTGGGTTTATTTTCTTTTTGTTCTGGTGGTTTTCTTCCTTGCAGGAGGAAGTGGGAAGGTTAACATATTAGGAAATTAAGTAGAGAAATTATTTTCAGGTTTCCTAGAATATATATGTGTGCAAGACACCACTGAATAGCTGTGATGTTCATCACTTTTCATCTGTTGTTTTTAGTAGTTAAATTACTTTTTCTGTTATATAAGATTATCATTACCACTCTTTGCATTTTCATAAGAAAATTCAAGTTGCAGGAGGGAAAGAAGCATTATATTATTCTGGAAAAGTAGTATTTCAGAACATTCAGAAAAGGAAATACAATAGCGCTAGAAATACTGTGCTGTCGGTGTTGACTATTCCTAATTGTCAGTAGTCTTATGTTTGCTGTCTAGCTAATTTCTAACTGACCTAGCTAATTTTATTGTCATAAGTATCAAGCCAGTGAACTGACTGGGTTTGCTGCAGTGTATCCCAGGTCCACTGCAAATGCAATGTGTAAGCACAGTGCTCTGCACATTTTCAATTGCCTGTCAAGGTTTTGATTTATTGTGATTTTTTAAAGGTGATGGCATCTTTTCAACAGAAATCGGGCATGTCCATCTCCTCATGATTAGCCAATATATTTCTAAACAATGAAGGCTCATATAGATTAGTTTACAGTTAGTTACAGTACAATAATAGTATATGTAATCAAGTATAACAAACTAAGTAATCCCTTCCATTTTAAAAGGAGCTAGAACCTAAACTTCTTAGGCAAAAAGACTGCAGAGGGCAGTATTATACCCTCACCAAAAAGGTCTTTCACTCCAGATGTTTGGCAATCTGATTATCAGGTCCCTTACACCAGTAGAATAATGACTCTATTGAAGTCAAGGAAATTACATCAGTGTATAGGCCCAGTATTTCCAAATCACTGCATAAACTTGACAGATAGAAAATCAATAGCACACAATTCAATCATACCATTAAGCTGCTTGACAGAACGTATATATGAACAATTGATGAACCAAGTATTAAATGAAAGGGTTTGGCACTATATGACTAAGTGTATAATTGATAATTATTGATTGCCATATGAAAACATTAAAGCGCATTCAATACTCGGGAGAACGTTTCAAGAGGTGACATCCAGCACAAGTGAAGGAGAAAGGAAGGCTCTATATATTACCAGAATAATGTATTAAAAGAAGTTTTCTCTGAGTTGTTTGATTATCTCGTTTTGTTGTTTGTATGTGATTTTAGCTTATTTTTGTGTTATTTCCAGAAATGGAAAAAAACCCCAAAACCAAGAACAAAACCAAAACCAACCTCCTGCTAGTGCAAACAGATTTAGAAATGTAAATAGAAAAAAAGCAATAGTGTTGCCTCATCAGATTTGATTTATAAGTTCTCTATTTAAATGGAATAAATTAAACATATCAGTACAAGGTAAAGTGATGACTTCCATTTTCTTAAAAACTATGACAATTGGGATAATATATTTGTATACATTTCCTTTAATTACAAAATGAGTGATTTCACTAAAATAACAAGTGTGAATCTTTGTCCATTAAAACAAAATTAGTCCATGACAAACGTGCCAGGCCTAGTGGATCTCCAGGGACCTGCGGGCTTTTCAATTGCTTTGAAAGACAGTTAATTCACTTGACTCACAAACTATTCATATCCATGAGACAAAGAGGGGATGTGACCCACCACCCTCTGAAGGTAGACATTACTAACTGGTTTCAAGGAGCAGAAAACCCTTCTGTGAGCAGCTGGGAAGCACAGAAAGGAGATTTATGTTCCAAAACAAGTTTATTCACTTCCTCTCTCTGCTGCACTGTGGGAGTGAGTTCCACAAGAGTTAACAATTATTTCTGACTTCTAACTCATTTCTGGTAAGATATTAATCAAATCCTTGGCAAATCAAATGAAAAGAATTGTTTTACTCCTGCCCAAGGAGCAGAATCAGCCTGGGAGGCTGTGGTCCCTGTCTTGTTCCCATTCTGTTTCTGTGTGAGTTTAGGTAAGAGTCTAAACAGTGAACTGCGCTGGAGAAGTGAGGTTTGAAAGCAAAAAGGAAATAGAAAAGGGATAAAAGGGAAGATTTTTTTAACTCATGCAGTTTCCTTACTCTGCATTTCCATGTGCTGTGCACACACCTCTGCTGGCACAGGGGAAAGGACAACATCTGAGCGGCAGAAAGGCTGTGGGGCAGTAGCTGATTAACTGCCCATGCCACTGAGAATGAAATCACATGGTTTTGGAGCTTAAAGTTCTGCTTCTGTGCACAGACAGAATCTCACTGCTTTTCATAAGGCTTGACTCCTAAAGGCCAAGACTATATATGAGCTGAGACAGCGCTAAATGATGTTTCCTCATGTTTCCAGCATGGGAGCAGAGAGAATTGACTTAGTCTGTGCCTGTCCAGATCACTTGATGTTCTCCAACAACCTACTGTGCCATTGGAGTTTCCCTTTTGTTCCCCCAATATCTCTGTAGGCAGCACACTGACATGTGAAAGCTCTGCATGGATGCCCTCAAAGCGACTCAGCTCCTATATTTGACAAAAAATATTTTCCTAAATCAGTGTGGCAATGAAGTCAGGGCTGTATAGCCACTCATCTTTCAAAAGGGTTGATTAGCTCTGGTACAGGGCTGTTCTGCAGTGCCAGAAATTCCAGCACCTCACTGCCTTTGTGCAGTACAGATGGGAATTGGGCACTTTAGGGAGAGAGCTGAGGGCTGTGTAGGGGATACAAGATGTGAGTGAAGGCTTGGCTGCTGCAGGCAGTTCCCACAGGGTGACAGCAATGATGTTTGGTTTCCAGGATGAATGTTGCATCATGAGTCTTATAAAATTAAACTTCAATAATGAATGAATGAGACTAATAATAATAATGTTAGTGTGGCTATGTAATTCCCTGGGTATTAATATTTCTTCAGTTTCCAAAACACACCAAAGATAAAAATTATCTTTCAGGGAAATGTAATGCTTTTAAATCTGTAGAGTCAAAATTTTATTTCAAGAAAAATTCTGTTCCTGTAGCCATAAATGGAAAAATCAGTACTTCTAGTTAACAAAATGTTTCATCTGCGTTTTAATCCATCCCAACACTGTCATGAGAATCATGACTAATGAATCCTTTCTTCTCTAGACATAATTTACAATAGTGAACAAAAGGTAATTTTTAAGTTTTGCTTGCCCATTGTAATGCTTAAGCATTTATGCAACGAGAAAGAAACAAACACATTTATAAATTAAACTTCAGTTTGTACCTCAGTGCCATTTACTGACTAATTTAATTGAAAGTTCTTTGTAGAGACTAAATTCACAAAATTAACTTCATGAGATGGTACTACAAAAATATTTTACTTATTTGGAGACAAGTTAAGAAATAAACATCTATTATATGTTCTCTGCGCTACATACTCTACTATATTTGTAGAATATAAATCTATTCGGTACAAGCCAGTTGATGGAAATAGTTCCACTTTCACTATTTGCAACAAAAAAGAAGATGACCAGACATGTACATTTTTCCTGGGATACAGAAATGTGGTTTTCATTATTGCTGCTGGGCTTTTCCTTATCCTAGCTGCAAATTCAGTCAAATGTTGAAAGTGTGCCCTCCAACCATTTGAGATGCAGTCCCAACTGCAACTTTACTATGCTTATCAGAAGGAAATCCAGAGAACATTTAAAATGAAAAATTCTTGCCAACTTCCTGAGCATATCTAATTCTAAATTTCAGGCATGAAATAAGTATTAAAGGATGTCATAGCACAAGTCACAGTACAACACTAAGATAATCTAGGTGAGGATGCTCCATTTGCTAAACAAGCTGTTTCTCATTGATAAACTTTGAGACAGTCAGTTCCACTTTGGCACACACAAGAAGAATACACATAACAGTTTTAAATTATAATAAAGTGTCATGTAAAAAGTTATACAGCTCAGCAGGAAATAAATTTAGGATTTTTGCTTTATGCATGGTTGCTGGTTATTTGGTTTAATTAGTAACAGCATGAATGGCAATAGAACTTCCTAAGGTTAATGAAAGCAAGATCTGAATAAAACATCTTATAATTTGGTTTGTATCTGAAAGACTTCCATCTTCAGTTGCCACTTACCATCACGCAGAGTTGTATTGAGCATTAAAATCAGTGATAATCAATATCAGTAGGGTGCACCCGTAATACCCAATAAAGGTGTCACCTGTATACAGAGTACTTTTGAGATTAAGGATTAATTTACCTTCTTTTAGGTGACTGTTTGTTACCTATTGGCCTCTTGAGTAGAGTTTCAGCCTTCCTTTTGAGACCTCAGAGAAATTAGGACGTTTCTGCTTTATAGACAGCCTTACTTGATCCACAAATCCACCCTTTGCCATCATCTTCACCACATTAAAATCTGCCGGGGTAGTCCTTTTTTATAATGACTATTGATTATTTTTCAGTATAGACTGAAACAACATGAACCTGCTGACCAAAATATTTGAGGAACTGAGACTGAAAAAGAAAATTTTAGAAGTCACCATTGAGATTACATTTCTCTCAATATTTCTAAGAAATGAATTTAGCATGATGAATGCTTTTCTTTACCTTCTCTGGAGTTTTGGTATTAGAATACCTTAAAACTAAAAATGTTATTTGGCTTATCTGAGGTAGAAAGAAAAAGAACAAGCCTGGATTTGTTTAATTTTATAATTTCTCAGCCCAAGATTTTCCTTGAGTTTCAGATTTATATTAATTAAAGAAAAAATAACTAAGTGTTCTTGTTCTGAATTGTGAGACCATACATATTCATCTATTTTATCATGTCTATTTGCATATTTCTGTATATTTAATGCATTTTGGTTTTTTTTTTTTGTTTGTTTTTTCATTTGTTTGTTCGTTTGTGCATGTGTGTGTGTATGCATGGTAAACACACAAGTAATGCCATTGTTTTGAAAATGAATTAAGCTAAATTTCTTCCTTTGTCTGTTTGGAATATTCTTACTAAATTTATCAAAAAGGAAAACACCGCCATCTAATAATCACCTCTGCTGCATCTCTTTTTAAATTGTAAGTGAGAAAATGATGGTTATGTTATCTTTTGGGGGATTTTCTGCTTATTACTGATTTTAAAAAAATTAATATTATGTGTCAAAATATTAAGCTATAACTAACCAGCTGTTATCCTTACTGCTTCTTCTTTGAGTTCTTATTAATTTCCACCTTTTTTCAAATTAACCAATATTCTTTTTATGTGTGTGTTTGTTCCAGACCAAGGTTATCTCATGTACTGTTTTTCTGTCTTTTCTAAAAGAATCTTCTTGATCTGGGCTAGATCTCTTCAAAACAGCTCGGAGGACATTTTCAATAGGCTGACGTTTCTTAGCTGTCTTCTGTTGATCCCTAAATCTACAGACATGCCAAAACCTAAAGAAAGCTCCTAATCAAAGTGATTGACTCTGGAGCATTTCACAGCCATTCAATGTTTGTCCCCCAAAAAACCTGTGAGTGAGGGAAGCACTGCTGCTTTGCTTCTGAAATGGGAAAGAGGATCACTGCAAACGTGGGCACGGAGTTTGTTCATTGTTTAGGGCTCACCAGGAGCCCAAGCCTCCAGTGGATGTGTCTCCTTCCCATGTGAGCCTCACAGCCCTTCCAGCCCAGCTTGGATTGGGCAGTCCGTCCGGCAGAGTGGTCAGTCGGGTTCAGAGGTCAGTGTGCCAGAGGGGCTGCCCAGGACACAGGGAGAGAATGAGCTGTGCCATGCCTGGTGCTCCGAGGGACCTTGATTCCTTCAACAATGTCCTCACACACTTTGCCCTCCTGACAGCCGAGTCATGGAGCAGCGTATGGAGAAAGACCTGGATTGCCAGGTAAAGGATAATGAGAGAGTTATAACAGCATGATGATTTTCTGCTGGTATGCAGTAAAGACACAGTAGACCTTAACCATTTTTGCTGTAGGGCACAAAAGCTCAAGTAGCATGGATATGAGCCAGGCCACCACATGGCCAAGGGATCAGTAGGGTGGATTTATCCAGGAACAGATGTAGCTGGGGAGATTAATAGTAATATGTGAAGGAGTTAGGTACTATATTTAATCTGAAATAGTAACAATGAACTAGACATCCAAGATAAAATGAAGGACATCATTGAGCTGAACATGCCTTCCACAAACTCAGAATTACACTCCTGTTCTTCATGAAAATGATATTGTACTGAACAGTTAAGTCATCTCTACTGTGATTGTTGTTTCCCAAGCTGCAAATTTTGGGCAGTCTCTATGTACACACTTGTAGCTTTATTCATTAACACATGCATTTATTTGTAAGAAGATCTGTATTCCCTTACACTATCCTGTAATTGTATGAACCTGTGAGAAGGATGTGCAGTATCAGAATTTTACTATAAATCAAAGCAGTAGATCGAGGCTGCTCAATTCTTCAGATCCAGGGAAACAGCGACCAGTAAAACCCCTTAGTCATTATTAGGTCCAGTATGTGCTGCTGAAGTGGAAGTACGGAAACAATGTGGTAGACACAAAATTTAAGCAAAACTCCTCTTCATGGCTCTCCTAATGATTTAGAAAATGCAACTATCCTTGTTCTTTTGTCTTCCTCCTCCCTTCATTTTGTAATAATCACACCAGCTTGTAATCAACTATCCCTTATAATGAGGAGATAAGCTGGTTGTGCACAACTGTGTGTGGATAGAAACATGTTCAATCTAATTTTCACATTGAGCAGCGTTAGTCTTCAAGGATTAGAAATATTTGTAATTTTTGTCTGTGTTGGTTATATTGGCTCTCCTTTGCTACCTTAGTGAAGAGTTGATTTAAAAAATTTTGCACTTCTGGTTTGCTTTCCAGCAACACATCATAAAGCAGTTTTCAAAGATAGTTATAATGAGTGTTTTACAGATTGAGAAACTGAGTCCAGGCAAGTGATTTATTCAAAATTATGCAGTGAGGGATAGAACCTAGGTTTCCTGGCTCACAGCTCATTGCTCAAAGCACTATGTAATGCTAAGTTACTTTAGAGGATACCTTTAGATGGCAGAAAGTAACCAGAGTAGAATAGCATCTCCTCCTGCTATTCATGTGCAATGTGTGCAGTCAACCTCTCCATTTTCTCATTCCTCAGGGGGTCCATCATCTCTCACCTCCTGTTTGGCAGACCCTACAGTAAGTAATGCTGCACAGGGTTAAGAGAAAAGGAAGAAAGAACTAGAGAGAAGGGTTGGCAGCTGTGCTGCAAAAGGGAACTATGGCAGTCCTTTTTAGACTACAAAGTGTTTAGCGTTCACACTTTACATTTTAGAAGAAACTTCTATCATGTCTATCACAGAGACACCACAGGCAAGGAAACCAAGGGAAAAATAATAATTAAAAATTCTTGCTCCTCAGGACATGGCTGAGTATGCTTTTAATTTTAATTTATTTTGGCATTTTTTCCTGTAAATATTCCTTTATTATTTATAATGTTTATAATGTATGAATTCAATCTGTGATCCCTCTTCCCGAGGTTCAGCCTCACTTACACCTTGAATAAACTCACTTATATCCAAAAGTTACGATTTGCCAGTTAGCAACTGTATGAATAATGGCAATGATTGTTGGAAAAGAAATTCCTTTAGTGAGGAATGTTGAAAGGATAGGCTTCTACAGGGAAACATGGGAAATATGTAAATGAAGGTCTCAACTTTTATTCACTGCACCCTATTACAGACATTCTGAGCAATTTTTATGAGGGTTTTTTTATGCCTTTATGTTCTAATATATCAGTCAAAGGCAGAGCAGACTAAGAGGTTGCAAGCAGAAATTTGATGGGAGATTTTTAATGGGAGTAGCTTAAAAAGATTATATTGTAAATTCACTTTCCACCTGACATCATGAACATCTTTGTATAAATAGGTGTTAAATGGTATAGTTTCACATATATGGGAAGGCTGCTCTTCACCTTTCACTTTAGGTTGTTATGAAGAGTATATTTCAGAGCTGTAGAGACCTTTTCCCTTTCACTTTTTTTTTTTTCATTTTAGCTATTCTTTTGCAATTGTGAGGGCGTTCACCCAAGAAATATCTTCAAATAATAATTTGAGGAGGTTGCCAAGGGCAGTTCATGAGAAACAGAAAGTAGCATTATTGAATCAAGCTTGGATAAACTGCATTGACAAACACAGACCAGAGTGAAATTATTTTCCTATTACATTTTGATTAGTTTGTGGTTGTCTTCAATTTGTAATTTACCTTTTAAGAGAGTCTGGATTTCTCTGTAGGAGCCTCCCTGACAATATTTGTCTCAGCATTTTCAGTGGAGTATTGAGGTTCCAGACAAAGAAAGATTTTGCTGGTGGTTGGTGAAGTCATTATGATGGCATCCAAATTTGGAAGACTCGGAAAACAGGGAAGAAACTCATGTTAGATGTTTGGAGTGAGACACTAAGACTAGTATAGGAAACACCTACAGGAGGTCACCTTTGTATGGTAGAATTTGCTCCAAATTCTTGTGTTAGGTGTATAGTACTAGTGTACTCCTCCCACTTTACGAAGTATTTGATTTTATTATATGAAAATTAAAATTATAATACAAACATTTGAGAATATGTCCTCCATATGATTTTACTATAGTCAATCAAAAAGAAGCTGGCTACTCCCAAAATTTTCAAAGAGGATGTTGCTCTTTTATTCTGGGAAAAAAAATAACCCAAGAAAAAGTTCTTAAAGTTTTTTATAATCTACTCTCAGTGGTATCCTAAGATGTTTCTTTCCAATGCAAATGCAGAATCTGCTTCATCTCTCAAAGTAATGCAATATTTATATATAATTAATGAGATTTTAATCTCGTTAAGCCCCTGAGCTTGAAAGAAAAGTATATTGTTTCTAGATTTATGGTATCTATTTATTTTTAATTTACAGTTTACTAGAGTAGGAATTTTAACCTATTCACCCTTCTCTGTCTGAGTGTTCCCTCCTTGTTGATGGACTTGTCATCCTTCTGCTGGTTATGTTTCTTCCTGACTGGATGAAAAAATAGTCCTCTGAATGAGGAGCTGATTCAACAGCGGGCACTGAAAAGCCTCCCACATATTTCCTTCCTGCTCCTGAACACAGCTCCAATGCCCTCAGACAGGACTGAACTTAGTTTTCTCACATTAAGATAACTAACTTTATCACAAATTTGTCAGAAGACTTATGTCTACTTCAGCAATAAAATGTGACTAAATTTACTAAAGCTATAAATAGACAAAAGTCTGCATGATGGATATGCACTAAAATAATTTTTGGCTCATATGTCCCCCTGATTTTCAACAAGATAACAGAAAAACATACATGTATACAATGCCCTTTGCAAAAGCCTCAGTCTAACCCTTCTCTTTAGAGCTTTTGATCCCTGACTGATGGAATTGTGAAAGAAAAAAGTTTAAAAAAATGATGATAAATATGTATTATCACCTTATGAACTGTAATTCATATGTATTCAATTGCTTCCAGTTAAAAAAAAAAAAAACAAACAAAAAACCAACCAACGAAACACCTCTCCCCCAAAAAAAACCCAAGAAGAAGAAAAAGAAAAAAAAAGTGTATTTGAAGAGATAACAATAAGCTATTCTTGACCTAGGTGGAGCCAAAGAAATGTTAGACAAAAAGACAAAATTTTAAATCAGGGAAATAATTGAATGACCTCTGCCTGAAAAACTATGCCATAAATTATCTTTACACTCTGTGGAAACATTCTCCTTTGCCTTTAGAGTAAATCAGACAATTTTCAGGCCAAACCAATTTTCTAAATCATAATTAGACAAGAGGCTAAAATAGGTCTTTGTAATGGAAGTGGGTTATAAATTTAACATGATATCCATAATTCATCCCTGAAGAAAGGTCCTTTACATTCTGAAAGCTTGGATAATACAACTTAAAGAGCTGGCCTGCTAAATGGTGTAACAGTCTATCTTGCTTAGTTTACTTTAGAACTTTGATTCATACTGTGCTCAGTTCTTTTCCCAGTGGGAAAGCTAGATTCTTAAACCTCTTTCTCACACTTATTAAAATAATTCCCTCCTCACCAGGACATCAGCCTTGGGCATGCCCAGTTCTTTTGCTAATAATTTTGTCTTTTTCAGTCCTTAGATGAGTTCTGAATTATAATTGACTAGCAAAAAGCTTAATTTTTGTATATACACACAGAAATGCTTTAAATACTATGCTCACAGCAGAAGAAAATATCCACTGCCATTCAATAGAGCATTAGGCATTTAGCACACACAAAAGAGTGGGAAAGACGTACTTGAGTGACGATGACAAATATGTCACTAGCCAGGTATATGTTTGAAAAAGACTTTGCCTTTTAAAAAAGTGAATTGCAAAATACATAATTTACATAGCAAAATTAGAAATTCTGGATACATCACCAAGTAGCCAATTGAATTTTAAGACTAGTTTCATTATGTCAACCTCCTGCCAATTGACATTAAAACTAATTAATTTAAATTAGTTTTATTTTTTATTGCAGTTTCATTAGTAAGAGAGGGGAGAAAAGAATCTTCTCCATAAACTGATAACAGCTATATTTGCCAAGAATTTTAAGAGAATATCGACTTTAATGGTGTCACAGCTTCTATCAGACTACAGAAAAATCTATAGTGTTTTTATTTTCACAGCATTGCTTCCACAGCTTCAGGTACTGATCAGAAGTTTCTACAATGCAGATCAGAGATAGTTATCATGAAATAAATCTGACAAGCTGTTGCTCAAGGCCAAAGTAGTTCATTTGCAAAACTACACAGGTACCAAAGTAAGAAAGTCAGAGTCTCTGTTACAGTGGACTCTAAATCTGTCCTTTGGCTAAATGACACAGTAGTCCTCAGCGGAGGAAATCGTCCCTCTCTCTAACATCACTGCACCAGCAAGCAACCTGTTTATTCCATCCTTGACGATATTTCACATTGAAAGCATTTGCCAAAATCACTGACCACTTGCTTTGCTCTCACAACAAATTTGCTAAGTCCATTCCCTTTTTGACCTCATTTTCAGAAACTGTGTTTCACCATTCTGGTCTTTTTCTAGGCCGCAAGCAAGAGTGGCCCCATGCCAGCATTGTTTGTCTCACTCAGGGCTGTTTTGAGAATGTTGAATCAACATCTAATTGAGCAGACAAACTGTCTCTATTTACCCCTACATATCCATTTGTGGTTTTTCATCCTCCCGCAGAAAGACTTTCTCATAATAAGCCTTTGATTAGATTGCAAGCTCTTAAAGTCAGGTATTGTCTTTCTACTGACTGTGTGTACAGATCAACTTTAATAAGGCCTTGAAACTTGTTTGGCCCTTGGTCAATACTGTGATAGTAACAGATGATAAGTTTATCTGATTCCTGACTTTCAATACTCCTCTGTTTTTCTCCACAACACACTGACTGCTGCCCCTGCCGCAGCATTTCTTTTTTTCTGCTGTAATTGCCTTCCCTTGCTTATAACCTAGTGAATAATATATGTTCACATTAGAGTGTTTGGCCCTGTGGGAGGACGTTCCAGTCACCTCAGTGGTTTTTTTCAAACATGCTACTGTATGTGACACGATGAGATGAAGTAAGTAAACAAGCAGATTGCAGTTTGAATGGGTGCCACAGCTCAGATCTGCGAATGCCCAAACAGAATAAAGAGCCTTTCTGGTCAGGACTGTATATTTGATAATTGGAGAAGTATCTTGCACTTACTTTAATTCTTTTGATTTAAGGGATTTGCAGAACAATGAAATGAGGATTATTAATGTTCTCTGAGCATTTTACACATGAAGAAAGTGAGGTCCTCCGAGGTAAAATGACTCGTACAAGGTCGCACAAGAAAACAGTAGAACAAGAAGCATAACTTGTTTTTTGTAGTGCTAGAATTAACCCCATACATAATAGGTGAAATTCCAGGGAAGTCAACAACACTAAGATTTTACTGAGGTCTATGGTTGCAAGGGAAGAGGGCAGGTCACAAAACATTTGCAATTTTCTTATGGTATAAAGCCTGTTACAAAAATTGGGTAATCTGATTGCACAAGACCTACAAAGGCAAAAAGTGTTCTTTAACCCCGAAATATGAAGGTTTAGGGCTTCTTCTATCAGAGGACAAAGTGGGGACTGTGACACTTGAGCAAGTAACCTTTCCTTTACACAGTGCACCTCATTTGCCCCAGGATTGGAGGTAGCAAACGCAAGGACAAAGCCAGCAAGGAGTAAGCCATTGGTAATCTTATCATGTAGCTTCTTCAAAATATTCCCCGCAGTGCAGAATTGTTCAGAGCTGCACATGCTGTGTGCTGCTGAGTGAGGAAACTGGCTCCGTGCGCCAGGGCGCATTGAGCAGAGAGAGAATCGCGGTGCCCTGGTAATAGGCGTGCTGTGTGTGGTCTCTCCTGGCTACCAGTCCCTGGATTACTGATCAGCTGTATCCTTTGCAGACCAGACGCTGCTTAAATTTTAGTGATTGTTGCGATGCTTAGGAGTCCGGGAGATGAGCAGTTTATAAATGTTTTTCAATGGCAAGTGACTCCTATATGTCTCAACAGGAGTAACTTCTCCTGTTCAGTTCCCTCTTTTCACTCTTCACACTGAACCCAGATTAGCTGTTAATTAAAGCAAACACAGCACTCCATCAAAGCTGGATTTTAAATCTAATACTATGAATAATAAAATTAAAACACATACTTAAAGCTATTTTTAAGTGTTGGTATCTAATGTTTGTCAGTTATGCAATCCTTTTGTATCTCTTTAGAAGCCTTGATTTTTGAAAATGATGAGAAAATATAATTTCCACTTCTATCAGGTTAGACACTGTAAGACTGTATTTTCTCGACATCTTAAAATATTAGGAAATCATGAACCTCTGGATTAAAAAAAAAAAAAATGGAGCTAGTCCTTTGCTTGGGCACACACCCTGAGATCATCCAGGAGAATTTCAAAGGATGACAAGAAATATCCACCTGTAGATCTGTTATCAGGACCTCAACTTTCTAGTGGCTGGTTTTCTTACCTGTCTGAAAGGCTATCAAAAAGTACAATGATGTGTGTAAAGTGCTGTTAGCTTCACTACAGGAATATCTGCTGAGTAATAGCTAGAGAAGATGTTGACACAAAGACATTTTTTCTGCTTATTTTTCTTTCAGTTCGAATGGCAGTATAGATAGGAAAAAACAACAATTTTGAAATATTAAGGACATAGTAAATAACTGGATAACTGGGATATTGTAGACAAAAAAAATTGGAAATAAATTTCATATTGCTGCATTTTTAAATTCTTCAAAAGTATGGTTCGGTGAACACAGAGAAAAAAATTAATTAATGGATAGGATATATTTAAACATAAGAATATATCACTGCATAATTTTTGTATACACATAAGTCAGAATACATGGCGATATGCCATGTAGGTGGAAGCTACAACTGCTGTGGAAAAAGGACCAAAAATCCTGTAAATGAACAGGATAAGCAGCCTGTTGCTATGTGAGATCAGAACAAAAACTGTTTACAGGTTTGTCTGTCTATCTATATATCTTTCCTCACCAAATTACAAGGATCTCATAAATACTCCTAATTTTTTTTTTTATTATGAAAAAAGTAATCCTGGTTGCTTGGGGAAAACAGCAGAGCACAGTGGAAAAAATAGCATCTCATGGCATGCTAATGGAGAGTAAATTTAGCATTAATACCTTTCTTAAATGAGCTATAGTTGTTTCCTGTTTTGCTCATTTCAATGTTGCATCATAGAATGTTTTATGAATGTTTTTCATAAAATAATGTGGGGCATTTTTAATATTTTTAATAATAGTGTGCTGAATTTGGATAGTTTCATTTGCAATTTAAGTAATGCTTTGTTCTGATGAGATCTCTGGAGGTGGTTTTGACATTTAAAAGTGATGTGAAGAGATTCAAAGTGATTAAAGCTGTCAAACGTTACCCTAATTGTGTGACTGCAATCTTTTCAGCCTCTTTCAATGAGTGTATACATTATACACGCTGCACAGCACTTCTGTTTAGATTGAGGTTTTTTATTAATGCCATCCTGATTGACAGAAATTATTGCAAGATCGCAAGTGGAACTAAATTAGTTTGCCACTGCATTCAAGCAACATGCATAGCCATGAACTTTTAAGATGCAGTTATCTACTTAACATAGTCCTTCCTCTTTTGCCCCCAAAAAAACAATGTTCTGGTAGTGACAGTTGATATCTTTCAGATTTATACTGTCACACTAGTTCATAGGATTAAAAAAGTTTTGCCCATATTAGAATTATTTTAACCTTCAGTTTGTATTCAAAATGCTACTTGACAGGTCATTTATTTTAAATATGGTTTCTAGCTAAGAAAAGTATCAGATATATTCTAATTAATTATGAACAAGTCAGATTTTCATGACTGATATTTTATTAATATCTTGCTATGTATTCATGGAAGCTGTAATACTTATTGATACCTTCTTGTCTATTAAAAATAAGAAAGCTTCAAAACCACTTTGATATCCTTAGATATTCATGTTTTAGCTATCTGGAGCAGTAGTACTCTAATAATTTAAGAATATTTGGATAGGTAGTGGGTTTTTTTAGAAGTAATTAGATCCAAATGCAGTACTGCCTTCATAGATTTGTCTTCCTATACTAGTAGGAACAAAGGGTAAAAATTAAATATTTAATGTTTTTTTTTTTTAATCTTGCAGAATACTTAGTGAAGGTGGTGTGGTTTAAAAACCTTTATATCACAACTGTTCAAACAGCCAGAATAAAGTGCACTGTGTTTGCTTATGACAAAATGGTTGGTAAGATGCAGTGAGACTTAGATGGCTGTAACCATAATCAGGAGTTTATTGCAATATTAAATGCAATGACAGTGATGTTTTTGAGGATTCTTTAGGCAATGAATGAAGAGTTTGCTGGCCTCCACATTTCGAGTGGCCACACAAATACCGGAAATCTTGAAGCTCCTATCTCACACATCCTGATTACTTATGCTGCCAGAAGAGCTAAGCAAACATGTAGGCTCAAAAAGAAATCGAAATGAACCTTAATACTGATGATGACAGCAGCAATTACTATGACAAGATTATCTCAACTGAAAATATAGTAGTGAGGACATCACACTGCAGAGAAAAGTTTTTAATGGGGTCCAAACTCTAGATCAAACACTCTTACAGCTAGAAAATGGCAATATTTGTTAACATTACAATTTGAAAGAAGACAGAAAAAAATCTGAGAAAAGTAAAAATTGGGTACAACTCCTGCACAAACATGTTGTAAAGAAGCGAAGACACACAATGTACAGACATTCAGTTTCATTTATGAATAGTTAGAGGACTGTGGAATGCATTTCAACTTAACATTTCATTCATTCCTTTCTTGTAGGTAGGACAGTGACAGTGAACAGGTGTTGGGGTTATCACCTCTTTAATTTTCTGCCTTTTTTTTTGGTACTTAAAAAAGACACAGAGAAATATTTATGTAGCATGAGTCTCAGTAGCACTAAGCTACGAGGCAAATAATGCATTAAAAATTGCCCAACAACTGCTACAAAGAGATAGGAGGTAATTCTCCAAAGGAATTTTTTCCCCCATGTGTTGCCCAGTTAGATTTGCTTGCAGCTTTCTCCAGCTCAGTGACTCTGTTATCTGGGCTACAGAGAATAGAAGAATTAACATTTGAAATGTTAATTGTTTTAGTAGTAAATTATTATATTGCTTACTCATTGGTGGTAATTTATTTTCAGGCTATTTTAATGCCATGTTTTCCACTGAGGGAATTATTTGTGTCATTGATACCTTTGGAATGTTGTGCACTTTTCAGTCATGTTGCAGTCTCTTGACAACATTGTTAAGAATTAATTATAATTCACAATTATAATGGTTAACAATAAAGCTCAAGTTTCAATGGCTTTAATGTCTGACGAGGGTAAGTAATAGAGTTGGGTGAATAATTCATAGTGAATAATTTATTCAGTGAATTTGCCAAATAATGTCTGCAAATAATTCTTTAGATTGTTTGCAAGCAGTTCATTGTCAGTATTTCTGCATTTGAAATCTGAACTCATTAGAATGGACACATGGTCTTTATAGTGTTTTCCTGCTCTTTGGTAGTAATTCTAAGTCAGGGTGTTTTAATTTACAGAACTGATCACTTGCTTTTTAAGAAATGTTTTCCAGTATTTTCTTTAAATTGAGCAATAAAATAACTGGCTAAAGTGTCTTTACATTAAAGATTGAATTAGAAGTATTTAGATAAGTATTTTCTAAATTAGTTAGTTCAAATTCAGGTTTAATTATTAAAGAATTATTGCGGTTTTCAAAAAGAGCTCATTCTTTCTCAGTGTTACCTTTAAGTAGAAGCTGCATCTGTTATTGGCTGCCTGTAATTATGGGATGGGGTGGTGTCTGAAAATGTTCAAAATTCATCATTCTGCTGATAGGTTTGATCTTGCTGTAATGCAGAAAACACATGAGGTCAGCAAGCTAACATGATTCAGCTAAGCTTAACTAACCTGCGTCCTTGATCACTGTTTTAATTACCTCCTCACCCAGCTGCCTGTGCTGGTGACCGTATTTCCACATTATTTCACACTGCTGGGTAAATAGCTGGTGCTGCCCCTGGAAGTGCTCATTTATCTCTGTCGCTCGGGCTGCAGCACTGCCTCTGCTCCACTCCCTCCAAGCCGAATTTTGGAAGCAGCAAGTGTGCAGCTGCTGGAAGCTGTGCTGAAATGAGGCCGCACAGAACTCTTCTGGGGAAGGAGCTGCCTCGCTGTTTCGTAGCAGGAGCTGATGTTCAGAAAAGAGAGCAAGAGAGGGGTTTTTCCTCAGTTTCCCCCCCAGTTCTCTGTGAAATGAACATAAATCCACGGAGGAGTTTTGTATAACTCCATAGTGACAGAGCACGCTGTTATCAAGCACATAAAAATGTAGGAAGAACCACACTGCAACAGACAAGAGGTTCCACTTTGTTGAATATTCTGTCCTGAGCACTAACCAATAGCAGATGTTCAGGGAGGAATATAGAAAACTGATGAGTATGGAAGACTTAATCCCTCCTGTGTTAAATCTCCCAGCTCTCCCAGCTTACTGAGCTGGAGGTCCAGTGAAAACTGCCGCTGGTAATTTTCCTAAATAATTGCCCAGGTTAACAACTGACAATTTTATGCAGCAAGAATTATTCAGTTCTCAATGAATTTACACCCTCAGCACTCTCAGAAATTTACAAATCCCTCAAAATTATTTCATCTATTTCTCACATATCTGAGTAATTTCTATTGTGCTCATTGAAAGAATCCATCTGTTGGGCAGATGCACTATCAAACACCTTGTTTCTGCCTAACAGATACTGAAAAATACTTTGTGGTAAAATTATAATAAAGAAAGCTTTTTAATCTTAAGTAGCACTTCCTACTTACCTGTATGCAGATTTCATGAAAGTCAACAGATGGTTTGTACCATCTGAGGGAAACTCACGCCAAAGCTCTTTGCATCCCCAGACTGCTTTTATATTAGTGGCTTTTCAGAGTTTGAAAGGGGGGGGGGAAGAGAAATATGTAAAAATCAAATAAATTTGCAGCCCATATTAAAGTATAGGGAATAAAGAATCTGTTTGGAACTATAGAATACTCTCCTTTAGATGGAGGAAAAGAATCAATACTTTATCCCTGTAATATCTGCAAAGTTTTGGAGCAGGCAGGATACGACTACAGGGATGATTCTGAAGACCTGCTGCAGGCTGTATTTATTACATGGAAAAAATAAGTCCTAAAGAAGAAAGAAGTGTTCAGTTGTTACTAATTAACTTTTCCTAGGTACGTGTGTACTTCACGTCTTTTGTAAATATGTGTACATATTTCTTTGGATGTGAAATCACTGACCATAGAATAAATTTAGGAAGTTTGGCTGAAGTAGTATCAGTGTGCTTAGTCTTTGGGATGATTTGAAAGAGCACTATCTCAACTGTTCTCTTGCTACTGAACACCTCACACACCAAAATTGCCATCCTGAGATAAAAAGTCTGACAAAAAAGGTCATCCTTCAGTTGAGGTCTGAGAACTTTAAAAGTTCAATGCCTGTCAATCATTGAGAGATTTTCAGATCTTGGCATTGTCCATCACAGAAGAGTGTAACAGTCCTGATATCCTGCTCTTTCCAAGGTACAGAAGATCCATCAAATGAAATGCTATTTTGGGCTGAATTTGGAGACTGACTTAAGGAGAAAAAAAAAAAGAAAAAAAACCCCCCACCAGTTCTGTATCCTTTAGAGCATAAGGCCTTAGAGAAATAAGAAAGGACAAATTGGAAAATAACCAATGAAGACCTTTTAATCTATCCTCAATTATGTAGGAAATTCGATTTTTTCTAATAGGGAACTAACATAGGCCCTGTGTCACTCACAGCACAGATGGCTGTGAAAATGTGAAGGCTATTCATTTAAAGTAAAAACACATCCTCATAACAATAATACAGAAGATGGCAAAAGAAACATTTGCTACATATTAAACTGCAATTTCCCACAAATATTTTGTGTAGCTATTAAAAATGCCTAGTTAAGCACGTACATTTCAGATTAGCAGACTGTACTCTTTGGGATGTGAAATTTGAAAAGGAGGTGGAACTCGGAACTTACAAAATGAGATAGCTAATAAATATAAAATTGATAGATAAAATCAACATATTTTCCAATAGGTGACAATTTTTAAGTTTTAAATGAAAATGATACTGTCTGGAATGATGCACTTTGCAGGATTGTGCTCTCCTGTGTGGCCTGGGAAGTGCCTGAGGATGCTGTTCTCAGTCTCTCAGTCCTCTTCATTTTCTGGTCACAGAAGATGGACCCGAACAGGAAAATGGGGGGACAGGTAGGAGTAGGAAGACACTGTCTTAGAACATCTTTTAAAATAGGGATTTCAAGCTGCTCTTGCTATCAGGGAAGTGGAGACCTTAGGCTCTCTCTTTTCAAGGGAAGGGATGGCAGACACTCCTCATCATGAAAGGAGTGTGAATGGCCTGTAAAAAGCAAAGATTTCCTATGTGTGCCCTAGGGCACCAGTAAGCCTCAGGAAAGTTCCACACTGAGTGTGGTTTTTTTTCTTGTTTATTCAGTAGCAGAAAAACAGTCCATCAGCATGGAATGCATGCAGGAACAAAGCCAGGCACTCAGGTAGTCGAGAGTCAATGCTTCGGTATAAAGCAGTTTATCTGCTGTTTCAAATATTGTATAGAGTAATTTTAGGCTAGTGGGAAAGAAAACTTGGTAAAGGAATAGCTTATTCAGGGCTCTTTACAACAAATGACTGTAAAAAGTTTTTCAGACACACGTTTCACAGAACAGACCTTGCCTCCTGAAAGCAAACTCACTCTGCAGGCTGGAGTCCTGGTGTGCTGTTTCGGTATGCTGGAAATACACACTCCAAAGTATATAGTAATGCTACAAGAGAAGGGAATAAGAGTAGGCTGAAAGGCTGGAGGGGGAGAATGAGTCTGTGAAAAGATAATATTTAACACTTGTGGGTAGCATTTCATTTTCCTTCTACTTCACAAACATTGACTGATTAATAATCTCACAGCAATACACTGAGTCAGGTAGTACATTTCCTTCCTATTATTATTCCCAGTTGGTGGTGCTATGGAATGTATAGAACTAGATGGGGATGGAGGGGACACATCAAGAGCTGTCTGAATTCTCAGTAGTATCCTAGAGAATTCTTCCTTATTATTTTGATTTAAGCAAATTTTAGCTTTTGAAATCAGAGCCCATAGAGTGCCTCATTAACAACATTTTGCTGGCAGTGCTTCCAGTTTTTTCATTTCCAATTATAAGGCAACAAGTGAGTTCTTTCTTTGTGTACGACAGCAATGCCAGTCATTCGTGTTTGCAATATATTTGTTGTTTCTGCTGGTGGAGGGAAAGAGGCTCTGAGTACAGGCAGTGAGTGGTATGCTCTCAGCAGCTGTCACTGCTGTCAATTACTTGGTTTTCACTTATAAAAGGCAATATGGGATCTTTAGCTTTTATAGTACCCAAGAAAGGCTGGTTGGTGATTATTGATTTTATTTAGTCCAGGGGAGCTGCTCACACACAGACTACAGTGAGTTGTGTGCTTCCTGCTGCTAGCTCTCCTGCCACTTACTGTTTTCAATTATTTATAAAATCCAAGGCACATCACAGAACAGTTCAGCACAGTCTCTGAGACAGGCTGCTATTACGGTGCTCCATCCATGTGCCTACCATTTCTGTAACAGGAATTGACATGAGCAAATTGCCCTAATGAGGTCTGATGCATTATGAAGGCCTGGACAGTAGAAAACTATACAAATTTGGTATAACTATCACAAGCTGCAAGTGCCATGGTCATCACTTTCCAAAGTAACCACCACTGGCTCTCAGCAATTTAATGTGCTCTTCTGCAAATGAGTCCATCCATTTTGTGTTTGCCCTACCTTCTCTAAGTGCCTTGTGTGGATAACGATAGGAGCACATCTGTTTTCTTTGGTGACAGAGAAAAATGATATAAATGGTTCAGAAAAGTAAAAGGACTGGTTTTTTTCACTCAAAAGATCCATGAAGAATTGTCAGTGAGGTCTTCAGAAGAAGCTTGATTGCAGGCATACATTGAGAGGAGAAAAACATTTTAAACAGAGCTTTAAGGGGAAAGAGAACCAAGAAGACATTCCCGATCATACTTGTTTCCCACGATTTCCCTTGGAGATGAAAGCTATGAAAGCATGAGAAGCTGAGCTCCTTACTATTTGCAGCCTCAGTTCTGGGAGCTGAGGGGTCATTAAGACTGTAGCTGAAGTAGGACAAAAGATCAACAGATCTTGAAGTGCCTGTGGTTCCAGAAAAGAAGATTGGATAAAACTGAAACTTCGTAGGAATTTTTATTGCTGTGGAAGGGCTTAAGATGTTCCAGTTATCTTCAAAGGTACACCAGGATAGAGAAAGAGGCAATTACCATTGTTCACTGAAGAGTAAGCAGAACATAAAAGATCTGGTCAAAAAAGAGAGATGGGGATTAATTAAAAAATAATTTGTTCACTGGCAAAGAGACAGAAGTATCTTACAAAGTATTTCCAAACACATGACTGTTTTACTTACATTGGTAAACTGCATACCCAAAGATGTTTCTAGAAACACAGTAGATAGCTCAAAGTATGGGAACCGATCAATTTGTTTTTGTCCAAGGTTCTAAAATAATTCTGTCCAGAATAGAATATTCATATTGCTAACAATCACAGATTACAAGGTCTAGTAGAGGCATTTAGAACTTATAATGTGAAAAGTGAGCACAGTATAGTAGGTGCAGGCTGTTTCTTTCAAGAAGCCAACCTTTTTACAGTCCATTACATATAAGTCACTTATTTTGTATTTTTTTGCTTTCTCAGAATTGTGATCCTAATTTCATAGTTCCTTATTTGATCCCCAGAAATGGGTAGGTAAAAATTTGTCCCTGATTTATTTCTTTTTAGGTTTATGCTTCAACTACTATAGATTTGCTCTTTAAATAATCTTTTGCTTTCTTTTTGTCTCAGTATGCCCCTAGCAGAAGTAATACAGCTTTTAACGATATTTCCATGAAAATTGCTGAAAAAATGCTCCTAAAATTTACTTTGAAAGTATATTTACAATTTTGGTGTCATTTTGCAAAGGAATTTTTTTAGCTTCATGACTCATGCAACTGAAGTTGGCATAGGAGGCAACTACAGAGAACAAATGAATATATATTTATGGTAAAATTTCTGAAGTACTCTGACATCTGCAGTCCCAAGTGCTTTCAGAGGTTTTTTATTCTAAAGGGGACAAATTTTTGGACTATGGTTTTCTTTAAGGGTTAGCCATTGGTAATGTAGTTCTTAATGTCTTCCCAGGATGCTGATACTAGAGGTAAAGAGCTAGATTCATTTTTCCAGCCTCTGACACATAAAATTAAGTGGCATAAGAAGCCCAAAGATATGAAGGAATGTGTTCCACATTTTCAAGGTCTATGTACACTGTAAGAAAAGGAACTCAGATACTAGAAAGCCACTTTGGAATGAATAGGAGTTTCATCGTTTGTGTCAGTGGAATTTATCATCAGCCTATATAAAAAAAACCAAAAACCAAACAATCAAAACCCCATAAAACCTTCTTCTTAAATGCAATAAATGTTTCCAATTTCTTCTCAGCACTTGTTCATTCAACAGCTTATTAAATCAAATATGATGTGAGCTGTAAAAAACATCATGCAAGGAGAAAGACAGGAAAGTGGCAGTATGTAAATGACACAGTACAGAATGAAGATGCAGTTCTAGACTTTATTCCAAAAAAAGTGTTGTTTGAGGATGGTTACTGTCACTTGTCTGAAGATAAGCAGAATCCTGAATAAGCTGGATCAAACTCAGACCAGGAGGCCGGAGTAGAAGGATCACCTTTCAGGGTCAAGGCTTCTTGTAGCAGTCTTCTCTTTTGTACAGGTAGATCTTATTTTCATTCTTGGTCTTAATTTTCACGGTCTGAATAAAATGTATAGAACTAACTTTATGACAGATTTAATGTTTTCCCTAAATACTTAAAACAAGAAGTCAAACTGTAAATGTGTTGGAACTGTAGGAGATTGTTTATGAGAGTACTCATAATGATAACATTATACACTTCTAGTTGTGATTTTTTTTTACCATGTTTTTGTTATTTTTTTAAGATAATAATCTTAGAGGACATAAGGAAGAAATTCGATCCCTTTTGTAGCATTTGTTGCAAGTGAGTCAGTCAAAATATCAGATAGGAAAGATCTGGTTTGTGTTACGGTTTATAAATAGTTGCTGCTTTTAAAGCCAGATATGTGATTCATACACTAAATTCTTTCTTTCCTAAAATGTACTAGAAAGCTTGAAAAGCAGTAAAATAAATGCTTATTTCCTCTGAAGGAAGATATTTTCGAGCTGAGGCATATATTATTCTGGGAGCTTTTTGAAGCCATAAAAAATGGAATAAAGGCAATATAAAGACACTTCAGGGTAATTATTAAAAGCAGCTTAAGTCATCAGCGTGTTTTTACACTAGAGCACATGTATTTTCTCATTAACACAAGTGCAGAGGCTTGAGATAGATGAAGAGGATCTTCCTGTGTGAATTCACCTGTAGAATCACAGTCCGAATAACAAATTATGAATTCAGGCTGCAAGGTATAAACATCCATTGGCACAAAGGGAACAGCAGGTCTAAAGAATACCAGAACCTGAAAACTAAGCATTTCTAATAGCAAAGCCATTTTAAGTTTAGCTAATCTAGAATTAAACAAAAATAATGTTACTAGGACATCACTGCAATACTTTTTTTCATTCAGTCTAGATTTTTACAGATGAAGTTTTTCTTGAATTAAATAGCAATAGTAATAGTACCAGTAATAGCATGACAATAATGAAAATGTTTCTATAAATTTGTAAAAACATATTTATGGAATCAGGAAATGTTCAGTTTAGCTAAGTATTTAATTGTGTGACAATGGAAGTTCAGATTAGAGAAATCACTTTTGTTAAAATTGTTGTAAAATCCTTCCAGCAACTATGAAAGGGAGTTACAGTGTTTACCTTAAATTGAAGCTGACATCTTGGGACTTTCCTTTTTATTAAAATAAAAAAAATACAACCCCCCCCATATATATATATATATATAATCTCCCCATTTTACCTTTTACTAGTTCCTGAAACTCCAATGAAGTCACAAAGAGTCAGATAATAAAGCTACACTATGTGATGATGGAGTTGTTTTTGTGAACATCCCCACATTTGTTTACAGGGAAATCGGTCCTCTTAACTCAGAACATCTACTATTTTTTACAAAAATAAATCTTCAGTCCAAGGTTCACTTGTACTTCTAGACATTAAGAACATATTTTCCTCTCTATTTAAACACGTTCTTCTGCTCCTAGAATAGAAAAGGGGAGTGAAGTGGAATTTTCACTATAGCACAGCAAAATTTGTGAAGAAGGCTCATATAATCTTGTAGACAAAGTGCACTTGGATGCCAGGCAAGTACTTTCAATAAAATTGCAGAGGTAGTTTTAGAAATATCTAGCTAGACATCTGTGATATGTAGACATCATAAGGTTAGTCATCCTTCATGCGCAAAATGGTTCTATTATGTGGTTTTAGAATAAGCTGAGTACATTAAAGATAAAAGTCTTGTCCTGTCAAATTCAAAGGGGAAATCAGTGGGATTGATCACGTTAATACATTATATGAAAAATTATTTTAGATGGGGATTTCACTAAGACAACAAAATGGACTATGCAGATGTTTTAGTCTCTTGGAAACTGTCCTATCTATATCATGGAGGTAAACATTTAATTTGAAAACTTCTGTTTTCTCCAGCATTCAATCGTTCTATCATTGCCAAAGATTTTGAATTTAATTACTCTATGACCATAATCTTGACCATACTTGCTTGCTCAGATCCATAATCAAATAATCCTACCAGAACTTATATTTAATTCAGTGTGCACTCTTTCTTATTAAAGTTAATCCTCCAGAGAGTTTGAAAAACTGTTACTTCTATAGCCAGACATGGACAGAGAACGCAAAAAGGAATGTTTATCATTAAGGGTGTTCATTCCAAAGAAACCATCATCAGATTTGATAAACAGATAAAACCTGGTAAAAGTTTGATTCCCATAACTGCTTAACTTTCTGATGCCAAAATATTAACTTCTATGACATGAAGCTTTGTAATAAGTGGAGTAATGAAACTCTGTCAGGAGTTCTGAAGTTTTCATAATTGGGCACAAAGCTAAAGAGAACACCTTTTGCCTTGCATTTTATGATAATCAAACTTTCAGTAAATCATGTAGCTATTGAAACACAAAGCATATATCCATGGAAAACCTGAAAAATTAACATTTATTTCATTTTACTGAGAAAATTCTTAAGCCATTTTGCAGAGTGCTAAACCCTGGGGTTTTTTTCTGCTTACCAATGAATAAATAAATAGTGATTAATTTATATTATACCCTTAAATATATAAACCTCACAAAAATTGTATGATCCATTAACTCAAAGTTCAAGTTTAGGTATTTATTTAAAAGCCTATCAAAAATTAGAAGGCCTCATGACCAGCTTCTCAACCCTTTTAAACTAATGAATCTCTATAGAAGTCAATGTCAATGGTCATTGGGGAAAATCTGGTTGCTAACACAGGGATAGATGAAGGATCTTTTTTGAGCCAGCTGACATTCTTATTCAGGAAATGAAGCAGGAAACGTTTCATTAGCAGTGAAAGAGTACAAACCTAGTGAAAAACAAACAAGGTGCAGTGAAAGATCAGACATCAAATGGACTAAAATTGTCCGAGCTCCATGAAAAATAATGTCGCTGGACACCAGCTGAGGTTCAGGACCTTATTTCTTTAATTAAAGTTGATTCCAAGATATAAAACAAGGACTATTATCAGGTTTTCTGTAGTATTGCATAACTCTTACCTACACGATTTTATTCAATTGAGTCCAAACAGCTCTTAATAAAAATTGATTAGCATTCATCAATATATGGAGAAAGCCTAATATAAGAAAAACATGCATTTGAATAATAAAATTATTATAATTTACTACATGCAGAGGAAATCAATGAAGTTGAACCTTTCCTCAGCTCAGTGGTTGTAATAAACCTGACACCTGTGGACTGCCTGAACAAATCAACAAAGTGGACTAATTTTTTTCGAATGGACAGAGAAATATAAAGGCAATTTTGTTCTGAGTTGTTCAGGATAGATACCTAAGAATATAGAGTGACACTATGCATATTGAGGTGATTGCACTGGAAATACTGAGAATACAGCCTGGTCTCCTGGTTTTGTGTCTCATTAAAATGTCTGTAATTAGAACCAGTCTGTTCATATATTTTTTAAAGCAAGGAATACACTATTTTAATTAGGAAAAATCTGGATAGTGTACGTAGGAAAGCCCAGGTCAGCTTTTAGGGGTGTACCAGGAAGAATGTCAGCTCGAGGGCTTCCCTAAATGCTGTGGGCTTCTTTCAGAATCTATTCAGAAGAATTATTTCTACATTCTATTGCTTCATTTATTTTATTTGTTCCCTGCTTTGCCTGGTGCACAAAGACAAAATTGTAATATGTGGAATCTGTTCTTTTGCTTAAGTTGCTAGGAACTCCTGGTTTTAGTCAGGGAACACAGTCTCTCTCACAGTCTTAACTCCTAGAGGCCCCAGACAGGACAGTATGGCAGCACTACTGTTATCCTGGACAGAACATAGCTGGCATATCCTCTCTGTTTTTTTGCTTCATATCACGCGGAGTAATTTATTCATTCAATGCAGAGAACTGTTTTAAGGCCGCTGCTTAGGGAGTAGAAAGTTCCTCTTTTTACCAAAGTACAAAGTTAGATGACATCTTAAATTGATAAAGAAAGAAATGAAAGTATCTCTTAACCTCTGGTGAACAAGACGATTTTCACGCCAATGGAAGTCTCCTTGTACAATTCATGCAGCACATACCATCAGTGTTCCCAATAAAGGCAGTGATTTTTCAGCTAGAAAAACACTTGTCACAATTTATATGGTTCAAATAGGAGGTAGACTTGGACAGAGCAGAGCAATCCAATTTGAGCCACAGGTAGCTGTAACTCTAGAAATGTGTGCTTTTTCATTAAAAGACCTTCAGGGTTAAAGTCATGACTGAACAGCTTAAGACTCACTGAGATACAATCTGAGATAACAACAGAAACATTCTTTGGTCTACCATGATCTCTGATGCTAATATGAAATAGATCACAGATGAAAGAGCAAACCTCAACGAATTAACGAGCTGATAAGCATGGAAAAAAAGATTTTTTTTCTCCAGTATTCTCACTTAAAAGATTTCAAATAGGTTTCAGTCATTCTTTGTATTTTATGTTTACTAAAAAGATATATAAAGAAATGGAATGATGACAAGTCTTTTAAAATTCAATTAATTTCTATTCTGAAATCATCTTTCAATAAAGACAAGAAAATCCATTCCCAGGAATAAGGCTATATTTTATCCCTACTTAGATTTCAGATATTACAGTCACAAATGCAGAGAACATTTCTGCAGGTCTCAATTTGAAAGTACGTTAATAAATCTGAGTAAAAATATAGTTTTTCTTCCTGTAGAGTAGCTTATTAACTTGTACTGTGAAATCTGAAATGTGATTTAAATAATAAATTGTGGAGCCTAGTATCTGCCCAAGATAAAAACCTGAGAGATACCCACTCTCTCTCTTTTTACTTTTATCCTGCAAGCTAATGAGGCCAAAAAGAGAGCAAGAATTGTTTCTCCTATACAGACAGTCACTGCCCTTTTCTTTGCATAAATATCCCTGGGATGTATACACTTTTTTTTTTCTTTTATTCAACCCCCTAAACCATAAGGAAAAAAATATCGGAGTATCAAGATCTCAGGAAAAAAAGGGAAATCAGAGCATGAAATAAAGGGATAATCCTGGGGTGAGAGCTAAAGAGTTGAAATCTAAAAAATATTTGAACCAATATTAAAAAATAACTAGAATTCAGGTTTTTAATTTCTTTTTTTTTAACAGAGATCCCACTCTGTTTTTAATGTTCAAGTTTGAAAATGCCTTTCAAGTGGGCTCTTGTTAAAAATCTGGCCTTTCATTGATCAGTCTGCCACTTATCTGTTACATTGGTTACAACAAAGCACAGGTCATAAAAAAAAAATTTAAAGTTTTCAGGAAATATCAAGAGGTTACAATAAAACATTTGTCATGATCTATAATCTTAAAGAAGTGTATTACATTTAATAACATAACAACTATGTTACTACTGTCTTTGTTAAAAGTGTTTATAAGCAGTAATTTACAGTTAATAATTTGATTTATAAAGAAGAAAAAAACATTGTTACAGAAATCACCTTGGTAATTAAGATGAATTTTAGGATTAAACAAATGCATAATATTTTCTTTTGAAGCAAGTGAATAACCATTTCACTGTGAGTGAAACTATGCCAGGTCACAAAGTAAAAGCAAAAATAAAAATACAAATGTCTCATGGTGCTGTATGGGGAGCTTTGTCCAAGCAAACTCATGAAAACACTTTGAGTCAAATTACACCCTAATTTTAATGAAATTGCATAGGAATAACTTAACTGAAAATTGTTATCACTATGAAATATGAATATTCTTAAATTGCCTCTGGTTCTAATCTGTTTTAGGAGTGTATGTTTGTATTTTCTAAACAGATTCCCTCCTGCATCTCCCCCAAATGACTGTGTTTCAGAGAGAGTTTATGTGCGTGCATGAGTTAGTGTGCACATATGAATTACTCATATCAAACATTTGCTGGATCAGAACTGTCCAAATTCATGCTTTGAGTCAAACCTGACACTCATTGGCACCTGGACAAGCATATTAAAGCACATGTTCTGTGTTAGCACCCAATTTGGATTTAACTTTGCATATGTCTCCTTCTATAAATTTTCTCCTGAGGATCAGCTTCCATGAACACACAATAATACAGAAGGGCAACGATATTTCTCTGTTTCCAAAATACAACAATATACTTGTAGATTCTTAAAACAAAATGCAGGATAGATAATTTGCTTAGCTTCAGATGCTAATGTACAATATATTTTCCCATCTCCTCCCATTTAGTGAAATTACTCCAGAAGAAAAATATCCCTTTTTATTGAAGTATACCAGATTAAAGTGAATTATTAAAATGCATAAAACAAGACAGTAATGTATAATGTGGTTTGTGACAAAATGTACTGTAACCTTAACTGTAATTATATCAAATATATTGATTTAAATTTCATAATCAAATTGTGCAGGTAACGATCCATATCTTTGGTAATTGAGTTGTGTGTGCAAATGTAATTATAGTAATGGTATAAAAATTTGATGATGCCATCTAGATTAGATTGAACTTTGGGTGTACTTTAAAGAATATTCAGGGATTCATAAAAAATCAGTTTATGTGGAACTATATTGTAACGCAAGACTGATGTTTTCCTGAGAATGGAGTTTAATCCCTGTTAAAAGTGTGGCAGGAAAAGTTCCAACCAGAAAAGCATCTTTGAGTTATATGCTCCTGTTAAAATATAGGACACAGCTGATGAAAACCTTTGTAGAAGACGGCAACTTTGTTTTGTGTAGAAGCAATTCCGGGTTTTCCGGAATGGGCCCTTTTGGCTAACAGTGCTTTTTATAGATGCTAAGAGCTTCAGCGCTCAAGAGCATTCTGAACTTCTAAAATAACAACAAGCAAGATTACATTTTGCAGCATAGAAGGGAGAGGTATTTCATAGTTCTCCACAATGCTGACATTATTAAAGAAATAACCAAAACACCCCACCCCTCAGTAGTTCTTTCTATACTTCCAAATGTTCAGTCTGGAATGAGATACATACTCTGGCTTTGTTATCAAATGCTTTCTTGTGATGGATGGTAAGCAGTGCCTATAAATTTGCTATAAACACCCATCTTTTTTTAAGAATGAGCAATAGAAGTTCCAAACAAAATTTTAAAGATCTGCAGTAAAAATTGGGAGGAAAAAAAATTTTAAAATTGAACTGTATTGCTGTTTCTGAAAAATATTCTTCCTTTTGGTTTTTTTTTTCAGCTCATACAGACCTTATTAGTCTTGATGGTTCCTGTATGTGTTTTTAAACAGCAAATTTTGACTCAAAAGTTCAATTAATTTTTTTATGGGTTTATGGGAATTTTCATTTACTTAATGGGCATATGATGGAGCCATTAAATAACAAATATTTTCTGCAATAATTTATCTCATTCAAAAAACTGCTGTGATAGAATTTTCCTCACAAAAATGTGTGTGTTGAATTCATAAATAAATTCAAAAACGTGGAAATGGTGTGTGTACTGTTTACTTTTCTAAACCTGCGTAATTATCATACCAACATCCTTTGGCTGGCACAATCATGTATCTAGCAGAATTTTGATTGCAGTATTGCAAAGGCAAGTAAGACTGGATTGTCTCATTACTTGAGGATACAGATTTTACAAAAGAAATCAGCTCTACAGAACATCAGATTAATCAATTGTGTTACTAGAAGAAGTGAAATTCAAAACATGTAGGAAAAAATTGAATATGTGTGTGGATAGTGGTATGTTGTTGGTAAATATTCAGCTAATTGGAGTTTTCCTGGACAAAGCACATGAAGAAACATTGTGTCTTTCTGTCACATATGATCATTCACACCATTCAAATGCAGAGGAGAACTGTTCTTTAGAAATAAGAGAAATGCCATGGCGTTTATCTCTGCTTTCTAAGGCAAAGGTAGCTATGTGCTCATGGTAAGATGCAATGAAATCAGAAATATAGGATTGTTTTCTTATTTATTTATTCTGTTTCTCTGTCTTTATTGGGAGAAGATATATTGCGTGTAGGAGATGTAGGGGTAAGAATGTTTCATCTTTCTTCCTTATCTTCTCTAGATCATATCTGAAAAAAAGGATAAATAAAAAAGTTCAATAGAAAAGTCCTCGTAATACAAGGACAAAATGTTACTTACACAAGCAAGTTTAACAATGAAAAGAGCAACAATAACCTTTTTCTGAACAGAGGTGAAGAATAGAAGGTGACAAGGAACCACATCTGATATTATTAGTTTGCTCAGAACTGTGACTGTGTTTTATAGTGGCTTTTAAGTATTTTTTAAAGGTTCTATTCATGTCACAGAACAAACCACTAATATTGATTTCTGCTAATACGACATAAATGCTTCCCAGGTACATTAAAGTCAGTGACATGTAGTTTAGCAGTGTATTTGCTCAGGTACAAGTACGCTTTGCACAGATCTACCTCTAGAAGGAGTGGAAATTCTATCACAGTAATGGCCAGTCCCTTTCATGCCATTGGCCAAAATTGTCCCTGAGTCAGAGGACATGTGCTGGGCACAGAACACTCCCCAGTCACATGCAAATCATGTAACTAGTATTCATACTGTATTTTTTCTTTAAAAAAAAAAAAAAAAAAAAAAAAAAGTAATTAGTTCGATAGATGATAACACATTTTACTTCAAAACATGTGAAACATGTGAGAGTCCCCAGCTACAGTCCATCCTAAATTTTGATTCGGAACATCTAATTTAGTGGGACATATTCTGGCTAAGAGAAATATGAATCACTAGAAGTTTGGTTTGCCTGAGTCTTATCATAGCTGTGATTGCCTGAGCCCAGCACCTACAGGGAGAAGGTGCTGATTCACCTGGTAATTATCTACATGTCAGAAGCTTAATCATGTCACTCAACGAGTACCGTAAAACAGAAATATGTGCTTATTAAACTAAGACACAGCTCTCAAACATCTCATTAAAAAAAAAAAAAATAGGACTGATTAACAATTTTTCTGTGTGTTCAGAAGGTCTAGAAAACAGAAATATTTCTAAGTATTTGAGATGAAATTTCTCAATTAGAAATGGTCTTAGATTGAAAGGCAACAGGAAGAAAGATTTTTTTTCTACGAGCATTTATAATTAGGCCTCTGAGCTCATATGTAGCCACTGCTATGTTTTCCAGTGCTTGAGAACTTGGATATTTTCACAAAGGTCAATGGAGTTATACAATGACATGGTACTAAAGCAGAGGAAACAATTAAGAATCATCTCATTTGTTTGATATGCTTATGAACAACATATCTTTTTACCGTTGATATTTCTTAAATGCTATGCCTATTTATATGCTAATAAAACAGGTACATCATGATTACATCCCACTGATTTTTAAATCTAGTTTAATCCTCAGAACAAATAAAATTATCAATTAAGATCATATAAGCAGTATTAGAAATTCAACAGGAAAGATAACATTCAGATCATCTTATTCTGATTGTCAAAATAATCTTGTTATTAAATTGATTTTTCAGTAAAATTAGTGCATTTGACCAGAATTTTTTTAACTTAATACCAGTTCACTTCATTTTTTCTGCCTCCGTAAGTCAGCAGTTGTCAGAGGCATAATGTGTTCTTCTTATGACATAACGCATTTGAATTTATTCATTTCTTTTTATTGATCTACTTATGAGGCTTAATAATGTAGAATTATCACAATTTCTTTGTGAAGTAATAAGTGGAGTGCTTTTGTAGGAAGGCATTTATTTTGTGAGCCAGATGCAGAAACACTAAGAATATCACTAATTGAGCCTTAAAGGTATCACTGAAAAAAATTATGAAAGGAAAAAAGCTGGCCCTAAGTGCTCAGAGAGAAAAAAGAAAATTTAAATATGAAAACTTCTATGTAAAATATTGATCTACTCTTTATTAAATACATTTTGTGTGCAACACAATTGTGTGAGTTAAACTAGTTTTCTGTAGCTTATCCTAGAAAGAAAAGCTTTCTTTTAAGAATAAAATTACAGCCCTCAATTTCTTCATTCAAAAGGTTTCTGAATGAAATTCAAGATTAACTTTTTTTTTCTTTTTTGAAGCAGCGAAATGATTTAGCTGTTCACAGTGTAGTTGTCTCCTAATTATACTTTAGATAAAAGAATATTTTAATAGCCTTGCATACAGCAAGCAAATAAAAACAGAAAAAATTATCTTTAAGTTCTTGCTGATCTTTCTGTTTCATGAGCTATTCTACAGCAAGTTAAAATGGAAGTTATGAATACTTTCATTTCTGAGAGATGTTTAACTTCCACAGTATAAAGCTCTTACTACCCATTCAGTAGAAACAATTTGCTGCTTTGCACACCTTGTAGGCATAAAGCTGTTGAAGAAGCTATCCTTTAAAATACTGTAATCAGCCGCCAGACCTGATTTCTAAAATCCACAGGTGTCTTTCTGACATGTGATTCCTGCTTTTTGACAGATTAATTTAAATTATTTAAACAATTCAGTAGATATGTGCACTTACCCATATTCAGCAGTACTCATTTATTTCTAACTTTGATCTCAGCAGTCCCAGCTCAATGAAATACATAATCACATAAGTGGTCATCAACATAGGGAACTTATAAACAAAAAACAGACATATACTGCATAAGCACCTGGAGTGTATGGACATGAGAGCACTTACACACTGGAAGACACTCCTGAATTAAGCTTTTGGGGTCTGAATCGAACATCTGGAAGGTAAATAAAAGATTCAGTCACATTGGCTGTGCTGTGTTTAGGGCTATCACTGTAATGGCTCAAACGTGAAAAATGTTCTGTTGCCCTATACACATTCACAAACATTTTTACAGCTCACTGAGTGTGATTGCAAATGAAATATTAACCCCCTGAGAGAGACTGGAAAAAACTGAGGATCGTTACAGGGCTGGCAACAAAAATTATCTAATGCACTTTCTAGAAATAGTGAGAGGGGGTAAACCTGGGATATGCATATCAAATTGTTAATTGCTCAGTGCCATGCACATGTTCCCACAGTCCTGGGAAAGCAAGCAAAGGCTAATAGACAGTTAGAAAACCATTGCTTAATAATAAGCACATATTCTCACATTGAGAAATTATATTTTAGGAAGAAAACAGCAACATGCACAATGATTTAAGATTACTGTTTAGAAGCATTTTGGGGGTTGCTCTCATTTATATACTTGACTTTCATCTACCAGTAAAAAACCGTTCTGGTTTATAGTACTTTTAGTCAAGTTCCTAATTGAGTTTGAGCTGCTGCCACTGGAGTCACTCTGATATCTAAGTGCATGACTAATGGGAGTTCCCTGATAATTAGAGGTGATAGCTACCATAAAAGTGTTGAAATTACAAGAATAGAAATGGAAGCTTGGGTTTTAAATACTGTTCCCAAAAGCATATGTTCCAAAAAAATTTAATTTGCTCTCACTTCAGGAAATTCTTCATACTACTAATCAGAATCCTCACATGTTCAGCCCAATTTCTGCATGATATTGCATGCCCATAATTCATCATAAATGAATTTGCTTTTCTTCTGCTTTTGCTGTGCTTTCTCAGGGTGGAAGGTATAAATACCATATTTACTTATTTATGCAATTATTCTCATTAAGAGATCCTGTGAATGAGAACTGTACAGCATGAGCAACTCAGAAATTGGTTCTTCTGCTGAGAAGCGTGGTATGAGAAAGTACAAATCTGAAGTTCCCACTACACAGTAAATCACTGATTTTTTATTTTTAATTGTAAGGCTCTATACCTTCAAACTGTCACGTGGAATTTTTAGCCTATGCTTAGGACTGAAGTAAGGAAAAAACAAAAGCCAAAAAGTATGACGGTTTCAATTAGAATAAATGAAGAAAGTATTATTGTTTGGTTTGATATTGCTGGTAAATAAAAATTATACATTTTGACATTGCAATTGTCTTTTAAAATATGCTAGGTTTTAAAAAAACTAGAAGGTCTAATGGATGAAAATATAAATTGAAAAATGAATCTTCTCCAATGACATTTTTGAAATAGCTGGATAAGTAAAACACAATTTTGCTATGGAAATGGGAATTACTGCCGTAGCGACTCTATCGTTTCAGCAAAATCCTACCAATAAGTTACCATAGAGTTTGATTCACTGCTAAGTATTTTGAAGCTTTTCTAGAATGAAAGGCTGAGACAGCTGTAAAAATTGAGTCTCCACCAGTCCAGCTGATTCAGCAAGGAATTAGCCATGCTCAGGAAGTCCTTTATAAGATACTCTATTCTGAGGCATCAAACCATGAAAATATGTGGAGCTACTGTAATTGAGCAGTGCTGAACACATGTCCACATATTAAATACTCTGATTTAAACAGTAGCACAAAATCTCTGCCTCACACCGGAGGCTTTCTGGACAGTGTTCCTATTCCCATAAATGTCTCTGTCTTCACAGAGCAGTTGGAAGAAAGGATGAGGCCATGATTTTGAATCTTTATGTTCAGTCTTTCAGAGCAACATTCCCTTGTGGTTTTGGAGCATGCCAAGGGGACATTTTCGGTCCATCCAACAGAGCAAAGAGGGGGATGACCCTTCTCCAAGGTGCTTGCAGAGAAATTGCCGGTCTCGCATTCCTTCGTCTCCTCTTGAAGTGCTTAACCTTCTCTTCGCAGTTTGGCTCCAGCATGCAATTATACACAATTATCAGCACTTTGATTGTAGTGTCATCAATTCCATCAAGGAAAAGACTCTAACCTTTATCATTCTGGGGAATAAAAGTTGAAAATTTGAATGATGAATGGAAAACAAATGAAAATAAATTAAATATTATTAAATTCATTATTGATTACTCAGCTTCAGGACTTATGCAGGTATGAATTCATACTTTTTAACACTCAGAAAGGTAATAGCTATTAGACCTTCAGTCAAGTCATTGCAGTTAACACTACCTCATTACCCTGCTGCTCAATACAACAACAAAAAGCCTCTTTAAAACCCCTGGGGCACTGTCCTGGAGCCTAGAAATTCTAGTCTCTACTCTCCTACTCTATATGATAAATTTAGAAGTAAGAGAGTTATATTATTCTGATCAGCTCTCCTGTAGTCTTCATACTTTGAGAACTGTCAGAATGTTTCAACATCTTCTGTGCAAAAAGGCAGTGAATGTGTAATCCAATTTTAATACACATTATTTCATCACCATGTTAGTCTTTATAATTCAATTATCCCCTCAGTGCAGGTCCTGTATCTAAGTTCTAGCCTGGGTGTTTGTAGGCAAAACAATCGCGAATTCAACAATGGAACTGCACAACTTGCACTCGGATTTTCATGCACTGAGATCTGCTTGCACTTTTGCATAATAGGCTTATAAAAGCCAGTGTGCTTTAGGAAGTCCTCAAGAAGTTTTCCACTTAGACATCAACTTCCCCTGAGGAGACCAAAGTACTTTTTTCCTAAATGGACTATATATAAAGATGCCAGGATTCATTAGTGTATGTTAGGTAAACATTGTTGCAATTTGGTTTAAGGGATGGGGAAATGTGAAATCATTGTATGGTTACGTAGAAAATAATTTACTAAGAAGTGGCCTTGATTTGGGGAGTCACTAATAGTGTAACCATGTTTTCTGTTCTGATCACACTGTCTCAATTGTCAGGGTGGTTTGAGCCAATTTGGAAGGTGGCTCTGCACAGAAAATGTTTTCTGTGCTTCGCAGTAATTCAATTTCCTGGGAATTATTTATAAATGGTCTTTTACATTAATTTTCAAATAAGTATGGGAGGGTTTAGAAGAAAGCACCTTTTTTTTTTTTCCTAAACATATATGATCCTCTTGAATTTGTAGACATTAAAATTTAAGTTTCACACATACAATTATATTCACTGATTTTAACTGAAACACTTGTAAAGAGGCATTTCAATTTGTATGTTTACAGAATATATTCCAGTGCTGTCTAGCATTCCCAACTATAAACTATACCCTGCTCACATGAGAAGACACAGATAGATCCAAACTTACTCCCACTTCAGACTGGCCAGATAACAGGTAACTTCAGCAAGAAATTATATACCTCCTGTGGCTTTGCCGTGGCATAGAAACTTGGCTTTTATTTCCCATTTAGGGAAAATAAAAGGATGGAATATACAAAGGTTTTCTTTTTTGTGTTTTTGTAATTGTGTTTGATTTATACTGCCAGTTTATGGGTACCCATGAATTCAAAAGTATTTTCAGAAACAACAGCAAATTCCTCTTTATATACTTGTGCTTGTCTAATCTGCTGGTATCCATTAATTAAATGAAAAAAAAAAACCCCAACAAACAAACAAACAAAACAAAACAAAACAGAACAACAACAACAACAAAAATCTATTGTCCCTTTTTCCAAAATGTTTGCCACATATGTGATTTCATAGACACTTTGAACTTTCTGACAATTTTTTTCCATTAGTAAATGATGCTGAATCTTCATTAGGCTGTGTCACAATCACAGCTGGATATGTCTAAGGTCCAGTTACTCTTCAGCTGGACAATTTTTGAGCATTTTCTTTTTCTTATTCTAATTCTTTGGAAGTACAGTAATGCCTTTTTGAGTGGTTTTTGAATCCATATTTTTTTAATCAAAGCTTTCACATATGCTAGACTTCCTTCTTAATTCTCTATGTCATTCAATCATGAAGTTGAAGAGTATCTAATTTCTCATGGGGTGCTTGCTTACATTTCCTCTTTCTACATCATTGTTGATTGTGATTCTTTTCATTTTTACTTCCCTAATTTGGAACGGATGTGTGCTATTGAAGATTTGTTCTTTTTAATCTAATATTTTATTAAGCAAAAATCTATATCAGGCTTCGTTGGAATAAGATTATACTAGAAAGTGAATTTTCTTCTTTCTATTTTTCCATCTTCATCCTTCCATTTTCATCTTCCTTAAGAGATCCTAAAGCAGAGCTATACAAAAAGAACATAGAGCTGGGTACTCCCAAGGAGACCTTTGGGTATTCCATCAGTCTCTTTCCTAGATCTGGTTATTCTTCTTTAGTAATATTGGCTTCAGAGAATTCTTATCCTTCTACAGCTTTCCTGGGTGTTTTACTTAGAGCAAAATTAAATTAGGACAATGCATAATTTCTAGATTTTTAATAACTAATTCAATATTTAATTCAGTGCAAAGCATTTTAGTACACAATAAGACTAACATTATCAGTATCATATCATCATGTTTGGTAATTTTATACATCTCATGCATGATTTGTCTGCCTGAAAGTGTTTTTCATAGCTGTGTTAGTAGATCCAGACACTACCTTTCCCCTGCGAATTATCTCACATATCCTTACACCTCTAAGATAACACCAGTGGTGTTACCAGTCATGTATTCTCAGTGGCTCCAATAAAAATTAGAGATTAGAGTGAGCTCCGTTGACAGAGCATATTTGGCATACACATAATTCAAGCAATGAATTGCAATACATTGAACTTGGATTTGCACATGCACACACAAGTTTGCTAGAGGAAAAACAAGACTTTGTTCCACCATGATGTTCTTATCCAAGCATATGTGTCATTCTGTTTTTCCTATAGTTCGTTAATACACAGTATTCAAGCTATGAAAAGTGCGAAAATTAGATGAAAGTCAGATATTTTATTTTTCAACAGTGTAAAATACTAGACACACAACTGTCTGAAGTATCAGTGCCTTTTACTTATTTTCTCTGAGATGCCACTTTTACAGCAAATCTGTGTCTACTGCATTCAGCAGAATTATTTTCAATTTACACAATGTGAGGGAAGAACAAGGCTTTTACTTGCAGGTTTCCCATCCAGCAGTTTATCAGGCTCTCATATTCACGTGCAATTGTGCACACATAGATATTGATATGAGCATGTGAAGAGTCCATTTTACTTTTTCCAGGTTCTGCTTATACAGATGTTAATTTGCATATTTGGAAGAGGTAGCTTTCATCCTGGAGAAGTGGGGAGAAAAATCATAAAACACATCTCATTTTATAACTCATAAAGCCCTTACATGTTTTTATTCTACAGCTGAAATAGGGGGGGGGGGAAAGTCCCTTTCTCATCTGTCTCTGACTTCAGTCACATAACTGTTCACAAAATAAATGTTATTCCTTCATGTCAGCAGGCTGTGAAAGTGAGGCTTGAAATGGCTGCCTGATTACAACCTTAACACCAACACCTCCTTAATCAACACTCCTTAACTCCCTCCAAATAAGCTCTCTATGATGTTATGATTTATTATATTGACTATGGCTTTTTTCCATTTTGCTTTTTAGGATCTTGTAGAAAGTTGTAATTTAGTTCCTCCCCACCCCCTGCCTCTCCTTAGTGAAGTGACTGCCTTTGATTAGATTTGCTAGGATTTAGTTCAGAGGGAATTTATTTTTATTAAACTTTAGAAAAGGAAAAAAAAAAAAGAAAAAAGTGTGAGTCTAAAAGAATAGGCATTAATAGGTTCACTGCCAAAATAAACCAAAACAAAATCCACAGTATTAGATCTTTGATGTAATTTCCTTTAATATTTTACTTGCTACATAAAAGATAGCAGAATTTTCTGCTCTCCTAGTATCTAAATTTACTTTTTGAGGAAAACTTTGAATCAAAAAGATAAGACTTCATAGATTTTTGAAGCAGAAGAGGCAATTTATTCTCTACAGCACTTTCCAGAATGAACAACTATTTCTCAAGAGTTTTTGACCAATTATAAAATGAAACATGCCTTCTTATTTTGAACAATATATTCTTCCTATGTGGAACAGATTACTTACACTAAAGGACATGTTTCTATTAATAATTATCAGAGCCTAAGAAGAGCTGCACTACATCAAAATACTATTTTAGAAATAAGAACATAATCAGGAAATATTCCAGACAATTACAGTCTTCTGCAATACATTATTAGCTGTAACCTTGATCCCTAGCCCTGTCATACAAAAAGTTTACTTTTTGGGCATATTATCATCTATCATTTTACAATGTGATTTTTTTGCCTCCTCAGATTCTATTGCATATATTGTTTTGATGCTTTTGAAACAGACACACAGTCAGACAAAGCAATTATCTTACTCCTTGCCTGCTAAGGACAAAAAAATGTTATGAATCTTAGCCTATAGGTGACTTACATAGCTATCTAAGGATGGAGAAAAGGTTTAGCAGCATTTTTATTCTGTGCTATTTTTGTGACCATCAGCATGATAAAACTGTTATTTGTTATTTGCTGAAAAAGCTTCAGTGTTGGATTGTAGTCACAATCTCTCCTTTGCTTTCATTTATAAAGGTACATTACAGAGCACTTTTCTACTTACTTTACAATTTGGAAAGTTAATGAGAACAGGAAAATAACGTAGACAGGAATACTTCTTTAGCATTTATAATTAGCCAAAGATATTTCTTCGTTTGCTTACAAGGCTTGAAAGGATGCAAACTTTGGACATAGGGGAGTATCCAGAAAGAGAGAAATGGGGGCATTTCAGGTGTAGTTTTATATGTATAAATTTGTCCTTACATTGTCCTGTTGTTTGGATCTTTCAAGAATTTTATAACATTTTTGATATCACATAATATATTTATTATTAACACTTGCTAATATTTTTTTAACCCCTTTTACAAAGTTTTTAAACATGCTGAGTTTGAGGCTTTTTCCTCCACCTTATCTGGAATTTGCCCAGCGTTTAAGGATGTATCTGCTAAGGAAAATGTTTAATGACTTGCAAATCAGAAATATTTATAATGCAGAAAGAAAAGTACTCTAAATTTTCCTGAGTAAATTACATGGAAATGGGTCAATTACATAATAGGAAGAAAAATAATAACAAAAAGAAGAAATCTTCTCTATTACATTGTGATGCAAAGTGTTACAGTGACAAAAGCTAGAAAATTCAAAGATGCAGCACAGGCAAGATACAGCCAAGATACAGACATCAAAGTCTTAGGATTAAATTCCAATTACGTGTCTTCTTTTGCAAAATGACTCTCAGAATTCTTAGTCAATAATTCTGTGAACTCCCTGTAATTACAGTGGCATCAAACTATTGTAAGGAGGTCTGGTTCTCCTTCAGGACAATTCCATTTTTAACCTGCTAAAAGGCTGTTCTATGGTGCAGTTAAATTTCTGTGCTAAATGTGTAGACTGCAGGCTAAGATCTAAGCTTTGATTACAACTAAAATAAAAATAATGAAATAAACACATTTAATTAAAACATTGCAGAAGTAAACATTAAATAAAATGATATCTTGTGTGGGATTATCCTCAGTATATTTGTCACTGTGTAAGTAAAAAAGGCAACAATCTATTTAAATTCTAATGCCATAAAGGAGTCCCTAAAAACCTTTATCTTTTTTCTGAAAAAGAGACATTAGATGGAAGATTGCTTCTCCAAAGCAAAGATTGAAGATTATTAGAAGGATGCTGTATTAAAATGATACATGGAGATCATCCTTCCTGCTTAAACAAGCCAACAACCTTTCCTTCAGAATTCCTCTGCTTCCTCCACTCGTCCAATCTGACAGCAGATTTAGTAATAGGAAGAGCCAGAGAAGACTCTCAAGTCTTTGGGGTCCTGGCTGACAATGGAAATGTGTGCACTGACTTCTGGATAAGAAACTGATTTTTCCTGCGGTACCTCATAGTCCCAGCTTCGAGAGGATCAGTCCTATTTCAAGAAATAATATACACAATCATCTCTTTACTCAAACACATTAACTGCTTTTAAGATTATAGACTTGCTCAGAAGCTAGGAAAGAGAAAATGCTAAAGTGCAATTGTGCAGGAACAGAATAAATCTGGGAAAAGGGAGAAGGAAGGAAAGTAACTACAAGAGAATTAAGGAAAAGCAACATATATGCCTGGAAAAGAAAATAAGCCAACTATGAAATTACTCCTCAAAGATGGGGAGCAACTGAAAATGACATACCTGGGAAGCTCCAGTCTTGCAGTCAGATGACCAAACTGCTCACTTAAAGGAGTCAGCTAAAGAAGGAACGTGATAAATTTTTTGGTGGGAGGTTCTGTTTGTTTTTTCCTCTTTGCAATCATAAAGAAAAGGAAAGGAAAAAGGTTACCTGAGGGTTTATAAATGAGTGTGAAGTTAATGAACTTGCCTTAAAACAGCAAATAGACTATTCTACTGCATTTCCTTTAGCTTTGGCTTACAGTATGTATGAATTGGGTAATATTTGAATTGACCAGTTAATCATTATAAGTGTATAGATGGGGAGAGATAATAGCTAATTTTAAAATGTTTAATTTAATATATTAATTGGGAGCAAAACCTACAGTTTAGGCTACCTTTCATGAGTACAAAACCCCAGTGATTTCTCTGTGCTCACCATTAAAAATTATTTCAAAGCCACACATTAACTAATGGTATGTCAGATAAGTTAGTGACCTAAATATACTTTTTTTGAGAAGGATGTGATATCTTACTCATCATTCATTCACCTAGCAAAACTGATTGTAGTGCTGAAGGCTGTATACGTGACGTATTACTGCATATATAATGGCCATCATTTCTGTTCCGTGCAGATTATGAATCAACCCCTAAATCATTTTTTTGCAAAGCTAAGTGGAAAGCAAGCATAAGATAAATATCTGTCCATCAATTTCAGATGATTCACACTCAAATGATGTTGGTAGAATTGACAAGAAAGCCTTTCATCTTTACAATACCATGCCTGGGACATCACTTTTAAATTAGTACGAAAATTCCAAACGGCCCCAGAAGTTCTCTGCACAAGACTTCTCTTCAGGATGCAGAGTGTGCCAGAAGCTAAGTCAGCCCCACCTGATGGATATGCCAGCACTGGCACATCACCCCATTTTCAGCAGTGCACTCTTGCTGCTTTCCTGGCAGTGGTGCCCTGTGCCTTTGCCTCCTTCACCCCACACAGCCCTGGGGAGCCTCTCACAGGCTGTGACACTGCTACAGAAAAAGGGACTGGTGGTGGTTAAAGCTCAGCTCTGAAAATACCAAACACATGCCTCCAATGCAAGTATTTTTGGTATGTAATATGAAGGTTTTCCCTATTGTTGGACAAGATGGAAGATGATCTACTATTTCTGAATTACTCACATTTTTACAGTCTTTTTGGGTTTTACTCAGGTGATGCACTGATGAAATGTTTTATGGATTTTCATCATTTGTAGACATATGGAAAAACTAAGACTGTACAGTGCCAGATACAGAAGATTAGGAAACAGACACAAAAGTAGTTACCGCAGATACATTTAGGTGTGAGTTTATTTAGTGCATTTTCTACTTGATTTTAAGTTGTAGCTCTATGCATACTTTTGGAGTAAGGTTTTTGGTTTCATTATTTATATGTTAATTTCAGCCATCACATCTCTCCTTTTTGACAGGGCTTAAATAGATTTGATGCCTGATTTTAAAAAATTTGGAGACATACAAGCTGAAAAAATTTACTAGTGCACAATGAGTTTTCTAATGATGTTTTAAATGCTCTGGAAATTAAGAGAAGTTTGTAAATTCAGTACCTTTCACAGAAAACAGACTTCTCCAACTGTAAATATATTAGTCAACGTTTAAAATTATTTTAAACTTATTTAAAAAAAAAACCTCTAAAACCCAAAAACCACAATACCTGAAACCTTGTGCACTCAGATTTAGCCTGAAGTAAATTTTTATAGCTAAGTAATAAACAACTGAAAATAGGTTATATAATAAAAGTGCTGACACCATCTTAACTACATCCTGGAGTTGAAAACAGCGATGCTCTAATGAGTCAGACTCATTGTGTCTTTCTCAGACATTGTTTCATTTTTAGAAGTCCTATACTGCTGATGGCCCACATTTGCATTACATAAACTTCCATGATGAAATATCTTACCATTTCATCTGAAAAGTATGGAACAGAGATCATTTTTTATTTAATTAGTTCTGAGTTTGCCTAAAGGCTTTAGGAACCAGAAATTTTTCAGGCTTGTTTTTACAAATTAGTTGTGAAGTAGAATCTGTCTTTTCTGTTTCTCCATCAAGGTAATGTGCTTTGCTCACATTTATCTTTTTTTTTTTTCCTAATGAGCTATTTCTGATAGTCAGCTGCTTTTTCTGCTGTATAGTTCACTGAGGGCACCATGTTATCTGCATTATTCATTACTGCAACTGTGGCATACCTGGGTTAGAGTCTAAACAAAAAACAGTTTCTAGGCATAACTCTAAGTCCTCTATAAAAATCATGAATTATGTAATGCACAAATCTCTTCACAATAACATCACTTCTTTCTCTGTCAAACCAGCTATTTTTATTTAATATTGCTCATCTGCCATATGGACTCCTGTATCCAAGTTAATTATGAAACTGAAATATGGCAATACTCTTTGAATCTGTAAAATAATTATTCAATTAAAACTATTTTAGAACACCTCACATACAAAATAATTCTATATGATTTTGCACATCAAGAAAAAGAGGAGTTTTTAATCACCAAAACATTGCACAAATACCCATATTTGTAGATGCTCTAAGTGCTCTACACAGAATTAAACATGCCTCAGTGAACAAACTGTATCATTGTTTGAGAAAACCACAGTAGATGCAGCAACTTCAGAACAAATGTCAATAAAGAAATGGCTACACAAAGTTTTATTCTTGATTGCTAGTTCTGCTATTCTTAGATTATTCTTAATATTACATATGTACGCTGGATGCTGTTGAAACAGGCAGAATGTGGAAAAATATTCTGTACTTTTAGACTTGTTCTATGATTAACATTACTGAAAATTAGGAAGATTTTATTTTCATATGAACAGGATGATTTGCCACCAGGAGGAAAATATTTATGTGGTTAGACAGGTATTTGTTATGACGAATTAAAGAAATCATTCAGGATGGCACCTAGCACACTTTCTGCTAAAGCATGAAGGCATGGTATGTGGCACATTGGAAATCAGTGTAAACAGTAGTTGGTAAATAGCCACATCCTGCTTGCTGGTTTGACATTTGCTGAACACTGCATATGACTGTGTATTTAGAGAATAATAAAAACACAGAGTTGTCTTCAGAAATGTCCTCCGAAGGACACTGTGCCTATCGTGTGAAATGTGCTCTGCATTATCAACTGCATTTCATTTATGTTGCTAATTCAAAGTGACCAAAGTCTCGTCATAACATTTTGTAACATCCTGGGTCACAAAAAGGAATTTTTAAATTCATCATGAATCTGTCCTAACGTTTTGCTGCATGCATACAAAATCCTGCATAAGGATCAAGTCCTCACTTTTCAAAAGAGCATCCAGACTGTGGGAGAGTACACACTGATAACCACAATTACATTCTCACAGAAGTCTGATAGTTCATTAGAAACTATGCTGAGCTGTTCCTCACATTGTCATCACTTGACTGTTTATGCATAATAACACAATGAAGGTGTAAAATGTGTTCATGAGAGAATCAGAAAGGAAAGGGATGGCTGTTCTGGTATCTTCCTGTGTCACAAATGCCTATTTACTGTGTGTTTTCTCCATGTTAGAGAAATTACTGACTGGGTGTATCTGTAAAACGGCTAATTTTATTTTCCTAACCTAATTGATAACTGCCTTTTCTTGGGAAGTCAAGTAATAATATAGTTGGAAAGTATCTTCTAAGACACACTCTTGAGAGTGTAGAAAGGCAGAAGGCTCTGATGAAATGAGAAATGTTTGAAAAAAAGTACTGATGATGTAATGCATGGGGTCATTTATAAACCTCGGTTCTATCTGTCACTTTGATTAAGAGGTGCAGAACAAACACATTTAAATGTGTCTATATGACTACAAGCATCATCAAATACTTCTAGTAAGATCCTTAGCGCTGCTATTAAAACACTTGATCAATGAAATAGAAAAAAATATATAAAAACTTTTACAAATGATCCAAAGGCAGAGAGACATTTTAAATAATGAAAAAGAGAGGTTGCTTTTACTGCGTAATTCTCTTTGCTTTTGAAATGGAGTGTAAAAAGATAATGCACATTTTAATAATGGCACATATTAACAAAGATGCACATTGTATAGAAAGAGTAGCTGTCCAAGAAGTAGTAACAATGAAAAAGGAGTGGCATTATGAGAAATAAGCAGATTTACTTGATTTCACATAACAAAAGGCGAATGCAGTACATATGCAAACAAGATACTTGGTCAGCATAGGCTGTTATTTTGCACTGGTTTTACCTCCTCAGAAACACTTTTCAGTTTATTGTCAGCATCCTCCATTAAAGAAGGATGATACAGTTTGAAAACAGTGCAGAGAAAACACATGTAAATGCTGTTTTACTGTGATAAATAGATGAGGTGGATACTGTTTAATGCCTTTAATAAAGATGGGACAAAATGCACCCTCAGCAAGAACAAAGTGTGAAGAGCTGGCAACACCCTGGAGGGAAAGGATCAACAGATTGGAGAAATGGCCTGAAAAAATCCTCTCAAATGCAAAGTCCTGTCCCAGGAATAGTATAAGTCATGCAGCAATGCATGCTGGATGACAACTGGATGGAAGGCAGCTAGAGACAAAAGGACACGGAATGTACATGAATCTGTAGTGTGTTCCTGTGGCAAAGAAATCCAAGCACATTAGCAAAAGCATTGCCAGCAGGTGAAGGGGAAGGAACTCTGCCTCTTCTCAGCACTTGTAAGACTTACCTGAAGTATCGTGTCCAATTCCAGCAGAGTGATATGAAGATGGAGCATTATGTGGAAGAAAGGTTGAGAGACCATTCTCTGACTGAGATGGTTAAAGGAGGATCTTTTTACTGTCTTCTGCTACATAGAAGGCCACGGAGAGGATGAAGCCAGATTCTTCTCAGAAGTGCACAGTGATGGGATGAGAAGGATGAACCACACTGCAACACGAGAAATGTTGAAAAGATACTAGGAAAAAGAATTCAGAAGGGAGCAGCCAAAAACTGAAATAGTTCAGTGACTGTGGAATCTCCATCCCTCGAGATCTTCACACTTCTGGGGCAATCTGATCTGGATTATCTCTACTCTGAGCTGTGAGATCAGGCCAAAACACTCCCAGAGTTCATTTGCATCTTAGGTTATGCTATGAAATTATTCCAGCACCAGGAAACATACATTACAAGTTTTCAAAGAACTGACTCTATTAAGCTGTGTATCTCAGAAAGGCCACAATTTATAAATAATACGGAAGAAGCCAAATGTTGAGAATTGAAGACACTGGATCTGAGGAAAGATCCAGATTTTGGAAGCTTGAGCTAGATATTCAGCCTAGATACATCATACACATTTCTAGTAGTGCAATAATTAACAACTAGAAAAACATTGTGCTGGAGAACTTCATTAATATAAATCTTTAAATAGATATTAGATGTTTTTCCCTAAAGATAACCTGTGGTTCAAATGGGAAATAGTTCAGGGAAATGCTATGTTTTCCTTTAAACAAGAGGTCAGATTATGTGATCACAGGGGTTCTTCTGGCTGTAGAGAAAATGAATCTGTGATCCCCAAGTCCTTCTTTAACATCATAGTGTATATGACACACATGTTCCAACTGAGCACTCACTTCTTCAAAGTGATCCCCTATGGATTGTCCAGGACACAGATAAAGACAAAGAAAGCTTTTGAACATGTCTGAATTGGAGCTGTCTTTTCTATCTTTTAATCTAAAGGAAAATAACTTATCAAATGGGTAGATCTGAGGTCAGAGACTTTCTAGAAGCTACCATTACAAATATTCTCCCTAACTCAGAGCCACTGGCACAGTCAGCTGTAATTACCAGCAAGGTTATTATGCATCAACAATGACAAGCCTGCATTTCTACCAACAAATACTTGAGCTTTAGGGGTATCCTAAATTAGCTTTTTTTTCCTCCCTTGAGACCTTGAGAATCAGAGAATACTTTGGATGATGAATGAAATATCCAGTGTAAAAAAATGTATGTAATGGAAACATATTTCTGTTGGAAAATAGTGTGACAGACCTATATTGAAAACCTAAATAAAATTTGGCACCAAATTCAATTGAGTATTTGAACATTGATATTTGTAGGACCAGAATATTTTCTATGCTTAGTAAACATTCTCCAGCTCTTGAAATAAATTTATGAATTTTCTCTGAGAATGTGGAATTCAATAAATAAATTTGTTTGTTAGAATTCTTTTTGATGTACTAACTGTCTTTTTACTGACCATTGTCTGTCTGTAATAAAGGGTGTGAATTCATCGCACACACACCTTTCACAGGCTGTCATGCTTTTGACACACATTGCAAGGCACAGCAGTGCACTTTAAGCACTAAGCCATTAACCTCTTATGATAGAGTATTATCCAAGTCTAACATGAGTAGTATTTTTATAACTTACCTCAATGTGTTTGGCATATTCAGAAAAGTTATTAAATGGACTGGATTTCTTTTTTTTTTCTAGCAGATTGCATATGCAGTGATAAAGTCTATGTAACCTGAATTATTTGACAAGGGACTGATCTGGAAATAGTTGCTGGGGGCCTCTTTCATTTCTTGTAAAACTCAAAAGAGACAGAAGTGAAAACTGGATAAGATTCAACTAAGAAAAGGATGGCTAATAACATGCATCCCTGATTACAAGGAAACAGTTAAAAACTTTATTTGACTCTTTCTTATTTTCTATATGCCATAAAAGCAATATTAATAGTTTTGATTATGATTTTTTTTTTCTGCAGGAAAAGAGAAATTTTGTACAACTAATGTAATATGATGTCAAATAAACAACACTGTAGGTCCTCCAAGATGAAATTCTCATTGTTAATCTTAGGTATTCCAAAGGGGCCTACATTTTCAGGTCTTTATATTTTGAGCTAATAGAGGCATAATACTGGAGCAAAGCAACAATGGAAGAATATACAGTCCCCTGTGGCAGCAATTGAAGCTCTAAAACCCTGTTTTTCATTTTTAAACTGTTCCTCTGGGCATAGGTAATGTTCAAAGAAGCATTTTAAAGAGAAAATGAAACTCTAAAAGCTTTAAAATGCAGTTGCAGGAAATCCAAGATGTTGCCTGTGACAACTCCTGTCTTACTGATAGTCTTATGGGAAACAGCAACATTCAGAGCTGCTCTTGTTACACCACAACACTTTAGAAACATTGACCATGCCTTTCTAGAGAATCACTGCAACTTTGAAAAATCGAAGTCCTTGCCATGAAAACAAAATAAAAGCAAAAAGAAAACCAAACGATATTTGAGAGAAGTTTATTCCAACTGGAACAACAGAGTTTTTGAATACAAAGGAAAAAAATTAAAAATTACAGTGGTGTTGAGCATACAAAGCAAATGGAAACAGGAAGACATTTATTTAGGCTTGAGACACTCTTACAATGGCACTGACAATGCAATGCTATGCCCAGAGCTGGGTGGGGAGCTGGGGACTGGGACTGCACAATAGGCAGGTGCCTGAGAAAACATGGACTAGAAGTGGACATGGACACAGACAAAACCTTTCAGATCTTACATCTTTGGTTTCTGGATAGAACTAACCAAATATTGCCAGATTGTGAATTTTTATTCTCAATTTCTGTCTTAAACATTATTTGTGAATAAATAAAGGAAAAGAAACCTTGCAAGTTTTGGATTTGCAAGCTTCTTGGGATTTCTGGGTAATTGTTAAAACACTTGAAAACTGTAGAAATTAGAAACCTTCACCATTTCTCAACTGATCACCTTCTGAGATCATCCAGATTCTGTTGGGAACTTTCGCAGTATGACATCATTCTCTTATCCCTTTGGTACAGATTGTTAGTCTTCAAAATCAACTTAAAATAACAATGTCAGTTGTCTATTTTTTAATCTTTATAAAGTCTTACTTAAAGAGGAAATAACCAGTCAAACACAAAATTCGCTCACAGAGGAAATGCAAAGAAGATGTATTAACAACATGATCACAGATGCCTCGTTTCTTTGGGAAAAGATGGCAGTGATGGCAGAACATTATTTCTGACACAAAAATGAAACAGGATAAAAACAACTTTGAGGCAAACTCTGTTTCAAAACCATTCAAAATTCTTTATAAAGTGATCTTTAAAGTCTTTTCCATCATAAGTAAACCCTAATTTGTACACTAACCCCTGTACAGTTGTAGGTGTATAAATGAAATTTAGTCATATATGCTTGAAACGGAAAGTTTGCATTAACTGTACAACCAGACACAAAGAAATAAAAGTTGGGACTCAAAAGCATTTTCTGCAAGGACACACCATTATAGGATAAGAATTTCAAACTGAGATAGAGGGGGAAAAATCCTCTGAAATACGTTTATCAGTGAATGACCCTGATCAGCTGTGCTCCATCTGAGGAAGATCATTACTGCAGACGTCAGGGTAGTGCAGGAGACAGGTTAAAAAATGGGTTTCAGATTATTGACACTTACTTTTTTATTAAAGTTTATTTACAGCTGGGGATAAGAGAACAGAGGCCCAGAATTATGGAACTTTTTAAAACTCCAGAGATTATATCTTTGAAAACCTTTGCAAAATTCTCAAAGTTTGTATTTCTTGCATTAATCCTATCTGAATGGATGTCTTTCAAATGCAATGCTCTAATTTTTTCAAGTTATTATATTTTAGTGTATTTTCATTTATGATCTGTTTTCTGCTGAATTTCCATCAAAGCCTGAGCCTTTCTTGAGCAAAGGATGTGCTTAAAAGCTTTGCTAAATAAGGAAAGGATTAAATAGGTGTAATGATTTAAGTTCTCTGTCTAGTTAGGATTTAAAAGGCAATATCTAGCATATAGCTGCCTGCCCAAAGGTCAGACTCTATTGGAATTGCACTTTGAAATGTACAGCTCACCTGCAACTATTTTCTGTTTCTGTATAAATCTGAGATTTTCACAGAACAGACACCGATGACTGATGCCTAAAGGTGTGCATAAAATTAAAATACACCCTTGTATTCCTGAAGGAATATAGTCTTCTCTAATCAATTGGAAAAGATAAAAGAAATCTGTAAAGCTCTAACTCCTTTAAAGTTAAAGTGAAGCTTGCTTTGGGAGGGAAAATGGAGAATATTTATACATAGACTGAGCACTAAGGAATGGAAAAGCACACTGGTGATGGTTGACTACTTTCAACAGCAAATTTTAAAAATAAAGTTCTAAATACTGATTTCTAGTGGATTTTTTCATCCATCTGCAGATGATAGTTATGTCCCAAACTTTTGTATTTTATTAATAAATATTCAATAGAAAAAAGGCCCAGGTGCAAACATATTTCTGTTCTGAAGTGCTGATATAAGAATATACCTATTTGTTGATCATTTCTGAAGGCTGTTTAGACCTAATGATGGAAAGATCATTCAAAATCAGATGTAGTAATTCAATACTGCCAATCATAGTAATACATTTACATCACTGTCCTCATCCCCAGCTGCTCTATTGAGGCTCCTTTTAAAACAGGTAGTGCTGCTTTAGAACTTGTATACAGTTTTGTCAAAAGACATGAAAGAATGAGGAAAGCAAGCAAGTTGTGGTCCACTGGAGCCTAAAATGCTGAAAGGGCCAACTTTCTCAAACAATCTTCAACCAGCTATAAATGTGAAAAGAAGCTGTCGAATCTGTCAAAAATCATAGAATCATAGAATGGCTTGGGTTCAAAGGGACCTTAAAGCTCATCCAGTTCCAATCCTCTGCTATGGAGAGGGAAAGCTCTCACTAGACCAGGCTGCTCGAATGCTATAATACAGCAGGCAAGGAGATGCAGAGTGCACATCCAAGTTTCCTTGACAAGAGAAATAAGTTCTGGAAAATGACATTTCCGTGTGATTTTCATTAATGGTTGTAAATTCACCATTCAAAGCATACACTTAAGCGCAAGAACTGATATTGACATTTGGAAATACTGAAAGAATAAATAATTAACTCCATGATTATTAAGCTCATTCCTGAGTTCTAGCTTCTGTGCTCCTCCTTTTGGAAGGCAGTTCCTGAAATACTTTATTCTAATAGTTTAGAACTGTCTCATTTCCAGTTAAATACATTTACAGTCATCACCATTTTTTTCCTAGTGACAACACTGTCCTTTATCTCACAGTATCACTGCTCAATATTTACTCCTGCAATGTGTTTTTTTAGACAGCAATCATATGTGCTTGCAGACTTCAGTTGTTTTGCTCAGTCAATTCTGACTCTAAAAATCTTGCTTAACAGCATCCCCAGTCCTCTGATCATTCTTGAAGCTTTGCTCTGTACTTTTCCACATTTAAGACGACTTTTTTTGAACCTCAATACTGCTGCAGAGCCCAGGGTTCCGCAGGTTCTAGTGCAATGGCAGTGATACCTCAACAGCCGTGGAAATTCTGAGCTCCACCAATCAGAGTTCCCTGTGCTTGTTGATGTAATACCATCAGAGGAGATATTACAAAGGGTACAGAAAGAAAAAATTTAATATATTTATAGTGTTAGAGATGTTTTATCACTAGATTTATGTGCAATAAGTATCAATAGGGAAAATTCAGCATTATTTCTTGTCAAACTTGAGTGAGGTGTATGATTTTATTTCATAATTTGAAGAAACAGTCCAAAATATTATGTTTCAAAGGATTTAGCAGGATTTATATTCTATATTTCAATCTTATTCCATGCCTGTGGAATCTAATTATTGTTGGTCTTGAGACTGTAGCCTAATAAATATAATTTTGGAAATACAAAACCTCAGATTCAATCTCAGAAAAACTGTAGCCTTCTGTTTTGGTGAAAGAAATGTTCAGCTTGTATATTTGAACAGAAAATCTGTGTGTGACTCAAAAAGAAGGGACCAAAAAATTCTGACAGTCATTTCAGTGGATTTATATTTCAGAAAGATTTTTTTTTTTTTTTTAAGATAGACAGATATCATAATAGTGTAGATCAGGCCTATATACAGTGATCTGGTATCTGATAAAACATATATACCTGCAGAAGATAAGTATTTTTTAGAGAAATATAATGTACAACACAAGGCATGATAGATAAACATACAAATTATCTTTTGATATTGAATCCAAGTTTATGTCGATAGCTAAAGAGGGATGTTTTGCAGCTCCTTGATCAGTGCAGTATTAATAATTTCTTTCTCTTAAAGATGCAATTCTGTTCAAATACAAATGCTGGAGTGCACTAGCACATTATCTAATGATTTGTCTTTCAAGACAAGCCTTTGTCAATGCAGTACATCAACTGCTGCAGCTGAGACCAGGACATGTTTTTGCACAGAGCTGAAGGGAATACTCTTGATCCATTTCAAGCATTATTTGACACATTTCAGAATCACAGAAGAGGCAGTCAAGCTCTGAACTTTCTCAGCTTATGCCTTCTATTAAATGAGAAGAGGGAACATTTTTTTTCTTGCATACTTTTTGTAACCCACCAACTGTTTAGCTTAGCTGGTAGGCACACAAATCAATACTTTTTCATGATGATAACATACCCACCGTTTTCTGTGGATATTATCTCTTTACTCCCTTAAAAAAAAAAAAAAAATCTCCAATTTCAGCATGTTTTTGCCCTAAGCAGACTCCTTTTATTAATTTCATTGATTTTCATGTTTGGTTTTTTACTTTTTTTTAAAGCTCTTCAACTGCAGAATCTCTTTTGAAGAACACTGTTTGTTTATTTACTTGATAAATGAGAGTATGAGCACAGATACTGTGGCACCGAGAGCCAGGAACAGCTTGCTAGTGTACCGGCTCAGCAGTGCACAGAAGCTACATTTCAGCTGCTGAGGGGTAGATCTTCAGCTTGCATAAATTGTCATGGCTCTTTTGATATCAGCGCTACAGTGATAGCTTCTAACACTTGAAGCTGTGCCCCCTAATCCTGAAATGAATTCAGTGATGCCATCATCTGAAATTACTACTGTTATTATTCTTAAAATTTGTTTTTCCCAATTCTCCTACTGCCTGAAATTTATTGATAATTTTCTACCGACAGCATGTCATGCATCCAGCATTATTTCCTGTACTGTAGCTCTTCCTTGTCTTCTCACTGCTTCCAGTGTTTCAACCTACTTACAAGTGTACAGGGTCCATTACATACCTATATTTCACATTGTTTTGCATAATTTCTGACTCTTTTAACTTATTTTTCAGTTTTACTTGGCTGCTGGACACAATGTTAGGTGTATTGTGGATCCTCGAGTTGCACATTACTGTATTCAGGGGCGGTACAGGATGAGGGAAGAACAAGGGAATTCTTTCAGATCTGACAAAGCCATCAAGGGATCTTTTGTGAGGAGTCCTTCAGTTGCTGATTGCATTTCTCTTCTGCAGTTATCATTCAGTCCTGTGAATCGTGCAGATGCCCATGACCAGAAGATGTGGGACTCTGACATCTAACAGAGTTTGCCCGGAGGTTTCTTTGTTATTCAAAGCACGAGGTGAAAGACAAGCAGCAGAGCACCTGCCCAGCAGCCACAAACCGTGTGCTGGGCAAGGGACAATGGGCTGGAGTCAAAGGCTGCAGATGCTGAGTGGCCCATGGGAATTCAGGACTGAGGTTTCACAAGTTCATCCATAATTGGCCAGAGCAAACCCTTTAAGAGTTACATGCCATTTCAAGGATTTCTGAAAGGTATTCTATTTTGGACACTTAAAATGGATTTCGCATATTAAAAGATTTGCGACTCACCAGAATGGATTGCATTGAGCCAAACAAGTGGAAATTAAATAGTCAAATTTTTCAATATTTTCTAAAATTTCAAAAATATTAACATATTTGAATAGATTATTTTGGAAGAATAATGGCAGTGGAAAGCCTAATTATTTTTAATTAATATTGTTCTTCATTGTTTTTTTACCTACCTTTGAAGATGAGTGATTAATAAATACAGAATAAAGTGTTTAAAATAAAGTTCACCCTATATTAATAAATTTCTCAGAGACTTAACACTGTTTTAAAGGCAATCAATTGTATTTTTTGCATATTCTTCTAAGCGCCAAACCATTACATACATACATTTCTAGAAATACTAGAAATAAGTGTCTGACCCTGAAAATAATGTGGACATGCAAATAAGTAGCTATACTTATGTGACCTGAGATTAGTCACAAGTGTGGTTATTCTGGTACATGCATGAAGAAGCAGCTGTGTGGTTGGTATCTGAAATTGCCATCACTATTGCATGGTTCAGGGAAAAAAATCAATCCCTTTGCCTGTAGTTTTCCATTGATGTGGATCCAAGTGTTCTTTCAGTGCACCATGTTTATCTGCGCTCTGCTCAGTGTTACTAAACAGACATAGGTACAAATGTACTCATTTAGAAACCTCAACCCAAACACCAGTGCCTGCTAGAGCAGTACAATTCCTCATTAAGAACTGACAATCTATTGATTAAAACAAACTTAAATTGGTGCAATTTACTGTGGTTACTCCCCAAATGACTGGATTATGAGTATCTTCAAAGACTTTGCATTTCTCACAAAGATAAAGAATTTATGATACCATCTATAACAATGACGTCTGCACTGAAATATATATAGCAATTGTAATAATAGCTGCAGATTAATGCACTACCTGGAGGTTAGCTACCAAGAAAGCTAATGCAGGCTGGCATATATCTGGCCAGCAGTACTTCCACTTTTATCAGGCAAAAATGGCCACTTGCCTTGATCATTACCTCATAATTATATTTTAAATTTAGAGAATGTTGCCATTGTTAATTGCAGTATTTAATCATCAAATCCCTGTATTTTAATATTTAAAAAGCCAAAAATAAAAATACACACCAGCAAAACTAGTTTCAAAATCAAAAACAAAGACAAGGTTTTGCTTTCATTAACTGAAATCAACTAAGCTCTTTTATTCCTTTTTTCCCACTGCAATAAAAGACGACCTGAACCCCCTTTGAAACCAGCACAGTGATCTGAAGAATGAAAAAATGTTGATTGACTGGCACTGCATGCAATAATTTGAAATGAACATAATCTTTTCAGGTAAAATGGAACAGTGCACTGTTGATATGTGTATGAACAGGACCCTCCCTACTGCCTAGGGCAGGCAGAGCATGGGGATGGTCTGGAATCACGGCCTGGCGAAGATCACAGGATCTTTTTTCTCACACGGTTCCCAGCTAATCTGTAGCATCACACTCATTTTCTGCAGCTGCACTGGACCTGCTGCTGGTCCCTGATCTGTGGGGCTGTCCCCAGCTCAGTGCTCCTAGAGGGATGCAGGGATGCAGATCTCACCAGGGTTGCGATGGTGCCCACGGCTGAGCATTGTCACCAACAGTGCTGGGAGATGCTGCTGCAGCTGCTCTGCTCCGGGAGCAGCACAAATTCTGGGTTTAACAGTCCTGGCCACCTTCATGTTTTGCCCCTTGTTAATATTACAGAAAAATAATCTGAAGGCCAGGGCCAGACCCAGGCAGGATGCCCCACATGGGTTGCACGGCTGTGCCTGTGGCTCTAGCAGCTGCAGCAGCTCATGCTCAGCTCTAACGCAGATTTTAAAGCCTGGAGAGAGGGCTGCAGGTTTAGCTTTTTCTTTCTGTGTTCCTGTAGCTCTGTATTTTTAGGTCTCATCCTTGCTAGCTTGAAAAAAAGGTAACACTCACGAGTCATGCATTTTGGATTTTTTTTTTTTCCTACTTGAATCCCTTTTTTATAGGTATTGTGCTCAAAATTCCAGATGTAAAGTTAATCTTTGCCTATAGAGTCAAACAACAAAAGAAAGAAAGCTGAGGAGCAGGTACAGATGTTCTATTTACCCATTCAATCACTGAAATTATTGCATGTGGCATAATCCTGTATGCCTATGAAATATCAGACTTTTCTTTCACAGAGATTCACTATTATGCTGCAGAAACAATACCGTTTTCTTTGCTGCAAAATACATTGCTTCTTTTAAAGCAAAATATCTATTCCTTTTAATTTTCAGTGAAGCAAGTTTAAAAAATGTATGAATAGATAAGCCTTTTAACACAATATTTCATTGGAAAATAAACATTAAAATAGGCACAATGAAAGTACTTTTTAAATAATATTTGAATTTGAAAAATTAAATATCTTATGTAGAAGCTATGAAAAACGTTTTGTTAATTCTTGCATTTTTAGAGTCTTTTCATAGCAGAAAGCTCTTGAAATCAACTTGGGTTTGCAAAACCTTAACCCAAAAGTTTCAGATAGAATTTTTTCACAGTTCAGTCAATTTTTGCTTGTAATAGTAGAATATTAACTGGCACAACCTTGAGTCTTTTGTCTTCTTTTGCTGTTGCCTATTAAATTTCAGGGTTTCAATTTTATCTTTTTGTATGCTTTAGTTAGGTTTCCAGAATAATTTAAGCAGCTTCTAAACAGCAGATTGCCTTGCTCATTGCAACATTAATCTGTTCTGTGTTCTGTCCCTTTTCCTGTTTCCCACTACTCTCTCAGGCAGACTTGCTGCTTTGTTCCTGTTAGCTGTTGTAAGACCCATGGCAGTGTAGTTTATTTACTACAGTCTTACTATAAACACTGGTATTTGAAAATATGGACATAGAGAGGCACATTTTGGAGGGAAACAGCACAAGATTTAGTGATATAGATCTCAGGAAGGGTGATGGTGCCAAAGCAGTGCGCTAAAGTAAGGGGCTGCTGTTTCACCTGATTCTGTCTCATAGGTAGGAACCTGTAGCCAAAGCAGAGATAACATTTCTTGCAAGAAAAACATGATTTCATGACAAGGAAAAGGTTTTTTCTGCTAAACTCTGTAAAGCTCTTTGTATAACAGAGATATTATGTTTCACTGTGCTATTCTGGTTAAGAGCCTCCAGTCTTACCCCCGGCAAAGATTTCACTGCAATTAGTCTGTTTAAACAGAGCCATTGAGAGTTTTCTTTGTCACAGGACTTCTGGAACAGGCCTTCAGGCAGCTCTCTGAGAGCCAAAGGATAATAATTTCACTACACAGCAGCATATTTCAATTACAGTGTAATTAAACCAAATGTTGAAGCCATGTCTGACAAGTGGTGGATGGGAAGCTGAATCCGAAAGTCCCGAAACATTTGAAATTACAGATTGAAAGTTAGGGTAGAACTTTGGGCTGAGGCCTGAACTGCAATATGTAAAGCTGCATTGGCTGCTGATTGAATCTCTGTGGAGCAAATGCCTGAAGAGATCTCTGTCTCGTTTTTGGGAAGCACTGAGTAGTCAACAAATCCCATTGAACTGCTGATGATTTCCCAAGCAGCAAGTGAGCAATGCTCCACTGATGGATCTAGAGCACACGAGCTGCTATAGCTCATCTTCTTGTGTGAGAGTCTTCTGATGCACATGAAGAGAATGGAAATAGGCTCAAAGATCCACCAGGGCAGTGTTTAACACAGGGTAGGAGAAATCTGTAATGGTCAGAGCTCTTGTGTATTTATCAGTTGCCTTAACAAGTGTACTCGTGCATTTTATTACCGAAATATAATTCAATATCAAGCTATCAAAATGGCATTAAACCCATACCAGCTTAGCTAAGATGGCCTTCTTAATAATGCAGTCACATTCTGATTTTCTTAATTTACAGTCATTAACATAATTTGATGACCTATCTAAATGATTGCATCTGTCACAAAAATACAGTTCTTATATCAAAGCCACCCCTCTCCCCAACAAAAACTTGGACCAATTTTTAAATTTTTAGTATTTTTGAAAATGCCTAGAACTATGTCTTACACTGTAAAGAAATATTCTAGGCACTGCATCACCAAATATATTTTTAAAGGATGATTCAATTAATACATAACCATATTTGAATATTTCATGCATTTACAGAAATATTTAATGGAATTAGATTCAATGAACTTCTAATAGTGAGTAGAAATAAATTATTGCATCCTTACTGTCAAAGCAATTTCAGGTTTTGTATTCATCCTCTGTTGAGCCTTTTAGCTTATTTCAGTTTTTAAATCACACACAATAGAGCTTTAGGGGCCTGCATCTCTGTGATTTATAATACAAAGGAACAATTATTTCTGCAGGTAAAATTGTGCTTTTTGAAAAAGGTAAGATAAACAGATGTGCCTAAAGCATCCTTAGAAAATCATGGAGAAATGGCTAAATGTATTACAAATAGCAATAATAATAAAAAATACAGCCATCAACTGTCTAAAGTACTTTGTGAACATTTGTGTGTCTATTTCTACGATTCAAGTGGCTATAAAAAACCTGAGAACAGAAAGCCAAAACCTTTTGGATAATCCCTTAAGCCCCCAAAGAATAAACAGGAACAGGTTCTGACATGTAATTTATCAAGCTGTGAAGTTTCTATTCTTATGAACAAAAACCTAGTAAAACAAAAATAAATGAATAACGTGAGCACAGTCTTGGGAAAAGTTGAATTTCTAAAAAAAAGCTTTAGCATCCTTTCTTCAAGTTCTTAAATCAAGGCATTTACATTAGACCAATAGTAAAAATGTTTTAAATGCACACAGATGAATATAGAAAAAATATTTAGTTATATTTCTTGACTTTATGGGAACTTCTGGAATTACAAAGGTTTCCTTGTTTGGCCTAAAATTTTCTTTGGCAAAGGTTTTACAGCGTTAATATTTACTCATTTATATGCAGCAGAAAAAAAATGCCTGTAGCATTCCAGGCTGTATTAACTGTATTCCAGAATGTATTAACTACATTCTAAACATCCATAAATATTACAAGATTGGAAAAAAAGAGGTTGTTAACACTTCTCAGGAGATTTTTTTACTGGTCTATGTGAGTCTCCACCATGCTCAGTGTCGCCTTGATGGTATTTATAGTATTCCTTTCTAAACAAACGAACAAACAAGATCACCACAGGAACAGTGGTCCTATGAGATTAATTGTTATATACTCTATTAAAATGAAAAAAAAAAAAAATCCCAATTTCCAAGTTACTTTTTACAAATGTTTTGAAGGACCATTTTCTTCACAGAAATAAACACATTTCATATAGACAGGAATTTGGATCAGTGCAGATTTCCCAATGTCTTTCACTTACTGAGTGTGTGTAAGGAGTTTGTTTATTTGTTTACGTCCTTGTTCTGTGCATCCCAATCCTAAAGCTCATGTTAATACTCCAATAACTGCACCTGTGCTTCAGATTTATCCTCTCATTTCTAGGTTTCAAGCTAAAATTACTCAAGTTAGTTTCGTTGAAAGAAAAATATGCAATTTGGTTTTCTCTCAGAGAAAAGAGCTCTAATAACTTCTGTTTTTTCAAAAGGAAACTTAAGGTGTGCAATTTTAATGATGATTATACTTCAGAAGTAATAACTTTGCTATTGCTTTTGCATGTGTTCTAAATTATATTCAACTTTTTGATTCAAAATGGAAAGGAAGAGGCCTTGCCTAATAGCTCTAGAGGAAGGTTTATGTTCTTAAGTGTCAGTGACATATTATAAAATAGTTAACTGATGAAGGTTCCTGTCATAGAATTTTTTTGACTGATTATCATTATGTGACATGCCACCCCTCAGCTAATTTTCAAAGGATATGTTTTGTTCTTTGGCTGATTTTGCCCCAGTGGTGCTGAAAGTCACTTTCTTAGATTTCCTCTTTGTGAAAAGTGGGTTTGTTCTGATTTTGACCTTCATGTTAAGGACATATTTATTTAACTCTATTTTTCCACCTCCCATTTGCAGTCAGCTGTGTTGTGCTCATGTGATCTCCCAGCCACAGCCAAAGGACTCCTCTCACAGTTCGCAGTGACAAGTCTTCTGAGAATTGCACATTTCTCTGCACAATTAGAGCTTCAAATACTCTGTGTCACATGTAGCCAAGGCCTCTGACAGCTGTCACTCAGAAATAGCTTTCCTGACAAAGAGAGATTATAACCTCATAGATCATGCAGCCTTTATTATTTGTATTTAATTATCCTCCAGTGGGAAATAATAACTGCAGTTTTCCTTACGCTTTATCTCGGTGCAAGGTTGGAGCTTGTAATCACATGTACATTTGTAGCTTCCTTAAACTAGTTTTTTTTTCTGGTTTGTTCCCAGTCTTTGCAGCCTCAGGGTAAACTCTGCACACTTCCATTATTAATTCAGACAGATACAATTTCCTAGCAAAATAATTAGTCAACATGTGGCAAACTTTTGTAATAAACTATATAAAAAATGAATAATTAAGTTTCTTGTGAAATCAATAACATTGATCTTGACTTCTCTTAAAACCAGATTGTAAGAGAGCAATTTCTTCTGCCTTCTGAATTTTGCATCTTGGAAAGGAAGAGTGACATTTGATTTCTATTTGACAGATATTGAACTTTAAATAGTTTTATTTTCTGTCAAAGGTGCGGCAGTGAGTTAAGGAGCAGATTTTGTGGCTGCACTGCCAGAAAACAGCTTCCAGGTCTTTAATGTCTGCCTCAGATCACCAGCCTCATGTCTTTGCCACCTTTTTAGACCTGAAGTTCTCAGGGCTGTGTTTAGGACAACAAATTAAGTCACTGAAATATAACCTGCTGTTTTCCAGTTGCAGTTGCAGCTGCTGACACGTTCTTGGCACTATCGCTGCACTCTTTTTGAAGAATTGTTCCCAGGAGGAAATGACATTTAATTGTAGGCTAGGGTTACCTGAGCCTGGTTTGATACATTCGATCTGCCTGCTAACTGAATACATTCTTTTATAACTTTTTGAAGGCTTTAATGACAACAGGAGTTTGTTCATTAACATGAAAATTGCAGTTTTGTCTTTGCAAAATCAAGGCATTCTTTGACAGTCACTAATATCAGTGTGCCTTATCTTCCAGCACAAGTTCATGCACCTGTAAGAGCTCCTCTTGGGGACACTATTTTATTATGCCAGAGCAATGGGAACTGATCAATGGTGTATATGCAGTAAAAGAGCATACCTAAAATGAACTATAACTTACATGACCCTTGCTGCAAATAAAAACTTGTTTTCTGTAGCCAGTGAAAGTTGTCAGGCATCCACTGCAAGGTCACAAATGCTGTCACCTCCCCGGGGAACTCGGTGAAAGAAATACAATTACAAACATGAAAGTCTGTCATTTTATCCTAACTATATTTTTTAAAATAGCTGACTGAAATGGAAAATGCTTCAAGAATATACTCTTTTAATAACCCAAAAGAATAGAAAACATTTCAGACTGTGCATGGTATATGTAACATAACTATTAATCATTTTGTCTATTCGGAGCAGAATGTGCCTCTTTTCCAGGCTGCTTTGTCTCGTGCTGTCTGTGCCAAGTGTCACTAATGCCTGCATTTACCAGTGGAAGCATCACCCAGAGCATATAGACTCACTAAAGGGGCAAATGCCAGCACAATTCTCCAACCATCTGCTTGCCTGGGACTTGCATAGGAAATGTGGCCAAACCTGCACTCTGCCCTGAGATTACTGGATACCATAATGAATGTTTGGCACAATTAGTAGCCAGAGTAATTTAGAGAAGCATTCCGACTTCACTGGCTGATGCCAAGAATATGGTGCCATGTGTCTGGAGCAGGACTGGGAGTGTGAAGGTGACACACTGCTAACTTTGAAGCCTACCAACAAGTTGTGCTCTGCGTGTGCCATCAGCTGATAACCAGACCCTCTATCAACCTTACAGACTCGACACGGAAACAAAAATTCCCCTTCTGCCAATAGTTATGGCTGGAAAATAAATCAATCCTATCCAAATGGTTAATTAATGGGATATTATATTAATTTTATCTGTAAAGGTTAGATATATATTTAGAAAAATTAATCTGAATCGGAAAACTAACCTCGGAATATATATAATACAATACTCCTTTGAAAGTCTTGTGGCGGAAGCATTGCACCATTATAAAGTAGGAGTTCACAGAAAATGTTTTAAGAAAAAGATGGAAAGAGAATCCTTGTGAGGTTTTTTGACAGTTTTGAGTTTTATGTACTAAAATCTGAGAATTTTTTCTCCCTTAAAAGCAATGACAACATCATCTTTGTGAGCTGACTATCCAGCTACCGTAACTTTCCTCGATTGTGTAGCTCTGGTTACCCAACCTTTCTTCTACTGCTGCCTGGAGTATAGACCTCGGTCTTGATTCACAACTTGTAAATTTAATATTCATGTTCTAACAGGAGCTGTTCCACCTTCAGCACTGAAATGCCCTAGAGGAAGGAAGACACACATATCAGCTTTTCACTTGTACCCAGAATGTCGTGCCTGACTGGGAACTCTTTCCAAAGCTTAGTTCATAAAACATTCCAGCCTCAACAGATGATGGGCACTACTCAACACTATGTTAGCAGGAAAACTCATGTCAATAGTTTCCTGATTTTGAATCCTGGCTAGTAACTGTATTCATTTTTAACTGAAAAGAAAATCAGTTGGCTGGTTTTCTGAAAGAAATTATAGAAGAAATACACAAGACTTTTCTGCTAACAAGACCCTAACTAAAAACCCCATTTCTACCTCTTCAGATACAAATTTGTAGGAGGTGGCTCACTAGTCAACGACTGAAAACCCAAGTAACACCATCCTGTTCTGCCACCAGTCTGGTCTTTTAGTGCAAATGTTGATTTCTAAATGTGGTGCTCTGCATTGCAGTGTTCTTAAAAAAAAAAAAAAAAAAAAAAAAAGTTACATGTTTTAGGATACGTAATCTGCTATACACTATTTGCCTAATTTGCTGTCGTTACCTTATACACATGTGTGTCTCAAGCAGGACAATAGCAACTGAAATTCACCACTGCCAACCTATGTCGCTGTATGTACACACACATCAATTTTGTATACACACACACACCTATCTGTAATATACATTACATATGCATGCACAGACATACATACCTTTTGAAAACTTCCTAAGAAATATACTGAATTCAGCAGAGCTACAGCAATTCTCAGTGAATATATCTCCAGTAGAAATCACTTTGACCTCTTACAGGGTCAGTACAAATCAAAGATATGGAGGTAAGAACAGGAAATACGACTGAACAAGTGCTAAAAGACAAATTTAATGTGAAGGAACAGGTTTATTTCATAGCATACAACACTATTAATGGTGCAACTATGTTGTCTTATTAAAGGCATAAAAGCACCATAGCCACTATAAAGCAAAATAATATAATCTGGCTTTTTACTCAAAAGATTTACTCAACAATTACAATAAAAGTATTTTTGAAAAGATGTCTTTGTCCTATGTGTACAATAATCATCCAGAACCATCATTTTGAACATCTCAAACTCTTGGTGACATAAACAACTTTAAGTATTCCCATTTCCTAGACTGCAGGAAATTAATTTATTTTGCGGAATCCAAAAGTGAGGCATTAGTGAAGGCTGATGAATTCAAGTTTGATGAGTTAAAATGAAGCACTTAATTTGATAATTAAACACCTTCTTCATTTCTGTAGCTTTTTAATGCACTGACCACCAGCTTTTCTGCAAAATTTGTAATCTAGGATGTATTAAAAATATTTTCTTTCTTTATTATTTTAAACAATAGACAACCAGTGAATAATATGCATTTATATTAATTTTATATATATATTTTAAAAGTGCCTTGTAATTCCTTGTGAATGATGTACTATTTGGAGGTTGACAGTTCACAATAATTTAAAAAACAATTAAGTGTGAATTCAAATAAATAAATATACCAGCTAATGCACTAGATTTCCAACAGAGCACTCACTTTCCAGGACATCAGGACAGCTGTGTGAGACTAGGGACAGTTTCACTGTTGTGCTGTGGAATTATTTATGCAATTTTCTACTTTCTCTAAAATGGAAGACCGCAGTTTTATTTACAAGTGTAAAGATAACTGAGGAGGAAAATTACATGAAGAAACTTTTTTTTCTTTTTAAAAAACATTGTTTCCATTTTATCTAAACCAGATTGTTATGTTACTTTATTCCAGTATTTTGTGTTGCCTGTGTTTCTAAGGTTTTTGCATTCCAAGAAAGTGTTTCCCAAGAGCATTGTTAAATAAAGTATTTTCAAAAATTTTGAAGACTCTTCTTCTGTGATGTTTTCAGTTTCAAAACATAATATTGTGACTGTGATTTTCAGAAAATATATGTGGCTATCAGGACATCAGGTCCATACAAGAATATTTAAATTAAAGTTGTGAATTTTTTATTGAGAGATTCACTTTCTCAAACAGTATTTTATCTAAATTTTGAAACATTTTAATATACGTACAGAAGGAGTTTGGGTTGGAAATGTATAGATATTTTTAGCGTATCATTATAATTTTAGTAACTTCTTTATCACTTTCAGTGACGACAGAAGCACCATCATCTATCAAGGATGAAAGCCAAAGTAAAGAGCCTCATTCAAATAAAACCCTTGAATACAGTAGATAGAGCAGGATTTAAATTTACCTCTCATAATAGAGAGTGAAATAAAAAAAGCATCAACCAAAGAATAGATGAACACTGAGTAGAAAGTAGACATTACATATTAGTAATGTATTAGTAAAATATTGTTGTTTGCTCAGTGGTTCATAACCATATTCATGACTTGAGTGTCTCACTTGAAAAAATATATGGGTGTGGGATGCAGAAGGCAGAAGGAGAGTGGGTTTTTTTCTTTCCTTTTTCTGTGTTTCTGAGTCTGCTTTCCTGTTTTCTTTGATACACTTCCCTACCACAATCCATTTCTCAACCACTTCATAATATGAGTTCAAAAGAGGTTTATAGCTCAGTGGATAAAACATTACATTGCTAAAATGTGGTTTTCCTTATCCCTTAAAAAAATAAAAAATCAGCCAGTCTGTCACTGTTTAGTGTTTCACTGCTGCAGTATCTTTATTTTCAGTGTTGATGAATGCAACCATGACAATTCATCAGCAACCAGAAGACTGTTACTTAATTTACACAAGCATTTTCTTATCTTTTTTTGCTCCTTTTCTTCTTTCTCCCACATATAAACTAATTCACTTTCCCAGCTGTTAATGTCTGTCTGTATTGCATCTATTTTCATTTGGAAACTCTGTGATCATCATATTTTCAGGTGAGATTCCTTGTATGGGAATACTATAACCTCCTTCTGATCAGATCAGATACCACTTATTTACAAACAGGTACTTTTACCCTTTTCACATGCAAGTATATGTATTTAGATATATCACTTGAAATATTTGTAATGCTAGTGTGTAGCTTTCATTTTATTCTTTTTATGTTGTTGCTTATTGAAAACTTACAACCAAGGAACTCTTTGATAAGGCCTTCACCTCTTCCCTAAGTTTCTCTGTCTCTTGTCTCCTGTAGCATTATCTCTGTTCAGAAGAGATATTAGAATAACTATTGCAATAATCACACAGAGCTAAATATATAGCATGTTAATGTAATGATCTGCCATAGATCACAATTATTTGATCAGAGCAAAATTGCACCCATCAGAGCACCTCTCCCAGAGAAGACCACTGCTCACTACAGCAGGACTGCTGCTATTGGCTTTTCCTCTCCCTCTTGCTGCAAAGAGGACAAATGACCTCATTTTGTAACATTTGGCTAAGCAGCTGAATGATGGAGTAGCACGAGGTGAAAAACCCAGCCATTCTAAAAGTGAAGCAATGCTTGTGCAGCAAGGCTAATTTGGATACCTAGGGTCTCTGGAGAATCAAACACATACAATTGATGTGCTTAATTAGATTGTGGAAGGCAGAAGTTCCTCATAATACTGTTTGCACTGTAAGCTTCAGATCTGAAGTTTGCAGAAAAATTAGTCTAAACTTTAAACACCAGATAAAATGCAAATGTTAACTAGACTTAATAGAAACCTAGCTGTTAGCTAGCCGTGTTTCCAAGGGAAGGGAGAAACTCAGGGGATGGTAAACACAAGAGAAGTTCAGGAGATCTGTACAGATGTTTGAAATGTGTGCTGCTGTGTTTGCTTTCCAGTGAAGCTTTCAGCTCAGCCCATCTGTCGTGCACAGCGTGCCACACATTGTGATATTTGTCTACACCTTGGCCCTCAGCCCGTGAGGCTGTACCAGGCTGCACCAGCCCTCGGAAGGATGCTGGGGTGTGGGATCTGCTGGGGCAGCCAGGGCGGAGGGTCACCTTCCTACACTCAGGGCATGGCTCGTGCATCCATGCTGGAGTCAGCACTCAGGGTCACGGCACCGCTGACCCACAGCGTGCGCAGAGCTCTCAGCCTCTCAGACTGCTGGTGACACAAAATCTCTATAACAAATACATTAATTTAAATCATCTTCTCTGAGTGAATCATTCTAGCTTGGAGCCAGATAGTACTGATGTTTGCAAGATGGCCTTATTAGATGCTATTTATTTCTGTATTAAAGAGAACAATGTGGATTGAAGTCACAAAAAGAATTACAAAACCTAATTTATGGATTGCTCCAACTGGAATCCACATTTCTTCCAGGCAGACAGACTTTTTTGTTGTTGTTGTTATTAGCTTAATGAGGAGCATAGTCTCATTTCATTTCCTTTGGAACTTACCGCTCGGTCAGTTTGTTTTCATAATGCTGGGTCTCATCCAGCTGGATTCGGGCCCATTCTGGTATCATGCTGCTCAACTAGTTTTATAGCAGTTTATGGATCATATAGTTAAAAATGCCACCTCTTCCTTAGACATAATAATTTATGATATTGAGCATGTTGAAGTGGCTTCTAAATGTGCCATCATTCATCTTAAAAATGCAACAACTGAAACCACCACTAATGTGTACCTACCCATTTGCACATTCACATATTCAGTATTCATATTCTGACTAGTGTGCTTTGCAGTATTGGGAAAGTTTATTCAGCTGCATGAACCTGGGAAGAGGAGGTTCTCTGTAAAATTGTCCTTTCCTGTATTGATGCCTAATCTGAAATTCTTCTACAAGAATCCTGCTTTACTCATTCCTTCTACCAGACTCTTATTAATAGAAAAAAAAAAAAAAAAGAAAAAAAGGAAAAAAAAGACAAAAAAAGAGAGAGAGAGACATCTCTGTGTCTTAGTTACACAGATATAAACTCTAAATAAAGGTAAAACTTAATGCAAAATTTCGCCTTCTGTGCTTAATTCTCTCTTTTGGCTCTGGAAACCAAGTTGTCCCAGGTCTCGTAACAGATCTCCAATTATTTCTCATTCATATACATTTTCTCTCTTCCTCCAGGGCTTTCACTTTTCTAGGCTGTGTCCTGTAAATACTGTTTTCTAATTCTTGACTCTTGTTTCCATCATCATGACTTGTCCCCATCAGATCTAACTGAAGAGCATCCTGCACAGCCGTGATTTAGGAAAGCAAAGCACCAGGGACTGTAATTACTGGTGTTCTCAGCATGTCGAGGAGTGTACTGGCAGCCCCTGAAACTGTTAACCCACTACAGACATGCCGTACAATTTAAGCAACTTAGATCACACAGTCTGTCAAACAGCTAATTTGCATAAGTAATTTGAATAACAAAGATAGTTGATTAAATATGAAATGTATATTCAAATGTTCTTTGCAAAAAATTAAAGATTAAGACATTCTCTATAATGTCAAGGAGAGTTTCACATCATGGACAGAGGTACATTAGCAAACTGCAGAGACATTTACAAAGAAGGACAATTATACTAAAGCTATAAAAATATGCCTCAAGTAAAACTGTATGTGATATAAACAACATTTATCCAGAAAAATGAAAGAAACTTGTTAAGTACTGCATAGGTGTGAGCATAGAACACTTACAGACATTGACACGCTGGTTTTGCTTGAACTAAGTTAAATTGCATGCAACGTGGATCAAGGCAAATAGTAGTGATAACTTTAAAAGAATAGATTTTATTAAAATTATCTCTAAATTATATAAGATGAACATCTCAATAAAACGGAAGTGTGTAGAAATTAGTCTTTACTCCAAATTTTTACTGCCTTATTTTTCCTTAGAACTACGATACTGTATGGGGAAAAAGGAACAGAGGTTAGGTTACTGACTGTAATCCTATGGACTGGATACCTATAGTATAACTTAGAGGTGAAATGATTGGAGGTAAAGTGGAAATGAAATACTGTCTAATGAAACTACTCTGGAAAGTGAGTGAAATGCTACTCAGGTGTTTATGGTTTTTCTCATGGCCTGGCTATTGCCATCTAACAGTTACAAAATGGAATAGCTCCCAAGATTTCTGGGAAGGCAGGAACAGACAAGCCCTGAAGGCTGAAGTAAACTTGCTACCTCTACCTGTCAAAGTGCACACGTGGGAGAAGGACTGGTATTGTGGAACAACACAAATTTTGAGACTGCAGCAGGAAACTTTGAGACAACCAGAACCATTAGGCCCATTTTCCATCCTGAGCTTTTTAAGCAAACACAGAAATCTTCCATTTTTCCAAGTGGACTTAGGGGAACTAGCAGCTGGATCTCAGGGTGGCTCCTGCCTGCTCTTTTCACTGGGCATATAGGTACTTAGCTGCCTTGTGCTTGGGTGAAATAAGACAGCTGATTTCTTTGAAAAGGAGACCTATTAAGCTGCCAGAATGAAACTGGAATATTAGGTACACCTATAAAGTCTTTTGAATTTACTGTCGTAGTGAAACGCTGATTTATACACAGTACTTGGATGCCGCTTTTACATGTTATACCTGCAATACATTCTGCACTGCTCTGTTGATGATTGAACAGTGGTATACCAATAAATAATTATCAGATGGATATCAAGAAAATGGATTTTTCCTTATATTTATTAGTATACTGAAATTAAATAGACTATAAATATTTTAATGAGGATATTTCATAGAAGTGTGGCTTTCAATAAATTTTAGATTTTTTATTTCCATTTTGCCTTTTATTGACACAAAAAGAAATTCATTTGGATCTTGAACAATAAATTTATAAAACTTGGTGTTTATATGCATATTTCAGTATTGGCTGAGATTGTCAGAAGTAACAGCTAATCTTCTTTATGTAGCAGGGTGCTGAGTAGGCTTAAAAGTCCTTTGCTTCCAGAATGCAATGTAATTATAAGACGTGATTACAACTGATTATAATCAATCAGCATAGTCTTAAGTGTAATTTATATTGCTGCAGCTGTGGTTAGATTAAATCTTCATATAAAATACAATTTCTCCAAGATATGTAAAATTATTTGAGCAAACCCAAATACAGTAAACTCATAATGCCATAAATATAGAGTAAATGATGCCAATTACATAATAGTTTAGTGCTGTGTGTACCACAAAATAAGTTTCCCCTCAAACAGGGTATTCTTGATTCAAGACACAAGGTTGTCCTTTTGTTATTGTGACAGGACAATGTTTCTGGCCTTCTGAACTCTTCCTTACACCATTTGTCACACATAATGTGTCACTATCAGCACCAGAACTACCATAGGCAGTAAGAGCACTTTTAAAACAATAATAGAATCTAGGTTTGAGGATTTACAGAACAACATGTTTTAGCAAGGTAAGACACATGCTAGCTGTCAAAAACTGCTGAGCTCTCATTGCTAATCAGCTAAATGGCTTTGTTCAGTTCCTTCCCCTCTGTCTGTACATCCAGGCTGTAGCTGGGAAACTTTACTGCACACATAGATCAGTCAAATTTGCTGCAGCACCTCTGGAGAGCCCTGAGAAGAACCCAGGGCTGCTGCAAGGGCCTCCTGCCCACAGGGGACAGCCAGGACAGCACCCCATGGCTCTGTTCTGTACCCCAGGCAATGTTTTGCTGTCTGTACTTCCTTTGCATTTTGGTCTTGGTGAAGGATTATCCTCAGCTTACAGCCTGAAAAGTGTCCCTAACAATGCTGGCTGCCTTCGTTAGGGATATGTGTTGAGGGCCAATGGAATGATTTCTCAGTTCTTTCATTTTCCATGCAATTTCTTGTGAAAATTAAAAAACAAAAAATCTCACTGAAGGATATCTTGTATGGCAATCTGAGATTAGAAAAACTACATCAGCAAAAATACCATTTTTAATATGATCAGAATATATTCATATATACGGACATCCCCCCCTCAAAAGAAAAAAAAAGAGAAAAAAAATTGTTCTTTTAAAAGATACCACTTTAGCTTATGGCTTTAATGTCAACAGAAGGTAATCAACTGTTTTCTTCCAAAAATGATAGAGTATGAAACTTATAAAAAAGCTGGTACTTAGAATAAAGCTCTTCCCTACTAACTCCTAAGATTCTGAATTCTTGCCTGAAGGCCCTTTGCTAAGTTTACTGAGAATCTGAAGTAAAAATATGATTTTGGGTATATAACAAAAACTGATTCAGATCTGCTTAAACGAGAATATATAGCTTCCAAAGTTTTCTTAATTAAAAGGAAAATCCATCTGTTCCCATTAGGAACGGAAAAGCAAAACCAAAAACCAACAAAAATTAAACCTGAAGTAAAACAAACAAACAAACAAACTCCCAAGCCCTGTGGCTTCTAGTAGGAGAATATTTATTGCTTGCTTTCCTCCAGAACTAATGTGTCATGACATCAGTATCAAATTTAGAAGTAGTATCCCTAGAGCAGTAGGTTAGTGGAGATGGAATCTAACTTGTTTGTAACATTCAGGATTTTAGATTTTGAGTATGAACTTTAAATTTACCTAGCAATTAACCTCTTTAAAAGGAAATTAATATTCTTGAAATTATGATGCATCATTAAGACTGTACTTTAATTTTTCCATGCTTAATAAAGGCACATTTAAAGGATTAAAAAAAAAATTGTGTTCAATAATCTAGAAACTGAGCCTATTGAATTAATATATTTCTTAACAGAATTGAGGGGCTGTGAACTGTAGAAATGTATAAAATAGTATAAAAATATATTATTTTTATCGAGTTTTTTAAAAAATTATTTTAACCAGTGACATACTTAATCAATTGATATTCTGTTTTCTCTGTATTTCGACCTGTGGTGTCTCTGTACCCATAAGCTGCTTATTGATATCCTAAATTTATGAGCTTGATCCTCAAAATGAATTCCTGTCCCACTGAATTATTTTGTTTTGGACCTTGGTGGTTGCTTTAATTCTTTGCTATTCTATTTTGGTTTGTACATAATATTTTTTAGACCAGTATCTGAAAATTACCACTAGTGCACAAAGAAGCATAAACAATATCTGCTTGACATATTTATTAACAAAATAATAAATTTTGGAGAAAAAGACACACAGCATTAGTAGATCCTATGATGACTTTAAAAACAACAAAATTTTGTAAACCAAAACGCATAAAAAGCCAAAGAAATGAGGATGTTGGCTGCCATTGAAAGAATCAATCTGTGTGTTTAAGTATGAATGGTCCATACCAAAATCGTATTTTTCATTCAGAGGAAGTAGTATTTTAAATTCCACAAATTTCATGATCACAAGCCTCTGCTATGATAACATTTAAATGTAGTTTTAATCTAAATATTTTTAACCTGCCATTTTCAAGCCCAAATTCCCAACTATGTTTATTTTTAATTTAACTACACTGAACCAAATATGGCATAATTTCAACATTTAAATTTTAGTGTTCTTCAAATTTCCAGTTATAAAAGTTGTTTTTCTTATTCAGTAATGAATCTGTGTTTGAGCCAAGCAGCTGCACGTGAAGGCTGCCAGAGCTGTTCTTCATACACTTTTCAGTTAGCTGACTTTAAATTGCTTTAGGTACAGAAAAAGAAAATTTATTGCTTTAAAAGGAGAGGTCACTATAATGTCAGCCAATAGACAGAACCCTTATGTATAAAATTATTTTTGATGTTTTGTATTTCTAATATTAATGAGTTTCTGTTTAATATATTTACTTTGATAACAGCTTGAACATAGGAAAAAAAACCCCTCATTTATTCTGAAAGCCATTGGTAACATCTTTACCTGCCATTTTAAAACAATTTCTGGTCAAATATAAGTACCTACCATCCCCACAAGACTTTCCTACTCAAAATAATCTTATAAAACTCCAGATATTCTTCAAGTTTAATACTCTATCTTAAAGCGTGTTCTTTTCAGCAAGGGGACACAAGTCCATGATAAGGCCAAATTTCGAAAGCTGTGTAAGCTGTTGAGGATCCTGCAGGCTGCTAAAAACACCTCCAAGGAGAGCTGGCAGCCAGGGTGAATAACCAGACATGGGCTCCTCACTGATAACAGCGGTGCCAATGAGAATAAAGGATGTATGGACAGAACCTGCTGATTTTGTTTTCCTTATTTGGGTCTTCAGTTCCTTAAATTCCTTGCCACTATCAAAAGATGCATTGCTGAATTGGAGCTGGATGTACCCCTTGAGTCAAGAAGCACAGTTCACTATATCTAATTTTAAATATTCATCTGGACACATATTTACTAAGTTTATTCACTGAGATGACAGAATTTCTTAAAAAAAAACCCAAAATAAAATTGTAAATAATTTAAGAAATCTCAAATATAGACTCACCTGCTATAATAGTAGCAATGACATAAAACAATTTTTTTCCTTTAAGCATTGATATTCTGAATACAATCCAAAAGTTCATTTCTATGACACTCAGGAAAGTGACTACAGTAGATGCTTGGTGAATTTTTAAACTTAATATACTTTGGCATTTTACTAGAGGAGCAGTAAATGCCTAACAACAGAATTTATAATGAATTATTTCCAAAGTTTCTTGCCTAGATTAATAATAAATTTTAGAAAATAGATACTTACATTTTCTAAAAAAGATAAATGATAAAATGGTGAAATATCATTGGCAAAGGAGAAAAACAGTGTAATTTCAGAATTGTTGCAATATTTTTAGCTAAAAGTATATCTTCAGTTATCTTTAAACAATTCTTATTTATCCATAACAGGGTCAGAACCTCCTACTTATTAATTATATTAAAAATCCCTTCATTGTCTCTTACTCAATTATCTGAACAGTCTCCATGTCCGGCATGACATTTAGATAATGAACATAGCATTTTAATGGTATCACTAATACCCACATGGATTTATTTAGCGTGTGCTTAAATCTCTAATTTCAGGAGTTCTTAGAACCTTAAAATCAACATGACCTATGTGTTATCAATTTCACTTCAATCAGAAGTATAAGAAAGTTTTGAAAGGGTAAAAGTTAAAATTAAATTCTCATAACCAGTTTGTCTACAATAGGAGTGGTATTAAAATATGAGGAATGAGATCCAACATCCTTTTGCATTGACTCCAACTTCTGTTAAAATTCATAAAATTTAGATCATGCCTTTACACCCAATTACCTTCATAAAACTGATCAAGTGGAGAAATGATAAAACCCCCTAATTTCCTTAATGCGTCAATATTTGTTATTCCTAAGAACTGCTAATCAGTAGGAATACTATGGGCATTTTATTTTTTCATTAGCCCATATGCACAAAACTCCTTGAAAATTAATACCCCAGGTCACAATCCTACATGTAAATCGGAAATTTTGCTCCACTGATTTAATTGTGACATTGAATAGCTGCAAAGTTCTACCCCAGAGAAGAAGACTGCAAATCAGTCAATGTTCATGAAATACTTCTACTTTAAGAAAATCTTCATGCAATTTTTAAATTTATAATTTATATTTTCTAGTTTAAACATTCATTTTTTGTTTCCATAGTGCTTCTAAGCCCTTTCTACAGTCATCTAGGATTGGTATCAGCCTTATAAACTGGATATATAGTTATTAGGTACCTAAAACTGGGGATATGACAGCAATGATCAATAACAAAATATATAAATTTTATTCTTAATTGAGATTAAGAATAAAAAATGGGGAAAGTTATACAAAAAGACCTTTAACGTATATTTTATTTTCCATCAGACATGCCTATTGTTAAACCAAATAAATGATAAATGGAAATCTGATTTTAAGAAAATAGTAAACAAAAGAAATATTCTGAAACTTTGCAGCTTATGAAGGTATAGAAACCTCATGCCTCCCACAGGAATAATGTAGACCAGATTTATAGATGAGGGTCTGTAGATTTATAATATACATTTAATTCTTTTTTCCTGAGGCACAGATATGAAAAGATTATGTAGAGAAATATAATGCTAGATTTGCAAATCCTTTAAATTTGATTTTAAGGAAAAAAATATTTCATATCAACAAGTCCAACTATATATAACTCATTGTGTAGTATCTCATAAAGTCAATATTTTTTTCTGCATGCTCCTCTACTCCTCATTATAAAGGCCTTTTTCCAAACTGCGTGAATCATAGGTCATAATCTAAGTCTTGACTTCTGTTTCTTTGCAATTAAAGCATTCTCTGCCACTGCCACCACAAGAGACTGGTGATTGCTCTATTTTCAGTGCAAACAACCCTACATCCTTGAACCATAAGACTAAATGAAAACAAAATTAAAATGTGGTTGGGGGAGATATTATTTATCTTAAGGAGGCAAAACTTCAGAACATATTCACAGCAGAGTAACTCCATGTTTTGTTTATCTGTCTAACAACATTAAGTGTATTATGCAGTTTTGTTTTCGTGAACATGAGTATGAATATGATGGGTGATAATAATTGAGGTCATAAAAGGTTTTCCCTTTCACCACTGACTAATAGCTCAGACAAGTGTAGCATTCACACCAAAACTTGCCACACAAAGTTGTTTGGCCAGTGATACTAATTTGTCTTGAGGAACATCTTTAGATTATCTATTACTATTTCCTGTACATCAAGAATGGAATGTTATAGCAGCTTTTTTGTTTGTGTTTGTAGTCTTAATTATTATGTATTTCCCCTACAAATCAAAGATGAGTAGCCTTCATTCCTGTCTTTTCCATGCCTAGTGTTTGCTGCTAACAATTAAATAACTGATGCTTGGCTACATTTTCCTCCAAATCTTGAGCTACAAATACGAGGAGTGTCTGTAACTTCTTAGTCTAGTTTTCCTTCTTTGTGAAAGAGTTTCTCACCAAGCACTAAAGCTCCCGGTCATCCCTCTAAGTTCAAATTGTTATTTTTTAAACTGTAAAAATTTCTGTTTAAAAGAAGTGGTTTTGAGCTACTTTGAAGTGATTCATGAGGGTCTTTTATTAAACATGAAAATTATAGTTTGCTTTTGAAATTCTCTTCATGCAGGAAGACAAAGGTATAAGTATACCAACCCTAGTAAGAAAAAAATGCACTTTGCAATTTCATATAAGACAGATCTAAAAATATCTTTGGACTTTAAAGCACACTGATTTATGTGAGGAGCTGGATGCGTGTGATCTAATCCTCTGTAGTGTTTGTTTACAATTATTTCTTAACAAGTATCTTATTGATCAACAATTTATTCACTATAAAAGTTCTTCAAGACTGATTTCTACAAAAGGAGATCTTTGAGGACCAAAAGTATCATGGATTTTTTTAAATGAAGAGAATTATTGCCATTTCCACTTCATAGCTGCCTTCCTTGTTTCATTTACAGCCACCATCCAACACCAAAGCATATAAAGGAGGAAAAATAACACATTAATTGCATTTCACTTCCTAATTAATTTTCAGATAATGATGAGCATTGCCATGAGCACATTCCCATTCTTTCCTCTGGAATACATACAAATGTCCCTTGGCATGGCATTTTGGTTGGAAAAACACTGGAAGATTGTGGAAGGCAGCATTAAACTCCTTATGTGTCCCTTGGTTTTTTATAAAACTGGAAACATAAATGAGGCTCCTTTATCTGCAAATTCATGGGGCCTCAGTCAGATGAGAGCTTTGAAAAAGTTGTGGCTTAAAATGAAAGTAATTATGAAGATTGGAAAATATTAGTACAGCAAGAAAGGAAAAAAGAAATTAGTAAACTTGTTACTTCTATGTGGTATTCTTAGTAACTTCTCTATTCTCAACTCTTTTCTCTGTTCAGGAGCTCAGTTTTTCTCTAAGGAAGAAACAACTTTTGAAGTGAAGTATCATCTTCACTTTATGGCTGCCAAGTAGTGTATTGATGCTAAAACAAGAGCCAGCTTGTTCCCCTGAGATGGAACCATTTTAAAGCCCAGTGTGTTGAATATTTATTACAGGCCTAAATTATTTTGTGGAAAGGCTTCACATCAACTCTTTATGCTAATGCTCATTTAGGAATACTGATAATCTACGGCAGAGTACAAATTCCATCATGATAATTTATTTTAATCCCCATGCCACCCATTTTAGGAAATTTTTTCTCAGCAGCTTTCTTGTCTGGAAATGAGCAACACTGAGGTCAGTAATTGCTGGAGTAACAGCAGGTTCCTGAATCTTAGGGTACCAAATGAAGGGTTTGCAGGAAGGAGGAAATACATCATGAGAAAAATGAAATTAGAGGATTTTTTTGTTTCCTTTTTGAGGGAAGCTAGTAAAATTTAAGATGGTTTTTTCTATAGAGTATTTCTGGAATATCAATGTGATGTCTCAGCTTCAGACCACAGCACTGTGAATGGGGGGGGAGTTGAAAAATCAAGTTTACTAAGGAGGAAACCTTTCTTTACCCTCTCTCATTTGTGTTCTAAATCTACTTACAGTAGATATCAGCAAAAAAACTGAAGGGATGGAGTCCTTGAGTTCCATTTCTGAGCTACTAATGGTGAAGAGTTTGTCCCTAGTCTGTACCTAGTGGTACATAGTGAAAGTGATATAACCTAGTTGAATCAGATTAATCCTCATTATGTCTATTAGAATGAAATTTGCTATAGCATAGATTAAATTTTTATTCCTTATTTATGCAAATTAAATTGAATTAACTTGTATAAAAAGATCACTAAACAGAAATGAAATACTTCATTTATACAGGTCTGAAGAACAGTGGAAATTCTGGTCATAAATTAACTTAAAACTGATTGTACATATAGGCTAATATTTATATTGCCACTTCTATTTTCATAACACCACCCAGTCTAAAATAAGACTATACCAGACAATATTCTGCTTTGTTGTCATTATGCTTAGAATTTCTAGAAGTGAAACATTCTTATGTATGGGATGTGATTCTTTGACAATGCCTCAGATTTTAGCAGGATTTTTGACTTTTACCTCATATAACAAAGTCATAAAATATTTGACCTTAAACAAATACTGTAGTAGGTAATTAACAGATCCATCTGTAGGACAAATTCCTCATAAAACTAAAAAACCCCACAAACTGAAACTTTCTTTTCTGGCTTTCCATAGGAAATGCACTACTGATGCTCATAAAACTATGCACTAGATAACAGCATTGTTCCATGGTAGAATTATATTTTTAAGAAAAAAAAAAAAAGAGTGGTCAGGAAGAATTCTATTTAAGGACTTTGGCTTAAATATTAAATAGAAAAACATTTTGCATTTGCTTCCCTAATAATAAATGGTTGGATTAGAGTGAATGGCAAATAGCGATAGCGAATTTTAAGCAAATATCAACCCTGGAGACTCATTCAAACACCAAGCCAAGGCATCCATAATTTCTGAAAGGTGTGATTATACCACATTATGATATATTATTTATCTTCTCTCTATATTTTATACATCAAATATATATTATTATATAATACATATAAAATACATACATAATACATATAAAATATGCATTTTTGTGATTATATCCTAATGTTTGAATTATAGATTCCAGCCTCGTACTGAGGTTCCTTTGGGGAGAGAGACTGTCAGTATTTTTATGTTATCTTAATTTTTAATGCAAAATCTTACTGGGCTGTTAGTCAGACTCTTGTTCAAGAATAGGTTCTGGTGCCTGCCTGGTGTTTATAGGTCATGTGCCAGTGGCCGCCTTTGATTCTGATGCAAAAAAACCTGCACCACTCATTACCAGCAGACATTCTTAAGTAAAATAATTAACTGTATTGCCCCGGCACAGTTCAAATCATCACATGGGGTATTTTAGCCCTCAACCAATAGAAGAAACTATTCACAAGGCTTAAAATGTTTGAAAAGTCATTGAGGTTGTGTCTTACAAAATTTTGTTTTGAAATGTGCAGTAACACTTTTTTTTTTTTTTGGTTAACATTTTTATCAATAGCATATCATTTGTATTTATGTTAATTTTAATTTATTTAAAACCGCTGGAGTTTAGTGGACAGATTTAGTGTGCATAGGAAAGCAGGTTACCTGAGATGAAAAAAAAAAAACAGTCAGCATTTAAAATGTTAAGGAAAAAGACAGGAAACATTGGTACTTATTATTTTTGGATAAGATACATTTTCAAAGGAAACATCAAAATACCTCTATGGGCTAGCATGCTAAGGTAAGAAGACGACTGCTCTTGATTTCTAATGCCTGAAGTCAGGTCAGGAATACCAGCTGTGATAAATTGTAAAACAAGTATGTATAGTTTGACAAGCCAAGTAAGGATTTGCTTTCTGGAGTGTTTTAAATCTTTTGTTCTTTAGTTCTGTACCTCAGAATCTCAAAGTTAGCTAAACAGAGCCCAAGATCAGGCATGGGGATTGTAGCAACACCAGAGCTTGTGCTGCACTCTGTGTGCACGTTTCTCTCATCCTAAATCTTTAGCGGCTGAAGTTAAGAAGAAACTCTTGAACACCATAATCCTAATTAGGGAGGAGGAATATGAATGCAGCTCAGCAGTAACACTGTATTACCAGTAACTAAAACATGCTTTCCTCTCGAAAATGTTTTTAATATCTGTAGATAGATTACAATAATTACAGTCTATTAGGATTCTTTTATTATTTAAATCTTGCACTGTGATAAAAGAATGGAGTCATTAAATGTAATTATGAAGAATTTAGATAAAGAAATTATTTGGGAGATATGTGTTTCTGAGAACAAAACCAGTAATTTATCTGAGTATATTCCACACAAAAAGAAAGTATTTGTGTTATTACTATATTTACTCATGTCCTACCTCATTATTGCCAGTATTATTTTTTACATCTGTTCTGTAGTGTAATGGTACCTTGTTTTTGAAAGGATAATATATTAAGAAAGAAGGATTCTAAAAATATTAAACTCAAGTTTTCAAAATGCAGATGTATATATATATGCATATATACATATATAGCTTCACTTAATAATCATATCTTCTTGTGAGAGACCTATAGAACCATATCTGGCATATTGTTTGCTTAACCACACCTGTGTCCAGACATCTCTCCAAATCTAAAGGGCCACAAGTGAGAGCACTAAAAGTTCTGGTATACTGGGGGAAGGGAGTGTGGCACCTGTGCAGGAATTTATTCACTTCTGAGAAAAATCGCAGTCCCAAAGTTCAGTGAGTGAAAAAGGAGCTGAGAGGAAGCTCTGCCACAGTGTTCATGAGCTACCTCAGGCAGTCGGGATATGGGAAAACCTGAAAGAGACTTTCAGCATTGACATGGAGACAGGATTCTGAATTTTAGCAGCAGGATTTTGTTGCTGAACCTTGGCATAATTTTTAAAATAACTTTCGTTAACTCATTCCTCATATGCATGCTTTTGGAAATTCACGTAGAATTATAGGAAAAGCAAAGTCATCTTCAAAGTCATCAATTAGTCAGCTTTTATGATACATTGTTATTTTTACAACAGTAGGTTTAATAAAAAATCAGTATTTTAAGGTGGTTTAAGGCTATAACACTTGGGCTAAACCTGGACTTTTAAAGGCAGTGAGAGATAATGTATTGATATTTTAATGGTACCAGAATTTGACTCAAGTTTGAGGAGATGCTCAAGTTCTCTATATTTTTTAAATATAAAATTATGAATAATAAAGGGTCCCCAGACTGAAATCCAAAAAATTAAGCAACTTCTGGAAGATAGAAATAATTCATTCCCTTCTCTCTGTCACTTTAACGTTAGTGTTGAAGCTCTGTTTGATGCAAAAAAGTTGAAAAATTAATGCCTCTTCTGTTTGGTGTTCACTTCATCCACTTATATATTTATTATCCTTTCTTGTGAAATGCAAAACCAGAATATTTTAAAAGGCCATTGTTTCATGACAGTATGCATCCATGGCTCTGGTAGAACATTTATAATGTTTTATATATTATTATTACAATAGTTGAAAAAACCTTAAAAAGTCAGATTAAAAAGGCAACAAAGTCCTGGGACCTCGAAAACCTTTATGAAATTATTTCTCAGGGACTCAAGTCTTGTGTCTGCATCTTTTTTACCCCCCAAGTAAGTATCTTAATAAGAAGAAGACTATAATAGACTGAGGGAAGCACTGAGCAGTCCTGGCTACACTTGCCTTCTTCCATATGCTGACTTTACTTTCCATTCAAAATAAATTCAATTATTCAGGGACATTTACATCTTTGCCTCTGTAAGACGTCAGGGGACTTGCCTGGACATAAAGGAGATATAAAACTTTCCGTTGTGTGGTTTGAAGGAAATTCCTGGGGCTGAGCTCAATGTGAAGGTGGTTTATTATTGGAACTGGTAAAAGCAAAGCTTGTCACCACTGATTTGAATAGCTGACGTAAGGCAGAATCCATTTTCCTCCCCTAGATGGGCACTTCTGCTGCAATCAGCAGGAATTATTTATGTGCTTATTCTTACATTTAGATTTGCAGTGCTTAAATCCATGCATGTAAGCACATTTGGAAACTCCTTGTGGCAAAGCAACATTTTGCCTCCTTTCTTTCAGCGTTGTTTTGGTTGTGTTGCTTTGATTGCTTTCTTAAAGATCAGTCATTCTTAATCAACTGTATTTATATGATTATTTAAATGATACATAGTTATGCAATTAGTAAAAGTGTTTAGTCATCATCTGTTTTGAACATTGAATTACAATTTTAAAATTGAACTTGTTTATCTTAGGGATATTTAAATGCGTTTCTCAGGTATGTAGCTCCCATTTTTTCTGGTTCTACTAAAGCATGAAAATATGACAAAAATGAACATACTTCTTCAGGGTGTTCTGATGACAATATATCTACAAACAGAGTCAACAAATTTACAGGATGGGGTGGACCACAATGCTCAGATGTATATTGTATTTCTCACCTAGACACCGTGATAGAAAATCATGATGCAAAAACTCCTGCCAAATTGATTTTGTCTCAGAATTGCACAGAATACCCTTGTAATGACTCAAAAATTAAAGTCTAAATATTTTGATGAGGATCGTTTCATTACATTAGGCACAGCTTAACTTGTCCTACTCAGTGTAAATGAGACTAGGATAAGATAAGATGAAGCCACTCTATTTCCACTGTTTATTACAGCCTTGAATCTGATAAAATACTTAGCATTGATCACTGGGGATGTGGAAAAGCACACAAAGGAATAGAGGCAGTAGATGCTAAATGACTGGAATTTTTTTCTGTAAATGTATTACATTTCAGAGGTTAAGTGGGCAAGCGAAAAAAATGCACTGAATATTCACCTTTGAGAGTAGATAACAAATTTGGTTTTCAATGTAATCATTTCCAGAAATCATTCTGTTTTCACAGCTGCATGCCACTGCACACCATTTTAAACTTTACATTTTGGCACTGGGAAGGAATAAAAGGTTAAAACGTGTGGAACAAAGATATTATTTCACCTCCTTGCCAATATTAGAATTGAAAGAGGCCTCACTGAGGCTGGGCTGTGAATTTAATTAAGCATCTTTTTAAAGGGGATCATAAAATGGAAGAATTTCCTTTCTACTCCTGTGACAACTTCTTGGAGTACAGTCATTAAATATGCGTTGGGAGAGGAAGGAAGATGAGAGGGAGTGGAGAGAGGTGTAGTTCCACTCTCACAGCTTGTCGACCACATTGTCCAACTGAGAGAAAGAAAAGGTGGAGAAGAAGTCATTTATTGGCAGTGTAATCCAGCTACAAACCACTGTTTCCCAGAACTCAGAAGTAGATTCACATAATTAATTTCCAAAACTCTTCTTGGCACTGCCTCTGCAATGGGTCCAAGTCCCTGTGCTTTGTGACTGGAATGAGTCTAAGTCTAGCCTTCATCAGCACTGATAAGTTATTGAAAACCTGACACTGAAGAAGTCACTGTTGTTTCTGAGTTGGCCACAGAACCACAGAATATTCTGAGTTGGAAGGGCCCCACCAGGACCATCAAGTCCAGCTCTTGAGTGAATGGCCCACACAGGACTGAACCCACAACCTTGGTGCTATCAGCACCAGCCTCCGACCAGCTGAGCTCCTCTCAAGGTCACAGTCTCATGAAGATTAGCACACAAACATAAGATGAAAATGACTGTCTTTTCTGCTCTTCAGAAGTCCAGCTGACAAAAGAATTGCTTCTTTTCAACTTTATTTCCACAGTATTTTCTGAGTCAACTTGACCGTTTCCCCTTTCGATATGAAAGTAATTCTGTAAAGTGAAGTCACTGAACCAGAAAACATACATTTGGTCTCTCTGATTTCTAGTATTCACGACCAATTGAATGCTTATAGAAGTTAGTGTAAAATAATCCCATTTGATTCACTTCGCATTTTAAGTTATTTGCAATACAGAGTATGCTGACTAGCACTTTCCTGTGCTGTGTGAAAGTATTAGGCTTGACTCACAAAGAGACCTGTGAGAAAAAAGCTGTAAAAATACTGAAGGTGTGTGCCTTTACCCCTTTCTAAGGAGGAATAAAGAATTGCACCAGGAATTTTATGAAATATATTCTTCCAACTCATTTTTTATTGATTATAAACTAAGATCATGAAAAAAGAATCTCCTGTGTAAACTGCTTTCCTCCCAAGACATTACATTTTTTGCAAGTTTCATTGCAAAAACACTGTTTGAAGTATTTGTTTTTCTATGCTTAAGCTAATTTGTTCAGAATACTGATACTTAAACTTTCTTCTGGATCACATAATATTTCTTATAAGAGGAAATCTGATCTTCCTTTGTGTACAAAACTAATGTACATGAAGTCAAATCCTGTGGCATCAGTAAGGGCCAATCACCAGCTGGGAAAAGGAATTTTGCACTTTATTCCTACTCTGTTGTGGCTTACGTAGATTTCTCTTTGGGCTCAAAGAGTGATTTCAAATAGAGCAGAATATCTTTGAGAAATACAACTATGCATTGAGTCAGAGAAGAAGAAAATCAAGACCTAAGCAGGACAGATACCTGACCCAGTTAACATCAGAACATTGGTACAAAAAATACAAGAATGTTTGGAAATGTTTTACAGGAACTCTTAAAAGATGGAGACAGGAAGCAAAATCATCTCTACATTAATTTTTGTACTCTTGTAGCCAGCCTGCCTTAGGACGAGATTTAGGATAAGAGTATATTTATATTTATTCCAGAATACATTTTTAAAAATATTCTCTTCTAAGTTCCCCCTTCCATTTCTGCTAAATGAGTTTCTTTTTTGCTAGACGTCCCACAGAAAACTAGAAAGCCGAATTGATCCCAATGTCATGCAAATAAAACTTTTTCCTTGGTTTGTTGGTTGTTTTTATAATTTTTTTTATTTTTTAAATTAGGGTAAAAGTAGGTACATAGGGGCTGTGAGAAATTTTGAACCTAACCTAAAAAAGTGATTTTACTCAGGGTATTCTTGCTTCAATTTTCTGATATACAGTCAGAGTAAGAGAGATTGCAGTTACAGACAAGATCATGAAGAACATTTTTAAATTCAGTCATGTTATTCTGTATTTATTGATATATTCTCTGAGAGTTATCATTCTATATCTTTCCTCAGAATCATTTTGATGTTACACATGATTTGTATGGGTAACTCTGTTTATCAACCTTGTTAAGTTTTCAGTATATTTTTTCTAGAAATAGTAGAATTGAAACCTTTCATATCCTCAGAAGAAAACATTTGGAAAATAGTCGTAAGGAGTTGGCAGTAATGACTATGGTAAACCACAAACCAAGATATTAAAACAAATATGAATTAGAGTCATGAGAACTTGGAAAACCTGCCTGGAAAACCAATATTTAACTTTCAGAACTTATAAAATCCAGTGGGAGTTTAAATAGAATTCTGTAGCGTTTATTACTTTGTCTTTAATTTATTTTTTGTGTAGTTTTAAAATAGCAATAACAATGATCCAATGTTTCTTTTGTAATTGAAAATCATTTGCTGAATGCCATCAATATTCATCAGATGAAGATCTGTCAGTTACCTTGAAGCAGTACAAACATTTAATCCTAGGTATTCTCAGTGCAAAGATATTTAGAGGTGTTTTTTGTTTTGTTTTATGTCTCGGATACGGATGGTCCAAACCAACATCTGTATTACATTTTTATAAGATTTTAAGTTTTGGCCCAATTTGCATTGTGAAGCTGCATAATTTTCATTTACTCTGTACATACACATCATTAAGTGTGACATTATGGATTTCAGCAAAGCTGAGGTACATGAAAAAGAGCTACAATAAGAAGAGTGGAAGAGAAGAATAGAAAATATAAGAAGTTAGTTCAGACCAGTTTGTGACAGGAAGATTTCTGAGAAGTTGAGCAAAACCAGAGCTGCACAAGCTCACACACTGACAGACTGATAATTTTCTCTCCTTTATATTGACAACAGAACCAGTATCAACTATATGACACTGGGGCAAAAGAGAACCTTAAAACTGAAATGATTCTTTTTGGAATAACTGTTACAATTATAATATCAAAATAAGCCAGAGGCAGGGTGACATAGCAGTGTGCCTTGCAGAAAAATAAGAACTGTTCTTCAATTATTTTTTAATTTCTATTTTTTTCTAATATTTACAAGGTAAAGAGCTATAATCGCTAAAATCTTGGTTATGAAATAAAAAAAACATTATCTACAACTGCGTAACTACCAGTGTCTAAACAAAAAACCCCTAAAACAATAACAAGAAAAGCAGCCAAATAAACAACAACAAAAACAAACCAAAACCAAAACAACAACAAAAAAGAATAAATTATAAAAGATTAATGAGAAATTCATGTTTAGATTGAGCAGAAATGGAAATTTTTAAAAATGAAGATTAATTTAAGCAGAATCCAAAAATATTGCTGTAAGCTTGATGAAAAAATAGTTTTAAATTAAAAAAAAAAAAAAAACCCCACCCAAACATTTAACTTGTGAAAACATTCTTATCTATTTTCATATTCAGCCAAAATGGTACAGTCATAGTCCTATTTGCTGAAAAATATATAAATTCCCTCTGCTGTAGAGTTTGTGTTTTTCATTCTTCTTTCAGACCATTGTGAATCATGCTGTAGTGAAAGCACATATTTCTCACATGTTCTTATTTGCTATTCTCTTTAAAAATGGGAATTTCTGTCTTCCTATGGAATAATATAATTCCAAATATCATCTGCCTCCTGTCACAACGCATTTCCCCGATGGTTAGGCATTGTTACAATTATCCATTATGTTGGCATTTCAGTTTCTTTTGAACTGTATGATACATCCAGTCACTACAACTGTTTCCAAATCATCAGACAGCTTCCTTGCTTAATGTGGTCCATGGAGGGCAGGAATAAATTACCCTGGTTCGGGGATCCCGCGTGTATCTGCATTGCAGGATTGTCAGGTGCGGGTTCACACTGATGCTCAGCATCACACAGAAAAGGCATTCAAAAATTGCGGCGCTGGAAAGGATGGGGAGGAATTACAAATATCCTGGCAGCAATGCTGGTTACAAACAAAGAGAACTGACATGCCACAGGAAAATATCTTTAAAGTCCCCTGCTTTAAGGATCCTGGTCATCCTAGCCTGCATGAGATAGACGAACAGAGAGAGGCTCAGTGCAGCCAGGTTGTGTCAATTCTGTCTCTAATGGTCAAAAATGTCATACCCATGCTGGAGAAAAAAGCCTTCTTTTGCTCAGCAATATGTAGTTCTAGGAGACCTTGGTGTGCATAAATCCAGTGTTAATAAACTGTGAATGAAAACCAAAGAAGACTGTTTGGGAGATGAAAAATCTTTTGACAGTGGTCCTAAGGCGAGCCAGAGAATGTTAAAGCAGCCTCCAAGCCTGGATCTTAAATACAGAACTCCCCACAAGCTCGTGAGCTTAAAACCTTATGCACTCCAGCGTCTGTAGAAGCTGAATGAAGGTTCTGTCCAGGGGAAGCCGGACTAGACCTGAGATGTGAGAATTTTATCCTATCTGTGACAGAATCCAACTCCCAGTCCTCACCATGTTGACTTGAATGCCATGACTTTGATCATCTCAAATAATAGTATCTATTTTTACTGAAAAAAGAAAGCTTCCTTTTCCCTTCTTCCCATTCATTGTGTCTTAAACACAATCTTTACAATTTACTATGAAAAACCTCAATTTACATTCTCTAAATTTCTAAAAAAGTAATTGCAAAGTAGTACCAGATGTGATACAAACATTAAGTATTTGAGGAGAGAGAATAGTTCTGAGTGACTGAATTGTAAACAAATTTTGTTTAAACAACTTTTGTTACACTTTTGCTAAGATTCATGTTTGCTTAACCAAGGCCAAACATATCCAAAATTGATAATAAATCTGACTGTAATACTAAATATAGGGTGTTCCTTACAGGCTTTCAAAAAAACAGTTAAATTTCAGAAATTTTACTTATCCTGCCATGAATTCATAAAATTTCCCCAGTACTCTGTTTTGTCTGACACTCTGCTCCCAAGATAAAAATGCACCTAATATAAGAAGCTAGTTTGATTCTCCAGAGTACTTGTGCCACAGTAGTTAAATCACAAACTTATTTGCATTCTACTGTATAAGTTTCTGATATTGTATCAGACTTTGCCCTTAAAATTAATGAGCTAAGTATTTCCAAGAGGCAACCTTCTAGAATATTATCATATCGTCTAATGACGTCTCCACGGTCTGCATATGATCTCTTCCAATTAGTCAGTCTTTGTTCAATCAGATCAGTCTGATGGGAGTGGACAATATGTTTGAGGCAAAAGATTATGAGGGACAGTTCCTCAAAACTGCTGACTTTAAATAAGAATAACTTTGAGGGTTTTTTGGCCAACTTTTCATGTAAGGGAAATTGTTTTGTAACAATTGGATAAAATTGTCATTTTCAGAGGAATGAACATTTAATTACATTGAACAAAAACTTGTTTGCCTTTTTGATAGTTTTGTTCTTTAAATAGATTTTTTTCTAAATTTGTAAATGGTTATGAAAAATCATGGTAGCATACTTGAGAAAATGTAGTTCTTCTAAATATCTGCAATACTGCATCCACTTTCAGTCTGGGAAACACTTCCTTTATAATATCATTTTTTCACCATGTGTGGAAATAAAAGACTAAAGTATAGATTTGGTTTGTTTATTTGGAGTTTTGTTTTTTTTTTTTTAAATTTTCAATCCTAAACTGTACTGAAGGGATCACCAGGACTTTATATACAGTAGAATCAACCTGCTTTTGTCATCAAGAAGAGAATCATGGAGATGGAGAGGCAGCAGATCTTCTACTGCAGCTTTAGAGTTCTGTTGATGTGGAGATTGATCTTCAGGAAAGGCATCTCCTGGAGAAGATCTTGCACAGCTGAGCCTCGATGGCTTGCTGTGAACTACAGAAAAGTGAGAAATATTTGCACTTTCCCAAGTATGATTGTTAAACAGAAAACAGACACCCCAGGGAGGTCCAGAAAACTCAATGGACTTCAGGACACTGAGAACCCTGGACAGGTAGCCAGACTTCTTTTGGAGCTTTTCATCACCTTTTCTATTTCTGCTTGACATTTCTTCAAGGTTTTCTTGCACATCCCTAAGGTCCTCTTAATGTTTTTGTTGGTTTGCCTTCTTGCCTTTATGCAGAGAATATGTTGTTTTGTTTTGGTTTTTTTTAAATGCGGTTTTAAAAATCTATTTGATACGATACATTATTTATCTAAAATACAAAATAACTTGTTAAGCCCTCTTTAACCACTGAATATATGTTCAGTAAACATAATGAATAACTTGAAGCTTATATATGCTTTAACAAAAATGAAAAGCAGCAGTAAATTGATAAGCGAAGTTTAAATAACAGGATTTAAACTACGTACGTATAGAAGTAAATTCACATATTAAAAACCACTGTGCAATAGAAGACCTAAAGTAAGGTGGTTCACTGCAGTGCAATTCTCTTTTTATTTTTGTTTTCTTCCTCTCACCTTTAGACAGTTCTAAGGGAAGTTGTCACAGACTTCTACCATATTTCTTGTTCTGTAATGCCTTAATTCAGTGGATAACACATTAGCCAGTCTTCATTTTTACTGTGTGCGTACATCAACAGCACTATATGGAAAATAAGTTTATGAATGTTCTGACTTTCACAGTATTATCAATGCCACTGGCTGCACAATTCGGTAGCTAGTAGATGAGCCCTAAAATTGCTGAGAAAAATAAAAATAGGCAGCAGTAGTGTCAACACATGGCAGTTTGTTATGGGAACACATTCTCTTCAGTGCTGTATCTAAATTCTTCAGATCAATATGTGATTTGTGGTTCTTCAAATACTCAATTATCTCAGGTTTTGAAGATCTTGCCTGAAGACAGTAAAAAGAGTATTGATTTGTCTTTAATATAATACTTTTTGAAAGTGGTGCTTGAAACAATTTCAACTTTAAATGTCATGTTTTCCTATAATTATTTTGATCAAATAAGTATAGCACTTGATCGTTGTAGGCATGGGTAATTTTGCCAGTTTTTACAGAAAACATTGCAGGGTCTTTGAAGAAAATAGTTGTTTAATCCTTTCTATTTTCTCCCTTGCTTACAATGTAAGACAAATGGTAGTTATAGTGCAGTGATCTAACACACCAATACATTTTGAACTTTTGTGTTGTATGTTAACTCCAGCAAAGATTGTGGTGATGAAACACTGCAGAGCACAGTCAACAGACAGAGGTCACTGAAAGCTGGACATGAAGTCACTGATAGTAAGTAAATATATGTCAGTGTTTATTGTTTGCTTTTTGAGAATGAGAACTACTACAAACTTTGCAGTAAATGGAAGCGTACATGCTGTGATAAATAGCCATGTTTCAGTACTGCTTATTTAATGACAACTGCAGCCAAAAATACTCTGAAAGGGTTTTAGATTATTTGGGAGACGGGTGATCAGAAGACGAAATCATACTTCATTATTCCTTTCTCCAAAAACAGCATGAGCAAACAAGACTGTAATTACAATCCCTTTAATTAAAACAATTCATTTTACAATAGTATGTGTGTAGAAGTCTGCTGCTATTTTTTAAAGATCTCCTCCCTTCAATTCCTTACTTTTACTCCTTGTTTGAAAAATCAATGAAAGATTTTAAAGACCCAGGTCAGTGACACTGGAACTATGTTTTCTGTAGAGACCTGCTGCTCCCTAACTGATCCATGTCACAGAAGTCTTGTGACCACACAGTGCATTGTGTGAATTGTATGTAGCCAAGTTAAGAGATTTTGTAAATCAAGTGTTTCAGAATGGATTGTCTATGAATAACCCAAATAACCCAAATATTTTTATGAATAGAAATAAGTTTCTCTTGGACAAAAAGAGGCAGTTGTTTGCAAAATACAATCTCTAAGAGCATTCCATTCAGTGCTACAATACTGAAACTAAAAGCTGTCTAAATAAGATGAAATTCCTACCCCATTTATTTCATTTTTGCAATATGACATGCAAGTGAATGCTTGGCCTCATCATAGTTTGTGCTGAAGTTATAGCCACTTAGGCAAGAGAACGCCACTAAAATAATGAAAAAGGATCAACCTTATTTAACACTGTAATTTATTTTCTTTGGTTGTAACTTCCCTCAGCCTCTTTTTTGGATGATATTCAGTCTTCCCTCAGGTCTCAGGGGAAACCTGGAAACGAAAGCATTTTATTGGAGACATAGAAGGACACTTTGCTGCCTTGGGAGGGAAGCTGCAAGGAGGGATGTAGGCAGAACAGCATAGCAGGGAAAGATTTCACCCATGACCTGCTCGGTTTTGGACTCTATTCAGGAAAACACTCAAGCACATGTTTCCTGCTCCTTATGATGTCCCACTACAACTTAAACACATGCTTAAGTGTCATTTGGAGCAGGAATGCTTTCCTGAGCAAACGCAGGAGAGAAATGGACTCTGTCCCACCACCCTGCTCCTTTCTGCCTTCCCAGTGCTGCCTCCGTCAGCACAGGGCAGGGCTGGAGGGGCTCAGCTGAGCATGGGGCCACAGCTGCACCTGAGGGTCACTATGACACACCTGAGGGTCACTGTGCCACACCCGAGGGTCACTGTGCCACAGCTGAGGGTCACTGTGCCACACCTGAGGGTCACTGTGCCACACCCGAGGGTCACTGTGCCACACCTGAGGGTCACTGTGCCACACCTGAGGGTCACTATGACACACCTGAGGGTCACTGTGCCACACCCGAGGGTCACTGTGCCACACCCAAGGGTCACTGTGCCACAGCTGAGGGTCACTGTGCCACACCCAAGGGTCACTGTGCCACACCCAAGGGTCACTGTGCCACACCCGAGGGTCACTGTGCCACACCCAAGGGTCACTGTGCCACACCCGAGGGTCACTGTGCCACACCCGAGGGTCACTGTGCCACACAGCACCAAGAATGCTTTCCCCACTGTTCTGCTTAATGGCTGTGCAGTCTGCTCAGGGCTTAATGAGCTAAAAGAGAGAAGCTGCTGGGAGCTTCTCCTTATTTTATATGAACAATTAACTTCCTTTGTTCTTGATCTATGCAAATGAATTGAAACTTATGGATTTAAAGGTACCCTCATTTGGCACTAATGATTGAAATTTTATCTGTGCTATTAGATTATTTTCATGTTGAACAGAGTTTATTTGCAAACATACTTCCACTTTGCATCTTCTGTTCTTAAAATCTGAACTGCATACATATGGAGTTAAACATTGTATATTCCCCATTACTAAGCATTTCTGTCTTGATTGTTTGTATGCAATATTATGAAGCAAGAGAAGCTCCATTGCTGCTCTTTGCTGGAGGGCTAGTTCCACTGGAGATGCTAAAATGATTTCACTGCTCTATGTATAATTCATTGAAATGTTTTAATGGTCAAAGAGAAATGGGAAAATGGGTTGTACAGTGTACATATGCTAACTGTAAGGACATTGCTTTTTTCCCTTTGTCCAGTTTTGTCTCCAGAATTTTTTCTGTGCACACACAGGTTGTCGTAGGAAGCAGCTTAATTTCTAAATCTGATTTCTTCTGCTCATAATAAAATCTTTATTAAATAAGCAGCAGAATAAAGCTAAATTAATCATGAGCAGCTAGATCTACCAATGCACTTATGTGCAACAACTGTGAAAACAGCAGCACATAACAGTTAGGCATCTGCTCTCTGTAGCTGCTCTGTGCCCTGAGCAAGGTGCCCACGCTCCTGCTGCATTTTATGGAGGCACTTGGACCCTCTGGATTGAAGATCATAATGTGTCAATGGCCAGGGAGAACAGACTGATGTTAGTGGCAGGAAAATGCTGGGCACAGCAGAATGGGTCTTAACCCGGCTTCTCCTCTGAAATCAGGCTGATCCTAAAGCAATAACAGGTAATAAATGTGGCACGGAGGATGGAGCACATTTGTAAGCCTTCAGACACAGAAGGGATTCACACAGAACCTGCCTGAGAGCCTTGTGCGGCTCCTCATTGTACAAAGTGTGTGGCTGGTAAACAAAAAAGCTCCTTCCCTCTGTGATCTGAGAGCTGTGCCGAGCAGCCTCGCTCAGGGCAGGGGCAGCAGGGGCAGCCAGGTCCTGCCCCAAGCTCAGGTGACAGAGTGCCTGCTGCCAGCTCTGCCTGACATTTTCTCCTTGAGCCTGGCCAGTGAGCTAAATTCTACATTTGCTCATCTGAGGAAAAGACAATAATGACTACATTTACCTCAGATGCTAACTAAATGCAAATTATTGTTTTCCTGAATATTGTACTCACCATACCATAAAACAAGATCAAACCTTGTTCTACCTCCCTGTGAGCTCTCGCCAGTAAACACCCGAAAGGCAGTTTAGCTCAACTATTCATCACATTTCTGCTCTCACACGTTTTTGGGTTTTTGGCTTAATTGTAAATTAAACTGAACTATTTCAATCATCCATCCTTGAAAAATACAGAAAATAAAATGCGTATTCGAATTCAAAATGCATATTTACATTACTTGGAAATAGCAGACCAATTATTAATTTCCAGATTCTGTGCAGGTATACATTTCTTTATATATTTAAATCTATTTACCCACATACTATATATACACACACACACACACGTACACATACACATATGCACATAATATAAATATCTGGTCATACATATTCTTTTCAAAAATTATTAATTTTTGTCTGAATTCAATCTAATCAAGTCAGTCGTGCAAACTCCAGAACTGACCTTACTGAAAATCCAATATTTCAGAGAGGGTTTGTTGTTTTTTTTTTAATTAGAGGGATATTTCAGAGTCTGTATTGTTTGTGTAAACAAGAAAAATTCATGTTAATAAACTTATTTCACTCAATTGAAATATTTGTGCTAGAGTTATGTGGCAAGAATTTGTGGAATTACTTCTAATATGAAATTGTTCTGTATTTTTTGCTCTGTGGACATTGATGTAAAATATTAACTACTCAACACAACTCTCTGTCAGATGTGAGGAGCACTAAAAATAAGATCTGCATGTTTCAGTAACTCTGTTTACTTGAGAATTGAACCTGTTTGAGTTTAGATTTGTTTTTAAAAATCTAGACTTAGAAAAATGATTTTTTTGCTACACTCAAGCTGTTAAATAATTATGATATTATTTTAACTATATGGTTAAGAAAAGTGTAATTCTCAAGCTAAGACATTTTCTAAAAGGAAAAACAAAAACCTGTTATGAGACTGTTTCATTTCTAACCTATAAAACCTACACAAAATGTATATTTTTAATAGAAGTGGTAGCCAGTATAATAGATGAAGGGTTTCAAAATGGAATCACAAACCCTATTACTGTTAGGAGTGTTATATTACCAAGAAAAGAAAAATAATATTCAGACAAATACAGGTCTAAAATTTAGCTTCCTTGATTTTGTCACCAAGTTAGAAGGTAAAGGTCATACTGCAAAAAACCACTTTCTAATAGTAGTTTTTGGTTGGTTTGTGGATATATTTTAAAATGAATCTAGGATAGAGCAACATTATGTGGTTTATTTTACGTTTTGAAAAAATGGCTAATGTTAATGATGAAGTTCTTCCAGGAAAGGAAAAACTTCAGCCTGAAAGTGCTCCAGATCACTACTTCATGTGCAAAGGAATGCATCTGTCATTATCTAAATCAAAGAAAATATCAGAGTTTTTGAATCCGAGAAGCCTCTCAAGCTCTGAGCTCTTGCTGCTCCAAGACAGAAGCCACTGTGGACTGGACAGGGACAAAAGATGGCCATAAAATGGAGATTTTTCGGCTATAGGTCAAACAACAAAGTGCACATTTCGTCCCTCTGGGCTTTCTCTGGAGGCTTCCCAGGGGCAAGAGCAGCACAGGGCAGCACTGCCAGGCTGGGGTGGGATGAGGGTGGCCCTGCCACAGCTTGGAGACAGTGGGGCGTTTGTAAAGGGCCTCCCCAGGAACACAGAACACGTGGGCTGGGGTCAGGCTGAGGCTGGAGCATCACACATGATCAGTGAGAGCAGCGGTGCACAGACCAGAATGGACAATCTTCCTCAAATGAAGAAAAAAAAAAGAGCTACTCTACTTTTTTCTTTTTCTTCTCATTACAATTGATCTTTGCTGTGGCTTATGCATCAAACTAAGTTACAAAATGAGGCACACATATTAATCCACAGAAATATTCAAACCTACTTTTCACTCCCTTCCTCCAGTTTCACGCTAGGTAAGCTTCAGTGGACTTGAAAGGATGCAAAGTTAGCAGCCATGGTCTAATACTTTGAAGAACCAGGTCTATCTTGCTCAGCATATTTAAAAAGACACCAAAACTTACTATTGCCTACTGCTGGCAATACAAAAAGCACCAGGACTGCTTTACACATAGTTTGCTTAACAGTTTTGATTTGCTTTTGAGAAGATGCAGACTTGCAGAGTCTTAAGAGCAAGAGACTGTCCAGTCATTAAATTCTTGTATAGGTGATGATAAAGGCTAACAGCAAAGAGTTTGTTCCCAAACACTAAGACTATACTGAATGATTTTTAAAAAAAACCATTATTTGAATTTAAAACAGAGTTTGTTAAAAAAGGGGAAAATTAGACAAGGCTCATTTAAAAGAGCATACACAAAAAGGTGAAAGTTCTCTAGAAAATTCTTTACTACAACTTTATAGAGATCAGCTTCCAGGAATGATAAAAAGTAACCAAGCATTTGGATCAAATATTTTTTAAAAACTATTGACAAAAATATTCCTAATATTTTCCACTCACAGTGAGAAGTTTAAGGTTTGTTTCATTTTGAGCTGCTCCTAACTCACATCTGCAGTTCAGGCTTGCAGATGAATTTTTAATGATGAGCAATAGGGGTGTCAAAACATTTCCAGAGAGCATGATCTCAGCAAAGGATTCCTTCAAGACATTGTTTGTCTGCATGGACAGCATTAGACTGAATGAGTCTGAGTGCTGTAGACCTTCACAGAGGCTGAGGGGAGAGTTGTGTGTTTCACCAGTGACATGTGGAAAAGCAATCAGACACTGGATTACATGGCTGTCATTGTCCATTTGCCTTCTTTATCTCTACTCTAAGCTCTTGCAAGGCCCCACTAGTAATGACATTGCTGTGTAGAGCCAGACAAAAATGTGCAAGAAAGGTTTGGTATATTTAATCTTTATGTTTCCAATTTATTTGCAAAGCGGTTAATTTTTTTTTTTTTAAATTCTTAAAACATTTCTTCAGTTATATACTTGAAGGAATATTTGCTAAGTATAAAGGTTGCTTTGCACTTTTAAAGGTTGCTGCCAAACAGTTGGAAGGTTTTTGTGGTTTATTAATCTATGCCCAACGCGCCTAGCCACCTTTACATGTCCTATTACTTCATTTCCAACCAGTTTCCCGAAATCTTTGTACACAGGCCTTGTATTTATAAATACAAGGGACATCTAAAGCAATATGAGGAGCTGGTATGTGTGTAAAGAAGGGGAGTGCCTGCTGGGGAGCACAGATTTTCCTGCACACATTTGCTGAAGAGGCCAGGTGTGAACTCACCAATTTGCCTGCCTGCAGTCTGTACCTTCCTACCACAGTACGTAAGACACTCAGGTTAAAACCAGTGTCTGTAAGTTTGTTTTTGCTTCTTCAGCAGCAAAGCAGATGAATCCCACAGTGAGAAAGAAGATAGATGAAGAATTTTAGGCAACCTCTGCTGCTTTCATTCTCCCTTCTGCACAAGAAAAAGCATCATTTTGGCTATGCCCTTGACATTGAAAAAATAATAATAGGAGGTTGCCTACCTGAAAAATTAGAAAAACATAAGTCTCTGCACACTGTATGCAGAAAGGATTTTTCCTCCTAATCTAAATGTATCATAAATAATGATTTTTTAAAATGTAGATGCAAAGCCTGCAACTGACTGCTTGAATTTTAGTGGTTCAGGGACAGAATTCTGCAATTCTTTATCATTACTTCAAACCAGCAGTAAGCAGTGACATCTTTGGGGAGCATGGGGAGGGGCTTCTTTTATTTTGATTTGTTATGCTGCAAATATGAACAACCATGAATAGACTTAATTTTTGCTTAGAACAGAATAACACTATGTATCACTGTAATTAATTTAGACTCTGTGAGTCATTTTACATTAATTTTAATAAAAATGATACATGCACTGGAGGGGACTTGAAAGTAGCCATAAATTAAATAAAAGAAGAGAAAACTAACATGCTTGTAACATACAGAGTCTATCGGCTTGTTTTTTTCTTACTGAACTTGTAAAGTGTATCTTTACCAATAAAATTCTCATTAGAAGGATTTTAATGGTAATTAAATTAGATATTTAAACACAAAGAAATAATTACATAAATGCCTAGATGTGTCTTTTAGGCTGTTATATAGAAAATATCACGAACTACAAACACTGCTTGCAAATGCTGCAGCTTTAGAGTCAAACAACTGACCTTTCTCAGAGCTTTTTCCATTGACAGCGTAGCATTTGATGGAATAAGTCATAATGATTTTAGCTTTGTATTCATAAAGGAGTAAAAGATGATTGCTTTCTGTGGAAATAAGCAGATAAGAACTCACTGTCCTCTGCAGCTGATGAATAAACACCCAAAACTGCATGGTACTCTGGGGACTGTAAAAAAAGACAGGATAATCTGTTTCAGCCTCTTCCCTTATACTTTTTTACTGACCCTTTACTGCTAAGGACCCTTGACTGCAGAATAGGGAATATCTTAGTAATGTATCTTTCAGAGTGAAATCTGCTACTTGGATCTTTATTCATTTTTGCTTTGCAAGTTCAAGGTAAATGTTTCCCTCAAAAAATCCACATTCAACAGACCTCTGATAAAGTTATTCAAAATAAGTAATGTCTGTTTAATGTAATGTTTTCCATTCTTTAATTAAAACATGACATACTGGTAACTGGACTATCACATAAAAAATGTTGGTTTTGAAAGAAATGGTTTTTCTCAGGGTGCATGTGAAATTGTGCAGTGGAAAGTTCCATACTGGAGAGATAATAGAACTCCAATATGGGTTTTTAGTATCTTGGACTGGGGAACAGCAGAGAATAACATATATTCTAAGCAATATATCTGAAGACTATGCATCTCATTTGTATGTGTCAACAGAAAAGAAAAAAAAAGGCCCCAAGAGGACAGTGCTTGCAGAAAAGTCAGTTTGCTTATCAAAGCTGGTTCTATACAGTACTTTTTCTAATGTTTTAATCCTATTTTCATTAACTGCATGTGTTTCTTCATTTGGCTCGGAGGATTCACATTGCAGTAAATCATGCAGCACATTTTTTTGCCTTCTGACATTTATTCTACATTTTTATTCATTTTAAAGTCACCATTTTTTGTACACCTACCAGGTGAAACCCAGCTCCCATTTAAATTGAAATGTCCCAATGACGGTAGCAAGAATTGAAGCAAACCTATATTCCCTATGCCATGTCAAATTCATAATCTTTATCCTAAAAAATTTCATCCTTTGAACACTTGCAAGACCATCCCTTAGTTGCTCCTTGGCAAAGCCTTTTTTTCATACTCATGCTCATCTTCCCATGAAAACACCTGCTGTCATTCTAAATACAGTATTTAGCTCTTCACGTAGAAGATATTGTGGCAACAAATTAAGGACCAAGAAAGCAGTTTTCAAGCTCTGTGCATCTTTGGTCTCATCTAAGTTATTCATTCTGTAGTTTACGTGATTAAAAAGCTTGTTAAAAAAAGGAATTAAAATAATTGTCATCTGTAATTACGTAGGAGAACATGCACTCGGGAAAACTTCAAACTCACTTTGTGATACCAACGTTGGAAACACAATGATGAAGAGGAAGTCTTTCACAACCAGACATTACCCCATCAATCAGTTTGCAGTCAGGAGAAAAATTGACTTTGTCATGATATGGTTCTTAAAGCAAAAGTAATAAATTCTATAGAAACAGCAAGCCTACAGCGTAGCTAATTTATTCATTATCCACCCCAGAAAAATAATTAAGTCATGCTTTCTTTCCTGGCTCTTCATTACAGTTTAGCCTTTTTCTGCAGCAGTCAGTGACTGAATGCTTATTAAAATAAATTAGCTGCAAAACTTTTAACTCTGTCTTAAAGAAAAACTAATCCACTTTTCTAGTGGAAACAACATTGATTAAATAAACCAAGTTTCATGCCGAGACAACTAATTCCTTTAGCCACAGTTTCCAATCTTAAATCATGTTGTATCTGTATTAGTTTGAGAAGTATATAATGAGCTGAGAGTTTATAATTGGTATTAACCTCTTTCTGTATGCATGTTGGTTTTTAGCCTGGGTGAGTTTAGTGATGGAATGAAACCATTGCGTAGTCTGTAGATATTCTTGTACTTGTGCATCCTTTTTTCAGCAGGCACACATACAGTCATTCAGACATACTCTGTTATTCCTCTGATCCAGCTGTTTCAGACTGGCTGCCTTGACAGGGAGGAACTTCATCTGTATCAAACAGCTTCACAGGTACTACATGGGAATAGCACTTTAAGAAAATAGGTGTTTACAGTCTTGCTCATATTTCATATCAGAAATATGGAATGTGAGCATTTAAAAGAACACTTGAACCTGATCCACAGACAAGCTGAATTAATGAAAACATTCTCTCAAACAATTTGTGTTTCGCATAAAAACAACATTGCATAAGGCCAAGTGCTGCAAAGCGGGCAAATAAAGCTGAAGGGATTGTCACTATGTGACCCATGTAAAGTCTCCCACATCATTACTTTAAAAAATATATAGGTTCATACTTTAAAAAAAAAAAAAAAATCTTTAATGCCACCAGCAGTAATCAACCAACATTTTGCTAAGTAAAGCCATCTAGTGATGAGTCAATCAGATCACACATCTACCAGCTCCCACAATAAAAGAGATAATAAGAATTTGATGTGAAATAGTGATTAAATTAATATAATAACTAAGCCAGGGATAAATCCATCACCCCTTCCCAAGACCAACCTTGTCACAGGGCATCAGAGGGGCTGGCTGATGCAGAAGCACAGCTCAGCAATAACTGCAGCCTGAGGGTGCTGACATCCTCTGCACACACAACAATCCCCTGTGCATTTGTGCACTTCCAGTGGCTCTGAATATTTATAAAACCCTCAGCCTCATCTTCAGCACCCCATTCAGCTCCTCTGCCCTAGGAAGAGCATTTTTCTAAAGAAGCCATGTACATCATGGATCTCAGTCCCTCTAGTCCCTCATTACCAGCTGCCAAAGCTTCTCAGGATGGCACAATACCACGGCACAGAGCAGCCAAATGACCTGCTGTTTGAGCTTGGCTTTTGTCCCAGTGCACAGGAACCATTTTGATGAAACAGGGGAAAGAAAACACAAAAATCTCCTCTGCCACACACGTTGATGGGTCCAACTGTGCTGCATAGGAGGCGAGAAAATCTGCAAGGGGCGACTCTCAGATTACAAAAAGCATTCATCAGGCAGGGCACGCTCTCAGCTACAGCTAATTCAGTCACAAACAACGGAGTACCTGACAGGCCTTGGTGACTGCTCCATCCTCTGGGCTGCCTGACTCCTATGGGACTGGGGCAGGCAGCACAGGGAACATAGCATGAAGAGATATAGGGCCTGGGAGGGTTTGGTGCTGTCCCTTTGTCCCCCAGAGCGAGCAGCCAACATTGCCTTCCATAATCTGCAAGACCATCCCATGCAATAACCCCTCAAACTTCCTTTTTAAAAACCCACAGGTGCTGCAGAACTGGCAGAACAGAGGGAGAAAACATTCTTTATTGTCGCTTCCCCCCCACACGCCCCTTTCAATCGCTCCCCTTCCCTTTCTCTGCTCAGCTCGTTTTATCTCTGCCAGGCTGTGAGAGCGCGAGGGCGGGAAGGGAATATGTCTGGTCTGACAGAAAACTCCTCTTCTGTAGACAGGAGCTCACTGAGGGACTCTGGCTAAAAAAAGTGTTCTACATCTTATATTGATAATATCTTTGGTCTTTGCACTGCGGTTATAACTGTATTGCATAAATTCTACCTGTCTGTAATTTCTTTTTACATTGCAGCAATAAGCATATAAGGAACCAAAAACTAATAATCAATTGAAGAGGATCTTTAAAATTAAAAAAAAAGCGAGTGTTCTATACTTACACCAGTGAATTATTCAGAGAAGGTAGCTTACCTATTTTTGGCAAACAGCAGGGGCTGTGACAGAACTGTTTCAGAATTTTTTATTATAGTAATATATTTAGTTCTTCTAAGAGCTGAATAGTAGAAAATATATTTCCTTCATGTATTGATACAGTAGTGAAGAAATTTACAATATTCTGGTATTAACTTGGTGTTAAAATTTTCCAGTGAAAATCTTCAATTATATGTGTATTTCCATAGGAATATTTAAATTTGGTTTATATGATATACTTTTATTTAGTGACAACTGGAGGCCTCTAATAAGCCAAACAAAAGAAAAAATATCCTCTCTCTAGTTGTTTTAACATCAATGACAACTTCTTTAATTTGATATATGGCACTGACTTTCTGTTCCTTAATTGAATAACCATAAATCTTATCATTAATTAGCCCTCAAGGTAAAACATTTTGTTTATAGTAGCTATAAAAATCTGTTCTTATGTATAATTTTCAAAGTATTTTTTTCAGCATAAAGTAAAAATTACTAGTTTTTGGTGAACCTAGACACAGGTCTTTTCTCAGCCTAGGTTCTGAGTGGAAGCAGACAGTATAGAGAAGAAGATAGTAGGGAACTTTTTCTAATGCTTTAGTCAGAATATGTTTTGAAAGGGAAGTGGTTCTAGGAACTTGGTTATTGACACTAGGATGAAGTCCTGAAAGAAAGGATTTCTCTGCTTGCTAAGTGACCATTCTGTTTCAATCTGGTTTATACATCTAAATAAAACAAGAAAACATGGGCCACTCACAGACTCAGGTCTGGGGAATCCAGAGCCTCCCTCTGGAGTCTCCAAGATGACTCAGAAGGGACCATATGGAGACAAGTTTCCAAATTAGGCACTTCAGACAGAGTGGCTCACTCCCATTATGACTCAAATTTTGTGTGAACACATTTTCAGGAGTTTCAATATTATGATTTCCAAATCATAATAGCAGCCATATTTCACACAGATTGAAGCTCAGCTGTGTTTCTAAAAGGCTCCAGCAATTTTCTGTCTTTGGTCTTCCATTCTTCAGGGCTTGAAACGCCTGAACTCTAGCACAGATGTCAGTCCAGGGCTTTGAGGGAAACAAAATGCAGTTTTTTCTTCTTTGAGCTTTTTTTTTTTTTCCATCCCTGTGCTCTCCTCCACTGGATCCTGCCTCCATAACTATATCAAAATAGGTGCTGAAGGGCTGTCCCAAAAGTCACTTAGCTGGTGCTGAATGTTTATTTCTCATAAAACTAGGACTTCTGACTTGTTCAGGTGGATGCAAGTCCCCCTGTTTCGCACCTAACTAAATGAGGCAATCCCAATACTTGGAACAGTCTGTCCTTCACTGTCTTATGCTAGCATTTATTGATGATATTTTCTTCAAAATAGAAATTATTTTCCTTTTTTTGAGTGTTAGTAGAAAGTAGGAATTAGCTGCTTTGATACTGTAACTTACAATTCTAAATACTTTCAAATTAAGAGACATGTACATTTTCAATGAACTAATGTGCAATTTGTAACAAGTGAAATATATAAAATGAAAATGATTTTGCAGTGATCTAAACCCAATTAACCTCAAAGAATGTCATATGAACATAGACAGTGAAAGATTTTAATTATAGCTGTAAATGCTATGCAATTATTGACCAAGTTTGGCAGAGATATTTTATGTTGCCTACTGTTACTACGTACTGTTAGCTTTTTAATTTGGAAGCAGAAAAAATTGATGTCAAATCACACTAGTAATTTGAAGAGTCATGGATTGAATACTTGTTGACCACTTGAAATAATAATTCAGGCAGTCTTTTCAAAATGAAATTTCCTTTAATAAAAAGGAAATAAACCATAACTATTACACTACAGGTGTGTGCTTGAAACAAAATTAAATGAAAATATATTAGTAAAGGAACAGATATCAAGTGCCAATTGTTGTTTCTAATTATGAAAATGTTTGTTAGTAATCTCATTAGTCTGCTTAGATGTCATCAGTTACATAGAGCTCTCTGGCAGTCTGAAACTATAGTTTCAGGAAAGACTATGATCTGAACATGATATTTTTATAGCAGCTGGATAAAGTTTAAAATTTTTCCTACCATTCCTCAATACATAAAGTTAGAGATAAAACAGTGGATTGCAAAGGCTTTCATGCTTGTAAATAAATTTGTTATGTCTCTATGCCATTTGAATGTTCAAATAGATAATACAAATAATCTTCATTAAAAAAAGTCCTGGTGTATAAAATTGTAGGTATAACAAAACAGAATTTAAGAACAAAACTTAACATGTTTCTTTTTTTTTTTTTTTTCCCAGAGGAAAAACAAACCACTTTTCTGCATTCATTTGCAGTTTAATTTAAACAGTCACAGAAGTACAATAGTATTCCAATTTTACAGACAAAAATGAGGAAAAGAGAAATTTAAACATTGGAATAAAGGTTCTGCTAAGGGATTCACTATAAAGCTATGTTCTTTCTATTAAGAAGCTGTGGACATAGCACGTATTTTGTGCTTTCATGTTATACAAAGCCCTTCTTGGACTGCACAAGGTAATGCTGCATTTGACACAGAAACAGAATAATTTAAGTTGTAAGGGACCTCTGGAGATCATCTGGTCCAACCTCCCTCTCAAAGCAGAGCCAGCTTTGAAGTTAGAGCAAGCTTCAAAGTTAGACCAGGTTGCTCAAGGTCATATTCAGTCGAGTTTTGAATATCTCCAAGGACAGAGATTTCACAACCTCTCAGGGCAACCTATTCCAGTACTTGACCACCCTTATTTTGAAAAAAAAATGTTTTCTTATATCATGTTCCACAGTTAGTTACATAGTCTTCTAGTAGAAAAGTCCCGTCTCATGAGGTAAAAAAGAAACCTTTAAACTAACTCAGTTTCTTCATGTTTTTTTTTTTTTCACTCAAAGAAGGGTGACATTGACTGAAGAATGCACAAGAAAATATTTGATAGAACAGAGCCACTCTTAATTTGCTATATACTACTTTTGGAGGCCAGCTATGCTTGAAAGACATTTTTTCTAGCGATTGTGTAGAGGCTGTGTTGTCTCTATCTATATATTCTTGTGTTTTTATAAGTTAATTAAACCCAGGAAACAGCATTCAGAAGCACTGAATTTGAAAATATATTCATAAAGATGGGGTTCGATCTCTTATCCAGCGAATTTTTGCCCTTGGAAGAATGGAGTCCTAATGATCACAAAAAGCCATTTGTCTGCAGGGCAAAAGGTTTGATCGGTGTAAAATCATCAGCAGAGAAGACAAAACAATAGATTTTAAGAACTTCTCTCCAAAAGGGGCAAGCATGATCAATAGGCAAATTGACTACCTGACTTGAGCAGGTTTATATCAGAGGGAAAACCTGGGCCTGAAGGCTGAACAGAGAGGCCCACAGGAGGAACCTAGGACACCTGAAAGATCTGATCACAAACCAAAGCCTTCTGCAAACAATGAAATAGAAGGAAGCTGCTTGCAGCATTGCGCTTTTCCCTCCTTTGATCTATCTGCCATGTTTTGTTTGTGAGAAAAAAAGTAATTGGTCAAAAAAAATTAATGCAAATTTTCCATTTTATTTAGTCCACCTATCTCTAAAGAATAAAACAAGCTGGACTGTTTCAAGGCGCATATTTTTATTACAAGGGCTACACATAGATGGAGTCTAGGTTGGTTAGAGTAAGAAACTTCTGGCATGAAATATTTTCATAAATGCTCAGGTAGAATTTAGAAGGATATTCATCATATCATGCTATGTCTTCCTATAGTAAATATAAATCATCTAATTAAAACAGCAATCAAATATTTATACAATGGCATCAAACCCCATTGTGTAGCAAGTCAAAAGCTGTGGAAAAAGGCACAGAAGATTTCTGGCATTCTAGAGTTCCTCCTGACTTGCCTGAACTGAGTCTCAGTACTTTTCGGTACTTCTGTAAAGGATCAGAGCCTTTATTCTCTGCTTTCTCTTCTGTCCTGAATGTCTGTATTTCAATATGCCCATCATTACTCTTTCTAGGATGCCAGATCAGTCTTAGGACACTTATAATTTGTGTAAAATTTTTGCTTACTTCTGGACTTAACCTTGTGTCCTGTGATTTTTCTGAAAGGACCATAAAGCACAGGGCTCTTTGGGGGTGGGGGGTGTATTTTGGATTCTGCTTTTCAGTAGATTCTTATGTAATTCAAAACATTTTCAGCTGAAGTACTAACTTCTTTCATCCCTGAAGCAGTTAAAGCTGCTTGCATCATTTTTATTATATAGTCCTCAGAGTCCGAGGTTTAGGACCTTAATTTGAGTTTGACAGATCAGTTTAAATTTTACTTTGAAGGGGAAAAAAAGGAAAAATAACAAGAAAACCCCCCACCCACCATGAACCGTATGCGCATTATAACAAAATAACCTTGAAGAGACAACTTAATTAGTATTTAAGTGATCCTGAATTACAATGAAATTCCTACGGAAATGTGAACAACCACCTGCATATCAAATAAAGTCACAAGATCATTGCCTTTACAGTAAATACAATTTCGTTCATAAAAACTGGATTTCTTAAGGAATATATCATTAGAAGATAATACATAATTTCAAAGATTTAACCCCATAGGAATGTATACATGGTGCACAGGCTTAGGGGAAGGACTGGGAATAAGCAAGCCCTAAGTGTTGGTACGAGCTGAGTTCATGCAGAATGACCTTGAAAAAGTCATTTTCACCTGCTTGTGCTTCAGCCAGCCCAGCTGGAATAGCGCATAAAAAGCAAAAGCCAATTGATAAGCAGATGCTGCTTTTAAGCTGGCTATTAACGACATACATGAATTTCTGACGTGTGCAATTTCGCACTGAAGGCAGAAAGGGTGACTTGTATGGATGCCTCTCCTATTTGTGCTTGTGGAGTTTTTTGTTTGTTTGTTTTATAATACATATTTGGGTTAAATACAGGGAAAAAGTATTTTTAACGGAGAGCTGTTTTTCAGTGCTCTGTTTCTGCCCCTTTCTTTACCTTCATAGTAAGGTGCTTTGCTAACTGCGGAGAAACAAAATTCTCTCAATGTCATGTTGAGCCCGGAAGACATCCTGACATTAGCACCAGCACGGTGATTCACACTACAGATGAAGCCTTGCTGCCCACGGGACTCACTGTTTTCTCTTTTTCCTGAGATACCTCTGCAACAAGAGTTCAGTGAACTCTGCATTCAAAGTTGGAGATAAGCAAACACTCCAAAAGAAAACCCTTCCAAAACAGAACAGCTGCTGGAGACACAAACCCAGACCCATTCTCCCCCAGCTAAGCCGAGGGTCTGCCTTTCTCTCCTGCGCTCGCTTTACTTCAGTGACTGCACAGTGAAGCAAATCCTAATCTGCTTGAATGAAAATTGGGAGAAATATAAAGAAAATAAAATATGTAGGTTTTTTAACATTTGGTGAAATTTACACTATTATTAAAAAATAAATTCTCCCTTTTCCTAAAAATTTAAAAATATTAAAAAGTGAAAGATAAGAGGCAGCTGCAACAGATGAGGCAAGTAAGGAACACAACGGAGATTCTGACCTGGAATTACAGAGCTGCTAAAAAGGACTTTCTAGATTGGTGGCAAGTGGAGACTTTAGTAGGTTTATTCCAGGATAGATTGGATTTCGGTAAGGGTGAAATACATCAGTGATCTTCTGGGCATAGCAAAAAGAAAAAGTGGGAAAAGGTAATGAAGCATATGGCTTTTCTGTCAGTCTGGGAAATGATCTTTCAATATGTGGAAAAGTAAATTTGATCCCAATGAATGTGTGCTTAGATTATTAAGGAAAGATAATAAGACACTAAAATGGATGTGGTAGAAAGCGCCCTCCCCCACTTATCCCCCCCAAAAGTCTTCAAATTTTATATTAAAACCATTATGAATGCCCAATTGGATCAGTCAAAAAATGAAGTAAATTAAAAAATAAGAAATTTATCAGGGAGGAAGGAAGGGAGTGATTTTCAGACAGGAAAAGAAATGCACTGAGTTCAAACCTACCATGACTAATTTGGCTATGGTAAGATGCATTATTAATATGAATTTTAAAGAACTGAAACTTCATGTGTTCATTTGATAACAGCAACAACAATAATTCAAGTCATTTTAAATAATACATCTCAAAAAAGGTAGGGATCAAAATAGTGGTATCTACCAATACCTATGATAACTGTATTTTTTTCAGGTTTCCAGTTCTGTACCTTTGGGCTGAGATATAAAACAATTTTGTTCCTCATAACGATTTTTGCAATTATCTCATAGGAGCTGCTGGCAGTGCTGCTGCGATGTAACAAAAACTAAAGTTACCTGCAACAGACATGAATGATTTAGCGGCTAGAACAGCTTTGTGACCTGCCTCAATTATTCACAGAATGAATTGGTGATGATGATGAAGATGATGATGATTCAGAGCAGCCTTTTTCTCTCCGGCTCACATTGAGGTCCAGTATTGCTTTCAATCACAGTGGGTTAAATTAACAAAATTCTGTTCAGTGTAAAATGACAGCTACACTGCAGCGCTAGGCTCTCTCCAGAGCTTTCTGAATCTGCTAAAATGTCTTTTAGATGTGCTACAGGGCACAGTGCAAAGTGCTGTAACAAAACACTTAATCAAATGCTTAACTTTAAGCATATGTGCAATACCATCCTCATTCAGCAAAGCAGTAACTAGGTGATTAATGTTAAATAAATGGGGCAAAGTAAAACCGTGTGCTTAAAATCTAAGCTTAAACGCTTTCTTGAGAGTAGAACATATAACTCATTTCCTTAAAAGAACCATATTCCAAATTCTTGACTGAGCAGGATTTGCTGTAGATTGAACGATGTCACACATGCACCTCTGAAAAAATCATATGAGTAGGAAGTATTATTTTTCAGCAGAACAAGAAAATGTCCTGTTTCCATATATTTGGATGACAAATAAATTAATGAATGGAAATTCTTTGTTCCTCCCAGTCTAATGTTGTGGGAGACTCCTTATGTATTAAATTTGGTCTTACAGAATGACTCTTCAGGAAAATTGTTTCTCTCAATAATGAAAAATTGTGCTTAAATTCACTGAGAAAGGAGAGATGGTGCAACAAAGAGACTCTTTCATGGGGCACAAACCTACTCATGACTAACAACCACTGGTCACAGTACTGTTTCTGTAGAAAAATGATAAATATTTCAGTATAATTAAAGACAGTTCTCAAGGTTTTTAGAGCAAAGTACTGTGTTGCAGTATACAAACTTAAGCCTTAGTTGTCATTTGGACTTCTACTTCCAGTAATGATTTTTCTTTTCCCTTACATTTCCACTCCTGAATAAGTAGATGTTTGTTCATAAATTACTAAGAATTGTTCTAACTAGTTTTAATTTATTCTATTAACTGATTAATCATTTAGAATATATTATAGTATAGCTACTTTGTGTCTATTCCTCAAACTAAATTTTGTTCAGTACAAAGCTCAGTTCTCTGAACTGCTACCACATTTTTCATAAATTAATGTGTGCGGAGATATGCAGAAGTAAGGAGGCTGGGGAAGAGACACACCTCTGTCACCACAATCTCAAGATATTTCAAACATACATCTACTTCTCTTGAAAGCACTCTGAACAACATTCTAAAGACAGGCCACTAAAAAACTTGAGTGCTTATGGCTTAGAGTGTTACTGGGTTCACTCAATTATGCTTTAATCTGAAATCTACAGCACTACTTCAGCACCTCCATTGTGCTCTGTGACTCCAGCCCCCTTTGTGCTGAAGCTTAATTGCACTCCCAATACTGTGATTGCTCTCACATTTGCATTATTATGCAAAATAAAAGAGACAAAGTACATCTGGTATTTTAAAAGAAACAAATTAATAACAAGACATCGTGAAGGTCCTCCCTATATATATTTTCTTTCACTATGTGGTGATCAAGCATTTTAGAATGTGTTTTGTTATTGGAAATTCTCTTTGAAGTCTTTCTATTTATTTATTTTTCAGTCCACCACAGTCCAAAACCAGTTCATTTTGAATTATGGATTTGCTGTAAAATTAATACCAGAGGTGTTCTATGAATGTGACAGATACAGGTGCATACACACATGTCCAAACTCCAGTAGGTAACATCAGTGTCCAAGAATTCCCATTTAAAATCTGAATAGTCTGAATAATAAACCTTATTTTCTTACTGCAAGAAACAGGAGTTCATAAAAACCTTTTTTTTACTCCATCCTTCCTTATTAAAACACAACCATGCTACAAAGAACTGCGGAATTCTGGAACATATTGTGATTTAGAATAATATACCTATACTGTCTGCAGCATTAAACTTTCATTCCCACTGGACAGAAAATTGTTTTTTCAGAGATTACAGATCCTGAGAAGTAGCAGTTTTATTTTTATTCCAGAAAAGAAGATACTGGTATTTTCTTTAAGACTGGAAAATCTTCACTTTATTCCTTAACATGTTGAATGACCCCATTGTAGCTGTACTTAAAAAAAAAAAAAAGAAATTATTCTTTAGCCAATGAAGAATGGAACAATATTAGATTGAAACATTGTCTATTCAGAATTTCCCTTTATTTTAGGGGTGGGAAAGATTCATTGTCCAAATACTACATAATAGTCTAAAGGCCATGCTTCAGGGAACACAGTGGGTTGGGAGACATGGATGCAGTTCTCTGGTCACTGGTGTATAACTAAGTAGTTCAGAACTATAGTTTGCTTCAGGCCTGCCTTGCAAACAAATGGGAGGCTGGGAATTACAGCACATCCGGTACCTTTTGGAACTTCCAAAGAAACACTTTTCCCATGTTTTAAGTAACAATGGCAGATAAAGACTGTCAACTTAATGTCATGGCAGATTGGAGGTGTCTATTGTTCTGCTTTCAGACAGGCATGGCTCGTCCAGCTGTGGAGCTGCTTAATCTCTGTATGATACAGCTTTGGTTTTCTCTGTAATATAAACACATTATCATGTACAGACCTTGGCATCTGTCAGCTGGAGCAGGAGCATCTCAGAGGTGCCATTATGTTTAATTCAGACATTTCTTAAAGCCAGAGAAGTGTGAAGTGACCAAGTTTTGTACCCTTATGCTTTCAGTAATTGTCAAAAATTGTTTTGCAAATACTTGCAAAGATCATGGTTTATGTGCTAGAGACAATCTGGACAAGATTAAAGTAACAGTGAAGGGAGAGTAATATATAAATTTGTTTTATTTTAAAAATTTAAAAATGCTTTGAAGTGTGATCAAGGAAACTTAAATTCCTGAGCTAAAAAGACCAACTTGATTGTTAGATCATGGGGTTGATAAGAAAATTACCTCATGAATGTAGGGGAAGCTGCTGCAAATACTAAGAGTAAAATTAAAAAAAATGGTGAATATCAGCTATGCTTCATGGATGTTTCAGTGAGTGCTGATGAATTTGTCTAACAAATCAGTTTAGTTTTAAATTACATTATGAAAGGTCATTGAGCAATTTTATTTTTACATTGACCCACAGGCTCGAACAGTGAACTAGTTAAAAAGAAAAGTACTCCTAAAATAAAGTATTCCTGTGAAGCCCTGTAACTGAAATGGACAAGATTTGCACAACTCTAATTGCAATCATTGCACTGCAGGTTGCTGATTATTTTAGACTGATTTGTATGAAACACAGAGAAATTCTGAATATGTTGAGAGCCATGATTGATATAATAAATTGATTGATATAATAGAATACTGCATCTGCTTCCATGAGGGAAATAGAATCCAGTTAGCTTCTGAAGCAGCTCAACATATTGCAAAAATATGCTAAGTAAGATTAGAAAAGTTCTTGTAAACTAGTAAATAATTATATCAGCTTATTTGAAATATTAACATTGAAATGGACCTTTTATTTGCTTGACAGTCTCCATAGATATCTGTGAATGCGAGCAAACATCTTTGCAAGTGTTTGACAGTGGCTGGGAAATACCTAAGAAAAAAGTGAGGGTTTGAGAGACTCAAGTTTTTCAAACACAGATTATTTTCTGGTTATTTTTACCTAATCTTTTAGGCCCAACTGTCTTCTCCGCAGTTTCAAAGCCCCCAGATGTCATGCTCTCTTTCAGCTTTTGAAATTCCTCTTCCTTCATTCTTTCATTGCTGGAGTTGTGCTGAATCGAACAGGACAGAGTTTTGTCCTTCCCGATGGAGACATCATACCCCACATCCTGAATGCATGAATGCATTAGCACAATCATATCCCCAAGATAACCAAACACTTCTGCAGGATGTGATCAGACTATGAAGCTGCTGTCTTCCAGTTAATTGAAATCCACGAAAATCTGTAAACCCTTCATTTTATTCTGTAAAACCTTCATTTTATTCAGATACTCAGAAATCAATTCTCTTACTCTGTAAAAAATCAACAGGGCTGGTTTAGGATCACACCTTAGAGATGGGCTGGAGGTAGATTCTGGGCCTCTACTCCACCCTTTCAAGGCTCCACCTTGAGTCTGCATCCAGTTCTGGGGTCCCCAGAACATGGACTTCTTAGAGCAAGTCCAGTGGAGGCCACTGAGAATAGAGAGATGGAGCTCATCTCCTCTCAGGAAAGGCTGAGAGAATTGGGGTTGTTCAGCCTGAAGAAGAGAAGGCTTTGGCATGACCTAATTGTGGCCTTCCAGTTCCTGAAGGGAGCATGCAAGTGACCTGGAGAGGAACTTTTTACAAGGGCCTGGAGTGACAGAACAAGGGGGAATGGCTTTAAACTGAGGTTTAGATTGGGTTTAGATTAGATGTTAAAAAGCAATTCTTTACTGTGAGGCTGGTGAGAAAGTGGAACAGGTTGTCCAGACATGTGGCTGTCTCATCCCTGGAAGTGTTCAAGGCTGGGTTGGATGACACTTTGAGCAACCTGGTTCTGTGGAAGGTGTCCCTGCCCAGGGCCAGGATTTTTAACTAGATGATCTTTAGGGTCTTTTCCAGCTCAAACCATTCTGTGATTCTATAAGAGGGCTAAACCAAAACTTAATCGTCAGGCCAGTTTTAATTATCACTGTCACATAATGTGGAGAGATCACTAAATTACAAAGGGACTAAAAAAACTTCAGTTGTCTACACTGTCTATCTGCTTTTTACTATAAATGATGAAGGAAATCTCTCAAGAGACTTCAGCTCCTGACCTTTTGGGGGACATCCACTTACATTAGGTCAATAATTTTGTCCAGAACTTATGCAAGATGAATTTAAACTTCACTGAATGCCTGGGGTAAAAATGTCAATATTAAAATACCCACAGGCTTCTCATCTTTTGCTAAAGAATTCAGGGTAGCTGTGGCCTTACGCCCTATCTAACTAGACACAAACAAAGATCAAGTGTTTTGGTTCTGTAGAGTAGTATCTTTCCTTAATAAGGGAAAAGATAAGTTAAGTACAGTTGTTTTTTCCCCAAGTGAACAGGAGAGAAAGGACTTCTAAACTCAGCCCTTAAAGAGGTAACACAATATATTTTCCATTAACCACTCAGTATTCCTTGCAAATGCTCTGCCAGTGCTTACATCTGCTCATCAAGTTTTCACCAAATACCACAGCTCTCTATTCCAATACACGACTAAGCCAGAGAGGTTTCTCCTGATAAAAGAGGAAATCTTCAGTGAGAACAACGTAACTGGTAGCCTTCCAATATAGGAACAAGAATATCGGGCTTTCATCCCAACAGGATGATGTAATGACTTTGCTAACCCATTTATAAAACACAGATCCTTCAAACATTTTATTAGTTCTTGTATTTGCCAAAGATGCCCATAGGTAGCACATTTAGAGACAGACTCTGACCAATATCCAGGCTTTTTATGAAACATCATTAGCAGATATCTTCTAATGATGCTAATGAAGTAAGAGTTCCTGTGTCAGTGCTCAAGAAGCATCTCATCCACGTGGGCCACAGTGTAAAGATCACCCACAGCTCTGCTGATCAAACACATTGAGAATTTTGCCCTTTGTGAAGCAGCTTCCCTAAAGGAAGCTCAGCTCTGGTCTTGTCTCCTTCCTTCACTGACTTCACTGGAGACCACATCAAAGAGCTGTGTTAGGGCTCAGCAGAGATGGACAGACATGAGGAAATCCCAAATGCCCTTTTAGGAGGTACCACGTCTCTCTCAGCAGTTCACTCGTTCCTGGCCCTGGCAGGGATCCTGTGTCAGAATGACTACAGATTATTTCACTGCCACAAGACCCCCTGTCTCAAATACAATTTTTCATTTTGGAGGGAACAAGGTGCATTTTGTTTATTTCAGTTGAGAAAACAACAAAAAAGAAAACTTTAAGAATAGCACGAATCTTTTGATAGCATCGAAACTAGCAGTTATTTCCCCTGGATTGATTCAATTGGATCATTAAATTTCTTTTGTTGGGTTTAATAGAGAATGATTGAAAAATCAATGTATACATGCTTGAGATCATGGAAATGATGATATGTCAAAATGTCAGAGGGGCTGAAGGGGTAATGATAGAGTGTGGAAGAAAAGTCTCCCTTTGACTGCTGTACTTGGAAAGTGAAGGCTGAAAGTTTCTCACTAAACACTGTCTTTTACTTTTTGAAGCATTTGACATTCATTGTGCCTCAATACACTTTTTTAAAAAAGAAAGCATTCCCCAAAGAAATCACAGAAATTATTCTTCCATACCCAAATGAAAGTGACAATAAATTGGTAATTCTTTCAAGTATATTTCAGCTACATGTGAAGTCACATATGATAGTCAGATAATAAATTCAGTGATGAGAAAAAGAAGTAATTGTGGAGTTTACATAGTGGTTGCTGTCAGTGGCAGTTATTTCTAAAATTTTAAGATAAGTGAATGTATTTTGTACTGTAGATTTATAAAAAGATATGTGAATGTCAAAGCTTTAACAAAGTTATCAGAATATGACTTCTTTTTAACCCACAGAGTGAGTTTCAGATATTTAAGCCTGAAAAAATACCTAAAAAAAAAAAGTATCATGAACTAATTATGTTTCAGACATTTGTGTAGTACTTCAGTACTTGTCTTTAGGCTCTGGATGATTCTTTTTCTTTTGCAGTGTATTTCAAAAAGTCACTTGAAAATACTAGCAAAACATTTTCAGAAACCGTGTTTCTAATTTGCCTGAGCTTGGAGAATTGTTTGAAAACTTTTGAGGCCTCTTTTGTGACACCAGCATGGTTTTTACTTCAAGGTGTTTGCCCCAGCCATTGCAGTTATGGTAAACCCATGCTATGATGGAGCTTCAGGTGTCCTCTTTAGGCAGTTTAAATTTCCTTTGCTATGTGCAAAGACCAGAACAGTGAGTGAAGATATGCCCATTAAAAATTAGTTCCCTGAGATCCATAAGCTGAGACTCCACTGTTATCTTTAAAGATCATATTTAAACAAACCAAAAGCCTGAAGAGGCAAAAAAGCAAAGCAAAAACCACCCAGAACCCTATGCAAATATAAAGGTACTTATATGAAAATATTATTTAAGTGTCAAAATTTAGACACTCAACAACATTCTGGTAATTTATAAATTTCCAACTGTTTCCTATAGTCCGTTGTCCAAATCATAGTTTGGAAGATAATTTCAGTTCTATGCGTATAGAAAAGTACAGAGATAAAGGGATTGGCCCATTTGTATAGGTCTAGGCATATGCCCTTATAAAACTTTATACAATGAGTGTTCTTTAATAACTTCTCTCTTCATGACCATGCAACTCATCAACCATAAGAAGTAACACAAGATGATTTTTTTATAGTTTTAAAGTTGGAAAGAAATGTATTTTGTAACTGTAGATATATTATAATGACATTTAGGAGTCTCAGTGCTGACCTCAGACTCCACTATGATGTGAGGTAATGGAAGAATAAAAAAATAGATTTTACTTACAAGAGACAAGGGTTGATAACACACAGAAGGGGGAAAGGAAATCTAATTTTCATCATAGTTATGGGTTGTGTTACCTGCAAGACCGCAACTGAATTTTAGTCAAACATTTTGTAGCCAAGTGACTTTTTTTCACTGAATATGATATTGACTAGAAAACAGAATTTCTATCTTGAATTGAATAGTTAATTTCTATCAAATAAAATATTCATGAGGGTAAGAAATAACAAAAGTGTTTGGCTTTCCATTTATAAAGGAGAGATTTTCAACCTTGTTTTGTACTGTAATTTCTTTGTTTAAAAATAGATACCGCTGAAAATAGTCTGAAGAATTGAAAGCAAAGCTAATAATTTTGTTTTGAGATTTATAGAATAATTTCAGTTAGCAGGTTTTCTTTCTGTTCTCCCTTTTTTAAAAAAACTTTTTGTCTCCTAAACCCCACCCTTCTCTTGCTTCTGCATATGATCAGAGTTTTCAAAAAGCATTTGCTGTCCTTATATAATATAAAAATGGTACCTTTTTTTACACAGCTCCAATTAATCTAACCATGAACAAATGGCATGGCAAAACCATGATTTCCGCCCCCCCCCCCCCCCCGAGACGTTTATGTTACTGGCCAACAGGAGAAAGAAGATTCCAGTCTAAGAGCCAGGCTGGTTAATTGAATCGTAGTTTGCACATTAGGGACAGTGTTGGCCCAGAGTGAAAAGACAATTCAGTGCTTGCCTAGAACTGCAGTTAATGGTGAAAAGACCACAAAGCCTCGTTGCCGACCATAGTGGGCATCTGCACAGGCTTGCCGAACATGGAGCTAAGGAAGAAAATGAAAATCCAGGAGAAGAGATTTTGTCTGATCGAGCAGAAACAGAACCACTGCAATCATTCAAAAAATACTCACAAAGTAACAGATGATCTATTCCTGTGGAACTACAAGCAGAAACACAATTTAAAATAATGTGTCTTTAATGACTCAGATATAAGATGATGAAGATATAGTCATTTACATGTGACTGCAGAGACATGGTTTGAACTGAAGCCGTGCAAATCAGACTACTTTAGCTTATGGGTGCTAATAACCTGTTGTGTGTTTCATGACAGTCTAACAATGAAGGCCTGTTTAACTTTCTCCTTTTTATTTTTTGGTTCAGTTTTTTATTCTGTACCAGATCTGAATGTAAGAATAATTATTCCTTATTTTAGACTCCTAGACAGATGAAATTCTACTACAGTGATTTTATGAGGTGCCCACCTGCCATTAATTTCCGATGGTTTCTTGGTGCTGCTTTTTGTCCCCAGACACATGACATTACCCTGGTCTGCTGCTTTGATGGTCAAGGGTACCCCTGCATGTTTACTGAAGCTTACGAAGATTTTCTGTATCACCAAAATCATATTAGTCTCTTGGATTGTCATAATCTGATCTTAAATTCTTATATGGGAAAATATCTACAGCTCTGTAAGCTTCTCTTTCAAAAGCAGATAACTGACAAATTATCAATACATTATTCCGCTTTTTTAATGTCCTTGGCAATTTTATCATTAATTTCAACGAGAAAAAGATCAGAACTTGAAGACTTATGCTTTGTTCCTGATCATTTAAGTGTAAATTAAAATTGGATGGTAATTTCAGTGAGATACCAATTATAATTTGCTTTATATAAAGCAGTTTAGACTGCTTGAAAAGTGCAATAAAATGTAATCCAAATAAAGAATAATGAAACTTTTTGAAGCTAGGCATGATCAAAAGGTAAAACTGTGTTTAGTCCCTCTTAACCTCAGTGAATCTTTTTTATTTGGAAGTAAAGAGCTTTGTGGTACTCATGCTGCTGTAAGTTACGGTAGAGCTAAATTTGGCCATTTCAGTATAAGTCATGAATAAGGAAAAGCATAAAACATTAACTGACTTGTTTAAATAGACTTTTCCATTTCTGCTTCAAGTACTGAAAGAATCTTGTTAATTTGGTGATTTCTTCACTAAGAAATGGCTCAAAACATTCTTAAAAGGTCCTTTGGGCTGCCGTCCAAAAAACCCCTTTAATAACACCTTCTATTTATTCTTTTTTAGTAATCAATCAGACCTCTGAGTTGTCATCATGTCTAAACATTTGCAACTTATCTCACATTTTGCACTCAGCAGTAAGTCTTCACAAAAGACTCAAGAGCTCCAATCTTGGACAAGCATAATTGAAAGCTACAGTCCTGATTTGATTACAGTTGGTGACAAAAATTGGAAAAAGAAAAAGGTTAGCTTTTAATGTGCATGAAGTTAAGCAGGAGTTCTAATTCAAATAATTGAATGTTAGCATGGTTCATTTACCAGGGGTTGCAATTGCACCATATTTTTAAAAAATCTTTTTAAAGATATATTTTATTGAGCTTAAAAGCAAGAATGTCTAATGTGAATTTGTTTGACCATGAGCTTCCTTTTGGGCAACAAGCTATACAAGCTGTAAGTTGCCCAAAAATCCAGAGTTCATAGCTACCCACATATAATTCCTCCTGCTGTATGCAGCCCTAAGGTGACAATTATTTTTGAATTCCGTAAGAAACAGAGGTCTGATATTATGGTTAACACTGAAGAGCTGTTTTTTTCCTTTTTACAGCCTGGAGAAGACCTCATGGCTCATAACAATATGTCACCTCTAATCTTATTTCCTATTCCCAGACTATATTTTCATCAAGATTTTGCATTTTACAATCTGATACAGCACTAGCTTTTTCCATACTACAAAAAAAAAAAATTTGCTTTATCAGCGACAAAAATGATTGTATGGGTTATACTTCCCTTCTGTATTTTCCTTCTCTGGCAATGCTTATTTTTTTTACCAATATTACCGTGCTGGGGTGTGGGCGTGGGGGTAGCAGTAATGGTTTTACCCAAATGTCAGTATATTTTTTATGAGGAAATTAATTCAAGGGAGACTTTGTAATACTTTTTTAAATTCAGTAGAAAGGCCTTACCAAATGAATTGAATGAATAGCTCTATTTTGAAAGACACAGCAGTATACTGTGTTTTAATAACACTATTTTCAAAGTGATGAGGAAAAAACCCCATTTCTAACAGCACCTTCTTATTTCATAATATTGTCAGTGAAAAGATGCTTAACTATAGGAGAATCTTATGGGCTGATCTTCATCAAAAACAACAAGTTCAGTACTCCATTTTAAAGGCAATTATAAAATTACAAGTAAATATTTTACTGTAATCAAATATTCTCTTGCCTGAAATTTTCACAGTTCAGGCAGTCTTTGGGCTGCTCTGGAGTGCCCCTCATGTATGTGTTGTTCACAAGACAGTTTGGACTTTTAATGGTCTGAGTAGCAGTTTAAAACAGACCCATGCCCTGTATCTTCTACCCTCCAGGTCAATCCCGAATGTCTGGCAGATCTAAGCAAACATAGCTCCCCTTTTCTTTTGAAATTCCATTATGGCAGTGCTGCATACCTTGACATAACATGGTGCCTTAAAAAGGCACTAAAAGAGCATGAACTTTCATGCACTCTCACAGCTAGAAGGAAAGGGAAAAGCAAAGTCCTTAAACAGTTTCTCCTTGATAGTTTCATTTCTAATGTCAATAAAGTTTTCAGCTTTCTATGAGGTATAATATGAAGATAATCCAGTCCTAAGTTCCTTGAAAGATAAAATACAAAAGATAAGGAAGCTTAGACAGATAATTACTTCCTCAATTTTTGTGTCAAGGTATTAGAAAACTTTGCAGAAGAGTTTCATGATGAAAAAGCACTTGCAGAATCCTTTAAATTCATTACTGCTAACACAAGCCATTTATTAATGGCTAAATAGTATGGCTGCATAGCTTTTTATAGAGCTTCTAAACCTATCAGGAACCACATCCTCTCTTAGAATAAATTTTCACAGCTCTGCAGGTTTGATGCCCACTCACCAGAAACAGCTTGAAAAATAAACAATTAAAAGAAAAAAAGGTGTCAGCGGTTTACACTGTCACAGTTCAGAAAAAATCTGAGCCAGCACTGTGACTTTAGAAAATTTTGCAGAGTCTAACTTATGACTTTCATTTACGAAGCTTTAAATTTCTGTTCTCTTAGGACTGACTAAAATTGAGTTGAATTTCTTGAATGCTCATGCAAGCTTATTTTTAATCCATGCATAGAAATAATCATATCAAACTCCTTCTGTAATCACACAAGGTCTATATTTGTGCCTGTTTGCATGCTTATGCACAGATAAATTGTGATGGGAGCTTTATGTCTCCAAGAGCCATAAGATATGAGTATGTAATACCTTAAGAGTACGAACGGAAATTTGAATCTTCCCCAGTGTACAATACTCCTAGCTCAGGTCAACAATGAATGGCTATTTCTTCCCCAGTCCCAGATAATACAAAATCAGAAGTCAATTGTGCCACAGACAAATATGTCCCATGGGGAAAGCAAGTACTGTAATGTTTGGCACCACTTGTTCTTGTTTTTTTTTTAAAATTAATTCTATGGAGAAGCATATATTCTGATAGTTTAAAGACACTTGCCAATTCAGTCACCACTTACAAGGGATAACAGGAAAGGTAATTAATCAATCACTAGCAGTTTTCTATCCATCCACAGCAATTTGGGCTTGACTGATACTTTGTTGTGTAGATGTGTCCAAAAGACCTGAACTGAGCAGCACCCTGGGCTGTATATCCCAGCCAGCATGCACTGTGTTTGAAGGCAATTTGAGATAACCCTGTGTAGTTGGTGGGCTTTATATACTGCTGAATTTCAGCTGACTTCCTGCCGTATCACATATTATATTCACATTAAAACCAAATGAGCTCATCATGATTAATGTTACTACAATAGATACTGAAGGAATTAAAAACGATTATCCACTCATTGTAAAGGGTTGCTGGTAATTAGGGCTATTACACAAAAAGGTACATTTTAAGCAATCACCACAGTTAATTCATTCAGCATTATATTATGCAGTGCTGATAACAATGTGTTCTCTAGGCACTCCTGTGGTTCCCACATGTGTGTCCATCAATAACTCACTGTACTGTACCTTCACTGGTTGAGCATCAAGTCACAAACACTTCAATAATGTGCTACCTGTTGCGAGCATTTATCATGCCTTTTTAAAGTTATTTTCTAACCATTAGCAAAACACAGCTACAGAATCCATTTTCAGCGCTTGGATCATGATGCAAAGACAACTTTAACATGTATTTTATTAAACAAAAGGAGAATGTGTGCTTAATATATATGGGCACTTCTGTGTATAAAATAGGCCTGTAAGCTTAAAAACCAGAAGTTCACTACTAAGGAGGCCTCTCATCTTTCATCTCATTTATGAATTCCCTCCCATATTTGTTCTCACCATTTGATGCTTTTTTCTCATATTTTGAGTGAGTGAAGTTAAGGCAGGAGGTGCATTTTCTAGTGGCTGTGAACAGATAGTTCTGAAATATTCATGCTGATATTGAAAGGTCCAATGTGGCAGCAATGTTTTTTAAATTTCACGTAATTTTTGGCATGACAAAGAAGTTTGTTTAAGTCTCTCCAGTGTCTCACAGTTGTGCCTATTGCCTGAGCCAAATTCAAGGCCTGAGGATAGCTGCCAGATAAGGTACTGGCTTAAGGCTTCTCATATTATTTTAACAAAGAGAAAACCATGTCTCCGGTAGAAACCATCCCATAATAACCCATGAGTAGACTACAGAAGACAGAGCTTTTAGTGGGTCTGACACTATGTTGCTATCAACCTTCTGTTGATTAGCTGCTATTTATTTTTAGTGACACTGATTTCATGCTACCTGATTTTGCCCCAGAAAAAAGGAAAAATAGATACATATATATACTTACTTTTAACACAGGATTTAAAGCTATATGCCGCTTAATCTCAAATTCTCAAAAGCAAGATTAAGATTATTATTTTGTTTCAGTTTAGGCATAAGTTTAAACTGAACTCAGGAAAATCAATTTCCTGAATCAGGGCTTTAAGAGTTAGACAAAATTTTTGATACATTTCTTTTCCGAGGGAGTGTAGGATTTGCCCTTTAGGTAAGACTTCTTTTTTATTTAGTGGAAGTATAAATCACTTTTATAAATGTCCTTTCACTTGCATAACTGTCATATATTTCTCTCTTCTTTTGTATTTTTGACAGTTTTAACTTGCACAAAGCATCTAGAAATCATGTTTTCAACAAATGTATTCACCTGTGGATGATAAAATGAAAGAGGTGGAGGCTAATAGTACTGAATTATAGGGTGGCAATTCAAAGCTATGAAAAGAAAGTCTTGAGGTCTGCTGAGTGCCATACCCATTAAAATGTCTGTTTCCAATAACTGATAAGAAGTGGAATGTCGGCACTCTGCTTGCTCTTGTCCTCAGCGATGCTGACAAACATGCACCAGTTTGGTATTAAGTGTAGAATGCTGTCTTTTCAAGCTAGTTCATATACTGGGAATGGTGGTTCCCTGTGAAAGTACATTGCGTTATGGCTTTCAATATCACATTAACAAGTCCCCATTTTCTTTCATCAATAAACATTTTATTCCTGACAATATTAATAATTTTAAATAATATAGCTCTTTTCTGTAAGTGAAAGAAAATACAGTTTAATTATAATTCTTAAAATACATTTTTCTATCATTGTAAAATAAAATTGTATTAAATCCTGAATCAATAACATGAAGTCCATCCTTTGGTGATGTAGTTTAACATTTTTGACTCGGATTCATTTATCTATACAGTCTATGTACTATTTAAGCAGAGTCAAAATATGAAGCTTTTCATCTATGGACTTCAGATTTCAGTTAAATTCTCAGTTCGAAAAAACTGAAATGTGGATTAATAGTTAGTTTGTCTCATTTAGTCAAAGACTGAAGCCAGGAACAAAAGGTATCTTATGACAAAAAGGACAGGTTTTAAGTTGCATTGCTTCTCAGAAAGGACTGCCCATTTTTGGCCTTATGCATATACCAATGTTAGAACAACTGCAGAATCCTAAAGAACTCCAGCATTCCCACACTGCTTTCTCAGTAAGCTTTCTGAAGACATCACAAGGGAGCAGGCTGTCTCTTGTTTTGTACTGTCAGTGCTGCTATAGACATCGCCTCAGTGTCTATTTGCATCTTTCTTCAGTCTTAACGTCTTATCCAACATTTGCAGAAATCAATGGAGTCAATGGCTGAAAGGGGATGTCATTTTTCGAGCCCCAGATCATGTCAAAATGCAGTGTGGAGGTTGGGAAAGAGTGAAAGTTGTTTGTTTGATGGGATTTTGTTTTCAATTTGTAAAATAATCTGTGAGGAAGAAGAGAGATTGTCCAGTGCTTTAGCTTGAGCTGCTGATGTGCTACATCCTGCTCAGGACCCCCATGCCCTACCTAAATAAGGTAAAGGTGCTTTACAGCTATTAAAGCTAGGTCAGAGGAAGGTAAAGAAATCTGTTCTGTGAAAATGTGCTGTGTAGTTTGCAGTAAATACATTTCTAGACTACTTAATTAAATAGGAACAACACTCTTGTATAGCAAAATTTAAAAGCAAGCTATTTATAAATATGTACTTACAGCAAACCTAATTTGAGGAAATACTACAATTTCCTCACTAATGATGCTTTGTCATTGTGTGCTTAAATGCTCAGATCTTTATTTTTCTTTTAGTACATTGTTTCCGAGCTGAATTCATTCCAGCTTTGCAGATTTCAAGTGAAGACATTTTTGAGGCATTTGAGTGCAAATTAAGTGTCTGCAAAATGACAGCAAATGAGAGCACTGCTTCATCCTGTTTCAATAAATTTATAAATGAGTGAATACACATTTTGCCAACATTTACATATACATACCCACGCAAGCCCACACAATTGCCTTCAGTGTAAGAATATGTATGAGCAATTTTAACAGAAAGAATAGTTTATTCTAGAAAATAATAAATTGTTGAAATGAAAGGCTCTGAACAAAAACATTTCACAGCCAAATAGAGAGGCCTTCTGTGTTGACCACTTACTCAGCACCAATCATTTGTGCAAGTCGAATTTCTGGCTGGACTATGGACTTACAGCAACAGATATTGAAACAATGCCACCCACTACTACAGAGCTGTAATAGCCCAGTAAACTCTGTAAAGAAGCTCTTTCCCCACAGAAGGCTTTGAAAAATAATCTTTTTAGAAACAAATCCATTTACATCAGATGTTTTCTTCTTCATAAGTAAAGACATTAGCATGAGAAAAAGGTCTTTGATTTTGAAGAGTCCAGTTATTCCTGGAGTTTATTCCTTACTTGAAGTCATAATTCCTGCTTTGTGACATCATTGTTAATTACAGTGAAAATGGCTATTATTGAGGAAACAGAGGCATTAACTGCAGTCCTGCTGATTCTGGGAGTTGGGGGAAGGAAATGTAACTTTCAGTAGGTGCACTTTTTCACTTGCTAGCATTTCTGCATGTTTTTTTTTGCTCTGACAACAGTATCTTCTAACACATTGCAGTCAGCCTCCTGAGAAAGATTTCATATGTGTAGGTGGGAAATGAGCAGAAATTTCTGTATAAAGAAAACCAAGTATTCACTACTGTCTCCCCATTGTTTATTAAAATAAATAAATATATAGACACAATTTGCTCATTTTTCATCCAGGCAAAATGAGACAGAAAGAGACAGACAATGAGAACACAGATCAGATATTGAGCATAGTGATGAATTTTGCTGTAATTCTGGATGCCACGCAAGTATTGATGAAGGATTCTCTAAACTAGAGCTAACCAACACTTTTTGGCAATTGAGTATGGCAATAGCAATACCTGGTAAATATTTTGCTTATCACTGTCTCCTTAATTTAGACTTTTTAACCCTCACAAATGTTTCAGCTTGGTTGCAAGATTTTGTAAATATGTCCTTGCCATGAATTGTCCGCTCAATCCCATGACAATGAGTGATAAAAAGTGAAAACCTTTCCTTGTAAACCAATATTTTTTACCTATTTGGAAACACATATATCCATTCAATATGTTCATATTACTCAAAACATGGGACTATAACTGACAGCAAAATGTTACCATATCCTGTAGATTTTGGCCTGTTTTGAGGGTTTAGTAAGGTGCATACTGTACTTTTCCATATATAGTTGACTTCCATTAACAGAATGATTAATAGACTCTATTAACACTCCTATTAACACAGCGGGCAGCAAAGGACTTCAAAGAGAAGTCCCAGATCATCCTACACAGCCTGTCATTTCAGGTGTTAATATGACTGAATCCCATTTGTAAACTGATCACAGTCCCTCTGAAATGCAGATATTTGTCCTTTACTACGCCTAGTAGAAAACAGAACCAAAATGGAAATATCATAGGCCTCCCTATTTCTGTGTTGCTGATGTCAAATACCTCCTTTCCTCCCCTCTACCTTTCCAGTACACTCATTTAGAGGAACAGCACTGCTGATTTCCCACTCCTTTCCGAGAGCCAGGGATGATACCCCAGGTCACTGCATCCCTCACGGGGTCCTGCAGAGCCCTCACCAGGCAAGGTTTGTACTGCCCCTGAGCCAGTGTAGCCACACACTGTTGACTATGGGTTAATGAACGTTTTCGGAGGCTGGCTACCTACTTCAGAGAATATCTTGTGTTCTACCATCTTTTAGATCCAAGGTATTACCCTTAGAGGGAACTCTTCATGATGTGTAAGAGTATTGGCCTGGACAGAGGCAGACAGAGACTATCTCCACTGCTCTTAATTTTCCTGGATAGACATGCCATCAGTCTCCTCTCATGGGCTCTCTTTTTCCCCAAGGAAGTTATTAGTTATTCTTTATGCCTGTTTTAGTTTAAATTCACGTTTCTTCACTGATATTATGGATACTTTCAGAACACTGTGAATGAGTGCTTTGTGCGGAGGCATGTACTTGTTGGGTAGAAATAGCTTTCTTGGTGCATCCTGGAATTATGTCTGCTTGTTTCACAGCCATCTCACAGCCACTTTAGCTAATCTGCTCAGACGTGTCTCCATGACCAAGTATTCAAAATTCAAATTATTCTTGTTAAACACTGATTTTTTATTTAACGGCTGCTTATAAGCATCAGTTATCAATGAAGGCACAATTTTGGAAAATCTAATAATGGACATTTCAAAGCAAAAAGAAAAAAGGAACTTCAAAATATTTGGTAAGTAATGTGTTAATAAAATGAACTTGAAAAAGCATGTGAAATGTCCTGAGCTGCAGGAACAGGATCATACTGTTCTTGCATATAATAACTGGTGATCCTCATTAGGAAAACGGAGGAGTAGGGAACTTGAAAAGGGAATAAACATTTCTGGCACAGGTGATAGGAAACCCCTGCTCCATTGTTGCTTGCTGAAATCATTAGATACGGGTGTTTTTTCAGGGCGGTCTGTGGTACTTGTCAGTCTCACATCATTAATCAGTGACAAATTTTTTACAAATCCTTAATCCCATGTTAATTCTAGTAATTTTGCAGGGAGCTGCCAAAAATTACTTATTGTTCTGTTAATCATTACTAATAGGAACAGAGGACTGTCTTGAATTTCTTCATGAAAACCGTACTAATTAGAAATGTCTGAATACATACAAGTCCTCAGAGATTAATTTATTCATCATAATCAGTTAATCACTTTTCCTTTACATAATTAGACAGCTCCTGGTGGAGAGGAAGACCCCTAAGTTTTCTTGGAAAGAAGTAGACAGTATGATGACATTAGGAGAGTTCTGTTTTTGTTTGTAGGCACAGAGATTAGTACAGGTGGGTTTTGTGTCCATTCACCACAAATGAAATTTCAAATCAGAAGTACTTTTAAAAAAATGTATTTTCTAAAGCTGCATCAGATGAAGTTTTCTACAGTCTTGCCCTTCAGCTGTCCACTGGGACTAGGCTCAAAGATTGCTGAAGAAACTGGTGAAGTTTTAATATTGACCAGTCCAAGCAGAAAACTGCTCACTCTGCATGTAGAGAGACATACAGAGACAGTCCAAATATTTAACCCTCTTGCATATTTCACACGCTGAGCTATTCTTAGTCCCACAAGAGATTTTCATATGCCCTTCAAAATGATGGCAAAAGTATCACCCTCATTTACCTGAGTGGATCACTTTTCAAGTCCCCTGGTAATCCATTTTAAGAACACACTTGTATCACAAGTATGGATTTACTTAGAAGGAGAGCTAACAAGGAAGCTGTCCCATTAACATGCTCTTTCAGAGAATGAGTTCTCTACCTTTTGATCTGGAAAAATCCCAGGAATCAAATTACCCAAAGGACCCTGTGTGCTGGGGTGGCAAGTGCTGTGGTTTTTAATGTCCTTTATTGCACATTGACTTATCTAATTATGCTGACCCATTACAAGCCACTGAGAGAGTATAAACACTAAATGCTCTAGAAATGAGTGCTCTGTACTCTTTGCTTTCTACTAACTGCTCAGATAGACTGGAAAATAGAGAAACATTCCTCCCCTCTCTCTTGTATATCTGTAGACCAAAGCACACAGTCTTCTCCAGCGTGAATATTTTAAAAGATAACTACTATAGTATGTCTCAGTTCTGTCAACTACTGAAATAAACTGCAAGATAGAGTCTTTGCAACATAATGGTGACAGATGTGTACTGTAGATACTCGTTTAAATCTGGATTTTACCCCAAAATGATGTGCTATTTCCAGCAACTATGATACCATCTAGTGTCTCCTAAATAATTATAACCTCAAAAGGCTTGATTTAGAATATAGCATTTTGCCTGTTAGGGAAGCTTGAGACTGGCAAAGTCTGTGGCTAGATAAAACCCATTCTGTGCCATCTTATCTTTGGTTTATTGTCTTGACAGAAGGTCCAGGGAGAGATGAGGAAGGGATCTGTCAGGTGGAATTTCACGCATTGCTTCTGGGATTTTGCAGATGGCATTAGTTAATGATCAACTTTTTCTAAATGTTTCTAAGATGTGAACTTATGGAATAAAAAAGTGGTGCATACACACACCTCTCAGGTCAAATAACTATATAGGCAGAAGATGACAGAATTTTGTACTTGGTTGCTGATGAAGAATGAAAAATATTTAAGTCTGATGTTTGAAACACCTGGAAGTTTCCTGACTCTTTGGGTGCTCTTCAAATTTCAGGGATCATGTCAATTAAAACAGACATTTAGTAGTGAAAATATGGAATAAGATTTCATGACCAAAAGGAATAGCCTCTGTATATTTTTTCCTAGTAATAATTTAATATTTTAATGTAATTTCTGTTTACAGATATAGCATTTGTGAATTTATACTTCCTTTATCAGCCTTTAAAGCTATGGAGTCAGTAAGTCAACTAGTCTGAGTTTGTCAGATGTTTGCCTGTGTTAACTGATTGTTTATGGTATTTGAGTACTACAGAGCTCTCAAAACCTATTTAGTAGAAAAAGCAAAGGAAGAATAAAGGATTTTCCTAATCCTTAAAATATCCATGTTCAGAAAGTTTCTGTGGATATTTCAAAGCTGTCTATCTTTACAAAATATTTGTTTTGCAAAGCAATGGGAAGCAATTCAGATCAAATTGTTGTCATTTTTAAAATCATAACAAGTATGCAGTTATAGAAAAAGGCTACAGCAGCTCTGATGTTCGCTGTGTTTCACTTAGAGAGTAATGTGACATTACATCAACTTTCCTTTTGAACAGTAAATGTAGTAAGAAAGTGCAGAAAAAACCACATGTACAAAGAAGACACGTATTAGGTAGCAGTTAAACTATAGCCATTAAAATAATTACAACAATCTGAAAAAGTATGATAAAGTTATAAATCCATAATGAAATAATTTTTAAAAGCCTATTTGCTTTGCTCATTTTTACACTTTTAAATAGAAACCCTAAGATTTTAGTAAAACCATTTAGTAAGGTAGGTAAATTACTTGGATTAACAGAAGACCATATGAGAATGGTTGCCTTAGGCCCACACCAATCCCATTAAATAAAACCCAAAACAACCCAGAAACAAATAAACATACAAACAAAATCAAAACAAAGAGAGTTGGATTGTTTCTCCTTTGTGCCTTTATTTTAATTCCATGCTTCTCCTGGCTCTCTCCATGCATTTTGTGGTGAGCAGTGTCCTTTGTGGCTGTCCTTGTAATTTGATATTTCCATTTGTAAATGTGAGAGTTTCTGATTGTCCAGATGAGGTCAGGTATGTTCCCAAGTATTTGTACAGCCATTTAAGCCCAACAAAAGTCAGAGTCTTCAGAGAATGATTTAAAAATGAAGGCATTGTGTGACTGTGGCTAACAAAGGTATTTTAACCTATCAGATTTTGGTTTTCTTTGAATCTTTTTAATGATGTAAGTCAGTTCATGCAGTATTTGACTCCATTTTTACTCCCTTTCAGAATAAGAAGCTGCAGTTAAAAGGTACAGGGTTATCATACTATTCCCAAGGAAAGAATAAACACTTGCCTGAATAATCTAAAGGGGTCTTATTCCTGACCTTGTCGATCTTTTTAGTGACTTGTTTTATGTTAAAATATTTCATAATTTCACTCTCTTATGTTGCCATCAAAAATGTTCAAACCAAAAAGCAACTGTTTCCTATACTTGATTGAAGAAGAGAATCTAACTAAAACGGACATAAATATTCATTTATTAACCTACCTCTTACTGCCTATATCTTGTTAATACCAGAAATTTTTGTAAATAAAGGCTTTATAGTTCTTTGTTATACTCTTTTTCTAACACAATTAAAATTCTTGATAAGGAGGTCATTAAAGCCAGGGGGGAAAAAAACTCCAAAAAACCAAAAAACAAAACTTCTTAAAACTGGCTCTTGAACTGAAAATATTTTCTAATGTATTTTGTATCTACTCTAAAGTTTCCTCTTCATAACCATCCACAAAGCACCCTGAGCATGTAAAATTCTGTGGCTAACTGCAGATTGCTCTGAACCTGTATTAGCAGAGCTCTCGGAGAAATGAGCCTTTAGAACAGCCAGTGACTGGCACTTACAAAATCGTTCTCATGACCCCCAGTGTGAGGAGGGAGAGATCTGACCTTTCTTTCACGTCAACAATGGTGTTGTTACCCAACCAATGTGCAAATGGATAAGAAAATTCTCATTCATTTGAAGCACATTTTCTTTGCATCATTTCAGGAAATGCTTGAACTTTTCACCCTTGTTTGAAGTGGGATCTACTCTGTCTCTGCCACTTCTTTGAGAATCTGTTCATTTTTCTGCACTCTGCTATCATAAGCACCATCTTTCTGATTACACACTAGATTTTTTCCAATCTCATTTTAAAATTAACTTGCATAAACCGGGGGAAGGGAGACTCATTGTAGCATAAAGCCCACAGAAATATTGTATTTTATTTGTATTTAATATAAGAACATCCCCAGAAGAAGTGATAAGAGAAAAAAAACTTGTGCCAGAAAAATCATCAGTGGGTTGATTCGCTGAGATCTAGACAAACCTTCAAATACCTGAAAATGAACATCCATAAAGATGCATTGAGAAGGGCTGACTTAAGACCAGGGGTTTCTGAATAGAAAAATAGTGATTATCTTGATGTTTTCATAATCATACTTCATTACGATGATGTTTTTTTAGGGTGAAGGATGGAAGCTATAGTTAAAATACCATAGAAACAAAATATATCTAGTAAACCATATGCTGCTTCCATGGGACAATTATGCTCCAGATTTCGCTCTGCCTGATTTAGAACAAGGATCAAAATCTGACAGCAAAAATCACTTTTGTTCTCTCCTGCGGCACTTGTTTCACTCACAACAAATAGTTATATTCTCAGACAAAGGCCGCAGCCTACCAGAAAATCAGGTGGGTAGCCAACTCTGAACCTTGAATTCCCCTGATCCGTCTCATCCTTTAATTATGAACAATTTTCTTAAGCACTCTCCCTCAAAGTTTTCTAGTAATTTCAGTGTACTTTTTGAATATTTTACATTGGTTTCGTGTCTCTGTAAAACCCTTGAAATTCTGAGTGAATCAAAATTTCTATTCTTTAGGTAGCTTGTCATGTGCATAACTTCTGGCTCCATGCTCGCTTCTGCCCATGAATGCTATCTGCACTGGCAGACATGCTAAAAAGCTTATGAAGAAAACCCAAATTATTAAAATAGAAATTATTGCTTGAAGGGCAGGATGTGATATATTGTGGACAGGCCACTGCCTGTTAACCTTGGAATTTCTCCCCTTCCTGTTTTCAATCCCCTTAGGAAAATAATTTCCTACCTCTGTTACCTGTTTTTCCTTCTAACCTATATGTTGACTGTGTGCCTCTCAGGATAAGGACTGTCTCTTATTATTTATATAAATACTGACTGGCATAATAAAGCCCACTCCTGGATAATACAAATAATAATCACTGCAAACCACTGGGAACTAGCATATCAGTGGTTCCAATTGTTATGGCTGCATTCACCTAGTTCCCATTATAATATTTTTAAATACATTAATTCAGAAAATTCGACTCCTGTATTTTGTAATTCAATGTCTTTTTAAAGAATACGACTTCTGAAATAGCATAAAGGTATACCTGCAATAAAAATAGCATGTATTTACTATATAACACTGTTACAATTTTTATTATATTTTTCTTTATGCACTTTTGAATATTTGATGCATCTGCATGGGTAAATATTGTTACACATACATACTTACCAAATCAGATAACCTGATGTCTGAATTTAGTGATAGCATCCATCATCAAGAGTTAAAAGAAATGAGACTGGCACAAAGCAACAAATGTGTTGTTTGTCTCCTTGCAGAAACAGGAGAATATGAAGCACAGTTAAATTTTAAAGAAAAAAAAAGGGATTTGTATTTCAGGAATAGGAAACTGTGCGGTGAATTAAAACAGATTTGACTCGTGGTTTTTTTCCCTATCCTAGGTATTACTATATAACAAACCCACGAGCATAAAATAGTCTGATATCTGTAGAACTAAACATTATCCCCACTCTTTTCACCTTTATTTCGCCTGTTTAAAAAAAAAAAAAAAGGCTTTGTAAACAAGATACATACCATTTGCAGTAATTGCTTTGCACTAAGAAATTTCTGGGCAAAACTATAAATGCAGATAATACAGAAGTTTTGCAAGGCAACACCAAAACTGAAGTTACAATATTAAAACATCATGTACATGTTTTATAAACATCCCACTTTGATAATTCAGTATTAAATATTAGTAATCTTAAATGTCTCAAGCTGAAAATGCCAATGAAGTTCAGACACTGGTAATCCATATATGATGGTTTAGTTGAGCAATTTTTCTCAATGGACCAACCTATCTGCAACCCAAAATTCACTTCAGATTTCACTTGACTGGAGTCTAAGTATCCTTGGAAAAGCTCGACATTAAATACCTGAGGATAGTCAGCTGTTTTTGTGAAAAATACTGTTAAAGTAAGGTTTCTGGCTCTTGTTTACAATATTATACCTTGTATTGCTTGAGTTAAATTTTTACATCTATATCTATAAAACTCCTGTTGGCTTTACTGAAAAATGACCACAAAGTCTTACAATGTAAATTAGAATAGTTAGTTTTAAATGCTGTTTAAATTCAGCTGCTATGTGAAGAATTGCTGATGAAAAATAGAGAGCTCTGATGCTCAGCATTTTGGAGAAGACTATGCTTAGGTTGACAATTTTTTTTATAATCCCTTGAGCTCAGCCTGGTATCAACGGAAGTTAACGCGAGTCTTAAATGTCTGCAGCTAATAGTTTTCCTGTATCCTCATTTGGAAACAAGCCTTCCAGTCCCAAGCCTGTCCCTGGTGAATGTCAATGTTAATTGCCAGAGGCAGGAAGGAGGCTCTTGGCATTAAAAAACACATGGTGCAAAGGTTCTACAAAATCTAAGTGCTAAATGAAATACCAGCTAAGAAACTGCAAGACACAAGGTAATTGATATTTTGGTATATAAAATAATGTACTAAAAAATGGAAATCCAGACTACTAGGAAGCAGTCTTCCTTGATAAATGTTGTCCATCAGAGCTGTGCTTATTTTTCTTCTGCCTTTCTGGTCCAATTTCTTTCTCAGTCTTTCTAAAGACTGACCAATTCAAACAATGACAGCTAACCTCAATGATACTTTAGTGGGGTGTTTTGTAGAGCTAAAAAGAGGGGAGAAAACGTATGCAGGACCTTTGCTCAGCAGCTCCCTTCTGTCAGCTGCTCTCAGCTACATCTTTCTCTGAGGCCTGCTGGTTTTGTTTTTTTCCTCACTTGAAGGATGACTCTTTCCCTGCATGTTACTGATGTGTCTGTCTGGAAGGGTTAGATTTTATTCCAGTTCATGGTCAGGTACCCATTTTCTCAGTATCCAAATTATTTTTTGGATTTTGGTTTGGATTTTTTTGGGGGGTTTTTTAACTTGGTTGTTTAATGAAGTTCACACATCAAACCAGTAGTGATAGAACTAGATTGGTATTTCTAGATAACAACACTCTGTTCTAATTTCCAGAGATACATTCAGATAATTAATAGCAAAGATTCACTTTCATTTTTTCTTCTTCAGCCCTGTTCTTAGTCTTCATTGCAGAACTGCAGATTAATACAAGTGTATTTTCTTCTTTTCCTCTTGGGAATAATAATTATACATTGTCACTTTCCCTTACTGCATGCTATCCCAGGTCTAGTGTTTATACTTTGACGCTGCACCTTATATTTGTCTGAGTCTGTAAAAGCCTAGGGATCCTTTTGCTAGTTTAGATTTCAATTAATGTTCTCAAACAGAGCCAAAAATAGTAGCTGTCATGTTATATTCTTTTCCACCAGGAACCAAATGTCCTCCACTGCCTCTAAACCATAGTTAGTAGGACAATAATCACACACTTTATTTCTCACTGAAAGAAAAGGCTTTGTGCTTTGCTCTTTCCTCCATCCCCTAATTGGCATTGGTGTTTATTTGCAGGGATTTTATGTTAGATTGTGTGACTGATATGATAATAACATAATTCTGCAGATCTGAAAGTTTATAGTTCTAGCTAGGATCTCAAAGCACTTAACCCAAGGTAGTTATGAGTTGCTGCCTCTGTGAAATTCTAACAGAAGTTAAGCTCCTAGGACAGATTTCTCTTTAGGTATAATTATCTTTCATTTCCATAAGAGATAAATGAACTTAAGATCATGACAGTCAGGTTCTTATGGTCCAGACTCAGTGAGAAATCTTTTATGTGTAGTTACAACAAGTGCATTTTAACATTTTGTCACAGCAATGATCTTGTCTCATAGCAGAAAATAGGGTTAGCAGTCCTTGCCTTTATTGTGCAAGGAGAATGAAAAGACGCAGTCGAAAAAGGACAGGGTTGTTTTTTGAAAACTACTGTACTTTGTTCATTGAATATCTACAAGTCACAGTATCTGGTAATTTATTTATGCCAAGAGTTTGTTTCCTTCTGAAGTGATAGAATTTAAGCCTAACAACCCTGACATCTTACAAGAAAATGTCTTTTTTTTTTTTTTAATCAAAGTCAAAATGGAAGCAGCATATTTATCTGAAACATTTTAATTGGCAATAAACAAAGGGATATTTGATAGCTTTTTTGCAGAATTTGATGATTCATTTATATCCATCCTCTCCTGACCTCTAAAAGAACTTAATGGGTAATTTGAATGGCTTGAGGATTCTTTTTTGTGGTACTTTTTCATTTCCATATATTTATTCTCTGAAAAAGCCCACCCTAAATCACAGTATTATCTTTGTGATATTTCTTTAGAGATTTGGGAATGTAAAATGATGATACTGTAGTTTTATTAACACCCCCTGAAAGGTCGTAACCGGTCAAAGGTTTATTGCAATGACATGTCTGAGTTGGCTTGGAAGTGTTTGAATTCAGACTCACAACTTAAAAGTGATTTAAACAGCTGCAGCATTATGAATTTGAAAAGATCATTGGCTTTAAAGAACAATTCTGTGCTTTTTTTTTTTATGACTACAGAAAGGAAAGATATCTTAAACTGTGAACCTATAATCACTGGAAAGGTGGCTGGGCTGATGGCCCTGAAAAGTGATGTGAGGTGGTTTTCTTTGATCAAACAGAAGCAGCAGTGCCAGCTTGTGTGGCACCAGCATCCCAGAGCAAAGGGACACAAGCTCACCCTGCCTCTGCCCACAAGCTCAGGAAAACTGTAAGGGCAGAAAGCAGTAAGGAATGGGAATAGGAATTTGAAGGCTGTTCCTAACTCTTTCTTTAACTTACTCTGCACATTTCGTATCTCAAAATCACACTCAAAAGTACATCTGTGAAACAATAAAATCTTCTGCTTTATATATTCACATACTCACTTGGCAGTAGTTAATTCATTGCCACTGTATAGCTCCCCATTAAATAATGCAGTACCTGCAGACATTAGGGATGACTTTTCAACTGCAGCTATTTAGTCTGTAAATCTGATACATCAAAGTCCACGAAATTCAGCTGAAAGGCTCCCATTGACTTCACCAAGATTTGCATTATGCCCTTGAGCAGTTACATGTGCCTACACACACACTCACGTGTTGATTAAGGTATTGTTTATGGGCTGTGAGGATAACTTCTGTATAAATTAAAGACATTTTATGCCCTCTAACTCTACTCCTGGACAGGTGAAATGATCAAGGTTTCCTGGCATTTTTGAAGTTCAGAAAAATACTGCAGCCTCTTCAAATGTCTTTCTTCAGGGAACAGCCAAGCATTCAATCAGACCAGGAAATTCAGGGGTTTAGAACAGCCTAATGCCTATATCTGGCAGTAATCAAAGAAGAGTATTGAAAAAGGAGGGGGGAAAAACAGGGCTGGGGGCGAGAGAGGGAGAGCAAGGCAGGAGCAGAGGAAAGAGGAGAGGGGGAAATAGATGTGCCTACTGTGGCTTAAAGCACAATAATTTAATTGTCACTATGCAATCAATAAAAATGTAACAGTGTGAAGGGAGCACGACAAACAGATTTGCTTTGTCTTAAATGGTATGTACTAAATGAATGTTCCCCAAACTGAACAAGATTGACTAGTAAATTAGAAGAAAAATTGGTGTTATTTTACATTTTCTGCTTACCTACAGAAAAAAGACACTCATTTGCAAGAAGAAAACTGGAAAATTGCTTCTCTTTTTCTGGCAGCCATTCTTCCAGGTTATCCCAAAGAGAGGCAATAGGCACATTCTAAAGCAATAGTACGATTCAGTAAGCATCCTGGCTTAGGGAATCAAATCAGTGCGGTCACCGCATTGACACATGTGGATTTCCTAGGATCAGGCCTCAGAATTTAATGTACACTTATAAATGCAGAGAAAAATGAGAAGTATAAAGCAGTATAAACTGTAACACTGCACAGATGGAGTTTTACATCCTTACGTAAATATGCTAAAGTTAGCAGGGAACCATGAGACAAATGAGTTCCATCCTTGCAGACACCGAAAACTCAGCCAAACTTTGTAATTGGTTCTGACGATGCAGGCGACCTGTAGGATGTTGGTTTCTATATGAATTTTAAATGAAAATGATCAAATGGTGCATAAAGTGCCATGAAACAACAGTACATTCTCATTACTGTTCCAGCCTCTTATGGGCTTGTATGTTTACCATAGTGTATTTTAAGTCGAGGCCAAATCCCTTCTTCTGAACATGGCAAATAAAGAAATTAAATGAAAGAACATCTAAACTCCAAACATTTTTGGATATTAGCAATGTATAGTTTTTGTTGTTAGAAACTCATTATTTTAAAAATAAAGCCAAGAAGTTACACAGACTATGCTACCTTTTGCCTTTCAAAAACTGAATAAACAAGAAATTATTTATGTTCCATTTGGCTTCACTGAGAATTTATTAGCAAGCAGATATAATCTAGACAGACTTAATCCTGAAGAAGCTTATTTATTAACACAGAACAAGTAAACATCTTAACCTGTTTATGTTTATCTTCACTTTTATTTGATTTAGCTCCAAATTCAGAAAGAAATTCTAATTCTTTCAATCTGGGGACATCCTTTCTGTCACCACATTGCTTAACTTTTTTTCTGCTGGACTTTTTCAGTCAGCAGCCTCAGAGGAAAAACGTTTTTCCCTAGAATTCATTCTATAGCATGAATCTGAGCAAATATCCTTCAAACATTATATCCCAGAACACTAGTGCTGCATCTGAGCTCCATTAAGTTGAATAAGAAAGTAGGAGCCATGTATGGGAGAAAGACCAAAAATTCAAGCCACACTTCTTTAAAAACAAAACAAAGCAACCAGCCACAAAAATAATGTGATACACTGACTCATGCAACCTTTTTTAGAGCAATTGACAGAAGATGAAAGAATTTTGTTTCTCTAGAAAATATTGGGATGCCTCATCCCAAAGAGGCATGCATGGCATGCCTAAAATGCTGTGGAAATTAGCTTTCTCTGGAAATGCCTATCATAAATGAGATTTACTGAGTATTTCTTGTTAAGATGCAGTCACTAATTGTGTCGTTCACAGAAAAAAATGCATGGTATACACATTGTGCTGAAAGGCAAGACATTCAAGTATGACTTGAAAACTGCTGGAAAAGATACAAGATGATTGAAGGATTTTTCAACCTGTTTTGGCACTACTACTCATCATTTAGCTTAGTATTTTGAAAATGCTTTCATGTGAACACTTTAATTTTAATAAACTTTGAATGGAGTATTTTGTATTCTTACAGTTCAAAGTCCTGCTTCTAAAATAAAACTAGAATTTATTACTGAAGTCGATGAGAATTCAAAAGTACAAAATAGTGGATCGGGCAATAATTGGATCATAATATGCTCATAGCCAGCTTTCCCATTCTTGAGGTGAATTCTTTGCATAAGGAAGAATCTGTGCTGGCTACATTTTGTGAATTCTGTTTTCCCTGCAGGAACAGTAGAATGAGCTCTGACCAAAACCATAGACATTATTTAGAAATTCTGAAAGTGTCAGCTGTTGTAGATAGTTGGCAGACATCTCAGTGTAAATTTGTTTATAGGACATAGTTCACAAAATTTAAGGCTTCATATAGAGATTTTCCATGATATCTGTAAATAAACAAAGTCCAGGACATATTTTTTTATGAAAATACATATGTAGATTTGAGTGGTAAAAAATAATTTTCCACATTTCCATAAACAGTTTGAATAACTCTTCACAGGCAAACAATCTTAACATCTCCCTGATGATACTAAGTTATCCACTTGTATGTAAAGTTTCTGCATTGATTGTGAAATTAAATAAATAGGGTCTTTATTGCACAATGAAAGCACATGTATTTTCAAGTGCATATTTGTAAGTCAGCTTCTTTTGTAACCAAAGAAGCCCATGAACATCTAAAAGAAGGCCTGTATTTTTTCAAAAGTACATTGATTTCTGACTAGTGACATGCTGATGATACTTATACACTGTACATCTATGTATGTCTAAAGGCAGAGAATAAGGATAATCGCTATATTATTTTGATGGAAAATAATATGCATGTTGTTTTATTTGTTTTTTATTAGTCTGAGTTTATGGTACTAAAAGAGGCTATAGGCAGGAATGAAACACCAACTGGGATTGTGTTTCTCCAGGGACCAGAGGTCCTTAGGACTGTGAACTAGTCTTTTGAAATTCCCAAGCTACCTGTCACTAGCCCAAACAACAGGCCTTTTCTTCCAAGGTCAGTAACTAAGATCAAACATACACAGTGATGTTAGAGGTCATGATTTGCAGGGAAAAAGGTGCTCAAAAGATGCCAAAAGACAAACACAGGGTAAGTATGTTTATCCTCTCTATCAGGGGTTATCCTCAGGATTTGATTAACCTTCGACTTGCATGGAAAGTGTGCAAGTACGAACTAAACTATTATTTTCTTTTGCCTGTGAAACTTAGTTCATGTCAAATGCAGAAGAATGATAGAAGCTTCTAAGACCTGTTAGAAAAGTGTGTCCAAGCATACTCATGTGTCCCTCCAGAGACATTTGTGCTGATCCTGTGATGACTCTCTGGATGCTGCAGAATAGTTCAGGTTAAGATAATGACCCTAAAATGGCTTCTCTAGAAATGCTCAAAATACTTTCACATCTAATCTGGATTCTACAACCAAATAAAACTATAGAGAGGAGTTAATCAGCTTTGAGTATATGAGCAATTATGTCTCCTTTGGGCTGTACTCAAAGAATGAAAGAAGTCCTCTTGGAACTTGAATGAAAGAGAGATCTGCTGTGGCTGGTGCAGGTACATGCATTAGTTAAATAATTGGAAACCTTCGGAACACTGCCAGCAATTCCTGACCAGAAACACTATGCTAAGTACTTTTGCCATGGAGGCTAAAGAACATCATGGGTGTCTCATGAGCAGACTCTCAGAAACAATCAGGCAGAAGTTCAGAAGAAGCAGAGTAATAAGAGTAGCAGCCCAGGCCTTCAAGATACTCTATTTATTTGGCTTCCTGTTTCCCTGATTAATCCAAGAGAAAGAAGGTGCTTCCTTTATGTCCTCACGAATTTGGCAATGCCTCCCTCTGCCCTTCAGGTAGCAGCATATCTCTACTTTTCCACACGTCCAGACATGTGAGGAAGAGCTTTCTGCAGATCTTTGATAGTGTCCAATAATTTATGTTGTCTAGCATCACTGGAATAAAATTGGAATGTGTCACATATTCCCCTGGGAAAGACCCTAACTCACTGCTACTCTCTGTGAGCCGCTGCTCCTCCAGGCCAGCCACGTTCCCTTGGTGCAGCCGTTCCTACCAGGGGCTGCCCACAGCCCAGGGAGGGAGAGGCAAGGGGTAATATAAATCACTGACAGCTGCTGGGCTTTTTGCTGCTAAGATCTGTGTCAGACAGCTCCGTGACTGATGGGGGAATCTATCCAGCAGGAGCTTTCATCCTTCAGGACCCAGACAGGAGTCCTCTAGGCCAGACTCATGGCTGAAGCCTCTGACAGCAGCAGTGGAGCTGGGTGATAAAGCTGCTCCCATTAGCTTGTGAAGTAGCTCTGGTTTGCATTACTTCAGCCTTCTGCATAAGGAAAATCCCAGTGGGAAGATGAGGGAGAGCATGCAGCTGCAGCTTATGCTTTCCATTTTGGCAATTCCCAGTCCCTGTACGAGCCCCCACACAGCTATGACTGCGAGGACAAATTAGAAGAGGCAAGAGGTGACCTCAGAGGAGGCGCAGGGTCAGTCTAACTCTACCCATCCAACTCTCACAAGGCATGTAGGTGAGCAGTGTTCCCGAGTATCCTGAACCAGACTGAGCAAAACTGTGGAAAATGTATTATGGGGAACAATTATGTGCTACTAGAGGATTGGATTAGATGACCTAATGGGAATTTTCCATTTTTGATTTCTTTGATTCTTTGACAAATGCTTTGGTCTCTGAGGGAAAACAGTGAAAAGGAGTGGACATGATCAAATGATTAGTAACACTGCTTTTTTAACTTTTAGCAGAACGTTTCTCGGTAACTGTTTGCCAGATATGTAAAGAATGCCACAGAACTATGTATATTATATAGTGAAATATTAGTGCTGGCTGGGAGTGCCAAGCTGATGTTGGAACTAAGTAAAAAACTGTGTACTTGACTGTGCCAGTGAAAGCCAAGATGACAGGTTTTATTTTAATTTAATAAAATCCAAAGGTAGTACTGTGGAAATCTGGCCAAGGCTGTCTGGCAGACTGCCTTGAAGGGAGTCATTGATAGTCCCCTTCCTTTTTACTTTATTAAGTTCACCATTTTCCTCCATTTAACATAAAAAAAGTAATTTCCCAAATAGCAGGATTCCTCAGTTGTTTTATCTTGCTCATCTAGCATCCACATTTTATAAAGCATTTCATTGAAATTAGGGTGCCTAAAACTCACAGCATGATCAATCTGCATTTTACTGAGATTTCTTTTGTAAATTCAGTATGATACTGATAGTCAGAAGCACCATTTACATACATGCCACTATGGAGACGTGAATGGAGAGTAGTAAATACTCCTGAGACCTTGAAGGGACGTTTATAAAAATGCAGGGTTTAAGACTTGTTTTTTCTTTTCCTTCTCTAATATTGTAGGGACAGGAGACTATCTATCAAACTGAAGGGTGGATTAAGAACCATTTCTTACAAACCAGTCTTATAATCAGCTATTCAATAAATATCCATTTTTAGCTATTAAATCAGCAGTACAAATCAGCAGAAATATTAATCCAGAATAATCAAGGCCAGACTAAATAGGTTTTAGTGCTCTGACCTGCTTTGTTTTATTTCACCTGACAAAAGACTTATGGCACCTTCCCACCCCATGGTGCTGATGCTACTCATAATCTTGTCCCAGAGAATTACAGCTTCCTGTAACTCTCTGCTGCATTACAGACTTATTTTCTCTAAGTAGGCAGCTTTTTACCTACCTCATGCCCATAACATTCACCCCAATACCTGCTGTATTAAGTTTCCCATCCTAGAATCCATGTGTTCCTTCTGAGATTCCAGCTAGGAGCATTGTTTCCCTTAAGGAAAGTCATATGAATGTGCCTAAGAGAGTCCCCCTCTCTTTCTAAATACTTTATTGTAGAAAGTCTTATGAACAATATAGATAGTTAAATATTTGGGCAAGACTTATTCCTAAACCTGTCTCACAGACTTTTACATCATCCCATCACCCTTTTTCTTCAATATCTTTTGGCAAATCCACCCTCACAAGGCAGTGTCCAAATGCCTTACACTTATCTGACCCCTAAGGAAAGTGGTCAACTGTCATCCTCCTTCAAGTGGGCTCTGTTGGTTGGGAAGTTTATTATTCCACGAAAGCAGAAAAAAGAAAGTGCAATGGCATTCACAAAGTCTGTGGACAATTCCTAGCAACAGATGAGGAGGGAGCAAGCCTGCACTCTGCAGCCTGGAGTATTGCTCCAGTCACTTGTTTGGCAGCTGTAGTAAATTGAGTAACTGGAAAGGCTGAATCAATTTGTTCATTCTGTGAATTCATTAAGCCTCAGAAGACAGCCTGTGGGCAGGGTCCTCAGTCCTGTGAGCTTTGATATGTTTATTCATATTAATGGATTCACCAATGGCGGGCAATTTTACTACTCATTGAGATTGTTCTTTGTAATAAAAAATAATGTGCTTCCTCAGATCTTTCACTTTGTTTCAGTTAGCCAGAATGTGTGAATTTAATAACCATTTACAACATTGATTCCAATCTGGATGCAAACCCTTACAACCAAAATTGAGCCATTGTGTGGCATTATCTCTCTGACATCAGGATGCATGCTGTATTGAGCCTTTCAATGCTTCATAGCCAACATTATGGGATGACACAACTAAAATTGAATAAGGAACAGACTTCTTGTAATTAAATTGCAGCTATCAGTGTGAATACCATCTATCTAATACACAGCACACGAAGTGAATGGAAGCATGCAAACGTGTTTGTAATGTTTACAGCAAACCAATTAAGTCTTCAGGTTCCCTATTAGCAGCAATATCACTCATCTGTTCAAGCCATCAGCAACTTCCTTTGGTGTTCTGTATTCTGACTGCACGCAAGAGGGGAATCTCTATCTGGTTTTGCTCATATCAGCTAGCAGCAAATGATTCCAAAGATAAGTTAATTCCTTCATGTCTAAATTTTAATTATTGTGCTTTCCAGTAATTTTAAGAAAATAGACCCTTAGTCAGTATAAATTGTCATAACTCTGCTGATGTCAGTAACAATTCCTAGTATCTGAGAACTTGGCCCAAGGCCACAACTTTTAAATTACGAGTTTAGACAAATGCAACCACAGTTCAAGCACAGATAAGAAAATACTAAACTTAATAAAGTGAAAACAACATGTTTCACATACATTAGGGTTTGAACATTATGCAGTTCATTAGTAACAACAAAGTGATACAGATCCTCCATCACTATGGTCAAAATCCAGCCTATATAAAAAGCAAAGTATTTTCTACTATAATGAGAACATTTACGATAATTGTCTCCTTCTGTTCTTCTCCCACAATTGACTAAAAAATGCGACCACAAGCAGCCCATGAAAGAGGCCAAATTAATATAAATTGCTATTTTCAAATGTTTGGAAGGGATAAGAAATATCAGGATGACACTGAAAAGCAAATAGATACAACTTTTGATAATGCTTGAGTACTTGATCTGATCAAAACTATCCAGGCTGAAAGGATAATTTTTGCTTTGTGGTTTTGTGAGGTGTCAAGGTAGGTATTTTGTACACCCTGACTGTGAAAGACAATCCATACTGAGATGTAACATTCTGGCTGTCATATATTTACTGTAAGAAGTAGTAGTTTTCTGTATGAAATTTTCAATGCCTGATACTTTCACCTTGAAATAAAAATAAAATTATTGAATTCTGGTACTTAGAAAAGTTTTAAATAGCTGGACTATAGGATATGAAAACCAGACCTTCATCTATTTCAATCAATGTTGAGATGTCTTAAAAGCAACTATTTTTATAAAAGGAAAAGCAAGAACCTTGATGAAATTTCTACACACTTAGGGAAAAAAATCCTAGACTCAGCTTTCAATTTGTGTCATATAACTGAATACAAATATGTATTGTAGATATCCAGTTCAAATATTCCACTCATTTAGCTGTTAGCCTAAATGAAGGAAATGGGCAACATGATTATTTTTGTTTTCCTTTTGCACTTTGATCATATTTCAAATTGAACCTTAATAAGAATGATTTTTCAGCACTGATGATCTCCAAATTATCTATGATCAATTTATTACAAAATGCAAAAGTTATAAAAATTGGTAAGTTATAAAACTTACAAATTTAACTACTGGAATTATTTTCTTTAAAAAACCTCGTAGATTTGATTGCAATAAAATGACTAGGATATTTTTCCAGTGCACAGAAGATTTCACTGATATACTCATGGAGAGTTCCAGTCATATTGGAATATTCAGAAGGTTTCCTTAAATATGAATAGTTAATCTGAGAATAACAGCAGAATGAAAGCAATACATCCTAGCCATCTGCTGTTTTCCCTTATTATTTCCTGTATCTAGAAATAATTTTATTTATTTCTCTATGTACCCAGTAAGGACTCTGTTCATTTCTCCCATTCTTACTTCACTACCCCATATATCATTAAAGCAAATCTGACTCTTTGAGACTGGGAATATTTATGATGAAAAAATAAGAATCATCTATAAAGATTCTTTAAAGGTTTTGGTTTTTTTAATGTTGTGTGTATTATTTCAACTCACTACAAATGAGTTCCACATTAATCATAAACTTCAATCTTGGATAAACATTATGTTTTAGTGAACTAACAAGAATGTTTGGGTTCTACATAGAGCACAAAGGATGAGATATGTATTTAATGGTGGTTGTTGTGGCATATTCCAAAGTGCTTTCTGTAAAATGTAAGAATCACATTGTAAACTGTTTTGCCTGAGGAGCCTTGTTAAATGATTCAAAAGCGTATATCTGACGTGTCTGGGTTGCACACTTTAGACAATATAGCAATAGGAGAACCAGGATGTGCTGCAGTAGTCATTCATTAGTCCATCATAATGGGAGGTCTTCATCTACAATAGCTCAGTTCTCCTGCTGGTGAGGAATCTGTTCTTGAACAGAGGCAGAGGCAGAACTCGTTTTGTAGCCCAGGCTAAGGAAAGCTTCATCAGACTTCAATGCCATTCCAAACTATCCTCACTATGAGCTTGATTTTACTTAAAACCTGTATAAATTTGCTGTTATCCATATGGAACCAGAATCACTGAGAAAAAATGGGCAATTCTAACCTCGTGTTGTCTTTGGATATGCTAAGCCAATTTCCCAGCTGGTGCAAGTTAAGTTATGGCAGTTATATTAAATGATGCCAATATACACTAATTTAGAATGAGTTCCTTCATCATTAACATGGGTATTTTAGGAAACCAATTTAGAACCATACATTATGTAGATTCTCTTCTCTACTCATCATCTCCCATCTGATATTTGATTAGGATATCGATTTTCTCTTATTTAAAAAAAAAAGATCAACCCACTCACCTCCTTTTACCCTCAACATCCTCCAGATGCAGAATGCCACCTGGATTAGCAAATTGATTTATCGATAATAAACACATTGATTTTCTTTGTCCTTCTGCAAGCTGTAATTTCTCTATTCTTAGTTTTTTATTCCACAGGAATTTTTAATATTAGCTCCTCTCTACTACTGACACCGTTCTTGTGAGTGCACGCTTCATAGATTCATCTACAGTTTTTTCAGTGTTAATTCTTCCAAATGTCTTCCCAGCAGGCAGCAAGACATAATTGGTCATGGTGATGTAAGCAGAAGTCTCCCTGCTTGCTGAAATGCTAAAATAAGCAGGTCAATGTCGGAGTAGACATGATCCATCCACGGACTTTATGGGACATTTCTGAAAGGGCAGGATAAGTCTAAAATATAATGTCTGGGACACATCTCAAGGCAGCTGCATTGATAAATTGTTCTGTAGATGGGTTTACTTGGTTGGAAGAGATGTTATGTTACACATCCAGCCAGGTGTTACTAACTGATGATGATGACAACATCAGAAGAAATTGCTAGAAATTTACTTTATTACAAAAATCCCACACAACCCTGTAAAATCAAGGTCCAAGACAAAGAATGAAATTTAGACACTCCATTAGAAAGAGAGTCTATACACAAAACACCTAATATTTCAAAATGCTATGTTTTCAATGCTGATCATCATGATTAAACATCCATATCTCTGTAGCACCTAGAGATCAGTTGGGTTACAATTCTAGTTACGATACAAGTGACAGTCCCTTGACAAAGACCTAAATCAAGAGCTGTTTCATAGCAATTTTGTGAGATTTCATAATGTGCTTTCACTATGCATGGGAACCAAGTGAGATCAAGAGAATGGCACTACAACAAATGTCCACTGATCATGTCTGGAATTACTCTCATGTCTGGGAGTCTTGGATGGGCTGGTGTTATTGCCATACTCCTCAATAGTATGGTGATCCTCCGACCCATTTCTAGTTACTGTCTTGCATTGCCAGAGTGATGTTTCACCTATCTTTTCTGCTTTCTACAGCTGTTCACCAAAAGTGACTTATCATAATATTTTGACATTGCTGAAATGGCATACTTTTATAAAATTTAAGCATAGCAACCTAGCAACCCAATTTAATAAAGTGGCAAAGGAAAAATAAAAAAACCCAAACATAAAAACCCACACAAAACAATGAGATCACAGCAAAATAATCTGACATATGAAAATTACTGACCACGAATACCTTTGGAATTAAATTATATAAGATGGAAAACACCTTAGAGTTCCTAAAAGAGAAAATCCTTATTCCCCTTCCATATTCCACCTAGAGCTGCCCTGGTTTGTAGTGGCTCTGGTGCTCATCAGGCCCTTCAGAATGAGGTCACGAATCTCAGTGCAGTGCAGATCACTTCCTCAGCAGAAACCTGCTTGTTTTGTCCTTTATTGGAATGCCAAGTGTGAACATGGAGTCACTGCAGGACAGGGGCAAAGGAATGCCATGCAGGAGTGTGAAAGAGGAATGTTGGAGTGGACAGCACACTCCAGTTTCAGGGACAGTTTCTAGGGGTATCTTGCACAGCTTGACCCAAATCTGAGGTCACTATGGTTTCCACAAACAGCCTCTTATACAAGGTATTTTTACATAGAACTATTATATTACTTTTATATTACTATTGTATTAACTCTGAGTATGCTTTCCTTGGTTTGGTAAGACCTAAGTTGGTAAAATTTACCCATTTAAATAGCTCAGCATCTGGATCAAAATTTTATTACTGAAATTATTATCAGGGAAAACTACAAGACAGATCTAAGGCCAGAGAGGCAGCTGGTGTAACACAATGCAGTATTGCTTCCTGATCCAGAACACATAAAATTGAAGCTAAATAAGATATACAAGTTCAGCAAAATGAACAGAACTAAGATGCTTGAATCTCAAAATGTTTTCATGGAAGTATTTTCATGAGAAATTAATGTACAGGGTCATTAACTTCTGGAAGGGAAAGTCAGATAAATGTGTTCCCCATCATCCTTCAGAATAATGTTAAACAATTGAGTATGTTCACAAAGGGTGTATTCCATGAGCACATAAAAGGTGGCTTTGGTTTACTTGCCTTTTATAAAGGCCTCTCACATGATTTCCTGTTGTGGTTTAGCCTGGTAGCTAAACACCACACAGGAAAAAAAAGTAAAATCCGAGAATTGAGATAAAGATGGTTTAATAGGACAGAAAAGGAAGGGAAAGTAGTAGCAACAACAACAATAGGAATAATAGAAATTGAAAAGGAATATACAAAACATGTGATGCCCAATGCAATTTTTCACCACCCACCACCAAGTCCCAAGCCAACCCCTGAGCAGATGCCCCCAGCCAGTTTTGCCCCTAATTTATAATCTGAGCATGTGTTAAACGGTATGGAATGTAGCTCTGGTCAGCCAGGGCAGCTGTCCCAGCTGTGTCCTTTCCCAGCTTCTCAGAGCCCTAGACTACTCGCTGGTGGGGTGGTGAGAAGAGCTGAAAACTCCTTAGTGAACACGGCTCAGCAACAACTAAAACATCCCTGTGTTATCAACATCATTCTCATCCTAAGTGCAAACCACAGCACTGTACCAGCTAGTCAGAAGAGAATTAACTCTATCCCAGATGAAACCAGGACAAAAACAAAGGCACAGCAGTGAGTCTTTGGGAAGATTAGGAAGGGCACTGATCTCTTCTCAGCAGAGACCACTGATGTCTTCTCTGTGGTGACCAGTGACAGGACCCAAGGAAGGGCCTGAAGCTGTGCTAGGGGAGGTTTAGGTTGGGTATCAGGAAAAGGTGCTTCCCCCAGAGGGTGGTTGGGCACTGGAGCAGCTCCCCAGGGCAGTGGTCACAGCACCACTGACAGGTTCCAGGAGAATTTGGACAATGCTCTCAGGCACATAGTGTGATTCTCCTGTGCAGGGCCAGGAACTGAACTCAATGATCCTTAGGGGTCCCTTCCAACCGGAGATATGTGCTATGATTCTGTGATCTTTGCAAGTCCTTTCCAACTCAGGATATTCTATGATGCTATGACTCTATATTCTTTCTATGTACAAATAGGAGAGAAGGTTTTTGTTCATCCCCTCTCAAGGCTTACTTCAGGAAATACCTAAAATTTGTAAAGACTTTTTTGATTTTTTTAAATCCTACTGAAGTCAATGGAACCCTTCAGAATATAATAAGTGTTCTTGTAAACAAGGAAATGTTTTTCCTCTGTTTTCCTGAGGACAGCAAATCTGGCAGAGTCACTATGTCATGTTATTTAATTTGAATAGAAAGATTACTATCTTCATTATAAAAGGCTACACTCAATATGACATTACAATGCGAATTAAGCATGTGCTTAATGGCTTTCCTAAACAGTACTTATTCCTGAGTGGGAGTCAATGTGATTTCCCGTTTGTGATATCAGATGCCAACCTGAATTGCAGATTTGGTCTTTAGGTTTAGTATCAAGTTTGACTAAATTTGGGATGAAAATATTTGCAGATTTTAAAAGTCCATGATGTCACTCTTCATAGCAGGTTAACAGCAAACATCGTGGCACAGAGGAGCAAGACTGCTGAACAGGAAAGAGGTTGAATAAGTGAGGGCAATGTGGGTGGTGTGACAGTATTCCCTCAGCATAAGAGAGTTTAAAGCATCAGCTAAGGAAGAGAGGTTTCAGATCCTAGAATGCCACCACTAAAATTAAAATTAAAAAGTAAAAAAAGTCTAGAAATTAAACCATCAATGAAATGAGAGGCACAGCATTTTAGAAATATACACTTACATTCTCACAGACAGCAAACAGAAGAGAAAACTTACATGTTTTTACCCCAACTCTGTTATTCTGAGATGTATCATCATGTAGAGATGTTGTAATTTTCCCCCCGGGATTCATGTAGATGATATTTTAGTTTCTTCCAGAGCAATTAGAATCAGAGTATTTACATAGACTATCCTTTAATGTATTTGTTCTGAATCAAATCATTGCATTGCATGTGCTGTATCGTAGTATGAGATAACTCACTGATGTAAACATTCAATATAGTTCTTTACTCATTCTCAGCATATTTGATTTCAGTCTTGATTTCGGGTAATGTTTCTAGCATCTGATTTCATCTTCACTATTCCAAAAATGAATTCCATAAGTATCCCTAAAATTCAAGCTGTAATTTCACTTAGCAAATTATGAAAACATCTCTGTTACCACTTGCAGATATAGGCACATACATATACACACACATAGAAGTATTGTAAAAAATACATATATCATGTCAGTGAGTGCATGGATGTTGGATGGATGTTTTTAGCAGAGAGTAAAATTTTCTGCAGTGCAGAACTCTTCTTCTGGTCTTTTTATAATAATCATAGGTTGTTCAGAAATGTAAGAAATTCTAAAAATTCAGGAACTTCTGATCAAACAATAATTTACCTTCAAATATTACTGTGCCCGAGGGTTTCATGTCTGTTCAACCTGGAATTCTTCTTTTTCTAATGCCTCCAAGCCCAGCGCTCTTGCTAATAATCTTAAGATTCTTTGCCTTTCTTCGATCCAAACCTCTTGTTCCATATTGATCTACAAGACAGTATTTATTAACATGTTTGCATCTACGGCAGTGTGTCAGCAGAAATCTCTTTGTCACTAGAGGGCAGCCAGCATCTTCTGGAGAGCCAAGAAAGCTCGTCATGGAAATCAAGTTCTGACAGTAGTCGCAGAGGACGTGATTCTGGATCAGTGGGCTGTGTCTCAGCTGTACTAATTTTCAATAGAAGTAATTAGCAGCATTCCGGGATTTTATCTGGGGATCAAATTATGGCTGGCTGGCTCTTTCAAAGGCAGAATATGAAGACTTGTGAGCGTGGACTTACCAATGACTTTAAGAACCAAAATTTGGAGGTTAATGATGTTATAGAGCAAAAAAACCCTCTAACATATTCAAAAAACCCTCCTTCATATTCAGAGCAGGCTGATGGAATGGAAGCATTAAATGTGGTCAGAATGCTCCTGGAAGCCAAATCCCATCTCATGTCTCCTACAGGATGGACAAATAGAGAATAGTGTGTTTGCTGAGTGCCTTTTGCTGATCATGAGTGGGTTTAAGCTGCTGAATGAGGCAGAGAAGTGATCAAGTTTAGCTCTGAAACTCTCACACTCTCTCTGGTATCTGGCATCAGGACAGAGGTTCACCTTGCCCCTTGCTGGGCTACTGATTTGCCCCGGGGTAAAGACCCAGATTTCCTCTTGCCCAAAGCTTCACACTGACTGCAGTTTGACCCTTACAAAAGTCCTGCGTAACTAGCAGAGGAGTTTCATGGCCTCCTTCATTCTTTTCAAACTGTACATTTCCTTCAGCGTATCTGTAAAAAACAGTGCTCAGTTTTTCATGTTCCTGATGTGAATATATAAATAAGGATTAAAAAAAGCTGTTTAGTAAGAAATTTATACTTACAGCTCTGTTGCTTTGCACTACTGACATTTTTTTTTAACATTACAATCATATTGCAAGGTATTAAGTGGTTTTATTGATATATGCTGTGCCAGGCTGCTCACACTCCATCCCAGATGCACAAGCGTGTGCACGAACAACAGAGGACTTGACAAGATAAATAATGATACATGCCTGCACATCAGAGACCAAAATTAAGTCTGTGTCACATCAGAATGGGACTTGGCTAATCTGGAAATCTACTTTAAACTCTCATTAAGATAAACTTCTGAAAATCTAAAATATACATCACATTTTTATACCCAGCAATAAGTAAGGCTTGAAATTTTTACATCTGGTGAAATAAGGACTAAATCTATTTAAAATTAGTAAAGCAGGCTGAAGTGAAGGGAGAAAATCTTCATATCATATACACATACACATTCATGTCAGCAAAATCCTTGCAAAGAGGATGATCCCACGTGTTGTTTTTCTTTTTTTAAGAAGACAACCTAATGGAGTACATCATACTGAAAAAGAACATATACGAAAATGGTTGGTCTAGGATAGGGTGTGATTCAACAATTTCAGAGAAATCGTATTTTGTTTTGTGTTCTTGCCAGTGGGATTAGTCAGGAACTAATCAACATTTAATCTGGGTGGAAAAGAGGAGGGAGAGGTGATTTTGCACCCTGTTCACATTCTGCATTTCCTGCCCTTGATATGCAGTCAGTCTGGGGAGAGAGCCATAACCTCTGCAATCCTCTTGAGTAGTGGAAGCATAAAGGTCTCAACACCATAAATAAGAAAAATTTTCCTTGTGTAGGAAAACACAGGCTTCACCAAGACTGTGACTCCCCAGTTGGAGTTCCAAGCAGCAGTCCTGGCTCCAAAGGGAAGCCTTTGCTGTGCAGCTTTGGTGGCACATGAATTCCATATCAGCCTGGAGGGAGGCACAGGTTTCCTTTGGGCATTTCTGTGATAACCTCCCCATATCTGCATGAGCAACTTTCTCCTGGGAATAGGGTGGCAGGGCAGAAGTCCCAGCACTGGAGCAGCACAGACTTGCACACTCTTTCACTATTAGGAGGGACAAACCCCTTTTCTTACAGCCAGGCAGAGCTCCTTTTTTTCAAACCCTGATGTTAATTCCTGACACATTTCAAAGTCCTGGAGAAGAGCAGAGAAAAACTTCTATGCCAATAACCAGTAATTCAAAGGAAGAGTTATTTCAATTGCTTGGAGAATACTGCAGGAGTGAAGGGTAAAGTCCTACTGCCTTAAAAGAAAAGCACAAAGAAAGCACTTGATAAATAATTTAACTGACAAGAATGTGAAAGAAATTTTCATATATTTGTCTCTAGTGTTATGAAGTGGGTTCCAGCATTGAAAGGTTCCTGATTAGGGAAAAACATCTCTCTTTGGAAGCAAGGGAAAATGGTTGCACATTAAGTTTTCCCATTGTAGGAAAACAAGAATTTTTAGGTCCCATGGCACAATATGATGTGTACTCTTTTATTCTTAAAAAAAAAGTATATATATATTATTTAGCCATTTTTTTATTATTCTAGAGTTTCACATGTCTTTTCATACACTGAAAATTCAGCACTTAATACATAATATAAAAGCATGAAAAAGAATGCTTGAGGTTTTTTTTTTTAATGTGAATCAAGTCTCATGTAATGATAAAAAGTAGGGTTAGGAAGTTATTGCATTTTCTATCCAACTGTCAATAAAAAAATGGAAGAGTATTATTGAATCTATAATCAAGAAATGTGAGCAATTCACAGTAATTTCTGTAGCAAATACTTAATTCTGTTTTCGTTTTGTTTTGTTTTTTACTTCAGTGCTGTCTACATTAAATGTCTACATTAAAAGAAACACAAACAACTCAGATAGTTACGTCCAGATGCTTCATAACATTTTATTGTCTTCTAATAGAAAAATGTGCTTAAAAAACAGATTTCAAAGTGAAGTAACAACCAATGTGTGTTTTATTACATCATCATAATGACTTAGTCTATATTTAATCCTTCCACTCAACCAATAAAGTAATTCAAACAGAGAAAAACCCTTCAATATGAGTCTCTATTGGTTTCAAAACCATGTGACCCTCTAGACTGGCACCAAAATATGAATTAGAGGCTTATGATAAATTAAAAAAATCAATGAAGTACGTTTTAAATGCATTTCATAAAATTTAATTTACACATGTATTAGAGATGGGCATAGGCTTTCCAAAACTGCTTTGGGCAGCTCAAAAATGCAATACATTCCTACTTGTCTGTTATGTAAATGAACTCTCTTATATTTTTTTATTAATTGCAGACTAGATACAGCTGTCTACTATTTTTATCTGTATCCTGTCCCAGCGACATTATCAAATTATTACTGAGTGCCTTTCACTCTTGATAGAGATAGAAGAAGAAGAATACTATAAATTACATGAATGTTTGTGCTAAATACTTGCAAGTTGGTCTTTTGTGGGACTTAGTGTGTAACAATTGTTGTGCCTGAAAATACTGATCTTACTTTAGGGTGACAAGCTTTGGTGATTGACATAAGATTTGAAGTTAAAGCATGTACAGGCATTGACTAAAGATCTTTGGGGTTTTTTCCAAATGGTAAAATGGTTTTTGCTTTTAATATGACCAGCAACTGAAGTGCACTTAGTTTAGAAATAAAGCTTGGCTTTTTTTCTGTTGTTTTTTAATATTAAATTACATTTACACATAAATATGTTTAGAGGCACTATTGGTACAACTACAATAGGAATTCAGACTCCTGAAACAGAATAAACACAATTTCACACAAAGGACAAAGACAGCGTGATGCTGGCTTAGCTCACTGGGTTTTGAAGTGTATCTTAATGCAATGTTTGAGTTTCAGTCTGTTATAAGAAAAAATGTTGTTATTAATATATGCCTGATAAAAACTTATATTGCTCTTGGTAGTCAAAGAATAAAAGGCTTAATTAACAAAAAAAGTCTTTAAAATGTAAGTCTGTTCTGTGAACTTCATATTCTTATGTGATACTAACTTTAAAAGAAATTTTATAGATAAGATCCTTGTCAAGTGAGATGTTGTACTTAATCTCACATACTACTAATAGCTATACAGCCAAATAAACATCACATTGCATTATCATATAGATTTCTTCTGTTTTTCAAGTGGTCAGCGTTTTGTGGTAGCATTAATAGTTATTACGGATTTAAATGGGCACTCTCTGTCTGTAACTGATCGACAAGATCAATAATTTTAAGATCAAATACTAACAGCAGTCTGTTTTTTTCTTTAATCACTGTCTTTTTGTTTTATACCCATGCCTACAGCAAGATCCTGTTTTCTGTATGTAGACAGAGCTTCCTGCTGTGTGCTGTCGAAAGAATGAGAAGACAAGATGGAGAATCAATTTAAGAAAAAAGCTTCAGTTGACAAAGCTTTGCTGTAGATCAATGGAATCTAGCTAGTTAAAATATCTTTGGGAGCAGAGATTTTAGAATCATGAGCTTGGACATAATCAGTTTGGCTTTCCCTATTCCATTCATGCAGTATTTTGCCAGATGAAAAAAAAGTATGCAAATACCAGAGAGCTGAATGCCTTTTGACTTTGTTGCAGAACAATAAGAGCAGCTTTAAAATTTATTTCCTTGATATACAGAAAATCTAGGTATTTATTAAACTTCTTCTTTTAAAAGAGACAGTATTTACTTAAGAATGATCTTCGTTGCAACAGAGCAGACAACAGTTTACCCACAGAGAGATGGAACAACATCCAATTCACAACCTGGTACTTAAGGGACCTTTTTTTCATTGACTCCTTTAGTATTTTATCACTTATTTGTTCAAACAGGTTTCTTAGCAAACACAGGATGTGCACAAACTGATGTAAAGCACAGGTCTTCCCTAGCAGATTTATCCTTATATCTGACAATTATTTAATCGGATTTCAATAAATTTTCACACCAGCAGTAATTAGTTGTTCCAAAATTCCTAATGACAGAATGAAAATATTACATAACTTTTTTGCTTAAATACGCATTTAAGATTATTTAGAAATTTCTATTATTTGGAAATAAATATTTAGAAATATTTATTGTATTCTACAATACAATACACTTTCATGTATGCTGTTAAATCATTCAGGACAACACTCTCAAGCACATGGTGTGACTCTTGGGGATGTCCTGAACAGGGCTAAGTGTAGGTCTCTTCCAACTCAGTATATTCTGTGATTCTGTGATTCCTCATTGAAAAAAAGTTACAAAACATTTCACCTCTATCACCTAAACAAGAAATGTGCACTTAAATTACTTAGAAATAAATCTACCCTGCTGCTGGTTTGAAAAATGAGTGGTCTGGTACAGCTGAACTTTCTTTACTGAACTTTCACATAAGTGTATAGTGGGCACCAAGCCTTTTAAACTGAAAATGTCTTCCTTAGATGCTTAGGAGTTATGTCGGGATTAAAATATTGTCTATACATTTTATCTGTCCAGCAGTATGGAGGAGAAGATTGTGATTTAAAGCGTGACATATTCAAAAAGGGAGCAAGCGAAATGGATTTTTAAGAAATCAGAAAAGAGAAGAAAATACTTATTGTATGGATAAAAGCATTGCTAAATTCTGGACAAGATTTCCAGAAGTAACTGGTAATTTAAAGCGTGTTCATTGTGGGGTAAAAAAGAAGAAATAATTTAAAGGAATCCAGTTCACAGGAAGATGAGACTGTTCCCTTTCTGGAAATCAATCTCTTGCAGAGATTTTCTCAAACTTGGGTCTCTAAAATTGCTAATCCCTTCCACAGTCTTGTCGAGCAATTAGCATTAATCACTGCAGTCTGTATCCCATTGGTCTCTGAGTCTGTTACAGAGTTTACTGCATCTGTGGGAATTTTGTCCTTTGAATGAAAAAGGATGCTGTGGGCTCCTAAATACTGAGTTTCTGGCATAATGTATTACTTCTGACTCTGTTTCTGTAAATATGAGAGCATTGATAGTTAAAAGGCCTCTGCATTTAAAGTGAAAAGGCAATTAAAATTTTAGGAGGATGTCAAAACAGGGGAAGTATAAATATTTATATAGAAAATGTTTTCACTATTTCCATGAGCTATTTCACTTCAATAACGTTAATATGTAAAATCAACCTCACTGCGATTGAATAGACCAGAATATGCCTACATGTGTGTGCACAGATTTGTACATATGGGTGCTAAAGCAGTCACAGGTTATTCTTAACTTTTTATGCCCTTAGAATGATCATGACTCACCTGGAGTTCTCTGTACCTACTTTATCTCAAACCTGTATGGCTTGGAGCAAACTAAAACAGAGGCAGTGACATGTCAAGCAAACACATTTTGTTGGCACCCAGGGTGCCTGCAACTATACCATTTTATATTGGCAAATTATCAAACTATTCTCTGCCTTCCTGCCTCAGCTTAACTTGGATCAACCAGTCGACTTTATTGTTACCAACCTCCTTGACAAAACAAGATTAGATCCAAGAAAAATCATTTTTCTGGGCACAGTTGGCTTTTTTTTATTTTTTTTTTTTTATTTTTTTTTTTTTTTAATGCAGGAGATAGAGGAAAAAGAATCAAGCCCACTTGCACTAGGTTTTATTATTGAAAACACAACTGTGATTCTGCCTCTAGGTGGGCTTTAGATCTTTACCCATTTTAATACTGAATGCAAATATGACCATGAGGGAAACATCTGGGTTTCCTCCTTATATAGGAGGGGCTTAGGTCTCCCTGAATGCACATTTACAGAACTGCACATGTATAAAATAGGTATTATGAGCAATATTTCTCTTATGACATGAAATCTAACAGTGGAAAAGAGTGCATACAAAAATATCATGAATCCCTTGGTGTTTTGGTCTTCACACTGTCAAAAGGTTTTCTGCACAACCAGAGCTTCATTAAAAATACAATCACTAGTAATTTCTTTGACAAAGAGGCTGTCCTGCATAAATTAATGATGCACACTTGTATTCTTTAAGCCTGTCCTCCAGGAGCAGTGGAGAGAGCCTGCAAGCCACACAGCACAGAAGTAACAATCAAGGTGCAAACTGTATCCCCCATTCATCTTAATGATGTGTTAACTTCTAATCCTAGTTGGGACCATTAAAACACTGGATTCTTTATGTGGAGCTGTTGAAGAACGGCCTTAACCCTTGCACTGCCTTGGCATCAGATCTCTTAGTGTGCTTGTTCATTACACAGCATACGTTATTATTATCATTATTGTTACCATATAATATACGTAAGTAAAGCCTTGAATGAAAAAGTAAGTTATGAGTTAAACAAATTGTCTCGTCCAAGATAGCAGTTTTAATAAATTGCCAAAGAACTTTCTGAGGAATCGAAGGGTAGTGTTCTGATAAAGCAGTGGAGGGGGAATTTTAGATGCTTTACTTTCTGGTGGATATAAACCTCTGCATATGACCTTGAGAAGGTCACCTAACTCCCTCCTTACCCTCATTTGAGACTAGGCTCATAACAAAAAGAATCAGAATAATAAGTACTCCACCACAACTTACAGGTGTGTTGTGGGGAAAAATGACTCTCTAAGTAGCTGATGAATGCTGCAAAAAAGACCATAGATAAGAGAAATCATCAAAATGTAAACATTTAAATAATGTTAAGGTGCAATTTGTAAAAGAATATAAATGTCTTTAAAAGCAGAGAGGTGAAATAATCTGAATTACGTAAATTGGTTCTGTATATTTGTGGGTTAAACATTAAATACTTATGCAAAAAGGCCATAAGGATCTATACAAATACAAGATAAATTCTTCAGTAGCACAGATGAGAAAATATCAGATGGTGACCTCTCCTTGTGACCTTAAACCAAGAAAATCCATCGAGTCTTGAACAGCATCATGAAATGAAAATTCAAAACAACTTTTGTATAATTCCAATCAGAAAACATCATTAAGAAAACAAATAGTTTTAAAGAATCGATGTTTCTCCCCACTAGCAATCTGCTTTGGCCGCCAGTTCAAGTGAAAATCCATGCAAACCATTTGAGTTTAGATTGTTAGACTAAAATTCGGAATGCACTCCTCCAAACCAGGGCTCTGAACAAAGTACACCCTGTATGTATTTTATGTCACCAAACTGAGATTGAGAACACATTTGAGGAGCAGTAATTAGCTCAGTTGTTTAGAGCCAATAACACTGAGGCTGCGAGTTTGATCCCCATACAGGCCGTTCGCTTAAAGCTAGACTTGATCCTTGAGGGATCTTTCCAACTCAGAATATTTTGTGAAACCTGTGAAATAGGTAACACAGAATGGGGAAACTTACAGGTAAATGCTGGAGAATTTTGCATGTGAGAAGGAAAAAAAGGGTTATAGGTTCAATGTCTCACACAGTTAATGTGGTTTGAATGTGGTTTGAACAGCTCTGAAATGCTGTTTACAAACAGATTTCAAAGGAAGGGCAGCATCTTGGTCTGATCCATCTTCTGGAAGCAACAACATCAGCTACTTACATGTATAAACTTTGTCCTCCATTACCCAAACTTTTGTTTCATCTGACTTGACTGTTTTTTGAGTGGCTTAGACATCTCACTGAGCTGCCTTCTTTCAATTGCTTCTATGAGGACTCAACTCCCTCTGGGCATGTTATAATTGAGATTTGATACCAAGATTGTGTGTGAAAATCCCATGAGAGAGCAATCCCCATACAAGTTTTGGTCTGCATATGTATGCAAGTGTGAACAGTTGAGTTGATTCTCACTCTGGTCAGTGGAATCACCACAAGGTAATGTTACTCTTCTTATAAGTTCCCATCACCAATTAGAAAAAAAAACTTAGGACTTTTTCTTTGACTCTGGTCTTCCTTGCCTCATTAGGTCTGATGGGTTACACAGAGATTATTTCTAACCTGTGTGTGTCCCTTTATTCTCTTTTTTCTTTGAACTTCCTATGTTCTTCTGCATAAAAGTAAAATTATTCATTCATCTTTAAGATTGTCTAGCCAGGACGTGGGCTGAAATCCTCAAAAAAAATTTTCAGGCTGCACAGTTGGAGGAAACTTCCTTTGCTGCACACATTGATTATGACTTTATTATTTGAGGGATCTACTGAAATTCTCCACTGTGTTATTATACTTCTCACAGCCTGGGTTATTTATCCTCTTTTAGGTGACTCTTTTAGGACACTCCTGGGCTGGCCCCCATTAGTATCAGACAGGACTAATTCCACCAAGTCAAAAAAGGTGGACATTTTATTACTGGTATAAATAAAACTGGGATCAGATCCTCCACTCTTTGAGTGGAGTGGTGAGTTCCACCACCCTTTGAGAACCTACCTATTTCCCACAAAGCTGTTGCAATCTCCATGGGGTGCAAAAGTCATCTTTGTCATCTGGAAGATTTTGAATCAAGCAAAATTCACCCGAACAACAAATCGCTTGGCCAGTCAGGGCCCAGGTGAGCACCTGGGCCACCCCAAGAGTCCATGACTGACAGCTCAGCCAGGCTTGGGGCAGCTCTGGGGGCGGAGAGGACACTAAAGGCCACACCTTCAGCAAAGCCTGGCCAGCCCCTCCCAGCAGACACAAGCACTGCCATTCCAAGATGTTTCAAGACATACAACGTGCAGTCTCAGACAGCAGCTTGCTGTCATGACCTTGCAATGTCCTGTCCAGTGCCAGTGGCCCTGCAGCTGTAAGCACAACAGCACTGAAAACTAAGGCCAAGCCACAGGGTGGATCCTGGATGGGGCTGAGGTGCTGAGCCCTATGGAGGGTCCAAATCACGAAGGTCTGGGAGCAGCAATGCTGGGGCCTTGTTGCCATCGCCTTAGCAGGCCCTTTCCAGTGCCAGTGTCCCTGGAGCTCGAGGCTCTTTAGATCTCTCAACCCTAACTCTAGGCCAAATGGCAGCATATGGCCGGGGCCGAGGTGCCCACCCCTGTGGGGGCTCCAGATCGGAAAGGTGTGGGAGCAGCCATGATGGGGCCTTGTCGCGTTTGCCTTGGCAGGTCCTTTCCAGCCCTGGCGCTCCCGGAACTCGAGGCTCTTTAGATCTCCTAACCCTGACCTTAGGCGTAACCCTAACCCTACCCCTCATTAATTACCCGAGCCTAGTACCTGGCTTTTCCCTATTAGAAAGATGTTTGTTAATAATCGTTTAGCTTCCTATTATACTTGAGCAGCTAAGTTTAAGTCTAAAGAAGTACTTAAATTTTAATAACCCATCAAGTTCTAGTGAGAAAATAATGAAATAATTTAGCTGTTTACTCATTTTTAAGGATCTGGTGAAAGCCCAGCATGAAAGTTTCCAGGGGATGCAACCATTCTTGGAGTGTCATTCATACTGTACTTGCTGTATTTGTTTATATGGCCAATTATAAACCACGCTTTAGAGGAAATGTAAGTGTTTGAGGGTTGGTATCTTATGTCTTGGGATGCTGTCAAGGAAGAGAAATCCTCTGGAAGGCAAGAAGTGCCACCTGGTCTGTCTCTGCGTTACTGATTTCGTATAGGTGTATTTAAACACTTGAAAGCCTTTCAATGGGATTTTGTTTAAGTAGAAAAAGGAAAAGTTATTGTTTTACTATACTCACCCCTGAGTATAAATACAATGCTCAACTCTCCTTTGTAATTAATTTTGTGATGGCTGCAATTTTAATACTGAGATTTTAACAGAAAGGTTTGAATCCTTTTTGGTGAGAAATTTTTTTTTGCTTAAGCACAGATACCAAAGCAAAATCACTTCAAAGAGTACCATTCACCAAGAGTAAAAAGTCCTTAACCTGAAGCAATTCCTCTGATTTTATTGCAGTTTTTTAAGCTCTTTTCTCTTTTTTATCAGATGATTGTGCTCCACGAAAAGATAGCTACATTTCAATGCTTAAGAGACAACATTTTATTCAACTTCAAACTAATTAACTGTGCAAGAAAAATATAAACAAAGGATTAAACAATCTTAAATATTGAAAGAAGTTCTCAAATTATGAATGTGTTCTTCAATTTAATATTAATCTAGAAATCTAAGAAAAAATACTCCTCTTTTTTCATATAACTTTTCCTTGATTATGACCTTAAACCTTTCTTTTTCACAAGGATAACACCATTTAATTCAGAGTTACACTGTGTTCAAGTGGGAGCGGAATTAAACCTCCAAGCTGTCTCACTTTCTGGAATTACGTCTCAGGCTTTTTAAAACTGCTTTTCTCAAAAGTCTTTAAACAGCATCTTTCAGTAAATAAAAGCTCATGTGCCCTTGCCTTCCAGTTACTGCTTCAGGTGTCTAGACAACTCCTTGGAGGCTTTTGCTGCTCTGTCTAGTGCAATTCAGCTCAAGTCAGAGAGTAATCACAGCAAACATGCTATGAAAATAGATCTCATAGCCATGGCACGATCAGCTGAACACACCCGAGTGTGCCACTGCTCAGTGGGACAGGTCCCCTGAGGAATATCCCTGCAGAGGGAACAAAGGGACTGGTACTTAGCAGACATCCACTGAATAATTAAGGGGTGCAATATTTGTAAAACATGCTGGTACAATAGATTTGGGCAGATACCGATTTAATGTCACGTTACTTTCATTTACAGCAGTGAGGGAGTCTGACTCTGGACATTTTTAACGTCAAAGTTATTTTTTTAAATGTTATTATTAGTTCTACAATTTCTTTCAAAAATGTCATAAATGTACTGCTTTAACATTTATGAAGTTTTTTTACTGGAAATCTCATTTTGAGAGAAATTTTGTTAACTAATAATTTCCATAAACATTTGTGAGAAAAAAAGCATTTTTGTATGACAAAAAGAAATCACCTAGTTTTGATTAGATTTACAGTATATCCAGAGATAGAAGAAAGTTTACATGTGAGTGTTCACATTTCAAGAAAAACACAGCATCTAAATAGGGAGGCACAAAATTACAGACATAAAAACATTTCTTCTTCAGTTAAAAGATCAGAAAAAAAACAACAACAACAAAAAGAATTTGGGACATTCATCAATTTGAATGTGATAACAGGTATGTTCCTGGTGAGTATTTCTGAAAAACCCATCCAGGATATTTGCCCTTCCCATGGGCAGGCGATTTCCCACTGTAAACAGCATGAATCCTTCCACCGACTTCAGTGGGAGCTGACAAAGGGTTTCACTCATGGTAAGAGATAAACTTTTCAAGGCCTTGAAAACACAAAGGTCTGCTTTTCTGCACCCTTATAGACCACCAGGCTAACTGAGAATATTTCCTAAGAGCTAACCTTTGCTGTTTGATTTTGTTTCCTGAGGCTCACATCACCTCATTACCACTGGCTGTTTGATTTAAAAATAAGCAGGACTGGCAGGTTCTGGCTAGTGACAATTTTGTCAGACTTGAATTTACTTCCCTTTCCTCTTAGAACAGAGGAGCCACTTTTCTTTCTGATGGCTGCCTATAGATATTTACCAGGTTGATTTCATTTTCTTCTGCTACAAAGGGAAAAATGAGTATGACCTTCCAGCAGACAAAGGTGAAGCTTCTGGGATTTTTTTCTTCTTTCATTTTATACAGAGATGCTACTGATTTGGGAGAAATTTCTGTATGTATATAAAACAGAAAATAATTCTGAAGAGAGTAGAAAATGTCAAAAGGGAAATAACTGCTATATTCACAATAGCAGCTTTTGGGAATGCAGAGTTACAGTTATTTACTGTAGAAGCCCTGAGTTGTAGCCAGTCATTTAATGCTGTGTATCAATACTTAAGAAAGGTACCCCAGAAAATGAAATATTTCTAGAAAATTATTCTACTTGTGCACTCTAGGTGACTCTGGGGTTTTTTTCCTTTTTTCTTTTGTTTTGTTTTTAATTTTTTTTGTACGCACCTTCTTTTTGATCTTTTAAGAGCTAGCTCTTTTGTCTCAGGATAGCTACTTAAGACCAAACTTTTGTTTCATTTCTAAGAGTAATTAACCTTTAACCCTTACTGAGCTTTTCTGAATTATAAGGTGAGCTTCAGATGATATTTTAGAGATGAATTGCTCCTCATACGCATTTTGCAAACAAAATCTAGTACTGAAATTTTTCTCTAAAAGCTAGTCAGGGATTAAAAAGACAAAAGTATACAAATATAAACTGAAAAAGAAAAAGTTAAAATATGAAATCAATAATTATATTTCAATAGAACTCAGATTACATACCCTGGAAAAATACAAGCGTATAGATCTTTCCAGGAGATTGCCCCACTGATCACAGAAATGATGCTAGTGACAGTGGTTTTTTGTTTATTTTTTATCATACTGATTCAGATACAGTTTTGAAATTGGAAGCTGTTCCTCATGGAACTTATATTTGATTATTTTCTACAGCTAAGGCAGAGCAAAACCCCAAGCCCTGTGATTTTTGAGAACCCATACCCCATAGCTGGAGGATATGAATGACTGAAGGAAAGCCACAACATAAAAAGATATTAATATATTTGGAGACAAGTTAAGCACTAGAGATACTGCACTGGAGTGACAAACTTTACAGTGAAAGAAATGGCAGGTAGAAATTGAAACTAAAGGTTTCTCCTGCTGTTGTGAAAGTGTATGACCGCCTACTCTTTTGCTTTTAAAATGTATTTTTGTTCTTCACATACACAACCTTTTTCCACAAATAATATGTTTGTTGAAAAATTGGACGATGACTACAATGCTAAGTATTACTACATACTCAACAACTATTTAAACAGAAAAAAAAATTAATTAAAAAAATGATAATCCTTCTTGATTGCCTAGAAACCGAGAGAAATGCTAATGAAAAGATTATGAAAAAAATCCAAAACCATAATGGTTTCGGATTAAATGCTCAGACTTCTATTTGCCTAAAGCTCACCTCTCCTCTTCAAATAATAAACTTTACTTTAAAAAAACATTTTCTTTCTTCTCTATAATAACTGCAGTAATATTTATCCAAAATAATTAATTTCTAAGTAATATATTTTGGTCATTGATCAGAACAAGATCAATTTAATTTATACCAAACTAACCACCTTCACAGTACCCAAACTAAGTCAGGAGGGAAATAAAAGAACTTATGTAGTTAATCATCAGTAATTTCTTTCTTTCTTTATATTGGCTGAGGATGTGTTAAGAAGGTTTCAGCCCTGGTTTGTAAAACAACCAAACCAAACCAAACTAAACGAAAGAAAACAATGCATGCTGGGTCTGTTATGGCCTGATTTAATTGACATTTCCCCTAGGAGGGCATCCTTCCAAACCTAGAGTAACCAACCTTATGTTCAAATAACCTTCCCAGTACTAAAAACACCTTCGAAAAGCTTGCTCACTGTGATCATCTTTGGGCTGAGGGAAAAAGCATATTAAACCAAAACAAAGGAGGTGTTACCCAGACACCTCCACATTCTGTTTCCTTTTCTTAGATTGGTCAGGCTGCACCAGCCTCACTGGTTGGTGGTTTCCAGAGGTTGTACAGAGATTGCCTTCAAAATTTAATTGATCTTTTAGAGTGAAAAAGGTTTTTCACACCTCAAATTTAATGACATATGGCATAGCTCAGATAAGCTCATGTCAACACTGCCGCCTGATTTTAAGATTGGAGCTGGTGCCGTATAGTAAATGAGAAAGTGAAGGAAGAGCCCTGGCGAAACCATCTCCGAGTAGAAGCCTGGCCATGATGGTGAACCAAACAGAAGTGTTGGCAGCAATCTGCAGATGTAACAGTACAGCAGGATACAGCTGCTTTCACAGTAAATTCGTCTGTTAAGGGCACAGATATGTCTGACTTACTAATTGCTACCTGGATTTTCAAATGATGACAAAGCCAGGAATGTGGCAAGAGAGCTCTGGGCTGAAACTCAGTATTTGGATCAACATATCTCAAAGTTAGAAGTAACTAGCAAGATTATCAAGTTAACATTTTGTACCCCACACATTGAATTCTAATAAACCAGTTTAGCCATGTTAAATTTTCAGAAAAACATCCTTATTTGAAGACAACAGAAATTGGAGAGTAAATCCCTTCCTTTGTTATCCATTTCCAGTGTATAATTGCCAACAGTCCAAAGAAAACAAGAAGAAATTAAAGACTAAAATGTCTGCTATTTCTAATCTGAATTATGGTGGCATTAGATTTCCACCACTAGTTCCGCCTTCACTCTTCTAACTCAAAAGAGCTTGTTTCACTTTGGAAAGTACATATATATATGCTGCAATCAAATCAGCCTTCAAACTCATTTTTGATAAACTAAACAGACCCAGCATTTACTCAAAGATTTAAATAATTTCTGTGACTTTTTTGTTCTTCTTGTTCTCCACATTTTAAACATCCTGTCATGGAGTTAAGCTTGCATGCCTTCCTGTGTCAGACTGGCTATGTGGATAAAAACCACGTTCCCGTTTTCATGCTCCTGTTTAATCATGGGCAATATTGACTGCTTTTGCCACAGTATGGCTTTTGAATTTCATGTTAATTCTTTTTAGGGCATATGCTTTCCAGCACACACAGTGTTTTCCATCCTTTGTTCTTGCTGAATAGCTTTTTCATGATCTTAAACTGCAGTTTCTCCACATAGCCCAGGTCATCAAGCAATCCTGGTCCCTGTTAGCTGCTCTCTTAATTATTTACCCCTCTGTCCTTTGTTAGTTTGCTCAGTAGTGACTCAGAAATTGCCTCTCCAGACAGATTAGGCATGAATAACTTGCCTTCTGAGATACCAGTCAAGTCCTCATTCATGTGATGAAGTGTACATTTGTGTATGTAATGCAATACACAGTTCACCCTGGGCAGGCAGGCCTGGAAGAGCTGCAGGTGGCATCTTCTTATCCCCCCTTTTTTTTTTGTTTTTTTGCTTCTGTGCAAGTTCTTTCCCAACAACCATCTGATATTTATGAAATTTGATCACCTTCTGCAACTGTGTGAAAATGTCAGCCTATCGATTAGTCATGGGCAGTTGATTGTAAGGATTCACTCAAAGGCCCAGTATTCATCATTCATTATCTGAGTGGTGTGGCCAGGCTTCTGAGTCAAATAACATTTTTACTTTTCCCTGATTGATTAATTGACCTTTTAAAAACTTCTTAAGGCTTCTTTCCAAAACAAAATTTTGCTCGTGAGAGATAGAGAGGTTTCTTTCTTATGTCTTGTCTGCTTAAGAGAGATGCTCTGAAATAAACTGCTGGGGCACATCCCAGGTAAATGTGACAGTTAACTGTGAGGAACAGCTCAGAAAGGAAGGAGTGGTTAAGAGGAACATAAATCAAAATTTTGTAGAAAATAACTTGCTTTGGCAAGAAAACAGACAATGTTATTCAGTATTTATGTTATCACAACCACATTTTTAAAAAACTAAGATGAAGATATTTTTTATAGAACTGATTCAATACAGATCCCCAGGCATTTTGTCATTGTCTTTAAGGTCCCTTTTTCTTTGTTCTTTTTCACCTTTCTGACATGATGCTTCAACTTAGCTACAGAGGACAGTAGAAGTCTTCTGGAATTTATTAGAGCATTTTTTCACAGAGGAATTGTGTACTGTATTAAAAACAATTTTTTTTAACACTTCTACCAAGCCATGGTCTAGCAATGAAGATCCACCCTCTGGAAAGTGTCTCACACATGTGAAAGACACTTGTAAAAACAGGGTTTCTGAGAAAACTCTTCATTTCACAGTTACATTTTGTTAGGTCACCTGGTTAAATACAATACATTACCAAAGGCAGCTAAAGAATTGGTTAGTGTATACCAAAAGTTCCTCTCCTTCCTCCATACGTTCCTTTCACATACTGGTCTTAGGCTAGAATTTAAGGTGTTAGCATATTGAAAAGTCATTAATATCTTGGGGCCCTCACCCTGATGTATTGCCCCTTCTCCCATCCCTCCCTGCCTCAGTGATAGTCAGAAAAGGCACTCAAGATTAATTGCTCATAATAAAACAGAGATAGCTGACAAGTCTTGTGTTGTCCAGAGAAATGTCTCAAACTCCTATAACAGGCACTTTTCCCTGGCTCAGAATAACCTGCTTTGGGTACCTCTGCACACACAGTCACACAGGGCTTATGGAGAGTGTGTGGGGACATGGAAATCCCACAGCAATGATAGGAAGCAAAGGTAGCGAGGAATTTTAAATGCAGGTTGGCTTAGTCCTTTCTTTGAAAACATATTTAATGTGGCTGATAAGAAGGCTTATGGGTATAGTTTATTATTTAAATCTACATAAATAGCAAAGCAATTTATAATAATGCATTACAAATCCCCAGAGTTCCCACCTACATTCTAGCTCTCACTGTTCTTCCCATTTTCTAAGTGCCTGGGGAAAAGTGAGTCTTGCCATATCAGTAATCTGATGACAGGGAAGTAACATCACTGATTCTGACAACAGAAGCAGATTATCCTGTGAGAAACCAGAATTATCATATCTTTAAAATGTGAGACCAAGTTTTCACCAGCTTAATTCATTAGCTGGTGTAAGTGCTTAGGAAGATAACTTCTTTGGACCTTTCCTCGGTGTTGTTCACATCATGGTGTGTGTTTTTCCTATGGAAATGACTGCATACATAACCCAGGAGATCCTGAGAAGCTAACACTGGATCCAGGATGCCATAAATGCTGTAAATCCAGTATGCAACAAATACTGATTCTGAGCCATCACAGGAGATATTTTTCCTTACTGCATCAAGGATTTCTAGTCGTATTTCCATGATCATGTCCTTCTAATTTCAGAGGAATAAATATGACTCTAAAGGTTGATATGTATCTATTTATGGGAGCCTTTCAGTGCTTCAAGGACCCTGTTAATCAATCAGGTGTGCTCAGTGGTAATACAAGCTCTTGCGGAAAGTCTCTAGAAGTATTCTAACATAAAAGCAGGTGTAAATGCCACAAAAGTCAAGTCAGAGATGGTTTATGGCACTAATGTTTATAGTTTACAATGCTGCAGTGAATTCCTTGGAAGAACATGTTAAAATTGTCAGTTTCTGTATTGCTATTCCATTTTTCAAAATTTTCTGGTCAAGAGGAGTTATCTGTGTCTTTGAGAAATCTTTGAAAAGGCTGTCCTGATTAATCATTTCTCAGTGGAGATAACACAGCAGTTTCTGTATATGTGTATAGTAAATGATTAATTTTCGGTGTGCTCAAAATAATTTTTTTAATTGTTAATGCTGACCATTATTTAATCTTCGTTCTTAAACATTTTCAGTGATAGAAAAGGAGGTGGAAAGCCTGATAACTCAATTTCTTAGAGATTTCTTGTGGTGGAAGCCATGTTCAGGACCCAGGTTTGATTTCCAAATGACTCAATGGAAGATAATACAAATAAAGAGTTGTGCAGTTGCCTAAATTGTGCTCTGGAATTAAATTTGCTGCCCTGAAGCCTTGGGACTAGGAGAGAAAGTTTTTCTGTCTGATGATGAGATCAGGAGAAGAGAAAACTTACATATTTTTCCTGTTCAACATGTGAAAAATTGAAATCCAGAGCTGATTTGTACATCTTGTATCTTCGTGGAAATGTGTTTTCCAGACCTGCAGGTAAATTGCTGCTGCTATTTGAGATATCTGCTAGAGGATGAATTCATCAAGATAAATGGATTGTTATGTTTCTAGAAGTGTTTAATTCTGTGTACAAGAGACCATCTGTTTTCTGATAAATGTTCTTGCTCATATTTTTGGGCAGGATATTTTATTTAGTTTTTTAAGCTGTGCTTTTTTTTTTTTTTAATAAACATGTTTAAATAAGCATCATTAAAATAATCACAATATATAGATATGAAAAGCAACTTATGTATCCTTTTTTCTTTTCTTTTTCCCTTTTTTCTTTGAAAGTTTTCAGTTGCTTAGCTCTTCAGGTTTTTGGTTGGTTTTATCTCCCAGGTTTTTGGGTGGAAAAGGAACTATTCTATATATTTTCCAGAGCAGTCTATAGGCTTGCTCCCCATGGTCATGTCTCCCTGTCCAGGGCTGTAACTTTGAAATGCCCATGAAGTTCTTGCTCACCAAACTCAACCAGAACCCGTCACGAGGCAGCGATTATGGGAGGACATGGAGCAATTGCTGAGCACAACAATCAAAGTGCAGGGATGGCACAGAAGGAAGCACAGAGGGGATGAACCCACCCAGCTTATCGTGTCGGACAGAAGAGAGAAGCCTTTACATTTTTAGATGCCAGAACACAGGGCCCCAGGAAGAAAAGAGCTGCAAGTCACTGCTATTTTCTCCATGAATGAACCCTGTTTTCCAAGAGGAGATTGACAAGGATGTATTACACAGAATCATTTAGGTTGGAAAAGACCTCTGAGATCATAAAGTCCAGCCTGTGACTGATCACCACCTTATCAATCAGACCATGGTACAAAGTGACATGTCCAGTCTTTCCTTTAGGACAGTGACTCCACCACCTCCCTGGGCAACCCATTCCAATGTCTAATCACCCTTTCTGTGAAGAAATTATTAAGAAAATATCTTGCTTGGTAGATTACATTCAAGCAGCTCATTATTAAAAAAGTCTGGTATTTTTACTTGTATTAGTTATGATTGAATAAAACATTCTTCCTTGTTTCTTAAGAAGATAAACAGAATTCACAGGTGAATCAGTCTTCTGAAATGGCTGTAATATTTATGAGTTCAAAATTGACAATTTGAGAATGTCCTTTAATATCCTCTTTAAAATGAATATTTCAGCAAACATTCCCGTGACAATAGTAATCCAACAGAACATTTGCAAAAAGTAAACACAAAAGGAGTAAACATAGCCAACACCAGTTCTCTGGGAGCATATTGTCAGTACTTATCAAACAAACAAAGAAACTTACTTATTATCATTACCATTATTAATATAGCAAACAGTTATGGAACTTTTCTGAGGTATTTTTCCCAGCCAACTTCTGCAGTTTACCTTGCCAAAATATGGAAAACTTCTGAAAAAAGTGGAACTTCTGTTTCTTTTTCTTTGACATCAAATACTGCAAAAATTTAAAACACATTCAATTTTACTTATTTTATACATAGAAGGAACATGTTAAATAAAGTGATTATTGGTTTTGACCGATCTGTACATTTTATGCATGACAATAATCATGAGTTTACACTATGATAAAATGTTGTGACAATTAGGATTTGTGGCTCACTGAGTAAAATACAAACTAAATCATCCTTTGGTGCATAAGCTAGCCAGAGAAAACACAACTGGCTACAGAGAGGATGTCATAAATGTATAAGAAATGAAGTACACAGTCTCAGAATATGGAAAATGAGTATAAGAGAAAACCACAAGTAATTTTTCATATTTCAAGAAGCCAGGTATTTCCTTTTGATGAATTATAAGGTACTGAAAAGATTGACATTAGATTCCTTGGATAATTTCTGTGCTTATTAATATAACACTTGGTTTATACTTGAAAAATACAGATTTTCTGAGTTCTAGTAATAAAAAGGTAAGAATAACTTAAAAATCTTTTTCATTATACTAAGGGAAACAATTAAATAGGTTTTAATTATTACTCAAAACTAATAGCTACTATTTTTTCATTAATGTAATATACATTTTTACTTCAAACAAAAGAAAACTGATTTTTCCTCTTGTATTCAAAGATACATTCCACTCTTTTTCCGAGAATTAACTACTCTAAATCAAGCTATTAACATCAGTAGAGACTGAGAATATTTCCTGTGGGGAGTTATGTCCTCATTCTTGGCAGAACTTTTGCACAAAAAAAAAAAGGTTTGAGGGTTTTGTTTTAAAAGAACCTACATTATAAATTTCCCCAGATCCTTTAAGACCCTTGTTTAACAAGTATTTTGATAATGTCAGAGTAACTGACTGTACCATTCATTCAGAGAAATCAACACTGCTGTTATTAAAGAAAGGGTTTATGTATAGCATAGAACTAAAAAATTGGCTCAGGTTTCAGCCACTGAGAAGGCAGCGCCAAAGCAGAGATGTGCTGAAGGAAACCTGAGGGCAGCTGCACTGGGTGATAAGGTGCATTAAGATATGGAGTTGGAAGTAAAGAAAAAGGTTCAGTGATGAAAATAGCTGAGGTGGTGATTGAAAGTTAGTCTGATGAGCTCCTCTGGTCACAACCAATCTGCTGAGATATTCCAAGGAACACAAGTCTAACAGTCGGACGATCACAGCAGAAACCTGCCTCTTATGGAGCCAAAAGTTTTTCAATGAGGCAATTTAGCAACTTGGTAGTCTTCCCAAATCTGCCATTGGCTTGTACTACGACTAGTTAACCCAGTAAGACATTTCAATGAGCTGAACAATTAAGCTGAGACCTAAACTGCAATTTTAATGTGGTGAAAGAGAACTGTAATCCTATGACTGTGAAACTTCAGTCTTAATAACTCTAATATGGACATAATAGCTCTGTTCTTCTTTATTCAAGTTGCAGAAGCAGAAAATTGAAGGAACAGAAGTGTGTTTTCTTTGGAAAGAACTCATATTGGCATTTATGAATCTGTGATATCAGATTTAGTCTCTATCCTTAGTTTGGCAAGGCTCAACAGAGTAGATTAGCCCCAGGAAAATGAAAGGCTTAAACTATAATTAATGCATTAAAATCACCCAAAATTAGTCATTGACACACAAGTATGTTTTACAATTCGGTTTGTATATCCATACAAATTAAAGTACACATTTGTTCAGAACGTCTGTAAAAAAAGCTAGACACAGCTCATGTTCCATTTCATCCTTAAAAACAAAGCCATGTATAGAATTAAATGAATAATTTTGTGCTGCTCTCTGCACAGAGACAGCACATATACTTGTAACTACTCACTTCCAGATAAGGAAAACAACATTGTGTGTGTAATGCTAAGAGCACAGAGGCAACTAAATCTAATAAAACAGTAGTAATGGGGGACTTCAACTGTCAGCATATAAACTGGTCATATGTCATATTGGGACAAGGTTTAGGAAGCAATTTCTTGACATTTTAAGCAATTGTTTCTTGGAACAGCTTGTTCTAGAGCCCACAAGGGGAGAGGTTATGGCCCTAAGTAACATACAGGGAGTTATTTCAAGAGGCATAACTGAGCCACTAAATAATAGCGCCCAAAACACAATTACATTCAGATCCTTGTGGGAGGGACTGTACAATAACATGAACTTCAGAAAGGAAAAAGTATTAAGTATAGGGAAATGGAAATCAGTACAGAAAACCCTGCCCAAACCAGAGCACACATGCCCCTAAAACAAAAGGCAAGCTAGAAAACTGCAGCCTTGGAATTTGCAACATGGCAATGACTTACCTACCTTGCCTTAAGGGTCTCTCAAGGCACATGTCCTTGAGCAAAATTGGAATCGGGAAGGCTTGGTACTATTAGAATGAAAGCCTACTCTATTGCTGGGATATCAAAGATGATATTTCTTAAGTGTTGACATAGCTACATCCATTTTTAATTGTGGTATCAGATTATTCATAGATCTTTGTTCAAAATTTGAAACCGCTACTCATTGATTATTAATAATACATGTTGACCAGCACAGGTTTACAGAGAATACATTCCATTCTATTTTTCTCATTACTAAAAAGTGGGATTTTTAGCAGCCCTCATAATAGTTTAACTAAGTTTTTTGAGAAATTGTAAAGATTTGTTATTAATTTCTGTGGGATCAGACTTAGAAGAGTGCAAGATAGTTTTCAGAATCTAATGCAAAATATTTGTAAGGATTTTACTTCAATCCAGTTCTTGAAACCAAAGAACACTCCAACTCAAATATTAAAGATGTTTTCATGAAGTCTAGCATTACATCTGGACATCTTTTTATCACTGACTATATCTAAAAATAAGAAAATAGTGGGAGGATGAGGTACATATGATGTGTATTGGGAGTTTTGATTTGTTACTTTTTGATGAAAATAAGACTGCTTGTTTTATGATGGCTAATGCATATCATGTGTTTCTAGTTTTCTATCTCCAACACACTTCACTTACATCCTAAAACAGAAACGTTTTTCAACCATTTTATGAGATAACGGAACATGAGTAGAATAACAAATACAAGAGATCAACAGAACTCTCTTCTTTTTAAATTTTTTCCTAACGATTCCTATTGACCCACATTTTCTGTCTTACATTTATGGTGTATTATTCTCTGGTTTCTAGTTTCTTACATCCTTCCCTTTGGAGCTTGTAGCCTGGCACCTTCATTTCATTTTCCACTTGAAGGTTTGGTATCCAAATGCTGGTATTAGTCATTTTATCTTTTTTTATTTTCTCCTATTCTTTCTCTCACCTATGGCATTTCTAATGCATATACACTTGAATGAATGAAGTGGTTCTTCAGCATAAAAGAAGCCACTTCCAAAACAGTAACTTTATGGCTTTCTTTCTAAGAATTTTCTTTTCTCTGTTGTCAGCTAAAGAAACCTTTTAACCACAAATGGCACCACTACATTTCTATGGGTAACTTACAGGTTACAGATCTTATCCACTTGATATGACAAATGATTAGTTACTTGCTAGCATCTGTGAGCTCAAAAATATCTCCAACAGAATGGTTCTCTTCTTCATAGCTGCTCTAAGAGAAAACAAAACAAACCTATAAAATGAGATTGTGAATAAACAGCAGAAAAGTCAGCTCATTACTCTGTTAATACTTATGAAAGTTGTTCTCCCGAATTTCGTAATAATCTAGTTAAGCTGTACCATACAACTTTGGAATGTCTACAGTATGTGCTATATGAAGAGGAAGAAATGTATAACATATCAAATGGTAGAAAGAGGCAAAGAAACCCATCCATCTATGTCTCAAGGTAGAGATTCCTTGACCTCTTGAGCACTTCATAACTAGCAGTAGGTCATGTTTATCTGTTGGGAATGCTGGAAAACTGCCTCAGCTCCTGTATTAATATTTCCTCCACAGGCTGAGAAGACAAGCCAAACAAGCAAGAAAAGATTGCATCAAGTAAGAACGTTTAATCCTAAATCGAGGTCTTTTTGAGGAACATATATTCAAACTAATTATTTTTTCCTGGATTAGAAAAAGTAGGAGACCTCCTGCTGCCTGGACATAAAAAGTACTACAAATATGACTCAGAGCAAAGAAAAGTATATCCTATATACACACATAAAGTCAAAAGTATGATTTTCACATTCATAAATACTGAATTAATGACACCTCAGATTACCTGTACGTCATATGTTTACAGCTATAAAACACCCTGAAATTGGCCTATTATTCATTTTTATTTGCTACATTTTCTTTAAATTACATACAAGGAAATTGGTTGCAATTTTAGTATTGCAAACCCACAGTGTTTGACTGCATACATATCTGTTTCCATATTGCAGTCAGCACATACATCATTTAATAAATCCAGTGTATCTATTAAGCTAAAGGTTTAAACATTTGTTTCATGAAGGATCATTAAATATAAAAATCAGGCTGGCATGTGCAGGTCTAGAACACGTAAAATTAAGTAATGTATGTTAAAAAAAGGGGTAATGTAAATGCACAGAGTACCTTATATAAATGAAACACTTCAATTCTAGGCAAGGAAAATCATACAAGGATGTGCTCTGAAAAAGCAATGAGTGTGCAGGCAACTACAGAAGACCTTTGAACAACTCAGCTGAATTTTTAACCTGCAGAATACATGGATAATATTTTTCAGGATCATAAGCTCAGATACACAAGAGCTGGACCCACTGAAGCTAATGGAAGTCCCTTTCTTCTACCTACCTCTCCAGAAGTAGTGTGGTATATATTTAAGGCTAAATGAATGACCACTTCATGTCAAAAGCAGTTCTCTCATGTAAAAATGAAGCATGTGCTCAGCTTGGTAAAAACTGTCCAGCACAAGTGGAACTTACGGTTCTGCCTGCTCATAAAGCGTCCATGTTTCTTAAAACAACTAAACTTCAAATATTTATGTTTTAAAGGTCTTTTAGATGGCTTACGGAAGACATAGCAGATGACCAGGAGGCCTGATAAGTGAAAGATCAGTGTTAGTATTCTGCCATTCCTCCTATTTCCTTCCTGCACTAGTGGAATTCAGCCCTATTTGTTATGATTCCTGTTTTTTCAGATACATTTGAAAAGATCCACTGTTGTCATAGGAGATCTTAGCAGCAGGTGATGTTGAAATTGGAACAAGGTTGGCAGGCTGCCTCTTTCCTACAGCCATTGGAATATACTTTCTTGCTAAATTGGGATTGTAGTCTGGGATTCCTGTAGTCTGCTGTAATAAGTGCAACCTAAATAACCAAACAGGTATCTCATTCTCAGCTCTCACATCATCTCACTAATGATGATACACATAGAGAATGACAATCGTGTATTAGAAATCATTAATTTTGTGCAAATTTTGTAAATGCAAAAATTTTGCCTTTTCTGAGGAACCCTGCTCATCATCAAAATCATATTGCATAATGGAGATTGTTTGCTATTAAAAACCTGATTTCAGTAGTTCGCCATTAGGAAGAGTATGAATACACTAGTTGTTACCAAGGGCAATCAGTGGTATCACCATTGGGAGATTAGGGACTGGTCGATTAAAGTTTCTGAACCTTAAACAATTTGTTTTATAATTCTATTTTGAACATCTGCAGTGTTACTTAATAGTGATTACACTGAAAAATCAGTGTCAGACTGAGCACTCAACTGACTGTACAGCTGTCAGAGCGGTGCTGGGAGGGAAAGTTAAAGTATTACTCAAGCGCTGCACTGAAGACAGCCATATAAATCTTCCTAAAAATACAGCAATATTGTTTTCAGAGCAAGTCTGGACAGTGAGAAGTAATAAAATATGAAAATACCCACTGAACAGTAGACAATATGTAAAAATAATGTGCTTTCCCTAAGCATTTATCCAATAGACTGATGAAAGAGAGGCCTGTGGAAATAAACCAATGTGTGACAGGGTAATTAAAGACTGTATCATAGTACAAACATACTGGGGATATAAATAAGGGTTAAACAGCTGGCCTTAATTCTGCTGCATAATCATTTAGGAATGAGATTTTGAATGCAACATGTTTTAACATATTGAAATGTATATTCTAAAATGCTGCAAACACATTGCAGAGTATATACAGCTGTAATGACTAATAACACATGAAATTTTTAAAGCATAACATAGATCTCTTTCTATGTCAAAGCAGGATCAATTCTATCCATGTCACTCCTGGCAGATATTTGTCTAACAGTTTCTTAAAGGCTTTCAGTGATGGGCATTCCTCCCCAGGCAATCTAATCTAACATTTCCTTCACTATCCTCACAGTTCAAAAATTCTTCCTAATACATAACTTGAATCATCTTTCATGCAATTTAAACTCCTTATTTCCTTTTCTATCCATCACAAACATGGACAACAGCTTGTTCCCTGCCTCTTTGCAGCAGATTTCTATGTATCTGGAGACTGTTATCTTGTCACGCTCAGTCTTTTCCTCCTTAGGTTGAGCAATCCAGTTCGTTAACTGTGTTCTCCAAGGTCATGTTTTATAAACATCTGAAACTTCTTGTTATAATCCTCTGACAAGCTATAATTGGTCTCCATTTTTATGAAGTATGGTACATAAAGCTGAATTTAATATTCTAGCTACAGACCACAAGCTGAAGAGTACTGCTCTAGCCAAGAAGAACAAAGGGTTACTTCACATGAAGCATTTAAATAAAGTATGCCCATAAGAAGTTAACTACCATAAACTAATTTTTAACCTGGCAGATAGATTGGGGGGGTTAATCTCAAATTAAAGAAAATGTTGGGTTTTTTTCTGAATCTGTGCTTGCTTAATTGCCATATTACATACTTATAGAGTGAAACACATCACCAGTGATATATTATTCATTTTAGCCACTTCCTTTAGGTTGCTCAAGAATGGCAGCTACAGTGAATAGACTTATAGTTGTGCTAAAAAGCTTTTGGCTATTGAGCCATGTTAGCTGTCATCTGAAGTGAATCCTTTCAATCAACATAATAAAATATGTTAGCAAAATCCTGTATGATTAATTCATTGTAATCTATCAAACCTGAAGGAACTATTAGGATGAAAAAGTAATGGATTCTTTTTATTATTGTTACCAGAGTCACAGCTGTCTAAAGAAGAATGAAGAAACAACAAGGGCAGGTTACTTGCTGCACTACATAAAGGTACACTGTTTGATGATTTTTCCTTCAGGGTTAACCACAGATTGACTCAGATAAGAAGGAATCTGGCTTTAGGAAAATAGAGGCTGTACCTATTTGTAAAAGTAAATCTGTGCATAGAATTCCAGGTAAATAAAGAGCATATAGCTTCTGAAGCAAAGGAGCTCTATATGTGTTACAGTACATTGGATAGGACCAGCACTGTGTACTGAAGAATTACACGAAGCCTTCAATAAATATTTACTTTGCTGTTTAATAAAGATTGAATAACCCTTAGAAATTGCCAGTCACATGATTGAAACAGGATTCCCATCAAAGTAGCTTGTCCCTTTTTGCAGAAAGAGTTTTACCAAGCTTTTGTGATATCTTTGGTTTTTTTTGGTGCCTGGGACAAGTATTGGAGGGCACAGATGCCGAGAGGCTCAGGATCACCAAACTAGACAATATGCACCATCTTTCCTTGCCTCTTCCAAATAACATTTCTGTGACATCAGAGTAGCTGCATTTCCACATTGTGTTTGTCCTGCCTCTTCTTGCTCCAATGCTGAGCTGAAGCATCCCTAGGTTGGCTTTCTCTGGCTGCCCTGCCCTGAGGTCAGAGCGCAGCACACCAATGATCATTTTCAGTCAGCTGTTTTGGCTGTCGCCTGTGCTGAGCTGAGGATGCCACAACTCCAATCACGCTGTTAGCTTTTTAGGCCAGAGGCTTTCCACAATTAATGTCAGCTGGTGGCTGGGCTACATCCAACACGGGGAATGTCTCACATCCACCATCTGCACTTTGCTGTCTGTGGCTGCCAAACGCCAGGGCCCCTCCAGCCTGGGTTCTGTCAGTGTGGACACAGCCCCTGCCAGCACTGCCATTCCTCAGCACACACAAGTTTTCCATCTGGGAGAGAGAGCTGTGTCCTCAGCTTCGTGCTCACACAGCTTGTGCCAAACTTTCTGCAAGCTTTAGTAAATGTGGCTCTTATTACTCTGTCATAAAATGTTTTGCACATCCAACCTGTACAGGGGAAGAGGGACCAATAAGTCTCAGCTGACGAGGTTGGATGGGAGATGATGTGATTCATAGTCAATAATGATGGAGACAGCTTCACCTGCTTTCCTGCAGCACTGCTGCCTCTGTACTGTATTACTTGTCCTTAGGAATTTTTACACAGTTCAAGCATATGAAACTGAGGTACCCTGATAAATTCCTTGATAAATAATTTATCTGCTCATATATTCTTTGCTCATACCTGCAGTCAAAGGCTTTCATGCCTTCAAGAAAACAATAAACCTAAAGACAAGTACTTCATATCACCTGTAATCAGCTTATTAAAAAAAAAAAAATTAGGGAGGAAGGAAGCAACAGTCGAGAGATATTAACATGTACTGAGCATGACATATGGTTTTACTACTATTTTACTAGTTTTCTGTTTATTCCTCATTAAATTCACAATCTCTAAAATATGGTAAATGGGTGAATTTACATTAACATTTTGATTTATATCAGGAGTGCAATTTTTCATATAAATGCCTACTTTGTTTCCATTTGCTGAGATTTGAGTCATATCACTGAGTGGTCTTGGAGCTTATGAGCTGGATGCCTTTCAAATGAAAATAAACCAGAAGCAAAGTTCCAGGAGCAAACCCAATGCACTCTGGCTGCTAATAGGCATACAGTTCACTGGAACTGCCAAGAATTACTGTGAAATATCTCCCCTCCCCAAATGTAGACATCCACACCATCTGTTTTGTTCTATAGATCTGCTATCATGCTTGAGTGTATCTGACATAGATGGAGCCATTATGAATCATTCAGCCCATTAATAGAAATAAGAGTTTTCTTAACTTATACTGCACATTTTCTACTTGTGTATATGGATTTCAGACAGGCTAGACTGCACAGAATTAGTAGACTCTTCATTAGCATATGACTAAGATGCATGGAGCAGTAATTGGTTTAATTATAATATCTAGGGTGATTTTGAAAGACTTCGTTCAGGATTATGTCTCTTTCACTCAGTGGCATTAAAACAAAAAAACACAGTGATACAATGCCAGGAAGCACATTGATAAGAATTATGCCTCTCAAATGAGTATGTACAAAAGGTGCTTGAGCAATCTATTGAAACAAAGTCTGGTTTAACTTCAGTTTATGAAATATTTTCATTGGATGCACATAAACCTAACTTCACTATTTCCTATGGTTCTTAAATTATGTTTCTTCATTGGTGTCAGTGAGTTGTGAAAGATGTTATAAGCTATGAGGGATGACATCTTGTGATTTATAATCCTGATCTCAGTTGCAAGAGCGCTTGGTATCATTGTAACTTAAAACAATTCTTTACTAGTATTGGTCTCAGTCTCCATTACAACACAAAATCATAAACTGATAGCAAAAAAATAAACTGAAACATCAAGGCAGAATCAAAACATTGATGAGTTTAACAATTTCTCTAAATTTCTGCTAAATAAGGTGCTTGGAAATAAATGTCCAAAATATATAGTTTACATCAATAGTCTGTAAAATGGACCCCATCAGTCTCTGTGGGTTCTGCCTATTTGGGTTTAGAAGCATGAAGAGCTTGTACACAAGAAATCCAGTAGAGTTAGCCACATGCTGAGATGGTTGCAAGGGCAGATCCCAGATGAGGAAAACTCTACAAGACAGGAAGCCTAAAAAAATGATGTTGGATCCATTTCTGAGGAAAAGCATTTAGGAGCTGTGGAATCAATCAAGTGAAATCACACTAGGAGCTGAGGTAAATGTATGCTGTTTTCCTTTGATTACAGGTTTTCATATTATGAAAAGTAAAAAAAAAAAAAAAAAAGAAAAAAGAAAAAAGAAAAAAATTAGAAAAAAAAACGAGAAAAAAGAAAAAGGAAAAATTTATTATTGCAATTTATCATGAATTGCAAAATGATTTTGAGATACCAGGTTAAACAACATCCTGTCAGAGTACCCAGAAATAAAAGGTATTGCAATTCCTCCTTAAACAGAAATACACAATCCTGGGAAAAGTCAGCTAGGTGACTGTTCTGTGATCTTTAGCTGAACTTGCAGAAATGTTAACACTGCCCTCTCTACTTCTGCAGGCCTTCAAATACAAGAGTTTTGCCCCTTTTGACCCAAAAGAAGGAAGTGGTATGCAGAGTGCCAGAAGCTCTGTAAGGGACTTTGTTGAGACCGAGTCAATTAAAGGCTTTAAATGTCAAAAACAATATTTTTAAGCCAACCTACAAAACCAGTCAGTGAAAAGAGTGGGCAAAATTACCAATGTCCAGTTACTCAGAGTAAATGAGCTAAGGTCCTTTAAAGGAACCTTTCATTCTACCTTTTTGATGTTAAAAAAGCCAGAGCCCTTCTGCTGAAAACAAGAAAGTCAGTGTGCAGAGACACACTTCATTTTAGAGCGTGAGCAAGATTTTTAAAATGTTTTTAAAAGGTAGTGTTGCTGAAAAACAAACGGTATTCTCAGCAATATTTTCTAAGGGAGAATCTCTTCTGAAAATGCTTCCATAATGACTATGTCTGTTAGAGGTACTCACAAGGATTTTTCAAGTGCTTTAAACTTTCTGTTATCCTCTTGCAAGCCTTTCTTTTCTCTGTGAGCTCTTTCTGGATAAATCCCAACCTCACCAAGTCAGTGGCAAAACTCGTCATTGTTTCACCCTCCAAAGTTTGTTGCAAGCTTTCACAAAGGGAGAAGATGGGTGACGGCATTCAGAGTAGGAAATGTGCAAATTTCTACACACCCTGTGAGAAGTAGAAACAAGTAATTAATCTTTTCCCTATTTTTGGCACATTTTGAAGGAGTCATTTTTCTTGACTTATTCTCCAATACTCATACAAACTTCCAGCCATGGTATGATTTCCCTTCTTTGACAGTGAGCTACAGAAATGACATGCATAACATTCAGATCAGGACACCAAGTGACACTGCAAGTACTCTTACAGCTTTGACCTTCAACTCCTCTTCCACACTGGCTCACACATTACATTACCCATCAGGCAGCAAAAAGCACTTTGCTGACAAAAGCTGCTTTTCACTTATGCTCAAAGTGGTGAAAATATCCTAGGTAAAAGGACTTTTTTTCTCCTTTCCTTTCCTTTCCCTATGATGAATGCCAAAGAAAATTGAACAAAAAGGGGAACAATTTCTTTGGAAGTACCTAATTTTTGACACAGCTCTATTTTCTGCCTGATTTAATGGGAGGCAGGAAAGTGGCAAATTTAAGAGCAAACTTGAAAATAGTCATTACATCGGTTTGCTGACCAGTTATTTCAGCAGTGAATGACCTAATTTGCTCCCTCAGACTCTCTCCTGTTTGATATCACAAGAAAAGGTCTGTGTGTTAAAATGTGCATCTCATTACATTATGCAGCACAGACCTCCATAATGTGATGAGATATGACATGAAGTTAAAAAAAAAAGCCTTTTGTGCTTCTGCTAAGACCGTATGTTCCAATATTTTAAAAGTCTGCAAACATAGGTGCCTCAGAAGTCACACTGCTGTCTTAGAAAGACACTGACAGAAAATGTCCTCCTAATTCTGCCCTTAACTAACTCAGGTTTAGTTTTTAAAACATTCCTTGTTTAGTTCCTGGGACAGATAAAAGGAAAACCCTCATTCAGAATTAACCATTTCTATTCCAAAAATGCAATATTCTGTATCCATTCCACAATTGATTTAGAGTGGGCAGAGACCACAGTCTGTGGTGGTGAGTCAGTTCTATCAGGCTGCCAAGTCACTTCAGGAAGCTGGAGGAAAATCAAATGAAAAGCAAACCTAAGCAATCTCTCACTTTCCCCTGGTATGTACAGGAGTGGCTTTCCCTTCCAGCCAGTTATGTGTTTGTATTTTCTTCATTCCCCCTCTTTGAAAACAGACACTTCTTTGCTGAGATCCAAAAGTTCTGACTTCACTCAGCTTATGCCTCATTATATACTGGAGAAAGTCTAGTGTCTGTAGTCCCTGCTACACTCTGTGTGCTGTTTGGGAATGAAAGATGAGGCAGAGAGCCATAGATGAAATCCTGGACCCATTAAAGGCAAGAGGAGTTTTGCCATTGACTTGTCTGGGGTCACAGTTTTGCCCTGAGTCTTTTGTTTCCGACTTGTACGATGCCAGGCAGCCTGTCAAAACTGATGCCTAGTCGGTTCATTAGGCTGACATCATCAGATACAATTTCACCAAATCTAAACTGCTGGCATCTGCATGGATTTTAGACCAGAGAAAAAAGCCGATTTTAACACAAAAAATTCACACTTTTTTGAAAGTATGCAAGTGGTTTCTAGTATGAGTACACATCGAGAATGCACCTAACGGTTTTGAAACCAGTTCGGTTTTGCAAAGTGGTATAAAGAAAGCTGAGGGTGCAAATTGTGAACTTTGAAGCCTTCCTGCTTTCACAACAATTCTTCATAATGCATCCACCATGATTTTAATTTATACCAAAGCAGCATGGAGGTCCTAATCTTTTCTGGGAGCAAACATGAAGCGTGTACAAGTAATAAGAAGAGCAATATCAGCACAGGTTTGGAAACAGTGAACATTATGTCAGCACATCTGTGCATCGTGTTTAGACATAGAAATTAATTACCTGGAATTGACTGACAAAGCAAGTACGGCTTTCAGCTCCTTTCTTCAGTATAATATACTATTGCAATAACTGTTTTAGCTCAACGGGTTTCACAGTTTCCATATACTTTGAAATTTTTACTGCAATATCTCAGAAAACACAGATCTGAGTGCAAATTGTACTGCATGTTTTCCAATAACAAAAAAACACTTGAAGTAGGTATCTTTGTTTTAGAGTTATGCACTTTCAGTGAGGATATCCTCAATCTAGTGAACATTGTCCCCTTCAGAGGATAACAGAGATTTGGCTACTGTAAGTGATACCTTTGCAATAACAATTCCAACATGTAGAAATTATAAAAGAAAAAAAATCTCTGCAACCTGAAGATTTAAAGAACCATTTTAGCTTAGCTTTTTAATCTACTTCCTGCTTTTTCACTCTGATCTGGCAATATAAAACCAGACATTCCCCAGCATGGCTGACAGAACAGCCCTGAGAAAAGGCTGAATTTTGCAGGATGTATCACTACAGGAGTTTGTAATAAAGCTGCAAACTTCAGAAAAGGTGAGATGAAACTTTTCACAACATTGTCAGCCTTGATACAGCCACAGCACATGATCCTGTGTTGAGCAAAGCTACTGACAGTGGTGGGTGGGGGCTCGAGCTGGAAAAGGTCCGTGGGGTTTGGGCATTCTGCCAATAAATCCGCATAATGCTGAGGCTAAAAGCCTGAATGTGTTCACATTTACCCTCATATTAAGCATGAGTAATTACCTTCCAATGAGTGGAGTTACATGCATGTAAAGCTAATGCAGCAGGGAAGACTGTCCATACGATGGGAAAGGCTGCTCGTACAGAATAATAACCCCCCACTGATCATTCCCGTATTTTTAGAACTGAACTTGGGCTGAACCTCTCTCAAGGTTACAACACTTTCTGGTAACTTATGTCCAGGCCTTCTGCATTTTTGGCTCCTGGCCTAGATAAGGACTTAAAGCACAAATAATCAGCTTAAGGGCTGTTTCCCACTCGAATCAGAGAGGAAGTAGGGGGAATCTCACCAAGCTGCCTGTTCTCAGATGACTTCCAGCCCTATTTCCAGACCTGCGGGGTCTTTCAGAAAGCCCTGCAGCGGGATCCAGTCTATTTTGCACTTTTCCCCACCTCCTGCCTCGTTTGCTGAGTCTCCAGCAGTCTCTCCAGGGGTACCTGGTGGGACAGAGATCTGCCTGGTGGCTCTCGCTCTACAGACCATAGGTCTGGGCTCGAGGAATGCTGTGCAGGCATCCTGCACATCTGACATGACTTCAGTGAAATTCTCTGTTTGGCATGTGTCCTGTCACACATCACTGAGATCTCAATCTGAGTTTCTTTAGAGGAAATAAAAACATATACTTTTGCACTGTTAGCCAAATCCCAGCTACAAGGGCTTTAAATAATTGTCCACAGACTTCTATACAGTCTTCTTTCTCTGTGCCAGCATTTTTAATTCTTTTGCCTATCTGCTTTCTGTTTGCAATCAGTTTGAAAATTGTGTCTTATTTGTTTTATTTTTTTTTTTAAGTTTTGATTTTTTTTGGTGGAAGCAGAGTTTCAGAATGAATGAGGTGCAGGTTCTTTCCTGCAGAAAGTGCAGAAAGTCAAAAAAATCAAGGTCATTTGGTGGTCTTGAATGTGTCTCACTGACCTTGGCCACAAAATCCTAAATTCTTGTCTGCACAACCTGTACAAGTGAGAAAAGCTGTTCAATATTTTGTCCCTGTAGTTTCTGTTGGACAAGACCCGTTGGTTTCTTGATTAATATTTACTCCATAACTTCCATTTTCCTTCTACCCGGCCTGCCTGTATTTTCCTTTCAAGCCTGTTTTCTGATCACAGTGCTGGCCCCCATGTCCAGAATGCTGCTATGGGCTGAGGCCAATGCAATTATCGCTGCACGCTATTTCCAGGATATGTTCATTATCACTGTTTTGCACAGATCGCGCTTCATGAGAACCAAGTGATTTCAGAGCACTAACTAAGGCATGATACAAGTGTCTCTCAATGGGGACAACTGCTGGGTGAATTCTTTTCCTGATTAATAAATTGACTTTCAGGAGCGACACTACTTTTTATTCAACTACTACTTTTTGCCCCCTCCTAAAACGTAAAGTTCAAATAGATCTTTTTAAAAAGACCTAAAACCTCGCTGCTTTTCATTAAAAACAATACTTCTGTTTTGAACTAGCCTCAATTTAAAAAGAAAAAAATTAAAAAGCATGAAAACTAAAGCATATATATTCAGAAAAAGTAAATTTAATAAAAAATAAATAATGTGTTTTCTCTCTTTCCCTCCACTTTACTGCATCCTGAAAATTTGTTTATAAAATTAAGTCCAGAAATATTTTTTCTTCAGTACCTGTGTTTAAAGTGTTGATTCAGCAGAGGTTTTTTTTTTGTTTGTTTGTTTGAAATTGTCCTAAAATTGCATCCTTTTGTCCCACCAAAAGTACATTTAATAGCTATGAATTACTAAGATATGCTCAGTGGTATAACACATTTGCTTAAACATGTAAAATGGTAAGTTAGATTCACAGAAAATCTATGTTTTTTATCTTCGTGTAGCTCCTTTCTTTTTGATACAGTTTCTCTAGGTAGTGTGAGTGTCAGGAGTAGCATAAGTGTCAGAAATAGCATGTTCTTAGATGCCTGTCTCTAACTTCCCTTAAAAGCAGCACTTCACAAAATTATGTTGACTGGTGTTTTTTTAGAATAATTGCAATACCTGGGTGTAGCAATGTTGTCCACAGTAGAAATTCTGTAGCTGGCACTCCATTATTAGCATTTTGATTGCACCAAATTTATCTTGAGATGAAAAGTAAACATCATTATCCTCACTGGAATGCAGTATACTTACTTTGCTCTGTAATTACAGGTCTGATCATTACCATTGCCTTTCTTCAATGACCCAGGAGTAGTAGAATATGGAGGTAGGATTAGAGTAATGTGTGATTGATGAAGGCTGCTTTCATTACTTTATGTGGTATAAGTGAGCACCTAACAGATGGATTTCATCACTATGTAACATATAAATTCCAGTATATGATAAATTCCTGTACCTCCAGTGTGCTGCAATATTCTTTGAGAAAATAATGTATTATTTCAGCCAGAACATTCATTAAATTGCAGTTTATGCATCTCATTATACAGAAGAGTTTTTTCATCTTACATTATTTTTTTATTATTATTATTATGCAGTAATTTTTTTAAACGTCTAAATATAACCTAGCAAATAATTTTCAGTTAAAAATGCAAGACTAGAGAAGATGTTATTAGGATTTTCATGTTTTGTGGCTCAGAGATGGCTGTTCAGCCTGAGAGCTTTTCAAGAAGTTTTACTATTAATTGTTACATACAAGTAGACCTTTCTCTTTTGCCTAACAGCGAAGGACAGATCTTGACCTCTGCTCTGGGAAGACCAAATTAAGTAGACAGCTGAGGATTGTCCCAGCTTTTATAACCCAAGGTTGCTCCTAAGAGCTGTTCTGGCATAAGTATGTGTAGTCAACTCTGAAAAGATGGATCAAAGTTCTTTAGCAGAAGCAAAGCAGACTCTGTGTTCTGTAATGTTTCCAGACGGTGAGTATAGATTAAAAAATGCATTAAGTACATTGTAAAAATTGTTAAAACAGCATATTTACTGATTTGCCAAGCTCTGATCCTTAGCAGTGTCATTTAATACTATCCTAGCTTGTTCCTTTAAAAAGCTTGCAATGGATATAAAGAGGATCATTCATGAACTGTCTTTTGAGATATAACTCAAAAAAAAGTGGTTTATATATTTTTAAAATTTATTATATTAATGGCTCTGTACAACATGAAGTTTTTACACAAGTGAAGCTTTGCCCTTTTTGAAGACATGAGCTTGGTTGTCCTTTCTTCTCTCCTACAAGCCCAAAGTCCTACTAACTCTGTTCATTGTATAATCTGCAGCCTGAAGTGACAGGATCAATATATTCACCCCCCAATAATGGCTGGTGTTTAATTTCAAGCTGTAGAAATATGCACACTTACTGCTCTAATATTTCTTTAGGTGTATCTGAGTACATTCAAAAGGACTTTTAATATAATGAACTTATTGTCCTTATTTTAGCAACTTCAAAACAATCTTCAGAGTACTGTAATGAGAAACACAAAGCCAAAGCACCAACAAAAACAGAAAAAAAATTTAAAAAGTGGATTTTGGTCAAGCAAATTTCTACATTAGGGCATGCAGGACAGAAGTTCCAATTTTTTACTAATGAGTAGGGTGCCACATATCTAAGGTAACTGGATTTTCATTAGGATTCTAAGCAAAATATAAGTTTTTTTAAATAAACCAAAGTTCACAATGAAGTAAATTTTCCTGCTAATTCTGCATGCTTTACAAAGCAGTGATATAATCCAGCATAGTGTCTGAGTTCCCCCGAGCTTCATCAGAAAAGACAACCTGAGGTGCTTACATGTTTCATTAATACTGTTTCTTTTACAGGTCTTCTCTTAGGAGAAATTCTACACAGAAACTTTCCATAGATTTAAGATACTTTTAACACACTAAAAAAAAATACATGGACACATTTTATTCCTCCAGAAAATGAATCCATCAGTTGTTGCTGACTTTAGCTGACCTTCATGCAAGTGTTTCATGATCAGTATGGAATGTGGGATGTCTATGTCTGTAAAATGTTTTGTTTGAAAATATAGTCCAATAACATTGATTTATGGTGATGTCTGCTCTCTAAACCCTTATGGATACCGCATTTAGAATGAATGAAATAGTGACAGTTCATCACTCTGTGTGAGGTGAGCAGTCTTGAAGCGTGAATTACACTTATACATGTCTAAGTTATCTAAGTTATTATTAAAGTTCAAAAATACAGTTCATATTTCAGAATTTTTTTCTATATAAATGGTTTATTAGTGGCTTCAACATTTTTGTCTTCTGCATGTGTTTCAATCTTGTAAAAAAGTACAGGATACTTTAAGAGAAGCTTCATGCTCAACAAATAGATTTTTAAAAGAAGAAAAAATTAGGGATTTTATTGTTTGTAGTTAAGTGTGTTTTAAATAACATTGGCTAACTGCAATATCCTGATGTGCACTGTAAAAAAAAATACAAGATATTAATATTGAAAACTGACAAATCTGGGAGCTGAAATTGAGATTTATGTCATGGCAGGTTCATTATTTACTTCTCTGCGGATGCATGTCTCTGGTAATTGCATTGAATTTTTTTTTTCAAAAGAGAAACCATAAGTTACATTGCTCTAAGTTCCTCTGGCTTTCACAGCAGGCAGCACCAGGGTGAAATCCTAATAACTGATGAATCGCTCTCCACTATATGTCCCAAGAGACCAAACTGAAAAAACCCACTATTGTTACATTGCTGTCTGAAGGCCATTTAAAAGCAGCTTGTTGGTTGAACTGAGCAATAGAAAAGCTTGCAGTTAAACTGTTTTGCTAGCAGGTGTTCCCACTGCACTGGTAAACTCCTGAGTGGTTTAACCCATAATAGAGACATAATAAAATGAGGTGATACAAAAGGACCGTTTTTTTCAGGAATTATCCATTAGGTAGGAATTTTACAAAGACACCACTATAAGCATAGCAGCAATGCTTTATTTGTGGAAGATACATGAGGATGAGATTCAAAATGTGTTGTGCAAACACACTGTAAGCAAATCCAATCCCACAAAGCCTTGCACACATGGTTAATCTTGCTGAGTCCACATAATGAAATCAATCAAAAAATATAAAGTTAGAACATTTCTGTTCAGTCTTCCAGTCCAAATTTAGAAGAATAACATTCATATTTGATTCTACCCAGATATACACAACCTCTCTAATTTGCAAGAATCCATCAATGTCTGCTCATAAATTTTCATTCTAGGTGGGTGAGTTAAAGAACTAGAAATGGGTAGAATCAACACAGGCTACCCAAGGCCATGTTGTGTTCTGCCTTGTCTGAGAAGACAAGTACATGCTATGAATAATCACTTGTTAGACTTTAAATCAAATCTTTCTGTTTTCCCATGTAGCTCATACCCTATTTTCAATCTGGTCTATAAAAAATACCAGCAGGCAGCTCCTACAGACCAGACATGAGTGCCCTGTCTATGAGAGCGAATTATAGTTCCCCTCTGCAATGTCATTTCAGTTTCATTCTTTGAAATACATTATAGGTGACTCTGGATTGATGTTGGATGGAATATCATTATATGATAAAATAAGGCCTCTAAAGATATTATATGTCATTTAGTATGAAATTCTTACTCAATCTTCAAAAAAGCTCCTTTTTCTCAGACTCCAGGCTACAGTGCCAATAGAATTTTTAATGTGCAACTCAGTGAAAATCCCAGTCGTCTGGTATAACATGAGAAGAGTAGAGACTGAGAAGTGAACCACCAAAAACCAATACTAGAAACTTAGCTTCTTCCTTTACTAATAGTGGAATAAAGAGCCCCAATAACTCTGTCTTTGCAAGCAATTTTTATCGTGTTTTGGATCTTTGGACTGGGACTGTTTTGACATTGCTTTCTTGGGAATGACCTTCTTGGCTTAGAAGACATAGAATGCCATGCAAAAAATAGTCATCATTTGTCACAGAGTACATTCTTTTCTTCCAAACTTCCTCTTCCTCACATGGAATCTATTAATGCTTCATTTAAGATCCTTGAGTGCATAGGACATACTCTCCTGTTTTCTTTATATTTATCTTTGACCCTATCACAGGTGATGTACTTAATGCCAAAGTTGATATTCCTTGTAAAACGTGTCAAGAGGTTCAGTACATCCAGCCTGAAGGAAATAAATTTTAGATATAAATGGGAATGTGTAAGTTGTAAAATTTTATGCAGTAATTGAATATGTTCTGTTTAAAGTCACTTTAAATGTACAACAGCAAGGCTTACTACAAGGGGAACTAGAAAGTCATGTAATAAAAAGAGGGGAGACGAAAGGAGAGAACTCAAACTTGGAAAGTAAATGTCCTTACCTGAATTTATGTTTCAGCTCCCCAGCTCCCAATTATTTAAAAGGTTTTGGGCTTAATATGAAGTAAGAAGACAATGAATGGGGTTAGTTTTCAGTTTTGATCTAAAAGTTTTCTCCTTGCTTAGGTTATCAGTGACAAAGATAAGAAAAGAGCATTCAGTCTGCTGCTTGCTAGCTCAGTGCAAGGTAAATATGAGTTTGTCACACCATTGTAAACCAGTAACGTTGCATAAGCTGATTATCAGTCCAAGATCTAAATATTCTTTGTCTATTGAAAACAGAGGTAATAAACTGGCAAGAGATCTGCTGTTCCTGCGCTCTGGTCAAGTGGGCTCCTCTCAACAGGGTTTTTTATTGAGACTGTGACTGTAGCTGGGATTACAGGAGATGGTCTTGAAAGAAAGGGTCTTTTGGAAGATTGAGACTATCAGGAAAAGAGATCTCACACATGCAGAGGAAAAGTGCATCAAGAAGCAACACACACGGGCCATGAAGACACTGTCATTTTAAAGGATGGTAATTAATTCCCAGTAGAAAGAGAAAATATGGAAATTTTAGCCACTAAAAATCAGCTCAAGAAAGAAGTGACATTTGAAATGGAAGATGAATGTTAAAACAGCTAAAAGGGAAAAGAGCAATTGCTAAGCAAACTTGAAAGTGAATGAAAAGCTTGTTAAAGATATTGGAAGTAAGCACATTTCTGGACAACGCCAGGAATTTGTCAGATCACCAGGAACTGAAGGAACAGCACACACAAACACACGAAAAAAGGGTAGTATTCTTCGAACCTGTTTTAAACCTAGATTATGGTGTAAGGATCTCATTCACTCACGGATCAGGTTTGCTTGGTATGACCTTGCAGTCTGTTGAGAGGCAAATGCTTTTGGCATCCTCCATCTTCAGGGGTGAGTCCCTGTAGCCCTGACTGGGTAATTTTGAGCAGTGTCAGTGTTTCTCCAAGCTGTGTCAGAGCCACCTGCTCTGCCTGCAAAGCCAGGGTGGTGCTGGCAGTTGCCACCCTCCTCCCCATGATGCAGTTGTAGGATCACAGTGCTGGGAATCACTAAAAAAAACACCCATTGATCAGGGGCAAGTGCAATCTGCTTGGGAAAAAAGTACACAGAGCTCTAATAAACCTTTATTTAGTCACTGTTTGTGTAAGCATGTCAACCAAATACTGTTTATTTCAGTACCAAAAATGCCTCTAGGCCTTTGTCCAAAGAACAACATAATTTTACTGCACTAAAAGGAGTTAGAAGCAGCCAAACTGATGGTAAGTACACCTACCCAATTATAGGCAACGCTGTGTGGTAGTTTCAGAACATTGAACAGCTCTGCACAGCCATGCGCCGTCATTCACTAATGACCCCCCCTTACACTTTAATCAAAGCAAATATGGCCATCTCAGGTTGTTTTATCCAAACATTTAAAGATTTTTCTTCCAGTTGTAACCCCCTTATGGAATAACTTAGCACAATTATTTCTTACATGTATCCCATCATCAGTTATTTCAGTGCAAAAATAACCTGAATAGCATTCTTTGTCAACATAGTTAGAGACATAACCCAGTTTACTAAATCCTTCTGGGGGAGTTACCTAGCTCAGAACACAGTTATTATGCCACTTTTTTTTTTTTTCTTTTCTGGGTAAATGTATATATCTATCTCATTAAAAGCACCATTTAGAGTTTCTTTACATGAAAAACAGTCAGTTTCATTAATGTCAGAGGGAATGACAGACAATAAGTGGCATTATCACTATATAATAAACAAAAGATTTGCCTGTATAGAGAGTTTTACAACAGAATATTCACTTTACAAAGTCTGAGGGATACCATCAACTCTGTAGAGCAACACAAGCTGAACAATTCTCTGAAGGTTATACAGTAAGGGATGACAGGACAAGGCAGAGTTCCAAGGCATGGAAACTCACATTTCTTTGCTTCACTCATTAGGCACCATTTCTTCATTTAATTTGTTATTCTTTCTAATACTGTCTGAAGTAATCATAAATTGTGGATAAAACAGAACAATGAAAACCTGGTTATTTCTTATCTAGCAATTATGATTTTACTCCATGAACTAGTGTATTAATCAGTTTCCTTTCCCCCAGCTACTTTTTCTTTCATAATTGTGCGTGTGCTAGAAAATGGTTGAGTTCTTACATTACTTCTGGGTTTTCCTCCCTTTGGAAGACAGAGTTAGCTATTTATAGACATTGAGTCTAGCACAGGTTTGAGCATCTACCTCCATGAGGAGGCTGAATCATCACCAGACCAAAGTGTAGGGAGGGAGAATAGAGTAAAATTCCGTCTCAAATGTAGGTCCACTTTAACTGGCAGTGTAACTATGAACTATTTTTTAGGAGCTGTCTGCTGTAGGTTTATGATAACTGGTGTTCATTTGAGACTAAAAATCAGATTAGTTAATTTGAAGTGCATGGAATATATCCCAAAAGGTTTCAGCTCTATAACGCGTTGAGTCACGTCATGTATTCCATCAGCAGATATTTGTAACCAAAAATTGACATATATTTCTGTAGTAAATATAGCTATTGGAATAATTAATTCTAACACACTTTCTCCAATATTTTTTTAGTGATGTCCTAAATTCATTAATTTAGTTTGGTTATTGAGATAGCCACAAAAATCCTAGATAAAGTGCTCTTAAAATCCATAGAAAATTGGAACATTAGTTATTACTTTCTGAAATTCTGTATACTAGTTTTCCTAATGGCTATTGCTCTTCAATAATGATATTTAAAGAAAGATACTGCTGTTTTTGAAACTATGTTGTAAATATAGCATAACTATCTATTCAAATAATGTCTTGCAGCTACAGGGCTGATCCTGTTGTAAGAAGTTAAGAAGTTAAGACTTATTAAAGTTTTCATACAGGATCTACAAGGGTAGCAAATGGCAATATCGGTAACCCAACATAAAACACTAACAATCTGGTTCCATATACGTGCAAATACAGAAACACTTAGTGAACATTAACACTATCCTGTTATCTCTAGTGTTAAAGAAAAGATGTGTCAAAAATATGCAATTACTTAAACTATTGTGCTGCATGAGAAGTTGTGGATGTCCCACCCCTGGAAATGTTTGAGGCCAGGTTAGATGGAGCAACCTGACCTCGAGTTGCTGTGTCCCTGCCTGTGGTATACGACTTGGAACTAAAAGATCTTTGAGGTCCCTTCCAACCCAGGCCATTCTATGATTCTCTGCTTCAAAACAGTTACTGCAATTTCATTCCCAAAGTGGCTGCACTTTGCTTAATTTTAAGCACAATGGAACTTTGAGCCTTTAGATAGTGACTTCACTACAGATACAGGAATAAGGAAAACGGTCTATCTGTTAATTTGCTGCAGCGCTGTCTGTTCTCCAAAGACCTTCTCTTAAACGATGACTCAATGCAATCCCAACCATTTTAGGAATGTGTGAAGACAAAAGCAATTCTATGGAACAGAGCATTTTTTTTGGTAAGGTGTGTTAATGACTGCCTCCAAGCATTGCTCTGTAAATTAATTATGGAACTTGTTATTCTTAACATATATGTTAGCCTCTTTGTTTCTTACTGGCTAACAGGAACCATGCATTTGACTGTCTTTTATTTTAAAATAAGGCCATTAAAAGTTGGGTAATCAGAAGTATGGAATAAATCCTCTAAAAGATACAATTTTATAGTATAACAATATACATACATAAAGGTACATATATACATTTGTACCTCTAACAGAAATGAACCCAGGTTTCTTTTGAGGTCCGTTTAATTACAGTGCAGACTTCCTAAATACTTACATTGATGATATAGTCCTTTCAGGGTGGGAAAGGGGATAAGAGTAGTTCACACTACAGCTCTGAGCCAGATTGTGGATCTTTTCCCTTTTCAGATTTGGAGATTCCTGTAAGGAGATTTACATTTGCTGAAGAACTTAGTTGCAAAACTCCTGGACCTGTGAGACTTAGGATGTTTCCCTATGAAAAAGATGTCTTCATCAGAGATTTTTCTGTTTTTAATGCCAGCTATGAAAATAATTGGGAAACTCCTGCCCAATTTACTTAGGAATATTTGCATTTTCCATTGTTTTGCCTGAAAACTGGTTTCAGATAGTTTATATAAACAGGTTTTTATTATAGATGATACTTATTAAGAACAGTCCTTTATACATATATCACCAATGTGAAGGATAGGAGCAAGTGTGTCAGAACCAGGCATGTTTGCATTAAAAGAGGTGGGAAAACATTTGGAGACAGAGGGGTGGTGACATGAGGAAAAAAGAAGAAAGATCTGTGAGGAGTGAAAGAAAAGACACAGGCCTAAAGCACAAAGCAAAGAAGCAGGCTGAGGTGAAAAAGCGAAAGGAAGGCTTGAGTTAAAAGTGAAGGATCAGAACTTGTAGTCTGGAAATCTGTATGAAGGAAGCACAGAGCTACTCATTCTGAAACAAACAATAAAGTGATCCTTGTCCTCTTAATAGCTCCAAAGGAAAGGGGAGACTGCAAAAAGGAAGAAAGGATCAGCAGACTCATCTAGGGAAAGGGAATCATATCGCAGAGACATTTTAATGCTTGGTGCTGGAGTTTTACTGCTTGCAAAATTGTCTTTTCAGATAACACACATGAATGAAATTTATAGTGTTTCATTCTTTAACACAAACCATGCTTTCTGCTTTTATCAGCTCCATCCTGCGTTTGTTGCGATATTCAGCTCATTTCCCTCTCAACACATTCATTGCAAAGGCTTTTTGGACAGGAAGAGCAGAGGGGAAAATATTTTAAATGCATGCAACATTAGAGTCTAGCACAGCTCTGAAAATTGTCAACCACTTTTTCAAATAACTTCTCCTTTTTCTGTGGCTTTCTGGAACAGAGCTGACTGCAGCGCACTCTCTGGATAGAGCATTCCCATCAGTTTTCTGTCTGAGTGACACAGCACTGGCAATAATAACCACCCATTAAAATGGAGACTCGAGCATAACCTTCCAGCCCCATATAAAACAGGATTTAACAAACCAGTGAAATCAAGTCTTTCTTCCCAACAGGGGAAGAAGGTTTAAATTGTAGCCAAAACAGGCTCAGTATTATCCACCCTTTCAAATTTTCCTTACACTAAGACATCCAAAGGCAATTTTCTACTTTTAAAGTTCAACAGAAAATATTGATCTGCTGTGGAATTACCTTCACACACATGGGTTCACACATGCACCTCTTTTGTAGCAATCTTAATTAGCATCTTTTTTGGCTGTTACCTATTTACTGCTCTCTAGTGACACAGGAAATTCTCTCTCTTTGGTATAAAGGAAACCTTAGGAGAATTAAACCTTCGGCTGTATTAATCCAAGTACTTTGAAGTTGATATGGAATTCCTAAGAAGCAATGCCTGTCTAGAAGTTCACTGTTTTTCATCACATACCATACTGAGCATAATGATGATTCTTTCAAAACTTTTTGTGAAATAATTTTTTGTTCTCTTTTTATTCTGATTTGAAGGCTGAGCTCCAACACAAAACAAACTTTGAAATGAAAATGGTTAAAAAAGCTTGCCAAACATTTCAGTTTGAAAGTGTCAAAACAAAATTTTCTGACCTTAACAGAACGTCTTTTCTTCCTGAAATAAAATTGTCGAATTTGTCAGGTTTCTGTAAAACATTTTACTTGGACGCATTGGCATTTATAATCTCTGATAAAATGTTCTGTCAAAATATTCCCAGCTGGCCCTATAATAAGGCAGTAGAGATTTCCACCAATTGAAGACAGGTCTTTTTTGTTCAGATACAGCCATTATAAGAAGGAATATGTACATACATAATTAACATGTTCTATGTAGACCCTTGTTTTTATTATTCTTTGCTATAGTTTTCTTCTGTGTTAGAAATGAAAGATCAGAATGGGAATGTTCTTCTTATATTTGCAAGTAATCAATTTAAATTACTTTGTAGAAACAGTAGGGGAAAAAAAACCAAAACAACCCAACACTATGTTAACCAAAGAACATTCAGTTGTTCAGGGAGAGCCTTTCTGGGGAAAGTCTTAGTTTTGTTCATTCTTCACTAAAAAGTGCACATTATTAAAAGTGATATGCAGCAAAATAAAAGCACATAGATATTACTGCTATGACCACAGCAATCTAAAAGTTCAGTCATGTTGGTGTGAAAATACTATGAAAAAATACTGTCAAAATGAACATTTTTTTCCTGAATAAAAAACTTCCTTTGGTATATTAAAATCCCACATTCTGGCAGGATTCAAAAGCTATGACCTATCACTTACACAGAAATAAACCCTATAATGACTGTTCCACTAATGCTCCCCGTGTCATATATTCCCTGGCCCTCTGCTGAAGCCATTACTGAGGTCCCATCTGGTTCTGATGTCAGAGGACTCCAGCAGACACTGGCATCACTGCTCAGTAACCTGTAAAGACTTTATTTTTGCTACACGGATTTTTAAACTGTGCAGTGAAATTGATGAGCAGACCACGAAGTCATGCTACTGTAAGAGAGAAAATTGCCAAAAGATGACGGAAGACAGCAGGGAAATAAGGAAACAGAGCTGGGCTAAGGAAATAAAGCCTCTCTCCATAAAACTTTTTTTTTTCCCTAGAAGTCTCAGTGTAATACTAAGTTTAGTGGCCAATTTAGGCTTCATCTTGGACTGGATTTATTGGGAGAGAGAAGGGGAGAAAGGCTGGCATTTCTGAGGCAGTGCAGCATGACAAGGAGCAGCTGCACAGCCCCTTGTCCTCAGCCCTGCAGCCTCTTGCCCTGGCCACATCACAGGAGGGCCAAGACATTTCTGCTGTCCATCTTCATCCTCAGTACATCATGAGCCATTAATACAAGCCAACCAGCACTGATTTTATAGCACACTGAACGAATGAAAGTAATTAAAAACATAATTTGGAAGGATGTTTATGCAGATCTGATCAATGAGAAATGAAGTTAGCGAGTGCCTATGGTGAAAATCTGTTAAATGAACTTGTTTGAAAACTCATAAACAGGCTCATTTCTCTAAGAGATTGGAAGGAGGTGTTTAGAGTTCTCAATTTAATTAATAATATGCTATTTTTAATGTTTTGTTCTGGTAGTAGTCTTATGATATGCTGTTCCCTATTTTCAGTATTTATCATCCTGCATTACAACCACTGGATATGATTTGCCCAAAATTCTACTTTCCTGACAGTTTTCCAGCTGAAGCTTGTAAGGCTATTTAGCAGGGCAGACTAGAGAGTTGCTCAAGACATGGTCAAAACCCCCTCAGCCTCAGCTAATACCTATCTGGAGATGCTACTGCAACTTGAAGTGCACAGACTGTAACTTCTTTTTTTCCTGCTTGGCAGAGTGATTCACAGCTTCCTCTCATTTGTTCCAGTAAGTTTATTCTCAATGAAATTCAAAGAGGTTAAAAGAAAACAAGATCTGAAAAGAGCTGAGGGGACAGGTTATGGTGTGTGGATGTGCACAGCAATGCTAAGGAAGGGAAGAAAAGCAGTAAAAAGCAAGCATTGAGGTCCTGAGACTTTTTTTGAGAGACTTCACTCTGTAGGAGGCATAGATTACACAACATATTATCTGTCCATGCCAAGACACAACCCCTATTTTTGTTAGGAAGATATCCATGCTATATACATTCATATTACAATGTAAAATAATTTTATATCATTAGTAGTGCTATGAATTTGAAAGTCTCATGAAATACAGAACAAGATTTCCAGATTTAAAGTAAAATGAAATTAGAAACACTGTCTCTACTGAGAGCAGCCAGCTTGAAGTAGATGGCAACATGGAAATTCATCCCACTTGAGGATTTGATCTCCCTAAAGACAGCTAAATACGATCCTAACTAGTGATTTTTTTTTCACTTTCACCTCATATAATGATTTTTAAAAGCATGTGATTTCAATACACTATTGTTCCAAATCTGAAGGAAGTTTCCAAAATTATTTATTTCTTCTTTTCTTTAAGCAGAATTGTGATATGCATTTAATTTCCTAAACTTAGTTGACATGAGAACAAAAGAATACCTTAAATTTTCTTCAAGTATTTCTATCACTGAGAGTATTTGTTGAATATAACATATAATTTTCAAATTTAATCTCTTGAACCTGTATGATTTATAATATTGTGTTTACTCATTGCAGATTAGATATTCGTTGGTGGAAAAAAAGTCTCAACACAGAACTTTATGAAATGGCAAACTGGAAATTTTCCCCATTTCTTAGTAAAACCTGATCTTGAAATTAAGTCATTTAAGCATTTGGGGAATATTTTGGAGATATAAAATGAATAGAGACCTCAAGAACATGAAGACAAAGGCACTGGTTCCATCTACATCCTTTTCCTAGAAATTCCCACTCAGCTGTGAGGCTGGGGCAATGAATCAGTGGTGGCTGAAGTTAATAAGAGGCTCCTTTTCTAGTTCAGTGCATATCACCTTCTTCCTTTATTGCCTGTTGCCCCGTATAGTCACCTTCTGATGCCATCTCTTTTCCTCCTTTTACAGCAGCTTTGCTCCAAACACAGAGCAAATCAGCCACTAAAGGTTTTGCTTTCTTTTCCTTTTAAAAGTAAAAGGTTTGTTTGGTGGGTTTTTTTGGTTGTTAATGGTGTGTGTGTGTGTGTGTGTGTGTGTGTGTGTGTGTGTGCACGTGTGTGTGTGTGGTTTCCTGTGGTTTTTATTTATTTATTTATTTTTGTTTTTCCTCTAAAATAATAATTCCATAAAATAAATTGTTTCTGATTACTTGAATATTCTTAAGTAGACAGTTCTCACTGACATCCATAGACTGATGCTGAAAAATTTACTACTTCTGTGAGGCTAAGTTCCAATTTATTGATACCTTATTTGAGAGCTGCTAACTAAAAGTGCCAGCATGTGCTGCCCATGTCTAATGCCATGTACAGACATTGCACAAAAAACGCTTATCTGGAAACAGAAAAAACAAACTCAATAGAAGTTACTATTTGTTTGGAGTGTGTTTTAGCATGCAGACTCCTTGTTTATACATGATGAGTGCATTTTCACTTTAACTTTATGACAGCTTCAGCTAAAACACCTAGTAAATCAAATTATGGCTGGAGAAAAGTATTGTCTCTTGCCTGCCTCCTTTATTATCACGTAATCTGCTGGATTTTTCTCCCCACAAAGTGCAAATACTCTCCGTACTGTATTCCCTTGCTATACAGATATCTTTATTCTAAGAACTAGTCCTATTTGTCATGATAGGAAGGAACATTATAGCATAATGAATACTCTCATTTCCTCTAATTTTTAATAAAAAGTTTAAGTGGTTAAACTGTGCAATCCGCTGCTGTTCATTAATGACACTGCATATTTTAATGGTGTATTTATTATGCAGCCATACAGACAGAGTGGAAAAGATGTTCAGAGGATATTTTTTTAGTTTCCAGTTTCAAATGTTGCAGGCAAAATGTAAAAAGAACTTGTCTTGTACCTAGATACAGTGCTTGGTGAATTTCCAGATGAACTGCTTTGGAAAATTGAGAGTACCTCTTTTTTCTACATTAAAAGATCTTCCAGAAACATGGATAAACAGATGTTTGGGCTTTCTGTCAGCAGCGCTCAGCTTCATTGGGGGTCAGTTCTCCATCTTGTCCTCTGTGGTAGCTCTTCAAAACACTGCACAGAAACAGTCCCTTTACCTCAATCTACAAAATATTGGAATGATTGACTTGAAAACTATTTTTGATACCCTTGTGATCACCTCCTCTTGAATATTTTGGTAGCCATCTCACCCCATACACTTTAAGAACAGTGGACTGGACCTGGTTTGGTCCTTGAACCATCAATAGTTATCATAGCAGCTCTCCCAGTTAATGTGGCTCCACTATATTCATCCTCCATATTTTTCATATCTTTGGTCAGCGTTGCAAAAACGAGTGCAGGATTAGCCCTGAAAAACAATTTAATCTTCATGGTGATTTAATTCTAGTCCATTCTGAGGAAACTTTCCAAAGGTGCCCATGAGAGCTGTTAAATTATTCATTGTGAATAATATTTATTCCAAATACTTTTTCCTGTTTGAAAAACAGGTCTTGTTTTTGCTCAGGATTATCTGCCAAGTAGCCTAAGGGATAAATTCTCTGTCCCTGGTTCAGTGACAAGTAGTCCACTCAAGCATTTGCCCACTCCACTCCTCACGGTAACCCTTCGCAGGTGATTTCACACATAGATAGAAAGCCAGGGTAGGAGCAAGCATTTTGGAACAGACACATAGGAATTGGTAGAAGCATGTAATGCACACACATGTCAGTGTTTTAGACCATAATTACTTCTGTTGGAAATGGGGTTTTTTATGTTTCAGGCTTTCTAAATTCTGGTAAATAATATGCCACAAGTAATAACAACTGAACTTTCTGTTTCTGTTCATTCAAACTGTCACAATTCATAGCATTTTTATTCATGCAGCTGGAGAATATACTATGATAGTGACATGTTCTAAAAAGACATTTTCCTGTAAGGAGAGCCTGATTCTTTTCCACAGACTATGTTGGTTGCAACTTTCAGACTGATAACGAGTTTCAGTCACTTCCAATCTGGCTAATAAAACTCAACCCAATAATTTAGATGTGAAAGTCTATCGTCTGATTATTACAAAGTTCCTGAACTCCTGGCCCCTCCTGGGACTACTTAAAAATAGGTGTATTTTTGGTACCACAAAATGATAAATTGCAGAATATTTCTAGAGTTTAAATATTTCTGAGAGAACAATTCTTCACTCCCTGCTGTTTACAAGGGAAATACTGTCTACAAATAATACATTACATTAACTGTCCTCTTTATCATAAAGCCATGTTGAATACTTGTAACATTTATAAAAAGACACCAACTGATTGCAAGATGAGCATTACCCTTGAGCAAATTATGAACACATTTATTTCAGTCTTACGCGTTTGAAACTAATTTTCTGGTAATATCAAAAGTGTTCATAGAATTAATTTCCTGTCAGTTCAGCAGTATTCAAGTGAATATTTTATGATTTTGCATTAGCTGTATTTGTCTAGAGTTGTGACATGATCGAGTCATTCTCTGAGGGAAACACATTAATAATTAAACTCTGTCCAATGTGGAGTGCTAAAGATGACAGCATAATTGTACATTTCAGAGACCGTTTCACAAGGCAGAGAATGAGAATTGCCCTGCCACCATTTAAATGTCAATTTAGAATTTCTTTCTAAAATTAAAACAGTGTTGCAGAAAACAAAGAGAAAAAAGGAGGGATAGAAAGACTGAAGCCAAATTTGAATTCTTGTCCCCTTTTTGCATTCCCTTTCTTTTAAAATGTGAGCTAAATGGCATTCTAAGAAGAAAAGGAGAAGGGAGAAGGCAGATAAATGATCAGCTGTAAGATTTTTCCCCCCCTTTTCTTTTGGCTATATAATATCATCACCGGTTTTAGTGCTAGAGCTGTTTAGATGATAAATGCAATGTGCATAGATTAGCTCCGGAGAAAATACTGCTACCTGACACTGAAAGCTTTGATTGGTTTCAGCCCTTACATTTGACTCTTTTTTGCCCTGATAACTTCAGCAGTATTTTAAGATTTTAATCTACTTTCTAGTCAAATACCCATGGATAGATCACTATTTTATTTATTATTTATGTTTCTTTTTTAGCTTTTGAAAGTAAGACATTATTGGGCTTTAGCTAAAAAAAAATCCCACAATTTCTGCAGAATATATTTTGCAAGCACTTAGGCTTCTCCAGTGAAAAGTGCCTGTATTATTCTGCAGAGACAGCTGAGCCACCTTTACAGATTGTGTATGCAGACCACTTAATGAACACGTGTTCTGAGAAAATGCATAAATTAGAGATATATCAATGTTTCCATAAGACCCTCATTTTTCCCCACAGCCTGTGCTTGTCAGCATGCCAAAGATCCCCTTCTGACTAGAGTCCCTCATTCGCTGCATCTTTTACCACTTTCTCCCTACAGCTCCAGACAAATGCCCAAATGAGAAAATGTAGCTGGATGGATGCAAGGAAATACAAATAATGGCAAGAAGTTTCCTTTCTGTCCCCGTGTTTCAGATCCCTGCCGTGTTGCCTCCGTCTTCCATTTTCCCCTCTCCAACCTCACCCTTACAGAGCCCACTCGATTTTCTTGCTTGTTCCTTTCAGCTGATCCCCTCCTGATAAATCCTTCATTTCCTTTCATATAAAAAACATTTAGCAAATTGTATCCACTTCTTACCATCTCTGTGTTCATTCATTTGTGCTAAAGGTTTTCCCTCACCCATATTTTCCATCTCATCCATTTAGATTATAAGCAGCTTAGGAAAAGCATTTGCTCCTCTGCCTCTGTACCTCATCTACCACAATTGTTGTTACTTGGCCACCAGCATATGAAACATGATTGATCATAATAATTCATTTCATTTCAGTCAACCCACTTACATCTCTGTGGTATAATTCAAGAACTATTTAAGGCAAACAGGAGCTTTTAATATATACTTTTCCTGTGTTTTAAGGGGCATGTTTCAGATTTTTTTTGTCATACAGATGTAAAAAAGGAGTATTTGATCTCAATGGTGTGCCGATTTCAACATTTGGTGTTATTTTGTGAGCCAGTTAAATGAAAGGAAAGCAAGCAGAAGAGAAATTGCTATGATGCTAAGTTATTGATGCTCCTTACCACTGTTTGTATATGCTCCTGGTTGGGATCTCACTAGAAATACAGTTCTCAAGTACTATTAATTTTGTATTCACTAAGGATGAATTTTGCAGCAACTTTTGAAGTTTAAATAGTATTTTAACATATGCAAGGAACAATATAAAAGAACATTTGAGTATGAAATACACATTAGAAAACCAGTGATTTTTTGCACCTCAACTTTTACCTGTGCATTTCTAAAGACAGAGAATATTGATGGAAAGTTCAGACACATGAAATGAAAGAGAAGATACTAGAAGCATGATAATAAAATGTATTTATAGAGCTGTCCTGTGTGAAACCATGACTAGGCCAAATTTTAACAAAGTGAAAGAACACTTTTCTTCGTATTAGATAACTAAGATATAGTTGTTTTAAACGAGTATCCATGTCTGTATAAACTAGCAGTTAAATAACATGTAACAAGTGGTTCATTTTTTACTGACATTCGTTTATATTACTTTTTTGTTTCACTACAGCTGTCTATGCTATGTGAATTCATGCAGCCATTAAACCACTTTTAAATTCTATAAAACTAACTAAAGCAGGAGACACTAGTTTTGACAGCAATTACGCCTCATGTAAAAAATATCAGTTCTAACTTTCCTGTGAACTTATGTCAAGAAAGATCCCCTTACTCTTGTAAGATACTTGACCAAAGAATAAAGCACAACTCATCAGTGTTCACTAGGCCTTTCATTATTTCTGAACATGCTTTCATCATGTCCTTTATTCTTTCCACTTTCAGCAACTGAATTCTCACTAGTATTCAGATATTGGAGCTTGGGAACAATCAATTGCTTGTGTTTGTTGGGGTTTTTTCCAAATATTTAACTTTATGTGATATGTTGGAATACAGTTTTTTCAACTGTCATCCTTTGAAAACTGTGTAAATAAGGTCACAAAAGATACTTAGTGATTAATACTGTTAGAAGGCTGATAAATTGTTTAATTTTAAATTCCGAGAGCAGCTATCATTAAGGAAGCTGATAGGATTTATCCGATATGATTTTTTTCTCCTTAGACTTTAAAAATACTCCTCCGGAACATTATTTTTGAGGTAATTTGTCTTTGATTTCAATGCATTTATCTAGAAAAGAATGATGGCATGACTCTATGAGCATGTGGCATCTAGCACTTAAAATTCTGCCCTGTTTGAGAAAAGAGTTCACACCTGGGAGAGTCTAGTTCACTAGACCCTTTGGCCGAATTGTGGCCCAGAGTGAACACAGAACACTGAAGATGTGTAAGCCTAGTTTAATAAATATTTATAGGTCCTAAGTATTCATTAGTAATTAAAATGTTAATGCTAATGCTTTAACAAAGTCAAATGTTGGGCATGCATATCCAGGGATTAATGCACTACAAACCCTTTCTCAGCAGTTGAAAGGAAGTTGACCAGACTCTTGGTCTCCTGTTAAGTGCGGCATTTTTTTATTTTAACCACCAACAGGTCCACAATAAACTCCAAAGAAAACTTTGTGAGACTACACAGTGTATTTGTAGCAGCAAATATTTGCAGGTTTTCTGTATCTGTGAATTTTCAGACTGGAAATAAAGCTTCTAGGCAAAAAAATGCAGTCCTTCAGAAGAAATGAGAATTGGTGCTGTTCTAAGTCCAAGTCAGCTCCAAATGTAAAACTATCCTCTAGTTAGAATAAGAACAAAGCAACACCATGTCAGACAAAGCCAAATTCCAAGGAACAGAGAGCTTCATTTTAGCACTTGCAGTGCCATGCAGAGGGAGCTGAGCCAGTAACAGCAGTGTGAGCCTCAGCCTGAGTTTCTGTTTTCCAGTCAGGTTCTTCCCTGCTAACTGCTGTTTATTTCAGCTGTGTTTTAAGGACTGCTGCAATCCAGCAGTCTAGGGAAGATCCTTCACTGAGTTCATACAGAGCACCCTGTTTGCTTCATTATACTATAACCTCAGTAACATAGGTGTTTTTTGATTAGAAGTAAATCTTCAGAGATTTTTCCTTCCTTACTATTCCACCATTTGAGCAATTGAAACCTCAATTAAGATGTCATTTTCCCCATCTAGTTAATGTTGTTGACACTTCCTTTCTATTGTTTTGTCTTAGTATATCCTAGATTTTAGTACGCTGAGCCTTAATCTTGCATTACAGTCTGTATACATTGTTGATACAATTTCCACCCATGAAATTTGTCCTTGCATTCATAGCTAGAACTTAATTAATGCAAAGGGGGACACTTACTTCTGCTATTATTAGTGACATCTGAGAGAGTGAAGATCTCTTCATAACCAAAGGAGACAGAATAGCTTCCCTAGACATTGATTGAAGGCACTCAGGATCCTACTTTTTACCACTCATTACGTAAGTAACTTAAAATTCAGTGTCAACAAATTAATGTTTCATTCCCTAAAATTAGAATTTTCTTACACAAAACTATTATTATACAAGTACCAGTTTATACTTCGTCTTTTTCCATGGAGAATTGATGACCTTTGAAAAAAAGGGATAAAAATTGCTATTATATCATAAAAGAACAGCAACAACACTCACCCCACCACCCACCCACCCCCCCACACATCCTCACCACTGAAATAAAAATCTCAACCACCTTCCTCCTCAAAACAGAGTGGTTTTACTTCTTCTGAATGCATAAGAAAGCTTTAAAAAAAAAACAAAACCGCCCTGCCCATCCAAAGCACTGGCTATTTAGAACAAATGTGTCCTGTAGGAATTCATTCTGGATCTCATGTTTCTGCTAATGATGATGATTATGATGAATAACTGGCTTTTGCTACTGCTTTTTCTGCTGATTCCTCACTTCTTGATAGAAGTATTGTTGCTACAGTTATTGCTGCTGGTCCAACTGCATAATGTGAGCAGAATCCACAGAGATACAAACAATCTCTTTAGCAGCCAAGTGAAGAAACCTGCAATTTTACAAACAGGAAGAAGCAAAATTGCTAGTGATCACCAAAGAGCACAGGAGGTGTTCCATAGAGAAAATCCCAGACAAGAACTGGAAGTAGTTCTGGGTCATGATGCTTTTAAAGAAACATGGAGCCTTAGGTTTTGGGGGATTTTTTAATTTTTTCTTTAAATTAGCTGGAATAGCCATGTATTAGAAAAAACCCAAAACCTAACAACAAAGCCATTAAAGTGTAACAGACATCGGTAGCAAAAATGGTCACTATCAGAGCCAAATGGGGACATGACTGTTGGCGTGATCTTCTTGTGATTCCCAGACATATTTAGATTACAATCCTTTTGTAAATACTCAGATTTTTAACTCACATGCTTTATAGCACTTAACATGTACAGCTCTGTTTAATGAATAGAGCTATCCTAAAACAGCCTGAGAACAAAGTAAGTCTAAGATAAACAAGCATATTTTAAAAAGGATGGCAAACATAAGCAAACATTTTTGATCCACAGCCAGTAGCTAACGATCTTCAAATGCTACAAAAAGCTACAAATGGTCTTTCTGATCAGCTTGGGAGCCTAAAAAGATATCAACTGTTTAATCTAGGGCATAGAGTATCTCATTTACAGGCAGCCTAATATCATAAAGATCTAATGACTAGCAAGATACTACATGATACCGTCTTCTATTAATTTCTTAATAGTCTTGTCCTGCAGCACAAAAAGCTCCTGTCATTAGTGTAGTTGATATTTTCATAATTTAGGGAACTTATATCGAATTAATGAACTAACGACACAGAGTTAGATCATTACCGTATTTCTGTAAGTATGTGCAACCTGGTATTTGGCCGTACAGGTAAGGTTCCTAAACCCCTCATAGATCTGAGCTCAGATCTGCTACTAAATCTTAATAGAAGTAAAGAGATGGAAACATCTCTGGACAAAAGGTATTCTCCTCAGGAGAGTTAATTTTCTCATGCCTGTCTGAAAGAGCTTGGTATTTTTCCACACTCCACTTTCCAAAAACAGGAAAAAAAAGAATCTTGATGTTTTGGTGAGGAAAAAGAAAAATAACTCTGAAAATTTTGAGGAAAAAGACTTTTAGGTGGATTTAGAATTTTAGTACAGTAGAGGGGAAATTATAATTTTGATTTCATAGGAGGACAGAGGGACATTGTTTGCACGTGGAATGAGTGTCAGGGAAAAAAAAAAAAAACCTGCAAGGTTCAAAAGTGCAGCCTAAGATGCACAAAATGATCTTATGTCCACGAGGTCCTGAAGAATTATCCTGTATGAAAATGACTGATTTGTTTTCTTTTTTTTGAGATTTATACACAGTGAAAACCATTGATTTTCCCAGAAACACTATGCAAAGACCAAAGGAACTTGAAAGTTTAAGTGGAAAAGCAGAAGGCTCATGCCATCAGAGACAAGCCAAGAGGACATTTGGAGACACACTGGCATGATGCAGGGATGTTTTTGTCAGACCTTGAAGAGAGCAAGCAGATTCAGCCTGTTGCAGCAGTCTGGTAAGTATTTAATGTGAAAGCTGAACAGAACTCATAGAATTAACAGTCAAAATTGCTGATATTTTGAGACTTTTCAAGGATTCCCAATAGCTTTAGTATTTGAATACTGAAGTATTGCAGCTGGTATAAATCAATTGGTATAAATTAAAGCAAGGAAAGAAACAACTTCTTTAAATAGTAACATAAAGAGAAATTTATAAAGGACTGTGCCTTTTCAGTGTAGTTTTAGACAAAATTTATCCTTAAATGGCTCCATATTTCCCTTGTTTATATATTATGACATGTACTGGAAGACTGGCTTGAAAAGAAGTTCTCATTACTGAGGAGACTAATTTTTCTGACACCAACTGAAGTCAGTGGCAATATTCCCATCTTCTTCAGTGGCTTCAGCACAGAGCCAAACTGAGAAATTAATCCTGAGACCAAACATGCCATTTGCAGCCAGGATGTCACATGACTCAATGCCTTTTTTGTAGAGCGTTGCTTATTTCAGTTCGTTTTACATTTGGTGCAGGACAAGCACTTGAGAGACGTTAAGCTTCCCCTATTAAAATGACTTGTTTGTACAGGCAGAACGAAATTTAGCAACACCAAATGCATGAAAGGATCCTAATATGTGACAAACAGGCTGCCTCGTCCCCTCCCCTGACCTAGGATGCTCCGACTCTCTGCAAGGGAACTGTCTGCACTGGAGCCCTCCCGTGGGCTGGCACGTAAATCTTAAAAATATCTTCGAAGCCCATCTGCTGTAGTGCTTCATTTTTAATGAAAATGGAAGGTGCCAACCATAAGTAGCTTTGATACGCCAAGTCTCTCCCGTAATGCCAGCCTGCTGCATCTCAGAGGAGTCAATTTAAACACACACATATTTCCAGGACTTGTTTGTGAGTTTATGACTAACTGTCTTTAGAGATGAAGTAAAAAAACCCCAAAAACACCGAATAATAGGCCATTTTGGCAATTAAGTTGTCAGTGTAAGATTGTTAGCTTCATTATGGTCTCATGAGTTTTGTTTATTTGGTTTTTCACATGTATTTTGTACAAGATTTGTATTCAGAAATAAACCCCCCTTTCCAAAGAAAATTTGTTATTTCTATTTTCAGTTGGAGCATGAATTTTTTCCTAAACCAAGTCAAACACAATAAGGATATCACCAACATAGTGCTAGATATTAATGTTGAATGGATTTATTTTCTTGTGGGGTTTTATATCTTGCAGACATGTAGTAGGAAAGCCATCACAAAATAACTAGGTATTAGCCCAGAAGACATCTAATTTTGTATCATACTTGTCCATGCAAGTCAATGTTTGCTATTCATTTCAGTAACAGTTGTTTATAAAATCAGGGAAGTTCTTTTTCTGTAAAGGTTTTACCCAGGCACAGGAAGTAAAATAAAAATATCCAGATGCTTGAGAGATTTGTCAACATTAATTCAGAGAGTCAGACTTCAGAAAATACTGGTTCAAAAATTTGTGGTTTATTTTCCTCACAATCTGGAGACTGAAAATGAGAGTTTCTTTAATTGCTTGCCTTAGCAAAGCATTGGAATAATGTGTAGGTAATGTCTCAAATATTTAAATAAACTTTTAAAATCCCAGAAGTAAAGTAAATCCAGATATTGACACATTAGCAAGGTCACAGAATTTACAATTCAATGGAAATTGAGAGGTACTAAAACACTCTGAAACTTGGATTATTTCTTGAATACTGCCACAGGAGCATTACATATTTACTGCACTACCTGGAGTATGATATTCTATAACCATTTGTATTCCTCCTATAAATCTGAGAAAAGCTCTCTCTACAAATGATTAGGGGATTAACTTTCCTTGTGAGTAGGTTCACATTATGCATGGTCAAAGTCATATCACAGACACACATGGAAAAGAACATTTCAAGGGTTATAATTACATTCACATGTTGCCTAATTGGGCCCTCAGGGGCCTAGTTCCTAATTATAAGAGGGTATGCAGGAAAATATCAGTAAAAAAGTATGTATAGAATGAGTATGAGATTAAATGGGTTATGCTGGCTGTATAAAAGCCATAAAACTTGATAGGAAAAGAATGCAGTAACTTGCCAAGTATCTCTAAACCATAAATGTTTTTTTGATGTCATTATCAGAAGGAGATGGGAGGAGGCTCTGTTGTTTCAGAGGAAGTCTGCAAACATCTATTGTAGCCTCAAGTGGTATTTTTACACAGTTCTAAGAAAATCAAGTAATGACTGAGCCAGATGACAGAGAAATGGAAAAAAGAAGAGAAACTTTTTAGAACAACTTTGAGATTGAAAGAAGGTGAAAGTAACCTAATGAACAGAGGAAGAGGAGAGTCCCTCACTCACGTATGTCACTGAGACCTATTAACCAGAAATTAAATGCTCTAAAAACTCCAGATATTCATTAATTAAAATTGCATAAGCTTTAATGACACTGTTTATTAGTTTAGCTAAAGGCAGAATTTTTATCTCCCATAATTGAAAACTATAGTTTATTACCTTGATTAGACACTAAGTAAAATATACAGGCTTTACTTTTTGCTCCATGTCTCTCAGAGGAAAATGTCTATAAGAATAAATTAAAGAACTTTTACGAGGTTGCAATTTATTTTATTTCCCGTCAAATGGTATTCTTTGGACATATCTATAAAAGTCTCACTGTTTATAGTAGATGTGTATGTAATATTACATTACACCTCATAAGAGAAACTGGCAGGAACCCTGAAGCTGAATAAGAACAAGATTGTCTTTATCTTTTAAACCTGTCATTTTAATTTTCCACTCTAGACAGTTCTGTATGAGTAGCCTGACTTAAGTTCCTGGTGACTGTTCGACCACATTCTTGTAACATTTTGAATTTAATACCTAATCAAATTGCTTTCCATATTCTTATCTTGATTTATATGAACTGGTATATTTGTGAGTATACCCAAAGGAATACAGTATTTTACAGCATTCTAAATGCAAATCCTGTTTTCTTATTTATGCTGTGGCCAGTGTAGCCACACCATTAAAAAGAATTTAAAATGAAATGCAAAAAAATTGAAATGACAATCCTTGCATTCTAACATCTTGAACAACCAATCTGAAGCTCCACAAGTTGTGGCAGCATGAAACTGCTGCGAATGAATCAGGCTTTCAGGCTTCACATGCCCAACCTGATCTTTGTGAAGTTGAAATAAAATGCCAATAAGAAAAAAAAAAAAACCTAAGTTAAAATTTATCTGTAAGTAGCTGAGTTGTAATGATATAATATTGTAGTACAAAATAGTTATAAGACTGCTGGTTGAGCCAGCCATTGGAAGGAGGCCATGAGGTGGTGAGGAGAGGTGAAAAGCAATTATTGATACCTTACCAAGAAAACATTTAATTAGTCACCTTTCTCCCATGGTACACTAGCAGGTTTTCATACAAAGACATGAATATTGACAGGGTGTCTGTGGTGACACAGAAATCTACATTACAGCATCCTCTAGCCCAGCTGTAACACTGATGCTGTCAGCCTGGGATTCTGGGATAAAGAACATATTTCTCATTTAATCAGATGTATACCAAGAGAGATTATTTTGCAGTAATCTTGATAGTGTGAATAGTTTTACTGTCTTCAGGTTTCTGACCTAACGTGCCTGAGCCAACTGGAAGAATTAAAATCTCAGAGTCATTATTTTAGGCCATTTTTACATTTGGGAAACCAATGCTGCATCATCTAGTGCTTCTGACTTGACATTTTCATCATATTCATAATTGATAGGGACATTTTATAGTCATGAGGTTTCAAATAATTATTAAAACTTAAAAGCACAAGTTTACCTCCTGAACATAAACCAAGGGAAATCAGTGCTGATACCAATTTCCTTTCTGAGAACATGGAGATATGAAGGTTGCTGTGATGCATAAAGAAGCATTTAGGAATATTGTTGAGGTTAAGGGTGTTTCCTCTCAAGAGGAAAAGAAGTGTTTAAGTAAGATTCTTGATATATGCTCTAAACACAAACAGAAGTGAGAACAGATTATGTGTTCTCTACTTGAAAAAAGAAAGAAAATAATCAGAGAATGAGAACCCCAAACTGAAGTAGATTAATTATAACAAGCTGTAGGTTATATCACTGAAAAACTTTGAGGCTAACTAGGTTTAAACAGCAAGTGCGGTAAAACTCCTTTTATTGTGACCAAGGCAGGAAATCTGATAACAACATTGTTCAGAGCCTTTTTTGAGTACAGATACAGTTTCTTGTAAAAGGATTCAATGGAGGACTGTTGAGTAAAGTTATAAATATTGACTGAAAAGAACACATTAAAATTATGAAAATAGAATAAAATTTACACATGCATCATGAAGCAATCTGCTATTTTTTATCCATAGTATTTAGGTTTAAAATTTTGAGTTTGCAATTTTAATGCATGGATAACTGTCCTGCCAGAAACAATTTTAAAAATAGCTGAAGAAATCTTTGGAAATCACTGAGGTAACACCAAGAAGGGAAACAACTACTAGTCAGTGTCCATAGTAAGGAAATTAAATAAACATTCTGTGATTGAAAAAGTTATCTATGGAGAAAATAAGCCACAGTGAAGTAAATGAGGGATTCTGTGTAAAACAACAGTAAGGAAAAAAATAAACCAAAAAAGTTCCACTTGGACTTGGTGGTTACTTAGTGAGACAGTTCAGAACTGCCCCTTCAAGACACGGTGTTGGAGTAATGAGGTAGAACTCATATACTAAGTCACTACTACATAAAAAAATCCCACATCTAGAGACAGGCAATTTTTAGCAAGTTATTTTGCAAATCAAGGAGAATTATCAGTGGGTGACAGGATGTCAGTCATGGTTTCAGTTTGTTTTGTTCTTCAAAGGGCCCTGGAGATCAAAATTCCCTTACTGAGCACCAGCTAGCTAATAGAAGAGGTGAAGCTGGCAGAAAACAGACACTTGGGGGTGGGAAGCATTCTGTCCAATTTCCACAGCAAATGAATGAGGTCACTGAGGGAGAAAGCCAAGGAAGAGTTTAATCTTTTGGGTCAGGTGTTCAAGGTGTATTTTCCTGTTTTCTACCTGTTCAGTAGACATAAGAATTTTTTGTCTCTCACATCTTTTCTTTCTTTTTGTTCACAATCTAAGATTTTTTACATTTTCTTACCTCATGGCTGTACAGTTTCTAATATTCATGGTGTAAAAATGGGAAATGATGGATTTTTTGATAACTCCTTGAAATCAGCCAAACATTTACTTTGTGTGCCATCACTACATCACTGTCTGAGAATAAGATAAGGCATTTGTATGGTCTAGCACTCTACCTCCAATGCAACTTTTTCCCCTGGTAGCCAGAAGAATCAATATAGCATTCAAAAGGAAATTGTTCTAATAGCACACCATAGATAACTTCTACATGGTTATATTAGTCTAATGTTATTCTAATGGATTAAGTTCTTACCTCTCCATAAAGTAGTGACAGCTAACAAGCCATGAAAGAATTAGACATCTTATTCAGTACTCTTATCTCTGCGGATGATCATATTAAACTGATTTTTTTTTCACAGAGAAAATTCAAGAGAGAGGAATGTGAGACTTGGTCAAGACTGCCCAGGGTTAACTCTGGTTTGATGGATGGGGAAGACCACATACATAAAGGGAAGAGTAGACCACTACAGGAGCAGACCAATAGCCAAGGTGACTTTTCACAAGATTCTGCTTTAATTACCCAGATTTTCTTGAACTACTTGATGAAAAATTTGATCACCTTTCCTTAGCAAGTACACTGTCAACTATAACAAGAATAACCCCAAGATTTTAATGAAAGAAAGCAAAATGTTACATTTCCAGCAAATCGTTTAGTTGAAAAAGGAAGCAATATGTTATGATGGCAATTCATGCTAGCCCTGAAGGGGTGAATTAGGTAAACCAGGTATAATGTTTCAACAACTACAAAGGAAAATTGGAAACTGTCACTGGCTGGGATGTTTTGTAATACAGGCATCATCTCAAAAATTTCCAGTTGTGTTTGCCTGACTCCTTTTGTTATCCAAAATCTCACCCAAATACAGTACATAGGAGTCAGTCTGAATTGATCAGGTAGAAAGATATTCATGTCTCTTCAGTGACATCAGTAATGTGCATACTGTAGTTCTCTGAATATTGATATTATGAATGTACTGCTCTGGTGAATAAAGATACATATTCAACTGAATTTCCAATCATTTGGAGTGATAAAGCAAGGCAATTAAGAGTTGAGTCTGCTGCACAGCTAGGTCAGTTATGATTTCCCTATTCACTCCTCCTTCCTGGGTTTTTTTTGTTCTCCACTTTCTGAAGACCCTGTTTCAGTTTCACTAATTGAAAAGCAAGGTATATATATCCCTATTATCAACGCTCCTCAGGGATAGGAGCCTTGTAAAGGTATTACACAATTTGTTCCACTACACAGAGCCTGCTATCCACCGCGGGCCTTGAAGAGAGTGCAAGTTCACAATCCTAAATTAATACTTATGTATCAAGAGGCAGATTTATATTCTTTACTGTGAAATAATGTAGTTCTTCCCTTAAAAGACTTTTTCAGTGGATATGCTGATGTAACCTGAATGCAGTCTGAATGTCACCACTATTATATACCTGAATATGCAGTTCTATGAAAAAAACCACATCAGCAAATGCACAGTAAATAACAGGCCTGAAATACCACAAACCTGCATTATATTCATAAGCAATTTCAACTCTATTTGCTTAGTTTTTCAGAATATTTTGATACAATACAATATATTGAAGAGTTTAGCTGTAGGAAGCTGTAGAATGCAAAATGTTTTCCCTTCTGTCTCTGGATTGGGAAATACAGGAATAACTCCATTCTTCTGTTCCCATAGTCCAAGTGACTAAGTCCAGCTCTATCAGTTCAGATATAAACCTCTGGTTAATTTGGAAATATTTTGCTGATAACAGGTTACCCTTCCATTTTTCATACTAGCCTGCAGAGGCAAGTTACTGTTCTCATGTGGTCTACAGTATGATACTAATTTATGAAATCTTCATAATGCAGCCAAGACCTGTATTCAGAGGAGGGAGATTTTCTGCATTATTTTTACCGTTATATTTACCACAAAGGTATCTCATGTTGGGTATCAATTGGTCTCCCACCTCCATGAAAGCATGAAAACACAGCACCAAAATGAGAGGTGCACTGAAACATTCAAAAAGACAGACTTGTTTTCAGCTAAACATTTTCCTGGAGGAACAAACAGGTACTCATAAAATCTTAGTTTTCATAATAGTGAAGTTTTTAAGAAAATTATTTACAAAAATAATCTTTGGAGTAATTTTAACAGATCTTAAGTATCGCTGTCTTTTCTCATATAAGATATTATTTAATCTGGTTCTAAATTACCCACTCTATGCCAAAAAATAAAGTCAGACCTTAAGAATAAAAAAAAATGTTTATTTATACCTAGAAAAGATCAGAGAAAGACCTGGACACCTGAGCCTGTTTAAAGTAGTTCTATTTCTCATAAGGAAACCTTAAAATCTAACATGAGTAGCCAGAGAGGAAAACTTTCACCTCATGGACCTCATGAGGAAAATGGAAGAATTAGTCATTTATAACTCATAGTAGAGAAGAACAGAAAGAATATGAGCAAACAACAAGTTATGTATTCTCTACCTATGTCTGCAATACAACTCTTCACCAAGAAGCATATTGACTTGCCATAGAATAATAGACCTTAGAATTCCATAAAATTGTCAAACAGTTGTAATTACTTTCATAAATAATGAAGAAAGAAAAAAAATCCTTCAAAATAAAGGAACTCTTTTTTTTTCCTAGCCTCGCATACAACTCACAGCTGACCTGAGCCATTTCATTACTCCATCCTCAATTAGTCTCAGCAGAATACTTTATAAAACTGAGCTCAGTAAGGCATAGTTCTTTTGGTTTAAAAGGGGTTAGGAGGTCATTCAGGGTTTTGCTCTTTTGGCCTTAATGTTACATTTTAAATAGAAAGGAATATTTTAGTGTCTTTCTCTATTGAAACTTCTCATTTATGGGGTTATTGTTCTGAGATAGTGGTACATGATATATAACCAGAAATTGTACCTCAGATCCTAGTAGATCATGTAGTTTGTATTAATACTCAGTACTCAGCAACTGTCACCTATAATTCAAGTCTTTAATCCTGTTTTATTCTATTCTAGAAAAAAACTGAAATAGAAGTGTAAGTTTATAAAGGTATTTTCTAGGATCCCTTAGACTTTTTTTTTTCCATGTGTATAAAACAACTTTCTACAGTGCACATGTGTTATTAAAGGCTGTTCTTGTTGTATGCTTTATGAAGTGGTAGGATATATTCTTTATACTTGCATAAATATTCCTAATAGAAAACTCATTTTCAGTTCGTAAATGTTTTTAAAACGTACATAAATTACATGTTACTGGTGAGATATTTGTGAAATACTTGAAGAAATCAGGTTAGGGCAAATTATTAACTGTCTATCCATGGAATAATAGAAATAATTAGAAGACATTTTTTCCACCATATATTCAAGGTCTTTGGAGTATCCAGAATAATTTCTCTTGCACGAGGGAAAAATCAGGTCCTGGAGCATGTGGTGCCTCACACCTTGTTCAACTTGGAAGTCTGGTGAACACTTATGGTATGACTTTCTGCAGATTCCCAGAGTCTTATTCTCTGTTATTCCTCTACAAATACTGGAGGAGTTTTTTCTATGAATAGTCTGTGTTCAGGTTTCCCCTTTCCTGGACTCTTTGCATGGGAGCTGCCCTCAAGGAATGTGTACAGGGTCCCTTGGGTTAATGGAGAGTGGTGAGGGGAAGATACACGGAGGGTCTTGGTTTTCAATTATAGTACATGGAGGTGGTTTTGCTTCTAAAAGAAGGCTCTACAGCACTGACAGCTCTAATTTAATTTAAGAGTAATAAAATTGGACCCAAGATTTTAAGGATTCAAGCTGTTATAAATTTGGCCTTAGAACATATTAGTACAGAAGATCATATCAGTTTATTAAAATGCAAAAGTCAGATACAGAGGGACACAAGTAACTCAGTTCCCCTCAGCACAAATATTCCAAGTGTGAAGGTAGATAGATATGGAGAAAGGCTGTTCTGCCCATGAGGTCTCTGCACAGTGACCCTTCCTGCCAGAGATCTGATGCTGTGATGTCTGAATCCTGCCCTTATCAGGAGCAGTGGGGAGGCAAACTAATGTCTTAAGGGAGTTCTGGCTGGTGCTCTGTGAGCTCAGCGACGGCAGCAGCCAAAGCAGAGCTGGGATAATTAACATCCCTCCTCTGGAAGGTGTGGTGCTGGAATAGGAGTGACAAAGCAAGAGGTGTGGTGTGATTAATGAGCAGAATGGGCTGCAGAATTAGGCAACCTGGCCGTTCGTACAGCGACCTCATTAAATATATACATGTGTGTAAATGCATGTCTTACAGGTATAATATTTCAATTGTCATAGTTTGTTTCTTGCATTATAATTAACCCCAGACCTTTTTTTTTGTCTTCTTAATTTAGCTTGCTTCTTGTGCAGTTGTCATTACTTTTTAACTACTAGGAAACCAACCATCTGACATTTCAATTTAAATCATCCTTGCCATTCATTTTTAATAACATTTATGAATCTCTGAGGTAGAAGGAATCTACATGCATTTTTAGAAAAACAAAATCAGCAGGAATTAGAAAATCCTTAGCAATGCTTTGAGCTTTTTCCTGAAGAAAAGGTAAAAAAAAACCGGAGGAATGCCGACAGTTTTTTTTCTATATACTTACATGGTCATGAGCATTTCAGATTTAGAAGGGCTTCTGAGAAAGAAACATCTTTCTAAAACCCTTAGGCCTTCAAAATGATTTGCGATCCTGACATTTCTCCATTTCACTATATCTGTCTGTCCATCTTTCAGCTCAACTGGAAAAATGAAATGTGTAGGTGATATAAAAATAATTCAGTTCCTTTTCCTTTCATAGGTAACTCAGAAACAGGTTAATTGGCATTTGTTATACACAGGTGAGAAGCTGAAATAAGTGGGCTCAAGATTCTGAAGTCCTATGGATTTTCTTTCTTTCTCAGCTTTTACTTAGATGCCTTAAACAGATATCAAAGTATTATTATAGGAGTTAGTCAAATTCAGCTTAATAAGATTTTCTGTTACTTTTCAAAGAGAATAAGCTTGTTTTCTTGCAATATAATGAATAATTGTCTTTTTAAAAATTACTTTAATTTAAACAATAAATTAAAGGAAATTATTCAAATATAATTTTTTCACTTCCCAAAAGTAAGTTGTTTTCCAGTTTTGTTTGAGAAGAATCTCTGCTGCAATGGTGGTGCTATTCTCTGACCTTTCAAGAGCTATCCTCCTTTTAAGAAAGAGCACTCTTAAAATGGCTAAAATTGCTAATGCTCACTATTGGGAAGGTTATTAACACCTCCACAGCACCTATTTTTCAAGCCACCATCACGTATTAATTCAAGTCCTTCTTAAAAACTTGTCCAATAGCACAGAAAAGTGGGTAAATATCAATTACGAGTGGATTATAATGGATGTATCAAACCCTGCCTAAGTAATTATATAATCTTTTCTGTGTAAGCCTTGACCCTACTTGAACTAAGAATATGGTAATGGACAAGAAATGATGGCTTTCAAGAAATTCCTGTATATCAGTGATATTAATTGTGCATGATTATCCTTCCTCTTTTACATGGGCACTGAATACAACATTTTATTAGGCAGAACAAAGTTTACCTTTTTCCTATGGTTAAGAATGAAGAAATATCTTTTTATTAATGTGGGACAAAGTTCTTCAAATATGGCATGTTAGAAAAATCTTTCATTCTTCAAATAGCCTTCATTGCTGCGATATTTTCCTATGCCTAATCTGAGTCTTTGGAGCTAAAATAATTATAATCAAAATATTCTTTTCTCACCTGAAATCACTAATAGGACATTTAGATGTTATAATGCTGTTAATATAATACCATGGTAAGTTGTCTGCAGTCAAGCTACAGCACAAATGGTAACCCAGGAAATGATCAAATATACCTTACGGAGTTTAGTCATAATGACTATTTCTGATATGCATTCTGATAACTAAATACTAAGATGCTTTGCATAATCTCTTCAAAATTCAACAGTGGAGCTAATTTCAGAAAGAAATTAACAGCTTGGGAGCTATTCACCCTCTGCTTTTTTATGGCCTTGAAACCTTCAGCTATTCCAGGAACACACACCAAGCTTCAGACAGTTTGCTTCCTGCTTTTCATGGGTGTCTTGTTGGCAGATAACAGATGAGAATTACTTGAATCATATATCAACTCTATATAGCATTTTTAATATTTCCCTCTGAAGTATAAACATTACAGAATTTTAAATTACATTTGATGGAAGCAAGCATGTTTTGGGCACAATATCTCAGTAACTTTACATTTTATTAATGATCTGTTGATAAGCACTCCTGGGCTACCTGAAATAGGAAAAATCACAGAACTTTCTGTGGGAAATCTCAGAATTCTCTGGCAGTTGCTATTTGCATTATGGTGTCATGTAAATTCTGTGCAGAGCTACAGAAGCATTACTAAATATATATAGATTAAAAAGCCTCTACCAGAGACCTTACAGCTTCATCGGAGGAGACACATGTAGAGGTAAAAGAGGGAGAGAACATCTCCATCTATCGCTTTAGCTTGGCAAACAGTCAAACTGGTACAAAATGCTGACTTACTCCATTAATTGCAACGTTTTCAATAGAAATAAGTAAATAAATAATATATAAAAAAGTCTTTTGCCATTGCCTATAAAAGGGAATATGTTTTATTTTCTATGTGACTTACAAAATTGTGTGGGTTGTTTGTCTTAACAAAGCTGTTTTGTTTGGTTGGGTTTTTTGAATTTTTTTTAAAGAAAATTTACTAGACAACCAGTGAAGTTTCAGGAAGTGTATTTGTCTCAGGGCATAAAAAGGAAGGAATAGATTAGACCAATGGCTCGGATACAGGAGATAGTACTGGGGACTATGACCACACTGATTTCCTCTGACCCCCCTAAATTTTAGTACACTTCTTTTCTTTTTAATGTGAGTGACAGAATAAAAAGTGTTAACTACTATTAGCAGGTTTGGGAGTCTTTGGTTATGTGTTTTTTGGGCTTTAGGGTAAAATTTCTGTAGACTGTTTTAAGCTATTGATTTTTTCTTTTCCTTGTCTCCACAAATGTATGGCAAAGTGCCCTACAAAGCCTGGGCTGGAAGAAGGGTTATAAACAAGAGCCCGTGGGCTGTGTTTGCCAGATAACATTTGCTGTGTTGAGTTACTTTCTGCTTCAGCATGATTTTCCACACCGAGGACCTATCATTTTCCTGTAGTCTTTAAAATTTCAAAAGAGGAGCAGATACAGTGGAAAATAAGTCCACACTAAAAGATGTATTTAAGTGAAGTATTTACATCTCTAGTGTGCTGCACTTGCCTGTTAGTGGAAATTTAGCAAAGACCACCAAAACAATTTCTCAGTAGCTGCAGTGGTAATGTCTCTCCTTATGACTCTGACCTCGATGCTCACTTATAGCCGTTGTGGGTAAACAGAACAGGTCTGGAAGACGTGCTAGAGAAATATAACCTACTTATGGAGGAAGAAATACATATATATACATGATATTAACCAAATAATATACACAAGGACTCTTGAACTTCAGAGGAAAATCATATTACTTCCCTTTTTCAAAGAATAAAGAAGAGGAAAAAACAATCATAAATGTACTTTTTAATAGCTCTTCAAAGAAACTACTTTCTAGTTTCTCTTAAAAAAAATTCTTAGGTTAAAATCATATTAAACAATATAAATATGTTTCAACGGTGACTGCCTATTTGTGCAGGAAAATAGGCATTTTCATAAGTATTTAACTGAAAGGGAGGTGGTTGGAACACTCTCAACGCAGCTGGCTCAATGTCTGATCCCTCACCACAGAGGTACAGAGGACACGTGTCTCATTTGGAGGTAGAAAAATAGTCAAAAAATAAGAGTTATCCCAGCAGCTACTCAGCTATTGAATAATGTGGTCAAAAGACACAGGTAAACTCAGGAGTATGCTGTACTACAGTCCAAGAAATTAAATAAAAGTTTTAAAACTCTCTCAATTGTATCTGAGGCTTATTAGTTTTGAATTTGTACATATATCCAGTTTACCCATGGCCTGGGTTGCCCTTCTTAATAACAGTCATCAACAGTTCATGAACCACTGAGCCCTGTGCTTGCATAGAGAGGGACAGAGGGCATTGTAACACGTCTGAAATCCAGAATAAATACAAAACGATAAATTAACAGTAAACATCTGGAATCTTGGCCCTCAGGGTGTGCTGGAATATATGAGAGTGTAGTCATAATTAGGTATGGAAAATAATAGGAAACAAAAATATTGTCAGCATTACAGCAGATCTCTAATCTTTTTAAAAATCTCTTAAAATTGTTTTTACTGTAATTGTCTGTATAATGCTTAATACAAAATTTACTAAGCACACCTGTTACATCAGTGCAACACTAATCAATGGCATCTCCCAGAGCCTTAAAGTCTTGCAATGAAACCTTACATTACCTCTCAAGGAAAATAGAATAAAAGAAATGGAAAGCAGATCCTGAACTGTAAAAATAAAAGAAACAAGCAAACAAACAACAAATAAAACTCCCCAAACAAACAAACAAACAAACAATACCAAACCAAAACCAAAAAACTCCAAACCAGACTATTCCATGCTGTTATTTCAACCTTTTTATGGATTTATGCTGACTGAGAACACTCAGCTTTCAGGGTCTGTCAAGTGCTACTTTGGGATCCCAGATCAATGTAAAAATTCAAAGAAACTTGAAGCTCCAAAATATTTCATTGTCTGCCTGAACTAGACACACAGAAAAATGCCCAACATCTGGGCTGAGCCAAAGCATTCAGGGAAAATTTACGTTCTTCTCATCACTGAGACTGTATTAAATTAGGAGGCAGAGCCACTGTGCTGTCAGCAGAAACATATCTGTGTACATGAGGATTCAGTGGATGCTAACAGAACTGACAGCAAATCCCAGCGAACTTCCTGTGGTACCAGCACATTTGGCCACTGCAGGATCGCAGTGTCACTGCCGGGCTCGCCAATCACCTGTGTGACAATGTGCCTCAATTACAAGCCCTTATAAATAAATAACAAGTCAATCTGAGAACTCACTAGCTGATTGAGATGAAAAATATGTTGAGCTTTGTGAATTTTTAATCTGAAATCCGAAGTATGACACGTTCAATGATAAATATTTATAAAACATCCAAACCACTTTCCACACGATCTAAGTTATATTTAAACTATCTTTAAACTATATCTGAATTCAATGAAGTATACTTACAGTATATTAAAGGGAAATGGAATAAAGTTAGCAGATCCAACTGCAACTGAATTTGTTGTTCCTGGCTGTGGGGAAAGCCTGCTGGGTTACTGAGGTAGAACAACAGCCCTCCTTAGACGGGTAGGGAGCCCCCAGAAAATACTTTACTTGAAGAACTGTTTTGCACAGCCCTGTAACAAGGCTCTCAGTCAAACTGCGGTGAGCATTCACCACAGACTGCGCCAGGAACCAGAGGGTGCAACAGGTTCCCATCACCCCCAATAGAAGCTTGGCTTTCTAACAGCAGTACTTGAGGAATGAAAGTAAATCCTTGTGAAATTGTGCTTCAGGAATTAAAAGGTTACATGGCTCCAGCTGATTCCAGCTAAACACACAAAATATTTTTTTGACTATGTGATAGTTACATGTGTACTATACATATCTAACTGTGTTTCTTGGAATTTGATAGGTTCTTTGCATGGGAAGAATTAATTCACTTTAGCTCTAAGCTTTCAAGAACTGAATATCACAAGAGAAAGCACTTGAAATCTCCTAACCCCTAAGAGGAGTTATAGTAGAAAGTATTGGATCAACTTCATTTCTAAAGGGTCAATACCACTTACAAGAAGGACAAGTGGTACAGCCTAATCTATGTTTGAAGCCCCTTATGTAATTAATGATTTCAAGTACTGTTTTCTGTGTTTTTTCTTGTTGGTTTTTATGAACTATGCTAAAAATGTTTTCTGTGTTTTGCATTTGAATGATATTTTTATCACAATTTCCTTAATTACAGCTTCTTTTGACTGACTCTTTCTTAATATCAACATCTGTATTTTATAAGCAGAAATCTGACCACCCATTTCAAATAGCAAGTGCATTGAAGAGTCTGTCCAAATCTAGGCTAAAAAAAAAAAAAAAAAAAAAAAAAAAAAAAAAAAAAAGCAGAAAATAGGGCTGGAAGGAACCTTGAGAGGTCACCTCATCCATTCCCTCTGCCCCAAGGCAGAATCAGTTATACCTAAAACATTCCTGACAGATATTTGTCTAACCTGTTTTTTAAAACATTCTGTGACAGAGATCTCATATACTCCCCAAACAGTCTACCCTCATGCTTAACCCTCCTTTTAGTAGGAAACAATTTTTTTATTTTGTTCTCTGCCTTTGCTTTTTTTCTATATTATCTAATGTAAATCTTCATTGCTATAATTTAAGCTTATTACTTTCTGTCCTGTGCAGCATGGATATAGGGAAGAAATAATTCCCTCGCTTTGTGTAGCAGAATTTTGCCTGTGTGAAGAGTGTTAAACTAGAGGAGGAGTTAAGAATACTAAAAATAGCCTCCAGCATAGTAAGTGACCAGTAGGGGAAAAATGGATACAAATGCGGAATGCATTGGAAGGGAGCCCAAAGAGCTGTAATGATCTGATAATTTGGCTAGACAGAAGGGAACTTGAATAAAAATTGCACATATGTGGCTCATATTGAATACCCACAAAAGAGATGCATGATTTCTGGCATACTGCATCTCAAGCTATTTAGTTTAGCAGTAATTAGCTGTAAACACTGGCGCAAAACTTTTGAGGATGCGGTTTGTTCTGGAGTTTCTTCTGGAATGTTTCAGTGTTTAGAAGACTAGGAAGAAAAATGTTCCTCAATTTCTAAGAATTATAGAAGCTAAAAACAAATAAAGGTAAAAATGGATGAGCTTGAGGCAAAAGGTGGAAATTAAAGTGTCTCTAAATTCTAAAGGAAGGTAGGTCAGTGAGTTGAAATTCCGTCAAATAATACCTTCAGAGAAGCAGTGCTAAAAATAAAATGCTGCTCTGTGAAGGTTGATTTGATTGCTTCCTAAGGACAATAGTAAATAATAAAAAATTTCAGAAAAATACTCACAAACCAATAGCTTCTCCAATAGCAGAAGAACAAATGCATAGTAAAAACCCCAAAGTATGACAGATACAAAAGGATTTCAGACACTTTTCAACGTTTTACTGCAAGCATCAGATTCGAGATTTCATTTACCACACTGCAAATAGGTAGAAGTTAGGCTCAACTGGTCTTCAAGAAACTCAAGGCTTTGGGTAGAACCACAGTGTGTAAAGCCCGAGCGATGATTTCAGAATGTAGAGATGGAAACTATGAAAAACAGCTTATGTTATTTTGTGCTGGTGCAGATAAATTAGCAGGAAACTGTGCGAATAAAACTCGTCACATCCTTAAAGCTGATTCCTTTGACAAGGCTGTTTTATCATCTTAAAAAATGAAAATACCCCCCTCTGCCATGAATTCTTTGTAGGAACACTTTCCTAATTGCTTTCTTTACTGATAATTTTTCTACATTTTATTGTTGGCAATTAAAAACATGTTCTGTCTTCTTGCAAGGTGAGTAAAAATGAAATATTAATTTGAATAATCTCCATGCTTATGTTCAATAATCCAAATCTAAAATATTATTAATGTTTTAAATTATTAAACATAAATTACAAGGCTGAAGCTTTCAACTTGCACAAGTCTCCAGGGTGAGTCATGGCGCTGTCGTCTGTTAATTCATTTTTACAAACATAATCTAAAGCTGTGGTGACTGAACGTATACACAGGCAAAATATTTATGTGAGAGAAGACCTTGAGCAATCGCCCATTTGACTTTTTTTTCTTGTTTTTTTTTTTCCTTTTCTTGGACCTAAATTTCATTCAATAATGATAAATTCCTATCAGCAACCTTCCCTTACCACAACAGAGTGGTGTTTGATGTTTTTAATCTTCATTGCATTCTCTTTATTCTCCACTAGTTTCATGTGAGAGGATTTAGAATAATAATTTGGATGGATCCAGCCTGCAGTATCCTGTGGTTCCTGTGTACAGGATCCAGCTGAGTCTTCTGGAAAGGAAAAGAGGCCTCACCGCCTCCCTGTGTGTCTCTACAGAAGGCTGTGCAGAGACCTTGATTATTCTGCCTTCCTGTAGATACAATGAATTTTCATTGAAAATGTGTCACTTTTCTGGTGCACGTGGGGAAGGTCATGCTTCAGTGTGCCACATTAGCATCTTCCCTGTAATCGAGCTGGCCAGATACTAGGAAAACATATACATTTTATGTATTTTAATTTGCAGGAAACAGAGCTTTCGGAGCCCAAGATACTTTCAAGTCAACTGATTTAACCAATCATAAAGTCTAAAGACCAAATATGGAATCAGTCACTATGAGAAGCAAATGTAACAAATAAAATATTAATTTGACTAATTCTGGTGTGTATTTTCCTCTCCAGTGTGCATGGTAATAGGATTTACAAATACATATCAAGGCAAGAACAAACATAAAAAGTATTGATTTATGTGATGCCACTGAGCACAAAAGCACTACGGAGTATAGTGAGCATAAAATACAGACAGAGATAAAAGAGCTATTACAATAAGCAAACCGATAGCAAAGGACAAGCAGGAAAAACACTGCTTTTCCGTCATGCCTTAATGGGATTATTGCATTCGCTAGCTTTTCCAAATACTGATTTTCACTTACTATAAGCCTTGGGGATATTCATCAAAAAGTGTTTCCAGTAATTAGAACTTCGTGAAGAATTAAAACATTGACAGCACTGAGCAGCAATGAAAACAAAATTCTAAGGTTGATCCAGGAGTATTCACAAGCTGAAATATGAACTTGAGAAAGCAGTCAGCTCCTTGGCAATGTCTCAACCCATGGTACTTCAATGAATCATTGCATTTGAACATGCAGATGTATTTCTCTTAAGCAAATGATCAAAAAGAATCCTTCTTAATTTATGATTTGAATATATTTTTCCATCCAAATATTCAAGTTTCAAGATCCTTCCTGGTAGAATTCTTGTATCGACATAAAATAATTGATAGGAAGGACTGAGCTAAATATGAAAAGTAAGGCTCTTTGTATTAAAATAGCAAAATGGGGGAAACACCACAAAACCAAACCCACTCTGTTAATAAAATTCAGAGACTTCACCAGCACTAAGAAAGAAATTAATTTCTCATCAGCTACTCACAATCCTTTATTTTCTTGCATCATTTATGTAAAGGTGCTGGGGAAGGGAAAAAAAAGTCGTTAAAACAGTCTGTCTGGTTACCTGGGTCAAGCTATTACAAATTTTATTGTGTGAGCTTTAGTATCAATGACTGTTTTCTATTTCTATTTCCTTTTCCCTTGACTCCCTGCTCTGATTTGTCTTGACCTGAACTGTTTTGTTGGCTTCTCCGAGGGCAGCCGGCAGGTCGCACTCCGAGGTGTTTCATTCTGCAGAGCCGAGCGCCGGGCAGCTCCTGCCGCCCACAGCAACCTGCAAACAGCTTCTGACAGGAATGGGCTCACAAGAGAAAATGGGAAAACTGGTGTTGCTGCAGCATTTCCTGGGCAGAGTAAGCTGTCTGCCATATAAATTTTTCACGATTTGTGTGCAAAAGTAATATAATAAGGATATAACTCTTGTGAGCATCTTGCTCTCGGTGTCCTTCTGTTTAGCTGATCTCCCTGGAAAAGTCAGAGCAAAGAAGTGCTTGAAGTAGAAATGGGGTGAGGTAGGGAGTGGAAAGGGGAGGACACTGTGTGCTCAGTCTTGCCCTTGTCAAGCACAGGGGTCTCTAGAAGAAGCGTTCCTGGTTCGAGAGGGTATTCAATAGTCACTCCTGCGCAGGTTGGTATTTGGTCTTTTTTAGCCCTTCCTGGCAAGTCACCAGTGCCCTTGTTTGAGTCTGCATCCAATGTGCTCCTGAATGTTCTGGGTTTTAGACAAGAGCCTGATCAGATTGTTACCTGTCATCTGTCACCTTTTCTGGCCCGTTTTGAGCTGTGGGTGAGGGTGTTAGGGGATGTCTCCTGGCAGAACAGGGACCACTGGCATACTAAGGGGAGTTTGGAAAGGGTAGAAATTAGTCTGATAGGTGAAGTGCACAGTAGGCCCCCAAGAGGGACCATGATTGGATGCCTGCTGATCTTCTTTTTTTTTGCATATGAGGTGGCCAGGCCATGATGCTCAAAATATTTAAGAGTGGAGTCCTGGAGTGTCAGGATGCCTTTCAAAGCCAGCAGAGCTACCCACACAAAAATCTCAAGCTGTAGCTTCCAGGTGTTAGCGACCTGGGGTGCACAGCCAGGGATAAGATCAGAGAAACCTCTGGTGAAGATATCTCTCCTAAAGGGCAAACATACTGTCTTTAACCTTTGCTGTTCTATTTCTTATGTCACCTCTACCTTTGCAGGTGACTAGAGAAAAAGTACAAGCTGCCAAATCAATAAGTGGGAGACGAAAAAAGGGGAAAGCAGTTGGTAATGGCAGCTACCAAAAGCAGCCAGCTGCTAAGGCTGTCCATATCTCATTCACAAGCTTATTGTAGATCAGAATTTCAGCAGCTTTGCTGAGCACTTTGTGCTTCATGCCAGCTAAATGACACAGGCTGTAGATTTCCAGCTCTTCACAAGATTAATGGGCTTTAAACCTGAGGTGAAACACGTTCTAACAGGGTGCTTATGTCAAAAAGTACCCTGTAACTTTTATTTTGAGCAGCATTAATCCTACAGGCCGTTACGTGCTCACTCCTTCATCCCTGTAATGAAGATAACCTGCCTCTCCTGTGGCACTTGGATTAGATCTTCCTGGTGTTTATAAAAGATAACCGAGGTCTCTTTAGGACCCTCTGGACAACTCAGCAACATTAACAATAGTCTCTCTTTATTTCAGTGCTCTTAGGAGCTTATGGTTTGGGGTCAGCTGAGGCAAATTGGCAGAGCCTAACCAGTTCTCAGTTGGCATAATTTCTACCTTGGCAACATTTGTTTAAAAAAAATAGGCTCAAACAAAGAAACTCCTATATTTACTTAAACTGCTTTAGATTCTTCTTACTGTGATTGAAAATGACTGACAATATGGAGGGACAAGCTGTCCTGACTTAAACATCCCTCTTTAATACAATGCTGCTAGAAATACACTTGTTATGAATCTGTTCTCATAAATTGCACTTACTAATTTATGTGCTGATGTGTTTTGTAGCTTGGAAGTCATGACTGCTTCAGCACTATCGTGTGATGAACAGGAAATAAATGCTTTGCTTTATGCTGATGGATTCTGAGAGTTGGAGCCGGACAGATTTAAATCAATTTGTGATAATGACATTGTATACCAACACATGATCTGGAGTACGCATAAATATAGAAGAGAAACAATTAAGGACCAGCTGGGGATACAGACACAAAGAATTCTAAAGTAGTAGGCTTTTAAGCCATCAAAACTGCAGGATTAGTGGGTTAGGGATTAATATGAATCCTTGTGGGTTATATACGAACTCTTGGGATCAATTTCTATTCCAAATAGTTTACATGCTTTCTAAAAATATATAAACTAATACTCTAAACTTCACACATGTGTATACTGATGAGGGCACAAGGGAGCCTTCCTGCTTCAGGTAAAAGCTAGTGACAACCTAAGAAGGTTCTGAGCCGGTATTTTCACGCTGAACTTCAAAACAAAGCAGAAATAGGATTCAGAAAGCAACCAGCACTGAGCTCAGTCTCTGTGCTAAGTCACAAACCAGCTAAGCAAACAGCAAGAGGGGACAACTGCACCCAAGAGAATGTGAGTTCTTTGTGCCTAGATGTTTCTGTGACTTTCTTTGTTGTGGGGTTTCATAAAGTTTGGCAACTTTGTTATAGAAGATAAGTTTATAATATTGAAAAGGTCGAAACAAAAATTGAGCACTACTGGTCATTTTGAGGAATTGGAAGTTTCTTTTTTGGCGTTTTATATATTGTCTGCCCTGCAGCACCAGGGACCCGTGCCTTGGAAGTTTGTTTAACAGATAGTCAGATTTGTTGGGAAATGTGTTCTGTGGTGTCGCCAGGTAACTTTCCAGTCTGCAGAAGATTTTTCTCACCTATATCATCTGTGCTTGCTCTTTCAGGGAGCCATAAAACTAGTTTAGGACAATCTAATTCTACTCAGATACTCAGCCTCCCCTCTGGAGGTCCCCATCTCCTCTGGGGTTGGAAGGGGAGTTCCTAGAGCCTCACTTGTGGCTGGACACGTCAGATTTTTGGGGAACTAGGCCTAGATTGTTGTCTGCAGCACAGTCTTTGTTTTTCAGTCATTTCCTATTCCAGGGGGGTTGTATGTGCACTCTTGTGGCATACCTGAAGCACACCTGAATACCCAAGGTGAATAGACTCTCCTAGAGGCAAGGAAAGACAGAAATAGTTTTGTGATTTCTGGAGCTGATGCACTCCTTTTTCTGCAAATGGAGAAATTGTTCTCTGTTGCCTGGTCGGGTGAAATTCATTTCTAGGGAGGGTCTCCACGGGAGCAGCATCCAGTCTGAATCAAGGTTACCATTCTCTAGCACCCTTTTAGCTCTCCTTTTCCCCTGCTGCATCCACTGCAGGCTTCTCACTTTAATTCTGGGCTGTGAAATCTATCCATCCTTTTGTCACATGCCTAGTAATTACTGTGGGTGAAAGTTTATTCCTGGGTGCACATTGTTTTGTATCCCAAGATTTCTATCAGTTTTTCTACATAGGATTGGAAAATAATTTTTTAGCATAGAGTTGTCTGTATAACCAGCAACTAAATTAGGCGCAATTAATCTGGGCCAGAATCTGATCTCCAATATTCCTCTACAAGCCTGGAGCAGGTTTTTGGATTACAAGAAATTATATTCTGTGTTTAAATGAAACACAGAATCTGGCCCTTCATGCTCTACCAAACAGATGCAATTAAACCACATCTTCCCTACCTGCTTCCATATATTTACATTTAAAAATATGAGCAGAAAATGCCATCAATGACTGCATTCTGCCTGATTCCTAAAAGCATGCAGCAATATAAAATATTTATTTTAGAGAGTGAGATGCTTAATTGTACTCAGACACCTCTGGAATCCACTCTCATTCATTTCTATACAAAAAGCAAACAGACAAAAGTCTGGCTGACAGCTTGCCAACACGCTAATTAACTTTCAGCTGCAGCATTCCCAGCCAGCCTTCGCTCACAACCTACACACCCTGCCAGGATGCACAACAACAAAATTCAACTTCAAAATATAGAACTGGACAGAATATAGAGAGTGGCTTCACAGGAAATGAAAATGTTCCACATGCAAGCATAGGTTATACCTTTTTATTATTTATTTAGGATAGACCTGCATGTAAATCATTCATAGCTCAATAACTCAAATTTTATTATTATTCTTTTTTAATTCACGAAATTCAAAGATCTGAATTCAATTCATCCACACACGTAAGTCTCCTCTTTATTGTTTTGTTGCTGCATATATTTCCAAATGTGTGCTTTTTTGCAGTGGAATATAGTACAGGTGGGAACCTTCAGTTTCCAGCTTTTTAGAGACAAAACCTCAAGGTTGAGAAACTCTTACAGACCCCCTTCACTTTCTAGTGCTTGCCCAAGTGACATTGATGTTTGCTCTATCTTTTATGTTTTGCAGGCTGTTCAAACTTTCCCCTAGTGTAAGACAAAAAATGTGTGCTTATGGGAAAAAGAAGATTCCTAATGTAAATTACAAATTTAATTCATATTTGCCCTCCTTTGTCTTTAACCAAAATTAGCCCCCTCCCACCCCCACATCTGTTCTGCTTCTGGTCTCTTCCCCCCTCCCATCTGCTCCCACTCTCTCTTCCCTCCTCCCCCATCTGCTTGAACATCACTAACCCTCCAGGGATCCCTTTTCCTCTCTTTGACTCCCTGCCTATCTCCCAGCTGGGCTTGCCTCTGCTATCTGAAAACAAAATGATAAAAACAAGTGTTTCTGATGGAGAGAGCAACACACGTACTATTGTTAGTGAACTTCTGCAAATTCCTCTCCTTGTGCTCCACAGAGAAAACAGAAAACAGCTCCCTGACTTCTGAAGCACAATAATATCACACCACATCTGAGTGTTCTCAGAGGACTCCGGCCCTTTTAATGGATGCAGTTGAGTCATTGATTAGACAAGCACCCCAAATGTTTTGCTTCCAGTGGGAAGCTTTATTCTTTTGCCTCATTACCATGTCCGTTGTGAATAGCGCCAAGTAACAAAAGCAGCTCTTAGGTGGTGGGTCAGGCGCTGTTTTCAGTTCCCATCACTTCTGGGAGCTGCAATCCTGTCTGATCTGGCTTTGATGGCTGCAGGTCCAGGCGATGATGAAACTGCAGTTGACATCCAGTTGCAAAGGTCTTTGAAAACACCGTGTTTTCTGCACCATCCATTTTACGTGGGTCCTTTGATTGCCCTGCAGTTACACTGCCTTGAAAGTGGCACATCAGAGCAGAGGGTGCTTCTCTGAATATCACAGAACTCATTTTCAATTATTTTGCTGCTGTTGTCTTTCCCTATACACAACATAATCACTGTGGCCCTCACCTCAATTGTTCATCAGTAGCTATGGGGAATTTGGCAAAATGCTGTGGTATTTTTCAAGTATTCTTCCATGGAGCACATGTTGGTGAAGATTTCAGGAAGTGTTTTTTGGTGTTATGTAGCTTAAAGCCATATTTTATTTTGCCCGGACCTTCCATGGATGCACAAATTTACTGTAAGCCTTAGGAACCATGGCTGAGGAGCTACAGTACTGTATTGCAGAAATCAGCCTTGAACTGCTTTGCCTGGAGACCTGTCAGTTTTATTTAAAACTAAAAGAAAATATGTGTATTGTTATGGGTGTCTGGCTCCACAGTTACTGCCTTTCCTCCCAACCCAAAGTTAGGTCAGTGGAAATATTTTTCAAAAGCATGCAGAATTGAACAAATTTGCACTGAACATATATGAACCAAAAAAAAAAAAAAAGAACTGAGAAAGTTTGCTGTAATACTGTCACCCATTTTAAAACAACTTTGTAGTTTAAATATTAAAAGTGTTGTAAAATCTCATTACAATATCTTTCTCACTTTATTGATAGTCTAATTGTTTTGATGGTAGATGGTTTATGTCATAAATTTTGTGGTCATCAAATACACTTCTAGCCAGTAGGGTTTTTAAAATTGACTATGAAAGAAGAAGAAATTTGTGTTATTGTTATATATATTTGTATGCAGTTTCCTATGTTTCACTGTTGCTATTTATCCAGGGAGAGGTTGTGATGTACCTTGGTAGAAAAGTAAATGAGAACAACTTTCCTGGGGAAAAGATAGTTCTATTAGGCCCATGATGACTTTAGTGAAAGCAATGGTGCATCTTCGGAGAACATATGCTAAATATATAGCTTGAGGAAAATATATTTTAGTAATAAATAGAATGATTTTTATTTTTATAAAGTTGAGATAATTTTCCCTGAATTATTAAAAAAAGAAAACACAAAAAAAACCAAAGCCAAAACCCCAAACAAAACTTTGCTTAGAAAACATTCCGTGAGCAATTATTCTTCAGCTTCTTGTTTCTCTAGCAAGGACAAGGAATATACAGCCCCTGCAGGCTTAACAAGGTTTATGTATTTTTCTTGTATTAGAGAACAGGATTATAGAGAAGGCAGCATCCACAATGTTTTCAACTTTTACGACAAATTCAGCTACATGTTTTGTCATGTGGATTTGCAATCCCTTTATGAATAGCTGAAGGGACTTCTTACGTAAAGTGATTGAGACGAGGGAAAAAAAACACGAAACTGTATTGAACATTAAATATGAAAATCAGTCCTATAATATTTTATATGTTAAGAATCTTGCAGCAATTTATAACATTTAATGAATGTTTACATCTTATCCGAGAGGTAGTGTTTATTCTCCCCATTTTCTCTGTGCAGTATAATGATATGCTGATTGAGTCCCGCAGGAAGTGTTCCATAGCTCATTTCATCAGATTGGGCCTGAAAGGATATAAGTGATTGCCCAGAAAATCTGCAACAGAACAGGAAATGGGTCCCAGATTACACAATTATTACTCCTGTACTTTTAAATAAAACTAGTCTCCCAACAGAGGCCCCAAGCTGAAACTGCTACAGGATTTATTCTGAAGTTGAATAATACCACTAAGATAAAATATCATAAGGTGAATTTTCAGAATAGAATTCAATCAAATCTCCAAAGAGAAATTTAAAACCAAGTTTTATGAATTAATCTGCTTTTTTCTTGGATAATGAGTCTAGTAGTGCTTAGCCAAATAAAATACATGCAATTTTTAAAAAGACATATAGAAGAATAAAAAAAAAAAAAAAAGAAAATGTTACTATATAAAGCCCTAACAAGTAAAATGTTCTGTATGGATTTTTTTTTTTTTTTACTATTTAATTTTTGTTATGTGTTTTGTTTGGCTAAACAAAACCACAGTATTTCCAAGGTAAAAAAAAAGCTAAAGACAATAATCTAAATACAATCCAATGTGACTGTTAAGTTTTTTCAGCCTGACTTCTACTGCAGGTTGCTGCTAGATTTTATTTCTATATCATTTGGAACATCTTGTTAGGAGTCTAAAGCCGTGGTGAGGACAACAGAAGTCTTATCTGTTGGGCTTCTTTATTGAATATAGGTCCATATTTTGCACGGCTGCCAGCATCCAATTTGTTATCACTAGGAAAAGGTGACAGCATAGTCATTTGAAAATGTTCTTTACTTTCATGTGTTTAAGTATGCATTCTGGTATTTTCTGATTTACTGGAATATTCATTGCATTTTTTTCTGGAAAAAACATCTCTATATAATTAAAGAAATAGAATTGGGGGTGGGAAAGAGGGAGTTTTGCCATTAACCATAAGCAAACTTGGTCCTTATCTCTAGAATTTCAGACAATGAACATTAAATGTTGATTTGTAGCTCAGTGTCTTGTCACAGGATATCAGTCTGACACGTATAGAAAAGATCCATCAATTTTAATAAAGTCTTGCCTCTCCCTTGAGTTAAACAACCCATGAAATTCTCTGTAGGAGAAAGATGTAATGATGCTCAATAATTACTACTTTAGAACAATATTTAAATGGTATAATACTAACTTTTGTACCTCTTGGTGAAAGAAAGTCAAGTCTATGTAGCTGTAAATGGGTGAGAAGAAGTCACTTGTATAACTTGATACTTCTTTATGCTGTTTACCACAGCAATATTAGCATTGAGGCAGAGGGCTGAGTAGAGGCTCAAAATGAAATTGGGGATACAGGCAAGACTCCTTCCTCCAGTATGCTGAGGGCAGCTTGTAGATATTCATGCAAAGTGAAGCAATGCTATTGACAACTTCCTACATGTACCAAAATGTAAGAAATCCTAAGATAAATTTAACCACATCGAAGAAAAGAGATGTCTGTTATCTATAAAGACATTCCTGGATTTAAAGACTTTTTTTTAAACTTTGTCATACTAGAGATGCTACGCAATCAAATCAGAAATTGGTCATACACAATAAACAATTGACTGTGCATTGCAACAAAACTGCTCATCAAAGCTTCTTAAGTGAAATTAATAAAATAAGGTGTTCACTTTAAAGAGCTGCAATGCTTTCTTCTTCGGTACAGGAGAGTATGATTGTGCTCCCTGCTCCACCTCACAGCACACTGACACAAAGATATCTAAATACACTTGGGCTAGGTCCCTTCCAACTGAAATATTCTATTCAATTTTTTTCTTAGTAATTAAAGGGAAAACATAAACACACTTTTTGAAGAAAGCAGAAAACTGTGAGATGTAAGATGTGGCAGGAGACTACCAAATTAAAACCTTGCACCAGTGAATCTCTCTGTTTTCTGTTTCTTCAAGGATTATGTCCTTGACTAGGACATAATTGTCTGAAGAGGATACAACAATTTTTTTCAACTGTACTTTACTTGATAAGAAAAAATCATCCACATCCTGGATTTTTTTTTTAATTCAGATATCTTGCTGTTTTCTTGATTTATTGGAGGATCAGAAAAATTATGAAATTTACTATAGTTTAGCTCCATGACTTAGCTTTTTTAAATCAGGTAGATTAAAAGTTCAGTACGTGTATACAGATAAAAATAATACATATTCCTTCTGAATAAATAGAATTCAAGGAAACTGTTCATTTACACTCAGAACTTGAAACGAAGTTTGAGTAAATTATTCAGTGTGAATTATTTGTTCAGCTCTCTTCATTATACCTTTGGTTTGCTTGATTACTACTAAACAGACTTTGCCAGAATAAGATATTTTCAGGGACTGAATCAGGAGTATGAAGGTGACCTTATCTTACACCATCAAAATTAGGATGCTTTGAATTATCAATTCTAAATCCTCTATCTCTTTGCAAGGATCATATCCTACTTTTATTTAATCAGAAAAAAAATGCTTCAGATATTTTTTCTTTGTTAATATATCACATATACAAATGCCAGCAGTCAGTAATCATAAGAAATCATAAAATATCAGATCAATGAGCACAAGCAATAGTTGAGGAAAATCTCTTTCAAAAACAAACTTCACTTTTAGCTTTCAGTTAAAGTGAAAAATTTCCTAATATTAGAAACAAAAATCCTTTTAATTCTTAACTTTTTGAGTGTAAGGTAAAGGTTTTTCTTAACATTCTCAAATTCTAAATATAATCAGATTTTCATATTTAGCTAAAAGAACATATTAGTTGGCTGTGGAAAAAGAGGTATAGATTGTGTTTTTAATGTTATTATGGGATTTGACTTTACAAAACCTTTATTTCTCATTTTTAAAGATAATTACTTAATCTAGAAAAAAACTTGTTGCTTCCAATTTAATAAATTTGTTCTGAATTTTAAAATATAGCTGGAAGTTTAGGGAGGGTATAAAAAGAGAACCTGTAGTATCTAGCACTAATCTTATTTAAATGGTTGCCTTTTAAACCTGAGATAGTCCAGATGTGCTTGGTGGACTTCTTGAGGCTGGCAGGGTTTGAATTCAGCCAAATATTAAAAAAAAAAAAAAATTAACTGTTTGGTCTTTGTCCTAAAATATCCTTTCTGTGTGTATATAATACAATAGGAGAAGACAATGTTAGACAGTGACTCTAAATAGGGATAAAAAAATACTACTTTCTAATGTTTTTCTTTTTGAAGACAGATTCATTTACATCAGCTCCTCAGAGTCAGCCTGCAGAAATGGAGCATCTAGGATTTAGTAAGCCGCTGAAATGCTGTCTGTCGCAGGTCTACAATATCTTATGAAAGAGAAAGAAAGCAAGCCATAAATTCTGAATTATACAGGTCCTTCTAAATATTTAGTGGTTGAGGAAGGTTTAGATAATCCATAAAAGAAAAAGCAACACAGAAAAAAATAAGTTTTTTTCCAAGGTTCCAAGTTTTTATGCCCATTAGTTTTTATATATTTAAATTAATATAATAGGATGCTGTCGTTTGAGTTAGTAGCTTGATTTCTGCTTATAGATGGCAATATTAATTATTTTTACAAGCAATAGTACTAGACATTACTTGGTTAGCAGTTGAATAGATATGCATAATTGCTCTAGTCCCTACTGTTCAGAGCTTGCTTTTGGTCACTGTTGATCCTGTAACTGGAGATAGAAATGCTTTTGGTCACTGCTGATCCTGTAACTGGTGATAGAAATGCTTTTGGCCACTGCTGATCCTGTAACTGGAGATAGAAATGTATCAAACAGGACATGGCACTGCTGGAGGAGGTGCAGAATGAGACCCCCCTTCCTTGATAAAGGAAGACCACCTGAAAAAGATAAGTTGAAGGATTAGTAGAGTAAGTGTGTTTGCTGAAGTGCTTTGGCAGGTCGCTGGCAATCAGCATTAAGTTAATCGTGGCTGTTTCCTGAGGGCTGCTGTGGTTGGGCTGCTCCTTCTGGAGTGTGAGGCTGGTAAGATTGACTGAGCCCTGCATGGGGCTGCCTGTGCTCTGCTTGCTGCTCTGGGCAATGCTGGCTGCACACCATCCCTGCCACTAATCCAGGGATGTACTTTGTCTCCTTAGTAATCAAGGAAAGATGTATATGCATTTTGTGCCCCAGGTGTGTAGTGTACAATAATGTGTTCACCTTGTTTGCTGAGACTGAGTTACATAAAAATATATATATTCATTTTCTGCCTCTAATTTTGGGTGGGTTGGGGCTTCTTGTTTGGATTTTTTGGTGGTTTTTTGTTTTTTTTTGTTTTGTTGTTTGGTTTTTGTTTTTTGTTTTGTTTTCTTTTGTGGTGAGTGGGCAAGGAGTGGTTCTTCTCCCAAAAAAGATTTTGTAGAAGTGTTAACAAAGCTGCTGTCAGCTACTGACTGAGTCTGTGTTTTACATTCTGTTTCCAACTTGGCATAAATCCTAAAATTAATAAAATGACGTGGTGTTCCTCGTGGTAATTAAAGCAAGATGACTATTCTACAATAATAATCCTCTTAAATAGTGAGGCATATAAACAATGGAAAGATAATTCTTTGCTCAGCAATGTAATATACTGGTAAATAAAAAAAACAGATTACTTTTGAATTGGTAAACAAGTAATCCTGTTTGTTTCAGTCAGAATAATGAATCTCTATTTGTGTAACAAATGTGCATTTGGTTTGTGACCCTGAAGATATAAGGTAGAGTTTGGATAGTTCATGTGTTCAGAAATAACTGTTTTATCAACTGGATGATTCCGAGCCTGAAGCATACATCATAGCTAAGGATAACAATCTATTTCATCCTCCTGACTTTATATATTCTGATAAATACTAGACAAATAAAGGTGTAAAATTCTCTCTCTCTTATTTTTTTTTAATCCCAAAACTTAGAGGTAAGTTGTCTGTGCTATAAATATTACACAGATCACAAACATTTTTGCAGGTGTATGTTTGATGCTTGTTCCTTTTATTTTGGAAGAGCAGAGCAGGTTCCTTAACACAGACGAAATTGCTCCTATGCAGAGGCAATCAGCCCTAGGCAAGAATCCTTCCCAGATGTAAACAGGTGTCTTCTGAGAGAGGAGAGGATGGGAGAAGGGGCTGGAGCAGCCACTTTGGTGCACGAGATGGGCGTGGGGATTTTGCTGCCCACTCCTGACTGAGAGTGGACCAAAGGGCTCAGCAGGTGTTTGGCAGTGGAGCTCAGTAAGAGCAAAATTGTTGTGCTTTGAGCCTAGGCCTTATAGTGCAAGGAAATCAGCTCCAGGGGCAGCACGGCCAGCCCTGCCTGGGGAGCTGGGTGAGCAGAGAGCCAACTGTGTCCTGTAAACCCATTTGACATGCACCCAACCCAGAATGCAGACCACAGGACCTGGATTCCTTACCTGTGGTTGATGTTTGCGTCTTGGTGTTTTAAATGTTTATGGTATTAACCTATTTTATTTTTCATTTTGTCCATAATACTTTGACAAAATAACTAGAAATATAAGGAAATGTGGCAATGCATCATATAAATGAGACTCTCTATGTCTCACATTTTTATAAATCAGAACACAATTTTTCTCCAAAATTTTTTTCTTGTGTAAATAGGATGACTCAAGATAAAAAGAAAGATAAAACTGATGGGGAATGACCACACATGTGTCAGCCATGAGAGTGCTGTTTCAGTTTTCAACAATACTGAGAAATATCTGTAAAATTGATTCACAGTGCAACTGATGTAGCAGTGAGCTCTACTGTGAAATGAAAGAGAATAAAATTAGCCTTAATCTAACATTGCCTGTTTAGGCTACAACATTTTTCCCTTTGAAAGTAAGTAAGTAAAAATCACTGCTAGATTCTTGCAACCCTTTCCTGAAAAAAAAAGGACAGCAGGAGGGAGCCAAACGAGATTTTCACCTGGAAATCCCAAGTTACATATTTATCACTTTTGTGTCAAATCCTTTCTCCTCTGCCACACCACAGATTACTGTTTTAGGAGCAAATGATTGTGTTTGTCCTATCCATTCTTGGATGAAATCACAGTTAGGTTTTATTCATACCACTCTAGAATACATTAGGGTTTTATGCTTACGTTATTCAAAAAAGCTCAGTCAGGTTTACACAAAGCAAGAGTTCTGCTCTTGGAAAACCCCACAGCTGGGCTTCTCTGTGCTCAAAATCATTGTTATACTTCCTCGTTGTCTCTTTCCCACTCTTAGAATAAAGCTTTCTCTGACAATTTGTATGTGTTTTGAATGTGGAAATGGACATACTGTCTCTTGACAGGACTTATTTAATCCAATTTCTGACGCTATTATCACTGACAGCTTTTAGGGGAGCAGCTGTAGTTTTGATTTATGTCCTCAAAGAATTTGTTCTGTCAAGGAACATTGCCAAATATGTTGGGACACATAAATCCTTCTCAAAAGGGATCCCTTCCTTATGAAATATAAAATGATAGGATCAAGGGATTGCAAGTGTTTGACACATTTCTCATTTAAAACGATGTATAACCCTTTGGGTTCTTAAACACACTTTTGTCTATTCCAATTGGTCTTAAATTAAAAACCCTTGAAGACAAAGTTAAGAATGGTAAGTAAAGGCAACTTCTCAGGTGTACCTCTCAGGGAGCAATTAGACTGATCAATTTGACCTCAGCGGTTCAGTTCCATATCTGGGTCCTGGCAAAGCATATATTGGGATTAAACATTTCTATTAAAGATTGTGCTATGTGAATTACAGACTTAGCAACTACTGCCTATATAGTTAACTATGTAAATTTAGCAATTATACTCAATATTCTAGTGCATCAATGGCAGTTTTTAAATAACGAAAATAGAATTGTCTAAATAGGTGGTGTCAATTGCAACTCTGACTACTTTTGGTGCATCTCTTGAAACAGAATAATCACAAATTTGTGAAGTAGTGTGACTTATGGACTAATGTAGGAAGGCCTTAAAAATAAATTATTTTCCTTGTAAAAATCATTCTAACAAGGTGTAACTATTATGGTGTTATAAATCAAACCTGAGTTCGTGTGAGGCGCTGCTCTAGAGATTTTTATTGTATAGAGGTTGCCAGTGATGGTGCCCACAGAAATTATTATTTTAAGGTTTTTTAGGAATAACAACCTCCAAATATATTACCTTATTTCAGTCTTCTTTTCCCTGGTCAAAAAATGCACAAACAATACTAAGTGGCTTTGTTCAATTGATCCAGAACCGAATGGGAACAATTTAAGAAATTATTTTCTTACCTTTCAAATAAAGGATAGTTTAGAGACCTATTGGTCACACATCTGACCTCACTTGCATTAGCTTACAACTGCGATCGATTGAGTTACTCTGGATTTATGGTAGTACAACAGGGAGTATATTTAACAGTAATGGGCAGGGTTGCCGAGGTTCTGGAAGCCAGAGCCCAGCTTTTAACTGTCTGCTCCTGCAGCCCTGAAGAAAACACCTTCACTCTTTCAAGACCTTTTATTTTCTGTTTGTTTTTCTTTCCTTTTTCTTCAAAATAAATCAATAAGTATCTCAAATGGGTGAGTATTAAAACTTTATTTAATCAAACTACAAGGCTACTGGAAGTAAACTGCATTAATACTTTCCATAGGTTTTTAACTATGTAAATTTTTTTACACACTCAAGTTCTTATTTATGCTGCATCTGAGTGTGAAATCCAAGACACCAGTTTGCAGAGCTGGAAGTGATGCAGTTTTGGATGTGCTTCTCCAATGAACCCAGTCCTAACAAAGACTACTAATCAAGAGAAAATTTGGCTTGAACCTTTCCTCCTAGAAAAACTGTCTGCTCTCAGCTGGAGTCTCTGATGAGTAAAAAGCTGTGTGGGTGGCTGGGCCCAGAGAGTTGTGGTGAACGGAGCTAAATCCAGTTGGCAGCTGGTTGATAGCGGCTCAGTTTTGGGGCCAGTCCTGTTTAGCATGTTTACTGATGGTCTGAACATGGGTAAATTTGCACACTGGACAGAGTATTGATCTGCTTGAAACTGGGAAGGCTCTACAGGGAGACCTGGACAGACTCCATCCATGGGCTGAGGAAAACTGCAGGTGGTTCAACAAGATGAAGTGTCAGGTCCTGTTCTTGGGTAGCAGCACCCCCATGCAGTGCAACAGGCTTGGAGAGGACAGACTTGAGAGCGGCTGGACTTGGTCTTAAAGGTCTCTTTGCACCTTGATGATTCTGTGATTCCTGATTTTATTATTATTTTTAGTTTTTTAGTTTTTTTTTCCTCAAGTCTTGGTGTCAGTAATAGGGCTGAGATAGTGCACCTTCTCTGTAATCAAGATTTCAGTTCTCTCAGGAAATTTGAAATGCAGTTAATAGATATAGGGTAACAAAGCATTTCAGTATTTAGGAGATAGTTTATCAAATACAATACCATCGTAGGACCCATAAACCAAGACACCATTCCAAAATGTAATTACGGCTATTTTAGCTGAATAGTCTTTCCCTCTTAAGAAATTATCCTGGGTCAATATGATAAAAATAACCAGTCTGCTCGACACATGTTCTGACTTGCTGGAACTTGCTAAATTCTGAAAGTTGGTATACAAGGTCGCTGAATTGCAGTTTCATGTCCTCTTTAATTTTGTGTACTTTATAAAAATCTTCTATATTGTCCATAAATTTAGTTGCCTTATCAGATCACATACTGGAATGACAACAAAATACACATTCTCAAAATGAGAGAGTTTTTTTCTTCTTGAAGAAATTTTTTTTTTCTGGATGAATGCTTCAGCAAGCTCCCCAGCGGTGTCTCCTCAGGCTGCTATCGCCTGCTAGCACTACTGAACCTGTCAAGAGCTGTTGGGAAGTATCATAGATTTCTTTGTCTTCCCTTGTTCGGATCCCAAACAGGAGAAGACTCCTATTGTAGGCTCAGACAATTGTTTGATATCAAACATGTCTCCATTTCAAGACCAGAAAAATTTAATTCTTGGGAATTGCCTTGAAACTTGGCAGCTAATAGAGAGATGCATGCTAACAGGTATGGCACAATTGCACCACATATTCCTGTTCTCAGGGAGATGGCAAATCTCATCACTGACATCACTGTAGAACTCCCAGAAAATTCTTTTATCTAGCAGCCATGTTAAATGTTTTATGTTGTGGTAAGTTGTGAAGTATTCAAGTTAACTTTTAGCTGGTTTATGTCACATTGAGAGTTCGATGTGAGGAGAAATAAGCAGTCTGTGCTGGTCCTAGCTATCTTTATTCACCAAAAATTTTTATGTGGGATAATTAGGTACTGTTCTGTTTTTTATGCTGGGCACCTGATATGCCTTCCGAAATGATATAGCAGTACCGTACAATAGATGGGACTTTACACTTCATGCACTTGAGTATCTTTACATCCAGATACCTCTGTGTTCACTTGCAGCTGGAGTGCACTGGGGACATCCCTGAAGTTTGTCTTCTGGGGCATCTTCTTCTTGAATAAATCAAGGCCATGTGCTCTGAAATGCCTTATGAAGAGGAAATTACATCACAGTTAGCCATAAAACCTGGAAAGAGTGCTTCAGAAATTTACTGCTTATCCAGTTCAACATGACAATGAAGATTAACCTTTTGTGTTCACAGAATGAATATTAGGCTGGATACTGTGTTTCCTCCATTTTCTGATGATTTGCATTACTGACATCTGGTATTCACAATGTGTGACCCTCACAGTTAAAGCTTCAGCAATATTACAATTTTTGACCCATTTCCACTTTTAGTGTTGTTTCATTCTATTAAAGATTTGGTGAATCATATACTCATTTTGTTAAGCAATAATTCCATTTATCACAAGAATTTGTGTGAATGGAGCATGATCACTTCCAGGTTTGTGGAAACCAAGTCTAAAACAGAGCAATGAACACAGTCCCTGAGATTCAATCCTGGAGAAAATGAGGAACTTACGGCGTTATCCAAGCAGGTCTAGAGTAGTTTGCAGTACTACCTTTACCAAGTGGAATTGCTTAAAGTAGTTACTATATGACAAAGAAAAGACAGAATACCTACTTAAATCCATCTAGCATAATGCTATAGATATGTTACCAAAATGTCTCAGAAGAGCAGCTGGGGGATGCTTGTGGGGAGCATATGTATGAGCTTGAAGAAGCATATGTATGAAGTGAATTTTATTACAGAACAGATGTCAGATATGTTGAACTGTGATACAATGTAGATCATTTTATTGGCTTCCTTGTAAAAGACAGTTTTAAAAGAATACTGACTAATCTCTTCTTCTTTCTTGTACATTACCAAGGGAGAGAGATAAGTCAGTGACCAACTTCTTGAAGGGATGAAGAACTCCTTCAAGGTGAAGGAGGCCAAGAGAAAAAGGTCACTTTCCTTAAGGCAAGGTAACAAGAGGTTGAGGGGGGGCATCCAGTGGTGGGTTTGGGGGATTTTTTTTAAGCACTTGGCAAAGGGGCCCCTGACATTTCTTTCTTTCCTTTCTGAGGCCTTGGCTCCCAGAGGGAAAAAAAAGAAGATGAAAAAGCTCATAGGAAACATAAGTGATCTTTATTGACCTGTGACTTTTGTGTAACCATGGCCTCTGGCATGTGACTCAATGAGCATTTCTTGTCAAAACAGGTAAGGGAATTGTGCACTGCCCTGAAGGAATGTATAGTGTATGTGTGTGTGTGTAGAGTGCTGAAAGGCAAGAGATTGATTTGAGGGCTGAGGTGAGAAGAGGAAGATACAGGAAAGTGTGAGAGGGAAAAAGCACCGTGAAATGAATTACTTTTTGTTTCCTGTGTGTTGGTGGAGTATTGCCAGAGTTACAGACTTTTTTTCATACCAACTCAGTGTTGCTCCACCTTCTACCCTTCAAAATTTCATATTTATTTTGATTCGGGAGCCCTATCGGTTTATGCTTTCCTTTTTCTAAATTCGATGAGGTTTCTTATATTTAATAAATATTCCCATCAAATGTTTCTGTAATTGTATGTAGTAATTACTGTATGTATGCAACCTCTCAGGAAAGATCTGATAGGCAATGCAAGATAAGCTGTGCAGGAATAATTAGCCTTACCTGTGATGGTTGAAACCATTCATACCACTGAGGTAAATGTAGAAATTATTGTCCAGCAAGCTAGTCCTGCTTAGGAGGAAAAAACAGATATTGTATTCTTTCAAAAGTTCAGGTCAGCAATTAAACCAAGGTGTTGGGACCCCAATAAATCATTCCTGTGGAGAGGTGGAGCTTGGAAAGAGACAGGAAAGCCTTTCTCAAAGCATTCTACGCATCTAAGGTAGAAATGGCTGTGTTTCAGGCTTGCCTCCAGTGGCTCTGTGCTGTTGTGCCAGAAGGGATACTCAGGAAAAGCGCTGAAAATGTGCTGGGGCATCTCTGGGTTCTGCCATCTAACCCACAGTTAAAAAAGGGAGACAGAAAAAGGTGGTATTTAGGACAAGAGATACAAGAAATATATCTTATAGACTTTGATATGTTGTTCCTAAAGCCCTCTGTTTTGTAGGGAAAACAAAGTAGGTGAGGTGAAACAGACTTGTACAGAAAACCTACAGCTAAATCTGGAAAATCTGCAAGATATGCAGGCACCTTCCTCCAGTTTTTGGGTCAATAGACATGTCAAGCAATGCATCTTTCTGCTTCACTGGAGGCCCAATTCTCTTCTTAAGAATGAGTTTTTAGACAGGAAAAGCAAAATACAGTGAGACATTGGGCACTTGGTAGAGAAGACAATGTGGGCCCTCTGCTCCCTAAATTGCCAGAAAGCTTCTTTGGAAATGGAATGAATGGGCTGCTTTTTATCAGGTGGGAGGCTTTGCAAAATGATGAGCTGTCAGCAAATTATTCATATACAGCTTCCATAGACTTGGAATAGCTCAAAATGATTCTTGAGTATCTGGTCTGTGAGAGTCAAAAACTTGAGTAAGGCAGTTCTGGTCAGGATTTCTGGGTAAAATGACAGAATAGATTGAGGCCAATTTTGAGGATATGACCTCAAAACACCTGAAATGAGGAATGATTTATTGGACAAGACTAGAGTGATCTGAGTTTAGAGGAAGCTCTCACAAGAATATAATAGCAGTCAATTGCCATAAAGTCTGCTGGAATTATGTGAAAAGTAGATTGGTCTCTTTCAGTACAGTAAGCCTGAAAGGACTGAGAAAAAAAGCTTTATACAGAAATTATATTCTCTTTTATGTTGGGTTCTTGGTGTGATTTGAGGTTTTTCCTTGGTGGGCTTAAAAATATATGGAAATTTGAGGAAGAACTTGTGAAACTGGACTAAGGTTACATGGGGGGATGAAGCTGAGGCTTCCTAAAATGGCTGGATTAGGATTTTGTGCTCTCCTGTGAACTAATTGATGGCCAGAATGAAACTAAATAAAAAGCATTGGTTAGATTAAGTCAGACAATATATCAACTTTTGTGGTTTGGGGAGTTTTTTGTGGGTTTTTTCCCAGCACTCACTGCATTATACTTCACAGGCCAACAATCTTTCCAAATTATGTAAATGATACCATGCACTTTTCTCGTGTATTTTAAATACACAAGTTATTCTGTACCTTTTGGCTTAGAGAAAGAATGAGAAAAGAGAACATTCAAAGGAGGATTTAGGAAATAGCTTGAAGAAAATGAAGCATGTGAATAATATTAACACAAAATTGTTGTGTGGACCTTCTGACCTTTTTGAATGAGTCGTCTGTGCGCTACTTTGTGAGATTAGTCGACATACTTACAGACCTTGTCAAAGAGAAAAAAGAAAGGGTAAAAGTGGTGGGAGGAGGAAAGACAGCTCCCTGGTCCCTACTGTAAAAAACACCATCTGATCCCTGTGAGACTTTTCTGGTCTCACTTCATAGAAATATTTCACAAAAAAAAAAGACAATTTCTCCTTGTGCTTCAAGCTGACTCCTGATCCCTCACATCAGATTTACCTAACTGTTTCATCCTGGGAGCAGTGAGATCAGACCTGAGAGTTCGTGTCAGCGGCAGCAGTCCCTCTGCCAGATGTGCCTAAAGGGCAAACAACAAAGTGTTTGCAAGATTTCAGGGGTTTGTTTTCCATATCTCAAAAACATCCACTCCTGAACAGCTGACAGTAGCAGCCCTACAAAAGTGTCCTACAGAACAATCAATCTAAATTGTAAAATATCGTATGAAACAGCTTTGCTCCCACTAGTATTGCCCTCTGCCCCAGGATTCAAACTTAATTTAAGGAACACTTTGAGGAATGAAAATTCAAAGGGTTTTTCAGTGCAAATATATTGAAGATGTATTTTTAAATCAGAAATGGTTGTGTTTGCCCTGGTTGTGTGCCTCACAAGCATCACCCCACCTCACAGAGTCGGGCACTCTGGCTTGGGTGTCTGCATGCTTTATGGGCACGTCCTGCGTTATGTGCCTGAAGATAAGGTGTGTGGAGGCCAGAGAGCTGAACAGCAAACCAGGAAAAGTAAGTGATAGGAAGTTCTGAAAATAGACATGATGCCCCACCATGAGTCTGCAATCCCCATTATTCCAGTTAGGATTTGAATCTGATGGCCATTTCCTGCAGTTTGGTGTCTAAGCCAAGCTATTCATTTCTCACAAAAACACAATGAGTATTGAGAGGTAATGATTCATTTTTCAAAATAAGAAGGGGCTCTTTCCTACCCCACAAGGCAGGTTTTATTCTTGATTTGAAATTAGGAGGTGGTGGTAAACCTCCCATTTCTCAGGAAAGTCTCTCAGGTATTGGCTTACTGGGAATTCCGTCTCTTAGAATTTCTCTCCTATTAAAACTGTTTCACTTTGTGTAAACAATTAAATTTTAATTAAGCTGGGTGAAAAGAAAAAGGGAAGAGAGACTGACTCTATAGCCTGGTGGTTAGAGCAATCATGTGGGAAAGTCAAATTCAAGTCCTCCTTCATTTAATTATTTATACCAAATGGAATAATGTCAGCTGGAGGGAGTGAGAGATTTACCTTGGACTGTGCTATTGCCTAATGGCTGCAGCAGGCTCTCAGGAGGGTGACAAACTGGACTTAAATCCCTTTGTCAGACTGAAGCGGCAGGGTAATGAACTTGGATCCACAGAAGCCACCTACTCTAACTTCTAACTATTAAGCTGCTGGCAGGGGTGGAGTGGGAGCTCTTCTACTTTACTTTTTGTTAGTAGTGCCGGATGTTTTCAGGTTGTTATTGGTTTACTTTGGCAGATGTTCTCATAGGTAAGATAACCAGAGGAATGCTTTGATTTTGATGTACATGTGATGTTTGCCTGCTTTTAATGGTCTGGGAGGGCTCCCCACCATCAGCAGTTTGCAGATTATGTGGTAGTTTGACCAGTAGATTTTAATTGAGGAACCATCTAAGTGCAGAGAAAAGAGTAAACATGTTTGAGGTTAGCTAATGACAGTCTGGCCAGCAGGAAGTTTGCAGAGTAATGCTTTCCACCCATTGTTGATTTTATGTGTTATAGCAGAAGTGTGAACTCTAACAAATGTGACTTAGAAATTTTTACACTTGGGGAAGTTAAATGTTTCCAGATGAGGAAGAAACAAAAAGGGATATAAAAATCTATTTTGGGGTTGGTCAATACACTTACAGTAATGCATTAAACCCTTTGTGAATATAGAATCTGAAAAGGTTTTGACTTCCTTCTTGTGCTGAAAAACATCGTAGGTGGCTGTGTCACAAGCCTGAAACATCCAGCACCAGGATGATTTGAAAAAGTACCAAATGAAATTAATGCTGCCTGAAGCCCTTTTGGTAGAATTTGGGTGTAAAAATTTTTCTTTCACTGAAACAGTTGTAACATTATGTTTTATGCTGAGAAAAGTTACTGCATCCTACTGAGAAAACTATAGATGGTCCTTGGGAAATAGTCTTCATTTTAATTTGTCTAAGAGAAAAATGTTATATGACCTTAAGCTGTGATGACTTTTGACTTCCAAAGTACTTTTTCCTCCCCCGAAAAAACCCTAGGTCACTCATTTTTAGTGATCACTACATTTCATTTCTCAGCAGGCAAGACTGTATCATTGGGTCACCTAGCATGGTTATAGTGATGCATAACCCCAGGTATTTGAGACTGTTACTCATATGACAATACCCCTATTTATCTATTTAGCTATTTGTTTGTATTTTATGAAAACTGACATGAGAATTTTTATGCATCAAGTATTCTGAGAAAAATAACTGTAAGCTATACTGGCACTCATATCCTTCAGAAAATGGGTGTCCTTGAGATGGTCATCTACTCCTCTGAATTCCGAAAACATCTTCAAGCTGATTCATTCACTATCCATAATTCCACACACAATATTTCATGCATATGTAATCCCCATAACCTTTAAGGTAATCAATGGACAGTTAGACTTATTAAAAAAAAAAAAAAAAGAAAAAAAAAGGAGGAAGGTTGTTAGCCCTATTCCATGTGCTCAAAATTGATGGTGTTTCTTGGGCCAGCACTGTAAGCAATTTTCAGCTTTAACTGTGGTGTCTCATTCTGAAGATTAAAGTCATAAGGAGAACTATTACCATAGCCAATATTATTACAACATAACTAAATATCACAGCATAAATCCTCTTTGCTGGCATTTTAAGATCATTTTCTATGGTGTCTCAGCTACCATAGTTTGACTTCCCACCTGCTGGAAACAAAACAAATGTATCCTGGTTGTATACATGGGAAAAATTCTTGGAAATAAACCACAGCAGAACAGGCCAATCTCAGTTTATGAGATTTAGATTTGTAATGGGTTAATTCCTGTTTAAAAAAAAGCCAGTACAAAACAAAACAAAAAAACCCCCAAAACAAAAAAAAAAAACCAAAGAAAAACACTCCCCCCAAAGACTCAACCCCCCCACAAAACCAACAAAACCAAACAAAAACCCCCAAAATGCAACCAAATTAAAAACCCCGAAACAAACAAAAAAAACCCCCAAAACCCAAACGAACAAACAAAACTAAAAAACAAAAAACAAAACCAAAAAACCCCCAAGAAACAACGACCAAAAAACCCCCAAAAAATCCCACACCATAAAAACCCACCACCAAAATCAGAAAAATTCCAAACTCAAAGTGATTGTGTAAAATTATGTTATAAAGAAGTAAATGAAGATGTTTTGATGTAAGATTGGAGAGAAAAGACTGCAGACTCTTCCTTTGCTAAGGATTTTGTTCAGTGCAGACAGACCTGGACTAGGGAATAGTTTAAAGGAGGTCACAATGGTAGATGTGATATCCTTGGGAGAAGATATTCCAACTGCAATAGATTCAGGAAAAGGTTTTGGGAGTGCCTGTCGTACAACAGGAATTTCCAAGAGTAGAAACAAATGGACATGTTATCTGTGCTTCCTTGAAAATCAAACCACTGCTCACTGGAAACTAATGCTTGAGGTGGCTTCTAGTATCTTCTACCTCAATCCTAACCTAACCTAATCCTCAAATTAGAATAGATTAAATACTTGGACATTTTATTATTCTTCTGGATTTACTGACATGGTAAAGTATATTGTATGTTTGAATTGAAAACTCACTAGATGCAAGTTTCTTTCACTAGTGAAAGTTAAACAAAAACAAAAGTGAATTGATGTTTTTAGATGATCATTAAGCTGCCCTGGAGACAGATAATTTATTTTTTTTAGAAGGGTACTAGAGATACTGTATTAACCTAAGCTTTTAAAAGTAAAGGCTAAACGAGGGAACTGAAGAGATATTCTTCTTTGACCAAGGCAGAAATGTATATTGCATGTCAAACACCTGCATATCAAAAGTCCTTAGAACATTGTCTTCACAGGGAAGAAATGAACTGCTGACATTAAGACTATAAGTGCACAAGCTCACAAATCCCACCTGAACTAAACACAGTATTCCACCTTGAACTTCTATAGCATTTTCCGATCCAGGATTACAGAACGTTTTATAAACTTTAATGGTTGAAAAAAAGACAGAAACGTGTAAACTGAAATCAGTCACATTCAGTTTATCTGTATTCCCAAGGTCCACTGAAAATAAGTGGCAGAGAAACCAACAAACGGAGACTCTTGAATGGCAATTTCCTGTCAACACAGAGGAATGGCAATTGTCAGATACTGTCCATGCTGCACATCCTCATTGATAGTCTGAAAGGTAAATAGATTTAAGAGCGTTATGGTCAAGTGTAATAATAGTCTGGCATTGCAAGAGCCAAGTAAATGGGTGTCAGACTCATCCAAAGCATGCTCACATTTCCAGATGTCTGCATTCCTAGACATACCTGCAAGGCCAGCTAAGCTTCATGGCAAGATTCTCTGTTTCATATCTCATGGTCTTTTCTATTGAGGAAAACATGAGCCTTCTCCAAAGATCACAGCTGCAGCTTTGCAAGATTACACTTTGTACAACTGGAAGTGATTTGGTATTCTGCAATCTTTCTAGATCCACATAACTGTAATGTGTGATAATGGCAGTAAAATGAGCTTTTTGCAAGCAACCCTGTTAATGTGTTGGTAGTAATTAATATATTTCGAACTAATGGAGAGCAACAAAAATATATGATGCATATGCAGTGCATTGTAATAGGAGATGTATTGAGACTGGCGAAACATTTATCTACAGAAAAGTGAAAAATCAATTAAGTTGTTTTAGAAGTAAAGATTTTTTTTCAAGGTTATTAAGATATATGTAAGCAATCTAACTATTGTTAATAATACATTCTAACATTATATAGTGCTCTGCTTATGGTTCTAGCTAGTGAAATATAGTCTGGTGTGCGCAATCTACGCTGAACTAAGGTACTTGGTTCCAAAAAAGAAAATGTTTTGGTTTTTTCTTCATTTTGGACAGCTACTGATACTTGACAAACCTTTCAATCCTTCCAGCTGGGTTTTATGCTAAGGCAGACAATAAAGTCCTGACTTCTCTATATACATACCTTTCTATAGGACAAAAACTTCAGCTCTCCTGGTTCACCTCCATTATGTCTGCAATTGATGAAAGAGCCTCAGAAGCAGAAAATGCTACACACAGCTTATCCACGGGTGTCTTTTCAGAGCAGGTAACAAATATTATGCATGTTATGCATCTGGAAAAGTCTTTCAAGGCAGGAACACATGACACTGGATGTATTTTCAGAGCAAAAATATTGCCTAGTGTTTGCCTCCAGATCATTTAATTTGATAAAATTGAGACAGCTGGAAAATTTGTTTTGAGATTGTGAAATAAAATGCTAATCTAGGCATGAGGTCTGAGCGATGTTAACTGCATTCTCTCTGCTCAGTTCAGTAAGGACTGACTTGATGGGGAGCCCCAAATTTGCCTCCTTCCTCACTCCCTTTTTACACCTTTGAGGAGGCAGACTCCTTGCTTGCCTTCTATCTAAGACTACAGTTAAAGTCTTGTTTAAGTACTTTTTCTAGTGAATAATTTCTACATTAGCTGTTTTCTTTTTATGAGTCCATTGGGAAGCAGTGTGCTTAAGGAAACATATAGCTAAGGCTGCCAATTTGTTGATTTCTAGTTCCCCTGTTGCTTTGCAAAATCATCAAATGATGAGGCAGAGAGATTTGTATCCAGGAGGCCCACAACTTACTTGCCTCTCTCACATGTTTATTTCAGTTCTCACCAAGTCATGAGAACTGTTCTTTCCTCAACCGAACAAAAGAAAAGAGTCTCTTAACACAGAAGTAATCTCATAATCTCTGCTAGTTTGTCCTAAATGTATGTACTCATTAATGAGCAAAAATTTTATTTATAACTATTCTGTCATTTTGCAGTAACTGTACTGAATTTAGTTACTTCCGCTGAAATAACACCAAGACTTCCACTTTGTTCAGCTTTCAAGTGCATAATAATGTAAAGCTGTATCTAGTATTAAAAACTGTTTAAGTGAAAAAAACACATTTTTTTAAAAAATAAATTTGCATCTTAAAAAAAAGATTAACAGGGGCACTAAATATTCTATTAGTGTAATGTTTCTTCATTATCACAAAATTGACTTTGGTCCAAAGGGAACAATGACATCAAATTTATGGGTGCTAAATCTGAGGTCAAATTTTTCTCACAAGGCTTATACAATGACCAATCATTGCATTTATTGCTGAAGTACAGTGAAAGAAAAATGATTCAGAAATAAGACTTTTTGTGCTATTGCCAATAGCTTCGTATTTATTTCAGTTAAAAATCAGAAACTTTCAGACAACATGAGCAAAAACATTCACACTAGGCTTTGGAAAAATGTTCTCTACTGTTGCTATAGAGTAGATCACCATGACTAAGTATTGTTTTAACTGTCTGATGCAATGAAAGTATTGAAAGAAAAGAAGCATTAAGATTATTTCATACTATGTTTAAATTACATCACAGTCTGAATTTATTAATTCCATCTATTTCTGGATTTCATCACAAATTTTCACACTGGAAATATGGTTTTCACTAGGGATAAATATATTTACTCCCTTTTGTCTAAAAATCTTGTGATATCTGCTGCAAATGTTACCTGCACAGCTTCTCAGAAGACAGATTTTGACATTGTAACTCACCACTGTAGCTGACATGAGTGGGATCAAAATGTAAACCGAAGAGGTTTGGAAACCATTGCGGAAATGGCCATCATACAACTGCTTTGAAGTGCACTAGTTTCAAATTTAATATTTACCAGTAATAAAATTTTGAAATTAAAAGAAAAATGGATATGGGACGATTTAAATCTCTTTGTGTTACTGATTTCTCTTTTAAAGCATTGGCTTTTCATTTCACTTGCAAGGCAAACAACATGACTATACAGATTCATTTTGGGAAATATCTGAGTAACCGCAAGTAATATAATTTTTAAAAATCAACTAAACAAAAATTCATGCAATCTAATCTGCAGATATAGGAGGATAGTAGTACTCTTTCTATTGGCATAAGGATGAGACAATATACATAGCAAGACTGAAAGCTTAGTTAAAATCTAGTGGCAATATTTTTAACAAATAAAATAGAAAATACTTATATTGGGTGTCAGACCAGTCAAGGAAATAGTTTTTCTATCATATAGAGCTTCCCAGAAAACAAAATAACTCAAGTACCTGGTATACACAACTTTTTCATAGACAGAAATTTACACATTAAAAGAAAAAGTTTGCCAAATGTTTCTGTGAACTACTCAAACCCAGTATTATCAATCATTTCTAACTTGCAGGATAACTTGAAACCTTGGGATTTTTGCTCTGCTAAAGAAATTTTTCACAAAGATGTATTCAGTGATTTAGAGAACTTGCATTTCCATTAGCTGTTGTGCTGTTAGGTTCCCAGACTTGTCAGTCTGCCACCTTTCACAAATTACATTTGTGAATTAAAAACAAAAGCAATTCCTGCTCATTTCTTTTGCTGTCTGGAATACTATTATTAATTCCAGATATTATGCTGATTATTTGCATTACAGTAGTCAAAACAATGATGAGGTATTTCCCTTCAAAGATTGCATCTCATTCAAAACACATTTAACTCTTATGTTTTGAAGCATTTGCACAGACTTTTAACTATTGGAATTTCATGTCTGGCAATATTTTAAACAGTTGCATTCCATTGAAGCTGCATAACCTGGAAATTCCAATACAACTGAATAATCTGTTATCTGCTGAAAACAGCTTAATTTTAATATGCTGCAGTTGACTTAAAGGTTAAGCGACCTCTTAAAAGAATGTGAACTTGTGAATTAGGGAGGTCTTATACTCTCAGGTGGCATTTTATTCACCACAAGAAGTAACTGCTAATGAGCTCCCTAGCTAGCAAAAGCTAGATGTAAAATATGTAAAACTTGAAATGTCTAGCGTTTCTGAAAAAAAATACTCCAGGAGCTTGGCTTATTAGGTAAATTGTAATAGATCAAAGAAGGAAAAGGTAAAACCAAGTGTCAAAAGCAGAGAATGACCAGCCAATCTATTTTCTAGCGTTATTTCATGGTCATTAAAGTGTTTGGTTAATAGAATTTGAAAATTAAAGATTACTTCGTCTAAAATGTGTGTTGGATTAACATATATAAAAACCTCAGTATGATGCCTCAATGTGCCAAAGAACAGGCTCATTATGTAGGAACCAATTTAATTATTTTTTGTGGTCCAAATCAAGCTTAAGCTGAGTGAAGAGCTCTGATTTGGAGTATTTAGGCTAAAAAAAAAAAAGAATAAAACCATTCCTTCGAGAGTTCATCCCTGAGATAAGGGGAAAGGGGATTCTAATAAGAACCACAGAACGTGCTCCAGCACACTGCACTAGAGAGCTAAATCACTGACAAGTGCAGGAGAAAACCTCAAAGGACAAGCTGCTTGTAAGAACAGCGATGTCTTACCCCCTTGAGCATAGTAAGCACTGCTACTTTGAACACTAAGGTAATAATTGTTTTGAGTCCCTAATTTTCCAAAGCACTAAAGGAATTACATAATCTCAAAACTGTTCTGAAAAGCATCTGGCCATGTGCAGAGCTTCTATTTGCTTCAGTGAGAATTACGCACTTGTGTGGCCTTGAAGGAAAGTTGGTGCTTAAAGACAGTCAGGTGCTTAAATGATTTGGTGTGGCCTCACCTCGAGTCCTGGGGGCAGTTTTGGGCACCACAATATAAGATACAAAGATATAAAGTTATTAGAAAGTGTGCAAAGGAGGGCTACAAAGATGATAAAGGGTCTGGAGAGGAAGACATATGAGGAGTGGCTGAGGGCACTGGGTCTGTTCAGCCTGGAGGAGACTGAGGGGAGACCTCATTGCAGTTACAACTTCCTCGTGAGGGAAAAAAGAGGGGCAGGCACTGATCTCTTCTCTCAGCTGACCAGTGACAGGACCCGAGGGAACAGCCTGAAGTTGTGTCAGGGGAGGTTTAGGTTGGGTATCAGGAAAAGGTGCTTCCCCCAGAGGGTGGTTGGGCACTGGAACAGCTCCCCAGGGAAATGATCACAGCACCAGCCTGACAGAGCTCAAGAAACTTCTGGGCAATGCTCTCAGGCACATGTTGTGACTCTTGGGGATGTTCTTTTGCAGGGCCAAGAGTTGGACTTTGGTGATCCTTGTGGGTCCCTTCCAACTCAGGACATTCTATGATTCTAATTCAGAAAACAAAGTTACAGAACTATAGCTGTGTGTGTAAATGTTGACATTTCTAGACATTTTTAAATTTCTATTCCAAATTAATTCTAGTAATCATTTTTTATTTAATTGTAAATTATGACATGAAAAAGAGTGTAAATGTACAAACTAGTACAGTACAGTTAGGTTCTTTTAAAGTGTGGTTAGGATCACCACCAAAAAGAGACTTATATGCATCAAAAGGGGATTTCAGTCCATTACAGACACCCAGAATGAAGAGGAAGGCTCTGGGAGGTGGTGGCTAGTTCATGTTTATCCTATAAATGTTTGCATCCTCCACATGTTTCTATTTGTTCTATTTGAACTCTTTATTCAAAGTTCCAAGACACAAATTTTCTTCTTTTCAAGGTTTTTTAGTGTTTTCTTCATATATTCAGGAATGTTCTGTTCATCCTGCAGCTCATGCCTGGTGCTGAACACTCATTCAAGCAGTAGCCTTATCCTGTGGACTGGCACTGACTATGGAGAAGAATCTTGTGTAGTTCCTTTCTCACTGTGAAGGTTATACTTTCCTCCACTCCTTCCTGGGGACTGTGCCTTAATTGGGCAGATTATACATTTCACATTACAGCTCTGGGAGCAGAACCCCTCCAGGGAGTGATGGAGCTTCTAAATTAGACCATCTCACCCTGACTGTGAGGCAGCAAATCTCAAAATCCCTTGTGCAGAGTGGTTTAGGCAGATGCCAACTAAATACCTCCATCCACCTGCCTATAGTCCAGCGGTTATGACACTCCCCAGAGAGGCAAAAACCCTATGCATGATTTTGAAGGACTTCAGTGAAAGGCAAATATAGAAATCAGGTGTTTTGTATATGAAGAATATTAACTCTAGCACTAGGCTAATGTTTCAGTAGAGGAGAGCTTCAAAGGCATATTGTGGGATCCCTGCCCCTCCTGGAACATCAAACACCTCTGAATGTCCACGAGCAGCCTAAGCTCTAGCTGAGCAGTAGGATGTTTTTGCAGAACTCCCATCTGGGCTTGAGCAATTTTACGAATTTAGGAAAACTTCCTGGAAACAAATTTTGCTCCATCACCCTGGCTGAAATAACTTCTTCTCCTGCTACATTTCAGTGAAGGGAGTGACAGTGGTGTTATGGGGATTAGAAAACTGCACTGTGGGATTTGAGCTCCCATGCTCTTCCTCAGGCAGCCTGTGGATCTGACTTCTGCATCTGACAGATTGCTGGAAGAAACAGAAAGCATTAATTTATGTTAACCAGGAGCTCTTGCAGCAGTCATAAATATTGTTTTAGATATAACAGATTATGCTGATCTACCATTGCTTTCTAGAATAGGCTCCTTTTATCTGATGCAAATTACAAACGTGTTCTTTTCTCTAAGTACCAGAGAGATACATACATAGTTTGATGAAAATGCACCCCGTGGTAGATGGTATGAATTGATATGGAGGACTCATTGGAAGGTACTAATTTTACAGCCTCCTTTTATAGATATGTCAGTGAAGCAGTAGTACATCTTTATAAAATGGCAAGAGAGAGCCTGCCACAGAAATAACTGAGCATAAAGTATTTCTTTATTTTCTCATATGATCTACTGACAAATAAGCTTGATAGCTAAAATATAGTGAGAAACATAATTCTCTGGTCTTGCTATAAATGATATTTTTTTAAAACTGTGTTTTTATATGAATTTCCTAAGGTAGTAACATATTTTCATATGTCAATCTGTATATATCTGTATCTATTGAAAGATATCAGAAATTTAAACAGTATTTCCTATCAAAAAAATCAAAAATAATTTTCAGATTCTGAGTTTCACTGCTTCTCAGTTACTGTGTATCTCCCCAGTTCATGTATTAACAGCTCCTGATTGTTTTGGACATTATACATCTCCATTATATCTGTTACTACTCAATATTTGAAGAATCATAATTTATTAAAATAGATGAAAGAATGCATCTGGGCTGCAGGTTCAACAATGTGGTGATTTCCAAGCAAGGTAATTTGGAAATATAGGGTATGAAATAGTCTTTGATTACTGCCAATTAAACGTAACAGCTGATGGGGAATTTTCTTTTTCTTAGCTTACCAGCAATAAGGTTTCTCAGAGAGGTAACTGTAGATTGTGAATGGTTGGAAACAGATTTACATTTCCTTGGTTATTGATGGTCCTTGACTGTCAATACTGACAAGCTGGCATTGCCTTTTTTTTTGCAAAATATAAAAGTGGATAAATTTCTGCCACACTTTGTCTCCAGCATCAGTATTATCTATTTCAGTTCTTAGTTCTATTTCTTTTTTTTTTTTTTTTTTTTTTTTTTTAATCCTTCCTCTTATTAGGAAATGGCCTAATTACTAGTTTATCCTATTGCAAGATGGCATATAACTCAGGGGCTTGCATTACATTATCTATGAATATTCTTCATTTCCCCAAACGTCTACTGATGAGCAATTTGGCTTTCAAGGTGCTCAGTAAACTGATATTATTTGCATATACATTAGTCTCTAAGCTCCTCATCTAGGGAGCACCATTACTTGCATCGCATGCCCACCACTTTAGACAGCACTTTGATTTTTAGTCTTTAATTACACAGCATATATTTCAAAATGTTTCTACCATTAAAGAAAAATGTTAACAGATAATTGGAAGTAGAAAAAAAAAGCACAGAGAAAGACAATGTAAGGTTAGCATATTTGTTGGTAAATCTCTGTTCTCAGTCAGCAACAGCTGCAGTTTAATTAAAGTCAACTGTTTGCAGGTGTTTGTGAGGGAAAATGGTATAGATATGCATATACATATACAAGTCATCTGAAGAGATTTAGCTATGTAAAAAGTCATAGGTTTCTAACACGGAGGCGTCTTTCTCTGTAGTCTTGTTATTAATGTTCAGGTTTCTTTCTGATATATAAGGATGAGATATTATCAGAGAAAAATCCACAAGAAAGCACCAGAAAACAATAAGGAAGGAACACCAGCTGTGCTCATAAATTTCAACAGTTAGTATACCTGAAAAGCATTCTCCATCCTAAGACTGGTATTATGGTTAGGTGAGTTTAGTGCATCAGACAATACAAAAGGATTTAATATGTGCTAAAGAAGGAAAAGTAAATACACAAAAAAAGACTTTTTAAAGATCAGAACAGCTTTAGATGTTGTGTGGATCAATAGTAGTCTCATCACAGGTAAAAGTTCACTAGATAGCACATTGAGCTGCAAGTTCAAAATGTCAATAAGGTGTGCAAAATTTAAAACCAGGACATGTTGTAGGATAGTTCTGCTTAACTTTTTGTTCTTGTGTTATAAATATTTCTGCTCAGCAGAGGTATTTGTAAAAGTTGACAAGAAACTAACACCACTAAATCATTTAAAGTTCATTTATTGCTCACTGTCTAATGATCTAGTCCAACGAGGAATTCTATAAATATACATGTACCTACGGAGATTTATAACTAGGTCAGAATGTTGCTTCCACATCTATTACTAATTAATTAGGTGCAAATAGCAAAAATACCTCAATGACAAAATCTATAATTTCAAAATTCCTGTTTTACTGTGGCTGTATCAGCAGCACTTGCAAGTGCTCAGGTAAGGCAAAAAATGACTGAATTTTAAAGTTTGGGGTTTTATTGTTTTGGTTCTTTTTCAAGTGCTAAAATATGGCCACAATATCCAAGCAATACTGCCCATATGATCTGAATTTTGTTCCACACATAATGGACTGAAGAGGTTTTGTGTTTATTAGTAAGTTAATGTCAGCAGTTTTGAGTTTTTGATTGTCAATGAAAATGTGATGTGGGATAATTAAGCAATAATGTAGTGTGCAGAGCTTTCTTTAACAGGCTAAAGTCATGATGAAGATGAGCAGAGTCAAGGGATTTAAAGTTAAAGCAGAAAGCATTTTTCACCTAATTTGCATTCAAAAGAAGCTTGCTATAATGCCAAATTAAATGATGTGAAAAAACAAATGAAAAGGCAACTTTTAAATAAAATTAGTTCATATAAAGTTTAACTAAGGTGGCTATTGATTTTTACACATTCCTTATCTTTTATTTTATCAGCTTCTCAACTGCACTATTCTACCCAATTCAGTAGGGAATAACAAGAGAAAGAGCAGGGAATATACTCAGGGCAGAGCTGTGACTGTGTAAAGGATAACTTCTACCTTTTAATTCCAAATTAGCATTGAAAACAGTTCACTTCAGTCTCTTTTCTTTCTGCTTGGTAAAATTAAATCTTTCAATGCCTCTAACAACCCAGAACATACTGGAAAACTGATGTTTCAGTTCAGGGTAAGTAAAATGAATTGCTTAATAGAAAGTGGCACTTCCTAGTGTCTTTATAATGTTAAGAAATCATCTCTTCAGTAGGTGCCAGCCTGGTCAGAAACAGTGGCATGATTGAGGAATGCATTGGCTATTTTCTAAATGTCCAATACCTCTGACTCCGGCGCAGTGCAGGTCTGGAATTGCCATTTTCCAGACATTTTCTATACATTTGCTGTAAAAAGACTGGAGTAAACCCATCTTACATTAGATAAGAGGGAAATGAATGAGGAGCACAAAATATCAGTGGTCTTAAGATCATACATGTCCAGCCCCTTGGAAGGGTGCTGTCAAGGAAGGAATTCATCGTGCAGAGCCTGGTGTGACTGAAAAGCAGCAGGGCCATGCTAAGCCATGGCAAGAGATACAGCACTTTAAAATTTTTGTGGTGACTTTGTGTACAGTCCATATCCAGATATACAGTTTTTCAGCCAAAATTAAAAACAATTCATTTACTTGTAAAGGTCCAAAGATATGTAGCTGTGCCTGTGAGAAGAAAAAGTAGTATTTCTTTAAGATGGCAAAATTTTAAGAATCAGCGTGAAATGACGAGATATCTTTGTTGCACTGAACTAAGGAAAATGTGATTTTGGTTTTCCAAATTGTTTTGACCATAGAAACACAGGTCAATGTTTCAAGTTGTCAGAACAATATCATCCACAGCAGTGTGTATCTGATGGCTGAAGACAAGCTTTTTCAAGGTAAATGAAGGGAGTTTGTCTTATCCTGTGTTTTCAGTGCTGTCCCTCCATATATTCAAAGGCAGTGAGCTCACTGCGAAGAGAGCACAGGAAAAACTGCAGCAGTTATTTCCCCTAAGGCTTACCTGGCAGGGAAATGATGAAATAAAATGAAACTATAGATTGGTTGGTTTAGAGGAGCAAGGAGCAGTAGAAAAGAGAACTTGAAGGCAGAAATGTCATTCATGTGTGAGGGTAGTGGGATCTCTTCCTTATGCATGGTCCATTCTATTTTTTCATTGTTCCTTCTTTGGAAAGACATCGAGGTAGTGCATTCGTTCCCATTTGGATCAGTCTTATCATTACAAACACACTGAAATGTGGCAGAAAATTATGCTGTTTTCAACTGCAATAGCTAAGAGGCAGCATAGATGAATGCCTTATTTTAGTACATGGAGACAGTCTAAAATGTAATATTTTGAAAAAAAGCCCCAAACATTTTCAAATTAAATCAATGATAGAACCAAGTCTGGTTTAGGAGGTGAAATACCTTTTTATTTCATCTAGGAAGTTTTTTTAAAGGTCTAGAATGATCTGGGAAAGTTGCAAACTGATTTAATAACTGAAACATACTAACTTAGATTTGTGACCTGTTTATCCAGCCAGATTCTCAGCTGTATTTTTCTGCACAATTCAATCGAATTTAGAAAAACACCTCTTTTTAAGGTATGCTATGCATTTGCATTCATTCTGTAGGATGCTCAGGGTCATCCACCTGCTGTGGATTCCACTCAGAAACAGGATGGCCTCAGATGGAGTATTGTGTGCCCAGTTCAAGGAGCTGCGGAAGAGAGAAGCAAAAGAGCCAGAGTTCTTATGAATAGCTGAAATAACTTTGTTAAAGGATGTACACAGTGGCCCTCAGGCAGAGAAAAAAGCCATTGCCAAAAAAGAAAAAAAAAAGGAATAAACAGTTCCACTTCTTAGAGAATAAGATGGAAAGTAATGGACTTGAACTGCAGCTATGTACATTTAAGCTAGATGTTAGGAAAAACTTCCTAATGGTAAATGTTCTTTTAATTGTTGTACTCAAACAGTTAGAAATCTTCCCAACATTGACTCAATCCAACTCTAATATTGCAGCATGAAATTAGAGTGAAAAACATATTCTGATATCACAAGGTCAGCCTCCTAAAAATGCCTTGAAGAACTGTCCTGTCCTAAACACAAGCATAACAAACAAACCAATCATGACTTTAATAGCTTAGTTTAATTGAATTTTTTTTTTTTTTAAAATCTATTACTGGCAGTAATAGAAAAGGCTGAGGTTCACAAAAATATTCAGAAAAATCCATTTCAAATACAATGTCTCATTTTCTAGTCTAAGAATAAATTCAGCAAGATTAGGGATGACACACAATATAATTAATACATAAGGAAGAGGATAAATTCTAGCCTTCAGTTATGGAATCATAATCAATGCATTAGTGTGCAAATCCCAGTATGTTAAAAAGCATAGTTTAAACTACTTTGGGATTATTCTAGCTAAAATGTACATGAGAAATGTAAATCATCATTAAAACATTTATTCCCTACTTCATTAAACATGCAGTTTGCTGTTTTTTATTTTAATTACTTTTTAATAAAATGTAATCACCCTGAAAGACGCTATATTGATATCTGAAGAGAAAGAAGATCTTTGTTTGTCTACAAAAGAACTGTAGGATGGGAAGAAGAAAAATACTTTGCAATGTCTCAATCTGATTTAAAAGATTATTTAGAAATTGTCTTTGCTGAGACTGGAAGCAAAGAGGATGGTGCTTCTTGATTTGGGTTTATGGATTCTAACCAACAACCACATGGAATAAAATCAAAGCCTTTTATGAAATTTCATGACCTATCCTTTTTGAATTATATTGCATTCAGAAAGCACCAAGGAGAGAAAATTATAATTATTTAATTTTAATGGGTTGCAAAATGATTTTATTTACTTTCTTATTCTACCTTTTTTTTCATTTAATATTTCTCCAGTGACAGGAGTAGTAGTCACCATTTAATATCCTCTGCGTGCTTTACAGCCTTATATTTAGGTTTAACACTCAAATAAGATGAAAGATAGCTAAATGCTGTGGAACAAATCTACAGCAAATGTCAATCATCACACTGATTTTACATCAATTTCATACTTGAACTATGCATGAAGAACTGAAACCTCGCTACAAATCTTCCTATATATTTAATATTTCAGAACTGAATGTAATTTAAATTGTTTGACATTCAGCTCACAAAATCACGGTACCATAAATATTAAAAGTGTTATAAATATTGATTTTAAAATATTTGGTTTTCTGTAAATATAGTAGATGTAATATCTTTTCAGTAAAACATCTGTTAAAAAAATGAAGATCCCCTGTTCAAAACTTTTGAATAAATGTTACAAGAAGTGATTTTTATATAAACATCTCTCAGTTCAGGGAAGCTTTTATCAGTTTTTCAACCTGAGCAAATCTATAAGTTGTATAGCAGAAGAAAAGCAGCTAAGCAAGCAGGGTTCATATTTTCTAATTGCTTTCATTCTATCCTCATATTTTCTCCAGTTCTCTACCTATTAAAATTTTAACGTTTGAAACTGCTAGTGATTTTCAAAGCAGAAATCAAATTCACCACTTGAACTGGGATGTCAAAAAATACTCTCAGTCCTCACAAAAGGCTAGTGTTAGCAAATGACAGAAAAAGACCATCCTCTTTATGGAAAAGAGTTTTTTGTGAAGGCTGTGTCTAAACTAGCTTTACTGGTATTAATTGTAGAAAGTGTTTTAATGAAATGGAGACAATAATTTTAAAAACAGAGATATTGCATGTTGTCTAGCATGGGTGGGTACATGAAGGTACATAAATATTCTTGGTAGTGCCTCCATAGGGAAAGAACAAGGAAAAATTAGCTCTTAACAAGAGAAACCAAACTTGGTTCCCACAGCCATGGTCCACTGTATTTTTGTGGACTGCCCATGTTAGAATGGCAAAAAAAAGTATGAAAAAAAAAAAAAAGAAAGTAGAAAAGTTAGCACAATTATGTCCTTCATGTGGGAGCTGGAATAAAAAATCAACGTGGTGCCACCCGTGCTGAGGTCTGTCTAAAATGGGGATGTTAGTAGTGAACAAAGAAATTGTGTCTATTCTTACTGTCCTTCTTATCTACAGGATAACTTTGATTGACACAAACATGTGACAATGAAAATGCCTCAAGATTTCCTGATTATTTTTCCCCTCTTCTTCTGTCAGAAAGAGTTTGATGAATGAGATAAGACACCGAAACTGAAAATTCTGGTAAAACTTATTTTCTAGTCACAATAAACCCAGTTTATTACATACTGTACAAAACCAATCAAACTGGAAGCACAGCATTTATTATTGGTAATATCTTCTGAGGACTTGTGCACATGACAAATTTGATTAAAGAAAGGTTTATTGGAAAATATACACTGAAAACTGATCGTGTGGAATCTGAGAGCAAGGCACAACACCACAAGATATAAGTAAGATTAAGTTGTAGGTCCAAGGGAAAAGGTATGCAGAGTAATTGAATATATATATAAAATTGAGATATTTGCTTGCTGAATTTCTTTTGTAACAACCTAGTGTTTTCTCTTTCTAAGTAAAGGATAATCAATGGCCATGAAGAGGAACTGGATCTAATTAATAAAATGACTACTCCATTTCCCAAACATTCAACCTCAGAAAGCAATGTGCTATTGATAAATGTGAAATGTGTTCAGGTCTGCTGATCAATTCTCTCTTTTAGATACTTACAAGTGCTTTATGTTCCTTAGCTTAAATTAACTTTGCCCATCCAAATTGGATGAGTTGTTTAATGTGGTTATATAGTGCTTTCTGAATTACTATGTTTGTATGCATGTATTCATTGGACTCCATTCCAAAGTGATTAGTGGCAAAGCTTGTGTCACTTGCACAGGCACAGTTTCTTTGAAGTAATCAGGAATCTAGAGAAATATTTAATCTTTTCTTCAAAATAATTGATATTGCTGAAATTATTGATACTTTGCTATGTTGCAGCCTGCTGTTGAGATAACTCCAGTGTTGAATGTAATTGAAATGACATATTGCAACTAGAGAAGTTAAAATCAGCAGACTGGACTGATGGAAAAACACCAGTTTGAGTTTGGGGCAGGGTTTGCTTTTCTGGTTTGTTTTGGTTTGGGTTTTTTTGTGGGTTTCTTGTGGGTTTTGTGGTTTTGGGGTTTTTGGGGGGTTCTGGGGTTTTTTTTAAGGGGAGAATGCTTTAAGTCCAGGAGAGCTGAGCTGCTGTGTTAACTCACTGACTGATTACCTGCATACAGTAATTTGTGTGGCACCACATCACCCCACCGTTGGCAAAGCAGAACACTGCACAGGGTTTGTGCTGGACTGAGCCCTGGAAGAGGTTGCCCAGAGAGTTTGTGGAATCTCCCTCACTGGAGATATTCCAGGACCACAGTCCTGTGCCATGTGCTCTGGGATGACCCTGCTTGAGCAGGAGGCAGGACCAGATGATCCACTGTGGTCCCTTCCAACCTGACCCATTCTGTGATCCTGTGAAATTATATTCTCCAAAAGGTAAGTGCTTCTCAGCACATATGCTTACAGTGTATTAAGGATGTTAACATCTACTGAAAGATTTTCTGGTAGTAATAGCAAGGTCTGGAGAACTGAGAATAAACCAGGTTTTTTATTAGCCAGTGAGTGATTTATGTCATGTTAAAGCAGCATGACAACATTTGGTAACTAAAGTTTTTGGTGGGAAATTGTGAGTAGTGAAATAAGCCTGATGTCCAGGGGTGGAAATATCATATAATTTTCCTTCACTTCTCATTATTGGGAGCAGCTTTTATCTCAACATCCTTTTTTCTCTAATGGTCAGATATCTTCATATCTGTTTTGAGTTACTGCAGCTGTTATCGAGGGTACATGTGACATCTTGGACAAAATAAGAGTTGGATGGGAATTAGTTAATAGAATATAACTAAATTATAGATTTGGATTAGGATGTGATTGTGTGGGACATCTGGCATTGGATTTAGGGAGTTTAATGTAATTTTTGTGTTGCAAGTTTAAGCTTAATAAAAGGCATCTGCAACTGCACTGAGCTTCTCAAGTATTTGTATTTTGAGTATCAAAAGAAATAGATGCACAACGTAACAGTTGTAAGCAAAAAATGGGTTAAGAATAGAAAGCTTAAATGCTGTTTTATAAACATGTTATAGAGTTTAGTAAGTTTCTGGTTATTAAGGCATTTCACCTCAGGGAGACTTACTGGTCAACATCTATCAGAAATTAGAGTATCTCCATTCAAAAATACCATGTCTTCCCCTGGATTATTTGTGAATGAATCCTTTTCATATCAGATTGCTCCTACTCTGAAGGATTCTCTCATCAACATCAGGCGCTGATAAGAAGTCTGTTCGGCTGCCACATTTCTGCAGCTCTGTACACAAGTGCCTCACCTGAGCTCTGTCTCGTACATCAGCTGGGTTTTTTGGGGGTGATCCAGAGTAATTTATTAAATTATCACTTCAATCTAGTTCTGAAAAATAGTTTCCATACAACTTATTTTTAATTTATACTTAATTATTCGCACAGCATCCAGCACTTCCAAACAAGTACTTGAACTTAAGATAGTACCATTGCTTTAAGTAGTCTATTTAATTTAGTAACAGTCACAACAAAGGGAAAATATGTTTGGGATTCCTGACTGATATTGTACAAAATGCACTGTCATTTTTATTGTCCACCTTAAGGCTTATAGGTTAGCAGAGTGATCTCAAGTTTGTCTCTAAAGAAAAACAGCTCTCTTTAAAAACCTGCTTTTTTCATTGTTTGTAGCTGGTTGGACATTTGGTTGGTTTATAAAAGAGTCCATTTAATTTTCCAGATACAACTATATACAGAAAAAGTATTCATCAAAGCTTCCCTGGGTGGTCAGACTACAGTCAGAAAAAGAGAGCTACCACTTATGATAGATAGAGGCAGAGCTTCTGCCTTGCCCTACAGTGCACACCAGCCAGCAGTGCAAGGCTGTTTTTGTTATTTGCTTGATTTTGGCACCAAATCCTGCCTTGCGTTGACTGAAAGACCAGAACAATGACAAAGGAGGACTCAAGAGCTAAAGTATCCATGCTGGGTGGAATAAAATGAAAGGAATCGGGTTATCTATGCAAGACTTTAAATCCTAAACTCCTTAATTGCTAGGAGAGCTCACAACATAGATATTTCTCAGTCCACCCTCCAGGAGATGAACTGCTGCCAAGTTATCCTTAATTATCTGGATCACACAGTTTGCTGCAATGTGTGTCCTTGAGCTACTCTGAGGAGATATTGAGACATAATAAGCTTTACTGTAACAGGTATTAGGAAGGTGGTGCTTCATCCTTGGAATGGAGAACAATCTTTTTATCTGCTGACCAGGAAATGTATGTGGAACATCTGCAAGCTAACAGCTGTTGAATGTCACTTTGGCTAGATCAAGGGCTTAAAATGTGCTTCAGTAATCTGCTGCAGCTCTTACTTTTAGAAAGTACATCTGTGCTGACAGTTTTTCCACCAACATACTCCCATTCTTGTTAAATGATAAACAAACTGGCCTAAAATCAAGGTGATAATGGAAGATACTGGAAAGCTCAAAGATATTTCAAGCTGAAATGATACTTGCATAACACTTCAGTATAATTAATGACTTTGGGAGAAAAGTTTCTCTCAAACCCATAAAGCTGTCTTGTTTAATGCCTTTGTGATGCACCTCACCAACACAGATATGTTGAGGTTTTGCCTGTTTGAGCTGTATATAATCTATTGTTTTGTGATAACCATGAGCATATTACATTTATCCTTTGAAGTTTTAAACGCTGTCTTGCCAGGGGATAATAGACATTCAATTTTCACTCATCATACAGAACCCTGTAAAATACTTAGCAAAATCAGTAGGGGGCTTCTGTTGATTTAATAGTTCTTGTTTTAAGATCACAATAAACTACATGCAGCAACTAAACCATCAGATTACTAATAATTACTTTTCTTGTAATTATTTCAAGGATAGCTCCTTTGTATGACACACATTGATTTTATCTGTTTCCTGAATGATCTTTTGCCATTTAAAAGTGATTAGAAATCTATTTACCAATGCAACCATGCAGGGAATGGCATTTCTGAAGAAGAAATGATGCTAGGCTGTACTGGGAAATAATATCACAGCTTAAAACAGAATGCAGCATCAACTATCAGTTCAAACAAGGGAAAAAAGGTATAATACATCAAACAAGAAAATTATTTGTGTCATGCAGTGAAAAGACATCACTTAGAAAAAGAGGTATTTCTTTTTCTAATAGTAAATTTCTCACTCTCATAGCCCTTCATGCAGACTCACATGGGTTTTTTTAAATCTAATCTTTGCATGCATCTCATCGTATATTATACATTGGCAAAGGTACTGATAAGATTTTCGTTTATTGAATTAATATTTGTCTCAAATATTTTCAGATTATTTAAACTGAAATAGTGTGTCAAACCTTAGCAGTTGTTAAGCTTTGAATAATTTCATCATATAAAACACGAGAAAATTTACATGCTAAAATATAAAATTAACTTTAAGCAATAAGTTGGATGTGAACTGTTAAATTATTCATTTTGGGGCAGTAAGATTAGAAACTGTTTAAGGATTTAGAAGCATGAAAAATATTGAGTAAAATTTTGATTAAACATTTTTCTGTAAAAAAATTAACCAAATTAAAATAGTTTCAAGATAAATGGAACCATTTAATTTTGCCTTTTAATTTCTCTGAGCAACAACAAAAAAAAAAGAGGGCATGGCCTTTTCTACAGGAAATAAATGAATGAATGAAGAAATAAATAAATAAATTTGTCTTGTAGTTGAGTTTTTATAAACCGTAAGTATTTACAGTGCCAGAAAACTTCTATTCAATGATGTATTATATTAGGTTAGGTTGCAAAAAACCAAAACCAAAGGAAATAAAAAAGCATTGTCAGTTTAGGACTGCAAGAAAACAAAAAATGTTTAGTTTCAGGTATAATTACTAAATTGCGTAGAAAATATGTCCACCAGAAATTATATATCTTAGCCAAAGGGAGACAATGAAATTAAAATGAGGGTTGGTGGAAAGGGCAGGAAAAAGGGGAAATGAGTTTATGCTAACTATGGATATAGAAGGTACTTGCCTGAGAAACCTGATTGCTGGAATAGATAAGATTTCCAGATTAGTGAATGAGGGAAACATTGAAAACATAATGTAAATAATTGAATACAGTGTTTTACAAATTTCTACATTCAAAATTAATCTAAACTATCTTGGTTGAAAGATTTGCATTAATTTTAAATGGACTGAAGAACTGAACAAAGAGCTGTAAGTGAATGAATGTAAGATGATGAATTGAAAGGAAATGCTTAGTTTGCAACTGTGAAAACAGGTGGTGGCTCCAGTCTTAACTAACTTCTTTAATGGTCTGGAAGAAGAAATATGCAGTATATAAATGGCTTTTTCCGCTTTATTCTGAGAGACGCTACAATAAAAGTATCCATAAAGACAGAGAGAAAAATGGAAAGGTAAATCATGAAACATTAAATACATAGGAAAGAATTCTATAGAAAACCATTAACCTGAGAAGCATGCATGCCACAATACATTTGGAAGGGAAAGCATGATTGAAATAGTGATTTAAAGGGGAAGAAGAAAAACCTTAGAAAGCATGTAGAGCTAAGCACACACAATTATATGGAAATGCAAACAAAGGATGCACTTGAACAATGGTTCTCTCCAGTGCAAGTGACAACCACTGTGGACAGACATACTCAAAGACTTTATGGTCCCTGGAGGATTTTCAAAAATCTTTTTGTTGCTGTTCCAGCTTGTGCTGTCACAGGCCGTGAGCTAACCAAGAGCAGTGTGGCTGACCACAGGATTGGAGACCATCTGTTGAGTTTTGCATTTTACTAGGGGTTCTTTTACCCCCTTAATCTGTAGAATTATTTTTTCCTTATTTTATTCCCCCTGGAGAATCTGCTCTATTTGCACTCTTCTCCTTGGCTAACCAGGAGTTCCTATTTATTGCTCATGTTTGTTACATCTTTTGTAAAGTTTCTTATCTAATGCTTTCCATAGTAGTTTCATCGTCCTTTCCTTTTCCAGTTCTTTCACCCTGAACCTCTGAGTCTTTCTCCCTACTCTTATATCCTAAGAATAACATTTTTCGATCCCTTGAAAGGATTTACTCTTGAGATGGTTCTTATGTAAAACCTTTGAACTTTAGGAGGGTCCTGTAAGCCACAAATATTGCAAGCAGAACAATAATTTTATTTTAATTTCACAGGGGAAAGACACTAGGGCAAAGAGAAGAAAGTAATTTCTTATTTGTGTGGAAGGAAAACAAAAAAAAAAAGTGAAGGAAAAATATGCAAAATTAAATGCTTGAAGATGAAAATTCTCAGTAGAATAAAACAGGAAAAAGAAGATGTGCTACCAAGGCATTCATTCGTTGATGTGGGGTTTCAACCAGCAGCCACTCTGGCAAAAACTTCCTCAGCCAACCCTGACTCTGCCAAGTGGGATTGCTGGACCTGGGAGGTTGTTACTTTTTTTGAAAATTGCAGCTAGTTTTCCCACATAACACGACTCAGCCTTCATAATTACTTTTCAACTGTATTGTGATGAACTGCTTCTATAAATTACAAGACACTGTTCCCATTACAAGCATTAAACCCCTGAATAGTGTAGATATAGTAGCTTTGCAATTTTGCATTCTAGACGTCAATACATAGACAATATTTTTAACATTTTAAAGAGAAATAAAGAATGTAATGAGATTACTTAAAGTCAGCATGGATCTTTGCAGATTACCTGAACTTAATAAAATGTGGTCAAGAAAATTTTGATTTATGTATCTTTATTTTATTTTATTTCCTGCATGGATTATTGTGTTTGAGGAACTCCAACTTTATGGGAGTCCTTAGTAATTCCTCAGGCAAAAGAAAGCAGAAGGCCATCTCTCTCTGTTTCTTGTTATTTATTTTATATTTTAAAATATGTCACATCTTCCTAAAATGGAATTTTGGTGATTGATTTTCTCTGATTGATCACAGAATAGCTTTTGGTGTTTCGGGGCTTAAACCCTGTGAAGTATATCAATTAATAGCCTGTGGCCTCCTGCCTGAAAACATACCTGAGGCATATATTAATGGACCAATAAAACATGGCCTGTCATACCTTCATGTTACATTCCCATTCCATGCGAACAAGCCTGCTTCCAGAGCTTGCCACAGGCAATCTGGTATTTCAACTCTGTGTCTGTTTTAATCTCTGATAGATTTTATCCATTTTCTGTCAAATCCTGAACACTGGCATTATGAGTGTTTTTCTCATGTTCATTAATGCTTTATTTTAGTTCTGTTTGGTTTTGCGGTGTCTCTTCATCCGAATCCTTTAAAAAGGATTAATTTATTTTAAAAAACCCACATGCTTCTCACTGCAACCTAGCTTTATTTCACTGAAATTTTGCAAATATCTGACTCAGTTACAGTTCAGATAGTTCAGCTATTCAACTTATGCAGTTTCAATGTATAAGGAGTATTTGCTTGGTAATTATGATTCTTCTCATGACTAAAATATCATAGAAATCTCCTTCATGCTAAAGAGCGGTATTTTAAGGACTGGACAGAAGAAATATTAGAGGAATGCCCCAAAATGTACTCTGCAATACTCTCAAATGCAGAAGACCTCATTTTTTACTTCTACTTTTTTCAGGTCTATGAGTCACACAGTTCCAGGTGGGAAATGTAGGAATAAAATTGATCACCTCCCAAAAGGCATTCTGACTGTGGGTTTATCTGAGCTGATTTTAACCTACTAACTTATTTTGTTCATTCATTAACAGTAGCTGTGAAAATTTTATTTATTGATGCCATATAGCATACACCTTCTGATTAATACCTCTCGATTTTTAAAATGGGCTACAGACTCAGATATTGGTCTAATAATCCATGCGAAGATAAGCAGAGCTCACCCTGATTGGCAGGACTGGTTCCCAAAGCAGTGTCCCCGAGCACCTCAGGCATGGTGGGGCCACAGTTCTGCCCCCAGCAGGTTCTCCCCATGGGCTGGGATCAGGCTTGTGCTCTGTGGGGTTGTAGGGACCCTGAGCCCATGGCACAGCCTCTTCTGCTTCCCCAGACTCAGAGTTAATACACTAATCCTGGAGTCAAACTCAGAGAAATTCCCATTGCCTTCAGAAGTAATGGATAATCACATTTTAAGCACCAGCCTTGCAGAGAGCCAAATATTTTCTCATTCTAGTCTTTACCTTTCACTTTTTCACGTAGCAATGAAAGCTGTTTTCCATAGAATAGCAGTTTTTTCACCCTAGGAATTACTCTGCTTCTGTTTGTATTGGCAAGTGGGCATAAAATATAAAGTGAATTATTTGGCATAAAAGAAATCTATAAAAATTTCTCGTAATTATTACCATGACTCCAGTCCAGAACTCCTTTTTCACATAAACCTGACACTGCTGTTGTAGCTGGTTTTCCTTCAAAAAAGAACTTAGAAAAGCTCACCCACACTGGGCAAGTTCTGTGAGATTTCAGAAGGCACAAACAATTGTGGGTATTTAAGCTTAGACTGAAACAGGATTAAGTATATTTATTTTATGAATGAAACGGTATTAAGCATATTAGTGTCAGAACAAAATAATTCGGTCCCAAGGCTTGCAAAGTGTATAAGTGTCTGCAGTCCTGTCCTTGTCACATTTTCTGACCAAAGTGCTCCAGCACTGTGCAAGGTGAAGCCTGGGCTGGCTGAGACCCATGCTCAGTGTCCTCCTTCCTTTTTTTGTCAGCTTCAGAACAGAACACAAGTTACACAGTCACGAGGTGTATTTCCAATTCAAAGCATTGAATTGAATTTTAAGTCATTGCAATGACCTTCTTGTCTAATTAGGAGGCATATTTCCTCACACATCCTTTATTAGGGAATTATTCAGTAAGTCTGATAATAAGTGATGGTTGAGAGTCCCTAGCATGTGTACGTCATTTTTCAGTGCTGTTTACAAAAAATGTCTGCTGAACTGAAATAGTGTGTTTGGTCTAGTAAATATTTATTCAACAAATATTCCCATGATGGTAAATGTAAAGATTATCAAAAGGCCCATGGCACAAAAGTTCTATGACTTCAGGTAACTCATGATTTATGGCACTGTTACTTCCCATCGTTGAGGAAATGAGGCTTGCAACTGACTAATGTTTCTTTTTATTTTGTTTGCTGGAAGCATTTATAACTTCCTCCTGGGATTTTTTAGAGCTACACTGTATGATACTCCCAAACTATTTTTGCACTATTGTTTGATTTTAATTATAGTTGAACAGAAGTAAAATCTTGGGAATACTTCTAATTTGCTTAACTCCTTCCTGCTATGTCTTGATAAAACTTATCCTAATTGATTATTGAAAGGAATGGATCTATTTCAAATCTGAGAGATCTCGAGGATGGCTACTCTCTGTCTGTACAACTTTCATAAAGAAAAAGGCATGTGAGCAGCACTGGGGACACTGTCTGATGCCCACAGACCTTTAGCACAGACTAAAAGGAGGGAAACCCAAGGGGTTTTCCGGATGGACTTCATCCTGTGTCACTCTGCTGATGGCGCAGAGGGGAAGCTGTGGTCACCCAGACACTGCACAGTAAATTCCCTCTCTGTCTGACACGTTTCTGGCACCCCTGGCCTCAGGAGCTCCGGGCTCTGTGCTGCTTCCAGAGCTCCTCGCTGCTCCCAGCTATCTGTCAGCGCTGCCCCAGCCGTGCCTGTGCTGATGAGTATCTCCTGCACAGATGCCTCTGGGACTACTAAAAAAGAAGAGGAAAGACTTTTATATCTTTTCTCGGAAAATAGGAGATCTAATCTATATTAACTAACGAGCACATTCCCACTGGTGCAGGTGGGTGGACTAAATTGCCACACAAGACGATGTGGCAGTCAGGTAATGAACATACATTCTTTAAACTGCTTTTATATCTACTGATGGTGTGAGAATCAGTTCTGCCTTAATTTATGGATTGTCTGAGTTGGGAATGAAAGTGTAGTAATTCTTTTGTGATGATTAGCAGCCTCAGAGAATGCTTGGACCAGGGAGAAATGCTGATTGTTTATGAGGTCAGTCAGAAGGCACACACCCAACGCTGCCTTCCTAGCTGAGCTTTCAGTCACATTCAGTCATTTGTTATCTTGCATTGATAAAGTTAATGCAGAGAATCAAAGCCAAGCTTATATCACCAGTAAATATTATGATCACATACATCTGCAGAGCACACAAACTCTGTCCTCACTTAACTAGAGCTTTTAGAAAACCTAAACACAGTACTTGATTTATGAACACAGCATGACATGTTTTGTCTATTGGTGAAATACAAAACATTTATTCAATAAGTTTGGAATAAATTATTAGACCAAAAATTATTTTTAGCTGAGGTCATCCTTCTTAATGATAGCTAGCTCTTTGATAGCTATCTTTGTTCATATATTTCAAAGTATTTAATTAAGATGGCTGAAATTATTAGGACCTGTCTTATGATAGGGAAACTGAGTCACCCAGTGATCTACACCTACTTTTTTATTACTCTGTGAAGCAGCCTATTCCTCAGACCTGCATTCTCCACCTTTACTGGAAATTTGCCCAGACCAGCTTGCCACAAGCTGTAACATGTTCCCCCCAAACACTTCTTTCCTTGCAATTTAAATATCCTGCCTAAATATCTGTCTGCATTTTCTTAGCATTTTTAGGTATGCCTGACAAAAATGCTCTACAAATTACCTGCTTGTCTTGTGACCTTCACTCTGTCTTAGCATCAGATCCAAACTTTCTCCAGCCACTCACATGGTCTGGGAGGGTTTCTCTGTGCAAGTGGAAGCACAGCCCCACTCGATGGCATCCGCTGCCTCTGTCAGTTGCTCTCAAACTCTTTTGTTCCACTTTGACCATATTTCTTAAGATCTTAGAATTCTCAGGTTCTGATGGATAATTTTTGTTTGCTTGTTTTGCTCTTCTATTCAGGAATATTTCTCTTTTCAATGTCCTGTGAACCTACCTTCCTTTGAATGCACCTACCTGAATTATGTTAATCAGAGTTTATTAATCCTTCATCATTTCTAGTCAGGGAGATACATAAATAGCCCTAACAGCCTTCACAAACATTGAGGAACTCACTAATTCAGCAGTTTTAAATTTTTTTTTTTTTTCAAAATTATAAGCCATACTCATCAAATTATGGGAGAAGAACAGTAATGTGCCATGACACTTTTACTGCTATGGTAGTTCTTTGATTAATGCAGGCTTTTTAAAGAAATCTTATGTGGATTGATGTCTAAAGGATCCTACAGAGAACCAATTGACTCACACTTTATTTATAAACCATCTCAGTAATCATCTTGGTAACAAACAGCTGCTTTCCTTTAAGGTTTTGATTAATTATTGATAAAATTACATCTCTATTACACCAGAATGAGCAAACACAGAGTATTTTTGCTGTTTATGAGAAAACCTTTTCAGTATCCATAAGCAATAATTTCAAGAAAGAGATATAGTCTTAGTTGTGTGGAAACCCACTGTGATTAGTGGCACAACAAAAATCTTTCTCCTGCTCTTCAAAGATTAATGTCTAAGTTTTCATTCCATGGATACACAGGTATAAATTTTAAGTCTGCTAAGGGAATCTCAATTTAGACTTTTTTTTAATGAAAACTAGATTTTGACTAGATACATAAGTTACTTTTGGGAAAAAAAAATCATTCTTTAGACATATTTAAACCCCCAAATATATGTGTGCTAATAGAATCTCAGTGCTTTGTGTGGGTTTTGCTAAATTTTGTTCTGTTCTTCGATTTCCAGTTGATTTTTTAGTCTCAGTTATTGAAACCCCTATTGATTTTTTTCAAAGCTGAAAATTTTCTTCTCTAAAACAGCTGCAAGATGAGATCTTTCTGCTGTATCTAAAATACATTTGTCAGTGTCCATAAAATAGGGACCATATTGTTGGTCCTCATTTATGAAAAGAGAGGTTTTCTTCATTCAGGTGCTGACTCCAAGGATGAGTTACTTCATGCAAAAGGTTTACTGGAGGAAAAAGAATTCACACTCCATTGCACAAAGACCCCCAAATAATGTGTCAGTTCACACCTTATAAAGATCTATGATGTGGTTCTGTTCCTGGTAATATGATTAAGTAAAGCACTTATAAACCCCTGCTTATTTTATTAAATAATGGACAGACTCTGGCACTATAAATGCAGATTAAATAACTTTATTAAGAAGCTAAAAAGCCCTGTCAGCATAATACAATAAAAATTATATTCCAAAACAAGCCACTGTCCATTCATAATATTTTAAATGCAGCTCAAGACAACAAATGTTTTAAAATACAAAAGGATTTTTAAGGCACTTTTCTTAAAGCAGTAATCAATATCTGCAAGTTTCTAGTCTGTTAAGAAGGTCAGCAGACAGTGTCTGAATAAGTAGATCACTTGCTGTAGTCTTTAGATATTTTTTGTTTGTTCCGTGGAGATTTGAAGGACTGATTGGTAACCTTTTATTTAATAACTTTGCATCTTTTGGCTGTAGTTGAATTTAAAGTGCAATCAAGAATTTTTTATGTGAAAAAAGGACACCACCTCAAATAATAATCCCTCCTCTATTAGATAAATTACTTCACTTTGTCTGTACTTCTCTCCTTCCTCCTGAGCATAGTTACAAATGACTACAGCGTCTGAAAGGTAGCACATTCTTTGGGGAGCTGACTTCAGAAACTGGAATCGTTTATAATTGCCTTAGAAATCACATTTTCACCACTCATTGGGTCACTTTCTGCCACTTTCAGCCTAACTGGGGCCAATATGAATGTGACTTATTTACTCTATGGAAATTCATTAAGTTTTGTTCAGGTAAAAGCTATAAGAAGAGGTTCTATATAACAGAGTAGTAGCTTCAAAGTAATGGGGCAGGTAATTAATTCTGAATTTCAGTGGAAATTCTACTAAAGTTCTATTGCAGCCATATTAATGTCAAATGAGTCTATGAGAATTAATATTCCTGCAATAAATATCAAGGAGTTAAGAATGAATAAGCAATTATTGTTAAATGTTACATGATAAAAAGGCAAAAAAAGCCTTAAAAAAGTGATGAAGATCTGCCAGGTCCTTACATCATACATGGTAACATCTAAAGGCTTGTATGCAATAGTTAAAGTGCAGCTGGTTAAGGAAAATGTGAATTTATAGCATACTTGATAATCAGCAGTAGCTCACAAATGCACAGTATATAGCAAAGTTAAGGTTACTTGCTCTATTTTTGAGTTATAATAAGTTGCTTCACATGAAGACTCTCCCAGTGCTGTATCCTCAAGTCAAAGAGAAATGCACTGCTCAGTGTGAATAATATCTGCTGATGAAAACCTTTTCCTTCATTTGCCTTTTCAAAGAGTAGGAAGAATTCAGTATGGGTCACAAACCGCAAACTTACATTGTTATAATTCTCTATAATGCAGCTTTGAACTAATTGTTAATCTACTTGTCTTCCTCCCTCATAACCGAAAGCATACTGAGGACTTATTATGGAAATTCACATTTTAGTTTATGCAGACTACCTCACTGAAGTAAGGAGGGAATGTAGATCAGGAATTCAAGCAGCTGCATTCCAAGTGCATCCTTCATTTCCACCGAGTTGAAAAGCTGCAATAGGCTGTACTCAGGTCTTGAGTGAGCCATAAATGAGCTCACAGGAAAATCCAAGGTACTGGAACTATTTCAATTCCTGCTGATGATGGAAATCTGAACATCTACTTCGGTGCTACCTTTTAGTTCATGGGTCACTGCATACACCATGATACATGTGCAAGACGTAGGCACTAACCCTACTCACAAAAATTAGCTGAGATTCTTTTTCCTACAGAGCAGCTTGAATGGAAGTTGTGGACCTAATTGGTTAGAGAAGATTTGACCCAATTTGATTCTCTCTCAGTAGGAACATATTTCCAGACTGTCAGTCTTCTTCATCATTAGGTTAATGTGTCTCATCTCATCCTATATTTAAAAATTTTCACTTTTAAATGTATTTTTGCAATTGTAATTAAATGTAATGAAAATAATTATTTCTCAGGATTCTCCCTGTGACTGTTTCTTATTCCCTATCCCTTTCCTTCCTTGTTTCTTTTTTATCCAGATGGAAGAATACACCAGATTACAGTCAAGCTATAAACTCTTAGTCAATATTGGTCTTTTTTAAATGAAACCTGAATGCATTTTTTCCCTATTGAAACTTTCCTATTTTGTGTTGATAAATTGTCACTATGACTGTCTCAGAGATACATGAGATAGACAATTTTAGAAAATTCTGGCCCCTTGATTGTATATCATCAATCATTCCAGCTACAGAGTTTGGAATAGATGTTAAAGATGTTTTATACTTTATGCATTTTGGCAGCATCATTAGCAAAACAAGAGTCACCTGCAAGCCAGAAAAGTGAAAGTTGGGCATGATTTTGTAATATTCAACCTAGAAAAATACCTTATCTACAAAGCTAAGTTATCTATATTTACAGCTTATGTGATGTTTTTCTGTATGGCATCAAAACTCCCTTGTTTAAACATAAAATCTGTGTAAACACACATCTGCAGAAAATACTTACCTTTGCCAGACAAAAAAATAATTTTCAAAGGGTCTGGAAAGAGAAGGGTGGGAGAGAAGATAGGAAAACTAAAAGAAAGAAAGAAAAAAAAGATGGCTGGAACAAAAATAAATAAAGAAAAATGACAAGGATTGTAAGAGACATCAGGCTGCTCTGGTCTCCTCAAGGCCATAGGGTTTATAACAAACGTGAGACATTATAAAGACTGGCAGCAGAGGCTGTCTAAAGAGTTGTCAAAACAACACAGAATTAAAAAAAAAAAAAAAAAAAAAAAAAAAAAAAAAAAAAAAAAGACAGAGGTCGTGAAAGATGGGCCACCAAGAAGTGAGGAGCCTTTCCTTCCAGGCAGAGTAAAGGAATAAACCTGAAGGAAATTATCAACTTGCTTGCCAGAAGAACTGAACTCCTGTTGATGTGTTATGATGACGGATGGTAGAGTCATCTAAATCATTTGCTTTCACTTTGCTGCCTGATTACTGCATGTCATCAGTCTTATTACAAAAAAAATGTATTAAGCAGTGATGAGAAAGGTCATCTGCTTGTGTCATCCTGGTAGCTGCACTCCAGATATCTTGCTGGAGGCAGAAACTCTGCCTCACCTGAGTGCTGCCCAGTTTGTTTAAACAGGAGAAGCTTCTGGAAAGTGTGTGAATGACAGCCAGGAAACACTGGGCAGGAAAATTCTTCTCCTGAGGACTGATAGGAGATTCTGAAGAGTTTAGTGCCTGTAAGCCACTGCAGAAGATGAAAAAGAAATTAGAAAATTATGGAAGAGAGTAATCTGCTTTCAGAACTCTATTTAATCTTTTCTTTTTTTCCTCACACAAAAGATATCTGTTTTGTCTATCTTCCTTGCATGTTTGTATCTAAAGAAATAATGGAGAAACTCTATCTTCTAGGCAAAAATCAGAAAAGGTTGATTTGGAGCAGTCAGCATACATCTACCACAATGAGATTTGTCATGAAGGTCAAAGTATATTCCTACTCTCTGGTTAGATAATATTATCTATGAAACTTTAGAGCTAAATACTTACACTTTAAATGAAAAAAATATAGATGTTCTTAAGTACCTAATTTTCTGCATGTTCTTTTCCACAAATTCATTAATTATATTTGTTAAAGTAATCCCAAAAGCAGTACGTACACAATTTAAATTAATTCATTTAAAATCAAAATAATATTCATATAAATATGTTTGCTGTATCCATCCAATTCTAACTATTACTTTTGACATCTGTGAAAATCAGATAAAGTATTAAAAAGAGTCTGAAGGGGTAAAATATCATTCTTCCACTAGCATGACATGAATATGCCATCGAGTTACACCCTTTAGAAACTATATAAAACTTTAACTACAAATATTCAATTCAATTATATTGCAGGAAGTCATTGGCCAGCTTATTAGTATGTTAAAAGTATGGAAATTATTGCAGTTTAAGAACACATAGGGGGGTACTAACATGCTAATTGCAATTAAAGCCTGATATCAGTTCCATGTAGGAAGTCCAAGTTTTTGGTGATTTTAATGAGAGCAGGAATGTTAATTAAAAAGCTTTTACTTCATATTGCTAAGTCTTACTGATGAATCTAGCAAGTACTGCTGACAAAAAGACATCCAGGCAGTACTCCCCTTCCTGACCCCGAGCCCAAAGACCCACCAGAAATGCAGTGACCACTCAGCTGCGTGGGTACTAAGGCTGCTTCTTAAGCCAACATTACTTTTCATTGCTCCCTCATTGTGCCAATGAAGCACTGCAAAATTAGCTAATTCTATAATCAGTAGGGTTTGGTACTTCTGTCAGAGCCAAAAATACAATACTGGGAAGCAATGAGTAAATTTTGCTAATATTGGGGTATAATCACATAGATGCCTCCTCCATTCTCAGTGAAAGAGACAAAACAAGGAGCTTCATTCTTACCAAAACATCCACCCCAGAATTCAGTACTCATCTGGCAGAGTTCTTATGAAACACACATGAACTACATTAGCTCTTTCCTATTGCATTTCATTTATTCAAGTAGCTTGTATTTTACAGTATAAATTATTAAACCTCTCCACACCAAACTGCCCTGAATTATGTCACACTTGGGCTAAATATTGGTCAACATGATTGATTATGTTTTATACAAGCTGAAAACTATAACTACATGTTACAAGCAACAATAAAGAGAATATTGGAGGCAGCAGCTGCATCTGCCCAAAGCAAACACTTTGGTCCTTGCTGTGACAACATTTGATGGAAAGCTCTTGCCATTTTTTCTGTCCTATGTATAGCCAACATAATCAAGCAGTTTTTTCCTCTTTCTTCCACTTTTTTGTATCTCTAGTATAAAAGGCACTAGAATATGGAAGAAACACATGCTAGAATGAAAACATATTGCAAAGCATCATCCAATAAATCCAGCAGCAAACAGAGTAATACAGAGAGATATTGCTGCCATATCCTTATTCTCATTTGTGTTGCTACAATCCGGCCTTCACAAGGGGCCATGAATGTGCTTTAAATATAGTTAGAAATTAACCTGAACTTCAGTACTCATTTCTCCAGCATCTGAAGAGGAGCTGGCAATCTTTGGTGAAAGTGATGCTTTGTGTCCTGCTCCCTTTGAGCTGCCTGACCTCCCCTCTCCAGAGATAAACCAAGCTGTCATGTAGGTCACTGTTAGCTGACCTGTGCTACACAGTTACCTTGTAGATAATTCTGCATTTTGCATTTGAGCTACTAACCGAGAATTTGCAAGCAGTGGTCCTTCCTTTTAAAACTGCATAGTCAGAGAAGACTGGAGGAAAGGAGGGGAGAGTCAGGTATTAATTGTTCCTTCCTACCATTTAGCACTGCAATCCCTCTCTTTCAGTTGTGAATGCTGATGTGTATGTGTGCTGCAAGGTCCAAAACTGCACAAAATAAAGTGAATATGTTTTGTCATCTGCTTTACTTACAATGGTAGCAACTTTTCTTCCCAGGGCTTTCATTTTCCTCTTTAAAAGACACTCGAACATATATCAATGGATTTCTTTGTGACTCTAACTAACCGAGTTACATTTTTTTCAGCAGTAGTAGGTGTTGAAGAATTTGAATTGAAATTTGAAGGTTCCTGGCTCCCCAGCCAGCAGGAGATGAGGTTTAATTGCTTGGAAATACATTTGCACAGTTGATACTGGGGAACAGAAAAAGTCTGTATGTCAAGAGCCTCTAAACTAATCATTTAGCCATAACATGCACCACCCCATACCTGGGGACAATGTAACAGTTAACAGCTTGAAGCTGTTGAAAAAATAACCAATGAGAAGGTTTCCTCTAATTTTCTAATGCTATTCTTCACCCTGAATAAACTAATAGAAGAGAAATGTCTTATTTTCAATTCTGTCAGTTCAAATGAAAACAATTGAGTGTTCACCTAGTTTTAGCCTTGGAATTTATTAGATCTGAACTTGTTCATTAAGGCAACAATTTTGAAGTTGCTCAGTTGTTAATACACTGGCTATATAAACTCCAGGGCTGTCTGGTGTATCTGGTTACACTCTGGAGACAGAGATTTGGTTTCCAGCACTACAGATCAGGTCAAGAATTGCAATAACAATTAGCCATTAGTCACTAGATCTCAATTTACCATAATAGAAGGTCATTTCTTCTGAACATTTTCTCCCTGGAAAGGAAGAGGAAACATAGGAAACTCTTAACATATTGAAAATTGGGTTGCGGAAAAGTTGGTTATGACTTCTGAGAAGATAATTTGGATAAAGGTTTTATTTCTTTTTGAGCTTGCTGTTTTACTATGGGGCAGGATCTGCATACATTGACTGTGTATAGTGTAAGTTAGTCTTCTTTTCTTCAAGTTTCAGTGAAATGGAAAATCTATCTAATCTCAAGAATCAAACAGATTGCGCCTGACTCAATGCAGGCATATGAGAGACACTGAGAAACGTCACCTGTGCCACGTCCCACTCCTTGCTGCTATAATTATTCCTTTCCCATCACCTCCACGAAGGACAGAGCAGAGGCGCAGGTCTGCCTTTTCCTGTGACTTCACCAGCTAACCTTTTGCACTCACTGGTGAAGGAGCCAGCAGCTCCCTTCCTCCCTGAGGCTGCAGAGGGGCACCACAGCACATCTGTAAGCTCCTGACCTGCTGTGGTTTTGGGCTCTGAGGAGGAGAAGGGTTAAATCACACCCATGTAGAGGTTTGCTCTCCTGCCACACAGGAAGGCCATAACAAGTCCCTGACCCAAAAGGGTGTCAGTGCTCTGCAATCCCACCTGGGCTTGAGCTTTGAAGGTAGCAGACAACTGGGAGGTGCTCAGGTTACATGGCAGGATTTTACTCCCTGCTCTCCAGAGGAAATATTTTATATTAAATCTGTAAGTGCCTATAAAACATGTAAGCATGAGATATGGCTGAGCAGTTGCTGATTAATTTTCTAATTCAAGTTGTTCAAAGAACAAAGAGGATATAGATGAACACTTAACTCACCTCCAGTTACCACTTGAGAGTATCAACTTGGCAATGTTCCCTTTAAATAAAATAAAACAAAAATTTAAAGTGTAATTGTTTTTCAGAAGAAATCCCTGTGAATTGCTCAAGGTTTAGGAGAAAAAAAGTGTGGTGAAACTCAGCTTTGTTGAGGAAGTTAATCATTAATGAAGAAAGTGGAAAGGCATGACAGGAGAAAGAGTCGATAGCATCTCAGATCAGATCCTCATTTTTTGATAGGCATTAGCAGCTGAACAAGAAAATACAAGGGAAGCTTCAAAAACTTATGAATTGGTCTTACCTAAAACTGGTATTTGTGATTAATACAAACAGAGAAGCAATGCCTGCTGGTAGCCTTGCTAACAATCAGCTGACAGATAGTTAACTATAGAAAGGTCAAAGGTCAGGGCTTTTAATCTATAGGTTGATGATCCCTTGGGGACAGTGTGGTGTGAAAGAGAATTTGGTATGCTTGATGCTATTATAGGCAGGATCAGCCTGTCAAAATCCATTAGCACTCACTTTTCCTTCAAATAAGCATTAAACCAGCTTTTGGTATGATTTTTTCAAAGTAGATTTCTTATCATTCTTAGTAATCCTTTATAAGCATGAAACATTTCATTCCTTATATGATAAAATATGATTTTTCAGGAATTTGTGAAATGCATGCTGTATTCTTCAATTAGGTCTATTTAGCACATTGAAAATATTTCTGATAGGCTTAAAGTTAAATTGAACAGCATACAAAGAAAAAAATAGTCAACTTGAAAGTGCAGCTTAATGTGTGGGGCACAGTGTTATCTTGTGTTTCTTGTTTATAGCGTGACAAAGACCAAAACAAATCTGAATACTCTATTTAAAAGGAAATCACAAATAATTTTAGTCTTACTTTATTGCTTTCAGACCCAAAGTGTTTTAACTTGACATTTTCTCTGAATATTTTATATGTTCTTTGACTCTCTAGATAGCTGTAAGGGAGAGAAACTTCATTTGCTTTTCACATTTGTTCATTGCAGTTTCAAAAACACTTCTTATAATGACCTTGAAAGTAAAGGAAGTTGTGAAGGTTTTTTGCTATATGACATTCATTAGTAAGTAATGCAGAAAGAATGCTAATAGTATGTTGCTGAAATATATAAAGAACTGTATTTTTTCATTATGTTAAAAACCGAGATGCGTAACTTAAATGACAATAAGGTGTGGTATATATACCGAGAATATTCTGAAAGCTTGTGTCAGAGCAAAGATCAGTTAGGAAAATGTAATAAAAGCAAAATGAAAACAAATTCTTCAGCAGATAATAACATATTTATAGCAGTTACATAATGCTAAGTTTAAGTATGATTTAAATCTCCTAAGTAAAAAGTTATTACATGCAGCTTTGAATCTGACTTCTGTCAGCTTCAGAACATGCAGCCTTCCATATATTTCCATCCCATATGTCAACCTTTAAAAATAGGTTTGGAAAATAGAATGAAATCTTTTGATGTTCACTATCATAGCTTTGGCTGTTTATAAAAAAAAAATCAAATCAATGCCTCCCAATATGTAATAAATCTTGACTTTACCTCCCCAAAGATTACATCTGTATGTTCAGAAAGGCTCAGTCAGTCTGGTTCATTTGATGGGCAGATGCATGTCATGCAATACTTGATGAGAAACTTGTGAGCATCCTTTGGCCATGTCTACTTCGAGCTGTCAGATGCTTTTCTCTTGGGTATCTTTCCTTTTGCTGTGCATCAGAGCAAAATAATATTTTATTGTTGGTCATAATTAATAATTCATTGAAATGCATCAAATGAACACACACACAAAAAAAAGGTGGATATAAATCTTATTAGGTCCCTGGATAAAGTCACAGTATGCCTTTGCATTTTGAATTTCCAGGCATATATTATATCATCCAATATTGGAACAAGCTGAGAAATGTAATATAAAAATTTGATAAATTGCTTTCTGCCTGTAAATGAGAAAACAGACTTGTAAAATGTGAAATGAACCATTCTGGCAAAGAAGAATTTGAGTTTAGAGTGTAAACACTTGAGTTAATGGCTGGGGTATCTCTGAGGCTCAGAAGCTGCGGTACACAGGGAGGGTGAAAGTGAGGTTATGGAAGCTCTTCAATATTTTACTTTGAACATCTTTACAGGCCTTAATTAGACAGATTACCTGTTATGCATGGTGCAGTGTGCTGAACAGTTTTAAACTGGCTTGTCCTCAAGGCAAATGGAAGGCAAAGTCAAAATGAATTACACTCTACACAAATAACAATGAACCTGCTATTAATGTTATGGGGAAAAAAATGAAACCTTCCCAGTCCATATACTATTTAATTTTTAACTAACAAAAGAGTTTATTAAGTATTTACTGACCACTTGAATTTTTGCACCTATCCTGTCTACTCCTTAGTGTCTCAATCTGCGTGAAACCATAATAACATTTAATGTTGTAATTGCTTGACTTTTTCTGATTTGTGTTGCTTTATATCTAAGAAAAGGCGACAATATAATGAAAATGTCTTTGACATGAAAATTAAGAAATGCTTTCTTTATTTATATAAAGAGGGTTTTTAAATCCCCATTTCAACCCCATGTGTCTGGTAGAAGTCACAGAGAAGCAGTAAGTGTGTTTCCTAGTGGTGCCAGGATACAAGTGTTAACTTGCTGTATATATGCTAAATTCCTGAATCTATTTAATCGGTTTATTCAGCCAGCCACCTACAGGGAAGGTCACCATGTCAAGCAATCCTGAATGGTATTTTGTGTGAATTGGGAACAGAACTTTTAAAGGCTGGAGGTTTAGGAACATAAACCAGATGTTCTCATTTGAAATAGTCTACTTATTAAAAAAAGGTCAAACACTTAGATCTTTTTAAAATCTTACTGTCAGACACACTCCATAGAACTAAGAATTTTACTGTTTTGAACTGTATGAATTTCACCTATTTCTTAGTTGAAATATGTCTTATGATCTTGCCATAAATGCATTACTTCCCTGTTTATAGTCTAATATTGCATGTAAGAATTTTATTTATTCAATCAGATGATTATTTTTCAAGATAATGACTTTAAAAATCCCTTTACATGTTTTTATTTTTATAGTTCAGAATTACTGCAAGCAATTAATTCATGCATTGGTTTAGAAAACTGTTTTTCCAGTCAATAATTTGTACAGTATGAATCTAAATAATGATGTGGTAGTGTGGAGATTTTTGTTGGTCTGGGGTTTTTTTTGGGGCAGTGTTCTTTCCAGATAAACACATCTAAAGATGGATCTCTTGTCCATAGGAGTCAAATTAAATGTCATTTAATTATGGGTGCAGTTTAACTCTGTCTGCTAAGCTGCTTTACTGAACCGCCTACATTGACTGGCAGGATCTCATTTCTTGCTATGCTCAAATCTGTAAATGGGAATTTTTAGGACTTTTTAGAAGAAAAGTATTGAAGTGTGAATCAACCAACTTGCAAGATGTATAGGGAGAAGGAGTCAAAAATTTTTCCAACTTCCACACAGGATATGGAATATTAAATTGAGCTCTACTCATTCGGCTTGAACAACCACTCCACTGAATGCTCAGAGTTTGATCAGAGTAGTGCAGGCTGAAAGCACCTGAGTCCCACCCTTCTTGCTGCAAGCCCTCAAAGGAACAAAGCAGGACAAAAAGAAAAATAAATACCTGACAGAGCAATCAAAAGTTGCAGCAGAGCAGGGAAAATGAAACACCTGTGTTTGATAACACACAGCAACTGATTGCTACTAAACGTCTGCAGTTCTGCTTTCTCTGGTATGGATTACAGAGCTACTGACAACTTTCTTATTTCAACTACTTTATGATCTTGAAGGTCATAGGAATCCTGGAGTTGTAATAAACAAAAAGCAAATCCACTACTTCGAGATGTTTTGCCTTCTGCTTGAGCTCCGTCGCTCTCTGTCCCTCAGTAACCACACAGAACAAGGACATCAACCAGAGAGTGAGCTACAAAACCAACCAACAAATCAAACCACGAAAAACAGCTTGCCAACAAAAAATACCAAAACCAATTATAATTGAGGATAATTTTGCTTAGGTTGTATTCAGATGGTTTGCTCTGTTCTGCATTTGAGTAATACCTTTTTCAGAGTGGTTTTTTTTCATAGTGAACTGCAGATGACTTTCTCTTTCTAGGTCAGAAACATTATTCACCCTTCAATGTACATCTCCTTTTTAAAAAAAAAAAAAAAAACTGCTTGAATGAAATTCTGGGCTGTACCTATTTAAATTTACGCAGAAGAAAACCTTGAGCACTGCTACGTGTTCAGTGAATGTTTTCCTGCAAAAGATTATCTTCTTCTTTTTTTTTTTTTTTTTTTCTTCTCTTAAGGGTATTGTGATTTGCTTTTGGATCATATGAAAGGTTAAACAAGTGTTTTGGAAATATTTTTTTTTTCTTCTGATATAAGATCTGAGTAAAATATATCTAGCATAAGCCATTTCCCAAAAGAGTCTTCTTTGGATATCTAGCGTTATTTCTTAGAATAAGAATTACAAAATTTGTCATATTTGATAACCTTAGAGCTTTGTTCTAAATTTTCCAAAAAGAAGACAAACCTTAAACAAATTTATTTACTGACTCTGTACTTCTATGGAGATTTCATAGACAATAAGTACAAAAATATTCAATTTTTTAAAAAGAAAATGCTTTCTAAAAGTAATAACAGTTTTTATGGACACATTCAAACTTTCAAAATTTTAAAAAAAAACACAAATAAATGAAAGAGATAGTCTAAGAACTTCTTTCTGCCAGTACTTTATGTTTGATGTTTTTATTATTCCTTAAAAAGCAGATAATTTAACTGACCCAGTTTCTTCTTTGGGTATTTTATTGAGGTAACATTTTTAGGTGTTTAACAAACACTCTTACACTACCAGTCATAAGGCTTAGAAAATTTTAGGCTCTTTTTATCAATTTTATTAATTGGAACTGTGTGCTTCTGACACATAAGTTTCAGAGGTTGACTGCATGGAATTTTCTTTTGAGTGTGTGAATTACGGGTTGGTTCAGTACCACATTAGTATTAGTTCAGCCTTCTATTTAAGGATTAAACACGAAGACTATTTAAAGTTAAATATTCTAGTGAATGTTTATGAGAGTTCATTCTTTTATAAATTACATTATTTGTACTTATATTATTTTATTTGTGGAGTTAACAGTAAATGAGAGACATTGCTCCATTTCAGAGGCAAAATAGTACATTTCCTTCTGGCTTGTTCAAAGAGAGTTTACTGAAAAAACACATGATGGATCAAAATTTCAGATCTGTAGCAGCTGCAGTCTTTTTGTTCCTTTTGCAAGGTCCACTTTAGTATTTTCTACTTTTCCCTAATTGACACTGCATTTTAATTTTAATTCAACTTAATTAAAGTTGCAATATCAAAAATCATCATGGTATGACACAGTGAATGAGACTCATTCAATTAATGTAAGGTCATGAGAAACTGTAAATAAGCATTTTAAATTAACACATATATCTTTCGTTTATTAATCCATCATTATTCGCTTCATTGTTTCCAAAAGCCTATTTTGCTTCTCAGTCATGAGCAAAAATAATTGACTTGGTTTGCAAAAGAGAGGCTACACTAGCATGAAGCTTAAAAAGACAACTGATGGAGCATTGCTATTACACAAATATCCAAGGATAAGTGCCCAGGGTAGTTCAGTGATGAACTGTGACCAGATAGTGTGAAAAGTCTCAGAGGAAAATTTAAAAGTAGGTGAAGCAAAGTGACATTTTAGAGGCTCTGCTGGAACCAGCTGGGCTCAGCAGGTCCATCTCTGCTGTGTCCAGCCTCCTGCGAGGAGCGCCCTGCAAATGGAAAAGAAAATGCTGCAGTAGCTTGGATTTTCTGGCAGCTCTGCCTTAGCAGTGAAGATAAAAAATGCTGTTTCATACTCTCTGACCTGTGAATCCTAATTATCTCCTTTTCTTGCTTAAATTGATATCAAATCAAGCACCTTCGCATACTCCAGTACTACTTCTGAATCTCTGCTTCATTCTTGCTTTTGGAGAGGAAAAACTGACCTTACTGATATGAATTTGAAACAGCCCCAGTGAAGGTCAGAAATAGCTGGAATAACATCCATTCTAATGCAATTTAATTGGCATTGGCTGTTCAGAGGATTCTTCCAGTACAGTGCCAGCCTCACTGTGCTGAGGTCTTGATCTGAATCATTGGCAAAACGCTCACTGACTTTCCCAGAACAGGGATTGTGCTATGAAGTTTGTGGGATGCTACAGTCTCTGAACACATACTTGTACAAAATGTTTTTGAAAAACCACCCCAAAACCAGTTTCAAACATTTTCAGTAATTGTTTTCTTAAATTTTTAATCATTTTTTCAGTAAGCTCTTTGACTTTAATCATCTTAACGATTTGAGAGTAGAGCATAGCATTCCAGGCTTTTATCATATTAGGTACTGTGCAATGGGAAAAAGGTGTGTCTTACCCAAAGTAGTGTTATTCTTTTCTGCTTTCTCTGACAAAATATCTCAGACTGTTCACAGTTATCTGCCACCTGTGCAGTTTAATGCTGCTTCCAATTATGACAAACTAAACGTATGCAGTAAAAACCTCTACTGCTTTATATTCTGTGAGCTACCTAACAACGGCTGCCCTGTTTGCCTTTTGTGCTGCTGTTCTGCTCTGGGCTGATGGTCTCAATGATTTTCCCCTTCCTGATCACTGTGCTGGATGATTGTTCTATTAAACTCAGAGTCCCTACATTGGTTCCTTGCTTCACACCTTATTATTTTATGTTTGTCTCACTTTTATACAAACTTATCTGAACCTCTGTGGCCTAAAAAAAATAGTGGGGTTCACAAACAAGGAAACTGAGAAACTCTCTTGTTTAGTGATTTCTAACAGGGTTCCTCCTGCAGTTTTAGAGAATTTTGTTGCTATCAAAGAGGTCATTCAATCAGTCAGTTGGAACCTTCCTGCATTCAGACAAACTCTCAGTTCTCTGTCTCCTCACCTTTTGGAAAACATTGTCTTTTGCATGAAGGGAATACATATTGTGGAGATGCTGTGATTTCAGCACTGTACTGGCAAAGGTGGTTCCATACAATTTTAAAATTTTTCTCATTAAGCACAGAAGTGTAAAGTAAAACTTTCAGATACCTCTAATAAAAATAGAAAAACCCTTCTACAAAGCATAGTTTTTAAAGTTCTGGTTATTAATTTACATGACTGTTTTCATGACCTTTTTGGATATATGAGAGACATTTAATATTGAGTTATTTCTAAAGATATTACAGGCCACATAACTTGCTAGACTTGATGGGTTTTATTTGATTTAACTATATTGTTCCATCCATTTTTAATTCTTGAGACTATTGCTACTATTGCATTCTAAAAAGAATGAATGTTACCAACTGCTAGAACAGGACACATTCTCTGAGGGAAGACCTCAGTCACACTGGCGAAAACACTACTGATGAAAAGAATATTTTTTGTTTAAGTACTGCTTAATACAACTGTTAAGTGCTTTGTTTGTGCTACATTTTCTTGTGGTAGTCAGATTACTCTCTCTCATTGTCGATTTACAAAATACATCATCCTTGAATTGTCTTTTGAAGAAAGTCTACTGCACTTATATATATATTTCAATAATTAATGGAATAATAAAGTAAGCCTAGATTTGACTGTGTTCCTACTGAAAATACAAGAAAGAAAATTAACAGTAACTGTTTTCATTGTAATAATATAATAGAACAAAAATTTAAAATAGAAATTTAGCATTTAATATTTTAAAAAATTATTTTCCTTTTTTTCAATGAGGTTAGGTATTTTAATGGTCATTTTAAGATACTGAAAAACACACTCCATTAAAATGTCCCTTGTGCATTAATATAAAGTGTGTCCAAGTTAAGGTTTTGTAAACTGTGAATCAGGGGCTTGGATGAATCTTATAAGTAATCATTAAAATCCTTCATTTAACAGTGATTTAGTCTTCACTGATTTCAGTTATAAATCAAGTTTTCTGTTGAACAGAGCTTAGAAACTTCATATCCTGAGAGATACAAAGGAAAAACTTCTAAAGAAAGTCTCAACAGACACCAGAATTAGGAGATAATAAAAGAGGGAAACAGACTGCAGCAAAGATAAATTATTGTTCTACTGATTTGGCTTGGTCTGTTCTTTCTAGCAAGATGCTCCTTTGAGGCCTGTTGTTGCCAAGGCCCTCATTGAAAAACTGGTGAAATTATTTCTAGCAGTAAAATGTATTTTACTCAGCAGGAAGAGTTCAGTTCACAGTAGTCCTTAACCTTTTGACCCTCATGTTCCTTGCTGAAATATAATTTGCTTAATTTTGTTTAACTACTTGCTGAAGAAATATTATAGCAGGTGTACTTGCAGTGCTGTTTAGAACATCCAGCGTGTCTTGACATTTTGCATCCTAGCAAAATCACAATTATAATGGTTTAGGTATACCTAACATGCCCTGACGCTCCATTTAGAAGAATGAACGTGGCATTGAAAACTGTTTCCAAAAAACATTTATGTTTCTGCAGTATGCAGAAAAAATAATTCAGCAATTCAATTTGGTTTTGAAATCAAACTTCAAAGGGTTTTAAGAATGTTTATTACAGAAACAGAACATGCATTTAACAGGATAGAGATGCAGTTGGAATTTGCTAAACATCTTTGCCCTTACAGTGTTGAGGAAAATATTTTGAAAGAAAAAGAATAACAAGTAAATGCTAATCAGAAATTTAAACTCCCCTTCGTCTACCAATAACCTCTCTCACTCCAAATGCAGATATTTTGGGATGTTAGTGACTTATGTGAACAAAAGTGTACTGGCATGAATATTTATCAAAAATGAGTAAGAATCACAATCATGATTAAATGTGAAGAGGTATTTGAATGCACATTTTCTGAAGTCTTTCTATTTCTGAATGCTGAATGAGAGACAAGACTTACTGGTGTGAGCAATGATTGATGGCATGAAAAAGCAGAGTTTCATTCCAATCTCAGGCTCAGCTCTCCTCCAGGACCCTTGGCAAAATCCTAATGGTGCACCCAAAACCTGGAGCTCAGTCATTTGCCTGTGACTTGGTTTCTGTTTGCAAACAAACCGAATTGCAGCTCCTCACTCTGTAGGTTTGTGACAGTCTGTGCCTTAAAGGCTCAGGACAGTGGGGACTGGAGGGGACACCCAGGGGCTGCCCACGTGTACCCCTCACACGGATCAGGCTCAAATCCTGCCAGCTCTGCCCTTCACTCTGGAAAACTCCAGGGCAGGGAGGTACCACCCACGCTTGCTTTCTTTTCCCCAGCATGTTTGGCACTATCTGAACATGCATATTTAGCATTTCTGCTCAGGTCTCTTAACATATCTTGACACTTGCAAGAAAGTCAAGAATAATGCAGACTCTCATTCTTGACATCTGGCCCTCAGTGTCACTCTTCCTTCCTCTATTACAGCTAAGGAGGAAAATTCTTAGAAAGCAGCACAGCCTCCCTCTAGGCCAGCTCTTTGACAGGCTGTGATATATTAATAAGAAGCACAACTCTAAATTACTTTGGTAAACCCCCAAAGAAGTGATTGGAATGAAGAAATGTGGCTCACATTACCCAGGTTTGTTGAAGGGAGTCTTAATGCCAGCTCTAAACAGCACAGAAATCATCTACCTCTAGACATATGACAGGAAAAACAACTGATCATTTAGAGGTGCAGCCCCCATTTCCACTGTCCCTACAGTGTTGGGGAGAGCACCCGAAAACTTTCACAGGTAGAGAGGCTTCTGTAGAGCAAACAGCATTCTCAATACTCTATTTTATTTTTTTTACTGCCTTTCTCTTTACTGCATACTAAGATTGCTATTGGCACTGTAAGTTATTAGCCCCAGGTTGCCCAAAGCCCAAAGCCCTTTGGGTGCTAAAAATCCATTACTGTGTTATTTATTTTGGAGCTACAGGCTGGATGAACAAGGGAATAGGGTAAGATTTACTCTGGTAGGCTGAGAATTTGAAAAAAACTATGTTTCACTGAATATATGGATTTTAAATGTCTTTATTAGAACTTTCATTTAAACGTTTCCTAAAATCTTACCATGATATTATTAAGAACATGCAAAATTTGGAAATTGAAAATGCAGAGATAAACAAATTATTTGGTACAAAAAGGGACTTGCAGGTCTCAGGGGAAATCGAATATTCTAATATCTGTTTATACCAGCAGAAGTAAATCATATTTGGTAAACAAAATGTTAGTCATTTGCAAACATGAAAAATTGTGAGGTTTCCTTTGTTTATTTCAAAGACTTTGCAATGCACTATTTGAGTTAAACTGAATTGTAGCATAGTAAGGCTTTGGCTGTAGATGGAAATATGGCTTTTCCTTCCTTCCTTCCTTCCTTCCTTCCTTCCTTCCTTCCTTCCTTCCTTCCTTCCTTCCTTCCTTCCTTCCTTCCTTCCTTCCTTCCTTCCTTCCTTCCTTCCTTCCTTCCTTCCTTCCTTCCTTCCTTCCTTCCTTCCTTCCTTCCTTCCTTCCTTCCTTCCTCTCTCTCCTTCCTCTCTCTCCTTCCTCTCCTTCGCACTTTTCCCTTCTTCCTTGTTTTGACTTTCCTCTTGTTTCTCCTTCTTTTTATTTTCCTCTTTTTTCTTTCTTTTTTAAATTTTTTTTCTTCTCTCTGCTTTAGACTTCGGGAAATTTAGGGCAAAGACATAGCTTACTTTTCAAAAACCAAGTTAATTTTCAGTAGGAAAATGACAACTTACAGTCAAAATCTCTGTGTCAGTTTCCAAATTATTTTTGTAGTGAATTGAATTTTGGATTAAGACTTCCTTTCCTTTTCTCCTGACAAGAAAAGCATTGGGGTTTTTTTAACTTTGGATTCCAAGCCATGAGAAGAGAAATCAAATATTGCATTGCTTCTCAGAGTATGGGGTAAAGAATGTCTGTGGTCTGAAATATCAGAAATTAAAAAAAAAAAAAAAAAAAAAAACAACCAGGCTTCAAACTATTTCAGAAAGTACAGTTACTTCAGGAACAGTGAAAATTATCAGCAAACACGAAGGGCAAAAATAAAATGTAAACAATTGAGTTGCTTAATGTGTTCTTGCTGAAATGAAGAAATTTTCCATTTGAAAACCCTTCAGAACTATTCAAGTTGTTTAGGCTCTGAGGCGTTTCTTTGGCACAGCTGCCAACATGGCAGCACATTCACTATGTGCTGTGGTGTCCATCAGTCCCACGGAGTGCACCCCTCATATTGAAAATTCTCACCATAGCATTATAAGTTATATAAATTCTTTAGAAATAATGAGGAAGATGAGTTCAGGAGCAAGGGACATCAAACAAAAGGTAAGTTCAGTGTGTATCTAATGTTAACTTGTTTATCCTTCTGCTGTTACGTTAACTGCCAGATTCCAGGCTTCACTTTTCAGCTTCACTGACTATGCTAATTCAGAGTATGAATATCAAGCCTGCATGTCTCAGGGTATGGTACTCAAATTATACATAACTGAAGGAAATCTGTAAATATGTAAAGTCAGTTCGAAGAGTTACTAAGCTGTCATCTTTCTAATAAACCACCACAAGAAGTAGGTCATATCTCAAAAATATTAATCAGAAAAACATTGTCAATACTTTCTTATAATTTTCTGTTTATTGTGAAACAAACTATAAAATGGATATTTTAAATAAATTAATATTTTCCAAAAAGCACAATTTGATGTCCATTCAGATTGAATTAGACCCTTTGCAGCTAAATTTGGTAAAGTGCATTTTCCCACACTCTTTTTTATAAGGGGAAAAAAAAAGAAAAAAAGTTCAGTTCTATCCACTTGATTAATACAGTGCAGTTGCTGTACCATAGTGAAGCCAAGGGAGAGATGGATTAATATGTCAGCTAAAATTGACAGTAGGATGACTAGTAACCTTCTTGATATAATTCCATGGGGTTTCAGGCCTTCTAGGTAAATGCTTCTAGTGAAAAATACTGGTTTTAAGTAAAGATATGCAATTGCTGAGGTAGCTTTTATTCTGACACAGAACACTTTAAAAAAAATTAAAATTTATTTTTCTCTTTAACTATTATTGGAGCAGTTTTTTTCCTTCTTGTTCCAGAGAGAGAGGAGCTTGCTTAGAAAAGGCAGAATTTCTAGATTAAAAGGACTGCTGATATAAAATGTATCAATCTTAATGTTAATGCTCATAAGGGACTTAATTTTTAATTGCAAATTATATAGAGAGAAAATAAGAAAACTGGAAACAGATACAAAATGCCTGTAGGAATGGGTGTTTGGCAGCATTTCCTAAACATCCAGGCAGTGACCTTATGACTGCAGGTGCTACCAATGTAGTTATATGTCAAATGAGGTTTGGGAAACATCTACTTTTCTTTCCAAGTACAGCTGAATTCTGGCCCCTAGTGTCCTGTCCAGCCAGGTGTTCCTGTCTGGGGATGTGGCTGGGCTCCAGCTCTCCTGCAGGAAGAGCAGGGTGAGTACATGCCCCGTGGGAATGAATTCCCGCAGCAGTAGTTTCGCTCCTCTTGACTTCCCTAGTCTGGGCTTGGGTCAGAGAGTCGCTGTCTAAGAAAGAAAGAGGAGTACAAGACAGGCTGGTTCAAGTTCAAGCCTTGCCCCTCAAGGCCGTGTGAAAGCATTTGTGAGGAAAGCCTATATAGGTATTGCTTCAGGGTTCCCTTCTGTGGTTATTCTATTCTAGTGGTTCAGGTGAAAATCAGTTCCTACTGATTCAGCCTCCTGTCAATAAGGTTTGCTTTATTTTTTTTTTTGAAAGATAGTATCTCAAATGACATTAGAAATATTTTCGATTAATTATGTAAAATATGCAACCATATATGAAGAGGATCCATCCCTCTTTCAACAGAGTTTGAATGCAATCCAAATGATGCAAACAAAACCAAAAGATGCATCCTGCAGACTAAGCCTCATGACATTAATTGTCCAATCTTACAGAATTAAAGATTTGAAAATACACTGATCAATGCCTCCTGAACATTGTCAAATATTAACTCTTCTGTCAGAGCTCTCATTTGCACTGTATAAACAACTATGTCTCACCCTTCATTCAGAGAATGACCTTTTGTAACTGAGATGAAAATTAGCAGAAAAAACTTCTTTTAAATGGTGTGAGATAAAAATCCTATTTAATCTGCAATAACAATTGTTTTATTTCTAGGAGTTTATTTTCTGAAAATTATAAATTTGTCACCTGTGATGTTCTGAAAGACTTATCATACATGGACATAAAAATGCAGATGTTTTGTTTATGGAGCCAGACATTGCCCATTAATTACACTTGGCCACTTTTCCTAGGATATCCCAAGGCTCCTCATCTAACTATGAAGGCCAGACCCTTGGTATGTCTCTATCAATGACTGTAAACAAAGCCAAATTGATTTCCTTTGGATTGGTCATCAGTGGGGAGGATGGTGGTTTTGGCTACCAAGATCTGAGGTGTTCAACCTGGGAAATAATTTCTGAAAGATTCAGCTGGAATTAATCATTTGACTGAACCTAAATATGTATAACATTTCATTTTCATCTTGATTGAGACAGATATACCCTAACTCACAGTGGAAAACTAGTAATTTGGAGTGTTTGAGCAAAGGGAAAACATTGGACAGTGTAGAACATATTAATACCTAAGATGCCTCAGGTGAGAGTTTCTCTGCAGCAAAAAAAACCAAGAAACAAAACTTATAGGAAGTGATGAATGAAACCAAAAGATCTAGTGGAAAATATTAGGCTTCTATATAATTTACTTCTAAGTTTTAGAATTTCAGAGAAAACTGTGCCTTTTTCATATTTGTTAAGCTGACTACAATAATCTATAACAATGCAGGACTTTTTTTTTTACTTAAATCCCTTGGGTGGTTGAAATCCTGACTGAAATAAATCTTTTTTATTGTGTTTTATAGGGCTTTCCCATAGAATCTGACAGCATTTGTAGAGAATATTAAGGTGCACTAATCAAGGCCAGCACTTTAGAAATTTTTTCTTGATTTCGCATATACAGAACAGTGGCCAAGCTCAGAATGCTGCTCAGACGTAGCAAGCTTCCAGCTCTCTTCCTTATCTGTGGCATAGACAAATTATTCATTATTAACAGTGTACGTAAATGTGTAATTGATTAATATGAATTTTGTAGAATGTACAAACAAAATTGGAAGGCATGCCTGCACAGGAAAATTATTTCCTGAAAGCTGTAGGTCCTGATAGAAAGCCAGCAGGTTAATCCATTTCTTCAACAAGCTTTTGACTGTTCCTTAAACTTTTGAACCTAAGTAGAATGGAATTTTCCTCTCTTTAATATGGAAAGAATAGACAACATTCTCTCTTTCCATAGTATTTATCTGTATCACTGTAATAGAACACCCCAAAGTCCTGTGCACAATATACTCTCTCGAAAGGAGTAATGCAGGCCTCTCTGAAGCTGATCCTACAGGTTTTCAAAATTAATCCAAAGATTCCTCAAACATGTTAGCTACAGCTTTTTCTTCTTTGAATCATGAATAAGGTGACTATGTGGTCTCTATTACGTATCTCTACACTTCAACTGTCTGCCACAAACACCTAAACCTCCATTGCTCTCTTCCCCCTTCCACCAGCAGCAGAAACCCAACAGACCAGCAGATTATGGTGAGTTAGCAGCAGTGGTTTGATAATGGTCAGTATCTAAACCTCTAAACCTATAGAAAACCTTGCAGAGCAGCCTGTAAAATCCTTTGTCTCTCCACAGTGGACGCAAATGCTGTGGTGGAAGGCATTCAGCTAATTCTAGTGGGCAAGGCTGCAGTGGAGGGGGCAGATGGTTTAACAAAAATTTGCTTGACTCAAGCTCTAAAACAAATACTGTATCAATGCCACCTGCCTGAAATATCCTGTCCAGTATGAAATATATGTTAATTTTGCTGTTTGGATCTTCAAACACAGTTCCACGGTGGTCTGCCTTGTCATGCAAGCTTTAAGGCTGAATTTTTATTTGTTTTCTCTGGAGAAATAAAAACATGACATTGTCAAGATGGCACTTCCTGACTCACATTAGTACATGCCAGAGTCTTGTCCCTGCCTGTGCCTAAGCACCTGAATGTTGGGAAACAGTGCTGATGGGGATGAGGTGGTGACAGGGTAAATGAGGAAACATTTAATGCAGAATGATAGATTTTCTAACATATACTTTTCTGTGCCATAGAAATTGCAGATTGAAGAAATCTTGTGGTTTTGTGCATTCCTCAAAATTGTTCCTATTCCCCAAACTCCACTGATACATCGCCTAATTTAATTTTAAAAGAGTAAAGTGATAGTTACTCACATTTTCCCTCTTTTTTTTTGTTCTTACTTGTAAACTCTGCACACCTGGGATTGCTAAAAGCTTCCCCTTGCTCCACTGAGGTGTTTATCTTTTCTTCCTTATAACTGTTTTGGGGAAGAAAATGTGTATCTGGGGCCAATATGGTGATTACTCACAGCACTCCCTAGTTAAACAGCTTCAGTGGTGTTGTTCCTCTGGGTAAAAGTTTACAAGAATGCCTTTGAACTTTCTCTTGAACAGGGTTTCCTTTACAGTTTTTTTGATACTGATAATTCTTTATCAGCTTAATCCTGATGTGGGATCTAACCTTCATGAATATAATTAGTAGAAAGTGTATTTTTCCCCGCTGCTAATATACTAGTATATCATGTACAAGCATTAGTAAAAATATTCAAATACATAGGAACCCATTCTTTACATACAAACTTTTTCTAGTTTAGAAAATGTTGGTTATGTTTAATGTTGCTCTGAGAAATGAGAGTGCTGAATACCATACACATTTTATATATAAGATATTTTTATTTATTCAATTGTATTAATTGTCCCAAAGCATTAAATAATGAAAATCCTTTCCATTACACTCTACTAGCAATTCCTTAAAAACTGCACTATAATATGCTTTAAAGAAATATATGTTTCTCATGGTTCAATTATTGTCATGGCAAATATCCAGACCGGTGAACAAAGACAATAAAATACCTTTCACGAAGTTAGAGGCCCCTGAACACTTTTATTATACTGTACACGCTGGAATCAGCAAAAGAGTTTTTAGGCACTACAGTCTGGGAAACCATCTGGTTTGCTCTGTTTTGAACAAAGAAAGCCATTTTTATATTCGTACTTTTCCCCCTTATTGGAGGGGAGGACTTACGCTGCCGTAGCGAAGATTGTGTCAGCACTTCCTTTATTAAATCCATTATAAGAACCAAAAGAGAGGCTGGAGAGTCGTCAAGTGTCTACAGGTGGGTGAGAGGGAGGTGTGAGAGCAGAGCAGGCAGGGACCTTCCTGCTGGCCCAGCTGTGCTCGCTGGCCCAGCGGAACCGCACAGACTCCAGTGACTTCACCACAGCATCCATCAGGGAATTCCACAAGCATTGCTAAATACTCACTCAGTGCTTGCTGCAGCAATCATCAAAGGAGCGGGAGTCCACCCATTGCTGTCCACGGGGCATGTTCCAGAGAGTAAATCCTGTCCCTGGGTGAGATCACCTCCCACGGGGGCCGTCATTCGGGCTGGGCTGTTGCACTGGCTTTGGGGACAGACAGGGGATGGAGGCAGCTGTGTGCTTGGGATCTTTCCTGGAGTGATGCCTGAGCTGGAGGGGGCACAGCACGGCAGGTCTCTGTGCCTGCAGCCCCCTGGGCATGGGGTGGCAGCTCGGGGTGCCATCCTTGCCCTGTCACCCTGCAGGCAGGGGACACCTGCCTGTGCTGGGGGCCTGTGCCAGAGCCTCACAAATCCTGGGACCTGGTGGTGTCAATGAAAAACAACAGAAAATGAGGGCAATGCCATTGGCATCTCAAAACTCTGAAGAGATGTGCTCCAGCTCTGATATAGAGTAGAAAAACATGCAGAAAATGTTGAGATTTATTTCTTTTCGTTTCACTTCAGAATGAAATAAATTTGTAGCTGCTAATGCATCCTGTGGGAAATTCTATCCCCATGAAGTAGACAATCATGTTAATTAGTTCTAGCTTTTGTTTCTTAAGAGAATTTTTTAACTATACTTTGTGTTCAACCCATTTTATAGGCAGATAAAAGCAGCATTTAGTATTAAAAACAGACACTTCCCTGTCAAGATCCCTATTTTGCTTTCCATTAATGGCAGAAAGTCTTACAACACATTATAGTTTATATTTTAAAAATTAAATTTTTTCTTTTATGTAAAGTTGCAGACCTGAAGCTCTATTTTGCACAGACTCATTTGGACTGGGCCTAATGCAAAGACAGTGAATGGCAACATGGTGGGAGCCTTGCTTCAAGTATAAAGGGAACAGCATTTTGAGATTATTTTAGACATTATCAGGTGTCATTGCTGAAGCGCAAAGTAATGAAGGTAAGAAAGGACTTTTATGCACAATACACAACTTAGAGCATTTGAGAGAACTGATGCTAATGCTAATTGTCAAGTCTTGATGACACATGAAGAGTGTGTACAGCTCATCTACTTGATGTGTAAGTTTGAGAAATTACTCCTTCAGCTGACATTCCTTCACCATAAATAGCATGTATAGGAGTTCCCACACAAGTGCTGGGCCAAGGCAGCTAGATCAGCTTGAATGGCTACCAAAGGTGATTTAAGACAACTAATACTTTTTGTCTTGTAAGAGGCTTTCAATTAAATTGGCTGTCAGAATTGCAACAGTTTTCCGAACAAATAAAAAGCTGGTATGCTTAAGCTCTAGAAATGGTTTATTTTGATTAATCAAGTAAAGTAAGGAGTCTTCTCCAGCTTAATTCATGTGTGTAATTTTTGAGCTATCTTCTGTGTCTGCATAGAAAATTATACTCTTAACTAATTAGATTAAAAACTTTCCACAGTTGCAGTTGGAAAATCCATCACTATGGCACAGCTTTGCATAGGAAACAGCTTTCCCATACTATACATTTTTATATCAAAAATAAAGAAATCCATTTTTCTGCAGAGAATTTGCATGAGAAACTGGAGGAATCACTAGCCAGAATAACCTCACACACTAAATTTAGTGAAAGTACTCCAGATTCATGTTTTCATTGGGCCAGGAATTTGAATTTGACAGTCTTTTAAGAGCCATGGGAGTGCCTCTACTTCTAAGGTTTTTCTCTTAGTTTCAATAGATAGCATCTTGAACTGAAAAGTCTTCCAATAAGAGGTTCAAGGAAATATATTTTTTGGTGCTGTGAGAAAATTCCCTGACCTCAACTTGTGTCTTATGATATGTTTATGTTTCTGCTGCATTTTCTCCCTTGGTTTTTTGGGTTTTAACTGCATATGATTTTTGTATGTTATAAAAAAAAGGTTTTCTCTGCAAAGAAGATCAGCAATTCGTGGCACTCCAATGTTTAATTAGTAATCTCATTTCTGCATCCCTGAATCTGGCAATAGATACTTGTGAAGTTCTTAAACTTATTCCTTTTGGATTTGCATAGGGCTGGTATCAAACCATGTACTGATCCCAAAGTGAGTGCTGCTCTGTGTGAAATTTGGCACAGAAGACTTGTATTCTCTTTGCCATATTTGAAGAATGCCTTGAGATAGCATCAGCTATCAAGATTTGATTCCAATCTCACTTCAAAGGCTTCTGGAGGACAACAAAGGATGGGGAGAGAACTTACAGATATGGAAGACAGATGACAAAGCTTTCCTGGACTGCTGAGATTGCTTCATCATAATCCAAAAACTTCCATAATTTAAAGTTTTTCTATTTGCTCAAGATCTGTGAATATCATGGCACAGCTTTTTCACCAAGCAGATGAGTGACATAGACACTTCTGTTCTCAGGGAAATGGCTTACACAAAACACGAACCCTGAACTTCTTCCCACCCATCAGTGTTATCCTGGAGGAATAGACAAACAGTGTGAGTTACATTTCTTCCTACGCTGGGTCTGGAACCATCTCGTGCCATTTACTTCAGCTGAAGTCATTGTAATTTAAGTCATCCTTTTGCATTGATGAAACACTCTGAAATATTATGATCTGTTTATCTGGGTTTTGGAGGAGAAGTCATTCTGGTCTGATCTTGCCAGGTAAGGCACTGAATGGTGAAGTCACCCACATATATGAAATTGCTTGCAGATGGTTAAGTGTGGAAGTTGAGCTTAATCTCCTCATTTCTCTAGCTTTTATGAAACCTATTTTCAGGCATGGGGATATTTTATTTTATTGCATTTACTCATCTTGATTTCTCCTGTGACTAAAGGATTCTTTCCCCAGCTGCTTTGTTCTTAATTGTAAGTGAGCAATTACTTCAGGATGTGTTACTTTTGTAGTATAAGCTATTCCCAGAGCAAAAGAAATATTGAGAAAGACAGGGTGTGCCCAGGCTATTTTCAAACCTCTACCCTCGCTATTTTTATCTCTTTTTTTTTTTCATGCTGCTGTTTCTTTTACGGTATTAGTCTTAGCAGGGTGGATGCAATGTGATTTTCACAAATGAGATTTTCCTTTCCCAATTATGTTGTACTCTATTTATGGTTGTTCCACTAAAATTTAACTTCTAATGTTGTTTTTGTAGACTTGACAATTCCCTTGTCTTTCTGTTTCTCATGAAAAATGCAGAAAATCAGCTGCATCTCTTTATAGTGTCCATTAAATTCTTTAAGAGTTTCCTGTGAAGTCTTAGAAAGATGCTCACTAATGAGGTATGAATGCCATATCTTGGCTGAGTACTTAAAGAAGCACTGACCTGTTCATCATAAAAACAAATTTTGAAAGGCGTGGCATTTATATCTTATTCAGAAAACTCATAATTCAACCAAAAAAAGATCTTATATAAAAATAAAATAGCACGGGTAAACGCTTTATGAATGAGGATTCCATAAAAGGAAGAAGTTGTTTATAAAAGCTATAAAATTTGCTAGACCTTCATGGATATTTTTGGTCTCACAAAATTTGTGCAAAGTCATGCCATTCAGGAAGCATCAATTAAGCAATTTATTTATGCAAATGGTGAATGTAGTAAGTTAATTAGAACAGCAATGGGTGTTTGCTAGAGATTCCAAGTTTGGCAGGTTAATCACTCCACTCTGGCATGCTGCATGCCATTTGTCCCTTAGGCTTCCCATAAAAATCAGTCAAAACTCCTCATAAAAATGACAGATTGCTTCAAACTCAGGAGCTGTGTCCTGAATATGTTCTAAATAGGATTTGGTGTTTTGGGGAGAAAATGGATTTGTAATCAGATGCAGAGACCCAGGAGAGAGGGGACTAAAGCAGACAGGAAGAGAAGATTAAATGAATATATATGAAGCTTCCAAAGAGCATTTTCAAGTAAGGTATGACTCAGGATTCAAATTTCCCTATATATGCACACAAGACCCAGACTCATGCTTTTCAATATTATACTGAATCTATTGAAACCCTCGCAAAAAGGCCAAGGTAAATGTTTAACTGAAAAAACCCCAAACCCTCTCTGTGTTTACCCAGCCTTTCATTGCTTTCCACTTCAGGAAGGAGATGATCCTAGATAAGGCTGGTAAAGAAAGTAAATCTCTCTGATACTCCAACCACAAAACATCAGTGGTAATCTCTGCTTAAATGTTTTTTAGCTTTCAGCTTCAAAGGCTGGCCACCAAACCACTGTGCATGATATAATTTTAATCTTTTTCATCATGCTGTGTTGAGGTGGTGTCATTTACGTGTAGTTGCTGGCACTTTAATTTGGTGTCATTCATTTTATTCTTCCAGAAATAGTCAGTTGATCTTTGGATTATTATTTATGCATTAACATACTTAAAATATGAAGATGCTGACTGTCCAGATTTTCTATCCTGTCAATCTGCAATCTGCCAGTTCAATAATTTTTCTCTCTTTTTTTTTTTTCTTTTTGTGTTTTCTTTTTTGTTTAATTTTTAACTAAATTTTTCAGGTTTTATTGGTTTCTGTTACACTTGAAAGGATGGAATAAATTCCATTTAACTGCTCTTACTTTGGCATACACTTGTGTACTGAGAACACACACTTCACACTGTCCGTCCGGTAATTCTGGCAGCGTTCACTGAAATTGCAACACCATGGGTCAGAGATTTGGGAGTAAGCCACAGTCCACATGGCACAGTAGCTGGAAATTGAGGTTGCCCAAAATGCACGTGTGTGTGTGGTCTGTGTAAAATCATGAATTGATCCTGGTGACATGTGGCATGGGAGAGGGAAAGGCACAGAACAGCCAGCGCCATAGCCACAAAGCTGTGAGGATGCTGCAGTGAATTTAATGTTTTCATTTCATCATGCATAACTTTATTCAAAATGTTATGTGGTTTGTTGGGTTTTTTTCCCTAAAGTATATTGCATGTTTAGAATCACAGGGAAAGGCCTACATAGTTGTGTATGCATGGGGGGGTACTGATGCCTTTTAGAGGTATTTTTTTAAATTCTAGATAATTTTCTTTTTTTAATTTCAGAAGAATTCTCACAATTAGATGTTTTGCCACGCTGATAACTGCCTTGCTGCTCTGATAAGATAATGGTCAAATGTCTCACATCATTCTGCAGATAAATGCTGGTTTATTTTTATGAAGAAAATTAATACTTTCCCTCATTCTGCTGGAATGGGCCTATATTTCTTCACTGTTTTCAGCCTTTAGGGTGGGCAATATATTTTAGTCCTTCCCTTCTTTCTGCAGCTTTTCAGTTTCAATCCATCTGCTGAACGGGAACAACATCATCCATTGTTCTCCGTTCTTGCATTTTTTCCCCTTAACACTGATTTGTTTTAATGTCAAGAGATACTGAAGATTTTTTTGTTTATTACTGATGAAATGGCTAGTCATCAGTTCATCCCAGGGGAAGAATCACATCTCCAAATGGAAGGAACATATCACCTTTTAAAAGGAATTGATGATTGAAATTTTGATGAAATGTAGTAATGAAAGTGAGGATTACACCTACAATGACCTTCCTGAGAAATTTTCAAGCTCCATATAAATCTCCTAATCCCACCTACAGTCCTTCTTTTATAAGTACTACATATTCTTATGTCACCTTCTCCTGTAACTTTGTCTGCGCTCTCAAAAAATTTGTGTAAAAGCTGAAAAAGAGGAGTGATCCCTTGTTGATGTGCAGTCTTTTTCCCAGCTGATAGAGAGTACTGGCACAGAAAAATTTGTCCAGAAGTGCTCATTGCTGGGTAGTACCTGACTGGCAAGTGACAGCAGCGCTGCAGTGCAGCTGATGGGAAAAACTGCCTCACTGATTAACAGCAGTCTAAGAGCTTTGGATCCACAGAATTGGCTGTGGCCAATTTTTCTTTTGTGATTTTCCTATTTTCATTATTTTTTGACATTTCAGAGATGAAGCTTTGTTATATGCCACAAAGCAATGGCAGTGGACCAGGGAGATAAGAGTTCACTGAGATACAGAACATGTACATTTCTAGCCTAAGAAAATGCGTGAAAAATTGAAATGACAAGGGTGGGTTGATAGCTTGTTGCTTCTGAGCTATAGTACCTTGGCTGGAGAATTAGGTAGTTGGAGACACAGTAAAATAAAATATGTGCAGGCTATGTCTAGAGAGAAAAAGCTGAAACATTTAAACCTCCCAAATCAGGACTTATAATAGATAGATAGACCAATTCAGCTTTAACATAGGAATGCTACAGATAAAGGACGATTTATATAGTTGATGAAATATCATTTTAAACATATTATACTGGGCTTGTATGCTTCAATAAATAAAATTGTAGAAAGGATGTCCACACATGAACCAAATAAAATAATGTGTAATCAAATATGATTATATACAAGAAAACACTATGAAGGAGAAACTAAAGATATAAGAACTAGAAAAAGATTTGTAAATAAGAACATAAAATACTGGTATCACTTAATCTGATTTCTTTTCTACTAATGTTAAACAATCTCCTATGAATTATTTCCTGTTATCCAAACTATTCCCTCTTTTGCATTGATATGTCTTCCCATCAGCTAGAGAATTAACAGGGTTATATCTTGGCACTTCCTTGACAGTTCAAAGAGGGTTTGTTGCCTTGTCTGTCAAAAGCTAGAGCAAAGATCCTGTGTTTAGACCAGTATAATTTTCCTTGTCTCAAATAATCACCCTGCTGAACAGGCTTTTCCCCGTTGGAAAAGGTGGTGATAGGGCCATCATTTGCCCTGTTTTCCACCCTTTCCATCACACTGCAGATATAAATAAAAACCCAGCTATGCTCCAAAGCATTTATTTTCTTCTACAAGCACAGGTCCTACAATTAGAAATGACCCTAGTAAAAAAGCTTTCATTGGATGAGTTGAAAAAAGGCAAATTGCAGTTCAAGTTATATCACTTGATTCTTAGGTATGATGAAATAAATTCAGTAAAACTTCTATCAAGTTTATCTAGCAGTCTTGTTCTTCCCATCAGACTATCCACTAGGAATATGTCACATCAAAATGCCATGCTGTCTGAAACAGCATATTCTAGCCCGTCAAACTCTGCACTTACATTTGCAAATTAATTTTGTTGGACTTAGAGTCATTATACAATACCCTCACAGCATAAATGTCATCACAATGTGTTGTTAATAGATTGAGTTTCACTGGAATCTGTGATCCAAATCAGAATCTGACATTTTTTCTTAGATGCATGGTATTGCATAGTGTTGAAACTGAACAAACATTTACGTAAATAATCTTTTCAAGCACAGGATGAATTGCATCGATTTTCCTCTGGGGAAAAAAAAAAAACCAACACAATGTGACTAATTTTTACATGCCATTTAGAAAGCAAGTTCAGAATTTCTGTGTAAGTGTTATTCCAAGAAGTCAGGAAATATTTACTGAATAACGTATTTTGTAACTAAAAAAAATTATGAGATAAAGTAGTTTGGCTAACCAATATCTGAAACAGAGCAAGATTTGTTACAAATCTCTACAATCTAATTCTGAAAATGTTTGGTCTTATTTCACAGGCAGTATGTACTTAACTTTTTAGTTATAGAAATACCATCACATTTCCTTGTGTTGGTGACTAGAAAAGCGACTTCTCTTGTGTGTCTCTTGGGAGCATAAGACTTGCAAATATCAATTTAGAAACAAAATGACAAGATTTTATATATTGGATTTCCATTTGTTCATTTAAGAGAGCAATCTCCCAACTGAACCTGAGAAAGGGCCCTCTGTTACACCACACTGTGAACAGAACAAGCAACCAAGCCCCCAACAGCTTTCTGAAACTTCCTAATTTAATAAGAGCTGCTGGAATTGACAAATTCAAATGTATTTTCCATGGCCTCTATGCTCTTGTATTAGAGCACAGAGAAATAAACATTGAAATCTTTCGATAAGAAGGTGGTTAGGATGGCATAGATTGCTGTGGATAAATACAGCATGGCTGGCTTCCTACTCTACATGAGTGCATTTACATACGCAAATATTTCCTAGAAGGCTCCTCAACTTTTTATTTATTTGCAGCTAATATTTGTTGCATATGCCCTTTTCAGAAGCAACTTGCAGTTCCAAAATCCTTTCTGAGTGTAAAAATACAGATTAATATTCTGCTTTATTAGCACAGCTGTGACCATTGTTAAACCAAATATATGATACAGGCCCTCTTTTCCTGCCCGCCCCCTCCCCCCAATATATATTTGGTAGAGCTCTAAAGAAACACTTTTACTCAAACAGAAGATTTTTTACATAACTATTTCTATTGCCTAAAAGAATGAGTCCTGTGAGAATAATGTTGAGTGTTAAAACTTGTTTTGCATGTCAAATATCACAAACATCACAGAGATCTCTGTAATTCAGTCCCGTTGTGGGGCTGAACAGAGGGGGTGGGGGGCAGAAAGAAGACAGAGTAATATTATCCTAACCCTTTTGAAACTATATAGATTGAATACATTGATTAGTAAGTGTGAGCAGTAATTCCTGAAAAATAGCAGGAATTACCGTTGTGTCTCTCTGACTTTCTGAATGTTTTCTGCTGTCTGGCAGAGGAGAGAAGGAAAGCCCAACAATATTCTTCAAAGTGGAAATGAATGTATTCTACAAATAAAAGTGACAAGGGACTGCAGTGAGTCAAGTCCACTTGCTAAGAGGTTACTGTAGCTGATGCAATCATAATTATTCTAACATATTTTCATCATATCAGCATTATGTTAGTTGTAATAAATAGACCAGCATGACAATCTTAATGAACAGCACATAGCAGCCACCTTCCACTGCAGTACCGTGTAAGGATTCACCTGCCCTTAACAACACGAGGACACGTTGTCCAATTATCTTAGAACAGTGAGGTACAACAATTGGATTAGTTGGAGATGCCATACAGCTTCCAATATTGTAAGTTTTTGAGGAAAGACTAACAATATTAATCATCCTGTCAATATTTGTAGCTGCTATTGCCTGGAAGAGTGAAAGGAGACTTGTTGAGATCCCTTTCAGTCCTATTTGTGATTCCAGGGCATTTATTAAATGAATTGGTTTCCCAATAATCTGTTTGAAATGCAACACCGAAAAGTATTTTAAAGGCTTGATACTAGAGTGTTTAAACTAAAATCTAGGAGTTTAAAGGGTACATAGCTCATTTTTAAATTTTTTTCTCATATCCAGGGACAACAGATTTTCAGGAGGACATGAGAAATTTAAAAGTAATTTTCACTTGATTCAAACAAAAAAAATTGCATTAAATCCTTACAGGGTTTCTACTGTCTGTACAGATAATGGTAGTACAAGAGGGCAAGGAGATCTAGTAGACTTTATTCCTCTCCCATATAATCCACTCTCAACAGATAAGCAGAACATAACCCAAAGTAAGTTTATTGTAAATAAATCTAAAAGGACCTACTTTTTGTCTGTCAAAGAAAGATAACCTTTCTTGAAATTGTAAATTCTTTCACTAAAGTCTCCTTTTTAAAATGTTATAGCCTAAAGAGCAGTTGTCTCTTAATATAAATTGTGATCTTTGTTTATAAATAGTATTGCTCAATAGTGAAGTATTTTTAAAATGTGATTTAAGAAACAATCCAAACTACAGTGGCACTTAATTCATCACAGCTTTCCAAAGCAGTCTAGCAGTTACCAGAGAGGAGGAAATCTTCCTGCAATAGAATTTCTTCACTTTTTAGAAAGAATTTGCTTTCTGTGTCCTTTGCCTCATTTATATGCTGTAAGGCTTGACATCTGTCCCTGTTGCTGTCTCCTTAACTTGGGAGCCTTGCAGGCTGTCACGGGGAAATTCCGTTCCAGGTGGTGCCCCTTTGCACACACTTCATGTGACATGATATGAAGTTACTTCATTCCTGTAATTCCATTGCTTAAATAAAAACCCTGTGAGGTAGTTCCTGAAGTATGGTTGGGTATTTTTTCTTCCCATCATGAGTAACAGAGAGCCAATAAATGCTCTGTAGCTGGAGAGACAACGTTGGATTTGGTCACCCTTGGCTTGCCATCAGCATGTTGTATTACACTTTCATGTACAGTAGGAGCAGTGGTTTGCTGGGAATATTTCATGCAGCCCCAGAATGCTGTTCAAGTCTTCACAAAGACTGAGCTTGGTCTTCACTTTTTTCATTCAACTATTGAAAATCATAACAGTGAAAAAACCAAAACAACCAATTGTGTACAAATATTTCAGTGCCTTGATAGGCCTTAAATTTAGAAGTAAATATTTAGCAAGGAAAAGCATCTTTCTTACTTCCTTTTTATGCAGCAGTTCACATTTTTCTTCATTAATATTCCCCCTTCTGCAGGCCTCTCTGTGTCTCTGAGTGGTGCTTTCCCGGCACACACACATGCTACCGAGAAATGGCGTCATCCACCACTGTGAACTTGTCCAGCTCCACTGATTTTGGTAGCACAAGGCTGATTTAGATGATTTGATTAGCTGACCCTTGGATTCTTACTTTTTTTTGCTGCTGCATGGCAGATAATTTCTCTTTGCACTGTTATTTTTTGACAGCGCAGTCTAACCTAATAGAAAATAAGAACTAATTGCTTCTGTTTCATGCCTGAGGAATCTTTAATATGAGAACATTTTTGCTGAAATTTTTGAACACATTTACCACACCCTCTCCTTCTCTTAATAGCTCACCTCCCACTTTAGTGTACAGGCTCTTAATTAGTATCTTACCTGGAAAAGTGAAAGTTGAATGTCGTGTCATGGTTACTTGCTAATGATGTTAAAACTGGTAGAAATGTAAATCCTGGTGGGTTTTAGTTGTATTTATTTTGGTTATTTTTCCAGATTGAAAATGTTGTCCGCTAATATTGTTATTAATGGATTACATCAGAAGGAAATAGATCCTAGTTTCATTTATATGCGGAGAAAGAGTCTTATATTTATATCTATTGCCTATTTTTAGTGAGAACAAGACAGGAACTTTTTCCTGAATGAGGACCTGGTAACATTCAGTCATGAAATATTTTGTGGCCACTCAAAAGCTTATAGAAAAGGACAAAAATTTTTATGGTAGTGCTCATTGCCAAAAACCACTGGGAGCAGAGCAGAAAGATAAACATATCTTACTCAATGGTCCTTTGGTCTCAACTTACTCATATTAAGATTGTATAAATCTCTCCTCTGGCTTCTTTACCTGATTTATTGGAATACCTTAAGTATTTCACAACTCTTTTCTCATTAGCATCTCACAAGATGCCACAAATTTGCCAGGTAATTTGTCTCAGAACTGTAACAGATTTGGATCTCATCCCATTTGAACATAAAAGGACAACTAACCTGATTTTTTCTCTTGACTTAATACAATGCAGCTTTCAAGGGTTGTGTTTATGCCTTTTTGACCAGACAAATTAGTCGTTGTATCTTCTTAAACAATTCATTAGTTACTAATGGCTGCAGTGACATCTGCTGATGACAGTGAAGCTGATCAAGTAATGCTTTCAGTGCTGCTAAATGCATCCCCTCATAAATTCCTGGGTTTCCAAAGAGCATAGATGAGTAGGCAGTAATTTACTCTTGAAAATTATTTATTTATCCAGAGCTGGAACCTCTAACTGTTCTACCAAAACTTGAATGCAGGAGTGTGCATGTGTGTGAGGTGTGTGAGCTCTGTGTCTGGGAGCTAAGGGGGAAAGCTGTAGAGAATTCAGTTTGCAATGGCCACCTACCTTTAGGTCCTTCATCAATGTTTGAAAGGTCACTCTCTTCAAGTGTGGACACCAAGAGACCAGGAAGTTTGGGATGGGCAGCTCTTCTCCATACAGCAAGGTCTCTGTTCTAGAAGCATTGCAATCACCCAAAAGCGTGAAAGGCATTAGGCACATTTTGCAGCTTTGCTGGATTGCTCCTATGCTGATTTTTTTAACCCACACATACCCACAAACCCATATAAACACCACCAGAACCCGGGGTAGAAGACAACAGCAGGTCTAGTGGGTAACACTGTCTTACAGGATTCAGACCAGTTATTTCCTTGCCACTGGTGAGAGATCTGGTCAGAAATAGTTATTAACTTCTATTGCTTCTTAGAGCTCTAAGCCACCATACCACCTTATCCTTATCTACGGGACCTCCTGTGAGCAATGGGGAAAAAAAAAGATGAGGGAAAGTACTTTGCTTGTAACATGTAAATGAGGATGCATATCCTTTTGATTTATTTCCCAAGTTCATGACCATTCCCATTCTTCTAATAAAGCTTTTTTCCCCCCCATTTTGCACATGGCCTCAGAGTACTTGAGTGTGTCAAACTTCTGACTCTCAAGGGTTCTGGGAGAGAGGATAAGTTTCCTGGTAATTCAAGCTGGTTAAGTCATGTTTCAGGAGAGAACAGAGACATACTGAAACCAGTCCTCTTGCTGCCGTAAACCAGCTGGCAGAAGGGTTGCAGATAGATTGCAGACCCAGGTGGAGATTTTCTAAGCATCCTTAAAGAATAGCACATAATTTCCTATTTCCAGCAAAGGCACAGTGGACAAATATAGCTTTTAGGTATAGCGAAGCAAAAGGACTAATTCTGGATTTATTTATACTAAGATTATTTCATTTGTAACAGGTAAAACACATTCATATGCCCTTAAATCATTGGAAAGGTAAAAGAGTCATCATACCCTGTGAGAATAAGGAGATTGCATATTGAAGGAGAAGCTAATCCAGCATATGCTGTTACAGGAACATGTTATTGCAGCAACATTTTCTACATATGAACAATTTAATATCTGTGCCAAACTCCAAGAATCTGTCCCCATGCCAATATCAGGATGGAAATGAAGCCTATTTACAGGCACTGACACATGTCCTGCGCAAGAAGATCATGTTGCTTGCATGGTTCAGTTTGACAAACCTCACTTCTTGAGTTTTATAAATTGAGCCTCAGGGCAAAGGGTCTGTGACATCAATGCTTTAGCTTTCCTCATGCAGCCATTCATTCCTAATTTTCCAAACTTTTAAAAAGAAAAATTGTAGAATTTTATTTCAAATGCTTTATTGAAATAAAACTGTAAGCAGTCAAGTTCCATATCTACGTTAGGAAAAGCTTAGCTGAAATATCTTGATAAAACCCTGATTTAGCTATTCCAGGAATAGAGGGGTATTTTTATCTTGAAAATATTATGAATAAAGATTTTTTTTTGTTTTCAGACAGAAATTCATAAACATTTGGTAATTTTCAGTATTTTTAAACTTTTAAATTCTTGTGAAATAGAAAACCAGTTCCCATTCAGCTGAATTCAAAGCATTCAAAGGATAATTCCACTAGGAAAATTATTGAAAACCCAGTAAATGATCTTAGAGAATCCCTCAATATACTGAATTTCTTCTTGATATAATAGAGAGCAATTAGATTTTTTAGAAGAAGAAAGAGAATAACTATTACCTGTTCATGCTGCTAATGGTCACATCCACAAATCCAATGAATTTAAACAGTTCCCAGTGATTTAATAATTGCCATTCTTTTATAAAAATACCAATTTTCTCATACCATTGTAATACAGAACTAGTCTTCCAGTGTGAATATCTGCATCTGCAATTATTCATATTCAGTGACTTGAATTTTTTATAAATTTTTTTTTCTAACAAATCAATTTAACGCAGTTTGTAATCCTGCTTTGCAATTTAAAAGTTGAACGAATGTTTCTAGATTCCTTTATACTATAGGAACTCTAATGGGAATGTTTTCCCAGCCCACTGAATTTAGCAGTAGAATTTTCCTTTGCTTGTTTCTGTCTACACTCCTAGTCCGCAGTGTTGGATTAACCATTCTTCATGAAAATAGCTCTTGCACAGGGATTGCCTTCACAAAAAAAGAGAGGGCTACACATCCCTGCAGGAGCCTGTTACACACTTAATAGTTCTCCCAAACTACCACTTCTTTGTGCCTTCTTTGAAGTTAAAACAATGCCAAGTAAGTTAGCCCTGTGACAGCTAATTTTTTATTTTCTTTCCATATTCTGACAAAAAGAAATTGCCTTATGCTGTTTGCAGCTCAAATACAAGCATGAGGGCAAATCTTTAAATACAGCCACAGTGGTTACATTGCTCATAATTTTTTTTTTATACAAATTTCTACACATGAGATTTTACTGTGGCCACATACTAGACTTCACTGAAAGAAAGAAGGTGACAAAAGTCAGCACTTTTTCTATCTGTGTGAGTAGTAGAAAACACAGCTGTCTTTTTTGGTGATGATGAAAAAAAAATAAATAAAAACATGTATGTTCTATTTCCCTTACTTTATCCACTATTCAAATAATACTATTTTGATCCTAATTTAGTCCTAATTGAGTCATTATCTTAAAATTCCATAGTCTCATTTTGCTTAAAATCCAGCTCATCTTACTCTCAGGTTTGAATTCTCAATTTCACATCCCACTCATGAACTAGAATTACTGTTATCATGTACTCAGTCCTGCAGGTTCTGTAACTATGGAAAATCGGGAAAAAACAGATTTCCAATCTGCCTCTCCCACAGCCAGTAATGCTTGATTAACTGCAGTATATGCCTTGCTGAAATGTCACTTGGGATAAGGCTGCTCACTGCTCTTTGCCGAGCGCCCTGCAAGAGCAGCTTTTGGCTCAGGAGCGTTCCCAGGCAGAAGGAGGCTCTTAGCTTGCCTACGCTGCAGTATTTGTGGCTCTTTAAGGGCAAGATCATTCTGTTAGATTTGTGCACTGATCTAGAGAGATAAACAGAGCCAGTGGTGCTGAGGCAGTCTCCATCCCAGTGCAGTCCCTAAGGCCCTCGGTCATTTAGCAAGGTCAAACCAGCAAACAGAAACTGTGTCAGGATCAGGTTTAAAGCTATCCCTAAGGCACAAGCTTCATCCATCTCTCCCATCCACTGAAAAAGTGGGTGAAACTCATACAGGAGGCTCCTGAGAGAGGCTTGAGAGGCAGGGAGCACATGTGAGAAAAGGACATTTGTTTTTCTCTCGCTGAGGGTTGAAACCTTTCCAGTGTCATTAAAGAAGATAATCAGAAATGCTTATTGTTACATTAATGTTAATCATATGATTCCTTTTGATTGCACCAAGCTTAGGATGATTTTTACAATACCTTAAGTAATACTCCCTGGGATGGTTGATTATATTTTAAGATTGTAGCATTTACAATCGTTTATACAACCACACAGCTGCCACGTTTATGTTTAAATGTCTAGATTTCATACCAGACTAGCTATCTCATAACGCATGCAGTACTTTGGAATAGTTCTTGTTTCTGTGTCATTTAATGAGAAAAAAAGTAATTAAAACCCATTGCGACAAAGGATGAGAAAGTGTCTCGTGCAGAATGACCTGGATCACCAACTAAATTTGGCATGAGTAAACAGTATGCCTTTGGACATCTGAAAATGCAGCACTCAGAGGAGTGACAATTTGGAAATGTCTTAAAATCAGGCTCAGTAACTGGCTGAACATAAGCATATTGTCTGATTTCCTGACCATGTGACCATGGACATCTAAAAGTGACTAAACAATGGAAGTATAGTGAGACTACAATTAACCTTCCTGTTTAATCAGAACAGTGTCACACAGAAAAACAAGATTGATTTTACAATAACCTGAGGGATCCACTTGTAGAGAAGAAATCTGGTAAATAACAAACTGCTCAATCTAGTCGGAAAAATAAGTGAAATTTGAAGAGAAAAAGCTTTAGATGGTTTTAGGCACCTTTAACAGCAAGAGTAATTAGCTTGATGACTGCGACGTAGTTTCTCTCCTTAGCAATTGGCAACTTAGGTCTGGTAGATTACTTCATAAAGCTTGGGTTCTATTTCAGATATAAATTAATTAAGAGAAGTTTCAGCTTTACAGGAAACCAGAACAAATGGTTAGTCAGCTCTCCTGCTCTTAAAGGAAGAATTTCAGAGTCTAAAGCTTCTCCCATTGAAATCAATGGGAAATGCTCCACAGACTCTAGGAGGCACAAGATGAGACACTATGGCCTAGTGATGTCTGTGCTAAAACATTTCTTGTGAATGTTTTTATCAGTTTTTTTTTTAATTTTTTTTTTTAATTGGGGAAAAGCAATAGCAATAAAAAGCTAAATTCTCAACTGCTATAAATTGACCTGTTGACTTTATTAGAGTTCTACCAAATTATACCTACTGATGATTTGGCCCGTGAGTCTTCAACTGTGGGATAAAACAGGAACTCTCAAAATGTAGAGGTAAACAAAATCATTCTTAGTCAGTAATTAGTCTTCTAAACTTCAAGAACCTTAATGAGCTGCAAGCAGCTGAACTTCCTTCATTTCAATGCATTGCTGCTCATGTTTCATGCTACTTTATTAGATTAGCTTGCAAATTAGCTTACATTAATGAAAAATGATTAAACTTAAACCAATGGAAATTGAATGGCTTAACTGTAAAGGCATTTGAAATTGCTTTTAAAATTAACAATGGATTTATTAACTTATCTTTCCATTCTTAAAGTTTAGCAGCAGCTTCTTTTTGTGGATGGTTAGGGTCTACAAAGCAGTTAAGGGTGCCGTTGTAAAGTAACATCTCAAGTCTCTTGTCTTGAAGCTTTTCCCTGCAAACTTCAGTGCTCAAAGCAGGCTCAGAGACACTTAAGCAGCACAGAAAAGCAGTACCAAGAAGGCCATTGCTGCACTAGGACTGACTCAGAACCAGGCAGTTGATAAACTATTTTTTCTGTATATATGATGCAGGTCTGCTTAGAATAGTAACTCAGATGATTTCAGAAGAACTTACGCATTTGTCTTTTATGTCTGTGTAGTTCATACAATTTGCCTCTTGATGTGCTAGAAAAGGTAAAACTCTTAACTTTGAATGAGTTTGTTTGGATCCCTGTAGTAAATTACACTTAGAAAAGTAAACAACATTGAGCAGTATGTTTTTAGTATGCTCTAGAAACACAGCTGAAATTGCTGGGGTTTGTTTTTCTTGCATATTTTGAAATTTTTCAATTCTATTTTAAGTATATCCACCTGTTAGTAGCAAAACACCCCACACAAATTACAACTTAATTTAATTTATGGTATGGAAGGACCACACATTCATTCTTCAGCTGACTTATAAGGTCCCAATATAAATTTGAAATGCAAGGTGCCAGCTGAAAACAGTGAGTTTACAGAGAGATGTAAACCAAAAAATGAAGTCCCCATATCACACACAGGCACAGCAAACTGGTACCACTGTGTGAGTAAAACCTAAACAATGCCTTATGGTGCTTTCCTGCAGTGAATTTCATCCAAACTAAGGCATAAACCTTAGGTGATTGTCAAGTACTTCATGAACAAGCACACAAAGAATGTACTCCTTTGTACTACTTCGTATTATAATTTACTATTTTTTACTCTTTGAAAATAAATGGTCAACAAACAATGTGGTTTGAAAACACAGTATTATAGGAAAATAAGTAATTCTTATTTATATTTAAATAAGAATTAAAGGTTCATGGTTTTATTAAGTATCTAGATTTCATAGAAACTTAAAGATAGTTATTTCATAATCTTTGAGATCTAGAAGACTGTATTTTTTCCCCCTGAATAGCCAAGAAAATAAGATAAGAACTATGAGAACTGTTAAATGTACAAAAAGTCTCTTTGTGTTTTCTTTTGAGGGTAAAGGTAATTTGTTAAGAAACCTCCCTGACAGGATGATGAAGCATAGTTCTTTTATTTTTTCCCCACAGTATATAGCCATGAAAGCCAAAAGAAAGCTGGTTTTACTGTAACACATTGACTGACAATTAGGTTAAAAAACCCCCAAACAAATAAAAAACCCAACAACATCAACAAAACAAAACAAAAAACCCAAACAAACAAACAAACAAACAAACAAACAAACAAACAAAGGAAATCAGATCTTATAATGGTACCTAACTGGATTCTGAAATGAAGTATACAACTCTCAGGTATCATCAGATAGTGAAACTCAAAGTAAAGCACAGCACCTCAAATATTGCAAAAACTGTCTCTTAAAGGATGCTGTCACATGTAGAAATTCCTTTGGCTCCACAACTGTACTGAAAATTTTAGATTTCCTATCATTATATTTTATTATACCTCATAAAATTAATAAATGTTTCAAATGTTTGGCATACTCTACACATCAAAGCCTTCAGAATTTTATTCTGTGCTTTTAAAATATACATGATAACGAAATTAAGCAGCTGAACAGAAAGAATTTATTTGATTCAGCCGTACACTAAAACCCCATGAGATGTATTGGCTTGATAACACATACTGCATCGAGGCAAGAGCTTTCCAAAAGCCATGAGGTCACCACAGCTCTCATGATTTTCCATAGATATTCAAGTTTTACTTAAATTACTGGTCATGTGCTTACTTCCTTGCTTCCATCACTGATGTCATGGACCATAGGTAAACTGGAATGGAGTTTTATAGCGCTTTTACTCCTTCAAGATGAAGTTAGATGGCTATTTTGTGTTTCACATGAAATTTATTTAATTTTTTTTATTATGCACTGCCTCCATGCTGCACAAAATTCCATTCATTGGAATGAAGCAATGATGGCAAAGTTTCAACTAATTTTATTTTTTAAAAAGCTAATTGGTAACTTGATCCATAACTAACTGCTCCAAAATAAATATGAATTTAACTGAAGAACGCAGAACAAAAACAAATTTCCTCTAATAGTTGTAATAGCAATTTTAATGCATATAGAATTATTTTTAGTGTTCAAAAAGTCATCTGAAGTTTTCAGAAATGCAAGGTGATAGTACCATATTAAGTAGAATTACTTTGTGTTGAAATATATAACATAATTAGGAGATAAGATGAAAACGAGTTTCCCTGTGACAAAATAATACATCTGTCATAATGGTCTTACGAGTTCTAACATTTAAGTTTTAATACTTTTAAATTGTAGGTAAAGTTAAAACTTGCTCTGTAAAGTACTCAAAAATTATTCAGTTCAGTGAAACACTGAAACTTTCTGCCAGCCTTATTAAAAATGCAATCAGTACCTGGCTTCATGATTGAATCGCTTGAAATAAATCATCAGCCATGGACTGGAGTGCTCACTTGCTTAGCAGTTTCATATTAGTATTTTGAGAGCATTCCATCTTCACACAGCTCCCAGAGATAGGAAAAGTTAATATATATTTCCCTCTACAGAACTGCTGGGAGTTATGGAAATATTATCCCCCTTATAGAGATAAAAGTAGTAAAGGTAAGGATTGCGATTCACTAAGGAGTAGAATTAAGTTCTTAGCAGCAGAGGATGTTGAGGCAGCCAACCCCAGAGCACCGCAGCATTTCTGTTTGCCAGCACCCAGAGCATGACACGCCCTGGCCAGTGGTGGCCTAATGACAGCAACCTCACTTTGTGCCCAACAGCTTTGGGAGAGACTGCTTTCTTTGGAGGCTTTAGATACACATTCCTTCCCTTCTTCTCTTATCTGAGATGTACATTTCTGATGGGCTCACATGGAAGGGTTTATATTCAAACTTCCTTCTCTTATTTGCCAACTTCCCAATTCCCACCGCTTTTCTCTGAACAGTACAGCCTCCTGAATATAGTTAGAGGTCAGTGCTAACTAATAGTTCTTAAAGATGCATGTGAACACTGCTTGTATTTAAGTCTCTAGCTTAGACAGTTAAATTTGGAGTTAAGGTTTAAAAAGACATTTCAGTCCTGCCCTAAGCTTTCTATAAAAGTACTTTAAAGTCCTAGCATCTAAAGAGAAATGGTTTAAATATTTCCTTGTGTAAGTTAGCCCTTCATCATAGAAGCACTCTGGAACATTCTGTTCAGGAAATTTAATCCACTTAGTTTTTCACCTTTGTAAAAATGTCCCAAAGATCTTATGAATTCATTTTTAGATTTATTTTGCTAGGTCCTTCTCTTTCACTTTGTTTCCTCTATAAATACCACCGGGCTCATAAGTATCTACTGTTTCACTCAATGTAGACATATTAAAGATATGTCTGTGTTTACAACTAATCATAATGTTTACATGTTTTCCTGATAAGGATAGAGACTTTCTCTCCCTGAGAATGGACTAAGTGAGGCAACAATTATTAATGAATGTACATCTGCTTTAGTGAGTGCATGGCGTAAGAGTTTCTAAAGAACGCTAAATGTCTTCAACTTGAGTTCATGGACTCTATTCCTGAAAGTCAAGGAAAGCTGCCAGCAAGAGTTCATTTATCAGACACCTGCAGTCCACAAGTGAACTTCAGGCAGTTCAGTCATGAAGAGAGAGCTGTACTCCCAGATGCTAAATTTCACTGACTTAAGTTGTTATTTTATCCTGCTGTCTCTCATCAACATGTACAATGATTCCGATTTTCCTATCATCCTTACTCCCTTAAATGAACATATACTTACCCACAGGGCTGGTACAAAGAAGGGAAAAATCAGGGCTGTTGCTGGAGAAGCCAGCAATCATAGTATACCCCTCTTCTTCAGTTTAGCGAAACAAAGGAGGATAAAGAACACCGAAATCTTCTTCAGGGGAGTCCCAGCTGGAGTACAGCTGCCTTCATCAACCTTTCCCACAATACATATTCAGCACCTGGCACAAAAGTCATGTCACAAATGAAAATGAATGTCACTAAACGATACTTGGTGTTTTGGCTCTCTTTGTGCGTGAACCACCCCTTAGTAGATGCAGGCAATTAAATAAAATGGAGGAACCACGCAGTCAGGGAGAGAACTGCATCTTCTTTTAAAACATCCCTTCTGGCTACATGGGATAAATCTGGCTGGAGCTGGGAACTCAGCCTGATAATTTGAATTTAGACATGCAGTCCTACCTTTTTGGTCTCACCTGACATGTACATTTCTGGCGTGTCCAAGTGGAAGGGCTTATGCTCAGACTTCCTTCTCTTGTTTTCCAATGTGTTTGGAGAGCTGACCATGAGCACGTCAATCGAGCAGCGTGCGCTTGGAGGGCAGAGCAGAGGAGAATCCCAATGTGACGCTGCCGGGCCGCGCACATGGACAGCTTGAGCCGGCCAAAGGGAAAGGCTGTAAATCATACTCAGAAGGAGATTGATGATGTTTGTGGAACATGCTCTCAGGGTGCCAAAGAGGTGTTTGTTCCTGAGGCTTAAGAATTATTTTTGTGGAAGGTTTTTATCATTAAAGTTGATGATGTGCCTACAACCACAAAAATAAAAGAGTGATGCTTGCAACAGAAGAGTGATTTGTATCCTTTTGCATGACAAAAACTTTCATCATCCATCCCTTTGACAGTTATGATTTGTTAAAGTTTTCTCCAGGGTGTTTATAACAAAGTTTTGAATTTATTTATATGTGATTTGCATATTTATTTCCACTATGTATGAAATCTGTAGTATTTAACAGATCTAGATCATAATTTGTATCTAATTTACATACAGGAGAGACCTCTTAAACATGTAGCCTTTGTGTGCAATAAATTCAGTCATTGTAAGAGGCTGGTTTGTTTTATGAGGTGTTAATTAAAGTTGTTTTTGACATAAGACAATTTAGGGAAAAAAACTAGTATGCAGTAGTCCTATTAATTGAAAAACTAAATTTAGAGTTACTTATATATTTCACCATTATTATTGGTTGAGAAATCATAAAAACTGAATAAACACATAAATATATAAAATTGGTTTGTGAGATACACATATGAACACTCAAGTACACATTTTATGTGTGTACAATAAAATGATAAGAAGAAGGATGAAATAAATGCTTATCTTTGTTCTTACAGATTTCTTGGATGTCTTTTTTTTATTTTATTATGCTAATAAAATAGTAAGGGTAATATATGGTAAATTAATATCTTCTGCAACAACTTATATAAGTAAGTGTGGGAAAGTCAGTGTTACTGTGAAAGATTGTTTTATTATACAATCAGATATCCATTGTGGTGGGTCATGATGTTGTTTATTTTATGTGCACACTTACTAATGTGTTTGCAGGTCTAAAAGTATATAGCATAATAAAACATGAGAAGGACATGGCACGTTCTAGTGTAAGCAACTTCAACAGTCTTTACTCATATCCCAGAGTTTATACAGAGCAAGACATTTATCATAGTCACTGTGACACTCAATAACTCGAAATTGTGTAAAAATAAAAAAAATAATTGGGTAAATTGTTATTTCCTTGCTGCCATTTACTAAACTCAAATTGTACGGATAGTGCAAGTACTTTCCAAAGCTCAGAAACCTCAGGCTGATTGAATGAGCGTTGGGTGAAATGGCTGAGCTGAAGTTCATTGGAAACTTCCCTCTGACAAGGATGCCATCAGGATTTTAGCCTGTCACTTTGTCTGCAGTTGTCTAGGCTAACCTTAACCCCCAAAAATGTTCTAAATTCTGCAGGACTAAAGAAACCTAGCTGCAGCTCTAAAATGTGCTTGTTACCCTTACTAAAGTTGCCCTTCATAATTACAGATTTCCCTGAAACTGAGTTTTAGAGAATGGCAGGATACTACCAGTAACGCAGCAAGCCTGTGCAAGGTATCATTCAACATCAAAGAACAAATTGATTTAGAAAACTTTTCCTTTCTAGAGCCTGCTGATATCTCTTAGCATTTTCACAATGTTTAAATATCTAGAGAAGCAAAGATTTTAATTTGAAAAAAAGATTGGCAGGATACATTACTGTGGTTAATCCAACACATATTTCTATATTCATATCAGCTTGTAGCACACTACAAAGTTTTTAAAATATTTATCATGGCGAGTTTTTTACATAATCGCAAAGATCCAGTAAAGCTTCTGTTCAGAGGACAGAAAGAGTCATTGAATATGCATTGTATTTGATTCCCTACAAATACTACACCACATAAGCACCATCAGCTGATTAAAAGGTTTTTCAGGGAAAATTGGAAGCACAGCAAAAAAGCACTTTTCTTTATAAAATAGTTCAGATTGTGTCAAACACTTGAAAAAAGATTAAATTCAATTAGTGAAAATACTCAAAGCTGTATTTCATCATAAGCAAAATCTTGAACTAGAGTGGTGATAAATACATGCATATAATGATAAGCACATTACTCTTTCTTTTGCCATGACACACGAAATTTTATATTCAAATAAAGAAAATTTTTCTCATATATTCCTTTTCACTTCAGGTTCTTTTCACAAATATTACTCAACAAACTGTAGCCTCCACAGAGTAAATAATTAATCTTAAAATTGTAATCTTAAAACTGTTAATTTTTTCTTTAAAAAATATTGTCTTTAAAAAGGAAAAGTTAAATAAGTAAAATAAGTTCAGTAGTGTTCATTAAAAAAATACTGTCATTTCACCTCTATTTTTCTGTTCAAATCAAATACTTCCTTGGTGCAAGGGATTCTTAAGAAACTATGTAACCATTGTTTATTTCAAATATTTTTTTTTTTAAGATCAGCTGAATATTACTACTTTAATCAAACCAAATATTTCTTTCCAAGAAAATCTTTTTCAAGATATATGCAGAAATTACCAACTGCTGAATTCCATATATGTCTACAGAAGATTACACTTTTCTTACCCACACAGAAAATTAGGGCCACAGAAATAGGATCACCAAAGGATCTGAGTCAACAAGAGGATCATGAGTTCCTGAATAGGAAAGAGAGAGGAGGATATCACCCTCACATTCGGTCATGCAGATTGTCAAACAGAAGCATTTGTCTTGTTTCTCCATTCTCTCCTCGTCTCTTTTCCAGCACCCTTTTCCTTCTAGCCTCTTTAGCCTGGATTTTAGAAGTGCAGATAGGTAACAGGTAGTGATTGATACATTTAACTTTGAATTACATAGAAAATAAAAGAGTGACCATGAAAGCAGGATTCTGAAGCTTTCTGTTAAATGGTGTTTTCCCACAAATGGAAAAAAATGTTTGAAAGATTTCCATAGTCATCTGGGCTAAGAATGTTTTCTAGTTTTAACTGCCCATGAACGTGTTGATTTAACAGATAACTTGAAAAAAAAATTACCAGTATTTAAAATTTCTGAAACATATTTTCCTTTAGTATGAGATACCCTTGCATCTGTGAAAATGCTAAATTATTCTAACCAGGTGTAAAATTGTCCATAAAATGTTTGATTCAAAGTTACAGATTACTTGGACATCCCATAATTCTTTATTCCAAACCACAGTTTTAATATTTAACTTCTGCTCTGAAAATACTTACTAATAATTAATTTGTCTGGGGTGAAACTCTTCCCCAATTCATCTCCTCCATCTGCTTGCACATACTGTGAAATTATAATCAGCTGTAATTTGTGACAGAGACGTGCCAAACATTTCTAAAACAATTTGGAAAGTGGCAGACTGGAATCCTTGCCAACTTGCACTCCATGCAGATGCTATTTCTTCTTCTCACTTTCCTCACCAAAGCTGAGTTTAAAAAAGAAATCTTGAAGTTCTGTTAAAACAATATTTGTGGAAACCACTCCACACTATTTTGTTTTCCTCCTGAGTTGTAAGAATCCAGGGTCTGAGTCCAAAGCTCATGGGAATCAGTAGAAAAATTCCTGTTGATTTGGCTGCAGTGAGATTAGATGTTAGACTGTTCTTTCACAGATTCCAGATGAAGCCACTAATTATAGACACAAAATAGACATATATCTTCTCAGAGCTTGCTTATTTATTCATTCACTCCATACTCTTAGGGTTAAAGGTGGATTTACAAATATTAGTGACTATTACTTAAGATAAATTGTTATAACTACTTTGGTAGTAAAATGAATGCTCTGGGTGTTTGCAACAGGGTAGTTACCAATTATTCCCTATTGCTACTCTTAATTTCTCTTGAATTTCAAAACATGATACACACCTTTATTAACAGAAGTAGATATGAAAAGATGAAAGAAGTAAGTTAAAAAGATCATCAAACAGCAACAAGATTTGTGGATTATAGGAACTATGTTAAGTTCCTCTCATGTGATTGAATTATTTTGAAATTTCCCGTTTAAAAAACATAGATCACTGGAGGTCATGAGTTTCAAGTTACTTTAAACTCTACAGTTGTGAAGGGTGAGCAACATCAGTAGTTAATCAGCTAGTTCAGAGCCCAAAGCTTGCAAACTCTGATTCATGCTCATTGATTATTTGAGACCGAAACTCAAGTCTTCCAAGAGATAAGTCCAACAAACCATTCATATGTTTGAGATGGTTGCACTCTTTCTAGCACAGCATGTGACATAAAACTTCCACTTTATGACAGTTTCGGAGATGGTATAACACAGACCTTAAAAACATTATTTAGATTGACTCCTAAACTTTTTTATTCAAGCAGAATTTCTGAAATTATTTTCTTATTTTGATATAAAGATGCATTTTAAGGATTTTTTGGGAGGGCTATGTATGTATAAAATAGGAAAAATCTGAAATAACACAAAAATGTAACAAAAAATACCACTAAACCTTTTACTGCCCTTTGTTTAGAACAAGTTCAGTCAAACGTTGTTTTCTCAAACTTTCCTGCTAGTCTTGGTTTTATACCTTTTCATTCCAAGAAAAATGCATACCTAGGATCACCAGAGGAAACATATCTAGAGCCCTAGATGGAAAGGAAACTGCTGGCTGCTGTAAATATTGCGATTATTCCTAAATATTCCTGCCCATCACCCCAGGCAGCTGTGCTGTCTGGGCACAGGCTTGGGGGGCAGGAGGGGTGACCCAGGGGGTGGCAGCAGCCCTGGTTTTGTGCCTGTCCCTCCTGGAGGGCCACACTGCTGCTGCCTGCTCTGCTTTTTTTTGCTGCAGGAGGCCTGTTCTGCACCTCCAGCAGACAATATTTATTGGGCTTTGCCTCATTTTATGAAGTAGCTCATCCCAGCTGTCTGATGCATTGGAAGCAAAAGGGAACTCGGCCTCTCTTGTCGCTGTTGTCACCTGTATTTACTTTTAGGGGAACCAAGTTGCATACATTTGAAGTCATTAATTGTATGTGGAGCAAAGTGTTTCTAATACATTAGGAAACCTTGTTTATTCAAGATGTTTGTGGTCTTTTCAAGGTAAAGCTCACATCTATAGAAAAAATTCAGACTTATATTTGTGCTTAAAACCCCTTCTAAAATGAGGATTTAACGTACTAACAATGCATTTAGATATGACATTTACTTCCATTTTACAAGGCTGTGCAGTTATTTGAACTAGAGGCAGACATATAAGAAACGAATAAATGGAGATTATAGGAGGAAAGCTGGTATATGAGGTTCTTTCTGCCAAGAAGTTTAGCTATAGGACAGTACAAGCTTGCCAACATTTTTCAGAATTATTTTCCCTCTAAATGCCATGGGCGGTGTGCTATAATCAATAAGGGGAAAGTAGAATTAAAACCATGTAACATCCCTTTCAGTTGCCAGTGATCAAATGTGACAACTTTTCACCATATGTATAAAACCAAAGGTTGTGTAAGGAGTACAAGGGTGCTGTGTTTATCAGCAGAGATGACAATGAAAACTAAAGCAAATATTTGGGAAAAGTAATAAGGGCTACGAAAGAAACATGAGACATGAAGCATGAGAAACCCGTTCCATTTCTTTCTTTTACTGAGTGATTATATCATATATCTGATAGATTTTATTTGCTTAATTTATTTAATGCTTCTAGTTCATTTACTCTTCCTTTCACAGTTTTAAGCCCAAACCGTATTTGGTTTGGGAAGACTAAATCTTCCTGTGTAAGTAAAAATTGATGTCGTTAGGTATCATGTACCATACCTCTCATTTCTAAAACTATTGGGTTTTTTTATTATTTTCTTAAAACAAATTGAAAATTTTTATCTGAATCAAAAGTAGTCACTGATATATCACTGAATGTCACAGGATTTCAGTGGCAATGAATCAAATCAAATTGAAACCCAGGTCCTCTCAGATCTTGAGATATTTATTATAGTGAATAATCAAGTTTACATGAAGAACAGGTGCCTCTGGTTTTTGAAACCTTAATTTTATATTTGCAGGCTTTTTGGTAATACTGCAAGGGTTTAACTGTACTTTCTGTTGGTAAATGAAAGATGTTTCTCACATGACTCCAGGATGTGGGGCTCTTAAATTCAGAAATGTACTGAAAGGCTTAAGCTGCATTAAGTTAACTGGACTGCAAAAGCCAACTGTCTGACAGGAAAAATTATGTATGACTATAACACTAGCAGCACCAGTCAGCCTATTCCTCATTCTAACTCTTTTAACATAAATTTATACTCCTTATCAAAAGTTTTTCAGATTAAAAAAAATCAACCATATCTACACAATCAATATAGTACCACTTTTATTCCAGGTCAAATAAAGCAAGAAAACAAGAATAATGTCTTCCTGAGACAGCAAAATATGTGTTTTTAACTCCACTAGGTTCCACAGCCTCATGCACCACATTTACTGGTGTTACTGGGCCGCCTAATGACCCCTTTTTTGCTTTTGAATTGCTTTGATTTTAAATAACTTATATATTAAATAGATTCACAGGCTTTTAGTAATTAAACAGTCAAAAAAAAAGAAAAATTAAAAAAAACATGGCAGAGCCTACTGCTTGGCTTCTGGAGCAAGCTGGTTCTACACTTTGTGAAGAGAAGGCTCAAAGCTTTCAGAATGTTGTCCACTACTGCAGTTCTTACAGTTAATTAAATTCAAAAATTTCCCCTTTACAATTTCTGTCAAAGAATAACTTATGAGAGTGCCAGCTTTAAGGGCTCTGCAGGAGGGCAGTGCCAGCCGTTCTGCCCATACCTGCTCTGTGGTAGCTCTGTGCTGGGCAGCTGCAGAACATTTAATTCAGAGTATGAGAATTGTGACTTCCTTGTGACATGCCAGAGTGGGAGACTGGGACTGAAATGGAAAAAATAATAAGCACAGCATTTAAATTATTAATTAGAAGCAACCTGTCTCAGATGTGTGAGTAAAAATACTGAGTCAAATTCCGATCTCAAATGCCTTGGTGTAAATTCAGAATAAATACATTATATTCAATTTATATTAAGATAAAACCCTCAATGCTAAAACTTTCAAACTTGACTTTATAACTGGTGAAAATATTCACACCTCATCAGTCACAAGCTACACGGTTTACTTTCTCTAGTGGATTTTCTGCCATTACAATCAGCTTTGTCATTCCTATCTCACTGCCTATAAACTCTGTTTATATTCATAAATAAAAAAGACCATCTGGGCACCTATCCAACATTTCTTCGAGAAAAAGCAAAATGCTGGTGGAGCTTGGGCATCCCCCTGTCCTGAGGGGGGACTGGGCAAACTGGTATTGCACATGTCTGGGGACTCGTGCAGGCACAGACATCAGAGCAGCAGTTTGTGGAAGGGATAAAAAGTCTGGCTGACACATCTGACAAGGGAGAAACTCTCTTAGCTGATGTACAGTATGACTGCACCAGCAAGTTACCACGAAGTAACTGAGAGACTTAATTTAGGATTTGACACATGAATGGAGAGGTGAAGCTTTAAACATAAATCTGGTGCAAATCACGCGCTGAAAGCTTCATACAAACAAGCAGACTGTACATTTGAAAGTGTGAGAGGCACTGACAGACAGGCATTTGAAAACATGATGAATGGAGTCTGGATTCATCCAAGGTGAGAGTGACTATCATTGGGCTAAATCAAAGGAGCTGTGAGAGTTTACCCAGTTCTTGAGGACAAGATTGGTTTGATTTGGTATGGCCAACCTATTCTGGAGTTTATAGCCTTATCATAATAGATTTTTTAATAATATTTTCCAGAGCAACTGCCCATATAAACTCTGTTTCTCCAGGTAAATATAAAGTATCTTGACCCACTTTTGTTTAAGGGGCTGGCTTTCTCAAACTGTGTAAATATAAGGTTTCTACATTTGGTGATGTAAATGCATAACTACACAGTTTACCTACGGTACTAACACTCTTGAAATATGCACCTATTGTAATCTCTTTTCAAGTTATCCATGTAATCATACACTTCATTAATAATCAGATTTTTACAATTTTTGTATCAGTATAAATCCATTTATAGAGTTGTCATTTCAATACATGTTTTTTAGCTCACAGGGTGATCAACTCTGGAGCTGAATACTGCCTGCATAGAGTAAATTTAATCTGTGCATCTATGGAGAAAATGTTTCATCTATTTTATTCCATGTATTGAGAGGTTAATTAGAATATACAATCAAGAGTAGAAATAGCTAAGAAAAAATAGAAGAATCCTATTTCCCTTTCAATTTTAATGTACAAAATACAAGCCTGTGGGCTTGGCAGTAACACATACCCTTTTGACAGGTGTTAAGCTAAAAACTAAATTGTAATGCAAGGTTTTGTATTTGACTAACATAAACATTTTCATTCTGTTTTTACACAAAGGAAAAGAGCAATCCACTATTTTGCAATTTTTTTCATTCATGTAATTTGTAAGCTGGATCAACGCTGGCAATGTCTTCAGTCACTCAGCAAAGTTTGAATACACCGGTTCTATGTTACACTCACATTATCATACTTTATAAGACGCTAACAAGAAACTGAACAAGGCAGAGCAAATCCCAAGGGTATTTGAAACAGCATCTCATAAAGGCTATTAAGGAAATTAAACTACCAAGGGCACACTCTCTGATAGATAAATAACTGGTTAAAATTTAAGTTTTCATACAGAGTGAGAAGGGTATTCCCAAGTGGAAGTTTATGCTGTTCAGCGTGTTCATAAATGATCTGTAAAAGACGGAAATAGTAGGGTAAGAACTTTACTGATGACACTAAAGCTATTCAAGCCAGAACAGGTGAGATACAGCTGTGGAAGGATCAGAAGTTTCTCATATCATGAAGGGTCAGAAGATTAAAAACAATTAGGTAAAACCAAAGTAAACATATGTAAGTTGATGTATAGGAGGGAAAACCCCTAATTGTGTTTATGAAATAAATATTTCTTAAATGACAGTTACTTACAGGAATGAGAATAGTACAACAATGCATGTAACTATTTTTTAAAATCAGGCTGATCCTTTTAAAAGGTAGTAAAAAATCAAGTAAAATAGAATATATTATTAGAAAGGAATAGAGATAAAGCATAAAGGAGCATCCACATCTTCGGCATGCAAGGCTTTCTTTCCTCCTCCTCCTTCACCTTCAGAAACTGTACAGTGGAACTGAATGTGGAGGAAGGTGAGAAGGATGAACAAAGGTGTGGAACAGCTTCTGTACAGGTTAGAGCCATGATTAAATAGACTAGATGCACTTAACCTGAAAGGTTGTCGAAAGAACAGGGAAATCATGAGTGGCATGAAGAAGGTGAATTAATAAATGATTGCTCACTTCAGAAAAAAAAAAAGAGCGAATTACAATAGATAAAATTAGCAGGTGGCAGGTCCAGAACAAACAAGAGGTGCTTCTGCAAAGAATGTGCAATTAAGCTGTGGCACTGCTGCTGTAAGATATTGCAGATGGAAAAGTTTGCATGGCTGCAGATGAATTCATGACAGGAAAATCTGCTTAGGACAATTAAATGCAGACACCATTTCTGCAGTTCAGGAACTACCTGAGTCACAGATGGCTGGAAAGTATTCTGCAGAGTGTCCCAGCGTATAATATCCCTCTCTACTTGTCCTGCTCTCATGCACTTTCATTAGGCATCTGGTACTGGCAAGTGCTGAAGAGAGAATCCTAGCCTTGACAGAGGTGTGGTCTGACTCCATATGGGCATTCTTATGTTCTTATATCAATCTGCATATGATTGGGAAAATGGGAAATATATGTGCTCCTTTATTTAATTTCTTTCTTTATTAACTCACTCAAGATGCACTTGAGAGCTTCTTTGGAAGACATACCCTGTGAAATTGGGGTAGAAATCTGAAAGGCCTTAACAATATATAGTAATCAAATACTTTATTTCCTTTCATTTTTGCAGTAGTATGTAAAATCTCATTCATTTTGCTGATTTTTGATATATAAACACTTCTAGTGATTTTGCTAGTAGCGATGGGTTTGATTTGAACAAGTCCAGCTCAGGAATATTTGTTACTCAAGTATATGTGGTATTCTATGAGAACAAATTATATCTGGTTCAGTTACATTTCCAAAATTGAATATTCAGATATTCACTTGCTTTGGTTTTATCCAAATTGGCATCTATGCCCTTTTTTTTACATTCATGCTTGCACAAAGAGAAAATTTTTGGATGGAATGCATACAACGTTCTAAATCAGATTTATTTTCCAACTGTACTTTTTATACGCATCAAAGTTTTATCATCCATCATTTGCAATGGGAAATTAAATTATACACAGCTTGAATTTAAACATATATGGACATAAAGAAAAACATGCATTGTCCACAAGCAGGATTTCCTATTGAAGCCCACAGACTTAGGTTGGACCTCCTTAGGTGATTTTGTAAAACTAATATCTATCTTTAATAACATAAATATTTGATATGTCTTTAATAGCATAAATATTTGTAAATCTGTGAATTATGAACTTGCAAAACTGCACGTCTGCTCAATAAGCATACTTTCAGAGGCCAAGCTAGAACTGCTGTTTTTGAGCATATACCTAGCTGCATGCTGGTATATATAATTTTTTTCCATATATTTAATTTCAGCAAGAATTTTGAATAAAATACTTCACTGAAAAGTCAGCATTCATCTGAAAATTGAAATTTATTTATACTTTAATGGTGTTTATCCAGATATATTGATAAATGTTTAGAATTTGATGGAATTTAGTAAAACTGCCTCCACATAGCCAGTTAGAGTCATTATGTCTTATCTAATTTAGTTGATGTCAGCTAAAACTAATTTGTATAGGCAAATGGTTCACTTTGATTGTGTTTTCACATTAGGGAAATCAGATAGGAAGGTAAAAAATTTAGCTTTTAATGAAAAGGAATCTCATTTTACCTTTTTTTGCTATAATTCTGAATCCTTTTGAAGGGAGTTCTGATTATCAAATTTGTCCACAGTCACTGAGGTTTTTAAAATGCATCATGAAATTATATAAAAGTTAATTTTGCTAACTGAAAACTTCAAGATTTTGAAGTTCACGCAATGAACTAACATTTGCGATTATACTTAAGCTGAAGCAGAGCACTAAGCTTTTTTACGAGACAATAATTTGTTTCCCAGGTGGATAAACTATGAGGTTGATGGATGGTTAGAGTACTACAAAAACGGAACCAGAAATCTGCCCAGTAAAGCAGCTTGTTGGTATTGTGATAGAGGTTTTTTTGAATCTATTCCTTAAAATGGCAGAAGACAAGTAAATGGTCAAATACAAAGAGGAAAAGTGTCCAAACGGGAGGTTGGTGAAAAGCCTTGGGAGTCAGATTTGAAAAAATGAAAAAAGTCAGCTTGATTTTACCTGGCCTACTAAGCTGGTGCAGGTGACACCAATTTCTGTGCCAGAGGCATGTGAGAAAGAAGGAAGGTGATATCTACTTGAAATTATATAAACTTGTTGACTCCCTAAGCATGTAACCAGGTTTGTGATTACAGCTTTCACCTCCAGACTGCACGGATTTGAAGTCTGGTTCCACTGCCAAGAAGCTTTAGCTCTCTGGGCATCATTCCCCATGGCATGGTCAAAATACCTTTAGGGCTGCAAGTCTGCATCTTAAAAGTCTAGAAAGCTTTGCATGGCTTGGAGCATTTTTTTCTCTAATGTACAGTGTTTGTTCTGCTGGCCTATATTGGATGGGGTTTAACTTGAACTGGTCTTCACAGTGTCACTGCTGTTTAAGTAAGAAGTTCCAATCCCTAGAGCCTTTCAGAGGTTGAAGATATTTCATAAAATAGTAAGCTAATTTCAAAGCATGAAAAGCTTGTAAAATGCCGAGTGCACAAATTAAAAACAAGACACAAAGGACTAGTTTCTGTCTATAAATAGTTTTCTGGGCTTTCTTTACCTTGCTTTATGAGGAAACATCAACACAACATGAAATTCTCCTTGAGGAGAAAAATGCAATCCCCTTGTTTCTGGACTAGCACACAGTGCATGGCTGTGTGGCATGAGGCAGTGGCAGGGAGAAATGTGTGAGCCATTGCCAAATGAGATAGAAATAGGTCTGCACAAGCCTTCATTATCCAAGTGAGTGTCCTTGACTGGACAATGGTCTGAGCTGATACAGCCATGAGATTTCTTTTATTCAAGCTTGCTCATTTATTGTGACAAGTCCAGCTGACAACCAGCTACTAAATGTATCCTTCAGTGGTCAGTACTGGGACCAGCACATTTCCATGCCCTTGTCAATGACCTCGGCAGTCATTGACAAGCAAGTTTGAATGATGAACGAAAAGCAAGTTTGCAGGTGATGCCAGAGTGGGGGAGCAGCTGGTGTGATCTGCTCTTCAGCCCTGTTCAGCATTTGTGAGATTCCTAAGGGTTCTGCTCTGCCTGGTTTTGGTCTTTCCTGCCTGTTTAGGTATTGATGTTCTGGAGGCATTCCAAGCGAGGGCTGCCGTGCTGGGTCAGCATTAGAAAGGGAGCACTGAAGGGAGGTCTGATACCTGTATTTGGCTGTGTGATGGCAGGGGATATCGAACACAGGAGCAGAGGTTTGTTGGGAATGCAGAACAGACCAAGGGCAACAGACCTCTTGGAGCACAAGAAATTCCAATCTCACATAAAGGCAAAATTATTTTACTATAAGGACAATCAGAACAGGAATCCAGAGGGGCTGTGGAATCCCCATCCTGACAGATATTCAAAATGGGACTGAACAGTGCCCAAGCAACCTAATCCGATTTCAGCAGAATTTTGGACAAGACCTCTGGAGGTCCCTTCCAACCTAGTTTATTCCATGACTCCATGCACCCTTCTATCCCTCTCTTCCTGCCCCACCTCTTAAGTACTTATTTCGGGGCTTGTGATATATTGAATTTTGGTTAACAGGTGAATTAATATGGCAAAGTATTGTCCTAGTAGATCAAAGAGTCTAAAGAAAGGTATTTCTGACTGACTGATTCAATTAAATAGTACATTGAACTGTAGAATCTGAACAGAAAGAATTTTTTTTCCACCGAGGCTTGCATATGCCCTGAAGTATTTTTTAAAAGCCTGTTTCATGCAGAGTGGCTTTTTGTTTAATGTCCCATGAAATTTAAATATATGATTAATATATTATAATGATTAATAAACTCTGTTATTATCTGGGACTGTTCAATGACAATGATTTTATCATATGAATTACCGAAAGGAGTGTGTTCAGAACTGTGCTTGCTCCATATCTTTTCACAAAATCCTTCTTTACAGTAGAGTGGAAATTGCATAATGACTGGTAAAGTGAGCAAATCTCTAAGTCTACTCTGGTGTTCTCACTGAAGAGCAAGAGGCAAATCATTCACACTTAAGGGAAGGCTGCAGCCATGGATCCCAAGAAAAGAATCCAGGCACAATAAAAGGGACGTGCCCCGCAGTCACGTTGCAGCTTGGATAAAAATGATGAGAAGTACGCTCGATAGCTGCACTCAGAAAGCTCAGCAGACTCTAATGCCAGCTTCTGAGGAGGATGTTGAAAGCAAAATCTCACTTCCAAGAGGTCCCTGCTTTGTGAGTTGTGCTGGTGCATCATTCTTGCAGCCTACCTGCCTCCACTTCACCTCACAGAGTTGTGTATTAAAGTGTTGTGCACGATGTCAATCTTTTGAACTTGCATACAATACGTGCCTATTTTGTAGAGTATCTGATAGCATCTTCATTCTAATCTCTTTATATGGGTCTATGGAAACCGCATTCATCAGAAAATACTTGCTAGTTTACACATAAGTGGCACACATAGAAAGAGTAGATATGACTTGTATTAAGATTATGATCATAAATAGGAGTTTTAAAACTACAAACTCTTAGCATTTTTAACAAGATTCAATACAGCAATGTTTACTATTTTTGCCTTTGTAGCCCAATATCACTGCATGTGCTCATCTCTGCCTTTCCAGGCTTCCCGACTTCATCCCTAGCACTGTTGTCCTTCCCCACTAGTTCCCCATTTTTGTACTGAAAAGCCAGAAGTTTAAAAAAAAAAAAAACAAAACCATTTCTGTTGAAGCTGGATAATTATATTGCACTGCAAAATATGGGAGCCCTCTGCCAGGGGTTTCTAGGACAGCGCTGACCCAAACAGTGCATCAGTGCTTAGCAGGGGATGGGCATGGAGACCCTTCCAACTGATCTTCCAGCTTGTCCAGACAGTGGGACAGTCCCACGAGTAGGACTGGGACTGTGCTGCTGGAGTAGCCTAACAGGGTGAGGGGAAGCCCTGGAACTTTATCCCTCAGCCATTTCCATTGAGGAGTCATTGCAAGCCCCCACAGCATAGAGGAGTTGCTGGTCTAGTTCAGACTAGACAACCAGGAAGCAATAGTAGATTAAAGATGCTTTTGTCTCCTCACATTCTTCTTGAATGTACCCAGCTCAGCTATGGTACAACTGTGGGTTTAGTCCATTGAATTTGTATCAGAACAAAGAATGGTTGCCAAGTAATCATTTAAAGACTAGGCAGACTCTGGGATTGAGGCAGACAAAAGCTCTCTAGTGATCTTTATATACCTAGGTACCAGAATCGAACTGCTCATTAATCTCTCTCTAGAACAACCCTGTAGCGTGACCTACATCTTACTTGTGCTAATAATGTTTCTGTGTATTTCACTCCATTCCATGAATTCTGTGCTGAAGACTTCGGTGTTAATAAAAGGTATAGTTACATTAGTTTTGATTGCATCATTTGTGGTGCATTGTTTTAGAGCCACGTTACACAAGAGAGAATCATTTCATTACTGATAAAAGTGTTTTGACCTCATTAGCTGAGCAAACAGGAGAGTGTTTGAACCACAGGCCCCTGGGTGCAGCAAAATCTTGTCTCAGCCTAAAACTATCTACTGTGAGAGTGAAGTCTGCACCTCAGAGATGTTCTTGAGGCCTTGGGTGTCCTTTTAATCCTCTGGCTGAATAGCAAGTGCTGAATGGACACAGCAGTGAAATACCTGAAATTAATGTAAGCCATGTTAACATATAAAAGTAAAACTGCTGCAATTGAAATTAGGTCTCTCCTTGAATGGCAACTGATTTGCAAACAAATGGAGAAAAATGTCCACCTAATTCTGGTGCAGAGGCCTCACTGCATGAATTTTGTTGAAAGCTGGTTTTGCAGGAATGAATTTGTCAAATGAAATTGCAAATGTTTTTCAAAAGTCTTTACAATTTTGCTCAACCCTGCATATTACCTGATCTGCAAACCGGAAAATTAACAAATCAAATCATAATGTTTATACATAAAATTAGTCTCTATTAAAATTTTATCAAGTATTTAAATTCTTATCACTTTTTGAAAGTTGTTCAAGTCTTTCTCCCTATGGTACTAGATAACTTTATATCTATTTCATGTCTTTAACAGAAGAGACATGTTTGCAGTTGCCCACTTCTCTTAGACTTAAAATATTATATTTAAATCTAAACACAGTTTGGAACCAGGCCTCTTCAGACATTATAAAACCCCCCAACATTTAATGCTATAGCAACTTTATTCAGGAAGCAGGTTGATTCACTCAAGCAAACTGTGGTGCATGGATTTTTACATCCCACTGAGCTATTAAGTTGTAAGACTGTCCAGGCATAGATTTTCTTTTATTCATAATATATGACATCAACACTTTTTAAAAGATTTTACAGCTTAAAATACATAATCTTATGGTAGCACTGGAGGAAGCCATGTTAGAGTCACCCTTAGGGTCCTGTTCTGTAGAGCTCTTATAGCCTCCACTGATGCCATATTCAGCTTTGTGAAGGGTCTGAACCCCTGTCAGAAGGAAGGAATTTATTCTCCTTTCCCATTGAAGTCAACTGGTTTTGGTTTGTTGATTGTAGGTGGATCAGGAATTTTATCAACAGCTTTTCACATCCACTGCTCATATCCCGTGTATTTTAAATTGCTGTTCATATAGGTAGGGCTTAGTTAAAAAGGAATACAATGACTACCATAATCATATCATCTAACAGTTTGCATCATTACATAATCTTATGATGACCACTGCCCTCTGTCCTTATAAAGGCAAAGCTATAGTGAAAAAACAGGGAATTTTCCATCTATAATTGACTTTTTTCATTAACCTTGTCCATTAATGAGTGCATTATGACCTGAAACTTAATTGTCTATATCTTGCAGTTCTCATCCAGCTAAACTGTGTACATTTTTGTAATCAATGTGCAAAATTAAGCTTTTATGCCAAAATGAAGGATTCCATATAAGATATCTATGTTCAAGCACAATATAAAGACATGCCATGCGAAGAGGACGATTAGGCTGGAAATATTGCCTGCTGCAGCGTAACTGCTCCAGCTCATGAGACCTGCATTCTTTCTGGTGTAATATCACTCTTCAGAGTGTTTTTACATCTGGTCATCAGAATCTGGCCATACTGGACCGTGCTTCCTCAGTATAGGCACTGCACTGCCATTGTGTTACATAGACAAGGAATGAGAGCTGAAGAATGTGCTATAATTGGGTCGTAAACATGTCAGACTTGGGACTCATCTGGCAGTGGGCATCATAATGAGCAGATGCCTTCCCTGTTCCCCTCTGTCCAAGGCCTGGGATTGCCAGTAATCCCTCTTCCAAAACCAGTTCTGTGTCTTTTAGAACTTCTCTTTCAAAGGAGGGCAAAAGGAGTAGAAAAATCACTCCTGTCTTTCTTCTTTGTTAAATTTAAATGATTCTAAATCCCTTTTCTTGACTATTCAGGGAAAAAAAGATGCCAATGAGCACTCACATCTTCATATGATGCATTAGACAGGTATCAACTAACAATCTGAACCCAATTTACACTTTTTTTTGTCTCATATGGGAGAGACAAAATAATCATCTCTAACTGGCCTGCAGTTACGTGGGAAGAGAGGGTTTCCAATCCCACTAGATGATGGCCAGCAAAATGTCAACAGCAGAGCACAATGAATTCTTTGTTAAGATAAGAGAAGGTTCTGCTGAGGAGGGTAAGGCAAGCACTCTCAGGCATTGATCCTCCCAGAGCCCTTTTTCCTATATATTGCCTCTCTTAATGTACCTCACAAATGAAAAGAAGAAAGAGTCCTTAAAGGTAAGTATGCCTGACTAGACACAGTACACCAGCCCTGAAGTTACAGCACTGCATTCTGTAAGTGGCACATTCTGATTTCTAGTAAATACCTCAGCCACATATGAACAGGTTAAATTGCAGCAGAAAACCAACCAAGAATTGCAGGCCAGCTGTGAAGAGTGAATGGAGTGATAAGATTATTACTGTATTGAGGAAGCAGAACAGAAAATTGAAATAAGAATTTGTCTGTGACCAGAAGCTGGAGAGTCCCTTGTGTCTGGCCAATGGCTAATATTATGTTTTCTCATAAGCTTCATTTATTTCTGCTGTTCATTGAATTGGTTCTTACCAAGATTTTGAAACAGAAACTTTTGTGGTGTATTGCTGCAGCACTGAAAGCTGTCACAGAGGGCACCTGCCCTTCACTTTGCCAGAGACAATAGGGGTTGGCAGCATTTTGTGTTCTGTTACTGTTACTGCTGTCATTTCATAGACTGTTGTTTTAAAACATAAAAAAATCCTTTCAGAAGGTGTCTATCACATTTCAATTGATAATTTCCTTTTATAATGTCTGAAGGCAAGAAAATCAAAGACTTTGTGACCTGTCCAAGAAGGAAGACAAAAAATATTGAAGACATCATATCTCCATTTTTTATATTTATTTTAGTTTATGCTCTCAAAATCATACAGACAGGACCACAAAGACAAGTTGATCAAAGAAAATGCAGGACATCATGTGACCTGTGACCTGTAAAAATATTGTTAACAATGTTGAATTCAACATTACTGATTAAAAAGTCAATGTCTTGGAGCACTGTGCAGGAAACCAAGTCTGTGCCTCACCACCATGTGTTTTTGTGCCTTTCTCTCAAGATCTCAACACGTACATTTTTTAAGCACATATTTTACCATTCTTTTCATGTTTTGTAAACATTTGCAACAATACCACTTGTGAACATCTTTGATGGTGCTTTTTAGTTTTGCTGCAAAATGCTTAAGAATTGGAAACCATGCTGTCTGCTGAACTCGATTCACAACTTACATCTCCATGTGTTATTGTCAGTGCTCAGTAGCAAGCAGAATTATCCCCATCCAGTAGGTGTAACATGGCATCTGTTGAGTCCATTGCCCTCACAGAGAAGCTAGCGTGGGGAGTCTCATAGCCAGAAAATTTGTAATTAAGTAAGGCAAAGCATTAATTCTCTCTTAAATTTATGCACATGCTTTTTGTAGAAATGAACAAGATGTGTGGAGAGACAGGTTTTCTCAATTACCAGGGTTAATATTCATGTGCAAATACAGACTCAGCTAAACCCCACACATATGTCGTAATGTCTACATTCGTCATCCCTTTTTTTTTTTTCAACTGGGTATACAATATTCATCCAAAATACCCATAAAAGACTGACTGCAAAACTCACATTTTATAGCCTTCCCCAGGAATGTTTGCATTAAATTGCTGTAGACTGAGAAAGTTTCATTGTGATCAAGACCCAAGAGACATAAAAGGAACATAAAGTATAGGTCATAGTGTGAGTTTATAAGCTAGTCTCCCACTCAATTTAGATTATAGTGGCAATGCAAGAAGTTGTGGTTTACCAATAGTACAGCTATGCCTTGAGTTAAATGCTTTCTTTCTGCTGGCAGTTTCACGTACCTGCCTCTCATGAAAGAGTTAAATGTCTTATGTGTATGTGCCCTGTAATTCATCATTTGAGAAAAATAAAACTTCATTATCAGACATAAGAACAAGTGCTGCTGACATCTCGTCTGAAGAAGCTGTGCCTGTATTTCAGCGGCAGCTTCATTTCAAGTTCCTCTTTGTTCCTGGATCAGTGCCAGCGTTCAAATCTCTGCCTGAAGCTGGCACATGCTGCTTCTAAGAAGAGCAAGAGTTTAACATCTCTATTGAAAATTAAAGTGTGCCCTGTGATTGGATCAGATTGGCTAAGTAGAATTCTATGGTTTATAATTTCTTTGGTTGGACATCACAAATCACAATTAGAAATACCATAAGATTAATCTTTTTTAAGTTCTGAGACATATCTGCTCAACTTTTGAAGCATAAGGATATCTTAACAAAAGAGGATAGACTCTAACAGATAAACTAGGTTCCATAATCTTTTGCCATATCTGTTTGGTGGTGTTTTTAAGAGATTAAAATGACAGAAAAAGCCTTGATCAAATCCAGTAAGCTCTAGAGTTTAACCCAGATGTTTAATACCATAGTACACTATCCTGGTCAGAATACCAAGGGGAAAATCAAAGCAAAAAGCATTTCATTTTACCCATTTGTAAGTCAAACTCAAGTTGCTGTGGTTTTGCTGCTTTAAATATTTGCTTTCTTATGTTTTCTTTAGGTTTGAATATTAATTTCCATCATGTCTCAATTACCATTCTCTGCCAGTACATTATAAAACACCTATCATAAATATGTTGAATTTGATGAGGATAATTTTTGAGCAAAAAGGGATGACATATGCTTTAATATTGTTGAAATTTTCTTATCAGGATTTCTTGAGAGAAATGTTTCTTTTTTCATTTTCAGTGCATCATACCAGGAAATACAAAATGTCGAAACACGATTGGAAGGTTTTGAATCAAATAAAAATATTTTTTATAAGATGAGTCTTCCACTTTTCCTTTTTATTGCATTTTGAAAAAAATCTTGCTGCAAATTAGAAAATTCACCTACTGTTTATTCTTAGTTCCTATTAAAGTTAAAATATTTTTACACACAATAGCTCCTTCTGGCATGATATGCTAACTTTTTCTGGCTAAGAACTCTTTTCTGTCCAAGTGTACAAGCTCGGTGGTGGTTTCAGCTGATTAAAATGCACAGAGGTGCTAAGCGTGGCTGCTCATTTACACAAATTACTGCTCCGTATTGCCCTCTCTAGAAGTTGTGAACATGCACCATATGGGAAGGGGAATCAGGGTTAAGGCCATGTCTCTTTATTATTGATTTAAAGGTGGACCATGGTTCAGTGAGACTTTTTGGAGTAGCATAAATTTCAGCTGTCTTGGAATTAATTGCTGTTATGCCACCTACCCTATACTGGTATGGTATACAATAGTCTTTTACATGGATTAGAAGCTTTTAAATATTTTCTCCAGAGTTTTCATAAAAACTTTATAAAAACTCTTTACATTCAGGTAATATTTATGCAATGGTCTTCTCCTCCGCAGGGCATTTTTGTCTGTGTAACACTGCTGAACTTATTGGGATAAACTTAATTTGTGTCACAGCTAAGCTTCTCCTCACACTTTCAGTTCTAATTGCTCAGAAGTAGCAGGATCTGACAGACTGTGTCCAGCCTTGTCTTGCTTATAACACTGCTCCTTTCTTTCTCTTCAGCCTTCCCCTCCTCCTTAAAAAAAAAAAATAGATCTGCAGGGTAAGATGACCCTGGCATAATAGGTGTTACAGATCTCAGAGTAGTTTTACAAGGTGCTGACCATTTACAAAAGTAAACCGTAGGCATCAATAAGAATTGAAGGGTCTCACATTAGAGCAACAGCTTGTCCTACACAAGCGTTATCAAGAGGTTTGTGAAACGCCCACTGCAGCGTTCCAGCATTCTCGGCATTGTGCAGGCTTTGGCACTGCACTATTGTACTTCCTGGGAGAGAAGAGAGAGGTTATGGAAAATAAAGGGCACGTAGCACTGAAATGACCTGACAAAAACTGAATGTACAGCTCACTCTGGCTCTCAAATGAACAGGTTTTGTACTTGCTCCCCATCTGTAGCAGGGAGCAGGAAGCATCTCCCTGCCTGTGAGATCATGTTAGAGATAAAGCTGGAAATGAAATTTCATGCCTCAGTCCCAGGCAACATTGAAAATTAGGGCCATAAATTTGTCCCCAGCTGATCCAGGCACAGCCAGACTGCATACTTCATCAGGATCGTTATCTTACCCTATTTTTGCAGGTGCCTAATAAAATACTCCCAAGTGCTGTCCTCACTTGGCTGCCCTGTTGTCATGGTTTAGGAATGGACTCCAGTTTGGTGCTCCCAATAAAACCACCATGTTGCTCCCTGGAGGGAACCTACAAGCAGAAGAACCCTCCACTGCTTTGTATATATGCTGAAGTGAGAAGGAAAGTGATTTTTAAACATTAAGGAAACATTTCAGGAGGCAAGTAGCATAAATTTTTGCTTAGCAAAGTCTTTGTTAAATGTCCAAGACAAAACATTGCTACAGAAGTAAGGTGAAAGCAAATATCTGATCCCTGAGGCAGCCCCCAGAGACCAGGTGTTGGTGTTCCATGGTGTTTTGTGGCCTGAGGGCAGCCCCAGACATTTGGTTTTCTCTTGGATCATGTGGATATTGCAAACATGGGACACCTAATGGAAAGTTGGGAGACGAGTGGTGACACTGAGCTAGGAGGCCAAACTCAGCCTTCCACAGGCCTCCACAAAGGCTTGCGAAGCAACATCAGGTTTTGTCTGAAATAGAACAAACAGGACCACAAGAAGACTGAAAACATTACTACTGAGATGAACAGATTTCGGTGGGACACATTCCTTACTTCCCAAAGTTGTCTTGCTACTCTCTGCCAAGGTCCATACCAATCCTCATGCAATATGTGGTTGACTGGCTGGTTATTACATTCAGGCTGGCCCACCAAGTGCAGAGTGCTGTCCCAGAACAGTCCTTACCTCTTTGAATCACAGAATCACAGAATGAACTAGGCTGGAAAAGACCTTGGAGATCATCAAGTACAACCTATGACCTACCACCTCCTCATCAACTAAACTATGGTACTGAGTGCCACATCCAGTCTCTTTTTAAACACATCCAGGGATGGTGACTCCACCACCTCCCTGGGCAGATGATTCCAGTGCCCAATCACCTCTCAGTGAAGAATTTTTTCCTGATGTCTAAAGAATTTTTTCCTCATGTCTAAGTGAAGTGTACTTTTGTGACATTCCTATAGATCAGGCTGCTGGTCCCTGATGTGGGAAAGATACCTTGAGTCTATCCTCCCTGCAGGCATTGCAGTTTCAGGTTGGGTCACTGTGAGCAGGCAGGAACACAGACGGGATGAAGAGGGAAAGGGGAGAGTGGAAGCTGCACAATGGGGAGAATGGTTGCAGTCACATTAAGCTTCATTACTTGGGTGGGCTTTTCTGTTTTAGCTATGGGCTGCAGTGTTATCCTTTTAACCAGTTCAGCTCCCATGCTGGCTGAGGGGACAGGAGAAAAAAAGAAGCCAAAATAGCTGCAGGGCACAATGTACAAGACACCATGAGGCTGGGGGTGTAGCAGTGTTGGGTAACCTAGAACATCCTGGCAACAGCTCCCTGGGCAGGATGGGGTGTACCAGACAACGAACAACCTACACTGCAGCCTGCCTTCTGACCTAAAAAAGCTCAAAGCTCTATCAAAGGGCAGCGCAGAACAGTGATCCCTTTGTTTGTGGCCGTATAATAAAAGGAAAATTCTTTCAGCAATGAGGTAGAGTGAATAATAGTGAAAAGGAAATCCCTTTGGCTACAAGGCATTCCAGCTGCACAGGATACCTTCAGGGATCCCTATATTCTTTGGAATTTGGGTATCTTTATGTATTTAAGAATTATTTTCCCCGTTCATGCCACTCTTGTGCTGGTTATCTTTCAGATTTATTGTTTGGGGGCTTTTTAAGCGATCAATACAATGACACGGTCACCTTGGATAGGGAAAGATTGATTAAAATAATTTCTGAAGTCAGAAACCGTTCCTTTTAGTATTTAAAAAAGTGGAATAAATCTGTTTCCTGGATACATGAAAAGTCAGATGAAAGTCAGTTTTCATATTATTTCTATGCTGTGAATGCATATTCAAGGTATTCAGGTTACCACAGTAGCTTTACTCTGAAGCTAACACAACATCCACCAGTCTTCAAGGTAGAAAAAAAATGTATTTTTATGTGCTGTGACATTTTTAAACTTGTACCACATTGCAGATGTAGCTGGTAGTTCACACAGTCTGGTGTATTTTTAGACCTCTAAAAATTTGGGGCTGAGGAATTGCCTTCTTTCAACATCTTCCCATGTCATGGCCTCTTCTCTGTAACTGCAAATGTTTCTAACCAAATTTTATTCTCTCTGATTTCTTCTTCCTGATATTTCTGTTGAAAAGATAAAATTAAAAGTAATAGAGAAAGGGAAAAGATCAAAATTGTTCATGAACACATTAATAAATGCAGCCAAAAAACCTGCATGCTCATTTTTCACTAGGGACTATCTCAATTAAAATTTGTTCCTGAATTTCTGCTAGCCTTTCTAATTCAAACGGTGACATTACGTGAATTACTTTCCAATCCAGTGACATAACTCTACATTTACACTTAAATATGATTGTTATGCAGTTGGATTTTCCAAATGAAATTATGAAAATGATATAAATTTGTATTGTGTGTGAATATCAAGTGCATATTTCTCACCTATCATTTATCAATAATCTGTTAAAATAGCCAGAGAAATGCATTGTCCAAAGCATATTTTCACAGAGCAATAGAAAAGCAAAAAAATAGTGGAATTTTAGAGATCAATATATTTTTAATATTTTAAGGCATTATTTATGATACATATTTGCACATGGTTTGCATTCACTTTAATAGCTAGTTCCAACTGAGCCTTTATGAAGTATGTTTTTGTTTGCAGTAAGTCTTCTTCTGATTTAATATTGCAACTGCAATTGCTGGATATCCTTCAGTGTCTGTGGAGGAATATAATTTTCAAGACAGGCTTTCATATCTGTTTTAAAAGAAGGGAGAGATACCTGTGATAGTCTGGGGACTCGAGGGTGCAGATGAAAGAAGCAAGAAGGGAGGGACATGAGGGAAGATTTTATTTTCGGTTTATTTTTGCTGTCTCCAGCATGGTTAGTTTGATTTTTCCTCTTGTGTTCCAGATTACAGGTGTTTCCCATTAAGACAAGTGAACTGACTTTAATGGTATCCTGCAGAGCTGTGGGCACAGAATACCTTCTGTGAACTGCCAATAATTATTTGTCCTGGCTTTGTTTCTGGAGATTCTACTTAAATTGGTTCAAAAGCTGGTAATCTGTTTCATCCCTGAAGATTAACCCCCTAGAAGAAAAAAAAAGGAGGGGAAAAAAAAAGTGTGCTCCACCTAATTGAACAGAATAAAAGAGCACTGGTAGTATCTTTGTTAAACTAGGGAATGATTTTTAAAGTATGATAAAAGGAGACTTTGGAAGAGCACTCAATGTGAAGCACCACTATTAATACAGCTTTACCAATTCCCTCAACAGCCTACACTGCAAACAATGGGACTAGTGATAAATCTAAACCTGATAGACCTAAAACATTTACTATTCACAAATGCTTATATGATAAAACACGCTGATGGCAATATCAGCCCCAAGTAGTCACTTACAACATAATTAGATTTACAAACCCCATGCAGTCTGCCATCTCTTGGGAAGACTGCATGGACACATTCACTTTTTTCATGGGCTGCTGGTTCATTCTTTTTATGAGCTTCAAATGCCTAGATACAGGTGTAAGTTGTAGGTTCTTGAACTGCAGCTTTTGTATCCAGGTTACAGAATTTCTTATTTTCACAACTCTCTGACCACCACAATCCCAATAGCCTAAAACTTCCTCTGAAAGCTTCAGTTCAGCAAAACATTTGAATGCTTTGCAGAGACTATGAGAAGCACTACTTCATGGGAAACTCTCAGAATCTCCAAGATTATTGCCAGGAGACCAAAGAGGACAAAAGATGATTGCCTTTATAAAATGCATATTTATGTCTACGTAAAGAGCTACATCTTTTAAATTTAATTGCATTTAATATATGTCTATGACATTTCAAACCACCATATCATTGAACTTGGAAGAAGACACATTGTGACTGGCCATTTGAAAATCCTATTCACAATGTTCTCAGTTATACTTTCACTTTGCATTTGGCATGATCTTGCCCAGACAATGCATTTAGCCAATATGCAACAATCATTCAGTCTTCTACTATAACATGGGCTGCTGTGCATGGACATGCAAATTCCTTTGTCATCTGTATGATTTGCAATGAATAGATTAAAGAGGGAAATTCAGCCAAATCCTGATCCCATTGACATTGAATTCAATAGGAAAATAGGTTGGAGAAAAATGCTATTAGCTGATATCTATTGATATGTAAAATCTAATTCAGTCCATCTCTGCTTTGATGTTTCTCTTAATAAATTTGAGTGCACTTTCCATAGGGAGATAAAAACAGAGTCTATTTTATCTTAGAATCAACTATTGTGCAGTCACTTAGTTCATATATTGCATACTTTTGAGACTTTTCAGAAGTTCTACAATAGCATAACTTCAGAAGAGTACAGCATAAGAGAAGCCAAAAATGTTATTACCTTGGTTTCTACAGAAAATTAAATGAGTAGTTGACCAGCAGGTTGAGTTTTAAAAAGCAAAACTAGTTATGAAACATCATTTCACAATAAAGAGTTGAACATGTGAAATGACACAAAAAGTGTGGTTGTTTGTTCTGTTCTACAATGAAAGAGGCGCAGGTTGTGGATATGCTGCAATCACTGTTCGAGAGTGTGATAGCCTCAGCTGCAAGCTCAGACACTGAGATAGGTTTCTCAAGCCCACAGACAAATCTGTCTCATGTTGCCAGCAGTGCAAATATTTAGATAAGATGCTGAAGTAAGACTTGGACAGGGCATAAATTGTATCATATTGTGGCCACTGCAAGCCATGGCGACACAGGCCAGGTGGGACAGCTCACCTTGGAAAGCCCGAATTAGTGTAATCACAGTAATTAAGATATTGCAAATAATGTTGCTAGTGGTGCTTGTACTACTGGCCACAACAGTGTCAAGCCTCCTGTGAGCTCTCAAACTCACTGAAGTAGCTGGGTAAATGCCCAGATGGTTTGCCCAAAAGAATAGATGTGTCATAGTTCTCCAGACTAGCATCTCCAGTGGTACTCCAAATACATGTACATCGTCCCCAGCCAGCACTGGTGGTACCGTTTAATCATATCAATAAATTCCACTGCTAACATCCTCTCCTAAGAGGTGTAAGTAGCTCTTGAAGAACACACTGTGTGCAGTACCTACTTTGTAGAAAAAGGAAAGCTTTTTCAGCTAAGCATCTGATTTTTTTTTTTTTAACCAGGATCTGAAACTCAAATTAGAGAGAACTATGAGGAAATCACTATATATTATGCTCAATTATCAAATGCTTTTTCTATCATGTTGAGTGCACTTTCACTGAAAGATTTCATACATTCCAGTTGCTTCATACATAAATTCATCCTATCTCAGACAGGTCACAGTTAACACATTTTTAAATGGTGTAGCAAAGACATCTAGTATTTCTATAAGGCAAAAAGAACAGATTCTGTCAAGCCACAAACACACTGATACGAGCTCCTGCAGCAAACAATCCCTCTGTGTAGCCCTAGGTTTCTTTCAGAGTCATATCAGCTTCTACTTATTTCATGGTGAATGTTGCAATTCTAAGAGGACAGGGTCAAGTCCCCAATGGAGTCGGCTGTCATTCTAAATGTAGTACAATTGTGTTTTATTAAATCATGATAATAAAACAGAGAGAAGGGGAGAATAAAGGAAAACAAACAAAAAAAAAATGCAGTGGCTGGGGGTTTACAGCAAGTCCACGCTGACATTTTGGTTTGACTTGTTCAGGAGCTTAGGAAGCGCCCATCTCCCTCAGCCCCAGCCACTGTGCTTTGGTTCAGAGCACTCTCAGGATGCACAAACTGGGCTTCTTTCAAGGGCAAATCAACTGGAAGAGATAATCCAAGGTAGTACGAATGTGATTCACATGCTCACTCAGTTCACAATATCAGATTAGACCTGCTCCAAAACAGCTCACTGAAACAAATTCAGGAGTTTTGTTCTCCAACCCTCTCCTGCTGGGCTGAACCACCTGCTACTACTCATGGAGCCTTACTGACCTCTCTTACTCATCTTGTGAAGTCAGTCAATTACTTTTTAAGCTTTCTGATTTTCCTTTTCATGGGTACAAGCCCATTCAGCTCCTCAAAAAGCTGTTTCAGAAGACAAAGAAGACCAAATATGATGCACCAATGGGTTAATAAGCAGAATGCAACAGTATAACCACAGCAAGGTGGGTCTTCTATGCTGCAAATCAGCTTTCCTAGGTTGACTTTAGTGGAGTTATGCTGATTTACATTATCTGAGGATATAATGCAGCATATTTCAGTAATTCAGATGCTGATTTTAGCTAGAAGTATGCATATTATAAACACATGTTGGGGCCCTGAGGGTACTTCTGGTAACATTATTGATTCTTTGAGAAAAGCTTGCTGGGGTCACTACAGTTTGCACACACGTACATTTACATTAGTGGAATTTAAGATGTACATCTGCAGCTGAATGGATTTTCATATCTTGACAAGTGTCAATCACATGATACTTCTAAGTAGGATCTAGCAGCTTATAACAGTTGATAACCACAAAAGTAATAAAACACAAGGAAATTAAATTCAAACAGATTTTACTACTCTACACGCTATTTTGATTACAGCAACAACATCCCCAATCACTCACCATTGCTTTTTGCTTCTGCTTTTCTATTCACCTACAACCAATTTAACATGCTTTAAGCAATGTATCTGCAGAGGATTTATGTAGAGGCCACAGTACTAGAGCTTTAATTCTTCAGTCCAAATCCTCTGAAGCATAGAAATTTCTTCTAATTTCTCTTTGAAATTTCCCTTTACTCTGAATGGCTCTGAATATTTTACTGCACCTAAACTATAGCTGAAGAGCTCTAAAACTGGCGAGGAGACATTTTGCTATTTTACATAAACGGATATAATATTTTTTAAAGGGTAGACTTACACAAATAAAAGGTTATAAATTCAGTTGCACATAAAAAATTATACCAAGGTAATGATTTCTCTCTCATACAAGTCAGGTTGATATTAAATACCTTTATACTGATTGTGTCTGTAGGAGGGGTGGACCATGTGCCTCTCAGCTCCTCTCTGTCACAGGTTGGGGGTTCAGCTATGACAGTCCCTGGATATCACCACACCACAGCACAGAGGCACCTGGAATTGTAGAAAACATGTTTAAAGGATTTTTTTTTTCTTTAAGATGAAGGCAGAATAGTGTTACAAGAAGATTAATATCTCCTTTGAGTCCACAGGTTAAGGAGTGTATTTGAAGTATTTTTGGAGAATCGGTTACTGCGAAAAAGAACTATTTAACATAACTTTATCACTATACTGTTATCAAAAGACCAGGAGTGTGATGAAATAACTCACAGTGTGATTTAAACCCTGAGTAAGAAATCTGATATAAAATGAGCAGTGTAACTGTTACAGCTTTGCTAGCATGCAAAGTTTCTATCACTTACGTGACTGATTTCCCAGGGCTTTCTGCTCTTAAAAGTTGGTAGAGACATTATAGTTTTATTCATTTAACTATCCATCAGCAGTTGGCAAATTTCAAAGTGACACTTATTTTGGCTCCTATTAATCACATTTTTTTCACAGCTGTTACTTGAATTTCCTTTACAGAATTTATTAAATTTATATGAACATTGAATCTGTGTCAAATGTGACCTGGGAATGACCTTAAATATAATGAAAATCAAAACCATTTCCCTGTTTTCATTACTAGATTTTAAGCAATTACTTCAAAATGAGCTCACTCCCATTGGTTGTGGGATTTTTCAAAGTAAAAAAATGATCTCTTTGTCATAAATGATGAAATGGACATACAGTGAAAATGTAAATGGCACAAAATGCCAACAGTAAACAGAAAGCAGGTAGTATATTAATTTTTTCCCCAATAAATTTTTTCAAGTACTTTTTTACCAATTATATATCTGAAAGAGCAATTTCTTACTTTTTGCATATGAAGCTCATTACATAAATTGAATATTTTGGTTTTAGATTTATAAAATATAGCAGAGAGGAGGGGATAAGGAAAGAACAGGGGTGAGGAAAGGGAGGTTTGCAGAAACATTCATATTTCCAGAGTCAAACATTTGAAGGACTTTTTTATAGCTCAGCTGGGACAATACTGGTCTGTACACTTCCTTTGGTAGGTTTGTTTTTCTTTTTTTTTAATCTTCAAGATTTACACTCTCAAACAAAATATTTATAAACGGAGTCCCACTTGTCTGGTTTGCAAAAGAAATGTGCTATGAGCCCGGTTACCAGAGAACAGTGTAATGAGTTCAGAAAACATATGTTTGAAATTTACTTTAGGTTTGCAAATTTTACAGAGATTTTTACCCTATGGGAGTAATGCAAGTATTTTACCCTTTGAATTAAAGGGAGGAAAAGGTTGCAAATTTAAACTATGCCAGCCGATAAAAAAATGTGTGCTCTTATCTGAGCCTGACAGATGATGTCTTGGACCCATGGATACAGCCACAGATATCTGAGGAACTGAGCAAGCATTGACATTTTTAATCTATCTTTACACAAAATATATTTTTTTAAAAACATTCACTAGTCCAGTTTTCTATTTGGATGATGTCCTTAATAATATTTTCTTCCATGTGACAGCAAGACACCCAAACCTGTTTTCTCTCCTGAGTTTGTACATCACCTCACACTCAAACCATTGACCCAGCCTGTCTGGTCCTAAAGCAAGGGTGGGTCTCCACCACACTTTTCCTAGGCAGAATCCATGCAGACGTGGCAGAGATGATTTCAAAACAGTTGGTTACCCAGAGGTCAACTATGATCAGTCCAGATTCAGACTATGCCACAGCCATCTCCTCAGGCCTCCAGGAGCCAAAACCACCCTCACATCATTGGCCAGAGTGAAGCTCGGCAGAAGTATCTCACTGGCAGCTCCCAAGATAACAACTTTAAACTTCTTCAGATATTATATGCAGCCAGCAGCCTCTGCTATGGTTACATGATGCAAATATTCAATACAAATTCATCTATCTTAAGCTTAAAATTAAACAGGCATATAATACTTGCAATCAGTTCTCAGTTTGTATCCCTGCCTCAATATGGTGGTGGAAGAAGGTCCTAGGACAGTATTTAGAAACAACTGAAAAGCGTTCCCAACTGCAGTTACAATGACTACAACCCACTGTTTCATGTTTCTGAGACTGGAGAACAAATTTCTCATTGAAAGGTTGGGCATTGTCTCCTAATGGTTTTCAAGCTCTTTTACATCTTTCATCAGCTGAACAGACATAACCCGGAGAAGTCAAATGGAAGAAGAAAATAAAATGACTATGTGAGAACAAGTAACCTGAGGATAAAATGCAATATTCACAATGCAGGGTCAGCTATCTATTTTTGGGAACAGACCTCAGGCATATGCTAGCAAAAATCTGTTTGTAAATTATGGACTTTGAATAAAACAGAGCAGATTAAATGTGAAAGTGATAATTTCTAGTGTGACTGTCTGTGAGAAAAAAAAAAAGAAGCAGAATTTTGCACAACTAGTAGGTGTTGTATTTGCCCATGGGGAGACCAGCAGTTGAGAGAGAATTACAGTAGTCTAGCTTGAAAAAAAACTAACTAAGCTGTTTTCTGCTCTTGGCATTTTAGGTTCATTGGAAATGTTTCATACCTCATCACCAATAACGACAGCAACAGAAAACAACTTTATATTATAAGCCTTGCTAATGACTTTGTTGTTGCCGAAAAATAAGAGAAACCCGATTTGTATAAACTGACACAGGCAAAGCTGGACAGAACAACAACAAAAACATAAAGACAAATACATAAATTAGTTTCCAAAATGCTAGGACTTTACAGCCATACATATATACTATTTTAATTTATGTTAGGCACATTAGATACTCAGCAAATATCTGAATTGTTAGAAAGATGTGTATGGTCAAATGCTGATGTTCTTCCAATCATTCTTGTAAGGAAATCCTTCCCTTTAAGGCTTTGGCTGAATTTAAATACTCCTGGAGCCTTCCAATAAATATTTTGCCAATCAGCTAGATACGTGTTAATCAGCCATAGTGAGAACAGGGGTTCATTCTCTCGCACAGCCTCTTTCTTCTGGTGTTTGTTAGCTGACTTGTTGTTTAATTAAGGACTTGTCTTAGTTATAAGCTCAGACACTGTCTTTTCATTAATCACTAGTTAAGGTAATATCAGTCTCTAGTCATTCAGTCTAGATTCTTTGTCATTGAAGGACCGCGCTCTGGAATGACAATGAGTTTTTAAACAACTTGGACTTTTAAACCCAAGGCTAAGCTGAAGACCACCCAAATGGTCCCAGAGCCATCAGATGGCAGGAGCATTGGGTCTCATTACTAATCAAATGAACCTTAATATTTTTGTTTGTGTTTGTATTTTTTTCATTCAGAATAGTGCAATTTATTCAGTGGGGCAAAAACCCCTTTAAGCTAGTTGCACATTTCCCATCCTAGGCTGGAACCAGCTATAATGTGAACTATAGCGTGTCCAGGATTTCAGCTCAGTTATTTTGCTTCTGATTTTCCTGAGGTTCTTGTATTTTCTAAAGAAAGGGGAAAAAAAAGAAAAAGATAAGATAAAGATAAATTTTGTATAAGTGGTTAGAAGAATTATTGCTTCTAAGGGTAATACATCTTTTTGACATAGCACCAAAATGCCCTACATCCTTTTATATACAGGCTTGTAATTCACAGAGAATTTTAATATTCCTCCATAATAATTCTGATACTTCTATTTCTGTAAACTTACCCGTTAAAAAGACTTAAAGAGAATTCAGAATACAAGGCATTTGTTGATGCTGGAAGAAAAATAAAACATAGAGAAACTGACACAGAGTTGTCTAGTACGGCAAAAGTCGACCATGAACAGTAAAACTTTAATACTGGTTCTATCCACAAGCTATCAAACCAAGACAGGTATTAATATCATAAGAACCTTTACAGAATACAGACCAAAGGGCTATTGCACTGTAGGGTAATGGAAAAATGTGTCATTTGAATAACCTAATACAGTATTTATAGCCTGGAACTACTATAGTCCTGCAACAGCCCTTTTTGGTCACTGAAAAGTCATCTTTGATGCTAAGATTTGTTTGTTCAGGTCAAGGCTTATCTAATCTTTATGCTGCTTTTATTTTCCTAAAGTAAAAGAGACATTTTGGTATATTGTACTGGATTGTAATAGACAATGACTGATTAATTGATTGATTGATTTACTTAATTCACAGAAGAATCACAGAATCACAGAATATGCTGAGTTGGAAGGGACCAACAAGGGTCATTAGTTACTGAGACTCCTCCTAAAGCTGTAGGACAGTATCAGCTCAAGTCTACACAATTAATGTTAACAAATTATACATTTTTGCATTAACTTGTGAGACAATGCAGATAAAGGATGAATATCAAATATTTCTTATAACTCCAGATTTTTAATATCAAAATTGAAGGTTAGCGCCTATTTTAATTGCAAAAGTCATAATTTAGGAATTTATAATAACTGTGCTTTAACTTGCCTTGAATTGAATTTTACCATCAAATTACCCAAGATGTTGCAATCTCGTAATTCTTCAGATTGCTTTCCTCAAGACATGGAGCAATCAGGATATGAGGCTGATCACCTGAAAGCATTGTTTTGAAGGCCTCCAGTAATACAGTTACATGAAATGTATGTACTCATAGGAACAGCAGGTTCTGTCTTCAATTTATTAAAAAAAAAAAAAATTATAAAGGGAGTAGAATTCTGTCTCTCTAAATGAACGATCTGCCTGTGTCATGTAGATGCTTTTCAGTACATATTAATATAACAGATGAATGGTAACAGTGCATCATAGAGCCTCATGATTGCATTCACTGAATAGCAATAGTCAACAATCATTTGAGTTAGGAGATGAATGCTGGAGATAACCACAGAATCTCACAACCTTTCTTCTATGTCAAAGGCAGATAACCATGAAAAAATCCCTCTTCTTGCCTAAACCATGAGGTAAATGTAGGAGCTCATTCTGCAAGCCATGCCCATGGGATTGCCATGGGCGAGGTTAACAGGAGAGGCACACCAGAACTGCCAAGAGAAGGATGTTTCAGCAGAACAGGACTTGGGGCTCAAAGGTCACAGCTGTTCTTCCCCTATCTGACTGAAGAATTCAAACATATTCTATCAAAATGTAGGTAATGCAGTACACAGGCAAACAGCCAACTCACACTCAACGCTGCATTGGTGACAAAGGAAATTTTGATCTACATGCATATGTAATGCTCACATGATGTCAAAAGATTCAGGCACCTTTGAAAAGTTATAAACAAAATATAATTTTTCCAACCTTCAGACAGTTCAGTAGACAGAGGCACAATAACTATTTTTGTAATAAATTTCCTTTACTGGACAAGATACCCCATTCCCATGTGAACATGCATGTACATGTAATAAATTACTTTATTCACTTCTACAGTTATTGGCAGTTACTCTTCCTGTTGTAAAATCAAAATAGAAATGGCAAAGAGGCCTTGAGCTGAAATATTAAATGCACTTTTTCACGGGATGTTTTGTTGGCTTTGATTGTATCTCCATACACCCTGATGTTTGGGAAACTTGGTTCATATTATTGCAAATAGTATTTGTTCCCCTTCAATGAGGTTCAGATAGAGGTTGTGTATTCTCTCAAGTACAATAAATGTCACGATGCTCTTGTGTGGTTTTCCATTGTATGTGGTCCTGTGCATGTCTTGCCAAGTTTTGACTGTACAGTCAAGGTTTTTGGATGGGGTTACTGGAAGAAAACGGAATGGATCACTCTCTTCTGCTGCCTGTTTTAAGAAATTGTTTCTAGGTTGATTAGTTCAGGAAGCAGAAGAGTAATTAATCTCTCTACTACACTTGTAGCTAGAAAACATAGTCTCAGATTACTGAGTATGACAGATTTGCCTCTGTGCAGTTGTAGTTCCTTTACCTACCTCCCACACTTTTGAAAAATGACTGCGTGTCATGTTTCAAGACTAACTTGTTTCATTATTAGCAAGAAGATTGACTTTAAAATGCAGAATGCATGTACTATTTGCCACTTCTAATGTGGGTTTGCAAAATAATTCAGTTGTCTGTTCAAATGTGTAGAGTTTTTATCAAAACTAATGGGGTGCTGGCTGACAGTTGGACTCGATGATTCTATGATTCTGAAATAATTTAGGAGTAAACTAATTGGTATTGGAGTATAGCAATACTTGTGACTCTCAACTCACCTGTGAAAAGTAGCTATGTGCCTTAGCTCTGTGTATTTGTATGGACTTGCTGACTACTTCAAATTCCCATCATAAATTATGATAGCTCTGATTTGTCTTCACTTTAAAATTCAGTCTGTAGTTAAATGATACAATTGTGTGTTACTGATCATACAAAACATAATTATGTCTAAATTCCCACTTTGAGATTCTAATGAAAAAACATTCATAATCTGCTCCATTTTGTGCTAAAATATTTCTCTAATGATGGTAGTATATGCTGAGTGCAATGTAGATACACATGTATCCAATTGCTTAAGCATGATTGATGGAAATAGATTGGTGGTATTTGCAAAACATAAAGCAGGAAATTTGTTTACTCCAGACTAAACAGAAACAAAGAGTCCCAACTTACTCTCAACAACATTGAAACATGCACAGATGTAAAATAACTTGAGTGCACACAAAAAAGGGCTTTTTGCCCTGATATATTTAATGTATTTTTAAGATTGAGTTATAAAACTATATATCAATGGTCCCTTCCTCATGAAAGCCTATGCAAGAAGTTCAATGTATATCATAGTCACTAAAAAAATGGAACATAGAAATTTACATACAAAATATGAAAACAATAGTAACATAATCTAATAATGTGAAAACATCTGAATAGAATTATAGCACTAGCAATCAAGTCAATGTGTGTCATTCCTGCCCCAGCATGTATAGTGGAGGATTTTTGGTTAGTATTTGAAGATCCACAGACTTTTGTATGAAACATTCCATGCTGAATCTACTGCTGAGAGATTTCAGGAAAAGTTTTGTATAGGTGCATCTGTACACCTGTCTTGCAAATATCTGAAATTCATCCAGTGTGCCTATCTTAAGTTGTGCTATATATTTATATTTAATTAGGTTTCATTGAGAGTATCCATCTCTGAAACACTGTTTACATGCCTTTGGAAAAAAGCCCTCTGCTCAGAAAGGCAAAATAATAGGAAATCCCATCTATGTGATGTCTGAGTTTATTGAAGTGCCAGGGTCCTCTCCTATCACTGTGCCCTTTAGCCTTTCCATGTTCGTTTGCCCTTCGGCACCAAACCTCCCAGCCCTGCTCCAGCCCATTGTTTCAGTTCCTGCTGCTTCCTGAGAGCACCCACCCTGCTCTGGGCACGTTCTCCAAGAACAGGAAAGCCAAACAGCTCACAGACACAGAAACCAAAGATCCTTCTTGTAGTGAACCTTGATGGAAAGATCTGTACTTTTTTACCCTTTATGTATTTTGACAATGATGTTCTAAGGCACCATGTGGTCACACAATATTAGCAATGAGTGGGAGGATTTATTAGGTACTAGACATGATCTCAGTTTCAGCTAATCTGAAAACAGAGTGGTCATAGTTCTCTCGCTATTAAAATCCGGGTCATAGTAAATAAGTGGTGGAAGGAAGGAGAGAAATTTAGGTGACGGGCACTGAAAGAAAATGTCTTAAGGCAGAAACAAGAGCCTAAATTGTAGATTCTAGCTGGAAATTTATTTCAGAAATCGTACACAAACACTGGTGTTTCTTGACAGTCACAGAGCACTTTAAAAAAAAAGTGATTTATTTTTCGCTCTTTCCTTCTCTGCAATAATATTAGCTTTAATTATTATAATACCACTGGTGAATCATTGCTTATATTTTAGAAGTGTTAATTGTAAAGCATATTATTTAACATTTATTTATGTACCATTTTTAAACATACTTCCAAATATTTTTAATTTAAATTCATCTCCCCAAATCACAGTTTTGCTGTTGTCTATAGAAAGGCAGAGTCATGCTACCACAATCATGTTTCCATACAGGGCTTGCATACATAAGGATACTAAGGAAGTTAATATAAAACCACCACAGTATAAATTTAGAGTGTGATAACAATAATGCCCTACTCAGATGCTATTATTCCAAAGCAAAGGTGTCTTTTTTCAGATTAAGGTAATGCACTTCTAAAATCCACAAGAAAAGGTGACAATGAATAGCCTTTGCTGAAAAGCTATTCCACCCTGACCATACTGTACTTCTCACATTTGTAAGCCTTCAAATTCTGATCCATGTTACTGTAATGGGTATGAAAAGAAGTGGCACTCACCAGCAACACAGCCTGACAACATCAAAATATTGCATTAAATGCATTCAGAAATTAATTAATTATGAAAAAAAAGGATTTTCACAATGTTTTTAGTGATACCTCACAGGTGCTTAAATTACTTTAAAAATCTGTGTCTTAAGAACATGTACTTCTGGTTCCTTTGAAATAGTCATAATGATGAAAAAATTGCTACTGAATTAGCCTTCAAAGCTAATAGAGATGAATATAGCCCTGGTGGAACACTATCACATGAAAAGGTGTCTACAGCTCATAAATATATACATGTTCTTCACCCTTAATACAACAGTGTCCTTGAGAGTGATATTATTGCTCTGTTATTAGCAGGTGTTTTGCATGAAAAGTGAGCATAAGAGACATTAAAGTAATTGGACCCCAAGCAATCTCATATTAGGAAGAATACTCTTCCAGGGAAACTTATATGCACATCCACACCTGATGATGAGTTCTTTTTTAATATTCTGCTGCATTTACCGCATTCAACTCAAATATACTAAAATGGCTCCATGTGATGAACTTTTTGATTTCCATGCACAAAATTCTCCTCAATATCATCTGGAGTGGTAAATTTTCAACCTCAGTGTAATTCACTTGTCTGTTTGTCTACAAATAGTGTTGTGTCATGCGCCTACTCTACCCCTCCAATTCCCGTGGCTTAAGTTGCAGGAGTGGATCTTGAAACATTTCAAATATATTTGAAAAAATCTGGAAAGATCTATGGACATGGGACTCGCTGTTTACGAGTATCTGAATCTTTTCAAGGTTGATAATGATGTCAAAGAGAGAGCTCATATTTAATCTTACTAACCAAAACAGACTTTGCAAGAGATTTCTTTCTGTGTCTGTCTTCTGCTGCAACCTTTCCACTCAGGCAAAGCAATACGGAGTCCTTACCCCTCTTGGTTTGCTTTCATACATGTTGTAAGTACTTATCTTTGGATTCTCATTTCTTTTCTTAATGTGCTTGAAATTTGCCAGTGATTAGAAAAGGTGGTAAGGGACACATTGAGTGATTGTGGATACATAGGAAAAAATAAAAGAATGGAATAAAAGAAAAGTGAAGGTAAGGAAGGCATGCAATGCACCAGTGGAGAAACACCATCTGCCTTTCTACATACAGATTTTAACTTTCCCTTTTGGAGCAAAGAGCAAGCAGTTACTTGGAGACTAATGATAATTCTCTAGAAAATAAAGGGATCTCATCTTGAATATGAGGCAGATAACTTTGGCAGAAAATAAATGCCTTTCTACTGACCATACTTGCATTAAATAGTTTCTAGGCATCACAAAAATTAGATAACCATTTCCTAGTAGTAGCAAATGGATTAAACTGCAAGAAAAAGTAACTGCTATTAGTAAAGAAGATGCTATTAGTAAAACAAGTTCACAAGGGAAGAGACAAACAAAATGAGGACGGCAAAGGAAGTGGCTTGGAAAACCTCAAGTCCTAATTTACAGAACAGAGTAATGACAGAGAAGAAAAAGCTGAGAGTTACGGAAAAGTCGAGGCCTTGTAGATCACAGAAAGGAATTGAGCAATACCGCACAGGTAGAACTAAAACTGCAGAAATTTAAGTGCTTCAGGAGGACAAGTTTAGGGGCATGAAAGTTTCTGACTACAAAAACTGTCCCACTGCTGAAAGACATGAACAGAGGGGAAGGTGTGAGATTTTTGAGTGAGGCTTGCTACACATGCACAAGACAAGGTTTTCATCTGCTGTAAATCTTGGAAAGTTCAAACTCATATTTTAGGCTACCTCATAGCTGAAGTTCTAATGACACTGCTTGCAAAGAAGTTCATTCACACTATGAATCCACAGTTACCATCAGAAATGACAGGTGACTGAATGCATGAGAACAGCCTTTACCCAGGGAGAATAAATATAACAAGTTCCTAAGTGTAGAGAGTATTATTCCATACTGAGTTTCATGAAGCACTTTTCAGCTGAGAATCCAGGCCATTATTCTTATTTGCATGTAACATAGAATTCTGTAAACAAACTAACAATTTTTAAAATCCATAGCCCCTGAAGTGTTAAACAGAAATATGCTTGACTTACCAAATCATTAAAGAAAGCTTGTGAAAAATTAGCTAGCTTTTATTTATATAGTATCATTGCTGCAGCATAGCTTCTATTGCAATAAAATATACTGAACATAAAATCCCTGTCCAGAAGAACTTATGATATAAAGAAAAAATACAATAACTGATAAAACTTACCAATTTTTCATGCTTAGATATTTCAGAAAAACAGCCAAAAGTAATTTTATAAACTTTACAAAACAATCCACCTCTGAGATTAAGAACAAGCATGAAAAATTTCAGCTGAAAGAACAATTGTTTCAGAAAGTTAGTGGCAGCTGACAATAGAAAGCAATAATGGAAGTGCCTTGTCAAGCATAACTATTATAATAGTAGCACAATTCTATAATGAGAAAACATCTAATTGTTTCTTTGTTTACTTGTTTCTTAAGAGGTCTCTAAAAAGATGTATGAAAGACAGCAATCCAACATCTTGCCTTGCATAAACCAGCATAGATCCATTTAATAAGGCTGTTTGAAAATCATATTGCAAAATATGCATAACTTTTTCCAAGTACTCTCTTTGGTACTCCTAATAAATATATCCTGTCCTATTTTACATAGTCCAAACTTTCAAATAAATGTGCTGAAATTAACTCAATTTTAAACTTGTTTTATATTTAATGATTTAATCAGATAAACATTTGCTAATGAGGAAAGCCAAAGTGTTGAAATTATATCAACCAGAATCCCAACAAACAAGCTTCTCATTGCTTCCCAGATCTGGTCTCCTTAAACTCTCGTTAAAATAAATGACTGAGTTTCTCCACATTTTAAACGGTTTCAAGAATTTGCATACAAAAGAGAAAGAGTTTACAAGGGAGTAAACCAGGCTGTGCTGTTAGTACAAGATCACTTGTAAGCAGAATTACATGATGGAATTTCTTCTCTGATGTTGCCAAGGCTTTTTCTTCAATGTTAAGGTTGCTAAACTGCTTTGGTTTTGCATAAAATGCACACCTATTGTCTATTATCAATCTGCATATGGTCCATTCTGTAAAGACTAAAAACAACCTCCTTCTGCTCTGTTAAATTTTCTCATTCACTTTTTCCATCAGCTGACTTTAATATGTACAGCTATGGAATTTCCATACTAGATAGTCTTTGGTTTCTTTGTGTTTGAAATAAAAATAGATTTTGTCATGCACATTTTGAAGGAATAAGCACTGTATTTCTGTTGGCTCAGGCCTGACCCTGGCTGCACATGGGTTTGAATGTCAGCGATGGGCTGGCAGCAGTGATGCAGCTGAGGGATGGATTGTCCCTGAGCACCAAACCGGACTGGGCCATCAGCTAGGATCATCCAGGCATCCCAAGGGATTGTGGCTCCGCCATTCTCTGTGTTAGTGGGTGGTGATGGACCTTCATGAACAACCTCACTCGTCTGTAATCTAAGTGTCGAAACTTGCAAAGCAAACGGCATTCCAGGAGAAATCCTTGATCAAGAACATATCTCCTCTTTTGGACAAAGGCATGGATTGTTTTGACATATTACAAAAATGATTGCTTTAACATATTACAAAAATAACTGAACCAGGATGGAAAGCCTTTGAAAATAGTTTTGTTTTTTTTTTTTTCCCCAGTAACTAAGTTTAAAATAGATTCTCTAATCTTGCAAAACTATCTGTAGAAAATGAAAAGAACACATTCTGGAGATGTTGAGAACTTAGGATATTCAATGACTTTCATCAAAATTGCAAAAATAAACAGTTTTAAGACTAAACCCTGACTAGCTGCAATAATGCAATATGTCTTAACAAAGAACTGAAGTTCCTGAAAGTATATCTACATTAAAATATCAACTAAATTTTGCTTTAGTTTTTAAAAATGTTCTTTAATCAAAGGAAGTCCTGAAACATTTCAGTGAAAATCATTAGTGGAGTAGAAAGAGTCAGTGTTATGTAAGAACTCCATATTTATTTTGCGGCAATGATATTATAGTGGATTTTATTAAATAAAAATAAAATTTCCTAAAATTGAGGGAAAAAATTTAGCCAAAACTAAATGTAAATACTTTGGCAAAGAAACATAATGCTCCTTAGAAAAAAAACTATGCCTCTACTGTGGCATTTTTAATTTTGTATCCTATTTAGTTTTTAAACCTTATACTATTCTAAATCACTCTGAGATTCTTCCGACTGTGAGCTCTTGAGACTGATACTTCCATTGGTAACGAATCTAACTCAAAATGTTCATTTGTTGCCTTTAGGGCCTCACAGAACAATAATAACAACAACAAAAACAAGAATAGTAGTGACATTGACAATCAATCTGAAATCTAGGGTAGGATACATAAAATTATTTTAAAGTGGTTTTGACACCCAGCCATAAATAACATTGGTTTCGAGTGTATTATTGTACATCAGCTGATGAATATATTTTTATACCTATATCCTATATCTCTACTACATCAGGCAGTCACAACCATTTACTCTCATCATCTCCCCAACTGAAACAAAATTTGATAGAAAACATTTCTTCAGGGAGAAAATAGGGATGCAACATTATATGTACAATTGCATAAAGTTCATAGGGAATTTTGTCTGCTACGAGTTGCCTAAAGAATGGATGGATGTTTTATGTAAATCTAACCTTTTACAGAGTTCAACCAGCAAATTTCATAATGAAGGATGTGATCCTACAGGTGTGAGGAACTGACTTGATGTGCACAAGGTCAAAGGAAGGATAGGTTCTTAAGCAATAGTTAGTAATAGCTGATTCATACTGGCAAATTGCACCTACCTAGCAACAACAGTGAATTGTAAAAGTAAAATACAGCACATTAATATGATGAAGTTTATGTTTCCACCATATCGAACATCTTCATTAGCACTCTTTTACACTGCATGTAGCTGAAGGAAGAAAGCAATTAGAAAGTTTCAGATTTTATGTTAGAGCGGGGAGTATTTGATCAGTGGTTTTATTCACTGAATAATGCAGATTTATCCTAGCCCACACTGTTTAAGAAATTTATGTCAAAGTCAGTTAGTAGTTTCAATTAAAAATAGTAATTAGTCAAAAATTTATGTTTTGTTTCAGGAGACTATTTTATGAGAAGATAAAATTTTTACTAAAACCCTCAAATGAAAAAAGATATTACACTCAAATCATTTTCCCTGCTTTTCATTTCAAAGAGAAATCGGGAAAAATGCTTTGTTTTAAATGTTCATCTCAGCCAGCAAAGTGAAAAAATCAATTATTCACACAACTCTATTTACTAATACTCTATGTGGAGGAGTATATTGGATGACTAATCTTATTTGTTCCCTCATTCCGCCTCCACTTGCTTATATATCTGCTGAGAAATAGCATCCTTGAGCTTCCAAAATCTCATAGGTTTTGACTTTATGGTCTTGCAGTAGCAGTACGGGTTTTGTAGAGACTGTGCCTGTAGTAAAATGAACGTGTACTCTTCCCACATGTTGCAAACACTATTACAAAGGAGGGTTTCCATGGTAATGAAGATAAGGATTTGGAACGACACATCACCATTTCTGAGGAAAAACACTGAGTTTGACTTGTGTAAGTGTTTTTAAGTTGTGTAGAAAGCCAATTTTCTCCACAAAGATTTCTTGTAATGAAATACTAGGAAGGCATATGAAATGTAATGATTTTGGAAAGGATGAATGTTCCTGGTTTTGCAGTTTCTACATGACTTCACATAGGCATGAACAATGTATGTCAAGAAAAAAAAAGTAAAATCAAAGAAATCCAGCTGTAGCCCAGGAACATGGACACATAGTTAAGATATATATCGGGGATGTAATGTAATGCCTGTGCAGTGGAACATCAAACAGACTAACTACATAGCAATACAAATATGATGACTATAATTAGAGAATGAATTCTCTAAAATAGAAAATAATTATTAGAAATCAGGAAACTATCTATTTGGGTGCCAAATTATCCAATGATATTTTTCTAACATGTACTTTCCTCTGCTTCTGCTCTTGGCCACTGCTGTATTCTAGGTGACATAGTATTTGGATCCAATCCTATATTCTTATTTTACTCCCATCATACAAACCATGTTTCATAAAGAGGAACAATAAAATCGAATTGACTACTCAGTATGGTATCATAAAGCCTAGATAGCTGCAAGACCTAACAAAGATCTCAAAATGTCACAATTTTAGTTGTTTACCCAAATATAGTCCCTTTGAGGACACATTTTACTTTTTATCCCTTATTTTTTCCTCTGCCATGAAAAGGTTTTAAATTATATAAACCTAGGGAAATGGTGTGAATATCCACACACACCCCAGTCAAAATTAATCATAAAGACTTGCTGAAGCGGCTTTGTAGTCTAGAGCAGAAGGACATTTCTTACTCATTTTTTATGCAAGTTTTTGTGTAGTTGCTTGTTATCCACTGATACACAGTACAGGAGCACGTGAAACAGTCCAAGAGGTATCACTGAGTATTTAACATAGGGACCCTCACAAGGAAGATATTGAAAATCCACTGACAACTAAGATACAGGTAACTTGTGAGCCCAAAAGAATCCACTGCACTTCTTAACACCCATGATACAAAATATGAGCGTTTGTAGGCTAAAGTCTGCCTGTCAATATTATCATTGTTTGATCTATGGCAAAGAGAGTTTTCAGTCTTAATGAGTGCCTTAATTGTATCTCAATGCACAGAATAGAAAAGTAATTTTAAGGTACTCTCTTCTCTTTTTTTATTCCTCAGACTATCTGATATGTTAAATAGGTTCCTGACAGCTTTTTCACCAGGTTTTATACTGAATAGACAAGTATGATATCCTACTGCCCAGAAAGTCATGCTTACATATTTACAGAGTTAGTGAAAAGCCCTTAGTGAAAGGTAGGACAGATGAGATCTTACAAATGCAGGTCCCTGCACACTTTCTGCAGTGCCACTCTATTTTTATGCATTAATAAAAAGACGTATAAAAATACAAAGAAACACATGAAAAAACAAAACAGTCTCTGAAAAATTATATCAACAGTGAAGACACAAGGAATTAGAACTCAGAGAAGCAAAAACATGAAGTGATTGCTCTTACATTATATTGTAGGTATTTGTCCAAGGCAGGAGTGATGAGGTCCAACTCCTGAAACACCCCTCACTCTTTCTTTTCCATTTTCCAGCCATTAATATTAGGAATGTGTCCCACAGTTATCAGATGATAATATGCTCATCTTCTTAAGACCTATAAGACCTATTCTAATTTCCCATTAACAGGAATAAATTTGGACAGCTGCTACTTCTCTAAAAATTGTATTTTAAGGAAGTTATGACTTTCTGTGCTATCCAAAAATAATATTAATATTTTCTTCTTCACCCTGGATGCACCTGTGGTTTTTAACCATGAGTATCCTAATCAGAGATTTTTTCCACATGGCCTCTAAGCCCATAGTTTCATGAGCCACAGATTTCCAAGTGACCCTTATACCACCGAGAAAAAAGGTAATTTCCAGTACTCACTTTCAGCTCTGGAAAGCCCCAAAATAACAGGTTCTAAAACTGCTAAAAGTTTATGTCCTAAGAGGTAAGGTTTAGTGTGCCATTTTTTTACATCGCCCTCTGAGCCATGCCCTGGTGGGCTCATCATAACCAAGGCACCTGGCCTGCCAAGCAAGGGGAAATGAGACCAAGCATCTTCAAAAATAAAAATCTAAATACTTAAATTTAAAATATTTTTTCCTGGATTGTTTCCTGCATCTGAAATATACAGTGGCATATAAAATGCTGCAGGAGGCTTTTACAAATATATGTTCGGGACAAGTTACAGTAATGTGCATGGCTTCCCCACCGCAGAGAAAACACTCCCTGAATTCTCTGATATTCCTCATTTGCAATATTTGGCAAATATTTTCTTGAAACTTTTACTATCTAGGTATAATTTGGGAATAACATGCTTACTCTTAAAATTTAATTCCCACTTAAATAATTTTCAGCACAAGTGAACCTCAAAAAGACATCTCCATTTTGTTAAAGATGCTGGATTCATGAAGATATTTACTGTTGGCATCAAAGACAAACTGTCAGGGATTGTCTGAGGCACTGGATGGATGTGATCGACAGAGAGGCAAATATGAAAAGAGGAAAACTCAAAGAGAACTAGAAGACAACTTAGAGCAGAATCTAGAAAATTAATGTTAAGTGGAAAACTACAGAGAGTGGATAATGGAATGACAATGATGGTGTCCCTTGCCTCTGGAATTTTAGCGATGTAAAATAAAATAATTTTCCGGTAGCCTTCAGAGTCCTATGCAACAACACACATTTTCACAACAATACATTCCAGAATGCAGTAGGAATTAAGGTTCAGCTCGACTTAAAAATATAAAATTGAGTGTGGGGATCATGGGGAGTACTGAATGCCACTGGACCCAACTAGCTGTTCCTTTATTGTCTTTGGTATTCAGATGACATTTACTCTTACCCTTTTTTAAACTCCTGAGGGAATCACTAAATTATATATACACATATATATCCAGTACAGAGAGCTGAAAAGTACAGTTTGCCTTCAGGGCCTGCAATTAGGGATTTGCTAAGTCAGCTATATGCTGTCAGGGAATCAAGGAAATCTCCATTAGAATGCCATTAGGACCTGCAGAAAAGCTCTGCATTTCTTAGCCCCATTGCTCTACCTACATTCTATTATACTCCAGAAAATTTCCATAGTTTTGCAGAAACATATCTCCTTAATTAATATTATTGGAAGATCTAACAGGTATGTTTAGATCAGCATAAATGCCCTTCAATCATCCAACCTAGGGTGGCTTGAACTGGGCAATCATCTGGCAGCCTTCCCTATTGGCATGTTGAGTCTTTGGCAAGAGTGGATTGAGCACAGTTCATGCAGAACTGCTGAAAAAACATTTGATAACAACAATTTTTTAAGAATTGCCAGTGAACAGTCAGATCAGTTTTAACACTCATTTGCCTGGTTTGCTCTCTGACCTCTAAATACAAATGTTTGCTCATCAGCAGCTGGTTCTTTTAATCTCCACATCATTGTTGTGTGAATATTTATACAAAAGGCATAAAGGGAGCAATAGAACAGGAGAAAAAGAGCAGAGCTTGATCATTTTTTGAGAGATTTTATGGTGATATTCTTGGTAATTGTAATCTGAACTTTTGTTTCACATTAAGGTTTAGGAACCACTAGGACAGACTGAAATTTCTGACATTTCATTAACTTGTAAATTTGTGAAATGTGTTATGGAATTTTTTACTAGGAAATTTTGGCAGTGCAAATAGATGGTGTGAAACCCTTGCAATTGTGACAGACATGCAAAAGTGCACACGCACATCAATTCCATGTACATTACACCCACAGAAGTGAAAGCTCCCACATGATCTGGCTGAAATAGGTGAGTGCTGACTGACCTGGAACTTCAATGTTTTTTTCCCTTGATCTAAAAGAGTTTTCTAGAATAAAATGCCAAACTTTTGTAGGATAAGCTACAGGGGCTAGCTATCCCTCGTGTTGGAGGAGTCTCCTGTGAGAAGGAAGTATCCTGACCTACCAAACTTGGTATTCAATCTATGTGAATGTTTTTTTACAATAGCATTGTTTCTATGCATCTACCTTGTCACATATCATATTTCTATCTAATTTAATATTATTTTATGTAACTCACTGCAACACAGGAACTTCCAGCTCTGTAGGGAATTTTTGAGCAGCAGTGTAACTTGGATCTGGCTGTTCTGGCTGCTTTAGGAAGCATGCTGCTTCCTACACAGAAACACACAGAAAGAAACTGGCAAAATCTAGAAGGATTTCTTGGCGTAATTCATGTTTATCATGGGGTAAAGAACTTTGCCTCCAAAGCCTGTCACTTCAACAGCTCTTAGGAAAGATACAAAATAAAGGAGCGCACGTTTTCTGGTCACCTACCAACTTTCCTTTTAGGGTGAATCTAACTTTTGGTATAGAATGCATATCGCACCACCTGCAGTTGTTTTTTCTTGATAAGTTTAACCATTTCCTTGACATGGCTGCCACCCTCTTTAAGAACGCAAAAGGTTTGTGGAAAGGTAGATGATGAATTTCATGTAAATTATATGACAGTTTCAAACCATTCACATGAAACATGTAAAAGGAATGGAACTGAGAGTTGCCTTACATAAGTGATGGCACAGCAAGGCACTGCACCCTGAAAAAAAATTTGGCTGAAGGAATGGAGTGTATCTACATATCTAACATCATTATAAAGTGGTAAGAAATCAAACATGTCTACATTTCTTTTTTCAAGTTTCCCAAATGGACTAGTCCACAATTCAGACTAATGGCTTGTAAAGTTTCCCCTTAAAAAAACATAGCGGTTTTGAGCATAAAATAATGTCTGAAAGTAATACATTCCATTTTTATATATACATAACTTAGAGACAATTAAACTGACATTTTCCCCATAACCTAATAAAAAAAATCCAGTCTGAGTTTGAAATCTTTGCCTGCCAAATGCAAATCAGAATTTTTTTCTGGATTGCTTTATGAATCAATGAAAATAGGATATATAACAAAAAACCCTCACAGACCTATAACTACAGAAATGCCAAAGAGGCACTGGTTGGAATACAAAACATCATGAACTGACTTACCTCTTCATTCATCTCCCTCGTAAAGTGTCTGGATATTGTAAATGCTTTAGAATTTGTATAATTTATGTAAATTATTAAACACCTGTTCTTGTCCCATAAAGGAAGAATATGGAGCAATCTCTTCAGTTTAATTGATTTTTGGCTTGAGTTGTCATTATTTTCTCTGCAAATACAAAGAAACTGCAGCTCCCTAATGGTCAGATTTTGTTGGCAAAACACAGATGTTCAGAATCTACCATTCTCAAATTGATCTACTTTTGGTGATTTTGCTGAGAAAATATCATTAAAACATAATTAGCAAGTCAGTGATGAAAAGCAATGACACATAGGTTCTCGTAATTTACGTTCCTCTTCCTTGCAGATGTGATACTGCTGGAAAATGCAGTTTGGTTGGATGTACCCAATCTATCAGAGTTTTCTGGTCCGAGTTTTCTGGTGCATTTATCAGTAAATTGCTTTCATGTGTCTTTCCCATGAGCTGCTATCTGTTCTGTTTCCATCAGGACAGTATTTTTGGGAAAGTGCCCCTAGAGGAGGGTAAACTGGGTGCACTGTGAGCTGTGGGTCATGCCACCAGTTAAGAAAGAAGATAACTTTTCATGCACAACAACTATTTTTGCCCTTTCTTTGTCAATGAGAGAAATTACTTTTTTGTTCATATCACCTTGCAAATTAGGGTAGTTGAGCCAATTTTGAGAGCCTGCAGAGCTGCCAATTACCACTTAGCACTGGGAAAAGCTGGCACGTTGCCCAGTAATCATGGCCTGTTCACTAATGGGACCAATTCAGGAGATCAGGACTGCTAATAGAATACATCCTACCTACTTACTTGGACCCCTTTCCTTCACTCTGTTCAGCTACACCACTTCAGCTGAGCTGAAACAACTGAACCAAAGGCACAACTTGCAGTCCCACTGCCCTTGCAGCATCGGCGAGCCGGGAGGTGTTTCTCAACACTGTGTGGTGCTGGCATGGGATTTACAGGCGACTCCTGCAAGACACAAAATATGGAATCAAACAGAATAAGCACAATTTATTGGAGCAATTATGTCCATTCATGGTCTAAAAATTCTGATACTCATGATCATTCTCACAGGCTTTGTGCTTTGTAGTTTCTCAAGAATGAGCTCAGCTTCTCATTTAATTACTCAGTCAGCTTGTTCTGTATTATATTTGCCCATACTGTCAATGGTTTGGTTCAATTTTCTAATTTTGCCATAAGACATGATCTGTTATAGTTTTACTAATAGAAAAGTAATGGATATTCAAATTAAATTATATTTTTATTGCATTTTTAAAGTCACCATTTGAGAGGCTCTACGTTTGAAGATTTGAATCAGCTTGTAAACGTCTGACCATTTGTTGAGTCTGGCCTCCCATGCTGTGAAATGCTCTGTGGGAATACACAACCTGGAGTTCAGCTGAGAGCAGGTAATTTTCATACCCATACATTGCACTTGTCTGGCAAACAGAAATCAGGCTGAATGCACTGCCCTCTGTGAGAGGAAGAACAGTGATTCGCCGTGGTAAGAAGGCTGGCACATGCCAATAGGCTCAGTTATTAGAATCAGCCTGATGTAGAGGACAACTTGGCCTGCCTTACTCGAGCATTGCCAGACTTTATGTTGAATACAGAGGGTAAGAGACAGCTAATTTAAGCATTATCAAAGTTTCATTCTGCTCTAGCTGAAGTGGTCAGAATGAGGGAAAGGCAGAAAACTTTAAATTAAATGAACCCCATCATATTTCTTGAAACAAACCAAATGTAAATTCTGAGTGTTGTCAGTTGTCATGGTCACTTCCTGATTTCCTGAGTCCTGATGGGATTAGAATACGAATAACAATATTGTAAGAAATTTCTTTTATTTAATCAAAACTCTGGTAGATTTCTGAAAATTTGCATTAAGTGGAGAGAGCAGAATGCTGATCTAGCTCCACGACATTCATTCACAGTGACATGAGCTCATCTTCCCACACCTGTGGTTTTGCGAGTCCCTCTGTCCTGAGCACAGAGCTCATTGAGGTGTTTGGTCTTTCTCCCTTTTGCACAGCACACAAAACACCTTCAGATCTTGGCACATATGTGGACACCCTTTTAAGCCACCCCCCATACCAGTTGATTGCTTTCAGTTTGACAGGAATCTCCTTCCCTGGGACATAATTTCTGTCTCTAATGTGGAATAAACCTGAAAGCTGGGAGACATCCTTACTTCTATAAACAGTTGTGGATGAATGTGACTTACCATGTTTGACAGTTTTTCAAAAGGTTCTCAATGGTTTTTATTGGCATTATATGGCTAACAATGGCTCCTCAGTCATAGCTAGCTTTACTGATTGCATATTAATGTACTTGAGATAGCAGGAATCTATTAAATATATCCCAATAATAATCAAATATAATATGTGTAACTATTTTGCCACCAGAAAAGACTAAATATCAGAATATCATACTTAACATGTACCAGCAGCACATAGCTGAAGACACAAAAGATACTGAGCATAAAAACATAAAAACCACAAGTGTAATAATCTGTATTGTAAAAAGTAAGCTAACAAGTAAAATTAAGAAACTCATTTTGGTTCAAATTTTACCTCTAGTCCTTGTTTACAGTGCATGACCAATACCTTTCTGTTTAACTCCATGCTGTGTACTTTTATCCATTACTTCTGTCACTCTCATAAGAGGTGGGAGATGAAAAAAGGCCCTTGTACCTCTAGAAATATAGAAATATATTTCTAGTAAACAGAAACTGCTGCTGGGCAGTGGCCTTTAGCATCAAACTGCACCTAAAAGGACATTGCCAGAACAACATCTTTTCTCCCATCTAGCCATTGGAAGTGACCCAGAAATAAAGTGTGTGCTAAACAAGCTTGTAATGAAAATTATTAAATTTCTTCATATTTGGACAGCATGGGTGATGTTATCTCTTGATGGGTAGAAAAGCTTCCTGCATTTCAGAAGGAGTTTGTTCAAGTCTGTACAGTCCTGGTCTGAGACTGCAGAGGACATGCTCTGGGCAAATGAATCACTTTTTTTCTCACTGATTCAATCTTGACAGGAACACAGCAACTCTTTAACAGAGCACAACACTGTCTGTTCTCTCTGACTGAGAGAATGAATTTTGTATTGGTTTATCTCTGAATACAGATCTCTCACACACACAGGCAGCCGTGTGCATTATGGGTGTGTGCATACACACCGACAGCTCTGCAAGTGATCTTAAAAAGAACCTTTTTAACACGCTCAGAGTTTGAACCAGAACCTCTCTGGTTCTCAGCTACACTGGAAGTACAGAAAGAGCTAGCAATTTAGCACAGTATGCCTTGTAATTAGTTTAATCATTGTCAGCATGTAACTATAAACCAGATACTAATTACACGTCTTAGTATATTGATGGGATTTTTCTTAGTTGTCTTTTGAGTTAAGTTTTCTGTGGATGGAAGCTGAGGTCCCCCGTGAGAAACAGGAAGGCAACTTTCCACATCTGCTAAGATGTGCAAATATGGGAACTACTAGGTGCCGGTTATCAAAAACTAAGTTTGGCATAATTTACAAATCAGCAAAAATGGAAGGATTAAGACATTAGAAAAGCAATTCTGCAAATGCTTGACAGCAGTGAATGAGAGATAAGACTGACTGCAGCACTTGGTGCAGGATCCAGGGCTGGAATTGCTCCAAATCTCAGGAGGCTTCTGATCCACAGATCTGGTTCAGAGCCTTCTCTGGTTTTAAGTGGTTGAAGGTGATTTTATTATTCAGTTAGATTCTCTTTGTAGAACAGAATATCACGTGCTTGAAAGGGTGACAGAGAGATTGAGTCATCTTCTTATACCAGCACAAAATACAATTGGAAATACTCACTATTCATTTCCAGCCTGTGGCTGTTTCCTCAGGTACTCTGTCACATCTTTCTTTTCTCAGGGTAATACAAGATTATCACAGTCTGATAAGATAAACAATGCAAAGGGATTTACCAAAAGAGAATTTGCCCCAGCGCAGGGGCAGTCTTTGGTGGCACTGCCAGTAACACGCACGCACATCACAGCTCTTCAGATGTGAGAACACAGCCCCGGCCCAGAGAGCTGCCTTGGGAGGGTCAGGCAGACCCTGACACCTCTGGGAAGATCAGCCAAGCAGTGGAAGCTGTGTCAGTGCTTGAAAAACCTCACAGCTGTCTTTCAAGGGACGAGGGAGCTAGAGGAAAAGCTGCAAATAGAATAACTATTCAGGGATAGATTGATGGGGAGTGAAGGTCACAGAATGGTTATTAAGAATGGAAGTGGTAACAGCAGCAGCAGAAGCAATTTTACCTGACCAGAACAGATTCAAAATTGGCCTTTATTTGTACCAGCCCAAGAAATTCTCTTTATCTCCTCATTTGATGGGCAGAAGTTAGGAAAAAGAAATGGAAGGGATTTCCCCAGAGACCAAGTGCTCCTTCTCCTCCTACAGCAAAGGAAAAGGAGTTCGTTTCATTTTGTTGTGCAATAATGCTTAAAAGGACCTGTTTTAGGAGTAAAAATGTCACCTCCAGTCATTTATGATTTATGCCGAGACACTACAATGCCAGCATTTCCAGATGTTCAGAAGCCTGCTGGAAAACAAAACACATTTGCAAAAATTCCTGGGGCTGGAAGTGCAAATCTCATTCACACTCATGAGATCTTACATAAACAGTGCCTTGCTGCTACCACAGGGCTGCACATAAGCACTCGGCAGTGTGGAGGAGGCTGCAGGTCCTGTAAGGCTCCTCAGGCTCTGTAAATCTACAGACCAGGCATGGAGCCTGTGTCAGTGAGCTGCAGCTCCCACACTGCTCTAAATCTGTTTGGCCCTAATTAATGCCCAGGTCACCTATTCTCCAATTCAACTGTTCCCACTCACACCCACTAAGGCTCTGTCCCTGTTCATCAATGAGAGTAAATTCCGTGGGCTCACCTGCACTGTAGGTTTTATATTCAGCTTTCCATGTGTGTTCCCTTTTCCATCTGTAGGAGATTTTGCCCATGTCCTGCTTTATTTCAAGAAAACTACACTTTGGTGCCTAATTTTTGTCATGCAAAATGAGCTTTCCACAAGAAATTTGAGACCTGGGATGGCAGTTTGGTCCGGAATTGATTTTAAAACAGTACTAGTTTAATTTTCATTTCTCAGCAGATATTTTAATGGGGCAGAGATATTTCTCATATTAAGTACGTATGTGCATTCACACAGACATATTCATGCCCATATATAAACATAGACCTGGGGTCAGAATAAGGAACCCAGAGCACCTACTGTCGAAACCACAAAGGGAAATTAAGCTAAGGTAGTGCTTATTACTTCTTGCAGTCAGGCCATTTATTTAGGTCCACATGAAGGCCCAAGTCTGAAAATTTGTCACCAATATTTTTTTTCCTTTAATGCTGTCATCTTTATTCTAGAATATTTAGATGCATATTTGAATGAGACTTCAGTGGGTACAGAGAGAACAGAAATAATGAGTGGTTTGAAGGTTATTAGAAGCACTGTTAGAAGCTAGAGAAATGACAGGACTATTCATAATCATCCCCTTACATGAAGTCATTTGATTTTGTGGTATGAAAACCACAAATAGTGTTTGTGAACAAGACATCCTCAAATTTGGCAGAAGAGTACATTCATTATTCCCTGTAAGTAAGACCCCACTATGAGTGATGATGTGTCAAAAGTCACAAAAATGTTGAAATTCCGATTCAGATGAAAACGTAGTACCCAATGAATCTATGCGTGAAATGTATTAAATCCAGACTAGAATAGTATTTCTGTCTCCATTAGCAACAAGAACCCAAGAGGATGCAGCAACAAACTTAAAGAAAAGATTGTTTGTGATGTGAATGACAATATCCAAGAGAGACACCAAAGTGGTGGCACAAATACCCAGGCTGAGTTTCCTCCTCAAGTCCCAGCTCAAGTGCTGTTTCAAACCAATGAAGGAAGCACTGCCAGCCAATCATCTTCGGATTATTTATTGCTCTATTTTCACATGTAGAACCATTCTGTCAGCTATTAGCAGTGATTCAGTAGCACTGCAGGTTATCAGTGTGTAAGGGAAACTTTACTCCAGAGACCTCACTTTATGAGCACTTGCTCTACATTTTTTCTCCTCTCTAATAGCTGTCCCATCTATGATCCTTCTCACTATATTTGCCTCATTAATGAAATTTTACACAGTTGTCTGACTATTCAGGTTATCCAAGGATTTCTTTTCAATGAACAGTCACTTGAATGGGTGGAGGTTATCTGAGAAATGACAGTACAGTTCTCTTGGGGAAAGAAAAAGAAACCATACAGGTGACATTTCCAGGTATGATAATGTTATAACTTAGATGAGAAGCATAAAAAAAAAATCACAAGTTTCACCATAAAAAAAGATCATCAGTTCCCTATGTCCATACATACATGAGATGCTTTTCAAGATATTGAAGTTCACTAACACTGATATAGGTCACTTGAATAAGTAAACAATCCTTCTAATTATCTTGAAGGACTACAACCTCTGCTTCACCTAGGACCAAGCAGTTTTGATGTTGGCTTTTTTCAAGCTGCCTTTAAATGTGCTTATCTACGTGTATCAGAAAGCAGTCATGTTACTATTAAAGGATGCATACAACACTAGTTTATTTGTTCATTTATGTTCTATGCATACAAGTTATGTAACTTCATTGATTTCCTTTTCTCATTTCTGTTTCCTCATTTCAGTTAGTTTTATAGCCATAACAAATTACATTTTTACTTCAAAGACAGTTTCCTTTCTTTTGCCCCTGCTATTCTTTTCCCTTAGGTTTCCAAAAGCTAGCTTGTGATTTTGCAGATAAGCATTCCTAGCATGTAAGACTGTATTAACAGAAGTTCAGAACCAGAACATAAAACTTTGTGAAAAGGTGTACTATAAATATGAACAGAAGTTTGACAGTTTCTTTTGCAAGGGAAAAAAATCCCAGATTGCAAGTACCTAATATTTTGGATTCTTAACTGTGGTAATGACAACATTTTCTTTTATAAATTGGAGTCAAATGATGGTAATTTCCATTTTCATGTGATCAATCTTTCAAATTTGAAAGTTCGCATTAGATAACTGCGTCAGTGCTTCAGAGCAAGCAAAGTAAATTACTGGAGGAGTCTCCAAATTTGGGCTTAAGAACAACACTGTAGTCACAGAGTAGCATTGAGGGGTGTCCTCTGAGGTGCTTAACTTTTGGCATAGATGTGTGCATAGCAAAGGAGCAGGGCTTTTGTCTAATCCACAGCATATATTTTATTTGCAGCTGATCCCTTTACTCCCTGTAATAGGAGCTAAATCTTCACACCTGACAGAGCCTGACGAAGGCCTGGGGACAGAGCAGCGTGCAGGCTTCGCCTCTTCCATCGTGCTCTGAAAAAACCCTGGTGATCCAGTGCTCACATTAAACCTTACAAGGGAACACACCCTGAGAACCATGGGGAGTTTTAAGTCTCCTTCTCCCTTTCCACAGTTAGACCTAAAGCTGCTGTTGCCCCAGGACTCTGCATCTTTGGGACTCCTTCAGAGCTCCTTTTTATCAAACAGGGCTGGAATGGGCCCCCTTATGAGCTTACAGCAAATGGGAACCTGAGCCAGAGAGGAAAGGCAGTTAGTTATTAGCAAGTTCTTCCAAGGGAGCCTAAAGGGGATTGTCCACTAGTGTTTGAATATCCAGCTATCAATTCACTGCAGTTCTAGCAAGAAGGGGGGAAAAAACCCCAGCAAATGACTAACACATGTGCATAGACCAGGACCTTAGCTCTAGATGTACTAATAACTGTGACTTTTTGTGCAATTTTTTTTGGAAGAGGTCAGAGGAATTTAACAAACAAGGTACTACCAGGCTTCCTGTTACTTGTAATTACAAGAATGGGCAATCTTTCATTTTAATAGGTCACATACTTTTTTTTCCCTTGTTAGCATTTCTTATAAGTAGACAACAGTGTTAAGAAAAAAAAAAAAAAAGAAAGGAAACCATTGCCATTTAAAACTTTTAGACTAAACATTAACACTGCTGGTATGCTAGCAGAATCTGGGACAAATCCTGCCCTAACTCAAGGAGTGCAAAGGGCCAGCTCACAGCAGCATGATGCATAATAAATGAGCTGTCTGGAAAAGGTAGGGAAAGGATGGCAGGAGAAGTAGAGGCATTACAGAGATGGGAAACAGTATGAAATACAGTTCAAAGACTCATTGTACAGAGGTGTTTGAAATTTCTGTATGTACGCACAGCTATTACTGCTTTCCCCCAGCAGATTTAGGGGCAATAGAAATACAGAAAAATTTGCTGTTAGTCAGCCTGAGTAGTCTCTTTTGGGAAGTTCTACTGTGGTCTAGTGGCTGTCTTAGCAAATCCTTCCTTACTTTTTCCATGGACGATATGTCTTTGCTAAGCAGTGAGGATGTGAATTGGTGCTTTGTTTGTATGCACCAGCTGTCAACTGAATGTGCAATTTAAGATGTAGACTGAGACACAGAAAAAGACATCAATTTTCATAGGGAAAAAGAAACCAAACTAATTTTTTCTTTAAGGGTTCTTATATTCTACAGATGAGGGAATACTAAGAGAATAACTGATGATCAGCACAGTCCTCCCTTGGTAATTATCACAGAAACACTGAGTATAGATGTTTCAGATCACACCAAAGATCTTGAGATCTCTCTGTTTCTATTAAGACCCACTGCTTTTTATTATTCCTATTATATGTACATAGAGCTTTGTTATAGTTTTTTTCACCACAGATCAACACCCCCTCAACAGATTATGCTGAAAAGCAGGGAGAAAATAAAACCAGGACTAGAACAATTGTTATATATTAAAAAAACCAGGATCTTGTTATCATAGTGTTCTGTACTTATGGCATGACTGGTACAGAAAATATTTTGCAAACAATTGTACTTCTTAAAGCTATGGTGACTTAGTACTGGTACTAAAACAATTGTGAGAAAATATGCCTCTGCTGAAAATAACCTTTGAAAATACCAACAATTTCTTAGTAAGCCTTTATTTACCCATCTTTAAAAGCTTAACACTAAACTCCTCATCTCAAGAGGACTAAATGAGCTCATGAGCTCACAGACAGCTCTATATGGAGCCCCTGATTCTCTCACTTTCACCTCCAGTCTGCAATGCCCTGGCCCTGGCAGAAGCCACCACCTGACAGACCTGTGGAGAGGGGTCCCCATCAAGCACCAGCACTGCCACAAGTAATTAGCACCTTGTTTTCTCTACAAGCCTATCCACACCATGAAATCAGGCTCCAAAGCTCATTGGTGTCCAGCTGCCAGAGGCCAGGCGAGGTGATAGACCTCCAGGAGTTTGGGAACGGGGAGCGAGGGAGCTGTGGCATGAGCAGTGCAGCAGCAGGGTTTAGCAGTACCATGCTTGAAGGTTATCAGCTTTCCTGTAATAGCAGCTTATGGGGCAATAGATAATTAATTTAGCAGGAATGACAGAGGAAATGGTCCTTCGGAATTGACACCATGAGCACAATAAGGCAGCTGCAGCAGTGTGGGAGGTGTGGGGTCAGGCTGACAGCAGGGACCCCTGCAGACAGGGACTGCTCTGTGTCCCTGGTGCTGGCTGGCTCTCACTCCACCATTCCCAGCTCTGCTGTGGATAGGGTGATATGGATGTGTTGGAGATCCTGCTAGAGACTATCTGCTGCCCTGTGTGTGAGGAACCAACAGCAGCACTGAGCTGAAAAGTGCTGCTTCCTGTGGGTGTACCATCATTTTCCATGGGCAAAGACTGTCCCTACAGCTTCATCACTGGCAGTTCTGTACCACTTTCTTTTCAGTGGTGGATTCTTAGAATAAAAATGCACCCAAACTCTGTTCCCTAAGGAGCCAGAGAGGATCTCACCACCCAGGCTGGGCAGGAGCCTTGCACTGCCTCTGCCTGCACAGAGAAGAGGGAGAAGAGACAGAGACTCCCGCTGCCTGGGAGTCGGGATTTACTGGGGCTGAGGGCAGGATCCTACAGGTGCTGAGTGCCATATGGCATGCACAAAGCAATGTCTTCCCACACACCTCCTAAGAAGTCAGCAGTTTTGAACTTTTAGTTTTCAAAGAAAAATACTGCCGGTATAATAGACTAAATTTTGTAATAAAAAGTGAAAGGTGGGAGCTAACACAGCACCATTTAAAGCTGCATCTGGAATACAATTGCTGTTTAAAACCAGTGGGGAAAAGCAAGATATGAAGCATCAGAAGAGGGCTTAGAATGGAGCCCTTTAAAAAAGAAGAATGTGTTATAAATAATAAACACATATACAGTTGTACATGATATAAAACTAATTCTATTTCAGCGCCTTGGTGGCATTAATAAACCTCTCAGCTTTATTCTCCTGGTTTATGAGATCACCAGCGTCCCTCTATGGAATTACCTGCTTTTCCGCCACAATGTAAAAAATCATTAAGACAGTTTTTCAATATTTTGTTATTGTTTGACCTACAGATTAATATGCCCCTCTAGAATTTGCATCTTCCCTATTGTCTTAGAACAAATTACAGCACAATAAATGCTGTCTGACTAGAGAGTATTGTGTAGCATTTTGCTACTTGCAGTATAGTTATGACTGGCTCCTGCATCAGCAAAAATGATTAGAATAAAAAAGTTGAGTTTTAGGAGCTCTGAGATTGCAACAAGGTTATAGATCAGAAGATATTTTCTTGCACTAGTGCCCTTGGGCTCGGGAAAACAATCTGGCTGTTAAATGTTAATTGCTAAATTAGTGAAGCTTAAGCCTAATGGAGGCAGCTTCTTCAGGCTGGAATGACTATGTTCATGAAAATAACCAAGGAAAGCTCTGTAAAATATCTTTCTGCAAAATCTTAAAGAAAACAAAATTACCTGCATTCAGTATCAATTCAGGCAGCACTCACAGAAAGGTTTGCTTCTTTTCATTACTCTCACTTAAGGGAAAATTTTAGGACTGCTTTCTAGTTCTGCACTGAAATCAGGAAAAATTTGCTGTTTCACCTGGGTTTCGTGTGAAACCCAATAAACTTTAGCTCCTCTCGCTTGGCTGTTGCTTAGAAAATGTGATTCTTTGTATGTCAAAATCATTTTCAGCCTGAGGATTGTCAAATAACAGTTAGGAATTCTAGGAAGGGGAGACAAGTAAGTGAGAGCCTGGGAAGAAGTGATGAATAACTGGGATTGTTTGGGGGAAAGAAGCAGTGCAGGAAGGAAGCCCAGGGTGTTTATGTGAACAGAGGAACTGGAACAAAAGCCAGGAGAGCTGGGAGAAGTTAGTCAGGGGAGTAGCAGGAGGAAGGAGAAAAATATTAGGGATTCTGTGAAGAAAAAGGTGACAGTACCAGAGCCAATGTGGAAGAAGCAAAAGAAACTTAGGAATCTGAAATCTGTCAGAGAGCTTGTGTAAGAGTGATGGACCAACCACACTGGTGGAACAGGACTGCTGTCACTGGGGCTCAGTTGCCTGGGGAAAGTGGTGAGGAGTAAGAAACACTTCTTGGTTTTGAGCCAAAAATCACTGGTAAGTCCATTAAAAAAAACCCCAAAAGCTTTAAATAATAACTGGGGCAGCAAACAGGATGGCACTAAGCTTTTTGTTAATTGTAGAGCTCCCTTAGTGCTACAGCTGAGACACAGAAACAATAAGGACAGTAACTGAAAAATTAAGCACAAAGGAAGGAAATGAAACATGTATGGATACACAACAGTCCTTAACTACACGTGTTTAATGATCATAAGCATTTATGTACACTGCATGCAGCTACAGTCATGCTCATGGGAAGAATGATTTTCACAAAATAAAAACAGCTGTGGGGAAATTCTCTCAAACTGTAATAGGAACAATAAAAGCAGTAAAATTAAAAGATGTACCTTAAAATATTATTCAAGTTGACAGTCCATATGCAAGTATCTTTTTATACCAGATATAGCTCAATTAAAATGCGATTATAAGAACAATATTTGCTCCATATTTTCCGCGTGCTCTGAGAATAGCACCAAATACTCTAATATAAGTTTATCTTTTTAATGAGCTTTGGGTTATTCCATGAACATGTGTATCTTAATAAGGACTGTGCGTTATACCCTCTATGGGACATTGAATAATGGTTCAATGTAGAGATGACAAAATACCTTGGATGGAATGAAAGGAAGAGAAGTGGAATACGAATGATGGAAATTTACATATAATAAGATTTCCCAGCAATATGGTGGGAAGCAATGTGACTTTCAAGGTGTGAAGGGAGGGGAATTCCATTTCAGAGGTCCTTGGAGACAAGCAAAAGTCTGATTCCTTTCTGCACCAGACTTGGCCAGGAAAATGATTTTTTTGCTTGCCAGAGGCTCTGAGATTGCTCAAATTCCCCATTCTTCCCAGAGATGAACCTAGACCTGTTGGGGTGAAGCAATGTTGAGGAGTTAAAGCACTCTCCCTATGGTAAGGATAAGAAAGTCACACTGAATATACTGACTCTGATGCTTGTCCTAATAATGAGTTAATTGTGAGGTAGGTCACTTACCTTTTTTCCTCTCCCTCTTTCTCTCTCCCTCTTCCACTTCTTTTCAAAGCTGGTAGGTTTATTCTCACTAAACTGCTGTATTTTGACTTAAAACTATTTTTTCCTTAGAAATCAACCATCTAAAAAAATATTATAATTTTGAAAAATATCATTAGTAGCAGCTACAGGAAATATCACTGTCATATATAAGAATTATTTCTGTCTTTCCTCTTTTTGTCTTTTTTTGTTCTTTTTTTAGAACAAAAAAGGGAATACATAGGGAACAACGTCATGCACACCTTTATTACAGCAACTGTCAGCAAAGGTTAACCTTTTAAGGACAATCATTGCTAGTATGTCATGAATTTTTCAGTATCTTTTCTTTTTGTAGTAGTTCTGATCCTCTCTTTCTCTTTGTTTCCATCATTATGCCATTATTATAATCCCACTGAGGCCTTCTCAAGTAGAATTAGAACAGCACTTAATTACTGGAATTAGAAATGACAAATATCACAGTTTTTATCCGGTTGATCTTATCTAAGCTCTTCTGTTTATGAACTTGAATAATCTTGAATCAATGACTTCTAACATTTTCCAAAGACTTAGAGGGAGTTGATTTTTTTTTTCTCCTCTGTGTTTACTTTCTACTTCTTTGTTCAAAGTAAGACTTTTTTGACATTATATGCACTAACAACTTTATCTAATTCTGTATTACTTGGTATCTACATTTTTCCTAGCACTCCATAACACACTCCTTGTTTTTGACTTGCAACTAACAATGCATCTAACTAATCCATCTACAATAAAATCACACCAAGCCTATACTCAGAGCCTCTCATAACTCTACCCATTTTAATTCATGCCTATCTGGAACTTTTTCCTGAAGGTAACTTTCTTGGTCTGAATGGTTGCAAAGTTGTTTACGCAAATATAGGTAGATTAATTTTCATCAATGCTGCATTTGATGTTTACTTGGATAAACATGACTTGAGTAGGGAGATAACTGAGATCTTATCTAAACTCTGTACATTGTTCTTTGATACTGAAAGTGTGTGGGAGAGTAAAAAAACACCACTGCCCCAACCAGTTTTGTTTTGGTTTTGGTTTGTTGGGGGTTTTTGGGTTCAGGTGGGGGGTTTTTGTGTTAGACATTTCTCACCTTGCTGCTTTCTATTCTTAAGTTGTCCACTCGGCATCTCTGGCATTAGCATGCAGTGATGTTAGTTATTATATGTAATTTTGTAATGAAAATAAAAGCAAAGTATTCTAAGTTTCTTCAAATGAGAGAAAAAAAATTAAAACAAAACAATACAAAACAAAACAAACAAAGAAAAAAACCCAATCAAACAAACAAACAAAAAAAACCCCAAAAAACAAAAAGAACCCCAAACTTGTCTGTGGTGAGGTTGAGTAGGCTGAGTACAATATTGAGCTAAACCCAAAATCTCTAAGGCTGAAACAGACTTCCTGCTTTTAGATACCAGGGGGCCTGTTCAAATGATTCCAAGCACAATAGTTAGTCATAATGTAGAGCATCTGAATTGCTTTAACAAGCTGAAAAGCAGAGATGTCCAAGCAGATGTGTTGCATCTGAACAGTGTATTATTTCTGCTATTTTAAAACAGATGCATTACAAACACATCTATTAAAATGGTTTGATTTTTTTTTCCTAAATGCTTCCAGTCACACATGTGCTTATTTCTTCTTAAAAGACTCTCCAAAGAATACTGTAATTAGCTCTGTACTGAAATAATGTGCAATTTATCCGTGTAACCCACTGTTAAGAATATAGAATAATTGGAAGATTCTTCTATCAAAAGTTTCCCTTTCTTTTTGTTCTGGTCAGTATGCACACCTCTAGAGTTTACTTCACTTTTCATTTGGCCTAACTTAAACTTCACAAAGGGTTAATTTAACAAATTATTAAAATTAAATTATTACTAGAGAGAGGAACTAGAAACTGTGAATTATACTCCGGAGTTCTTCGAAGTGATTTCTCTTCCATTTGGTTTCGCAAACATCTATATTAGATTTCCACTCCCTGTTTCAGGGGCTATTTTTCCCTTACTTTTGACTTTAAAAATCTCCTGCCTGCAAAGAGTAATTAAAAGTAGCAGTTGCTCTTTGTTGGACTCCAGAATTTCCATAGCTGCTTTCTCCTGTTTTGGTTTAGTTCATCACCTCATGGGTCCCAAACTCTATTACAGTCCAAAGCACAGAAAATATTGAAAAGGACTAACTATAGTTCAGAAGATACTCACACATATATAAGCGGTTGAGAAGTACATAATTTTTTATGAGTGATGGGCAAATATAAAAAGGGGGCAGAAAGCATCTGGTTTAAAGAATTAATGATATAAGAAAGGATGTCCTAATGAGCAGATCATTAGCTGAATGTCTGGTTCCAGCTCTCCCTTCACCACAGTCCCTGTTAGGTGTCTGACTCTCACTGACTTCAAAGGGAATTGGCTACCTAAATACCATGGCAGATATGGGTGTCAGTCTTTCTTTTTTCCAATTATTGAGCTATAAAATGGGGATAATTGTCCTTCTCTTGCTTCTCATGCAGTTACATTTGGGTATTGTAAGGATGAGTACAGTGGAGAATATGAACTGCTCAGATACCACAGTAATGGGAGCTGTAAAAAAAAAAAAAAAAAGCCTAAAATAGGAAGAAAACTATAAGAATAGATCATCAAAGTCTGGTGAAATGGAAAATGGCAAAGAGGGACTGTCATGGATCTGGGAAGAATGTCTGGATAGGCTAATGGATATAAATTACAGAAGCTCCTGTGATATTGAAAGATCAGACAGCTTGGGAATGCATCTGAACTTCTGGTTTCTTATCCAAAATGACTCCCAAACTGCTACCATACTACAGAGGTTTTCCCTACCTATTGCTAGTTTTGCTGAATGAATGCTTACATCTATATTATTGCCTTTTATTCTGTATCAGCATGTTCAAGTATAGAATCATATTGCAACTATAAATTCCTATTAAAGGATCACATTCCAAACTGAAAACATTATTATTGTCATTTCTTTCTATCTCAGAATCTTTTGCATGTGAAAATATTCTAATAAATGTGGATATTTGTGCATGAAAGAGACATTTGCGAGAGACAGAGAAGGTTTCCTCTTCATTATGTGCAAGGAGAGGAATTCATCCTTCAGCTGTAATGTATTTCTATTCTTACACATAATCAGTATTTTGTGCACATATTTGAAATTAATTTTTTAAGCATGTGTCTCAACTTGTAGGGTAAAGTTGCAGGAACAGAGTTTGCACTTCTATATCAAAATTAAGATGTGTTTAATATGGAGAAAATATTTTCATGAAGTTTAGATGAATGAATTTTCTATGTCTATTCACAGTAACTGGCTAATATATTTGCAAAGTAGCACATGCAAAAAAAGAAAAAGAGATTTAGGTGATGTGTTTCATTGATATCATACACAATTTGAGAGTGAGGGCTCCTTGTGGTCAAACAAGTGTGAGATGGCTTGAAAGTGCTTTCTTTTGTGCAGATGTTCAAAGTCCTTGGAAATGTTTTCAAGCAAACTTTTGTTTCAAATTTTCTGCTATAGCTTTATTTTAGAGGAAGGCTTTTGGCTGTAAGTTGTGAAATTCTGAAGGAAGAAATCTAAGGAAAAAAATACTTCTATAAACACAGGGTGAATTGCAAAACAAATTCAGGTGCCATGAAAGGACTTAGTTTTGGTTTGATATATGAGCTTAACAGGGCAGTATAGTCATCTGTGATGATCACAGCACATACAAAAGACTACTGAGATTTCTCAGTTTGAGAGAGGGTGCAACACATCTTCTAGTCATAGCTTATTTCTCATGCAATTGAGAAGACAAGACAGAATGATTTACTCACACTTCCCTTGTCCATATCGTTCACTCTAACCTTCACCTTAAAATGTTTGTCTTTACTTTGTCTTTACAATTTTAATTTCCAGTATACATGTAACATTTTTGGTCTACTACTACCAGTAAAAAGTTACAATGCAAAATCAGTCCAAAACGGTGTTATACGTTCTCTTCCTAATTCAGTCATTTATGGCTTGTCAGCAATATGGCAATCTGTTCTTAAAGGACTTCATGAGGTGGTGTGGATTTAACAACAGAGGGTTTTACATCTAAGGAGCAGAGAAGCTTTAACCAATATCTCCAAGTCATTCCGTGGATTTCATGAGATCATGCATGGCAATTTGTCATTGATGCATGTCATCCATCAAGCACTACTATTGTATTGTTTTGACTATTAAAATAACAGTTTCCAGTGCCAATTTGCAATCTAAAACAATTCACAAAGCAACAGTGCTTTGTACCATAAAAATAGATGCCAGAGATAATTGGGCAAGGTGGTGTTGTGTCACATGTGTGCAATTCATTAATTAAATGCTTGAAACTGCTATAAAATAATAGCAATGTCATCAAGATGAAACTACAAAAGTGCAAATAAAATAAAATTGCACTACGAAAGAAAACAGAGCAGCTGTTATTAAAATATCCTCAAGTTACTGTTCATTTTTACTACCCACTTCTCTGGTCTTTCTGGTGCCAAACACAAACCTGAACTGGTACCCCAAAGACCTTTACTTTATATTACTTCTGGCAAGGCCTGTCTCCTCTGTGCAGAATGCAAAATCAATTTGAATTTACACTATCATATTTTAATCCTGACTTGCAACTGTGCCGAGTTTACACTTGCACATAATGAAAGATGTGCCAGAATATTGATGGACAACATTCACCAAGTGTGACAAAGTCTGGGAGTTTATTCTTTTGAGGTTCTTTCCCTGCAGTCAGTTTTACTTTTTGCAAAGCAGCTGAAAGGTTTTCTTGCCTGTAAGTTCTTTTTGTGTCACATTCTTCTACCTTTTTAATGAGCCAGGGAAGAAAATCCAAGGTCTCTACAGTCTGGTTTTGCACTCCTGATCCCAAATGGTGTAACCACTGAACCTACAGCAGCCTAAAGGCTGCTCTAAAAGTGCAGAGACAGCTAAACACCACAAAGACCTGGGACTGTGTCTCTCACATCTCAATGGCCCAGTCACAGATATAATCCCTCTTTTTGGTGGTAAGGTTAATTGTTGATTGAATTCTGTACCCTGAAATGATGCCTCCCACCTCAAGAGTCTGTGTTGGTCAGGTTTAATCTTAGGTGGACTGTTTACAAAGGTTTACAGGCTGCTTTGAAGACAACAGCTGGCATCAGAATCTATGAAGAAGGACAAATTTTTAATAAGCTTTTCTTACGTAATATAAACTTTTGAAAATGTTATAAACAGACATTTAAGACAGAATACAGTCAAATCCTGGGAGTTACAATGCTCATGAATTCCAAACTAGCGTAGAGATTGTTTCTAATTTTGTGTCATAACTGATGGTGTTTAGGAGCAGAAGGACTCATCCAGGACATTGTGAAGATTTTGGGTACAGGCACTGATTTTGGTGCAGTCTGCTCTGCCCAGGACTGCACTGAGGAAGGAGCAGTCTGACACTTATCACCAGAACTTTTTGCAGTTGGTTATGAAGAGTAAGTGCAATGGCATTGGTGGACTCTTGTTAGTGTAAAACTCTACAAAGTAACCCTATAAAAGAGAAATAAGTGCCCCCAGCCTACATAGTGGTTTCTGATCTCAACTCCATATCATGTTTCTCTTTGCCAGAAAATTCTCACAAAATATCATGTCTGCCTAATCAAAGACTTGTAGCATGTAGGAGGCTTTAAGTACAAAGAACTCGATTAAAAAAATAAATCACTATTAACTTGAATTATTTGGATTAACAGAAGGGAAACGAATCTACAGTGACACATGATGATCTGAGAGTGATTATGCAGTACATGTAAAAGAAAAGTAGATAAGTGGGTTGTTAGAATTATTAAATGTATTACTGAAAGACCTGGCACTCTGTGATGAAAATGAGACTATCTGGGTAAGCAACAATGATGAATTTCTCAGACTTACACCATACTTTAGCCTGTTTGATCTCTTTTAGCTTTAAATTTAGCTTTGTAAAGTAATGCTTCATGAGGCAACCCATCATACCATTATTGAATATTTGGGAGGAAAAAAAAGCACTCTTAATAGGAGCCAGGGTTTTTCAATGATCATTCATGAGCTTAAAGAGATGAAATATTTCCTTGTCAGTGCTTATTCCACACCTGACATTTCTCATATTTGATCAGTTAATGGTTATTGCCCACTATGCTACTTTAAAAGGTCAGGTAAAAAAGGGTTGTTAAGTCTCCTTCAATGAGACACATACTGGGAAAACCTGTTTGCATCTATATATCTCTCTTTGGAGAGGCATAGATATCAATATTAGCACTTACCAAGAACATACTTAAGATAATAGTAGCAACATGTCTGGATGCTCTCCAAACAAAGATCTATGAAGCAAGATACCACATGTAATATTTTGCTCTAAGTCACTTGATTTAGATTAAGGTACTGAATTCAACTAAATATATTTCTTTTGAACTCATTCACTGCGTAGCAGCTGTTAAATCCGTGCTATTTCTAATAAAGAGAGAGAAGAAAAGGCTTTTCCAAAATTACAGAATTTTTTCCAAGAAGCAGTTGTTAAATATGTTTGGTGGCTTTCCAGGAATAAAGGAAAAATATAAAGATTTGAGCATTCAAGAATATTAATGAAAAACATACTGGTTTGTTTTTTTTTTTTTTCTGGAAAATGTTCTGACCCATTTTTAAGAAAGGAATATGCAGATGATTTCTCATACAGCTTTGAGGGATTTTGTTCATTCTTGTCAGTGCTGTTGTTCATCTGTATGCCGCATTTTGTTCTAAAAGGAACACAATGCATATATTTTAAACAATTACTTTGTCATACTTGAAAAAGATTCTAAGTTCTTCACAGTTCTCAGATCTGTATGAGTTCTGAGAACCATTCTGTCCCAGCAGCTTCTTCCCAGAACTTCAACGAGAGAAGATGAAGAAAATTTGTTGAAGCAAATGGGCAAGCACATTAACCCTCAAAGTTCAATTGTTTTCCATGCAAGTCATGACTCACATTCATTTATAATCTAGCTATTCCCATTCACAAATACATTCCTATTTATTGGTTAAAGAACTTTTTAGTGGTGCCAGAGATAAGTTGGAAAAGCATTTTGCTCTCTCCTCCAGCTTCTTCACAATTTTCTAAGTAGCCCTAATTGACTAGATTTCCTTGTGGTTTTGGCAGACTAGCTGTCCTAGTCTGTGCCCAGAAATCCCAGTCTTGCTTTTTAACTGTTCATTCTCATCAGAAGAGACCTGAATCAGCAGTGAAGTAAAGGTAGGTGAAACAGCAGAACCTTTTGTGAAGTGCAGGGCAGGATAGCCCATGTCATTCTCTGATGTCAATGATGAGTTTTTCAGCAAGTCACCATCTTTGCAGACCCTATCAGATCCCTCCTGTGCACAGGTCTCTCCTGAAGCCCTTTCCAGAAGGAAGCTTGATTTGATTACCTTCTCTTGGAGTCCATTTCATCCACAGGGTTCACTGCTAAATATTGGCATTGTATGAGAAACTCCCTTGTGTTGTTGCTGTTGTTATTCCCACAAGGATCTGAAGTGTATTGGCTTAAAGGATTCTTAAGTGTGACTGCACTGCGTGTTAAACTGGTAGAGTATTTCTTCTCAGATTTCTGAAGGTTTGACTCAGGTAGGATTTTAACCTGTATCTCCACCCAAAAATAGTGTATAGGAAGCCTAAAAACTTGCAAACACTCAGTGAACATGGAATTATTACTGAACATTTTGCAAACTCTCCATTCAGTGGAATATGCATGCATATTATGGGGTTTGTGCTATAGTTTCCCAACTGAGACATCAACTCCTTTAAACTGCATACAGACCTTTATTTACAAGTATAAATAAGATGGTAAATTCTCATACTTCATTAGAAATTTTGCATGTATGTTCTGCTACTTACATATATATGGCATGCACTGCTAACCTATGGGTGTTTCTGGAGAGAGCAAGTAGCTATCATTTTGCATTAATGGCATTAACAGAACTGGTTTTTAGAAGCAAAATTGAAGAAAGAAGACCAATAAGTCAATTTGTAATATTAGCACAATTTTATTATGCTTCATTATTTCATATCTCTTCATGATGGCTCCTCTCATCTATCTCCTTTCACAACTAAATAGGTGCAATTGTTCTAATCTCTTCTCATAAGAAACCTTTTCTTTTAGCTCTCCTTCTCCAGTATTTTTCTTGTTATATCCATTTTAAAGATAGGGTAACCAAAGGCAAACATAACAGTGGAGGTAAGTACCTTAATTTTATATACTGGCATGTGTAATGGTTTTAAAGTTCATACAGGATGTAAGTCACACATTTCCCCTCGTTCATTTTTCAAAATTCAGTCACTTCAGGACTTTAGATGATCAGAAAAGTGTAGAGGTAATGGATTATCCCCAGCTCTACCAAAGGGCTTACTGAAAGATAGATAAATCATGAGCAACAGAAAAAGACTTGGTCTATTTGCCTTTCTTTTTTTCTGTTTTTCCCAATGAATTTGAATAGAGCATTTAGCACCTTGTAATATATGTCTAAATGCTAAAAAACAAAACACAAGTCATGTGAGATTACAAATATCCTATATCTAGTATAATTACTGGTTTATTTGAAATATATTAATCTGCAAGGGAAATTTTGCTTCTATTAACCTTATCAGTTTCTTTTGATAATGTAGGGCTTGCCTCATCTGCACAATGAAACACAGTACAGAGGCACATGAATGAACACCAGCCTGCCCCAACCTACATTAACACGTTGTGCAGCTTAAGAAACCACAGTTGTGAAACAGCTTTATTTTCTGGTCTTACTTACCCGCATGCAGGACATACTGACAACGTGAAATTTTCACTAATTTCACTTTGCCAAAAGTGCCCTCACACATTCACCACACACTTCCCACTTAAATATGCACCATTGCAAGGAGCTCTGGCTCATGGCCACAGGTCAGATGCTGGACATGTTCCACTTTGCTGTAACACCTCAGTGTTGAAAATCAGTGCACTTCCAACTTTTTCTGTCCTCCTCTAAATCCTTCTCCCAGTCTTCATACTCCAACATGCTCTGATGTCTTCTGAGAGGCTGTGTTTGAGCTGACAAGCCCTGGAAGCACAGCTGTTATGCACTGCACTTCCATGATGCATGAGCAGAACCTGCTTTGAACACAGAATGAAGCAAGTGTTAGAGGCACCAGCTTCATGGGATCCTTATTCTGTATCTGGTCCTACAAGTGCACGCATGAAGCCGGACCCAGGTCTTACAAAGGCAAGTTTTTTTATCCCCTAATTATTAGTAATGGTTCACTGAAAGGCTGAATGCAATGCATATGGCACAAATGTCCCATAAAATACTACTCATAATCAACATCATGTGAAATACGCTGCAGTTGCAAAGATTTCACAGGAAAGCATCCAAATCCAGTCCTACTGAGATAGCAGGAAAAGAGGGCATTGTGATGTGTGCTCAAGTCCTGGATCTAGAGTCATGTATGGAACAATTCTGTGCAGCAGAAATTTCTCACCTGTTTCTCTGTACCTCTTAACCACGCAGCCCACAGCCTAATTCCTAATCAAAGGATCGTCTTGACCTGATGTGCCATTTTCTCTTTGTTTTTGTAAATCTCTCAGCACACACAACATTCCTTAAACAATTAATAACCATCTAAAGCTTCACCTTGGCCTCTGTGAGCAGTTGGATTTGTTCACATAAATTTGTGCTTCTGTCCATATTCCATCTCAAATTCCCTTTGCTTGTACTGTCAACTTCTGTTTACAATTGGAGCCCATACATCACACTGGTACTATTCATCTTGGCTCACACTGAATGATGATCTCAGCATCACATTCTTCTTGCCCAGCTCCTTTTCACCAATACAAAGCAAAACAAGACAAAAATCCCTTTTCTTCTATGAGGACTGTGAAAAAAATAAGCAATACAACAATTGGTGCTATATTTTGTGTTTTGTGGAAAACATGAAAAAAGTGGGTACTTGTCAAAGCTTTTGAGTAGCAGGCTATCTGTTGCACTTTCAAAAATAATCCTGATTTCCAGAAATGAGGCAAATACTTCTTATTTTCAAGTGAGATGTATTAAAAATCCACTGGATAACTGGCCAGCACAAACTGGATAGGGTAGAAGAGCTGGCTGAGACCTCACAGCACATAAAGGGGAATGTAAAAAGGTGGCTGTAGTAGTTTCTGATCTATTTCAGTTCAGTCTTCTGCCTCGTTCAAATGAAAGAAATGTGCTCTGTGTTCCTTATCTCATCCCTATTTATTGCTGAGCACTTCATCTGGAAAGGATGCCACATGTAAGGGTATCACAACCTAGTTTACAGGAACGCAGTACGCAGGGCTGTTTGACATTAATTGGGTCTACCCAATCCTCACACGGAGGCCAATTTGGCACAAATAAAATTTGTGCACTCTTCACACGCAAGGCTGGAATCCTACATCAAGTTGATAAAAACAACATTCACTAATTAGCAGCTTCTGCATTGTCACCTCCAAGATAAAAGTTGCCAGGTGCCCACCCTCCTGCCTCAAATTGCTCTTAGGCAGGCTGCGTTACTGGCAGCAGAAAAACAAAACCCCGCTCCAAACTGCTCCGAGGTGACTTGCACCCACAGCTCAGCAAAACTGCCAGTTTAGACTACAGGGAATCTCCATCTATGACACCCTCATCACTTCTACCTTGCAGAATATACTTTAAATTAAAACAGAAAGTGAAAAAGACGTGCATATGAACTAGAGCTTAGCTAGCCAGTTTTGTTTTAAGTGCAAAGTAATGGCACTGTAAGGGACAGAACTGCTGTAAAACTGTTTCAGATTATTACACTTTACATAAAAGAAAAGAAACCAGAAAGAACAAAGTTAATTAGTTTGCAAAGTGAAAGGCATGTTAGATGCTCAATAAACATTCCATGAAATAAAGTTCGCTCAGACCTTTTGACATATGATATCAAACAAAATGTAAGAACCACAGTAATTAGCAAGAGATTCTAAATATAGTGATATCATGTGTGCTATTAGCCCATCATTCCGTATCCCTTCACTCAATCATTTGTTTTCCCTTTAACAGTCACCTTATGTTGAGTCCCGAAAGTCTCCCTGGAAAAAAGGTCTGTACAAAATATTGCATAAAAAACCAAAAATAGGAGTAACAAAAAGTTTGTTGTTTTTTCCCAATTTTAATTTTCATCTTAATCTGGGAGCAGAGAGATGCTACTTTTTGTGATAACTCTGTAGTAGCTGCACAATGGCAGTCCGTGACTGGCATTTTTAGATGTGATGGCCATCACCATTAAGTCTCACAGAGATGCTGTGACAAACCCAGACACAGCAGAAACAAACAGAAAGCTGTACTTCCTCACAGCCACTGCTTGTGTACACCAGCATCAACCACATCCCTTCCCTAATAAAACAAAGAAAAAGGCATCTAAGGAATATATCGACTTGGCAGAGACTGCAGGTAGAAGTAAAGGCATGAAAAGTTCAAACAAATGTAGATACTTCAAAGGAAAATTCTATTTCATGATTCAATACCTTATGCAGACATCTTTACCAGGCATCTTTTTAATAGATTAACTATTCTGACAAAGCTGGGGAAACTCTGTATGTCTTCCTAACATGTTATCAAAACATAACTATGTTTCATCATATAAAGCAATTTCACAATCTTTTGGAAAAGGAGAAAAAGCCAAACCAAAGAAATAGTCATGGTGGAAAAGAGCTTATTATGAGTATACTAAAATGTTGATTTCTCTCAACCCAGAAACATTTCTAGGAATCTAGAAATAAATATCAAGGTAAATGGGTTTATGCAAAATAGAAGAAGAATCCACTGTCACAGAGGATATTCTGCTCTTCACTGAAGTGTCTCTTCCTGGACATGTTAATCCTTATGGAATGCACCAACACATTGTATGTAAGTCTTTTGCAAGCATTAGAAATAATTGTCCTTTTTCTATTTCATTATATTAATATTTTTTTGATTTCCAAAGAGTCTAAGTGTATTAAAACTTACCATTTTAAAAAATCACTTTAATAAAATCATTTATGCTATGATTAATTTTTAAAATATCTGTAGCTCCACAAGAAATCTTTAAAACACTCAGTTTTAAAAACAATTTAATATACTTTCTTTCCAAAAGTATTATTTCTACTAATAGTTTATCTCAATCAAAAGCAAAGGATAATACAGGATTGTGTTGGCAGTTTCTTTTCATAAGAAATCACCAGGTAAGCCTAGACTGAAATTATTTTACCAAAAATGGTTTCCTAAAATGTATCTGAAAAAATCATAGAGAAAATATTTTGTCTTTTTCAACAAGCTTTTACCTCAAAGGCAATTCTAAAGGCTCATAAGTTTTAGGTAGTTCGCTTACATGTTTTATCCTAATGAAGGTAAAATTAGCCATATTCAAAGTTTTAACTGAAAAGAATGTTCTTTGTAACCTTTGCAACCAAAATAGATGTATGCAGCTCTAACAAGGCAGGCAGATGAGGGCTTGGGCTTTTTCATGGTTTCCAGGGAAAGAGAATATTTTCCCAGGGGATTTCTGTGGTCTTGCCCTGACAACTGGACAGTGAATGTGCTGTTAGCTGTGACTCACACGTGGCTGTGACACACACCAAGCTGTGCCAGCTGTTTTATACCTCTGGAAACTGAGAAATGTCTGGATATAGTCATCTACCCTACTCCCTTGCAATTCTCTAAATGTGTTTTAAAATGTGTACATTTGCAAAGGTACATACATAATAATGGCTCTGTACTACTGATTCAGCACTTCAGAGATGGGAAACAATTGATCAAATAATTTTATACTTATTTATATGTATGAATTACAGAGGAATGCATGGATAGCTCAGCAGGTGGGTTCATGAATAGATGGACAAAATGTACATCTCTGTGTAAATAAAATAATATTGAGTAGCATTCTTAAGGAAAAAATAGAAGAAATTAACTGAATGTTGCTGTCTTCAAACAATAATAAAAACATTAAATTAATTAATGTCTACAAATGCAGTAATGATAATAATAATAGTAGTAGTAGTAGCAGTAGTAATAATAATAATAATAATAGTAATAATAATAATAATAATAATGACATATTTAACCTAAAAATCTCTGATCTCAGGTGTTTAGAAGTTTAGGAGACCTCAATTAATCCAGAATCAAAGCTGTACTTTGCTCCACTGCACTTTCATTCCTTACTGTTGCATGAGGGAACTTGAGTTTGATTTTCAGCACTTGACCCAACAAACTTCCCAGAGAGAAAGCCATTCCATCAATATGGAAGAAATACAATAAAGCCAAGAAAGAAGATGGATGATCTGTCAAGCAATGAGAGTCTTTTCTCCTCTGGGAGAGTGCACCACTTCCACAGTACTCTCGATGCCTCCTTGATCAGGATGCTGGTGTCTGGGTCACTTGAATCCAGTGTTATTTAATATAAAGAATAATAATGGGTATTAATCTCATGTGATTAATGCATATGAAATCTAACATCATATTTATTAAGAGTGCAAATCATGAATTTCTAGCTTAATAAGAATGATTAATTGAATCAAGTGTTTAATTTCCTCTCTTCAAATCATATCTTGATGATTCATGAATTCCATAGCAAAGTCATTTACATTATCATATCATCAGGAAACATAGTTAGTTGTTAGAAAGAGCAGACTGGGAGGTTGAATACTTAAATTTCAAAAGACCATGTTTTGTTCAAATGCAGGGAACATATAATGGGCGCAGCAAGCTGTCCAAGACAAAACATTTGATCGTATCAGAAAAACAATATCACTTGTATTTTCTGCAATGTGAAAGTATGGCTTTTTCAAACCACTTTGACACAACATTGAAGTCTCCTTAGTCTTGTGCTGTGCACACCAGGAAGTTTAAAATGTTAAATAATATCTGAAACTGCCCTAGAAACTCGAGTTCCTTATTAAAGGTTTTTGTTGGGCTTTCCCCCCCCCCCCCCCCCCCCCCAACGTTTGAAAAACTTCTTTGTTTCACTAAGGGTAAATCTCTTGTGTTTTGTAATGTTGTTATTGAACAAGTTTAATGATTTGCTGAGGACCTCATCTAGCAGCATTACCAAGCAACATGAGATTAGAAACGTATGGTGATGTAGGCTCTTCTAGAATAAATGAAAATATTTTATTCAGCTACCAAGAAGGGTCTCCTGAGATCAAATTAGAAGCTAGCTGTGAAGGGAGATGTTTAGGCATGCTCTGGAATTATTTATCAGCATTTTCTGCTTGTGTGAGAATAAGCAGACATTAAGTTTAAATTAAACAAAGGAAAAAGGAAACAAGTTTTTTTAAAGTAATTTGACTGCTAATGATATTTCTGAATTATTCTCAGTTTAATAGTTTAAGTAATTTGCAATGATAATAATTGTTCCTGCTAAAGCTCCAATAGTGTCAATTCTATCCTTGCTGAAATGAACTTTCTCCAAGACCTTCATATGGACAAGCAATTGCAAATCTATGGTGAGCTTTGTTAATTTTAAATTTGTTTTCTTCTTGACATTTCTTGTAATTTAATTTAATTTGATTACATTCATCAACAACCAGAGAAACTGACTTAAAAGTCCATTAAAAAGAATAAATGTTTCAGGGTTTTGTATTGCACTTGTTTATCTTTATTTATAATGGGTCTGTGCTTCCAGATAGGACAGAGGATGTTTAGTTATTATTTTTAAATAATAATGTGTGCTTGCTTCATATGCTTTCAAGATAAATATGCTTTAAATTCTTCTCACCCAGCTAGAAACTGTTATTGTGATTTTTTTTACTCAGATGCTATAATCTGGTTTGTAAAATATTTGGAATATTATGACTGTGTTTAAATGGAATACTCAGGTGGCTAAACTTACTGATTGTTAAGAAGAGAGGACAATTTGTCCCTAAAGGAAAATAATACTGTAATATATGTCACAGATACTCATCATGAGTGAAATGTAACTCCATGAAAAAATCTTGTAACTATTGCAATGAAAATCTCACACCACACGTGTCCACAGAGTACACAGCCATCTCAGAGTTGTAGTTTGCTGGTATTGTCAGGCACAATGCTATTAAAATTATAATTTTTTGAGCTTCTCAGGGATTTTCTCTTGTCAGGATTTGTGGATTTGTCCAGTCAAGATGCATCTTAGGGTTTTGTTAGCTCCTGTATGGCTGAAACAGCCTGGCCACATCTGGCTGGCAACACCAAGCCCTTTTGAAGTCCCTGAGAGGCAGGTGCAATTCCTCCTGGTGTAGGAGATGATTTATCACTGCTTCTTTTGTCCTCTCCAGTCATTGATTAACACATGTCCACGTTGTATGCCTTTTTTTTGGATGTAAGAGCCATCCAAATCAGATAGAGATGTAAAATTTGGTAAAGTGTTTGTAAACAGCAGCAAAGGAGCTATCTCTGATACATGTGAATATAGTATGGTGTGATGAGTGATTTGTTACACACCTTCTAACCTCACTGTTCTATTGCTGTACTTCCTTTTTGGTTCTGGCCAGGGATTAGAATGGGTCATGTGCTCCAGCAGAATGAAAACACTGTTCTTGCTCCCAAAAACTTGCAGTCTGACAGTGGTCAAAAAATCAGACGTGAGCTTGCTCCATAAAGTAATCTGCTATCAAAAGCTGTATCATATATTCAGTGCCCTTTTCTTATGCAATTTCAATCCCTATCGAATGTCCACTGCTAACCTAAAACCATCTGAAAAGGAAAGTATTTACTGGAAAAACTAACAGTCCCGCACACACTAATATAACACAGTGAACAGACTCTCATTTGTTCTTGAGCTCTCCATTTTATGAGGGAGAAAAGGAGAAACATTTCTTGGCTCAGCATCTCCTCCTCTGCATTTCTGCCAAACTAAATGCTTGACAAGTGCAATTTTACAGCACATGCTTGATGTGAACATAATGTCACCATGTTTGGCATTACAAAAAAAAGTTAACGGGGGAAAAAAGGGTCTCAAAATTGTTTTGGTTCCTTGGATGTCCTTTCAGTATTGTTCCTGCTCTCATTTCCTTTTCAGAATTTTGTGGAATAAATGTTGTATATCTCAGGAAAGTAAGGATGCTTTGTGGCTTCTGCCAGGAGTGCAGCAAGCTGGTAAAATTTGTGGGATTCAGCACAGGCATCTGTAGAACAAGGTCCAGTGCAGCAATGCCTGGTGCTGCCACCCTTACAGCCCCAGCAGGGAGGACAGGGGTGCCTCCCAAATTTTCCCTCCGACCTCTACAGGTTATCCTTGGAGGTTACCCTGTTAGATCAGGTCTACCTTCAGCTGGAACATTCTGGCAGGCCATGGGAAGCATTTTTGTTTCTTCCCAAATTGTTCTTCTTGCTGCACAGAACTGACCTAATTTTGCCCTGCAGAATTACCATCCTGGCACTTTTCACAAGCACCAGACATTGGCCTCTGCATTACACAAGTGCACATTTTCAACAGAGAATAGGGAAAGTCATATATATGGCCTAAAAATTAGAGGTGAAGCAATAACTTTTAAAACTACAAGCCCTGCACATGTGTAGGCTGCTCTGTACTGTGGTTATGACTCATAAGACCTAGCTCAACCTTTTTATTTCAAATATTTCTCTGTGATTATGAAGGAAAATATGCATTATAAAATAATGCGGTATGAAGTTCTCTCTTCACTGAACCCATGACCATTTTATTCAGCCTCCTTGTGAGCATAAGTAGCTCCCGTGAATTCAAAGGTCACGAAGGACTTGGCTCAAAACCTGACTTAAGCGAGTACACATTTATTTCCTTTCCTACTCCCTGTGGGGAGAAGAGGAGGAGGAAACAACAACAACACTAAAAAAAACAAGTAATCTATGGCCAAAGACAGAAAGTAAGAAAACCTGGAAGATTAAGCCTGCTATACAAGATTTGCCTCTGTGCTATTTACTAAAACCTCTCCTCCCAAGGGAAGGAATGGTCTGATGCTCTGTGCATTCCTACAAAGGCTTTCTAGAAACCACGCCATTTTCTTTATCTGTGCAGATATTGGTGAATGTATTTAATGAACCTTTTCCTCAGATGAGATACTGAATAAAGAAAAAGCTCTTGTGGAAGCTGCAATACATTTGGCTGGAATAACTTTGGCGTTTTGTCTTGTCCAGCATGAGTGACTCTTATTCTCACCTCAGAATGTCAACTGATAAAAATTTGGTGGTCTCATCCTGTCTTCTCTCAACTTGACTGATATTATTTAATAAAACCTTTTTCACCAGCCTTCTCTGTTCCCCCATCTCCCCATTCCTGGAAGTGTCTGTATAAACCACCACTGATTAAATTATCTCCAGCTATTCTGCTTCAGTCATATCAAATCACTTCTTGAATCTTTTTCTCAATTTCCTTTTTATTTTTTTTAAACAATATCAAATTCAAGATCATTTCCTGTTTGAAGTTCCACAAAACTTCATTATAAATCACACAATAAAGCTGTCTCTTCAGTTTCATTTCTGGATTTTTTTTTTACTCTTTCTTCATTCCTGTTTGTTACAGCATTCTTTATTACATTCTCTAATGCCCCTTCTTGAGGCTACAGTGAACTAACTCATGTTCTTCCCACACCTACCTTTTATCACCTTCTAATCCCTCCATAAAACTTATTTTCTCACAGAAGTTCCTGCCTTTCTTTCCCTGAAAAATAATCTTGGCATACCTTTCGTTATTAGCACCTGTCTCTGCGAGGCTTCTCTCTAGGGCATGTGAGGGTTTCTCGATGCTCTATGTATTTGCCATCATATGGAAGTGATTGATGCTAATAATTGCAGTTTTTACATACCTTATTTAACTGCTTTTTTGATGGTGTTCTTAATTTGGTAACAATATAAATAAGACATTTCCTCCTCTATGGATTCATTGCTGCAATACTCATTAAGAGTTTAACTCATTTATTAGAGGCAGAGAGCTGTTTACAAGGTCTGTCACTGTACAAAACAAATAGTATGGAATTAGGCTCAAAAAGCTCCAGCTCACAGACGGCTATGAGATATTACATAAACATGGGTATAACCCACAGTTTCTGGTGAGACATACTCCCAGAAGAGACCAGGATGGGAATAAGGGCAGTTTCCAAAAGGTACCAGGCACTCACAAGTGCATACACAAGTTTTTTGTGTATCACTAGCACATATTATTCTTGGTACCTGCTGACATCAAGGCCCCTGTGAAACCATGGGTTAGGATATTAAATTTTATTGTGATATGCTCGATTTAAGTGAAAGCAACCTGTGCAAGGAGTTCTCACCTCAGTCTGCAAATAGGCTGGCAGTTAATACAATGAACTTTATATCATTGGACTTTGTATTATTTCTCACCCATGCTTGTTCTTGTTTCCTTCCACAAATCACAGCTTTTTATTAAAAAAAATTGCCTTTACTTTCAAAACTACATGAAGGAGTCTTCATTAAAAAGAAAAAAACAAAAAAAAGGAAATTTTGGGAAAACGTATACTGTATTGCAAATTTGAAGCAAAGTTACGTTTACTGGTTGATTTGTATTTTTTATTTCTTTATCTCTCCTAATTTTGCTTTCCCTGCCCTCTTACATGAGACTACATTTTCCCACTAGGATTCTTGGTGATCAGACGTGAGATTTCTATAATCAAAACAAAGGTGGAAGGAATTGCACCTTTTTAACTACCTTCATCCAGCCAAGAAAAAGTGGTGACCTAAGTTAATTCCCCAGCAGAAGGGCTACTTCCTTATCCTCTGCCCATGGGGGACAGGGCAAAGCCTCATAATTGGACAAACTAGAATCTTCAGGGATGTGGAAGAAGAACAGGTGAAAATGTAACTGATCATTATCTCCAGCCAGTAACTGGCAACCAGATGCTCCTGAAATACATCAAAAGAGTTTTCCAGTAGCACAGGGCTTCCTGCTCAGGGGGAGCAGCGTAGGTTGTCTTTAGCCAGAAGAAAGTGATACATAACCACATTTAACTCTGTTTTTACTCTGCAAAATTTGCAACCTTTTACTTGTCTGTCGGGACAAGACACAGTAAATAAACCAAGTGAACATTTTGCTTTTAGTTTTGCATGGATATGTTTTTCTTAAAAGCTGAGTTAACTAGGCTCAGTCTGCACCTGATAGTTGGATCTCAACTATTGCACAGTGTCTTTCCTTATCTGATTGTGTACAACAACATAAAAGGAAAGTCTTAGACTCTGCATTATGCAAATATACGTGCCTGGTATTGTCATTTAGGAGACTGCAGATCTAATCTCTTCGTTTTCCTACTCAGTCACTTGTTTTTGCTCTCTGTCCTCCCAAAGTTCTAAGCCAAAACTGAAATCCTTTGAAAAAAATTAGCATTTGTATCAATTTAGTGTTTCAGAGTAGAAACACAGTTGGTCTATACAGTTGCTGAACAACAAATGCTGACAGAAAAATCCTAATGAAAGATGATAGCAATTAACAAGAACTATCAATGTTAAGTTCCTTTGCCAGAAAGAAAGAATAGATTTCTGTCTGATAACCTGAAAAGAACAATATCTAATTTGTGAGCATTATCCACTCGTTTGAGGGCTCTGAAACCGTAGGTTTTTTCCCTGAGTTAATTTTAAAGGAATGCCTGACATTTTAATAAAACCCTCATCATAAATTTTCATTTGGGCTTTTTTTAAAAAAAGAAAAAAAAAAAAAAAAAAACCCAGATTTTTCCTTACAAGCTGTCACTGTGGTGAGCAAAAGTGGGCAGGTTTCCCAGGACTGCACCTGGAATCTGCTGGTTTGCTCTGTGCTGACAGTAGGATGATACGAGAAGTGTAATAAAAAGGGAAAGACTTAGCATGATGACTTAACACAGATGCCTGTGACCTGTTTTTACTGAACCAGGCCCCAACTTTAATAGAGATGTTGTCACCATTGTTTGAAAGGCTGATCTAACACTCCAGTTGGAGTAAGAACTGGACAGGCTAAGTAGCTAATTGCTATTCTTGGCTTGCTCTCCCATGCACTGACTCCATGATGAAAAACAACATTGCAGGACTGTAAAACATCTCAAAAAGAAAACTACGCTCAACGGTTCTGAGTCATACCAACAAAAGCAAGAGAATGCAGAGAGCCAAAGGACTCTCCTTAGTCTAATTTTTCCATGTTGTGTCTGGGCATTGCAAGGTTTTCTAATACAGCAAAATGTTCACTGAAGAGCCGTGATGTATCTTTGCCTCCTGGGGGGTGAGCTAAAGGAAACTCATATATTAAATTTCCAGTTCTAACAGTGCCAGAATTTAAGTACCGATGAACCTGTCAGTATACTGTGAAGGAGCAGTACAGGTTTAAGCCAAATATACTTGGTTTCTTTGGCTGGGTTTCAACAAATACTTAGGCCAATTTGTTACATGGGGTTTCCCAGCTCCAAGTCTACACAGAGATTTGACTCTAAAAAATCAGATCAGCCAAACTCAGGTCAATCACCCATGCCTATGTGTTTCACTCCTCCGGTAATTTTTGGTACAGAGAACCTGAGGTGGGCCTGCCTGTCTTTCTGGAACTTTTTTATGGTGGCTCAGGGAGATTCATCTTTCATTAGCTTTTGAAAAAGGTCCAAAAAAATAGTGCTGTCTCCCAGATTATTACTTGCCACTAATTATTCATAAACACTCTTGACAGCTGCATTAGTTGCCCACTGTCACTATCCTCCAACAGATTTTAAAATACCATCAAGAAATATTCTTGTATAGCTCAAAGAAAACTGAGGCTTTGACTGCACAAGTGAAACTTTTCACCCAGAGACATATGGAAACATTGAATATTGGGGAGAGGGAAGCAAACAAACTCCTTATAGTTTTAGCAGGATTTTCTTTTGAGCATTCTGTTCTGTTTTCATCTACCTGAGTAGAACATCAAATACTCAGGAGCCAGCAGTGCTTTCAAGAATAGGAAAGGGCAATTAAATCAATGGATTTGTCTGAGCAATAATAATTATATTATTACAATATAGCATGGCAATATCTAAAAGCCTCAACCAAGAACATGACCTCATTTCATTAAGACTTGGAGAAAAACACAATGATGTTCCCCCCGTTCCTGCCTCAAAATGCAAATGGGTAAAGCAAACAGTAATTCAGAGGGGAGACTCTCATTGTCATTTTATAACTAAGAGAATGAGCCATTGACAGACAGGATGAGTTACCAAAAGTCACAGGAAATCTGAGGAAAAGTGACTGAATATGCTTTCCCCAAGCCATGTGCCCTAAATAAAAAGCTGTCCCTCTTTTCCAGGCAGCGAGAATTCCAAATCATGCTGCTCCTCATAAAATATGCAGACTTTCTGAAAAAGAGTGAATTTTCAATTTACTGATAGATTAGTAAACACATGATGCCTCTGGGCAATCTGTAGGATATTCTTAGAAATAAGTAACGTTAATCATTTTTTCACTATGGACATAATGTATACAGTATTTGAATATGCATTTATAATTCAAAATGATGTAATTAATGAAAGTAAAATAAATTTCAATAATATCTAGTGCATCTGTAATTTATAGAGCTTTAAATGCAGATTTATAGCCAGTTTGTCATGTGCTAGTGAAATGTCTGCATCAAAATGTGTGAACATTCGTGCTGTAACAACTCTGTCAAAAGAACATCATGGTGATCATTTGGCAACATGTATATGTTGTCTGATGAACTTTGTTATAATTAATTATCTCTGCTAATGAACATTTGATTAAATTAGTTTTCTAAAATATACAAATGATTAAGTGAGAATATGAGAAGATCTATTGCACATATTGATAACAGTAAATTCTACGTGACATTTTCCTGTGTCTAATATAATGGAATAGTGGAATTATAATCCTTTAGAAAAGAATTTCAAAAGAACCTTTTGGAAAGCTCTGCTCTAATATACATATACCCAGGAGTCATTTGAATGAGCTCAAGATAACCACAGTGCTGACCCCTGCAATACATTCCTGTCACTATAAAATGCTGCAGAAGAATATTAGCAGAGCAAAAATAATACCAGAGTGGTGCACAGAAACAGGAGTTGTTGCCTTCAGTTTAAATTCAGGGCTTAGCTCAAGAGAGGTTCATCCCTTTCAAAACACTGGCTGAAATACAGAGCACTTGTCATATGTCCTATTTTTTAGCTTGTTTAAGTTGACCCTGTTCGTTGTACATTGCACTGCAGGTTTTGTGTCAGCAGTGAACGGTAGTAGAATATATTTTCACTGAAATTGGAATATGTAGAAATAAACAACTTGAAACAAGTCTGTTATTTATCTCTTACATTACAACCATTAAAATACTGAACTAGCGGTGGAAATCAATTTGCTTTTGTTTCAAAATATCGATCCTAAGTTCCTACTAAGTAGGTTTTTTGGGTTATAGTTCCACAGAGAAAATTAATTTGCTTATATTGCCTTTTACAACACAAAATGCACAAGTGCTGCCTTGCCCTTTGTGACTGCCAGAGGAGAGAAATTTCCTTCACGCCAGTCATGCAGCAGTTTCTGCCAATGATAATGGTGACTACTGAATGTGGTGGCAAAACATGACCCCTGGAAGCCATCATCTGTCTCTTCAACACATGACTTTATATCAGACAGGATCCCAAAAAGTTCTCAGTAATAAAGGCACATTCAGAAGCTGTTCCTTACTTTTTCATGGTCACCTGATAGTGAATACCATCTTCCAAATGGGTCAAAAGCTTTTGGGTGGAAGGCAGAAAAATATAGGCAGAAAGACCTTGTGAACACATAAACCAGTGGAAATCAGGATAAAGAGATTTTTTTTCCTGTGGTATCTGTAATGCATGTCAGATTTAATATATGAATATTGCTCTGTGTGTAGGACTCATTGTAGCTTAGCTTGCATGGCTGCTCAAGATAATAAACAGGCATAATCCTACATTTGGCTTTCAGCAATGCCAATAGCATCCTGTTATCTTGTTTGATGTTAGCAGTAATGTGAAATAAACTAAATTTCAGAAGTAAATCAATACTCATTTTGACAATAAATGAAAATTATTAATAAATGCATTTTAAATTTATGTACAAATGCAACACGCAAGAGAATGTGGAGAAGCAGTCACAGCAGCATCACAAGACAACACTTTCAAAAGTCAATTGTTTGACTTTAGATTTATACTCTGTAAGAGTGTTGAACTTTCTCCATGAAAGCATTCCAATTTATGTAAAATGTAAGGTTTGTTAATATAGATTTTTAAAAAAATAAACACAATTTATTCTTCTAATGAGTCTAAATCCCAGAGAGAAAGAAATAAATCAGTATTTAATCACCAACAATTTTGCCACTTCTCTAGGAACGTGACCTTCTCCTTAATTTATCACACAACCACCAATACTTTGTACTTTTCTAAGGGCTCCTTGCTGAAGTTTTAAAATCTTTGACAAGTATCAGCAATTTATCTTACCCTACTTTCATGCACCTAGTGCTTTACAATCCTTGTGTTAGAGGCTACAGAAAAGAGACACTAATTGTTAAACAGTTTGCTTTAAGTTGCACAGGAAGATTGATGACAGAAAGAAGCAGAATTCAGATTTTATGACATACTTTAGCAGCCAGATTGTTCTAAATTTTTGATTCAGGAAGTATGAAAAGATTAAGAAGCCTTTGGATCTGACCTTAATCAACATGTAGGTGTGGAAACTTCATAAAGATCCACCTGTAGTTTCTAACTAACCCTCTCTGGGTTTGTGATTTCTCTTGGATTTAAGATGAACTTCTGGCTGTTAGTGTCTAAATATTCATACAGATAGAGCATTTCTTTTCCACATGTGTGCATCCTAATGATTTTGTAATTCCATCTTCATAAAGACCCATAGCACTTCATGGTCAGTCTGGAGAATCCTTCTACTCAGAAAAATTTGTGTATGTGTGTGTGCATGTGTGTGTGTGTGTGCGTGACAAACAGTAAAGATTTCCCATCTGTCACATCTTCAGCAATTTATATAAACTCCATTATTGTTGGGAAAAGAACCCAGAAATTACTGAAATACTTTCCACCACTTATTTAGCTAAAGGATGTAACAGCTATTGACATACTAACTGTGGATCAAGAGGGTTCTTGTAGTTATATCTCTAATTCTGTCCTCTTAAACCTAGCAGGAGATTTGAATTAATCATACTGGCATCAATGATATAAACAGACAATTCATCTTGAATCATTCAATAATCTTCAGTAAATGATTAATACACTTTTAATCACAGAATACCTGGTGTCTTTCCAGTCAATACTTCTCATGAGCTTAAAAAGATGCATTACTGCAAGCTACAGATCAGTTTCTGTTTTGTTAGATCCAGCTATGAATGTCTTGGGTTTATTTGGGAAAGGAAATTTAATGACTGAATTTTTCAAATCCAGGGGGAAATGATTGTGTAATATTTTGTTGATTTTCTTCCAGCTAGACCTAATTGAATATAGAAAATGTATTGGTAGTTTTATTACTAGAATCTTTATTAAGTCTGTCATATCCAAACTAAGTGAACTGTCTCTGAATTCGGGTTCACCATGTTATTGCTCTTTCTTTAGGGCATAACAACATTCTTTCATGGAAGTTTGGCAGTCATCCATCATCAATGCTCTCCTTGGAGGTTATCATGCATCATGGAAAAAGGGCCTGCCCTCTCCCTACCAACAATATTTGCCTTGAAGGAGAAAATGCCCCCTCCCCACATCTCTAACTTTCTTTCTCTGACAAATCCATAGTCCAGCAGGAAGTGGCAAGGTGCCTATCGCTGCCCTTTTTGAATATCAGACCTCTGGGCATTTCAGCATGACACTATACCATGAGAAATGTAGGATGAGGCAGGAGACAATGTAACTGAAATGTCAAAGGTTTGAGTTCAATTTGGTTTGAAGGATGGCCAAAGGCACAGATCACTTCTTATTTTAACCAAACTACTTGTAATATGCATTGTCACTTTGTTGGTAATACAGCATGTTTCATTTGGCTGGTCCAAAGAGAAATAGTACCTACCTTAGGTGCAGGAAAACACTCTCTGTACTAGAAAGTAAGATGGAGTTATTTTTTTTAATTAATCCTATATTCCGTTCTATTTCTATTTGGTCCTGGTTAGACCTCAATTATGAAAACACATATTGTCTATTGGTCTTCACTTTTTAGTGACAGCTTGCTTGCTTAGAAAACTGTAGAGAAGCACATACATATTCTGCTTTCTGCTGAAGACTTCATTTTTGTTTTTTGTGAGTCTTCTCTTCTTTAATCTCAAGTAAGCATCACTTTACATCCCTGGCACAGTGGGTTCCGTGAGTTAAGTTTTCAGTGCTACCACAATACTGAAATAAATGTACATATTTTGCTCTCTACTCAGGGAAATACAATGGGTTTGTCAGAGCATTCAGGTATTTTTGTTTGTTTGAATAGGGGATGTGAAACAAAATACCTTTTAAATAAGACATAGACTGTTAGATAAAATTTATTAAATTACACTACTGATTGGTGAAACTGTTCATTTGATCCAAAATTCTATTTGTCTTCCCAGAAGTAAAAAACAAAAAGACAGATAACAAATTCCATTTCTATTCATTGTGCTCATTCCTATGCACTTTTATCCCTGATATCTAACTGACATCCTGTAATTGGGATGGTTTCATTCCCAGACTTACTCAGATGAAATCTTTCCATTTGGAACAGCTAATAAATGACAAAGAAAAATATCCAGATCCTTTAATTGTATCCAGTATTTTCTCTTGTTTTTTCTCTCAAATCTGCCCTGTCTTAAAAATATATTTTAAAGAGGCATCAGTGTGCAATGACACTCTGAACCTGGAATACACCAAATTTTCCCCTATTTTTTGGCAGCAGGATTTTGCCTGGGTGATAAATGTGAGGTGAAAATACATATTTATGTCCTTTCCACAACATGAAGTTATGCAGAAATGATTATATTACAGCATATTAAACACAATTCTGATATTCAATTGCAGTGAATAATAAAACTAAGATTTTTATTATAGTGCTCACAGTTATTCTCACAAAAGAAGCAGGCTACCCTCTTCAAATATCCTCTTCAAATTATCTTCTCCATCTTACACACTATAATATGGTGGATTCCACCTCCTTGAAACTTAATCCTTGATCAGATATTTTATTTGGGATCTAACACACCGTGAATAAAATCTACATTAAATGTCACAGGTATCGAGACTTTCAGCTTGAGGCTAACCCTTCTCAAACAGTTTAACTTGGCAGTGTCACTGAGAAGTTCTCCTGGACACAAATGGAGCAAAGAGCCCTTGGCTCCTCCTGCCCTGCAGGGCTTGGGCAGCTCCAGGGAGCCACAGCTCTCCTGCATTTGTGGCATTAATTGTCAAACCCAGAATTCTTTTAGGATCTCAGTTGTGTATTTAATGAAAGTCAGGCAAAGCCAGGAAAGTTTGCTGAGCATCATGAGCTGGTGCAGGCTTTGTTGGACAGGGCAATGCTGCCGCAGGACGAGGGCTAACTGCAGATCATGGTTACTCCTCTGGAGCCAGATTTTATTGTCTCTGCCTCTTACTCATGCACGAATGATTAAGAAGAAATTTTCTCATTCCTGCCTTCTTATAAGATTACCTCTCTGAAAACTATTTAATTTGCTTTAAATAAAAAATGTAAAGCAAGGAATCTAAGAATTTGTGCTCAACATATGTCTTTCCCTTATGTACTGCAGAATACTCCCCAGCTGAGCATTTGTCCCTCCTTGCAAGGCCAGTGCTTTATATTCTCAGAGATTCACATAAAGATTTCAGGGACTTTTCCAAATCTTGCTTGATTTATCACCATCTCATATAGCCTAGCACAGCTGAATACTAATATTCATGACAAACTCTGGAGTAGATACATGCTCTACTTTGCTAAACTCTTTTGCAGTCTTAGTTCTTAATATTTTTATTAGCTTGAACTTTTAACTGCCAAACTCTTTCTCTAAGCACTTTGGAAACTCTTGTCACTTCCCCTCTGTTTCAAATCAAATGACTGTCCAGAAATGATAATTGTCTTTGTTTCTGCAAAGTTTATTTCAATCAATCCTTCAGAGCAAATTATTCACTCTCTATATTCTTGTGCTATGTTATTGTTGCTTTTTAACATTTTGAATATTATTACAGAGCACAGAATAAACAGAGTTTATGATTATGAACTTTCATTCCACACTCCATGATAATGATAAGAAATCCCTCAAAAATCATTGCCCAGTTCTGTTTTTTGCAATAAGTGTGTACTTTTAGTAGTCATAGACTTATGCATTTGCCTAGAACCAGAGGTACATCTTTAGTCATGTTCTCCAAGAAAATTAAAACAAACAGGGTACTGTATTCCAGCCTTGTGTAAATAAGTACATTTTACTTGATCAGTTTCCTAAATGTTTACAAAAATCTTCTAAATGTCTGAAGCACCCCATTTACTCCTTTCTTAGTGCAAATTTCACCCTTTCTTTAAGAGGTTTTGTGTTTTCACTCTCAGCAATATAACACATAATCTTTGTTGAAACCTCCCTTTTGATTACCCACTTCTTTATAGCTCTCATTTATTTGCTTGTAATTTCATTAGCTTAGGTGTCACCAGATCCCAAATTAATTGGAAGAAATGTAAACCCCACTTGAGATGATGCCGCCAATATGCTGTCCTTTTCCCAGCATCATTTTTTTTCATGTGGTGCATTATAAAGATATTTTTCCACAATTTGAGGTTTTCATGTGTGAAATGCAGAGGTGGGCGATTCCTGGGTAATTTGGTGTTCTAAACACAGTGTGCTCCTTTTATAAGCCCTATATCTCACCACTCTACACTTCCTTTTTAAAAATCAATTAAAGGCCCTCTCTGATAAGTAGTCATGAATTCAGAACAGCAAAACATTAGAGGTCTGCGCAGCTCTGGACCTGGTCATCTACCTTATAATCAAACTACTGATATTTGTACTAATGAAGTTTGCTGTTGCTTCTTTTTTTATCTAGTAATATTTGAGGAGAAACAGTGATTCACACCCAAAGTGTGAATCTCACTGCCTCTGCCTAGCACGTAGCTTGCAAAGAGAAAAGCCCAGGTTTCAGAGCTCTGGGGGAAGGAAAGCTCTGAATTCCAGACTCTGCTGTGCCCCTGCAGCTGTGGTCTCCCTGGCTGATTTTTGCCTCTTAATGGTTATGAGGTGGCACAAAAATCTTTCAAGAACTCAGTAAAAAGTTCTTCTTCCTAGAATTAGTGTGCAATGGGCTGTTTTCAGAATTGTTTACTTGTCTTATCTAAGGCAAAAATCCCAGTATTTCATTCTTGGAGACAAAACTTTTTGAGGGTTTTTTTTTTCACATCTCAGTTCCCATTTTCCACCTATTGGTGAGTTCACATGTTTATGTTGGCTAAAGCAATATTATTCTGTCTGAGGAGGGAAACCATAGAAAATATTTGTATATGAAATGCCTGTAGCACTTAAAGAATGCCCCTTCTATCAGCCGCCCAAAGAGCCTATGTCTGTACACATCCATCTTTGGGCATACACATGAAAGAGCCATTTTACAATAATATTTGGAGTAATTAAACTCTGCCAAACTCAAAGGTGGTATAAGCAGGTGTAGTTTCATTTACTTTATTTGTATTCACGTCACCACTTGTGGGTTTACTGTACTTAATTTCCAGATTTAGTAACATTGGCACCAAAATGGGAGCGTGTTTTGTCCATTGTGGAACTGAAGCATTGTTTGGTGACTGCCTCAGTCTGTCCACTAAACACAGCAGAGATCTAAGCAAAATAATTTTTGGAAATCATTGCTTTTTGTTTCATAAGTACCTGAAGTGAGCAGGCTGCTATGAAGTATCTTCACGTCTACTGATTGCGAAAGGCAATCTATCACAAACTCTGTAAGTCTGTCTGTTTAACTACTTATTTTAAGCAATGTTGATGACTTGCTAGAAACAATCTGAGCTAATTCTTTTTTAATACAAGCAAATGACAAGTAATTACACAAACTGTGATTAAGGAATTGCTGGTAATCACCAGAATACAACAAGTAATGGATTGAAGTGTTTCCAACAATTTTAAAAGGTGTGATTTTTTCCTGTTTCATTCCAGTGGTTAAATTTTGTTAATGTGCTTTGCTGCCAAGAGTGTTAGTCCTGTTTCTTCAACAGGATTCAGTCCTGCCGTGTGTTCTGTGGTCATGCACAAAAGATGCACGGTCTTGTGAGCCCACATCTATTGATTCACACATCTTATAATTAAAGTCCTCTTCAGGTGTCCATTCAGATGTATCTCAGCAAATCCTCCTTGCTGTTGAAAGGACCTTACAGGTCTATTTAGTGTAGGTTTCCCTGATTCCACAAATAACTTCCTTTACATGACCTAGTTTAAAGCCAGCCATGTAGAAAAGCAAATGGCAAATGAAAGATTGCTTCATATCTAATGCCTCCATAAATGTGTGTGCCTCAGATATAAAAAGCTGGGTTCTAATTTACTAGAAAGCAGAGGCTTGATCATGGTGCTATGCTGGGCAGTGTGCCAAGCCACAATTTACTGCTGGCCTATATTAATGAGGTAACAAAGTACACTAGTTCAAAATTTCTTGAGAGCTATAAGGACCTTGCCGGGACAAAAGATTTCTGTAATTCTTAATCATCATTCTTTCATGGTTATATCCAAAATCAATATTGTTTTTCTCATTATTAAGAGAAGAGAAAACTGAAATAACAAAATAATACCAAGTCTTAAGCTCCAGTGCCATGTTTTTGTTGGCAGTATGTCATCCTGAAAATTATTTTTAAAATTCTGGGTAATTTGTAAAGTGTATTCTAACATGCAACATGATACTGTATATACATATATATATATGTACACATATATATATCCACTATACTTTATGTCTACACAGATACAATTTCACTTTGATGAGATAAACAGACGTTTCCACAAGAATTCTTTATATGCTGCACATAATGCAACTTTTGCTGTACAAGTGGTATGTGCTTTAGAGAACTTTAAGAAAATATGGTGTTTTAAGCAGAGCAACTTACATTAAACAGTTTGGTACAAAGGTTCAAAATTTGATGGACAAGAACTTATAGATGAGAATGGATTTTCAACAAGTCAGTAGCATTTTCACCTGTGGCTAAGAATAGTGCTTTGACCCAGTTTTTTATCCAATTTCCATACAAACAGGCATAAATTCACCATGCAGAGTCTTATATACTTATCCTGGGGAAAAAAAAAAAAGGAAAAGTGAGGATAAATGCATGTGATAAACTCTGATAAATTAGAGCTTTTTTTCTTCTGCTATATCAACAAGCCAGGAGCTATTTATTCAGCTGTTTGAGCCTGGCAGAAATTGCCTTACAGTTTGGAAGAAAACCTGATAATACTATTTTAGGTGTAATCCTACAAGGATAATTTCACTTACTGCCTACCCTCTTTTAGACTGTGGTGCACATAGCACACACTGACTGGAGATGCTGGGAAAATGCAGACTGGTTGCACATGTTAGGAACCAAAAATTAATGTTGTGTCACTCACACATTCTTTAACGCACCTGTCCCAGAGGAGGAGACTTTGCTTTGCCTTCTCCTCAAGCTGAAATGAACCAGTGGACCCAAGTGAAGCCACTCTGGGACATTTATTTCCCACGGATCAGACCAAGGGCGGTTCCCCTCCCCAGTGGTTGCCTCCCACTCCCCACTGAGCCGTGCAGGTAGGCTCCCAGAAAATGGCACAGAGACGATTGCTACTGTACAATACCTATTCTAATTAAGAGGTTAAAAGTTTATTAAGCTGTGAAAAAAGTCTGTGTTTATTAAGTCTGTGTAAAATCTAACACGTTATAAATGTATTATTGCAGATTTTACTATCAAAATTGAATTAAATTGAAATGCAGTAACTTAAAACATGTTAAGCAAAGACTGAAAAAACATAAAAATGGTTACTAGTCATGTTCTCAATAAAAGGCTGTCTAAAGCAGAAGAAATTGAATTTATGACATTTGGGGAAAGAAATAGTCCCATTTGTGTGGCAGTTTAGTTACAAGATAGCTTTAAAATGGACATAAGTTCAGAATGTAGGAGATCTTATGAGTCTAGTAAAAATCAAGAATTACAGTGTTCTGCAGCCAGAACTTGTGAGATTGGAATGAGGTGCTGGCGCTGCAAAACTGGATTTGTTAATGATGCAATAGGCCAGCTTATTTAAACCCCAATCCCTGCTCAAGGCCAACTTTTGAATTCTCAGTCATGTGACCTTGGTGACTGTTTTCTATGAATCTCTGAATAAGCTTTTTTTTTTCTTTTGGAAGGGGGTATTGTTAGAGGAGAAAAAGGTTTGTGAAATTCTGTTTTAAAAAAGTCTAAATTGCATATATATATGATTACTTATGCACATATGAAATGGCAAGATAATTTTTTCCCACTGTACCTTGATGACAAGTAAAATGACCCCACAATTGGATTACAAGTGTGACCACAAATGAATAATGACCACAAATTATTAACTGTAGTTTAATCATTAGATCTTAACATGTTAACAGAAGGTTAATTTTCAAAGAAATTTTCTTTACAGGTAATCTTGACTTGCTATGTACAAAACATGATGTAGGAATACAAATACCCATATGCAACTTTAAAGGAGCATGATGTCTTTTAGAAGACTAACCCACTAAAAGAAACCTTTTTTATATATATTAAATGAACTGCCAGACAAAGATTTATATATGTTGTATATATTTATACCTTATATAAATTGCCAGATGAGGTTCTGTCATTTTTCTTTGTGCTCCTTAGCACAAATAGGAAAAAGTAATCTAGGAAGAGCTATCAATAAAGAGCACAGACCCTTATTGTGCTCCAAACCTCTCATGCTATTTCTAGCCATTCCCTGATCAGCATGATTGGTTGCCTTTGTACATTTTAAGCCACTGAGATTCCCTGATATTATGCTGGAAAACCTAACACTCAACAAATGGTTTAAATTTCTTTTGGCCAAAGCACAGACTGAAGGTCTGAAGGTCACTGAAGGTCATTGTCAAGATCTGTGCTGTCCCAAAATTGCAAGCCATTTCAAGAGCCTAACAGTGGCACTAGCTGAGAAAAAACTAAAGCAATCACAGTGTCAGTATATGGTGTCAATAATTCTAATGTATTCTAGCAGGATTCAGGACAATTTCTGAGCTTAAAATGTTCATTGAATAATTTTAAAAACCCAAGCAAAAAACCCCAAACAATATAACAATATAACAATATAACAATATAACAAACAATATAACAAACCCCTAAGCCCTGCTTTTCTGTGTTGCACTACATGTTTAATACTTGTACACTGGTAGATCTGTGAGTTCAAAATATCCAGTATTGATGGGAGCCATAGTAAAATTCCAGAGCAAATCCTTTCTGCTACTGAAAAACTGAGGTGTCTTCCCTGAGAAGGAGATGAAACTATCTCCCTACAGTGGGTGACTCTGTTGGTTCAGGAGCCCAGGAAATAGGAAAATCTGCTTCTTGATGGCAGAGAGAACATGAGCCAGATTCTGCTAGAAAACTCCTCCTAAGCAGAATGTCTTCAGAAACTGAAAAATGTAGGAGCTCCTCAGAAGGTCAAAAAGCAAACCATTGCAATGGATCTTTAGCTGATCCAGACCCAGGCTTCTTTTGTAATTCACACATTATTCAGAAACAAGCTGTGTATAACGAGAAATTAGAGTAAAAGCAACTTTGTGCTCCTTACAAATATGCTCCAAGTGAAAAAAAAAAACCCAACATACAAACAGATTGCAAAACACATTTAAGTTCAGAAGATACAGACTTCCAGAGAGACTTGCAGATATAGATTTGCAAAATAAAAGTACTTTTCTGGGGTAATTATCTTAATTGGCTCCTTCCTTCTATTTTCTTCTTTTTTTTTTTTTTTTTTAATTTTAGGATAAACTCATGCTCCTTTTTTGGTGGTTTTTTTTTTGTTTTGTTTTGTTTTTTTTTAATTTAGTCTTGTAACCTAGACTTGGAAAACTACTTTTTAGAACACAATGTTTTATATTTAATACAATTTTGTGAATTTGCCTTTCCAGGCCTGTGAGTGAGTTATGTTCATTTTTTGTCTGATTTCTCAGTTGCCTGTAAAAATGTATTATGTCATAAATGGCCAGTGAAGTAATAGCTTGTGAATTACCACTGGAAGATGCAAGACACATATGAAACCTTAAGTCCAGCCACCTTTATTTTCCTGGGCCTTAAAAGGTTAAATTTTGTTTGATGAATGAAAGCTATTAAGGAGATGCTACTTTTTTAATGACACCAAACCACCAACTTCAGTTATTAAAACTATATTTATCATAAAAGTATGACTAATTTCTTCATCAATTTGAGCATTTTGGCTATTCACTGTATGTTTAACAGAATGTAAAGACTACTGGAATATGGTTTGGCTTCTTTCCTTTTGTTTAGTTTTGAGTTTTCACCGTGGTCCACCAAAACCTTAACTTTCCAGCAAAACGAGTTTATCATTCCAATCAAATTGGGCATATTCCAACATTGCAGGCTACGTGGTGCGCTTGCTTCCACAAACTGCTTTAGATGTGCTCAGTATGAGAAAAGGGTTAGTAAGTCTTTTGAGAAGACATTTTCACATTTATTTCAACTGAAATCCTTTAGGGATTTTAGAGGCAGGCACTATGTAAACACTTGTATTATTTTCTTTTAAATATATTTGGGCACAGATTAAATGGGAAGCCATTTTTATTTTTCAGTGATCATTGCAATTCTTATTTTTCATTCAGACAATCTCAAAAAGTGGCTTATGAATTACCAAGGTCAGAAGAAACTCCTACCACACTTTCTTTTTGCATCATCAGACACCGCTCTAACTTCTCTCACTCAACACAATATCTGTAAGTTTTCACTATATTTTTAAATAAATGTAAATAGTTTCACAGAACTCATATTAGGTAAAAAGAAATTTTCCATAGTCCCATATTAATAATCACAACAACTGATGACAAGAGTAGTATTTCTGTTCTCATGAAATTTCTGTAAAGAAAAGTAATACTTTCTACAGGCCTGGTTTTTAAAAGCCATAAGAAAAAAATAGACCATGTAAATGAAATGTTAAATCCTTTTAATCTTTCAACAGACTATTATAAACAATACTGTTTCTTAAAATACACTTATTGTCATGATATCTGTTGAAGCCCCATTATTCATGAGGCAACAATGGTATTTTCTTTGTTGCATGTATTCTTTAAACTTCTCTGGGGATATGTGTTTCATTCCAAGTAAGACCACAGATTTTATATTAATAAAAGAGATTTAGCTTTTCTATATATCTACCCCACCATGTAAATTTTCCTTCCACTGGTATGCATTTAACCACTTCATGCTTTCAAAGCTTAACATATGTCTCCTTCCATTTTGTTTCCAGGATTCTATGCCTTAGACCAGAAAAATGTAATGGAAAACTAATTTCCCATTTACATATAATATCAATGTTACTTTCTGGACCTAAAATAGATTGCCCACCATTATGAGAGCCCTGATCTAATGAAATATGCATATACATATAAAGTAGATGAAAAGTCAACACAGGTGTACACCTTCAAGTGGAAAAGCAAAAGTTCTTTGTGAAATCTCTAGCTTCAGCTGAGATGGCTGTGTCTGGATTATAGATAAAAGGATACTTACATCCTTCAAGTAAGTTAGCAGTTCCAACCATTCAAGTGGCAACTTGCAGAGACTGTTTTCATTCAAGAGAATCCTTGGTCTCATTCTGGTTTTGCTAATCATTTACTGTATGGTTATAGAAAGATTGGATTCCCAGTATACCAGTCAGAACATGCATATAATTTTATTTATAAATGTTTTTACAAGGCTTACTTAATTACAGACAGATTCTGATGATGTATTGAGTAGCCCCAACAAGTTTATTGAGTACTTCCAGTGACCCCTTGTAGGAAAAGGTGCTATTAGCATTAGGAAAAGTGGCTCGATTGATTCCTCAGTGTTTAGAAGATCATTTGAAATCTCCAGGTGCCAGATAAATGCAAAGTTATATGTCATGTGTAACTCATATGGACTATGAGAAAATAATTATCATGCAAAGGAGTTCACTAGCGTGCACCCTGCCTCCCATTGACTTCATTAAGTCCCCGTGTGGGAGCAAGAGGCTGCAATTTGCAGATCCCTCTGAAGAACTAGGTCTTTACAAGGTAATCTCAGCATACATCATGTTTTCACCAATGAGTTTGATGGAACATAAAACAAAATTGTGGTGACAAGCAAATCCATCAATGGCACACCCAGTAGATTCCAATTAAGTTAATTAGAGTAGACTTTCTAATGAGTGGAATGTCAAACACTGGATCTGTGCCCAATGTTAATCATTCATTCATTTTGCTGCTGGTTCTAATTCACATTATGCCAAGGAGGTTTCATGCATTCTGACACCAAACTATGAGCAAAGTGCTTCTGCTTTAGAAATAGAAATAGAAGTACAAGCACAAGTTTGACATACTAATTAAATATGCCAGGGTGCAAGATATACTGCTAAATGTTATTATGTCCCTATAAATGCAGGCATCAGCCAAAGCACAAGAAAGAGTGTAAAGCAGGGTTTATAAAAATTCCGCAGCATAAACAAGACAGTGACAGTAACTATCCTGTTAGTCTGGGAAGTCTACTGAAGTGGCATTGAAATAATAAGGAAAAATCTCAGAGGTAAACCTATTACACTGAAAGAGTACTGAAGTAGCAGAGTGTATCTGAGCATACCAAAACCATGGAGTGATAACCACATGAATTCCAGCCTAATTTCAGCTAAATGCTTTGTATATCATCTCAGAAAGAGAGCTCCGGAAGGATCCAGAAATATAGACCACTTACATCCAGGGGAAATATTCTCCTGCACCAGTAGCTTTAAGACATAAAAGGTTAGCTGCCATCTGCTGATAATTAAGCATGCTTGAGCTTACTTTGTATTAGCTTCAACAACTGATGAGGATGGATGTGCACTCGGGCACCCAGCTGTGCGCTGGAGAGGCAGCAGCACAGACACACATCCATCTCCTCTGCTGGTTCAGCTGCAAGGACAGGAGCTTTCCCCAGGGCTGGAAGAAGGGAGACAGCAGTAAAACCCCAGATCACAGCAGGTATTCTATCCAGGCACCAATCTCTCACATGCACTTTCTATATTGGCTACCTACTTACTTCATGGCAACTAACCATATTTTTAAGATCAGATGTGGAAGATTCTGCCTTCAAATGCATACTTGGAATAGCAGGATGTACAGGGGATGAGTATCCTGAATATGCTGTGAAGGGAGCTAAGTTGAAGTTTCCACAGCCTTGAAAGATCGGTTGGCATTGACTTGATTCTCATACACATTTTTTCAGTAGCTCAACCTGTTAACACTGAGTTAGAGAAGAGTTTTAACTTAAGCAGTGTGTATATGGTGTGTCTGTAAGGAAGCTGAATTTTGTGATTTTTTTACAGCAATGATGCAACAGATTAAAGTCATAGTCTTTTAGCTACTCTGTAGATGCTCTCCTGATGAACTGTGTTCATAGAGCTCTCGTTCCTCAGCTTCTGCCCTCTCATGTGCTGATTTTAACAGTGCCAAGCGGGTTGGAAAGTGAAGCAGAGACTGTTCTTGGTGGTATCCCAAAACATACCTTCATTGCACAGAATCTAGCACTTTGGGGAACGTTTCAGTGATCAGGTCAACAGTCTTCCCAGAGAAATTCAGATGTTAGTACACTCTGCTAAAAAGTCATGCTTCCTCAGAAACTGCTTATAAAAGACATATCAAATACTTTGGATGATTTGTAATACATGCAAGGATCAGTAAGTCACATTAAATAAAAGTAGATTTAGTAAAATTTTGTAGCCTACACTGCATCATAAATTATTAAAATTAATGAACCTGATCCCCTCTGCAGATTACTCCATGGCTGACACTGGTATAATTTCATTGATATTAATGATTCACTTCCAGTTTCACAGTGATGTAAAACTGGAATAATAGCACGATGATTCAGGTCTAATACTGTTAAATTAGCTGCACCATTTACATTAATAGATGGCAGGCAAATATGTCTTCCTTCATTCACTCAACCCAGGTGATTAGGGAGTTCTTTTTTCTGTCCACTATTATATGGCACATTAATCCATACATTTCATATACACTTATATAGCAGTTTTTGGATCCTGATACTCAGAAATGTAATTTCAGTATGGTGAGAAGGTCTAGAGTTTGAAGGCTGGGAAGGAGGACATGCCAGAAATGGAACAAAACTTGTAACATAAACTCTGTAACAAGTCTACCTCTGTCATTTCTGGGATATCTTCCTTCCCTAGTAGAACATCTTTGGTCTCAAATATTGTTAATGAACTTTGTTAATTGTTAATCTTGACAATTTATGGTTGTCAATGATCAGCCCTTCCCTGGGCCATTGCACCCTATGGGACAGATTTAAGCCTCTGACACTCCATGGCACAAGCCCATCTGACTGTTTGATGGAGGTTCTCCTCTAGGCCAAAGAGAAGAAACAGATTTTGATTTACCTCTGTGTGCTGCTTTGGAATTCAGTGAGTGAAAGAGCAACACTGTCAGAGGGCACTGATGTTTAAACCATTATGCAAGGTAAACCTAATTAACTCATTGCAATATTCTGATCACAGATTTTTTTTTAGTTTTGCTTAAAAAAATGCACACAGTCATTTTTGATGTGCACAGACAAGTGTATACTTTTGGTCTACACAGACGAGTCATGTGTTTGACTTCGAAAATTTAAATAAGAAAGAAAAATGATTGTCATATTTCTGTTACGTGTCCACATCATAGCTGTTTAATATACCTAAAAATTGATTTTGTAAGCAAAATCCCTTCTGACAAAATACAGCTTTTAACGTGACATATAACTTTGCTTTTGAGACACTCTAGTATTTTGAGGTTTCAGTATTTTTACTGAAGAGAATAGCTTTAAATCAACAAATACTGCTGCCCCAAAGATTTTTATTCTTATCCTTGTTATTTCACTAATGTATATTAAAGTGGAATGGAGAGAAGCTATTATATTGAAAGTATTAAAACAGCTACACAACCAACTTAGAAACACGGCTAGTCTGAAATATATTTCTCAGCATATAAACATTGAAAAAGCTATGGTTTTCTTCAAAACATGGTAGAAATATGTACACAAATACTTACAGTTTAAACTTTACCATTGCAACTGAAGTCATTATTATGTTTGCACAAAATACTTCCAAGTGTATAAATACACTATACTCATTCAAATCTGAGGATCACAAAGGAATATGGCCTGTTCAGTGAACAGGTTAAGTTCTGCAATTTGGGGATATTTAGAGCACATAAGTACTTCAAAAGGTATCATATACTAAGGGATTTTCAGTGAATTCAATTGTAAACTTCATTTTTGTTTAATTTAGATTTTGTTGTGTAATAATGCAGTATCACTTAAACTTCAAAATTTTGTGAGAATATGGAAACTGGTTATACCATTCAGAGTAACTGGCTAAAAACACTTTCACTTTAAAAAAATTCTGAATTTTTGAAAGTGCTGAATTAAAACATTTTCCTTTCTCTCCTGCTCCTTGGCTAACCTTTGTTTATAGTTATATTACTCTTTGGTTTTTATTGTTGCTCATTATCTGAATATTCATTTTGATTTTGCTAATACAATATTTAGTCAATATCAGAAAAGCCTAGTGCAGTACCGTTTTTGTTTTAATGTGGGTTTCAAATCCATGTGCTCTTACACAGAATTCTAATTAAGTTCTGTTGCCAGTTCAGGAAGTGCAGTAGTGCAGCGTGACCACCACTACAGTTACGCTTCTTCTTCCCACTCATTACATTCTGAAGTTCGTTCCAAGTGAAACTAAGTAAATTTGTGTTTCCAGGGAAGCTTGGCATAGCTTTTGCTAGTGGCTTTATTCTTGTTGGGGCTATTTATATGTGGGGGTTTTGGTTTGGGGTTTTTTTTTCAAATTTCTGGAACTTCTATGTACATTTGTTGCCTGTGAATTACATTGGGACCACCTCACTCCAAGTATCAGCAGAGGCAGCGAGTGACAGTCTGGGGGTCTGAACTGCTGGTGGAACACCTGACTCTGGAGAAAATAGCTGTGATGACAGATACCATGGCATTAAACTGGGACTGGATTGCAGGTGCTTGAAATATGAAAGAGGATTTTTATGTGAGAAAATCATTATCTAGGAGAGATAGAGTGGTTTATTATGTACAGACTTGAAAAGTTCTTCACCAAAAATGTTGCTGCAGATATGTTGCTGACACAGTACCACACAAATTTATTTCTTTGCTAATAAAGAACCTTTGTGTTTTGTTAGGTTTGGCTTTTTTGTTATTATTTGAAATATCATTAACATTATGCAAAAGGAATGGTCACCCTGGTTTATGCTTCTTTTTGCTGATAGATTAGTTCATTTTTTCCACTCATAAGTTGCAATATCTGAACTCCTATGTAAATGGAAAAAGACATATTTAATATGCAATAAGCTATAATTAAAATCACCTAACAAAACAAAATTAAACCCCTCCCTCTCCCAAAAAAGCCCTCACACCACCCTATCCAAAAAGAAAAAGAAACCATGTATTTCCTGCAATTTGATCTATGGTCTTATTTATTCTTGAAAGAAAAAAAAGAAGGAAAAAAGACTTTTTAACACTTCCTAGAAGTCAACACCCAGCTTCTGCCAGAGCAAGGAAGGAAGCAGATTCCAAAGATAACAAAATACAAGAGATTTGCCAGAAAAGGATCCCCCTGCAATGCCTTGTCATCACTCTTTCATTAGAAAACAGTTATGATGATATAATATTACTTTCAAATTTAGCTTAATAATAATATATTTGTCTTTTGCCTTCATGAAAACATTCCAAATGTTACTTCTCTTCTGATAAACCATTTCTTTGCTTGTTGGACATCCTGAAATATCTTCAATTAGGTACTTGTAGTTTTTGCCCATTGATCTCCTGTCCTGTGAATAACCTGAAGCATGTGTTGTGTCTCTTTAGAAAGCACCCTTGTTTCTCTAGGAGATGTAGCAGTCAGCAGTGACAGCAAAGCTTGTGCCACACTTGGGTCAGTGGCTGTGCCACTCTTTGGCTCAGTGTTGAGCACATTCGTTATTTCTGTGCACATGTGCTTGTGCTGCAGATTAGCTAGACAAAAGTATGAAATATCACTTCACAAATATAAATTTGACTATTCGAAGATATCGAGGGTTGTACCTTTGATTTGGAAAGTATTTTAAAAGAGCAATGGCACAGAATAAAGGACAGGTCCCTTCAAAGGAGATTAGTCTTCATCAGGATTTGACCTGCTGCTGGAAGTGTTTAAATACATAAATATAATAAAATTGAGCTTAAGATATTTGCAGTGTTCTTCACTCATTTTTCACAGAAGGAAGACAGAGCCTAGAAGGCCTTTGGTGATAACTTTCTCCGTAGCTCACCAAAGTTTTGAATCCTGTTAGTTTGTTCTGTGCTGCTTTCCTGAGCACAGCTTTGATTTTAACATTTGTCCCCTTGACAGACTCTCCAAGACATTACATCATTTCATACGACACTGAAAATGCACCTGAGGGGTGCCCATAAAACTCCTTGGTTATCTCCACGCAAGGTACAAAGCAGTGCTATAAGTCATTTATTTTCTGTTGTCTTCTGTACTATGAACATCCTTTTAGCAATTCCATTGCATAGCCAACGCATACATCCATTACATCAGAAGTAATAAAACTCTAAAAGCACACAAGATGGAGGTCTTTCCTCTTAATACAAATCAAAATAAATAAAAATTATGCCATTGAGAGATGTACATATTTACAAAGTTCCTTTCAGTAACAGAATTTTATTTAGGTTTACGTATATCCCAACCCTTCTCAAGGGAATATCTTATTAGAATAGGAATGAATAATGTGACTGCTCTCCTGAAAGCAAAAACCTTGTGAATTGCCAGCACTGTGCCTTTCTGTCTTCCAGATTCTAATGTCAGTCAAAATTCTAATTAAAGTCAAGTTCCAGTCAGTGATAAATACCCCAGCTTTGGTAGTAATGTCATTTTTTGGGGGGGGAGAGGGGGGTGAGAAAAAATTAGTGTTTTGTGTACAATTAACTACTACTCATGCCAAAGCAACTGTGTGTTGTGGAGAAGCTAGAGAGGAAAAGTTAGACTGGGATTTGGAGACATTTACATCCTCTTCACTAAAGAAAGCAACTGGTTAGTATAAATCTTTCATTATTTACTTGTGTAGGATTACAGAGTTACTTGAGTATAAAAGGGGATACTTCAACCTCTTCTAAAATGAAGACAGAAATATACTCAACTGCAGACCAATTATTGTGATATTCAGGTGTTTTGAAGTCTCTTGAATAGGAAGCATTGAGCTGCACTTTTGTGATGATTAGCTTCATTGAGTTCTACTAGCAAATGCAGTACTTAACTTCAATCAATGCAGAGGTTAGGCGAGGGAAGTTTACTGTATTGATGGATTTCATGAGGGATATATGGAGCCATCTGGAAAGAGGTCAGGCTTGTGAACCTGCTGAAAGAGCTGGCACTGTGGATTTCATAGAAGGTAGCCACAGACTTCAATCAGATTACACTACCTGAATCATGAGACAGCTGCATACTCTCAATCTTACCTTACTTACAGACTGCAGCGTGCAAGTTCCTGCAAACAACTATTGATTCTGTTAAAAATAAATAAGAATCTATTACAGGGGAGACTGCTGTTTCCAGTGTTCAGAAATGTTTTATTGCCTTCCTGTTGAAATAGTGATGTCTTGCTCCAGGAAAATTATAAGCCTAGGAAAAAAAATGTATTCCACATCTTTAAGGAAAAACTCTGTGGAATGCATCACTATTAGATATTCAAGATCAAAATTATGGGCTAATATCTGAAAATAAGAATCCTAGGCAGCTGAGAATCTAGAAGAAATGACAGGGCAATTGAAATGTTTAACTGCATAAAAGTTATGTACGTGCAGCTGGTCAGCCTCAAGCTGTTGCGAGCTATGAAACTATTCCTTTGTAAGGCAAAGAGAGAGCGAAAACGAGATATCTATACAAAAGCCATTATCATTATTAATAATTCATATAATTACATTTTCTTTTAGATTGCTTCTTCATTTTGTAGTGAGTAGCTCATAGTGTTGTTTCTGTAGTTAACACATGCTTGGAATAATCATTAATAAATCCCATGGCTAAGTGTTTCTATGCAAATTTTATCTTACACTAGACTCCTAAGTGTATTGCTTTTATCACTATTTCTATCACTATTTTATTCCTAAATATATATATATCTATATATATTTTGCATCTGGTGCAATTTTGAAATTATATCCTGTACCAAGTCAGGTTAGATCAGTATTTAGATTACAAATATATAAGGAACCATTGCACAGAGAGTCCTTTAGAAATAATTTTTTTTCAGTAGATCTTTTTCCTGCCACCAAAACTGAAATTCTGCCCAAGCTCATTGTCAGAGGGTGCTGTGCTTTCTTCTTGAAACCTCTGTCTGCTCTATAAGGCCCCTCTAGGCTGTTTGGCCTTGGAGTAAAGCTAAGCCTCCTCTTCAAGAGTAGAAAAATGCCAAGTCTTTCAAACTGCAGTTTCTGCAGTCAAATGTTGCTTAGCACATCCTGGAACAAGAGGGGAGAAAGCTCTTGTGCACCACTGGGGAAGGCAAATATTTCTGTGCTGTGGAGTACTCCATCTCAGGCACAGAGTGAAGCTGTGATTCCCAGCTAGAAAGCACTGAAATCCAAGCTGCTTTTCCAGAAAGATTATTTTCATTTTAATAATTTTTTTCAGATTGTGAAAACAGCTGGAGAAATCTCCTGAAGCATATGTGCTAGATTGAAAAATATTAAATTAATAGCATGATAAACATTTGATTGAATGCAACCTGAGGGACACTGTGCAAATATTCATAAGGTCCAACAAGATGAGCAATGGGAAGGAAAAGAGACAGTATACAGTTACAGAGAGACTTCAAAATATTCAGCTAAATTCAAAAGCAATTAGAACATGATAGCAGGTATATTAATGAAAAATGAAAGTTTCATAAAACTCAGTTAACACTTAAATTATATTAAGGTGCAGAGACCGGGGTTAATGTGTTTATACAGTTCCATTGAGAAGAGTTGCATCTTCTCTAAAAAGTCCATGAATAATTTTACTCTTCTTGTTAATATTAATCATGTTTATATAAACTACATACATACAAGATTTTTCTGTATAATTTCAAATACAGCATTTTTGAAGGTAATAGGTTCATTGGAGTGGCAAGAGCTGCAAATAAAAGGAGACTGAAATCAGAAATAGATGAAAATACAGATATTGCTGCATCAGCAAACAGAAGTGTCAGCAATTCTGGCTAATCAAATACATCTTTGTATCAAAAACACTAAATATAGGCATTTTGACGTATTTAGATGCTATGCATAATAACACTACGGAATCTTGGATTCTTCCTGAAAATTAAAAATAGAATTTAGCACAATGAATTGATTAAGCATCTTCTAATAAAATGAGTAATAAGATTATGAAATCCATACAGTCAGATTATTCTTCAAAACACAAATGTTTCATCTGTCCTTTGGTCTAAATTAGAAATTTTTGCTTCAAATAGGTTGCTGCTTGCAAGAGAATTTCTCAATTTCAGACACAGTGGAAACTTCCTACGACACAAGGATGCAGAGAGAATTTCAGTCTCTGCATGAGGCAGTGGAATCCCCCTGCATAACCCACTTCACATGTTACAAAAATGTGCTGCCACGGATAGCTCTTGCAGGACTAAAAATATAGCCCAAACTAGTCAGAGAGAAAACCCCCAACCCTGATATGTGTGGTGCTGTGAGTAAAGGTATTTCTATTCTTTAAGCACAAGCTTGCCTTTAAGTCACTCTGCTCTGAACTACTTTTCAGCCTTTCAGAAAGCTCACGACACCTAGAAGCCAACATAGAAGGAAAAACTATAGCCTGAGTATAGTGTACAGGCTTCAAAAGTCAGACAAGTGCCTTAGTTCTGACTTCTTTCTTTGACAAACAAAATAGGTGATGTGAAAAGGTGCAATTACATTATTATTATTATTTAAGTCTCAACACAAAGATGTGATCTAGTAACTTTGCTAGCCTGTAACACCAGGCCGAACTCTGTGTTAACCAGCATCTTCAAAGCCTCCAGTTTTCAGTAAATGAGATTCCTTGTCCATTGGCTAAGGCAGGCAGGGTTTGTGTAGGACGATGCTTTGAAAGCTCTCCCCAATACAACTCCTTTAAACTTCCAGATTTCCAACTTTTTCTTCATTTCTTAGGCCTGCAGCATTGCAGCTTTAATTTATGTTAATGAATGATTGGATTATGCTACTGTTGCCAGAGCATCTGATATGTCAGCATCGCTCCTCTGTTCTGTGACAATGCCTTCAGTGATTAGCTGGGCACATTTTAACATTGTTTGCACTGATATTTAAACTTCTGTATGGCTTTGAAGCAAGAAGACAGTGGCAAAAACTTTGTAGCAGACAGAGAGCCAAGTATGACACATCAATGGCAGATTAGTCGGCACTGCCACACAGTGAAGAGAGAAAAGATTAAACACTCCTCATTTGCTAGTTATGTTGGGGACTGTTTACAAGTGAGAATAACCTTCAGGTCTCTTTGTTTCAGTTTAACTCCGTAATTAGTAGTCACGGCTGTTTAAAATATTTGCTTGTTTAGGTTCTGTATTATATTGATTTGCAGCAATTTCTTCAGCCCTATCACATCTGAGCTCTACTCACAAAATACAAACTTACACGTCTTGTTCCATTAATGTACTTTAGATTTCCACTGATATTTCCATTTAAGAAGGGTAAAAATCAAGAAAATTAACAATTTCTGAAACAGAGAGTTTGTTTCAAGTAAGTAAAAGTCTTCTCTGGACTTTCTTTCTGTTATCCTCTATGTCTCAATATTATTTTCAAAAGTGGAACCCATTTATTGAATTTTCACGATGTTTTGTCCCACACTCTTAAATAGAAGCCAACAAGAGCTGTTACCCAGTCCAGCGTCTAGTGATTGATGACAGATATAGATTCAATTTGCCTGAGACAGGAAAAAAGGGAACCTGGATCTCCTACTTCCTCTGTTTTTGTAGAAAATACTAATATAGTATTACTCAAAAAAAGAAAAAAAGTCCACTGCCAGTGTTACAAGCACTTGTCAACATTCATTTTATTTGAGCCAAATTCATTTATTTGTGTTACACTAAGAAAGCATTTAGCTTCAGTCTTGTGCATTTCATTGTAAATCTTGGTATTTTCCCCTGTAATTTCATCCCACATCCTTCAGTAAAATCCAAAAATTGTTGAGAGTTTTGTCACAGGTGTCATTTGGACTGTGATTTCAACCCTATTTCATGTAACCTGAGATCCAGCAATTAAATGTCTCAGTAAAACCCCATTTCTCTGACTCACAGTTCCAGTGCTGGGACTCCATGTGTGGGGTACAGTGGACAGGCATAAATCCTTGCAAGAATTAAATTTTCCAAAGGTTCCAAGCAGCTCAGGAGCCTAAGTTTCATTTTCAAACATAGTTTAAGCACTAAGGAGACTCTGATTCACAATTAAAGGTCCCTGAGCCACTTAGGAGAAAATAAATGAAAAAAGATTTGGGTATGGTGATGCAATGTATCCTTGCAATCCAAGCCCAATATCCTTGACATTTGGAGCTCAGCTAAGAGGGAGGTGGGGGGTCAGACCCCCTTTTTCACCCATTATTTACTTATCTATGCCAAATTAAATAATTCAGCATGAGATGTTTAGAAACACCCAGCTGAGACAGTCCTGGGCTCAACAACAAGGAGTTTGTGATTTGGAAAATAAGCCCCACCCTCCTCTCCCACGGTAGTGTGTTAATTACATTGGCAGCTGAATAAAAGACGTCACGAGCACAGGCATGCATGCACGCACAGACATGCACAAAGCCTATCAGTCCCCCAAATCTGCAAGATTCCAGCATTTTGCCATTCGCTTTCATATATTTTGAACACTTACTTAATGTATCTTGCAGTTAAATTCTTTGTTTTCTAAATATCTTAAACAAAGTGCATATTAAACGTGTTTTGTAAACTGTGAAATATGTTGATTTGCAGCTTTTTTGTACTTAGAGACTTCTGGATTCTTATCTTTCTGTTTGTGTAAAGTATAAAACTACAGAAAAACACCACTTTTCAGAGGCAAAGAAAATAGTTGATGCTATGGATTGTGCTCTCCAAATTTTTGCATATCTTAAAGCATTCTAATTTTTTATTCAGAGAATTCACAGCTCCATCTCCAGTAAATGAAACAAGAACTGCTTACTAATACTACTGACAATATTTGTTTGAGAAACCTAATTTAATAACATAAATGAAGTGGAAGTAGCTCTTAGTAAATATACCCGTTAAAGGCTTTAGAATGAGAGCCAGCCTATAGAAATAATATTTCTCTTTAGAGTGACAGATTTAAAATACCTGCAATGATTTGCAGGGTAAGCTATTAAATTGTACTATTTGTACACAATGGTTGCTCTTAACAGCCTCACAGCATCTATTTGCATGTAATTACCCTTCCTACCGTATTGCCATGTGCCATCAACTTAGTTCTCCTGGTAAGTAACACAGCAAGTGAACTCTTCAGCTAAAGGTAAATGTTGAAAGGTTCCATTGTGGGCCACCATGTGCAAAATAGCTGAGCATAGAAGCAGATAATGCTGATGAGGTGTTTTAAGACTCCATTGACCTTATATCCCATTTCTTACCAATTTTCCAGTGATGTAAATAACAGTCATTCTGTACCTCTTCTCCAGTCCTTGCTCTCTTGGCACAGTTGTTGGCTATTAAGAACACATGGCTTCCAGGCTTGGGGACAGCTTCTGCTGTGATTGCCTCAGAACACAGGTTGCTTCCTGCTGCCAATCCAGAAGGGTTTTCCAATTCCCTTGCAAACTCTGAGTCTGCCTATCCGAAGCAATAGAAACCTGAGACTGTTTCGTTTGCCTCATGGTACATATTGCTATTCTGTGCACAGCTTCACAGAGCAATGGTACAGGCTTTTTCTAGAAGGACATTATAATGTGAATCAGCTACAGCCATGAATTTTATTAACTCTTTTTGTTAGCAACTGCATTAAATGGCAGCACTAATGCACAGATGAGCTCTGCAATGTCCCTGTTCCAAGGCTGAGCAGATGGCTGTTTCAATGTATGCTTGCTTTCATGTTCTCCATTTCGTGCAGTGTCCCTTATCTTAGGCAACCCACTTATATTTATGCTGCTGGAGAGCCTTTAAACTTGCTCAAAGTTTATGGAGCAAAGGGATAGTATGGTGGAAAAGCCAGAGGGAAAACTCAGATAAGACTCTGGTTGTGCTTTCTCCTGTCCTTGATTAATTTGGGAAGCTGCTTAGATTTCCTGTCTTTTCTATGGCAATGGAGGAACTAATTTGGTAAGAAAAACCCAGCTGAACCCTATGTCAAAACCAGAAAAAAATAAGAGCCTAAAAATTTCCAGTAACACTCCCTTTCTTTCCCAACCTAATTTGTGATATTTTTTTTTCCTTTTCCTATTTAGCTCGGTATAAAGACCCAATTTATATCTACAGTAAAATAATTTTTAGATGAATAAACAATTCAAACAGTAGAGAACAATAATATCTACAGGTGCACAGGTCCTTTGAAAAGTAAGTCACTGATGTTACACAAGAGAGGAATTCAAACTGAACCACTGAACCTTTAGAGGCCACTATTCTGTTCCCATTGCAGCTGGTATTTTCCCTCTAATTTGCATTTAAACACAGGCAGATCCCGATATTCACTCTTCTTCCCCTGACAGGCTTCTATTGCAGGTGTTACAAAATACCCAGCAGTTTTTTGGGAGTTTTTTTGGATCAGTCTCAACCAGCACTCTGACTGTTCCTTAGTGATACATGGAATTACAGACTTTTCCCATCTTCCATGTGGCCCAGGCTGCTCCCAGACAGTTTTACAGCAGGAAGCCTGTGCATGAGGAGCTGTTGCTTTGCTTTATTACCCCAGCCCTGACTGATTGTTGTGGTGTGAATGGCCTGGTGCAACTTGCACACACCCTGCCAACTTGTCAGTGCAGACAGAAGCTGCACAAGCTTTGTGGAATGAGAGGGTTACCCAGAACCCGGCTCTAGTCAATATGTGGAAATCTGCACAGGCTTCGGATTACTGACAGGGTTTGCTTAAACCAGCTCCCTTTAGGTTTTGAGAGTAGAAACTCAGCCACTAGGAAATGAAATGCAGAAACCATTGTTAAACCATGTTAAATATAAAGTGAGCTTAAACGGTAAACAGCAATGCCTCCCTTTCCACCTGTGATCACCATGCTCTCCAACTACAGTACTTTATTTTCTTATTATCCCAATAGAAGTAGCACAAGAATGCAATAATTATGAGATTCAAGAGGAGATAATGAAGGAATCAGTTCCAATTTCTGTGTCCAACTATGATTCAGTTTAACTCAAAAGACTCTAGGAAGACATGCATCTTTCGCTGGAACGGGTGTCCAAGGTTCTCATCAGCTTTCTTGTTTTGTTAAGGTGTTATATATGAGAGGAGAATTTTCAGATGTTCAGAAAGAATATGGAGTGAATCGGCAATAAACAGTGCCTGACTCACTTTGCCTGAAAAATTTCTCAGGCTAGTGGAGCAAAGGGATAATAGTATAGTGGAAAAGCCAGAGCGAAAACTCAGATAAGACACTGGTTGTGCTTTCTCCTCTACTTGATTAATTTGGGAAAACTTCTCAACCAGCAAGCAGCTGTTGACTGGAATTTGGATTTATTTTTCTTTAAATATCAAGCTCCCAATTCCTCTTTACCTATTCTGACACTCATGATCCTCTCAGTCACATATGTCTTCTACCGTTTGCTTCTCTTCCTGCTATTTTATACAGAGAAAATTTAAAAAATATTTTTAACACCTTGTTGTGACTTGGAGAAATAAAACAACTTGCTTAAGTAATGAAAAGAAACTGACAGTTAAGTTGATCCAGGAGTCTAGGTCCTGTGCTGTAATCTCCATTTTGATTTCTCTGCCTGACATACGTATATATTTATAACCCATATATATCCTATGTCATCAGTATGTATAAGTACCTTTTTTTTTTTAATTTTGAAATACTGACTTACTGTTTTAGGAAGGCAAGTTTTCAAATGATCTTTTTCTAGATGAACATCATGGGTATGAGCATTAGTTGCACAGTAAGAGCAGATTGAAAAAGCTAGAGGCAGTGCCAGGGAATCAGAACTAACACCCATTACGATCCATATCCCTTTCTGTATGTGGGGGAGAGTCTTTTATATGAGCTAAACTCCTCGAGGTCTTGTTCAGACATGAAACCCAATCAGCCAAAAGTAGCAGGAGGAGTAAAGCTGTGTAGTTCCAAAACTCCCTACAGCTGGTTGCACACCCTTTGTATCACACATACCCAAGCTTTCGCAGCCTAATTTAACCTCTTTTTCATTTTAATATTTTTAAATCCAACTAGAAAAATTGTATCATCTATGCACAGCGGGATGTCCCATTATACGTGAAATAAGCTTTACTGGTATTACAGAAATGACAAGTTCATTCTTGACTCTATGTACAAAGCATAATTCAACTCCATAAAGCTTATTGCTTTCAGACAACCCAATAGCATATGTGAGCCTTAGGTTATTCTGCCCTTTCACAACATTTACAAACTGATACATATCTCTTCAAGAGGATAAATGTTTTCCTAAGTCAAAAAATGTCAGCTTTAGCTTGGACTGCATTAGCTCTATTGAGTTCTTCAAATACACACCAGGTTAATGAAGACTAAACCATGGTGGGCTATGCTTTTTGATAAATATTGAAGTGCTCTTTGATCCTGATAACCCACAAATGTTCCGCATGAGTGAGTTTTCACGGTCAGCATGCAATGATTTTGATATTTGACTTAATCTGTAGCCCAGTGTGGTTTATTTTCCTTATCTGGATGGTATGCTAAGAACAAGAAAAGACAGGGAAATTAAAAACAGCTCAGTAGTAGTGTTCAAAATCCTTTTCTTTTTTTCCTGTCTTGCAAGAATTCTTGATCAAACTGACCCGTGGTTTAAACACATATCTATACATATTTTTTTTGCAAATAAATATGCACTGCATTTCCCCTCCTTATGCTGGACAAACTGTCCCCACTTTTGTGCTGGGGGTTACAGTTCCATTTTTGATTCACTCAGTGGCTTTGGATCAGACTGGGAATTAATAATAACAATATTTTGCCCTTGTATCAGTGCTTATAGAGCACCTCTTTATCCCAGGCTCTCAAAACACTTTACAAACATTAATTAATTAAGTCTCACAACAGCCCTGTGAGGCAAGGAGCTATTAGGTGAAATAATTCCTTTCGGTTTCTTGCCTTTGCCACAGGGAAAAGAACCGGCATAAAGAGCTTAGCTTGTGCCAAAAAAATATAGCCTGGAATTAATTCTGGCAGGGTTGTGTGTCTCATCACTGCAGAAAGTGAGTACTCAGAATCCTTGTGCATTAGCAGGACGAGGAGTGGTACCACATCCATGAGCCAGTGGAGAGGTGGGAGTCAGTAGGCTTCACTAGCTGAGCATACAGGTGATTATTTTAATCATAAGAAATAAAAAGTGAGAGCTTGTCTGTTGAGTTTTCTAATGTTCTTGTGGAACCTTAGTAACAATGTGTGACTTTTCAAACAGCAGTTAGGGCCAACTGGTACATAATTGAAAAGGATGAGAGTTGCCACATCTCTAGGCATGAAGAATTACCAACACAAGCTGAAGTTGTTTCCCGGATCTGATAAAATTAGCAGTATCCAGGCTATTATACAGACAAGTCAAATATGAATGAACACGAAAATAAAGGATGACAGAAAAACATGTGACAGAGTGGTTTTTTAAAAAATTAACACTAATATTTCAGGCAGTGAGCTCAGATGCTGAAGCACAAAACCTCAAAAATAATATAGTGATCTTGACATCTCATTTAGGGGCACATTTGGCAGTTCCAAGGTTTTTTTGCATTCTAAAGGGGCAGACATTGTAAACAGACTTATAACTTACAAAGGAAAAACAGACACATAGCTTGCAAAAAAAAAAAAAAAAAAAAAAAAAATCCCAACCTCTAAACCCAAACCTGTATCCTGTAAAAAAAATAAATAATTCCATCTGAATTCAATGTTTAGCCAAGAACTGTTTATCAGGGTTTTATTCTGTGCACTAAGAACATAAATGGTTTCTTTTTTTCCTGGGGCCAGTTTTGGATCACTAACTTGAGTTGGGCCTGAGGGAGAAACATAGCATGTATGATGAGCTGATTAATTACCAGAAATCAAATGCCTTGCAGTCAGGAGCAACGTGCTTGAAAGAAAGCACTAGTACTATAAAAGTGGTGCATATCTACATGCATGCATGGCCAGTCAAGAACACCATGGGGATTAGGTTTCACTGTAGCCTGAAACAAAGGATTTAGGAATGATTGTTTATCCTTGACAGTGTGACCTGTGCCAGTCTTTATTAACAAGGGCTTTCAGAATATGACATTTAAAGTAACAGAACCCTCTTAAATAAACGTCAGGATTTTACCTTCTTAAAACATCACTAGGATTTCAGCTGCTTTTCAGAAACCATGGCAGTGATTCATAATTAAAGGTTAGGATATGTCTCATTTCAAGCCTTGTGTGCATAAATATAATCCTTTTGAGTCTGTCTCTTAGGAAGGGCTCATTTAAAGTAGAGTGCAATTCTACCAGGGAGCCATAAATGAAGGTAGAACCATATTAAACATTAGGAACATTATACTGGCTATCTTGGAAAGTTGTTGAAAAACAACAAGTCAATAGGAGATAGGTCAGATCATTTTAGTAAGTTTTCCCTTTCTCTAAAAGTCATGTGTATATGTGCAGATGACTAGTGGTATTTTGTTTTCTGCACAAGATTATTTCAGAATTATTTTCTCAATCATGAAACTCAGACAACACAAACTCACTCGTGTCTTCTAACATATCATTTCGTGCAGCCCTCCAGAGCAGAGTCATCTTGTCTGCATGGAAGTTTTAACGGATGATTTAATATAAAACATTGATAGACTGCTTTAAAGTGTTCTGTTTACAATTGTCTGTTCTGGTATTTATTTGCTCCTTCCACTACAGCTTGCCAGACAATAAACAGCACATTGTCATCTCACTAAGAGAATTTCTGCTGTTGGAACATTTTTTCTTGTACCTATGAACTACCCTCTGAACCAGTAAATGTTTCAAAACAATGTGGGTGCAGTGAGTGAGGCTGTGACAAGGCTGTGACAAGCTGATTGGGAAGCAGCAGAGGACCAGACCATGGTTTCCTAGTTACAAACTGGAGCTGTATACTCCTGAAAGAAATTTTTGCCTAAAAAACAGTGATGGGCATGATACATCACTGTTTTCAGCTGGATCCATTTATAACTAAAATATTTTGGTTTGTTCTTTCCCATGTTTCTTTATCCTGAAAGAAACATCACTTGAGAAAAGGCATTTTGTATAAACCTTCTCATTTCCTTCTGCCATATTACCAAAGGATAACAAGCAATTTTAGAAAGCTCCCCATCTCACTTTCTAACTTTTTATACAACAAACATTTACAGGTGAATTTTAAATTTTTTTCTGTCCTGATGACATATTTTAAATGGTTGATTCTGAAAAAAAATTAACACTGCACTGTAGCTAGCATTGCGTGCATATGTCTCACTTTAAGCCTCAGTGACCAACAAGTTTTTTTACCTGAGCTGGGAATCAACACATTTTTTGAACTTTTTCCCCCGCTTGGGAGTAAAGAAGCATCCAGCAGAATTAATCTGGCAAGTTTCTCCACTAAGCACTGTTAAAGACATGAGTGAATGGGGAGACCCTCTGGATTCCATGGGCACAATTGGGAAATTTGAGGACAATGTTGGTTTCTGCTGAAAAAAAATTAAGGTGAAATGCCATTGCAAGATAGCATTGAAAATTATTTATACCTTGTTAGTACACAGATGCCATGAGGTGTACCTTTGTCAAATGGGATAGTAATCTTAGCATTAATAATTGTAAACTACCAGCCTGCTTCCTCAGCTTCCCCTTCTGTGGTGGAAGGATAATACCATAACACCCTGCAGCAAAGCTGAGGAATAGGAGGAAGGAAAGCCTTCCAACATCAACTGGACGTGCAGAGAAAGATGGCGAGAAGAAAAGTTGTTTTCCCTCACCCCCAACTACAGCGGTGTTGGGGTACAGAGCTTGAAATCTTCAAAGCAGAAGAAACTTCTTATCTAAAGATATAATTTTCTTCCCCAAGAACTGTAATGCTAATCCTATTAGCATATTAGTGTGTGATCATGGCTCTAGAGTTACATACAGCATTCATACCAAATTTGAACATACTGTGAAGACAGCTGTGAGGGCTTGATGAACTCGAGATAAAACGAGGCGAATTCATGAGTTGCAGGCAGCGGCAGCGCGGTGCTCACGGGGGGACAAAGTGAGAGGGGCTGGGGCTGCACATCTGCGGCTCCAGCAGGTCACCCTGGCAGGTGGCTGCTCTGCTGGGCTGCAGCCAGGGCTGTGGCAGGACTCAACCCTCTTCTAACCCCCTCGGGAAACACACGCTTGGGACCCTTCCTCCTGCTGCAGCACGTCTGTAACACAAGTCCCTTGCGAAGCTGTGCCACAGGGTGAGGACTGCAGGAGGACAGCCTGAGACAGGGCACAGGGAAAAGCATCTGCGCCCACCTCTGTGCCATAATGTCAGCAAAGGCAAAGGCTGCTGAGATGAAAGGCAGATGTGCGGCTTGAGATGGATAGATATGCAACAGCCCTCACTGGGGTGGAGAGGGGGCTGCACACAGCCAGAAGTAGCCTGTGTTTGTCTTTATTGCAGTATTTTAAAATTTTAAGAAATGCTTCCAAAAGGAATATGGAGTCTTAATACTTATTCTGGTTGTTTTTTTTTTTTTAATTGGTTATATGAATTTCAGCAACTAAAACTGGTAAATGTCCACCTCAGCTGTCTAGTATGGACACTTTTATCCTGAATACCTAAGCAGTTGTAGCAATGGTCCTTCTCCATGGGAGTTTGATGATGGAGTGAGTCTTTGATTCATACCATTAATTACAGTAAATGTGGGGATTGCTTACAGCTCAGACATTGCCTCCCAGCCACCACCAGCCCTCTTCTAGCTCCTCATCACCATCACCATCACTTATATTTTTTGGCAAACAGCCCATTTTATGAAGCAGTGCCTATGCCCAAGTGTGAAACTGTGGCATTCATCTTGAATTTCTCCCACTCTTATTGTGTCACATCTCCCAATGACAGTCTATGACATCAACTAAGTGAAACAACACCTGTTATTCTTTTTAAATAGCACTTTATTACTTCAAAGTGAAAACACTGAAAAATAATAGAGAAAGTGATTTTAACCTTTATTATTCCTGCTTATTATTACAGAATTAATAAGTTGAATACAACTGGTATCTCATTCACTCCCACAGGTTTGCCATTTCAGAGGAAGACTTTGTTAAGAAAGCGTTTTCAGGATGCCTTATCCAAAATAGAGTTTTTTCTTCTGCTCTTTCTCCTTCAATGTAATGCATTTGAAATTAGACTTATATATGATTTACACCTCAACACTATCACTTTGAATACTCACACCATCCATATGATTCTTTTTTTTTTTTGTTTTTAATTCTGCTAAAACCAGTTCTGCATTTTGGCAAAGAGTTTCATGGTATAATTCTTCTTTGTTGTGGAGACAAATATGTCTTTCCTCAGCTTTAAATTTCATCTTTTAAGTGAATATCCCTTTGTCTGTGTAATATGAGAAACCCAGAGCAGGATATTCCACTCTCTGCTCTCTATGCCATATATTATTTTATAAAGCTTTATCTGGCCTCCTTGTATTTATCTTTTGTCTAAAATAAACAGTCCTATTCTTTTTACTCTCTTTACAGATATTTTTTCATGCCTTTAGTTATCCTCAGAAATCACTGCCAACTGTTTCCTATTTCTTCTTTACCTCAGTTTTTTTCAACAGAGGTGACAAAAAGTTTTCACCATAAAGCTTATCAATAATTCATATAATGACTTGAAATATTTGCCAATATGTCTTCTATCATTTATAAATGGCAGTCCTTAAGTTACATGGGGTTTAATTAATGTTGTAAAGGGCATGAATCCCTTACATACAAATAGGGAGAGGGCCTAAGTCTTATTTATACCTGCACATTTTCTTATATCTGTCATGGTTATATATGGTGATTTGACAGAATCAACAGCCTGTTGTTCTTCCTGCAATCTGTAAATATCAGATAAGTCAAAAATTTTATTGATACAAAAACAGAGTATAATTTCTACGGACACAAACTGTCGATGCTGTTCAGCAATAGTGGACTACAAGATTAAAAGAGACAGACCAACAGTTTAAATTCAGCTGAGAGGTGCATTTCAGTAGCTGCATTCATACATGTCTCGTCTTTTGGCTGCCTCCTCTTCTCCCCATCTGCTGCCGTGGCTGGCTGCCTGCTCCCGCTCTGGGGAAGCCCAGACCACTGTGCCATGTGCCACCGTGCCACCATCCGCCGTGCAGCTGAGCCACCATGTCACTGTGCCACCCTGCAGCCCTGCCACCATGCCAGGCAGGGAGCCACCAGGGCAGCACACACCCTCTCTGCGGCAGGAGGTCCTTGAGGATGTTAATGCTGAAATATTGGCTCTGTGTGCCCCCTCAAACATCATTACACCTCACTAACGTTTACGTGCCAAAAGTGCAAAATGGAAGTACAGGAAAAACTTGAAACGCAAAGAGTAAGCGCAGTTCATTACACAGTGCTTTGATCTTGAGGAAAGAGCTGGCTAATGGAAGAGGACTAACTCCCACCCAGCAGGGATGGTGTGGTGTGCCCAAGAAATATCCTGGGATTTCCAAGCCCACTGGCACAAGCTACAATCATAGAAGGGCAGTTGCACCTTCTTGATAGACTACAGACAACATAAATCTGAATGTTTGCCCCTAAGTCTGTGCACTATTGAACCAGGTTGACTGGATTTGAAAAACACTCAAAAGCTTACCTGGATGTTTCCTGGTTCTGAAATCAGTGCATGATGATGGTGGATGGATATATGTCTAGATATACCCTGGTATATATTGCAGGTGGAAGAAATGAGAGTGAAATTCCTTGTAAAAAGGAGCAAAAATTAAGGTATTCATTTCTGCTAAGAAAATGGTCAAGGAAAAAAGAGAAGAGATGCCCATAAGCTCTTGAGCATGTACACACATAACACATGCATACACATTTGCACACTCAGTGCTGCCTCTGTCATGCCCCAGATTGCTTCTACTAAAAGAATAAAACATTTTTCAGACAGAAATGGGATTTTCAGTTTAATTGTTTTCCCTTATGTTCTGCAGGATAGTTCTAAATGAAGTCTTGCTTGTTATCTGCTGCAGCTAGTTAGCTGTATGCCATTCCATGTGGTTTTCCTACCCTATTTATTTAAAAATTAATCCATCTAGGAAAATTATAGAATCAGAGAAGCCTAATCAATATGGAACACCTGTTTATAGTTCTCACTATTTTTGTTATTACTTCAGCTCCACTGTATTTGAAAAACTGGTATGCACTGGCCACGATTTTTCTTTTTAATAACTGCTCAGCTTAAAACCTCCCAGACATCTCATTAACATTAATGTTCCAAACTTTGCCAAACCCAGAGATTTTCCAGGTTTCAGTGAAAATTAATGGAGTTTTTCAAGAAAGAGTGCTATAGCTTTCCTACCATCTTCAAGAAAGATCAAGAGTCTTTTGAAAATGTTTAATGGGAAGCTCCAAACATTCTTCTGCATTCTTGTCACTGTGTTCATCATTTGCTTTAGTGAAACCAACCATTCCATCAGCAATGGAGGCTATAAAAATCCTGGGATTGTTTGGTCAGATATACTCCTCTTTTCTAGCATTCCCTCTTGCTCATTTAAGTAATGACTTTGAACTCCACTCCATCGTGACTGGGCACAGTTTAAATAAAAGACTGTGTTTCCATATAGGTCATGCTGACATTAAAAAATTTGATCAGTTCTAAGTAAAATATTTGTCGTTTCCTGGGAAGAGACCTAAAGTCCTTGGAGAGGAGTTATTCATTCAAGTAATCCTTTTTATTTCAGTGGAATTGCTAGTCTGAGAACATTTTGAACAAAGAAATCGGCCTACAGCATGGCCCATGGTGATTATGACAAGTGTTTTTTTCATATGATCACAATTCTAAGTAAAATCAGAGGGGAAGACTGAAATTTTAAGAGAATGTTGGTTTTCTTCCTCATTGCGATAAAGTGCAACGCTACTAGCAAAGACAAAATAGCCTCCTTGACTATTTTTTTAATTTCTTTTTTTTTAAATCTAAACAGATAGAAATTTATGGAGTTGCTATAATGCACTCAGTTCCCAGAACCCCTAGCTTGCAAATGAAGCTGTACACTGGCCATTTTCAGAGGTAGAAGCTTTGCAACTCAGGGATTACTTGGAATCAATAAATATTTGTCTGGGAGACAAAAATGTCTATGAACAAGCACAGACACAGAGACTTTCACACACAGGGAAGTTGTTTTCCTGGGACCATCCACTTGGTTGTTAAGATGTTGGGAGGATTTGCCCTTCCTTAAAGAACTTGTTGATAAAATGTGCATTATTCCACTGATTAGAAAAAATATTTTGAAAAAAGCAAGTGTCTCTCACAGCGTTCACTTTCCTGCCAGTTTCTTGCTAAGTGTATTTCAGCTGGCCATCAACTATGCCCCTCAACAGAGATTTTGCCCTTGAAATGGGCCTTCCAAGGGAAAACAAACAAAAAAATCTCTCTGATGAGACAGGGAAACAAAAAGGTTTTCTTGTGAGTGTAAAAAGTTATGTTTTGTAAAAGATGGACAAATCTTGCTTGGACACATCTCAAGTCAGGTGTCTATGAATCTTTTCTTATATATGTATGTGTATTCTTATCTTAAATTTATATCATTCTAATGCTTTCATCATACTTCAGTAAAAATGTGTGTTAGTGAAATAGACCTATAGTAAGGTCCCTTATATCATATGATTGAAGTAAACTGATTTGAAAGTGAAATTAATTTATCTCCAAAACACTCTGGAAGCTGAGGCTGAAATTTTAAGTCAGTGTCAAAGCCTGGATTAAGTCTGAGGAGCTAATGAGAACCTTTAGACCAGAGGAATTAAGAAAGTGCTTTTGTGTGTTTTCTCTGTAGGAATGGACTTAATTGAAGTAAAGCCTGAGTAGAAGTATCTATCCTCTTCCCTGGTCTGTATCCCCTGTATCCACTCAAAAGACTGATTATTTTCAGAAGTAACTTAAAACAGATAAAAAATATAAAAATGCCACACTGATTAAAGCTATATCTTTATATTTTAAAATATTCAGAGTAGAAGTTGAAGTATGTATCAATCTCGATCATTCTCATTTACTGAGCACATTTCTTTCAGCAATTTCTCTGCTGCCCTGGTTAATTGTTCCTTACGTGCAGTTAAGCATGTCACTCTGCCTCACTCCTCCTTTCAACTTTCTTGATCAAATAAGGTTATTTTTCTTACTGATTTCTACCTGGATTAAAAAGAATTTCTTTCCTCACTACCGTATTGACTGCTTGAGTGCAGTACACACCAGTCAGGTCTCCGTATGTTGACAGCTCTGCTACATTTTACAAAAAAATCTCCACATACTGAAATAAGCTCACCTAGGAATCTATTCATGAGTATATTATATGATCACATAATCTATTAACTGCTTGAAAGGAAAATAGCAAATGAGTAAGCAGCCTCTTTATAGGAGGTGCAGTACAAAGCCTCTCTAAGCTGAAGATCCTGCCACTAGCACAGAAGAGCAGCATGGGACAAAGCAGGACAGATGGGGATAAGAGGGACAGGAGACGATGGTAAGTAGGTGCAGTTGTCTGATGTAGGGAAACCCCACAGCAAAGGCAGGCACTGTGCTCCCCCAAATCCCAGCCTAGTCCTTGTAATATGATTATCCTTTTCCATCTCTCACATAATGCTGGTTACCTTGACCCCTTTACTGCTGCTTTTTGACAGAGGTGCTCTTCTGGTAGTTCTTTTACATAAGGAGTCAGAATTTCCTTTAATAGAAATGAAAACAGTTTAATTTAAGTTGTCAAAATACAAGACCATTCAAAAGATGAATTCTTGTGTTCTGCAACTAAAATTCACCTCCTGAGTGCCTTATAATTACATCGACAGTGACCCCTGGGCAAGGATGAAATGCAATGATATGAAGGGTGTGGGGTAAATGAGCATCAATTTGTTAAACACTGCATTTCTGCCTGAATTTTAACCTTTGGAGAGTACAATGCACATGTGAAATGCAATTGTAAAGAGAAGAGTGAATAGAAAGGCCTATTTAGTTAGGTTGTAATATCATAGCTGTATTTAAAATTCCTGAAGCGCTCCAGAGTTCTGGCTGCAGGATGTTTTCCCCAAAGTACCTAATGTAAACATAAGCCTGTTTATATTTCAGTAGGTGTGAATAAACTCAGCCAATATTCAGTGCCAAGAAAATGAAGCACTTTTTTTCCCATCACAACAATTGATGTAAGTAATCAACTTGATGTGTGTTGAAAATGAGGCCTTCATTCTGCTGTTTCCAATAAACAATATTAATGTGTGTTTGAGAAGCTCGAAGCAGATACGTTTCTACAGAGAAAATATTTCATTTCTCAGTGGTTTTGTAATAAAAGAAACCCAACATAATGTTTTACAAGACCAAGTCCCTGATGTTGCGATGGCACGTAGCAGATTTTAATGGTTAATTCTTAATCATACCCATGCTATGAAAAGAGCGATTGTGCCACAGGTGGCAGGAGGAGCAGAGGCGGGGAAGTGATGGCTGATAGCAAAGAAAATAGTCGCCTTTCTTTCTCTTGAGACACTGCAGAGGCAAGCCAGCCACAAAAAAAGGTGGTTCAGCTTTTGATGGCACCGAGGGGAGAAGCCTGAGAGGGGTGCAGGGCAAAGGCAGGATTTTTCTAGTCTTCGAGGAGGCAGTAGAATCAGGTGGAACAGAGTTCCCTGGGTTTTCAGCAGCTTTTTTTTAAATGAGACATTTCTTGGGAACTGAAACATTTAATCTGTAGCCAAGAGCACAGAAGGGAGGTGGCTTTGTATTTTGTAAAAATAATGAAGCCATAGATCCAGAGCCAAATTTTGAAGAGGATTCTAAATACTGTTTTGGGGGAAAGATTATGGAAAGAATTACCAGTAGCTGTTGTCACATCCCAAAGCTCTGCTGCTGAAAGCAAGTACTGAATAGCTTTTCTAATCTTTTCTCTCATCCCTTTCTTTTGGATGAAGTCAAGCAGAATGTAGTTAAAGGCTCTATTTCCACTGAAATTTTCTGTGCTAAATTAGACCTTCTGAATCCAACCTTTCCCCAGAAGACACCCTTTTTTCTTTTTTCTTTCTTTATTTTTTTTTTACTGTAAGTAATCGGTGTTTAATTACTTGACTTTGACATGGTACAACCTTTGAGACCTTCCTGACCAGCTGAGCACGCAAAGTGCACTGTTCAGATTGTTCAGCAGCTCCAACAGCCTTGCTAACACTTACAGCATGGGGGAGGAAAGGGAAAAGGTTCTGGGAACTGTAATGTACACAGGGTTTGTGACGTGTCTTGAAATCAGGGACTGCACCGAAATCCAACATGAACCGACAAAGGCCTTTATGATTTCAGCTCTGCCCCAGCTGCACATGCTTACATATTCATGCAGACCCAGTTTTAGTTTGCATTTGGACTTTGCACAACTTTCTGGCTCTGTGCAAGCAGAAAGAGAGGTTTCAACCTGTGTGGGCTCACACCCACTTCCACCCTCAAATTTGACTATGAGGTTTTGAGTTCAAGCAAACTTAAAATTGCAAAGTGAAACACCATCAAAACCAATGAGTTTTCTCTGGCTTGGTGTCAAAAGTGAGGGAAACTGCACATTTTGCACGCTCTTGGAATATGGCTTCATGGGAACATTTCAAAAACATTAATCATTCTTTCAGGAGACTTCAGGTCTCATGTTTTACATTTGCTAGCACATATAAATCACAAATCTGGAACATCAGTTCTGATATCAATTATATTTGACAAAATTCTCTTGTCATCAGTTGGATTAAATATGTTTTACATTGGGTCCCAATCCTATAAACAGTTTAACAATGCAGCTTTAAAATTAAACATATACAGAAATGTTTGCAAGACCTCAGTCTCAGTTTTGGACTATGAAATTTCTGTTTTCAAAAGGATAATTGCAATGTTTCATAATTTTTTCTTTTTTTTTTCCTATTTTTTCCTTATCTATTTTTAGTTTATATGAAGTAATGTCACACTAACTTCAGCGGAAGCTTGAAACATTGCATTGTTTGACTAATTAAAGCTAAAAAGTTTCTCTTGAACAAAATGTCATATCCCTCAATTATATCTAATGAGGAAAAACATAATTCTTAATAGGCCTCTTGTAAATTAAATAGCTCCTTATGAAAATAAGTAAGAAGTGTTAATTATTTGATAGAAACATGAGCTAAAACCTTATTGAAATGTATATATTAATAACAGATTGTTATCTAAGGAAAAATGCAATTAATAATTTGTTTTTAAAAAAAGGAAAGATTGTTTCAGTTCAAAAACACGAATTTTGTTTTTTGTGATTCCTTTTAGAAATGCAGAAATAGGAAATATTGTCATAGCACTTTTACCTATAAAAAAAAAAATTCTTGTTGTTTCCCAAAAGAGAATTGGCAAAGCTTTACTTAACATGTCATGGATGCTAAGGGTTCATCTGCATTCTAAACATGCAGAAGAACCTTAAAAGCAAATTTTTGAAATAAAAAGTCAGTAAGTTCATAATCAAAAAGCTAGAGTTTACCCAAAGGCAAGCTGGCTTACCTATGACATAGATAACTCCTGTTTTACTGACATCAGTCCAAACCATCAATGAATTGATCAGGAAAAATAGTAATACAGTGTAGGTTTAAAATTCAGGTTTTATTTGAATAATAACCAAAGAACTTTTTCCCTGTCTTGTATTTTTTCTAACTGTTAGAATATGCAGTGGTTGTATAAATGTTTAATAAAATTAATAATTAATATTATTTGTGTTTATACAATGAAATTTTTTATCTGTTTATGCACACCAAGTCTTAAAGCTGGAGATCTGAATGTCACATTGGAGTAAAATGTGAATCCATGAAATGTGTTCCACTCATGCTATTACATAAAAGCTTCTGGGACTGGTCAAAGTTCCCTAAATCTCGAAACAATTTCCTCTGCAATAAACTGGAAGAAGATTTTCAAGAGTTTCTTCATGCACTGAAGAAATTACTTAGTTCTCCTCCTTCCTACCCAAAAGCACTATCTTCCAGGTTACTTTGTTATCTGCTCATGATGGATAAGAGCAGCAGCAATTTAGCTACTCAAACAAGTCTGGTTTGTAGTCTGAAAGTAGAAGTCATTAGCAAAATGCTATTTGGCTAGTGGCAGCTTAAACAGTGATATATGATTTTCACCCATTTTAAGTAATTTCTGCACAATTTTTAGTCCCTATTTAAGTGAATCTAGGAAATTTTCTCTGTGAAATGGAAAAGATTTGTGCATGTTAAATGGGGGATTATAAAACATTGTTTTTGCAGCTGTCTGATCTCTTGCTAGTTAACAGATTTTTCATTTACTTTTTCTTCTCTGAGTTCTGATGTGCTTCAGACACAAAACTGAGAAAGACTAATACAGCTTCTCAGTTTAGTCTGGTTTGGACCTTGAAAAAACTTTTTTGAGTAAACAACTGACCTAATTACATATACAGCGAAGGCCTTAAAATGCAATACAGTCTGCAAAATGCAGTAGGGTCAGCAAAATACTACAGACTTCAAACGAAAAAAGCTGCAAAACATACTTGTAAAATTTGCTTTACTACAGACAGACACAATCAGGTTAGTAATAGCAGTGTGGTCTTAAAAACTAAAGACAGCTATGTTTCAATTCACCAGTTTGGAGAAAAGAGAATGGCAGAGCCAAACCCCTGAAAAATGTACCTTTCCAACAGAAGCAACTTTGTTTTCTGAAGGGAGGTTGATTATAGTCCCCTGGATGCTCTAGTGAGATGTTTGCTAAACAGCAATGAACGCTGTACTTTAAAAACAAATCCAACAAACAATCAGCATATCTTTTTTACAGCCACCCTTTTATAGTCTCCCTAAAAGATTTACAGTCTCCATAGCTGTAAACGGTATGACTGAGTGATCTCTCGGTGAGAGCTGCCATGGTACTGTTGCTTCCCAGCAGGCAGTCCAGTCAGATGATGTAGAGTAGGCGTAGGGAGACAGATCCCATTTGAATGCATGAAAAAAACATGATGCTGAAATTTCATAGCTGTTGTAGAGTTTATTCTAGATGCCTGATCCTCATTTTTTGCTCGCTTGGAGCTTCTATTCAAACATAATGCTGGATTTGTGCAAAACTGCACTCCGTCACTTGTTTGAATTTATCAGCATTTAATTTATGCCAGCTCTGAATGCACTGCAGGGCAGAGCAGAAATCACAGGAGCCACACACAGCTGATGACCGTGCTGCTTTCATTCCCCTGTCAGCAGGGACTGCAAAGCCATGCACCCTGTCCTTTTGGAAAGGCAGAGGCAGTGGAAGAAGCACTCCTGAAAATTCCTGCCACAGATGCCTCATCTATAAATTGGGACTAATAGCACTTTACTATTTTGAGCAGTTCTTAATGTAGAGTTCAGACCTCTCTGATAGATTCCACTCTGAGCCTCAAGTGGTTTCTCCTGTGTCCAACAACCTGCTTCTGCAGAAGTTGCTGACTAGCTTGATAAGGAGCTGGATTAAGCTATTTGTTATCTGCCTGTATTGTACCCCAGATACTTACCTATCTAAGGTACTTATATCAGCACCTTTACACCTAAGCACTTCCCAGTCTGTAATGGAAAGTATTTTCTTTATCATAGTCCTGGAAATGGTATTCTTTTCAATTTATAGATGGGGAGCTGAAGCAGAGAGAATAAATGACTTTCCTGCAGTTTTAACAAGAATTCTGAGGCAGAGGAAAGACCTGCCCCTGGCGTGGCTGTGTGTCAGGCTGCGTGTCAGGCTGTGTGTCAGGCTGTGGCAGGCAAATGAGGGAAAGCCAGGCAGAAGGAGGAAAAAAATGTTGTAATAAAATGTGTTATTTACCAGCCATACACACAATCCCATAAATTGCCCAGATCAAAAGAGAGGAACAAAGTTCATTAAAATCAAACTATTACTTCCGGGCTTCTTTATAGGTTTTGGAGCATATCGTATCCATAACTGCATAATTTACAAATCCTATGAAAAATGTGAGGATCCTTACAAATATCTTTTTGTAGTAGCCCCTAAACAATCCCTCAGTGGTTGAAAAAAGAACCAAGCCAAACCAAACCAAACCAAACCACACATCCAAGTAAGGCCTAACTAATTCTTTTGCACTCAAGTGCTTACGAATACTTGCAGAATGTAATTTTCACAAAATAGTCCTTACTTTTTCTTGACAGAAGAATTTTGCCTCAATTACAGAAATTAACCCTACAGTAGGAAGAAAGTCCATCTCTTGTTACCAGAAACGATCTCAATAAGTGTTGCTGTTTTGATATATATTATAACAGAACAGAATTCTGAATTACATTGGGAATAAAACCAACTATTTTGAAGGAATTGGTCAAAAAGCAATTAACAATTAACCAAACATTAATGTCTTTTGTTCTATCTGACAATTAGCAATTAGCCACTAGTTGGGACCATATGTCACATATCTGCTACGGAAATTAAAATGACTGACAAAGGAAATTAGAGTGACTGGGGTCAGTGATTGCATTAAACCAAGTGAGTATAGGCCGGGTCAGTGCATATGCATTGCATATTATGTTTTCTGTGAAGCATGCTTGGAGCTAGGGAAGAAAAGCCCTGCAAGTGACAGGAGGAGAAGGGAAGAGCTCCTCTCCCACAATCAGCAGTGCCTGTGCAGAGGGAGCACTCCTGGAGCAGGTAGAGAAGCTGCTGCCTGAGAATCAGGGACAGGATACCTGCCCAGGTCCACGAGCTCATGGCAAGGGAGAGATTCTTCTAGGGACTCAGTGAATACTGTGGAGAGTTTGGGCAACCTTTAAAGCCACTGAAAGAGTGAAGGATTGGTCCCATGAGGACAGACTGACAGGGAAAAGATTGGTTTCCTGTCTTTCTTATTTAGTCTTTCTCTCATGGTATGTCTTTCTTTATCTGAAATGTTTACTCTTATAGTTTTGTTTCCTCTTCTTAGTGGCCTTTTGTTTTAAAGCCGGGAGGATATCTAGGTGTTTCATGTGCATGTTTTAAGGAAAAAGGCAGGCAGTTCCACACACATCTGTGTTAGGCACATGGTCCAACCACTAAATTTCTCCGCATTGGTTCATCTCCAGTAGCTGAGCAGTGAGATGGTATACCATGAGAAGTTACTGTCTGAAGAACTAAAAAGATGAAAGATTTTTTTCCCCTGGGATGAGGCTGTAACTGTTTCTTCTGAGGGATGATACTGCAAGGATCAGAGAAAGAGTTTTTGACAGTAGGCAGGGTGGCTGAATATGTGTAAGTGACTTGGTGAGATATTTCATTTACCTCCTAAGAAAAGTAGATTCAATTCTGCTACAGAAATATTTGGGTTTTTTTTGTTGTTGTTGTTTTGGGTTTTTTTTTTTTTTTTTTAATGGCAGAAAATGCTATGGACTGGAACCATTCAGCAAAAGCTTTAGTTTGCTTCCTGCCAAACTTGGTTTTACATGTAGAAATGTGTCAAGTTATTCCTTACTGCAAACAGGAAATAAGGTGCAAATAAACCTGTGGCAAAGTATAACATATTTATATCACAACTATTTCCATAAATAATGTAATGGGCTTCTGTTGTCTGAACAGCAAATAATTGGCCTAAGAAAAAAGAAGTTTCTCTTTTATATTATTTCCATCACTTCACATACGATGTTCCTGCCTCAGTGTGGCGTGGGGTAGAGCACTGGCTGGTGTTGCACTGCCACATAGTCTATGTGACATAATGCAACAGGACAATTGCTATTTAAAGAAAAATGAGGCTAAGGTAAATCAGCCCTTACCGCAGGGGCTGTTTAGCTGGATTATAAAAGGCAAACTGTTTCTTCAATTACAGTAAACTGTAGTCCATCCTCTGGCTGAAGCTGCACAGAGAAGCATTTTCTTTATTCTGCAGAGAGATTCCTCTGAAGGTGACCCTTGCACACAAACCAGTCCCTGGACACTCTCACTTATTGCAGCTAATATGAGCTGGAGAGCCTCAGCTTAGACACTCATTCCTTCAGAAGAGCTCAGGCTCTGTTGAGAGCTGAGGTGCATGAGAAGCCTCAGACAGGAGTAATGACTCTTCCTTGAAGGGATCAGTCTCTGATCAGGGAGCAGCACACAGACCGTGCTCCTGCTCACACCAGCCAGCCGGGCTGCTCAAGGTGGCACCGGGTATAACCCAGCTTGTTTTGGCTGGTGCCTGTGTTGGTACCACCTCTTGAATCTAGCTGATATACTGAGAGCATGAAAGGTAAGCCTCACAGAGAGATATCAACAAAAGAATAGTGAGATTGCTGTTGGCCTTGATGATATGTGGAAAGAAGAGCAGGTCAGATGAGATGGAAGCCCTAAGGGGGGGAAGTCCTCTGCAGAAATGTGCTGGAGAGCACAGAGAGCTGCCTGGCTATGCCAGGCCTCATTTGTATGATGGATATGAAGTACTTGTGACATTTTTGTTAAAACATCATTCTAGGTAACCCTGGAGTGAGCATGATGTTTGTATTCATGTTTGGAAGTGTTTGTACAATGTTTCTGGGAGAGAGGGGTCATCGAAAGCTCTATCAAAGCCTTCAGTGTTTGCAAAAAAGAAATAGTGAGAAGTGGGCAGTGGAAGAACATTCTTTCAGATCTTCTGTGTTACAGAGAGAACTGAGAGAAGATCTGGAGTACAGCTGATGACTCCTTGAAAAAGCTGTAGACTTGATGTATAGAATGCTGAAAGAAAAGGAGGAGGAATAGTTTTGGTGAAGCTCACTGGAATGGGCAAACCAAAAGTGAGATGAAAAGCGAGCCATACCCCTTGGGCTGATCTCAGCAATGGAGAGAAGGAGTACTGGAGGGGCCCCAGCAGCCCTGCTGAGCTCTGATCTCTGCCCCAGCTCCAAGTAGATCCTGATCAACACTTACATGTCCTTAACAGACATACGAACTCTAAACCCAATCAGCCACATGCAAATTTAATCAGAGGAGGAAGACCATAGCATCTGCCATACCAACATCTCTGTCCCTCTGGAATAGCCCAGGGCAGGTAGAGTACTTATTCAAGTTTCCAAAGTTATTGTTTTCTTGTATCTTCCTCTCCTTTGTACAACTTCCTGTTGATTAGTTCTGCCTAATAATTCTCTGATCTAGGGGAGGTTGTTTTGTTCTTAGTCATAGTTGGAATATTAAGAAATATTGCTCATTCTTGAGAACAAAAAATAGTTCAATCTCCTGTTCTTCCCTGGATGTGGCTTGCTCTGTTCCTCAAATTTTGTTAGGAGCGCAAACTATAAACACCTTTCCTCTGTATTTTTTGGCGTAGGGTACCAGTGGATTCAGCATCCTTCTTGTGCTGAGGAAACTGTCCTGGGGCTTGTGATTTTTTAATAATGTATGTGAATAGTTACTCATGTAAATATTCTACCTTAATTATTGGTGGGATTCCCATCCTCCTAATGTTATACCCAAGGCATCTTTCTCAGTTCTTTTCGTATTTATCACTCTGTATAATATATAGAGAGAACATACATATTTTCCACTGTCATTTTCCATCTGCATTAAACAACTCATCAAGTGTTGGTCAGCAAGGCAATAGAGACAAAAAAAGAACTGCTGTCTGTTGACAAATTTTTGCCTTCTTAGCAGAAACCTTCACTTGGTTTATGCTTTATTATTTCAATTAATTAGGCAGCCATATAACCCAAATATTAGTTAGCTTAAAATAATGTTGAGTTTATACGAGTCCCCAATTTTGCCTTAAAAAGTGAAGTATTCTGTCAGTGATTTTACAAGAGTAGACAAGCATGAAATTAATTTTATATATTAGCACTAGGAAAGCTTACAGCTTGCTAACATAGGTAGAAAATTTTACTAGAACTGTAATATAAGGCTGTGGGGATTTTCCCCCTTCAGCTAGGTGAATTTCTCCAGTAATTCAAACCTCTAATAACTTCTTTAAATAGGGTATCTAAATTTCCATACTGGGACTTCCTAATCTAATTCTGCTCTGCTGCCTTGTGTGTGCATAGCTGTGATATAGAATATATTTTTGTATACATAATAGTATCATGCATCTATATGGCTAGACTGGGGCCATGTTGGGAAGGTTAGACTCATTGAATTAGAGAAAGCTTGTTTTACAGTTCTGCTTAGACTGTGAAAATGGGGTTTGATAAACACAGGGGTGTTTGTCCACTATTCTCATGTATGGGCACAGGTTCTCCAGTAAATGAGCTGCCAGCACAGTAGAGCTTGGGATATTCTTCAGAAAGAGCTGATCCCACTCTTCCCATGGATACTCAGGGAAGAAGTTTGTAAGTCTGTGACTGATTTCTACCCACTGGAGGGCTGGATTCATTCTGGTACATCCGGGTGTGGCTGATCCAACTTCTTGCATAAACTGTTCAGCCGCCAGCAGCTGGAAATAGCTCCACCTGAAAAGCACCATGTCTTTAATATTTTTGTATTCTCAAATAATTCTTTATTTGTATGATTGCTTCCTTGCATGCATTCTAGTAAAAGCATTCTAGGAATTTGTTCTGCAGGTTGAAACCAGATTGCAACTTTATACCAGCACATATATCATGATTTTTTGGATGACATTGGTCTCTCAGCAATAAAACAAGCAGGCCTATTTTTAACAGTAGATCAAGAACTACTTGTACCTTTGAATATTTAATTACAGCACGTAAGGACTTGTGATAGGTCTAGGCATGGTACTACACGGCTTCTAACACAGTTGTATGAATTCTTTTTTTCATTTTCTATTGAAAAAATAACGTAAAAGAATCTTTTACTGCCTTTCAGTGTAAATTAGAGCTTTAAATTATGGAGCTGTCATTTGAATATGCTAATTATGCTATATTATTTTACAGACCATTAGACACGCCTATAAAAATGTGTCTTAAGTTCTAAGCCTTTTGATTAACTTGTTGACACCCTGTATTCTCCAGTACTTGCTCAAGTCTGGTAATTGGCATTCAAAGATGTAGCAGAATGCACCTGCCATTCTGACCACTGGTGACCTCCACTATGAATTAACTGAAAAATCCATGTCAGGCAGTTAATTGAATGAAGCTGTGAACTTGTAAATGGTAATGGTTATGATTAGTGTATAACATGCCATAACTGTAATGATGTAATCTTGGTCTCAAGAGACTTAGGGTTGAAGTCTTGGGGGTTTTATATGCCAAACTAAAGAGGGGGTAAATGACAAGAGGGAAGCTTGAAAGGGGAGAGAGGGAAAGGAATGCTTCTTCTCTTCTTTCCAAAGACTCTACAGATAAAAATATTTAATTGGATTTGAGAGGTTGGTGAACTTTTTATTCCCATCAGAGTGCTTCATCTGTCTTTAAGGTAGAAAGAACTGTCAGCAGCCCTTTCGTCTAGTCATGGAGAGGTATTTGTCACTTGTGGCTGGATGTGAGGAGCTGCATTAAAATGAGTGTGTTTTGTCGTCGTTTCGGGGGGCCAGAGAACATCCATGGCTCACTGGGGCACATGCTGTGCAAAGCATGTACGTGTGGACTGGCTTATATGCTACTTTTCTGTTGAATACTTTCATAGCCATTACAGTAACAAGATTAGTGATGCAAAGCTGCTCATGCTTTCTTTAGACTTTATTTTTCTGTATGCTAGTGACAAATATGACCTGAGCAGCCAGAAAAAGACATTTGGTAGGGATGATGTGGGTACATCTAAGCACACCCTGCATGCAAGGAGGAAGAGCTTTTGTAAACTGGATGGATCCTGCTGGGCTTTCAGCTTTGGAGCCCTTTTGTGAAATTTGCTTCTAACTCCATGCCCTGTCTATATGCTTGTTAGAATATGACATCTTACAAATATATTCTACAAGGCATGTTGCTAAACCAATAAATAAGAGAAATGAAGCCTTTCATGGCTGTTGCATCAGGCCAGTAACCAGCTTGCTCATGAGCTGAAATGCAAGGAATGCAAGGGAAAGCTCTGCAAAGTGCTGCCAGTCTAGTTTAAGCATAACACTGTCAATTTAGCAAGAGTTGTACTATTGAATCATAAAAAGTGTATTTCAGAAATCTGCATATTTATACTGAGATTAATTATGTAAATTATATTTAATATGAACGAATTAGGAGAACCAAATTTAACTAGAGTTTAGGAAGAGTAATGGAATAATAATCTAGCTATTAAAGGTGGTCAAAGATCTGCATCACAGGAGCTATATTAACCTTGCTAGTAATTTAGTGTGTCATAATGGAGTTAGACTTTCTCTTGTCAGTACATTTGTGACCTGGCTGTAATAAAACTCAGATTCTGCCAAGACAGAGTAAGACATAAGCATGTCAAGCATGTCTTCTTTGTGTAGTCCACGTGAGAGCTTCATGGGGTTTGTGTTAATGCATACAAGTACCCGTGTTTAGTAGCATGACTAGACTCTATACCTGTATGTTTACACAAAAATAGAAATTAATTCCTAGTTAATACAATGAATCCTCTCTCATGCATTATAGGAGCACAGAAAGGCTGCATTATTTTTACTCATTATCACTGGAGTAAGGGCGGAGTTATGCCTCTCTGGCAATGTTCCTCTGAGCTTTTTACTTTTTTTTTTAAGAGTCTGTCTTCTGCACGTCATATCATTATATGATTCTGAATAGTCTTTAGAGGTTTGCAATGTACCTTCTATCTAGCATGTCAAGCCAGACTGTATGAAATGTTTTTTCTCTAAACAATTTCATTATCCATTATTTGATCCAAAAAACGTAAGTCAGTATATGGTTTTCCATATTCCCACACTTTTGTTTTGCTCCTTTCTGTTGAAGTTATTGCTGTTCTACGAGGCCTTGGCACACCTTGTAATGCAAAACCCTAAATAAACAGCTCACTCTTCTGCCTTGTTTCTGAGTGAAATTACTGTAGTGCAGTTATATTGCATGTCTTTGAAACCTTCCTGGCAGATTTGATTGAAGCTGACACATGTTTTCACAATGGTTGGAAAAAGTCAGTTAATTCAGGTCTTGTGATGGTAAGAGGGCAGGTAGAAGAGACATTCTCTTAGCATTCCCTTAGAGGGAAAGATCACATGAAGCCTGTGTTAGGCATCAGAGAATCCATAAAAAGAAGAGATTTAGAGATCTCTAGACCTGGGAGATGCTTTAGTCTGAGTTCATGCTGTCTTGGACCTCCCAAATAATCTAATCTGTAGAAATCCAGGCTGCCCTCTCTGCAGGTCCCAGAGCTTAGCAGTGGCTGGACACATTCTGAGAGTATCTAGGGGCCTGCAGTAGCAGAAGTGTGAAATTATGACAGAGCAGAAGCTGACTGTGTAGGAGCTCGGAAAGCTGTGTGCTATTCAAGATTGGGGGTAAAAGACCACAACCAAAGATAAAAAGATATTTAACAAAAACTGAGTACCCCAGACCAAACCTGAAAGCATGAGGGAATTTTTTGGCCCTCTAAAGCATGAGATTTGAATGATTTCTTGCAAAAAAAGATTCTGAGACCGAAGTGCAAATCTATGCAAGACTAACTCAGAGGCCAGAAGCTCTGTCACTTTTGGTCTGTGTAAAGCATGCATGTATATAAGTGTTCAATTTTAACACCATAAAAGTGTTAATCCATTACTTTTGTATATCCAGACAAATCTTTTGGCTTCTCTGCTTTATCAGCCAACATGTCATGGTTAGTTATTGGTTAACAATTATGTTATGTTAACCATAACAATTAGTTATGGTTAACAGTTGTTCTAATATTTAATTTTTACATTATTTAGGTACCTATAGAATAGCAAACATCGTAACTGTTAAATGCAGTGAGGCGACCTCTGGAGAATCCGAATCTCAATACTGGCTGTAAAACTAATGAAGGATTTTTCAGAGCCAGTGCCTTTGTCCTTGGGACAAATGTCTGTATTTGACAAAGTTCATTTTTGGTTTAATTTCCAGCACTGCACTAGAGCTTGAATCCTTGATCCTGATTCTGCCAAGCACTGAGCTCACTGTTCTTCTGCTGTTGTCATCGGTGAGAGCCGAGGGCACTCGCACCTGGCAGGAACTGGCACTTTGATGGCAAGCAGGGATATTGCAAAGCAGGATTAAAGTGCACTTGCTGACAGAGCTGTTTGAAGAAGCTTTCAGAGCACCTGCCCATGCTGTGCCTGACTCTAGACTTTGCTATCAGCCCCTCAACCTCATTAGCACCAAATTCATTCTCAAAATTAAATAAATAAGAGTCTGTGACAGCACTATTTGTTTCCTGCAGCATGCCTAAGATATTCCCAAATAATAAAGTATAACATCTTGCTGTTCTTTCTCCCAAGGGCAAGTTAAGGAATAGAGCAGTTCTGGACGCTTTGCCCCAGAACAAAAGAGAAAGGGTAAAACATTAAAGATGCCTGAAGTTTCTTTAGTTTTCACTGAAACATTGTTTGTGTTTTTTTCCCCGAAACAAGAAAGCAGACAGAAAACAAAGTAAAATTCATGGATTGAGGGTTTTCTTGTCCTGAGAGTCTTTTGCCTTCGCTATATTTTGGTGGTGACTATTATCATATTAAATCAAAATGGGAGAACAATGCATCCTGTATCATTGGAATTGCTTCCTGCCCTTTGGACTTATCTTTCAATAAAAAATTATTTCTTTGCACTTGCAGTGAATTCAGATTTCTAGAGGCAGAGAACATTGACAAGGTAATTGGCTTTCTATAAAAACTTTCAAGATTGAGAAGAAACCTTGCCATAATAAATAAAACTGTGAGCAGAAAAGAAATGGAGGAAAAAGGAAACATGAAAAACTGAAAAACAAGTACTTTTAAAAAGTCTCCACTTTCCTGTAATGATGAATTCCATTCATTTTGAATTAAAATTTCATATGCACAATATTTTTGGTAAAAGGCTACCTGAAGACTTTTTTTTCATTTTTTGTATAACAGGGAGCCTATTCCACTGACAACACAGAAACAGCAGTACTTTGGTATGTTTTATTTGTTACGATCAACCTTTGCAAGAATGTTGGTTACTTTCCAAATTAACTTTACTATTCACTAGTAGCTTTTCTACCCTGGCAAGAACTTGTGCTCTCTTTGCCCTAGAACATCACACAGCCCCTTTCCATAGAACTATACTAGATTTGATTCCTACCCCAAAATCCAAAGATCTGCTGAATTCATAACCAATTTGTTGCCATTATTTGAGCATTATCCATGTAATTTTGATAATGCAACAATGAAAAAATAGAAATATATAGATCAGGGAGGGATACATGAGGAAAACTCCAGATGTAATAAAATTTATGTTACATATATTAATAGTGTCTTAATTTACTGAGGTTTGGGGATTTTTTTATTTCACCTACAAAACTATATGGAGAAAAAGATGGTTGTTTGTTTCATTACATTTCTGACGTTTCTGGTGTGTGTGTGTCCACTGTATGGCTTGGCAGCTTCTGCAACATCACTGGATAACCGCTAGAATCAATTTAAATCAAATTACATGCATAAATCTAATTATCTTCTATTGTTTATAGAAGCAAGCCCTGAGGGATTTAACATACAGGAAAGCAAAGTGTGAAAAATAAAGTTTGAAGGGGGTGGTTCTGTTCCACTGCCCCTCAGCTTTTCAAAACTACAGGAAATTTTAAAAAAAAAAAAAAACAAACAAACTCTGCATTTCACAAAGTAAATCCTAACATCAGGCTTCTCATTGGTTCTTTTTATTTATTTTGTGCTGCAAGGCAACTCGGACTAAAAATTGCTCATTCTTGAGTGGAACATTTAATATTTTAATCAGAAAAATAACATAGTTTTGGTTTCCCCCTTCCATCTTTGTTCTTCTTTGCCAAATATTTATTAAGAAACAAAACTGAAATTTTAAGTTTGATTTCATTAGTTCCTCTTTTAAAGACAGTTTTGTCACAATTTTCTCTGGTTAGAGATTTTCGCAATATCATTCTTTTCCTCATTCTGTTTTTCACTGATGTATATAGTTTCAAATTCTGTAATAATTTAAGAACATCTTGGGGATTGTCTTCTAATAGTGTAAATCAGAAGTAAATCAACTGAAGTTAATTTAAAACAGATGCAATGGGCTTGAAAATCAAATCTTCTTGTCTACTGTATTATGTTTTAAACAAAGTTGTTGTTCTTGTTTTCAAGTACATGTGTTTATTTCATGTTTTCTCTGTGTTGATTAGATCTCTCTGGATGGCTAAGACAAGCCTGCTCACGTTAACCAGGAGTGGTGCCTCTGAGCTCAACTGATAGGAAGTGTTTTCCAGACTTGCTGAATGCTGCAAACCTTTTACCAGCACATGGCTGTCTGCTACAAGACACAACAGTTTTTCGACAGAATTGCATTTCTAATTTATAATAGCTAATTAATAAGTTCAGATCTTAAAATACCATAAACTCTAAGGTTTATATGCTATTCTCTTGTTGGTTTTTTGGTTTTGGGTTTTTTTTGGGGGTGGGGGATTTGGGGAGTGTTGTGCTGGAACACCACACCGTTAATGTTTTGATGACCTGTCCTGTAAAATACACTGCTTGCTCTTCAGAGATTGTTTTGCTCCTTAACAACCTTTGAACTTCTTTCTTCTTAGGCAGGCTGGTGTGTACTGCTATAAATTACAGTTCTCATAAGCTGTGCTATTCATCTTTTTAAGAGAGGAATACTTGACACAGAACTCTAACATACAAACCTTAAAAGGGGTACAGTAATTGCATTATTTTCTTTCTTGCTGCTTAGTGGAGTAGGTGGGAGACTGACACAAGGAAGACAAGAAAGAGGTGGTCAGCTGCTTCGGACATGATCTCTCATTTTGAGAGATCTCTGAACTTTGCCATTCACTCTTCCATGATATAAACAAACTTTTATTGTTCTTAAATACTTAGGTAGCTGTTAACAAAAATTAAATAAGTCATTGCTCAAAAAATGTCTGTAATGCTTCTAGCAAGGCTTTATCTTTATGACACTAACGATAATCCCTTGTGTAATTAACTGTAGAGTGGTTATGCATGCAGTATGCAGTCCATGACAAGCCTCATAGAAAATACATCAGTATTAGCCACAGGTGAATTCATTTAGAAAGATTAATGACTGCACCTGAATTTTAATGTCTGAAAAGGGATGGAACACTGAATCCTTAATTAAAAAGTTGAATGACTGGTATGGTTTGTTTAACATCGCAAATTTCACCGGGAGATTTTTATATTCAAAGGAAGTCTGCAAAGGAAAACTTTCGTTAGAAAGTGGTGAAGTAAGGGTGAAAAGCAAAAATGTTTTATGTGCTTTATGTAAATTGATACATGGATCAGTACCTTTGATATGGATCAAATGAAGTATAATTATGGCTCTTCTCTGTTTACAGTGAATATGGGGCAAAGAATTCTTAAGAAATGCAAGGCAGTGCTATACTCCTACTGATATAAAGTTAGATGAGAAGAGCAGAAAAATTGACGAGTGATCTTATTCTTTCCTTAATGAGATGGTTTCCTCTTCATTATTATTTTACAAAGTTTTTAATGAAGAGAAAGTAACCTTGAAAAACACTGTTACAATCCCATTCCCAGAAGATGCTTAACTCACCTTTCTCAAACTCAGCTTTCAATTACAAAGTTAGTTAAAAGTAATTCAGAGACTCACCATTATCAATGAAAACAGTGCCTTTCAAAAATTTCATGCATTTTAATATTTAATAAAAAGAGAGGGTAGATTTTGAGAGGAATAAATAATTAAAGTAGAATTCTCATACCTGTTCAGAAATGCTAACATAAGGGACATCTGAATGTACTGTTGCGATGCTGCCTAAAATACATCTTTAAAAACCCTCTGCTGACTCCTTTCAGTTACTCTTAATCATGGGAAATGTATTCTAAAAACTGGAGCCCTGGTAGAGCTTATTTGAACAGCAAAATGGATCACTTTTCAAAAGCAAGACTGTGACGTTTATCTACTGACCTTAATAGACACTGAAGGTCAATTGTTTTGCTGTCTTATTTCTAACAAATGACAGTCACCCAAACTTTATTTTTAATGAGATCTCCTTCTCTTTTACTGTAGTACCAGACTCCAGGAAAACAAGTTTCTAAGCAAAAACAAGAACACTAGTTCAATCAAAGATTGTCTTCCTAATAACCTAATTATATTTCCCATTGCTCACTTTTTATTCTCTTGGAAAAGGAATATAGCCTGAAAACTTTCAAATGAGAGAGAGAAGAAAAAAAAGGGAAATCACAAATCAAGGAAATGATAAATCAGTGATTTATCCTGGGAAGTGTCTGTGACTACTACTCAGCACTGCAGTAAAGCAGATTTCGATGCTCTTTAGCTGCAGCTCGGTACCTGCTGTACTGCTTTTGCTGCCAAGCAGAAACATGGCTTTATTCCTGACCACTTTCCAAGGAAGCATATTTTTAATAAAATGTCATTAAAAAAAATATGTCCCTTCTTGTAAAGCTTGAAGGAAAGGAGGAGGCATTTGAAAAGCTGCACAGAGGGTGTGTGCACATGTGTTCTCTGTGTGTTAACACTTCCAGTTACTCATGTAGACTACTTGCAGTATTACCCCAAATACAGAAAACTAGAACATTATACACATATCACATACATATGTGTGTGGTCTTTATATATATATATATATATATATATATATATATATACAAAATGGTTTCCTTTTCAGGTATATCAGCTGTTTGAATGGTCAGATGGAGGGGAATAGGTATAATAAGCTACTACTAATATCTCTAGTTTAGTGCTCAGCTTGTTTATTCCTCCAGATTTCCACAGTCTCTACTGCAAAACAATCACTGGCATATGAACTGTAAATATTTTTGATACTCAAAGTTTAATTTCCTGGAATTAAACTCTGACATCAGGGATAAAAATAAAGCTGGAAAGGCCTGTTGAAACTTCAAGATCTCCTTGTCTTGATGAACTTGATTAATGCAACTCAGCAAAAATCAACTTCAGGATACATCTTTCAGTGAGTTAAATTAATAATTTTGTTAATACCCGTTAAAATCAGTTGCAAAAGGTGTTTTTAAATTTGTGGCAAGAAAACGCTAACTGACAGAAGCAGGTTCAGTCCTTGGCTATCCAAAATATTTTCCATAAAATATCAGCTGATTTGGGCAAATGACAAAAAGCATAGCAATTGTATTGAGCTCAGATATGTATCCAAATATTTCAATCAAATGTGTTTGGAACATGACCCAAAACAAATGGGATTCCTTTTGTTGATTTCAGTGGAAGTTGGACCATTATAGCCTAGATAAATAGAGATACCCAGCTCAGAAGATGTTGTTAAATATAAGTTCCCTATTTTTAGCTTTTCAGTTTTAAAGTGGGTGGTTGTTGTAAGAGATGGGACTAGAATAAGAGCTTGTCTCTTGATACGAATTGTAGACCACATACTTTCTTTGAATTCCCTGGGCAGTAAATTACTTTTGAAGCAAAAATTTACGGTGGGCAAGAAAATAAGCAAGATGAAAATTGATATGATACTAAAAGAATGGAATGTGAAAACTAAAAATAACAATTTCAAAGTTGTTGAATTTTGTCTTGGATAAGCATTTTGACATTTCTTATTTTATTTAGACTATTCATTTTCATTACTTTTCTGGGGAATCCATATGCCCAGGAGAAAACAAGCTCTTGGTAAACATTTACTGTATGCACTGTCTGATATGGTAGTTAAGGACTCCACATGCAGACACCTCCTAAGGACACAGGGACACATGTTTACACACATCCCACTTCTAAAAATCAAATATCTCTGCACCCTAAGGCTCTGCCTTCCTGAATGTTAGGAGGGGTAGATGTCTTCCTCCACGCTTTGAAAATTCTACAGAAATAGCTCAGAAATTTCCTAATAGTCTCAAAGGTTTATAATGTCCAGAAGGTGACCATCCTGTCCACTCAATGGAGGCAAAGGTAAGTGTAATCCCCTGCCCAGGAAACACAAGGAAAAACTCCCTAGTTTTCAAGGCAGACTTTCTATTAACTATAGCAGTGGTCTGGGTCTGCTGCAAAATGTTGATTCTTCTGTGAAAGTCACCCCTTATGGGGATCTTTTTTCTTAATATCACCCTTTTAACTCAACCTACTGTATTTTTAGACCAGAAATGCATTTAAGTTAGTATTCAGCTTAATAGTGGGAGAATTTCGGATTGCCACAGATCATTTTGTCCAGTAAAATAGTTAATGTGTAGGTGTTGCCTAAATATAACTGAAGTGATCCTTTGAGAGCAAAAAAGAAACAATTTTATGCAACTTCTATCAAATCTAGGAATCTAAAAAGTCTTGGACAGTCAGTGGCCTCAACAGGGCAGTGGATAACCTCCTCAGGATGGACTACAATTCCTGAGGCACACTGTGAACCCCCACATCTGCTGTCCTTTTGGCCAGTTTGTCCATAACCCAGACACACGAAATGCATTGGTGGATCAATCTGAACCACCTTCTGTCCTGAAAGATGAAAAATGATGCTTTTTTTTTGCCATAACAGAGCTCAGTAACATGTTTTGGCACTATCAGTGCAATGCAAACTGGTTTTAACACAATTTAGACTCGTGGCCACAGCTGTGGTATCTAAGGGGTGTATCTGAAGCAGTCCCGTTTCCCGAGGTAATCACTTGAACAATATATAACCTCAGAGAGAGAAGTCCCAGCTAAAAGCTATTTGAAAACAATGTAGCCCACAGGGCACCCCGAGATAAGCTGATTCCCCTTTCATTACTTCTTAACCATCCATTAAAAGCTAAGCACTCTATTCTGCCCCTGCTCGAACACCCCGAGGATCCTGCAGGTTCGTGTGAAGTGAATGAAAGGCACTACCCCAATCTGTCATTCAAACTACAATTACACATCCATCTTTAAGAACCCAGGGCAGAAAGAAAATATAAAACAGGGGGAAACAAGAGCTTACTGCGGAAGGTAGGAAACAAAGAACACATGGCCCATATAGGGATTTTACGTGTGTTTTCATTTCTGAAATGTTTTGTAGGCTTGGAAAAAAATTGGGTGCATAGGTTAAAGCAGTCCCTAGGCAACTTTAACTTGCACAACCAGCATTTACTGAGCTGATCACCATCCGTTATCACTGACCTTGGCAATACTACAAGAATCCTATATTCACACGGATAAATTCTGCTCTGCAACTTCACCAACTTATTAGGGATAAACAGGCTTTACTTCAGCATCTGGCATATGTGTGATCCATATCTATCTATTTTTCATTCAGCCTCCTCTTTCCACCTCTCTTTGGACAGTGATTGCTTCTCCTCCATTTCTCCTGCTGTGTGCTATGTAAGTAAGTTTTCAAGAGATCAGTTTATTCAACAGAGAAAGCTGACAGTGAATAATATCCAAAAGAGTGTAAGCTTATGTTACCCCAATTAGTCATGAAGAAGTATGTAGAAAAATAAGAAATGCAAGGGACCTAACTAGGACTGGATAAAAGTCCTTTTGTTTGGGCGAAACTGTACAGAAGATACTGTTACCCACTTTATATTGTTTTTTACTTGAAAATTGTTGGAGAAAAAAAACTGAGTGACTGATACCAAAGTGCTTTTTAAGCACCTTGTTACATTTATATTTTAGTTCAGAACCTAAAGTCATAGGTGGATTTTGTTATTATTGTGAAAAGTGTGGGAAAAAAGCCTTTGTGTATGTATAAAAATAATATAAGCTGATTAATACTCAGGATAAATAGCTGTGACTAGCACACTGACATTATATTAAAACCATCTCAGTATCATTCTTGGGCCAGACTGTACACTCGATATCAGAAAAGCTCATGGCTGGGTATTACTGAAAAATAAATTATACCTATAAATGGTGAGATTGAAGTAAGCATTTCCACAATAAAAATGCAATTCTTCAAAGATAAGTTACTCTTTAAGATCACATGGCTAAGAAGTGTTTAGGTTTTTCTTTTTTTAAGAGCTGTTTCAGATTTAATATTTCTTCTATAATAGAATGTCTGTGGAAAAGCCAAGAAGAGCACTTACTGCTAAGCCATTCCTCATATAGTTTCACTGTCTATTCTGTACCTTTTGTGTACCAGTAAAATTAATTGTCATTTTAGTAGAAATTGAGTACTGCAGACAATAAAGAGCAACATTAGAGCACAAAAAAAGTAAAGCATTATGTAAGTATTCATTATACTTGTGTATGTCCTGATTTCAAACATTGTGATAATTTCTTGACCAAGGCAGACTGCTGCACAGTCATACATTTTATGTGCCTAGCAAAGCTGGAGGTTTACAGTTTCCACATTTAGCTTTAATACTCTGGGATTGTGCAGTCGAGGAGTCGGACGAACTAACAACAATGCCTTTGTTTATATGGTGTTAAGGTGAAATAGCCCAGTGACAACTGTATTATTTCTTGCCTTTTCAGCTGTCCACACTTGTGCAGTAAGCTCAGTGTCCTGTCAGGTTTCATCATGTATCCTCTTCATTATCACGTTGTGTGAATCTGTATGGTTATAAAATAGAACAACTTTTATTTTTCATTTTTTCTAAGTTGAATTCTTCTTCACAGCAAAGATGCCATGGTTACCATGTCAATCGGGCATGAGTAATCAAGTCCATAATAAGGGATCTCAGGTATGTTTGGTATTTGTCTGGAAGATTAAAGCTTTAAAAGTTAATACCACCAGAACCATTGAGGAAAACAGCTGCAATATGGAACCTGGTATTTTTTATGTTTTTACTTTTTTTTAAGGCTCAAGAGGAATGCATAAGGCAATGTTTGTTACTTAAAAAATGTTGGTAGATTTGATTGTCTCTCGTGTACACACATTTTTATTATCCATCAGAAAATTCCCTTTGAAAACATGATAGCGGGAGTCTGGAGCTGTTGATCAGGCCTATCTGAGCACACCACCAGGTTTCCTGTTTGTACACTGTGTTTGTCACTGCGATGTGGGACCCGTTCTATTTGCAATCTTCATCGTCTACATTTTCTTTGAAAAGCTGTTAGCAGCACAACACAGTCCCGGAGCTTGGCTCGTGTTTGTTTTCATCAGAATGCAATAATCCATTCTCACAGGATGGCTGTGTGAGCCACGAAAGTGTAAATGCCATTCTTGCCTACGCTCTCCGCGCAGGTGCTGAACCAGCTCTTTCTCCTCTGAAAGAGCCATGAATCTGCTAGTTGTCAGCAATCCGAGATTTAGACACTAACTTTTCCCCTTGTGCTGCAGTGCATTGATCTCTTTTATCCTAATTTCTGTTTGTTTGTTGTTCGGTTCACTGTCTCTGAGTAAGCTAATCTGTTTAGACTTTTATGTATACACACGGCTCTGGTTTAGGCTTGTGTTTGCTTTAGGGTGGTAAAAGTACAAGAGTGCTCGAGGTGTCTGTTACACAGGGCAGGCTCCCTCTATGCACACACCCCCAGGGATACTGGAAACCCTTCATGATTGCAGGTTCACTATTTGGGATTTTTCCCTTGATATCCAGATTTGATAAAGTAGTATTTAAAAAAACCCAAAAAACCAAAAAGATAAAATATTAGTAACGTGGACATCATAGTCAGTTGGATTTCTCTTTGTAGGATACCAAGAGGCCCCAAATCATCCCCTGTCCCTCCTTGTGGGTCACTGCCTTACTCCTAACTGCTCCACAATGCGCATTTTGATCCTCTGCCATCTGTGTCGGTACTCATTATTCCAGAGGTATAAAATAGAAACAAAGAACAGAGAACAAGTAAATAAACAGAATAGAGTGAATCCCTCAAACCAATATGGAAAAAAAAATTGCTAATAATTGCTAGCAAATTGATGGTAATTGCTAAAACTCGTAGCAATTTGTTTGCTTTACATAAACAAATTACTAAAATATGTTGCTGTGACTTACAGGTCCCCATTTCATCTCACTCACTAAATGGTTACTGCTCCACACTTTAAAACACTGTTTATACACAATTCAGTAACAACCTCAGTGTACGACAAACTCACATTAGCATCTCTAACTCGGTGTCTGGAGCATTCACACTCCCAGAAGGTCTGTCTGGAAGGCCTCTAACATCAATGAGAATTTTCCCATTGCTTTCAATATGCTTACTGTGAATCCCAAAGTGAAAATTAGCTTGTGGGGAGCTGGATACTGAGCAGGCTGGTGCACACAAGTAGGAAGTGCCAGACTGCAAATTTCTGGGGAATGTTTTTGCTTGTGAGCCAGACTGATGGGTTTGGTGTGAAACTTCTGCCTTTGGTTTCCTTAACAGCCTCTCATGCATTTGGAGCTCCCCAGCATTTAGCAGCAGTGACAGCGAAGGCCTGACCTCCACTCTAGCGCTTCGGCTGCCACAATATCGCTTCACCCCACACAAGCGAATTCTAAATTTAAAAAAACAACCCTAATGGTTCTTTCATGCACTTCAGTAAGCAGTTTTTCTTTTAAATGTGTAACATATGCTATGTCTATGTATTTTCTTCTCCTTCACTGCCCTCTCTCTCCTCTCCATTCCCTAAGACAAGGGAATTTTAAACAATTTTTCCTCTGCTGTGCATGGGAACACCATTCAAACCTGTACTGCGTCAGTCAAAGCCCATCACTCTGCAGTCAGGAATATCAGCTTAATCCTGCTACAAAGTCCTGATTTTTTTAAAATCTGAGAACTGAGGTTGTCAGCCAACAAACAGCATCAAATTCCTTGTTCTGCATGTTGAATGATGAAATGTCTATACTTTATTTCTTTTTCTGGTTTCTAATTTCCCAGAAGTTCATATGCTTCTGTGATGGGAACTTCAAAAACTTTCATTAATTATTAGTAGCTCTGGTCAGAGAAATTTAGGTGGAATCATATTCATCCCTGGAACATTCAGGTCTGTTACCACAGTGCAAGGTCAGTTCTAATTTTGTCAAAATTAACTCTCCAAGAGAGGCTGGAATACATTTCTGCCAATATTACAACACTCGAATGTTAACAGTTTTATTTCAAACTTTTTTATGTTTGTGGTTATTAATGTATGATTTCTATGATAAATGATAAGGATAACGTTTATTATAATAAATTTTAAAAGATAAAAGTAATTTTTACCTGTAAGTTAATTTCAGAACACTCAAGTTTTAATTTCTTGTCTCTTTCTAAATTGAAAATGTTTTTATAAGACAAAATGTTCCCCTGTGATCCAGGAAACTCCAGTATATAACACCCTAATACACAGCTCAATGAAATGTCTTGTACAGGCTGCCATGGATGTTCATCATTTGTCTGATATTTCCTATTTGACCTAACATAAAGGTAGAAATATTCTGGAAATAATGAACTTGTAGAATGCATTTGCAGTTAAGAGGTTTTTTTAATGTGTGTTATACAGTATATTGTGGATCATAAAACGAGTGCAAATCAAACCAATTAGTTGAGTCTAAATGAAGAACAAAGTCAAATGCCTTTTGCTACAAAACCCAGGTAGCCACCAAACACATTTAGAGATCCTAAAATACCCCGAAGCTCTCAGCACTTCTCAACCTTACCTATTTTGCAGTCTGATTTTTTAAATTAAATATTCCAGTACAAAAATGTAAATACACACACAAGAACACATTCACACACTACAAACACTAAATCTTACATGCAGTGAATGTTAAATGACATATATCTCTTAATAAAAATTGTGAAAAAATAGTTCATATTTATCATTCAAAATAGAAAATAAAACAAAATATAGAAGAAATATACAATTCAAAAACATGTAGTGGAATTTTCAGGAAATCAGTTTCTTTCTTTGGAATGCATAGGTAACTTCTCCTGTCTTTCTCAGCTTGCTTTTTAGTATCCTGTGGGCTGCACTCTCTAACTTGATGCAAATTGCTTTTAAATACAGGCTCCTAATAATGACAGGGTTTTCCACATCCCTCAACTGAAAATTCATGCAAACATTAGTTATTAATTCAATAAATGTGGGGCCTGCAAATCAGCACAAGCCTCATCTCCTCTCTCCTGCACATTGACCCCTCTCAGAACTAACTGTAGTGAATTCTACTGCTCCAGATTAAAATTTAAAAATTAAAATCTTGAAAATAACAGCCCTTTCTGCAGTTTCAATGGGGGCCCAATTCAAAACTCAGGTTCTTCTTTGTGGCTGACATCACTGGCTTGAGTGAGCCTCCTTGAAAAGCTTTGTGCTGTCCTCTGCTAAGTGTTCTTTGGCACATAGAAAGCAAATGGTGAGAAACAAAGGTAAAATCTGTTTGCACTTTTTTTTTTGGTTGTTGTTTAATGGAAGTAATTATAGCTGTTTGCTAATTCCTCTGAGAGGATCAGATTCTGCTCTCTAAAGGCAGTATAAGTCCACTGAAACTATGTGGATTATTCTGAATTCATTCCAGGTAAGTGCCAGAAGAATTTGTCCCCTTGGACTACAAAGACACAATGTTAAATGTATTAAACAGGAAATCAGAACTCCAAAAGACAAAGAGTTAATTAGTACACAGCTGAATGTATAAACTAAATAAATTATCCAGGACATATTGTGCCCAAAGTAGTGGTGCCAAGCGAAGCTATTTTGAAAAGCTGTCAGATGGAGGCATTCGGTGGTTTGCATAGCAGATAGAGACTGCTGAAAGCCTCCCTCGAGCCTGACACCATTGATGCTGTATAACCTTAATTGCCATCTGATTCCAAACCCTTCTCTCTCTTTTGCTGTTGGCAGTCACGTCCACCTGAGAGTGGACAAAACTCCAGATGTAGTAACTTACAGCTGTAACCTCCCTCCTTGAACTGATACGTGACAGGAATGCTTAATATTGAAATTGCTTGGAAAGATTAAAATAGCACTTGTCATCTCTCTTCAGAAAAAGAAAATAAACCTGATTTTCCAAGCCGAACAAGACTGAGTATAATTACGTGACAAAGCGAATACCAGACACACAGTACCAAAGCAAAGTGTCTAAAACATAAAAGCCAACCAAAACATCCAAGTCTGTCTACTTTTCTCCTCATTTCTGCTGAAACAGTTGACACGTATGCATAACCAACCACACTTGGCACATCTGCATTCAGAGGCCAATTGTCTCCCTCAAAATAATCCTGATACTAATTGTGAGAATGATCAAGTCAGCTAAGGCATACATACCAAAGTCATGAGTCAGCAGAAAATGCATCCAGCTGTTCTGCCCTTGACAGAGTCCTGGGGCTTACACAATGCAAAGTTCCATCTTCTTTTTTCTTCTTTTTATTTTCCTCAAGAACCATTGGTCACAGTTTCATTTTGTCCTTCTGATCATTAACTTCAAGGATAAGAAGAATGATTTCACCAGAACATCTCAAAAGAATTACAGTCTTGAGTTAAGTTCAGTGACTCCTAGTCTTTGTACCACTCTCAGCTGTGAAAATGATCCTTTTCTGCTCACCTCTGTGCTGCCAGTGTCTCTCTGCTCTATTTCTCCCAACTCCTGCCCTTTTACCAATGCTTTCACATTATGTTGCCTAAAATCTTTAGACTTTCTTGTGCTTCCTTTACTCTTTGAAGAAAACACAATGGAAGGAGGAAGAAGATAGGGTATGGTCAGGAACCTTAGATATTCAAAAGATGCTTTTGAAAAATTTCTTTTTCAGGGTTCATATTTTCTATTATGTACTTCGAATTATATTAACAAAAAAATTTTGATAAGTTGCTATTACTTTCTGTAAGCACTACAAAACCAGATCTGTACGTATCTCTTTCCCTTTATTTTTTTTATAAAATAAATTAATTATTACCATGTTTTGCATTGTTTTTAAATGTTAATGCAATTCATAGCCAATAGCCTTTTGTTAACTGCAAATCAGTTTATGATGCAGTATTTCTTGTGTAAATTGATGTTTTCACTGTACTATTATCCCTGGTTCTGGCACTCACTGAAAGGAAACTCCATCTGCAGATGTCTTATTTACATCTGATGACAATATATATACCACTACTAACATATAGGCTGGATTCTTAGGTGCTGTAAATTGAATTACCTCTCTTGAAGCACCAGAGCATTAGAACCATTCATTTATTTTAACAAGCATATAATCAATTTATTCATTTCCCTATTCATGGTCAGTTAGGTATTTCTGTTTTCCCAGCAAATTAGGATATCAAACATAAGATGCACACTTTCTGTGGCCTTCTTTCCATGAATTTCTCTACATATAAAGAGAGTGTTTTTTCTGAAAGGACGTGCTTTTTCTGTGAGTTCACAGGGATAAAACAGGCCTTTTCATAGTGTTATCAAAATCAGATGAGTTCAGGAAGAGGAAATGTCCTTTCTCATACTGAGGACTTGACAGAGAGAAAATTGGTGGTTTTCCATAAGTGAGGTGCTTGATTGAAGTCAGATAGTTACTTAGGTCTCATTACGTGTGGTTAATTTGGCTGAGAATAGACACAATCAAACCAGACATCAATGTCTTAAAAGCCACTCATGGGATAAACAACAGCTTCTTTCTTTAAGCCACTTAATTTTTTGCCATCAAATTAATATTTTATTATTCCTTAGAGCCCCTGACATGGTCTTTATGGTTTTAATATGTGCAGCACACCATATACACAAATTCTAAATAGTGTCTTGCAAGTCCATTGAGAAAAGGTGCTGGAAATAAATATTTTAGTTTCCAGCAGAAGTAATTAAGTGTGTAGAATGTTGTAATAGTTTATTTTAAGTGAAACTGAGCAAGAGAATAAAAGTATAAATAAATACAATTTCTGGATTGCTTGTCTATAACATTGGTTTCTCTTGTCATCTGTAAATATCTTGTTTGAAGCTGTTGATTGAGTATCCTGCTGGTAAGTATAAATTTTATAGCCTAAACCATCCCATATTTCATACAAAAGACTTCATAAAGGAGACAGATTTATAATTTTTTTTCACTGATCTCAAAATTATCAATTACTTTTCATATAAATTTTTGCATCATTTACTGAGAAGGTATTCATGGCTTTATAGACCCTTTCTTTTTTCATCAGTCATTCAGAAGTAAAAGATTTATGAAGTCAAATGTTTTTTATCATGCTCTGATTCATACAAGCATGCTGGTTAAAATTGGTGATGCTTCAGACAAAATAAATGTTCACAGTAATGAATTTATACTTTTTAATAATGCAGAAGAGGTGAATTAAGAAATAGGGCGGCATGAATACATAGAAAAAGGCAGATTAATGTGGGCTAACATTTTCAAAAAGGACTTTCATGAATTAATTATACTTTCTCATTTGTTTAATACCTAGGTATTTTTTCTGGATTATTGTAAGTATTGGGGAAAAAAAACAACTCCTGCCACATTTCGAGCCATGACTACATTAAAAAAGCAGAAAGGTAATAAATTGTTTGTCAGAAATGGCTAGAACAGTTGTGGCTAGAACACGTCAATAATAACCCACAAAAGGAGACTTAAAATTCTTTCATATTTAATACAAATCAGGGACCACATAATTAGCAACTTGTAAACACTGTGGGATTAGAAATGCTCTTAACCTAAGTTTATGTACATTTTGGGAAGTTTTCTGCACAGCTCCCAAGGCGTGTGCACTGATATTGGTACACTGTGAAGGATTTAGTCAGGTGGGTTTTAATAACACTAATGGGATTCCTTTATGCCTCTGTAATATGTGTTTCTGTAATAATAAGCCTTTAACTGGAATTTACATGGGTCCATTGCTGTCTGGCTCCCAAGACATGTGCAAGGACTGTTCACAGCTTTGTACTAATATGTTTTACACAGATCATTTTACATTAATGTGGAAGTGTACATTTTTTACAGAACACATGACAGGTAGGCAGTATCGTTTCCTGTCAAAAATATACCACAAAAGGGCAGCTACCAGTCTTAGTGGTCATTAGCAAATACCTGGATTAAATTCCATATGGAGGAAATCTGATTATCGAGACAGCTTTCTACAAATGATGAGCAGACTGATTATAGAAAAGCACAGAGGATTACAGGAGAATGACCGTATCAGAGCAAAAAAGAGCAGAGTTAGAGAGCTTAATCTGAGCAGAGTGGAACAGGCCAACTGCAGCCAAGTAGGGTAGGATGGCTCCATTGGAGCATAACAAAGTAGGCCAATAGTTTTGGCAGTGGGAAAAGGAGCAGGAGCCAAGTCTATCAGGAGGAAAAGAAGAGCTGAGAACTGTTCCTTTGATGAGGAGTGGAATGAGCCAGCCTTTTTTAAAGAGAGGATCAGACCATACTCAGCAGAGAGGAGAATTGTATAGCAGGAGCACTTAAAAAGCCTGAAATCAATATTAGTTGATTGGAAAGAACTGTAAGTATTACGCCAGAAGAAGCAGCTTTAGTTTGGAAACAGAGTTGAAACCCATGAAGTACTCCACGTAAAATAGCTTGGCATGCAGGCAGACTGCTGAAGAGAAAGTGGGTGAAGGCACGGCACGGAGAGCTTGCGGAAATGTGTGCTGATCGATGCTGCAACATCTGTGATTCCACAAGTGTCTCTCGCTGTATTTGCTTTCTGCCCATATTTCTTCCCTCTACTCTGCCTTCCAATGGTACACAGAGAAGAGGAGCTAAGTAATCACAGAATTTTTGGGGAATGATTTTGACAGAAATGTAATCTAGTAATTCTCTCCATTCATTGCAAACTATGATGCAAAAGCAAAGTAGGGGATTGCAGCAACTGTTCAGTCACAGACAAATGGAACCAAGCAGTAAAAGTTTAAAGGACTTTTTCATGTATGTTAAAGCAAATATTTTCCATTTTATACCTCAGAAGTTTGCATTGAAGTAACAGTTAACTCTTTCCTTTGACCGCTGAATTGCAAATCTGGGACAAGAAGATTTCTCTTAATGGGTGTTGGAGAGATGCATCATGCTTCCTGTAAAAGAATAATGATCCATGTAATGATGGTCTTTGTGCTTTAGTTCAAATATCTTTTATTTCCCTTTTACTGCTCCTATGATGATCTTCAGGTTGGAAGACAACAAGCAGTTCATAAAGCCAGGATGAAGCACAGCCCAGAGCTGTCAGAGACATTTATGTTTGTCAATGTATGTGTATTGGTCATTGTGTCCAGAAGTCCACTGGAGTATCCTATCAATGAACTAGAAGTTGGAAACTTGGAGGTTAATTTTTTAAAAAATAAAAACATAATAATAATAATAATAATAATAATAATAATAATAATAATAATAATAATAATAATCTTATGTTAGTACAATCTGTTAATTTTTTATTTATTTATTTATTTAGCTTGCACTTTATTCTGGATAAAGAATTGCATTGCAAATCCCTCTGGAATGATAAATGGTGGATGTTTTCCTACTTCCTCCTCTCTCCAAGATCAGTCCATGGTTGTGGTAATGATTAATCCTTGAGTATTCATTAGCCTTTCTGTATAATCCTGATCTAGGAATGACAGTAAGGTGGATTCCTTAGAATAGAGTGATGTAATTCTCTGAGAAATTAGACACTAAGAGTTCCAGTACAATAATGTTACATTAAAGAGAGATAATCACAAGAAGAAAAAACCTTACAGTGTCACAGCATGCCTATGAAAGTCTCCGGGTTATAGAATCAAAGTTTTTTCTACAACGCCCTGTCCATGTCAAGCTTTAATAAGGCGTCTCATCATGACATTAGAAAAATCAGACTGAGTTTGCATTATTGTAGTAGCTTCAAGCCAGAATTGCAAATCCTGGTTGTGTCAGATAACACTAGTTTAAAAAAAAAAAAAAAAAAAGGTCTCTTTTAATTCTCTGGAGACTGTCTATTATAGGCAAATCACTTTCAAGAAATGAGCTACAATTTGTGGTAAATTAACATTCCTGAGAGGGGATAGTAGCTGAATTTCTGCCAGAGAGTGAAGCTGCCCTAGAGTCTTAGATGTGATGCTAGACTGGAGCATCCAAGCAACCATCTGATGAGGATTCATTTTGGCCCATCTGTAAACATAACAGAGAAGCCATAACAAAAGTCTCAGAAATTTATGTCTGGAAGCCTATATGAAAAAAACCCCAAAAACTTCCCTCAACTATGTACAGCAATTAGTAACATAAAAGATGCAAAAGAATTGAAATATCACTTAGTATAATGTTGAATAGAAAATAAGCAACCAGGGAGTAAAAGCAAGAAAGATGATAATATGTAGAATGCCCTTATGCTATCTCAATATAAGTCTAGCCTGAAAACTTTTCTATCTGCATCAACTATTCAGGTTTAACTTCCTCTTTCCCCATTTTATAAAGGACTTTGAACTGCCTGCTTGATGTTAAAAGCACTATATAAATTGAAACTCTATTATGCTTCAGAGCAGATAAAGATATTGCAAATGCAAGGAAGACTTTCAAATGAGACACACTACAGCTGGAAATGCAAACCACATTAATCCAAGAAGTTTTGGGGGTTTAGCTCTGCCAAAGGAAAAGAGAAGTCAAGGGTGACATTCTAAAGAATATAGGAAGGGATATGAAACAAAATCATCGAGGATGGTAAACTAGCTGAAAAACAAATGAAAGTACACACTGTCAGGCAAGTCCAAGAAACCAGGCAGAAAGCCAGCAAATATGGTTGCAATATTAAAAGAAGGCATGAAAATCATCAAGAAAATTATAGATATATTAAATGTCTGCATGTGGGGAGGGAAGGGGCAAAAGTTAGTGACACAGAGAGAGAGTTGTTGGATGGTGATATTTTACAGCACATGCAGAACACTTGGGGTTTGTCACAGTTCACACAGGGCAGTAATGAGGGCATCCTAAATATTAGATAAAATCTGGCTGTGTTGGACTCAATGTGAGTTTTGACATTGATTCTAACAGAGCCAAGATTTCCTTCATTAAGGGAGGACTTTAATACCCGCCTCAATGAAGTAGGAAAAAGAAATATTTCATTTTGTAGAGGGCAAACTTGGACTCCAGTAGACAAAAGGTCATATTCTTTAAAGCTTTGTTGCCTCTGTGAGGTCTAGGGACTTTGAATTTTAACAGCCATGTGTCTAGCCTGTAGAATAAGATCTCAAGACAAGATTTAAGCATTCAGCTTTTCACTACTATATTCAGGTGGAATTAGTTAGGTAACAAATCAAGAGCATTGTCTCGATTTGCTAAGCTAACAGGAGTAATCTTACACTACACATTGAAAAAAACTTGGGCTTCTCCAGACATGCCTAGTCAAAAAGCCCATTTAATGATTTGGGGTTTTTTAGCAAAAACTCTGTGAACAACTGAGAAATAACTGTCTAATTAGCTCAGGCATGGCACAGCACGAACACAGTCACACAACATTGTTTCAGATCAGAAGGTTCTCGTAGTTCACCAGAAGAAATGCCAGAGGACACATTCATCAGGTTCCAGTATATGGATGAGGAATACTTTAGGAAACACAAAGTAAAGAAATCTGTAACCCAACCCTTCAAATTCCAGGTGAGAGGGAAACGACTCCTAGTATGCCTTTGTTTGTACCCTTTGAATGAATTATGCGTGATTTTGTTCTCTCTAAAGAGATGTTGGAGGACTTGTTGAATGCATTTTAAACAATTATTGACACAAAAACTCTGAAATAAATACTGGGAGTACAACCTAGAATGCTTACCCCTTTTCACAGCTGAATGCCCTGCTAAAATTGAGAGCCATGTACTATCTTTCATTCTTCCTGCTGATGGAGCTACTCTTGCTTTATTTGCTGCTTTTATTATTTGTTATCACACAATATTATCAAGAAAGAAGGTGTATATTAATTACAGAAAGTCTGGTGACTCACTCACTGTGGTGATTATGGCTGTAAACCTCCTGATGTGTGGAAATGAACTGTTCCCTGGAACTTAAGTGCTTCCTTGTCTAGTTTTTGGTTTCTGATGGTGTTTAGAGAGATTTCCCATTTACCAGAGCTGTCCAAATAAAGTGTACAATGCATATCTGTATACACTTACAGATGTCCCAGGTAGGGGGGGAAAAAAAGGTGCCTTTTTGGCATATAAGACCAGTAATCATATGGGCATTTAAGGATTATTGGACCCCAAACCGTAACCAAGTCTCATTTTCAGTGAGTAAGGCATATACAAACATTCACTTTGCAACCGGTTGGAACATCAAAGTGCCCCAGCCCCCAGACTCTGTCTTCAGCCAGCTGGAAGCTCACCCTGCTCTCCCTAAACCAAGGATTACATAAGCACTCTATTTCATCCAAAATCACCAAAGCTTCGGCTGCTGAAACCTTAGCTAAAAACTCACCAAACTTTGCCTGAAAATGAAGGATCAGTAAGGAAATCTGTCCCATGACCTGAGCCGCGGCTGCAGGGCTGTAGTTGTAGCTGGATGCAGGAGGGATTTCTGTGCGTGCCTCGAACTTCTTGGACCTATTTCTACAAAATGTGCTTTTGATCTCCCAGATCTCCCAAAGTTTTTGATTAATGAACTAACGCTCCATCTTCCTTGCTGCTGGGACTTTCCTCACGACTATTTCTCCTGGAGTCTGGCAGTCTTTCCCTAGGCAGCTTGTGCATGAATTATTGCAATGTTCCTAATGCAGGGATCAACAAAACAGCCTGTCTTATTAAAAACAAGATTTTCAAAATTATTATTTATGTGTAGAGTTGCCTACTAAGATGTTTGTTTTAGTCAGGGTGTTTGTTATATTTCATATTCTCCATACTCTGTTTCCCTATCAGCCAGGGGCCTCACTTGGAATTTTGTAAGAAAGAAATTCAAATAGCAAGCAAAACTATGTATTCCAAATAATTTTTGAGTTGTTGACCAGCTACAGTTTTAAGGTTGAATATCCATACACCATTGAGACAGACTAGAGCAAATATCACTCTGGAACCAAAAATACTTTTTTTGTCTCCTACTGGAAAAAACTTAATTTTATTATTGGCCTAAGTTTCCGGCTTAGATTCATGTAAAATTAAGTTGGATGCATTTTTCCACATTTCTAATTGTTTCTTCACCTTTAACTACTATAATTAGAGCTGTATTACAGATGAGGGAGATAAAAAGGTTAAGTACTAATACATTAAATATAAAAAAACCCTGTTCAAAACACTTCTCAAATATGTAGAGCACAGGTTACATGAAAGTAATTGGTATAAAAGTTTTAATTATGTTAACACTGGCCAGGCTATATAATTCACCTTAAGCTGAACCATTCAAATCTTGCACTCTGAGTCTGACAGTGGGTGAGCGAGGGTCAATGCACATAGAACACACAAATAACCAGTCAATCAGCTGTATTCACCACGCAATTATGTAAGGTGTTTCATCATCTGCCTCCTTATAGCTCTGCTTGTGAGCCAAGCCTGGAAGATGCCCTCACCATCTGCATCCCAGCTGCACCCTGCCCTTGCCGTGCAGGGACCAAGGGCAACCTCCCCTCTCCAGGGCACTCTGAGGGTCTCTCCTTTTAAGAATGTCCCCAATTGCTGCCACAAAAGACAAAGAGAGAGATGCATAAAACTAGAATAATACATTATAAGGCTGATGATTATAATCAATGCTCAGTTCTCCTTAAAATCCAAGTTGTTGGATATAGAATTTGCTCATTTTCTCCTATAGATAGGCATATAGCTCCAATGTGCTAAAAGCTGAGAGGTATTATCATGGAAAATCAGCTAAAGAAAACAACATATTTTATTGTCATAAGCTCACAATATAACTCATAAAAGAATAACATCTTTAAACATAAGGGTCTGTGAAATGCATAAAGTAGCTGAAAGAAATGCTTTATTGGGAGGTCATAGCCATTCGTTGAATGGGTTATCAGATTAATACATCAAAGCAAGGCAAGTCTCCTGAGAACAAGATTTGGTTTTACTGATCCTAAAGCATCTATGCCATTAGGAAACAAAATCTGAAGGAAAAAAGTCCTGAGTGCACAGTACTTTTTATGTACAGGAATTGCTTCTCCATTGCCTTATATTCTCCTTTTTTTTCCCCCCTAATAAACGGCTCACAAGCAGTAGCTATATTAGATAACAGTGATTAGTCCTAAACAATTTTTTTAAGGGATCCATTAAAAACCTTTTTTGTAGCCCTTTTATTGTGGACTGTTTAGAGACTGCATCATGGAGAACTCTGAAGGTTATAAAGCCTGTATTCTAGGAAAATACATTCAAGCATGGGAATAATTTGAACATTGTGTATATAAGCAATCAGTCCTTCCAAGATCAAGCCACAGATTTGCACAATTAAGAATTTACCAGGGTCTATAAACTGGTATAGTCCTATAGTCGAACACAAATATTCTTTTTCAGTTTTGTCTAGTTTAGACTGAAAAGAATATGCTTAAAAATCATATATTTGAACAAAAAGACATTAAATTAGAATCTGTAATTGAAAAGCAGTATTATTAGAAAACAATGCAATAAATCTAAACCAAGCTTCATCTGAAGAAAAATTAAAAGGAAAAGAAGTATTTACAGATAAATTTGGACCTGACATGCAATAGGAAACACATGTTTATCACAGACTGAAAATGAGTTTTGTCTCATGTGGAAAGTATACAGCTGTCCTTGTCCTTGTCCTCTTCATCCCTTGCATCATGCAGCACTTTTTAGTGTGGATCAAGCATTTGAGAATTCCAAAATTCTCTAGAATTCCCTCTATTTCTTTATGCCTCCCAATTCCTCTAATTCAAGAAACAGTTGTGGAAGAACAGAGGACACATAACAGGCTTCAAGTAATGAAAATAATTAAATAAAGTATTAACATTTGCACTCCTTTATCAGTAGTTCCAAAATGAGATTGCAAATAAAGTTGCAGCCTAATTAAACCATATTCATGTTATCTTATCTATTTCTTCCCAAGTGTCCTAGACAGCTGTACCTTACAAAACAGATACCAGAGATGCCCAAAGAGTAATTTCTCATTAGGGAGGTACTATTAAGCATGCATCTTCTTGTATGTCATACAAAAAACCTTTAAAATGCAATTTTACAGCTCCTTTTGTAGCAAAGTACAAATAAGGTACTATAGAATAAAATGGTAAAACAGAATAAAAAATATGTTGCTTGTTCACTGCTAGCATGAGATATTTTTCCAACGACAAAAGCAAGGCAGTCCCACATGGAATGTTATTTTTTCTGTCTTATCATCTCTCAGTGAGATACCACAAGTCCCAGCATATTAGGGTTTCCCTTATCTTCCCACTCAAGTGGTCATGTGCCTATATCAGAGTCCCAAATTTCACTCTAAAACAGAAATGCTCTTGCACTCATTTTGGGGTGTGAATTGATTCATGACTCTTCACAGCTTGTGTTGCTGGTACAGTTTCTAACCTACTTTAATGTCATTATCTAATAACAATAAGGGATTTTGATAGCACAAGCAACAACTCAGAAGTGTAACTGGTTCACACAACAGAAATTTCCTAGGAAAAAAAGCTATATTTCAAGCACTTACCATGGCTGCTGTTTCAAAAACCTGTGACTAGCACCTTATTTCATCCCCAAACATGTCATTCTGACTCATTCATCAAAAGCACTTACTTCAGTCTCAGGCAGCTGCAAAACCATTTGAGGTTATCTTGCCAGAGAAGGAGCCTTCATATCCTGCTTGACTTAAAAAGCACCTTTGCTCTTTACATACCGGAAGGTAAATACACTATAAAAATGCCAAGGCCTACCACAGTTGAGATATTTGAGAGCCTCATGAAGAAAAGGCACACAGAGAACCTGAGTAGATGTTGCCCATGAACTTTTCAAAGAATGCAAGAACATAATTCTTGCGTCTCTGAGGTGAGCAAGTCATCAGCTCCCTCCTAATTCATTCCACTCTTAACAAGCTTATAGAGCAAACCACTACAGAGAAATGTGTGCTTTAAAGAGAGACCAACAGCAGCCCCACTGCCCAGCTGTGCTGTGAATCTTCTCGGGAGACAAGAGCTATGCACAGCCCTCCTCACGGCACAGTGCAGCATTTACTATTAACAGTAAGTGGCAATGGCAATAGAATTAAAAAATTCCCTTCATTTCTTTCACTTTGCAAAGCGAAGGATGAACAGATTTGAACAGTGTTCCTAGGGATACAGCAAATGCCTAGTCGTGCTCCAGAGATGGCACCTTCTTAGCAAATGTTATGTCCATGTTGAGATCTCTGTGTTCGTGAAGATAGGGGTTCCTACCAGAAACGAGAACAGATGCTTACATTTACCAGCATTAGCAGATGCCACTTTATTAAAGACAGCATCGGAATGAGCTCCCCGAGTTTGAATTTCATAAAGTTTGTTAAGGAAACATTTTTGAAAACAGAGAGAGAAACAGTGTTCTAATGATGTTCACATGTTTCCCCAAAGAATGAAAGCTGATATGTGCAGGCGTCGAAAGCATTACATTCTAATTTCATTACAGTGGGGGAAGGTACCTAGAAAAAGCACAAAAGTAAATGCTGTTGACCTCCCTGACAAGAGGCTGAAAAGGAACCTGCTCTGGGAAGCCAAGACTTTTTGCCTCTATAACAACTAGGTAGGTGATGGCTGTCTTGGAAAATTTATGGTATCATTTTATTTATAGCAGATGTCCTCTAAAAGCAAACAGTTTTGCTTTATGCTCCAGAAATCTAACGGATAATTGCACAATGTAATGTGGAGGCTCAGTAATGCTGCAAATATCAACATTATTTTCTAAAATGTATTATGAATGAAAAGAGAAAAAAATGTCCTGATACTGATCTAAGGCTTGAAGATAAAAGGTTAATCAAAACAAGACTTTTGCCTTTGCTTTCTAGAAACTTGTTGTTTTAAGGGGAAAAGGTAAAAGTTGAAACTTTGTATGGAGCCCACTAATTAAATTATCATTTACCCCAAACGAGTCGTGCAGTTCCAATAAAGATGATCAGATGCCAAAATAAGCCTTAAGTAGCACGAGTAGTTATGGTCACAGACCTATATAACCCAAGCGTTTATTTTGGATATGTAACTTTTTGTTCAAGCATAGTCCTACTTGCATCTCTTGCTCTACCTAAGTGAAACAAGTTCAAGTGATCAATTCCAATTTTTGTGGAACCCACATGATAAACTACTTGTTCACTTCAAGCTGTGGTGTTTTTTTTCCTGAGAAGGCATTGATGAGCTGCATCTTGCAGAAACTGCATCATCTCAAGCCAATTAAAAGAATCAAGAACAATTAAATCAGACATTGTAAGCCCATGGAAAAGTTTTACAAATAGAGAGGATGATTAAAGAGGAAGCGCCACCTTTCAATATCAAAACTTTAATTTCCCATGTTAAACTCTTTCCAGTTTCAAAGATAAAACTTGAAGCCCTTGGATGTGAACAAAACTGTTGTTGATGTGGTGTTTGCTTCCTTCATTTTTCCCCTAATTAGCAAAGTTGAAGGTGGAAATAAATGATTTTTTTTAAAGCAAAATAAAAATTGACAGAAACAATACTTCCGTGCATTTCCTGTTTATTATGCATGGTTTGCAAGAATGCATATTTCAAAAAGAAAGTCATTAAAGTAATTCTGCTGTTCTGTTTTGCAGGTCTTTGTGACAGTTTAAGCAATAAAATGGTTTAATCTCTCTGGATCCCAAAACCAGAAACCCTTGACAGGGACAGGAGATTGGCAGAATTCATAATAATATATTTTTACTTATGTCACATATTTGTAATTTCAAGGACATGATTCACAATGACCCTATTGTAATGTTGCATAGGCATTGTTCTACACTGATTTGCATTAATATCTACAGAAGAGTTTTCCTCTCCTAGTACTGCTTCAGAGGATATGCTTGTCATTAAAATTCTGGTCACAGATGTGGGTTAAAATATCTCTAACCTTTACAAATGTATTATGTGGCACTACTGACATAGCTTTTATTGCAGATAAAATCTATAACAAATCCTGTGTGTGACAGGAGAGGAACATGATTTTGTATTAAACTCAGATGATAGAGATGCATTCCTTGCTTGTACTTTTAAAATGCTTTGGATATAGTAACAATGAGTTAGGTTTTCTACTCCATTGCTGTTAGAAAGCCATTAAATCTATTCTTTTCTCTTTTTTTTTTCTGCTTTGGTACTTTAATAAATTCTTCTTAAACTGTCTTTCAGAAGAGGACATAAAAGAGTAGAAATATTTCAACTCACTTCCAATTTTGGTTGAATACATCAGAAGTAAACAAGAAATCAGTTTATTAGGATGGACTATGTAACATCCATCAATGAAAATCTTTTATAACCTACACTGAATACAGACCATGATCCTCTGCTGCTGCTTCCTAACTTCGATTCACATGTCTAAAAGACTTTCACATTAATATATTTATTTCCCAAGTACTTTGTCCACCCCAGGAACCAGGGTGCAAAACAGGGATACCGGAAGTGTATCTGACATGAAATCCTGTGCCAGGGCTCTTCACATCAGTCCAGATAGGTATGTGTGCCCTGGAAAAATGCTCACAAGGGGCAGGGAGTATTTCACCGAGATGCAGTCACATCTCTGGGTCTTTGATTCTCAAGCACTTCTCTGTCCTTATACAGACCCTAGAACCTTGGATATCCAGGAGCAGTCTAGGGCTGTGGAGTAAATCATTGCACATGCAGGGAGGAATAAACTCTGAAAAGTTTACACAATTGTCTGCAGATCCTTGGAGAAGCAGCCCTTAATGTCAGTAAAGATGATAGAGAGAAAATCACACAAAGTTTGGCTAATTAGGAATGCTCGAGGATGAAAGGGTGTGGGGAAGACAACTGAATAAAAACCAATGAAAAGATGACATGGGAAGTTACAGAATTACAGAACATAGAATGGGGTGAGGGGTGGGATTTGGCAGATTAAGTTAATACACTCTTGAATTTGAAAGTTCCCAATGTCTGCTTCCATACAGAAGGGAGGTATTTTGAAAAGGAGTTCTCAGTCTGTGGTGGATCAAAAATACACGTTGGTCAGCAGTGTCGTCCAGCGTGTACTGCTCACCTCTGCTGGCATGGGACAGGCTGTGCAGAGCGAGGAGAGAGCCCTCAGAACACAAGCAGAAAAAGTGACAGCAAGCACTCAAGCTTCTTTAACTGCTATGCTCTTACTTAACCCTTCCTTCCGTGCAGCAAGAATTTGCCACAGGAGCTGGGGACTGGATAAGGAAGTGGAAGAGCTGGGATCTGGCTCACACTGAGCTCCCATCTGCACCTCTCCGCTCTCTGCTGAGCGCCGGCACCGCTGAGGGCTAAGGAACGGGTCACAGGAACAGATGCTTTGGGCCCCATCAGTGGTACTCAGTTCTTCCCCTTGCCCTCTCACAGTTCATGTTGGCTTGTAAAGTCTGAAGTCAACTTCTGTTCCTAGCGAATCCCACGTAAGTATGTATATATTTTGACATTTTGATTTAGGCACAGCAGAATGTACACTCGGTGACTCATTTCCTCGTCTGAAAGAGTGTGAATTAAAATCAAGAACTCTCAAGTTATTTCAGTGTTTCAAATTATCTAATTGACAAGTTTTCAGCCCCACTCAGATCAATAATTTGGCCAGAGAACTGAAAACAAAATCTTCGTAAAATAAAGTATTTTACCAGTGATAGCAATGAAATGTTTCTTTTGAGAGTTGCAAGAATGTGAAGGGCTTCTTGATGGAAAGAGGATTATGTAGATAAAAGGTCCCCAACCCTACTCTTGAATTTTGTCTGCAATTCACTTAATAAGATTATGGGAACAGATACCATTTTGTTGTTGTTGTTTTTGTTTTAAATTTGTTTAATTTAGTCATGATCCTAAATCATTTCCAGAATTCTTCATGCAGTAAAGTAATTTGAGATTTGCAGAGAATACTCATTGAGGCCTTTTCTAAATACCAAATTTCCCTACCTGAGAGTGGGAATAATGATGTCAAATCTATTTTTGGAGAAAGTCTGATTTTGGGAAATTCCAAGGAAAGAGTAATATGAAAGATGTACATACATAATATTTGTAATAAAATACATTTCCAAGCAATCTATTTATTTAAACATACATAATATAATTATAAACCTTCTGATATTATTTCAAATTATATTTTAACTATTCATATACATTTAATATTAACACCAAAATCCTGATGAAAAACGCCCAAAAGGTTTCCAGTTAATGTTATTCACTTATTGTCAGGTTCTAACACCACTGACAGCAATTTCATAAAGATGTTAATGAATTTTACATGATATTCATAAGAACGAATGTCTTTCTCATCAAATAAGATGTACAGGATTCTGGCCAGAAAAGTGTAAGTGAGTTTGCAAAAATGTTAAGACATAGCACATTTCTGAGAGAACAATTTGCAGCGTGCATGGAAGAAAGCTGATAGCACTTGATTATATTGTAAATTACATAATCCTTCTCCATATACTGTACTTCTACTGAAAGAGGAGAGGGAATTTGCCTCGGTTTAATGCCTTTTTCAGGGGCACTGAACACAGATGGATACATTTGTATCAGTCTAAAATTCTGTGTCAAGGAAAATAGAAGTCACTATAAATAAAATTCCACGGTATTTCAGTTTTCACTCTCACTAACTGCTGGATAAAAAAGTCTTAAACAACTAAAATAAAAACTATTTTTATTTAATTTTGATTTTGTAGAAACAATTGCAGAAAAGTAGTGCTGAATTTCTATTTTTGGCAAAATAATAATTTTGTTTTCTAATTATAACAAATGTTTTTGTTCCATTTTCTAGTTGGTTTTCAGTAATCTGTTTCCTTTAAATGGAGTCTATAGCTGCAAGAGCAAATTCAGCCTGATTCAGATGTGTGACATACCATTGAAGTCAGCAGAGCTGCCTCTCTGTGACATGGATTTTTCTTTCCATCTCCCTGTGTGTCATACGCAGTCATGTCAGTGTGATTCAAGACAAATGAGCTCTCAACACAGGCCAGATTCTGCCAGGTACTGAGTGCCTGAAACTCAAACCAGCTTCAAAGGAGGCACTCATTACCTCCTGGCATATCTGGCTCAAAATACTGTATTTCCTTGTATTTCCCCATAATTACCCTAGGAAATACTTCGAATAGTACAAATATTGAGTTTAGCCAACTGCCAGAGCCAGCCTTAGTGGTCTTGGATAGATCTGTGACAAGTTGCATTTGGTTCATCTTTTGGGTTTTTGACAGCTTGTTCCCTTCTCTCCCTTCTCCACCACGCACATATAATGACTTTTTTGCATGCAATTGTGTGCTGTAAACCCAAAATGGGTTTTAGAGGGCTTTTGGAGGGTGAGATGTAGACTTATGCTGTGCACAAAGGCTTAGTCCTCATGTGTGCCTCTGTCTCCCAGGGGTTTTTGGGGCAGGTAAGATCTATAATCCCCAGCTCGCTTTCTTTTTGCAAAAGTGGAACCTGGCTGCCTCTAACTGTCATCAGCTTGCAGCAGTCCCTGTCATCATAGAGGAAAATGCCAGCAATAAACTTATGTCACCTGCTCCAGGAATTGAAGTGTTCCTCTCCTTTCCCAGCCGTCCCACAGCAGTCAATACTCGGGGCTGTGATTCCTCCAAGACCAAATTTTTAAAAACATTATGTACATCCAGTGGAAGTCTATAAGTTACTCGTGTTCCTGCACAGTAAGTTTTGGAGCTAAACCCACTACAGCAGCAAGGATCTGCTTTCAGCTCTGGGTAAGGGAGAGAAGGAGAGCTGGGTTGTTTCAGCCTGAGCCAGGACTGGCAGAGAAGAGAGCTCTGCTGGGCAGTTCCAGAGCTCGAAGCAGCACTGACACACAGCACAACTGAACCTGCCCTCAGCTTCTTTCTGCTGCTCAGTGCTGTCACAAACAGAACCTTTGACAAGCTGACCCAAAATAAACCAAACTATATTTGCAGTGACAAATATATCTAAGGGTTCTAGATGTGAACAAATGGACATAATCCTGCTTACCACTTCCCAGCTTTTTCCAAGGAGATGATTTGTCTGAATAAATCAGATCTGCTGAATAAAGTGCTGGTACTGTAATAAAACCATGAATATTAATAACAGGACAAAGCATACGACAAAGTGTCACGAGAGAGTGACACAGTAAGGAAAAGGTGGATAAGCTTTACACTCTTCATGGAGTAATTTCTTTGCATTACACAACCCAGTGGAAAAGGCTAAAGTGATTGCTTAAACTCAATCTTCAATATTGCTTCTCTGCAAAAATAAATGTGATGAATTAAAAAGTAAGACTTGCATGAAGAATAGGTTTGCCTGAATTCCTGAGCAAACAGAAAACTAGTCCAGAAAGATTTCTTTAAAGACCGATCAACTAATTTGTTTGACCTTATTAACTCTTCTGTAGCAATTTTGTTGATTTTTGCCCATCAGCCCCCTGCTTCAAATCAGCTTTGACACTTATAGGGAATACAGTTTGGTAGTATGCAAATCACTTTTAATGAAAAAGAGCTTCCTAAAAGCAGCCAGAGAACTGAAATATTTAATTCGTCCAGGTGCTGCCCAAACTGTTGTCATTTGCTTCTGAAGGGGAGGAGTTGGATTGCTAAACAAGTAGTGAGAGGAAATAATAAAAATACTTCAGGAAACAGGAATCCCTGGCAAAAACAAAAACAAAAACAAAAACCAGAACCAAACAAATACAAACAAAAAAAACCAAAACAAAAACACCACAAAAACCAACAAACAAACAAACAAAATAAACCCCCGCCAACCAAAAACAACAACAAAAAAACCTAGCCCACAACATTGCTAGATTTTCTATTCAAATCTGCTGGGATAAGATTCTCAAAGCATGTCAGCATAGACATCAAATTGTCACTAACTGTAGTGGTAAATAGGAATCAACATCCATTAGCTGCTTGTTAAAAAGATCCCAAAATAAATGTGTTCATCTTTGACACTGCAAACATAGCACTGCTCCTGATACTCAGCTGGAATAAAAGACCAAGGGTCCATTTAATTAATCCATCTTCTCTGGAAACTTGCTCTTGTTTCCTCACAGGTGGAACCTCAGTTCAAAGGTAAAATGGAAGGTTGGGGCCCAGCCTGCCTTAGGTGACCTGGATTGCTCTTTGAAGGAATGGCTCTTTCTCTCTCCTCTTTGACTATACCGATAGTTAGAAAGATGAGGCTCCTAGCATTGTGTTTAATTTAAATTTTTAATGTCAAGTTTTATTAATATGCTACAGGATTAGTAAGAAATTAAAATTATTACATTTTAAAAATATTTTTTTATTTACATCTTTGGCCTTAGCCCAATTAAATAAATGCTAGAATCACAGAATCAGAGAATGGTTTGGGTTGGAAGGGACATTAAAAGTCATCTAGTTCCAACCCCCTGCTGTGGACAGGAAAACCTTCCACTAGACCAGATTGCTCAAAGCTCCATTCATCCTGGCCTTGAACACTTCCAAGGATGTGGCATCCATAGCTTCTCTGGGCAGCTTCTCCCTGGAGCCTTCTCTTCCCAGGGCTGAACAGCCCCAACTCTCTCAGTCTGCATAAGAGAGCTGCTCCAGCCCCTGATCATCCTTGTGGCTTCCTCTGAACTCATTCTAGCAGGTCCATATCTTTATGCAGGGGACACCAGAGATGTTTAATTGTAATGCCTGTGGAGATGCAGTTTAACAATTAATTTTATGTACCGCATAGAGTTACACTGAAATTACTAAAACCAGAAAATAGGAAACTAAAGAATAGCCCTAAAACTTTCAGGAATCAAGGTATGAAATGGGAACATTCTCAGCTGAGTGGTATTTAATATACTTGATCATCATACCATTCCTGAAATTAAATAGCAAATCTCAAAATGGTGCTTGAAAACTGAACATTTCATATACTAAAATAGTACATTGGTAATTGGGGAGAGGACTGGAGATTGCTGTATGTTGTTGCTACAAATATTATTGTGTTCACTTGACTAATCTTCTGTTCTTCTGCACAGACCAAAGCTAACAGACTCTGTTGCAGGGGATGAAACAGGAAAAGAAACAACATGAACTAATGCCAGGAAAATACCAAAAATCTCCAAGTGAGTCAGCCACTGAGAACATCTATCTGTAGTATTAACAGATCTATTTTCTCAATTGCAAAGACAAAGGTCAGGCAGTGGTGAAGTCATTAGGCAGTCCTGAGCTGCAGAAAAGGCCCTGAGATGCCTGGAGGAGCGGACTTGGCGCTCCAGGGAGATGATTGGGCGTGCAGAGTTTGGAGCAGAGTGAAGAGATAAAAGGGCTCACAGGGGAGCGTGTGGAGGATGCCCTGATGCAGGTAAGGAGGCAAAGACCCAGGGAGGATGATTTAGGTTTCACTGCCACTGAAAAAGCATGAGGGAATTACCAGATATCCAGCTCACCCCTTGAATCATTCCAGCAATTAAAGGCAAAACCATTAATACATTTACAGAGAGAAGAGACACTTGATCTTTTATAGTGGCAATAGGCTCACTCTTTTGTCTCGTTTGATGACATTATATTCATAAGACACAAGTGGAAGAAGCCCCAAGTAACTCTGAAAATATAGCTCCACTTAAACAAAAATTCACTGTTCCCTTTCTTTCATAGAGTTTAGTAGATGTGATTTGTGGCACTTGGTCATTCCAAAAAAAAAAAAAAAAAGATGTGACAGAGTTGTATCAAATGTTATGCTGTGATATCAATCAATGTAATCAGATGTGATGACTACACGATTAAAGAACTCACTGGGAATTCTGATAAAGAATCTTGAATACTAGTAGATAACACTTCTAAAACAGAGGGCTTCTGAAATTTTTGCTAATCTTGGCAAAACAGAATCCCACATAAAACAAATCAAATGTCTTGGATTTTTTATTTTTCCTTTGTCAGTTCACACGCTGTTTCTTAATTTTTTTTTTTTTTTTGCTGAATTAATCTATATACATACAAGTTTTCACTTATATATCTAAAAAAGAAAAACTTCAGGCACTTTAGAAATTTAACTTAGCAGTTGTTGGAAGGACTAGCGGGCCCTCAGAGATAGGTAATATAGACAGAATAGATTTATGAAAAGAAAGCAAAATCTAAATTTTTTTTGTTTTAAAAAAAAATTTAAATGCACATTTACTTTCCATAGATTTTTATAATATTTGTTTTCAATTTGCTTTAAAAAGTATTGGAAAGTGGATACAAATATAATTATTAATAGAATAAACTTTCCCATATTGCATTTTTTTTTCTGTAATTATGATGTTCATGGGAGGACTTTTTACATACTTTTGTTTGGAAGTCTGCTATTATACCTTATTCTGTCACCTGGTATTTATGGTAGTTTTACTTTCCCTACGAGGTGTTCCTCAGAGTCCTTTTTGATGTTCAGAGAGTCACAAGGTATGAAACTGTTTCTCAGGGTTAGCATAATTATGCATTACATGGTGTCTATGTGAAAGCATTCTATCTTTAATATGGAGATATCCTGTGTTACTTTTATTTCATCTTTCTGTTCCTTTCTTGCTTTCCCTATTCCATACCTCATTTTCAACAATTTCTTAGTTTTACTAGATTATATTAAAAAAAACCTGTTGCTACTATTATTCCTGTTTAACTAATGAAATTTAATGCATCTCCTGTTTGGCAATTTCTTGTCTTAGTCTGGTTAAGAAATGTGTTTTGTTTCCTTCTGAGTAGGGCAACAGACTGGCACCAAGAAATGTGTTGAGGCCATTTATATGCAGATGATCTGCTGTCCTGCTTCTTTCACTAGGTGCCGTAAATTAGCATTCAAATTTTGCTATAATTTTGTCAGGTTTTTTTTTATTCATTTCATATGTATTTAATCCCACATCAGCCTCAGTTCGTCTGCAATATGTGCCATATTGTAGCAGCTTTTTGGCTGCCACCGATGATTTTCACATTCCTTTAGTGTGAGGTTTTAATTCTGCTAACACTTTTGTTAATGAAATACATTTCACTTAATGGAATTAAATGCATAGTCTGTCTATTGCTCATTACACTATCCAGGCTTAGAGTCTGGATTTAAATTTCACCCTTCTTCCATAAAGATTACCCACCACATTTTGGCCTAAAAGGCACTCTGTTCTTTGTACAAAGTGTGGGAAAGCTGTCATTACAAGTGAAATACCAGTAATTGTTTCAATGTTCTCTGAAATGTTTTATTTTATTCCTTTTTCTTCTGTTACTAAATATGTTTTAAATGCATTTTCCACCATTTCTTTAAGCAGGGTTTAGAAGGCTGAACTAGCAATTTGATCACCTACAGACATCACAGGTAAACCTCAAACTATCCACAACAACCATTTTTCCATTTTTAAAAAATATATTATGAAACTGCTTCAGAGATTATCTCTAAATTAAGAAAAAACATATATATCTACAAGAATACAGGAAAATTAAAGTCATAGCAGTGAAATAATTTCTCACTAGGCACCAACTTTCTTTTTTATGTATTGCACATTTTGTGAAAAATCCATGAAACATTTTTTTCAATTTAATTTTTGTTGAGATGCGGATCCTCAGTTTCTGAGTAATTATTCTGGGGGTGAATTCCACATGCATGACTGAATATCTCCCTAGAGGGTTAAATCTGAGCCTCCTCCAAGCTAAAAACTGAAGATTGGCTGCTGCTCAGACAGGTTGTTTCTGAGGTGATTAATTTTTGTCTGTTATGAAGATTTTGGTAAGAGTTTGGGTAAAAAGAGGAAAGCCTTTGGAAAATTCAGGTTTCTTCAGGTAGAATTCATTTCTAATTGAATTATTTTTTCTCTCAAACCTACAGAATTTGTGATTCTTTACAGAATAGTCCCTTTGGACTTATGACAGGTAGTAGGAAACCAGGGTATCTTCCTCCCAGGATTAAGAGAGTTTTGTTTCTTTATTTGTTCAAATTAGAAAAAGGACCTTTATTTTTTCTTTATTGTTTCTTCACTCTACAACTTCTGAATGAAAATTACATTCTTGTCCTCACCTTTGCTATTATCAGTGAGTTTATCTAAGCAGAACAGTGAATAAATTGCCCACAGTTACACACCTGAGATGGGAAAACAGGGTCCAAAACTCGCAGCCAGCTGCACCGCTGCTGCATCACATTTCTTCACCTCTACAAAAAGACCTACAAGGGATCAAAGGTTTCCTTAGAGCCTTCCTTGGCATCTACAACACTTTATCAAAAGTTCTCCAGTTCAACAAAGCAGCTTTTCTCAATGAAATTTCTTCAGCCAGAAAATCTCTGACTGGCTTGGCCTCCTTCAAAGGCTTCATTTAGAGGGTCACCAAGGATCTGATTTCCTTTACTTTTCTCCTCAGGAAACCAGATCATAGGCTCTTCTTTCTGGAATTAATCAGCTCTGCCAGAAGTACTTCAGGTAGAACCTTTTGATATTGATTATTTTGAATATTTGGGATTTAGTTACAGTTTGCATATGCATTTATGATAAGTAATGAGAAATTCAGCATCTCTTATTATATCTGAATGTGTTTGTTTGCTATTGATGTTCACATCTGTCTATATTGGGAATAGGAATAAACAAAAACAGCACCAACAGCAATCACATTGGTGTTTTTGCATATTAATCTGACTTTGTAGGTATTGAGTTATGTCTGCTGGACTTTCCTTTCTGGGATGCAGCAGATAATGTGATAGCCAGTTGTTAGAATGTATTTGGCTTTTCTGCTGTTATAATCATGATTGGTTCTTTTCTGCTTTTCCATTGTCTAATCAACAGAGAATTGTTAACAGGGTGTACAATTGCAGAGCAAGGATGTTCAGGGGGGATTTAAATAAATCAAAGGGCTCTCTTTTATAAGTGAATCAAAATCAAGCCTCTTGTAAAGTTAAAAAATGTTTTCTTGAATTTCTTTGTCCATTTTCTATAATCGTTTCTCCATCCTTCACACTCTCTGCCTGACTTGCTCTGTGATCTCAGTCATGGCTAAAAGTTAATATGCTTTTCTCTTTTGCTCCAGCAGTATTTTCCTGGTAAACTGCACTCTTGTCTTTTCCTGCTACATTATCTTGTACCCTTCTATGTTTCTTTCCTTTTTCTTAGTTATCTTGGATGGAGTGCCTAACAGATTCCATACTGGATGCTAAAATAATTGTTATATCTATGACATAATCTTTCCTTATCAGACAGGTTTCAAAATGAAGGGTAGAAGTGGGAAGAATGCACAGTGAATCTACAGACAGCATATTCTGAAGCATGACAGATACACCATTGAGTCTGCTCGAGTCGTCAGCAGCACCAGAGACACTGATTGGCACTAAAAAAGGGGGAGGGAGAAGACACATGACAGGTCACAGAGTTCAATGGAATATATTACAGAAACTGGGAACAAAAGACAAGGAATCTCTCCAGTCTAGTCTTCTAATTGCACAGGCAACCAGGTGAAAGGATATATTTAATAGAAGAATCATTCTCCATTAAAATACACATAATTTTTTTTACCCCTACTAGAGCTATTGGGAATCTGGAAAATTCCGTTCTCTTATGGTTAAAATCCTCTCTGCATTTCTTATCTAAGCATGAGCTGCTTTTCCATTTGTCAGCCGTGTTCTATAGCTTTATTCAACTGTTTTCCAGTCTGGTGTCTAATAAATACATTTACAGACACCACTCATATCCTCTTTCAGTTTTTTGCTTAGTCAGACAAAAGCAGCAAAGTATTTTACTCTCCTCCATGAATGGTGGCTCTCCAGCCTGCCAGCCATTGCAGTTGCATCTACTTGCAGCTATTTCAGTTTTTGCATATTTTCTTGATTCCAAGTGACAAAGACCATGTACAGGATTTCAGATAAGGCCACACTCTCAGGTCTTTACAAGGCATTAATTTTTTTTTTTTTTAATTAAAGAAAGATATACTACCACATTTCATGTGTGCGTGTGTATAAAATATTCAGGTACTTGTATTTCACGTAATTAAAAGACTCATCCTCTTTTGTAAGGACTTTGTTTCCTAGCTTAATGGAAACTATAGATTTCATACCTCTTTTCTTCATGCCTGAATCTTAAAAAGATTGATCAAAAGACTGATTTTTGAGGATTCCTGCTAGTAAATGTCCAGCAGTCTGATGCCGTTTCTTTCAATGCCACCTGTTGCCATCTATCCATTAGACAATCTCTTATCCACTTTACAACTCTTCTCTTAATCCCCTGTTTCCTATGTAATGCTGTATCATACTCAGCACAGATATAGATAAGATGTATCACAAATCTTTTGTTTAGAAAATCAGTTATCTTATTAAGGAGCGATAACAAATTCACTCGGTACATTCTATCTTTAGTAAATCCTTTTTGTATGTTATCCCATTTTCCATTTGCCTCCCTGTCTTCAATTACTTTTTCCTTCAAAATTTCTTCTAAAGCAACTGAGGTCAAACTAATGGGTTTGTAGCTGCATAGGTCTCCCTTTTATAAATGGATAATACATTTGCTCTTCTCCAGTCAGCCAGTATCATGTCTGAGCTGCTTCCTACCAGGTTTGGGATTTCATGTTCCCTTTCTTGTCAGATTGTGGAATGAACTTTATTTGATACATCTCCCTGTCCTGAGTACACCGTGCTTTTAGTTTTGCTTCCAGTTTGGTAAGTTTCTGTCATCACAGCTTCTTTCCCATTGTTTATCGTATTTCCTTTGAAAACATGCATGAAGTAGTGTTTAATTGTAGATAGGTTTTCTTTATTTCTATTGCCTCCCCCTCATATTGAAGCCCCACAGGGTTTTTTTGTCTCATCTGCATGAAGATTGTTTTCCTCTTTGTTTAAATAGCCCTTCCAAATTGTAGTTCAGTTTGACTGCTGACAATTTTCACTTCGCTTTATATTTTGACTGCTAATACACATCTGTCTGTTGATCCATCTTTTTTCTTTCATTGTGAATACATCTCTAATAATGGTGAAGGAGTTCTTCTTTTTTGTGGAATAGCTTGACCACTTTTCTATACATTCTCTCCTCTCCATCAGCTACACATTCCATATTATCTTTAGCTCCTTTGATCTAAAGAAATTCCAAGGGTCTTCCATATTCAAGCTCTTGAATAATCTGGTCTGTCTAATTTTACTAACAAGATCTTTTAGGCTAACAAAATTTTCCCTTTGAGCCTTAAAGCCTTATATTTATGGATGATTCCATTTCATTTAAATGAGCTAACTCATTATCTGGTTCTGGACCAGTTTTCTCATAGTATCTGTATTGTTCATCAGAAGAAAGAGAGTGGTAGTCTCATCTCTTACTGGCTGGTGACTACTTGGTAAGCACAAGCTTTAGTGTGGCCCAAATGTATTGTGTGATGCAAGCCATACTTTCTTTTTCCTTTCTAATCTCAGACCATTAGAAAGCAGTTATACAAGTTTACTTACTCTTTCTTCAGGTCTTTCCTGAGTAGCTTGAACACCTCATTGAGCAGATTTGCTTCCTGTGTAGAGCAAGAATACATGAACCTCTATCAAGGTTTCCACGTATTTCTAAAGGTTATTTTTTTAAAAAATAATGTGAATCTCAGTCCCAATTTTTTCCACGGATATTCAGCCAGCTACCATTCCCACGAGTGTTCCCTTTTTAGGCATTTTTCCCCTACCTAAAATGAAATCATTTAGTCTAATCATCTTTGATTTATTCCAGTGGGAATTTCATAGCATCATTTCCCATTAAAGAAAATTGAATTTAAAAAAAATATTCTTCCCTATTCCCAGCAGAATACATTTTTCCTTTTCCACCCACATCTTCTGTATTGAGAAATGACCTCACATCCTGCTCTGTGGAATTGATTTAGCAACAGTTTATTTGTTTCTGATTAACACAGGCTCCCTGTTCAAGCAGACACTACTTTTTCTTAGTCTATTTTGCCTTCTATTAACAGATGGTCCTTACTTTTGTTCTTCCCTTCTCACTAACTTCTCTGCCATTATGACTCCTTTTTGGATCCTAGTTTCCAAAAATTTTTTTCCAGAATTAACTGATTTTTCCACTTCCTTTCTACCTTCTGTTTTGTTTTTTTCTGTTGTAGCTTTTGAGTCTCCCAGAAGACAAGCATATTATTTCGTTTTCCTCTGTTTCCCAGATTGCTCCCCTTGTTATATTTTTACAGACTTCCTTGACTCACCAGTCTCCCCTGAGGTACCTCTTATATGACCTCTCACTCAACAAGTGCCCATAAATCTCCAGCTGCCCATTCAGTTTGCTCTTTCTTACACCATTTCCTCAAATCCACATCTTCATTCAACATTACGTCATGCACATCTCTAGTAATTTCTTCTCTTGATGAACTTTAGCAGATGACATTGCAGGCATACATGTCTTTCCAGAGAATAGGATACACCCTACAGCTTCTGAATCCTGGAATTTTTCTGGTACCCTCCACGGCTGTCTCGATTCCTTAGGCATTTCCTCTTACATGTACCTTTAAGGTGAAAATTGCTCTCACTGCTGGGTTATTTCTTTCTTTTTCTGGGATTCCCTGTTGCTGGTGACATGCAGGTTGGTGGGACTGAATAGCTATGCCATTATCAGCTTGGGTACTGCAGCACTGAGGAGTGTATTGCAGGGTGCAGAGTAATAAGAGCAAATTTGGTTCACAGTCCATCTTTTTCAAAGCCATCTATCAACCAGGAGGCTGCTTTACACAGCTATCATATAGAGGTTTGATATTGAGACTAGACTTCGGAGTGCCCTGCTGGAGTCAAATTCATCTGTTATTACCTAGAGAGTGGTCACTGGAAAAAGAACAATTGAGAAAATAAGAAATAAAATTTGGGGTCCAACTAACAAGTACGATATGGCCAAAGAACCTAGGTGAGAAGTTGTGGAGAGTGAACAGGGAAGGATGATATTTCAGTCAGGTTAAATGTTATCTGGGTAAGTATTCAAAGAGGCAGAGTCTAGCTGAAGGATCTTTCCCCTCTCATAATAACACAATCAAAGCCCCAGACCTCCAGTGAACCAAGAGCATTTCTCAGAGGAAGCACTTTAAATGGTACACCAATAACTGCGTCATATAGCATGTCTTAGAAAACCCAAATATATTCTCTGCTACTTTTTCCAGTGTCTGTGGGATCATTTATCTGTAGCAAATTTTACTGTAAATGTGGTATTTCAAAAAAGCAGTTTCTCATTAGATGAAGTATAGTGCTTATCCTAAATTCTGTTCAGATAAAGGCACCATTCTGCATTCTGTGTTACAAATAAATGTTGGGATCCCCAGAAACATGAAACCCATCAGGCTCACTTTGGACTCAGCTTGATCTGCAAATGGAGAAAGACTTTAGCCACGGTTGTCTTTGCAGACAATTTCATTCTATTTATCTCAGAACAAGCATTCTTTTACAGTAAGACATGCATCTTACAAGGCAACATTTGGGTCTTTTAAGTGTTAATACATGCCATTTTGTCCCACCAAAACTCACCAATTAATAATTCTCAAAGAATGCAATTGTATACATTCTCTTTTTCAGATGTTGATGAAAGAATACATGACCAGCCATTCCACTATCTTTTTGTGACTTTTGGTATAATTTCTGAGCAGAATGAATCCATGTAGAGGTTCACAAAATTCTATACCATGGAGTACAAAGAACTTATTTTAAATACTCTGAACAAAAGAAACAAAGTTTAGTTCAGGATCCTCTTGGATTGGATGCAGGTTCAAGAGGGTTGAACATACTCTCATATTTCTCTAATCAGCTTAAGTACTGCATTTAAATCAAATCAGGAGTGTGCAACAGGTAATGTTTGTGGTATTTATGGTAATAAGGGAGAAATTCTGAAGTGGTTGAATGCAAATTTTTTTGTCTCTCTTTTGTCTTGATAGATTTTAGATAATATTGAAAGCACTGGCTGGAACACACACCATCATCCTCTTAGGCATCTTCCCGCACAACGTGCTTCCAATGCCACCATCCCTTAACTATTTTAAAGACACGTGTACACGCACAAATAATAAATCTGTCACGGCACACTTGGAAATATCCCATCTCCACTTGTACAAGTTACTATGTTCAAAATATTTCTGTGTTTAAAATCGTTTAGCAGGGTTTACCCGATTTATAATCATCTGAGACTCGCAGTCCAAAACCCTGGGTGCACGTCAGGCTGAGTTATTAAGTGTTTATAGAAATCTGATCAAATGGACCATCATAAGCTGGGGGGAGCAGGGGCGGGGGTGGGGGGATCTGTTTTAAACTCGACCGTAATGACATCTTTCCTCGTCTTACGGCTGCGACATGAAGAGGGAGCTGTAGCTCTTCCGAGCCGCAGCGCTGCCGAGTCAGCGCACCGAGCCGAGCGCGCCGCTCGCCCTCCGCTCTCCTCCGCTCCCCGCGCTCCTTCACTCACCACTTACTCTTCCTTTTTTTTTTCTTTTCTCTCCTTTTTTTTTTTAATCCCTGTGCCCCTGTGCCAGTTAATTTAAATGTATCTGTTCAAGTGGAGATAATCCATGCAAATCTGAGGCTCTGGCTCCCAGTGCTCGATTCACAAAGAGAACTCAGCTTCAGGAGGTCACTCGTTCACAGCTGCTCCTCCCATTATATTTTTCCCTTATTGCAGAACTACTGCATGTATACAGTGACTGAAAGGACTCAATTCACTGCAACTGCTGCCTGGCTTTACTCACAACTTTCTTTAAAGGGGGACTTACCTTCTATCTCTCTTGCTAAGGTAGGAAGTCTGATTCTTCTAAAGACATGTAATGCCTCCAGTGTTTGCTCTTTATCAGATCCCTCTATAATGATGCATATTGTTGTCAGAATTAGGTCCTAATAGATTTGCACCAGGTGCCTGCTGCTTTTATTACTTGTGTGTATAGCTACAACTGTTTAAACAGCTCATTTACTGTTTATTTAGCCAGCTATGTATCCTCTACCCCCCGGTTTTCTTTTCCTTTTCATAATGGCAGGTAGGATCTCAGTGTAGTCGCTTTCTAATCTACAAATGCAATCTTCAGCCAAGTTTGTATTCTGTTTTAAAAATGTTTTCTAATGCCTTTGTAAGTCAATGCAGTGCCCTGTACACCCTCAAAAGAAAACAAGAGAGCTTTCTGGCCTGAAACCTTATTAAGGTGCTATCTCTGGAGCACAACAAACTGTTGAAAGGTTTTAAACAAAAAGGTCACCTTTTACTTTGCAGTGTTGTAAACAAGGAAACTCCAGGCCTCATTGCAAATGGGCCTGTCATAAATTTAGACCACAAGATAAACATACAGTTAGTAGAATTGCCTGCAGAAGTGATGAAATGGAGCCCTCACTATTCTGTGTTAATATTTATTGTTTAGAAAGGTTGCTTTAGAAAGGCAGTGCTTGCTCTGCAAAGAGAGTGCAACTCTGAAACAACTATTTGAATGTGATTCCTAAAAAGCTCCTGAAGAAAAGTCAGTCACTACGTCATTAGTTACGTTCTAACTTTGAGCATACATCACTTGAAATATTGAACTAATACATCTGACAGCACACTGGTTTAATGAAAGCAGACAGTAAATCTTGAATTTATTAATGTATATTTCTTTGAATATGTTGTCAGAATTTAGGGTTGAAAATAGTTATATAAATAACTATATAAACAACTTTGGATATGTTAAATCACAAGTAATGGATTTGAAGACTAATATATTGCAAAAATTAGAATTTTTCTGACTGGTACTTGTCCCACAGTAAAGTTCTTGCTTGTTGTTTTGCACAGCTGGATTTAAAAAATGACAGCAATTAGATTTGGAGCCACTCTACTTTTGTATAACTTGCTATCTAACATACTCGAGTTAATCAAATAACAGTTCTGTGAGACTTCAAACAGAGTTTAAAATGAAAATTTAGTTGACCAGCCAGGACAGAGAGACATTCCCAAACCTATCCTGTCTAATTTCTTCAAGAACACTTGAGTCATACATTTTCATTCTACCTTTTTGGATTAGATATTTTTACTTAGAATGCTTCAGGAGAGTACTTGCTCACCATATTAAGTATTTCAGTGCCTAAAATGCGCATCCTTTTGATATACAGTCTGCTTTCTGGAAAAAAAAAAAAAAAAAAAAAAGGCATTCTGATTTTGGATACAGTACAATCCTAGACAGCCTTGTCATTGTTAGCATAAAGAAGACATCTACACAAGTATTACTGTGCAGAGGGCAATCTTTCTTTCTCTGGCATTTGTAAGGTTACTGTACATAGAATTTAACAGATAAATATCTTTTGCTTCATGGCATTTTAGAGATCCTATTGGTATGCAGGTTACCCTGTGAGGATGGCAACTGAAAAAAAGAAATATGTTTTATAGCAGTGTGTAATAAAAGCCCTTCACAATGATGTAAGTGGAGTCTGACCTTTCTTTCTTATCCTGTAATTAGAATTTTTATTAACTCTTTCAAGTGCAGAGTTTTTGAATAAATTAATGCTAGAGAGAACATGCATATATAAATGTGCATGAGCAAACATATATTTTTGATATATGAGTTTTAAAAGTAAAATTTGAGACTCCTTTCTAGACAGGAAAAAATATATATATTCTTCCCAGAAAGTCAACTTGTTCCACATGAAGAAATTTTGATTTACAGAAAAGAGGCATTTGATACAAGCATCCTGCCTCCCCCAGAAGAACAAAAATAGAAAACAAAAAAAGAAAGGAAAAAAAGAAAGCATTTCTCAAAAAAGACTTTTTTCATTTTGTGAAAGAGAGGGGAAATGCATTTTAGAGAAGTGAGCTGAACTTAAGGAAAGACATTAAGGATCTTTTGTCTGACTGAATCTCTGGCCAGGGTAAAGTTGGGAAGTAAAGGTGATCCCTGTGGAGTTTAGCAATATACAGGGATAAGATTAGATGACTCACCACTGGAGATATGAAATAGGCCTTTCTAAGGAAGATTTTTTGTAAGTGGATTAAAATATTGTTCCAGCAGACAGTTATTTCCTGAATCTTTTCCATCTTTTACCCAACGACCAATGTCTCACAGGGACAAAAGTGTTCCTTAGTGAGTCATCAGCAGAATTTCATACAGTTACTTCCAAATTACGTACTCAAACTTCCTCGAAGTTCACCAGATTTACTTGACACAGCTCAGTTTAATTCCTTGATACACTGAAATAAATGGGATTAAATCAGGTTGAGATTAAATAGTATTGAAGCCTCAGAACATATTTTCAGTAAACTCTCAAAGGAGTGAGACCCCATGTTTCATTTCAGGCTAATTTATGCTATGGAGCTTTCTAGAGAGGTTTGAGAGTGACCTTGCACAGGCAGTTCCTTTTTTCCATTGGTGTGGTTTCTTCCTGTGCCTCTGCAAACTCGCCATTGCTATAGTAACTCAGCCAAACCTCTCTCCAAGATAAGTTACCTGATACTCTGCTGTGGTGTGCCTTGCAGCAGGAGCCACAGGACGCACTAAACCTCGTAGCTGTACACAATGCAGGGCTCTCACTCCCATCAGCCTCTTTTCTGCTGGTTTTACCCTCTTAGAGAATGCTTTGGAGATTGTTATTAAGTTCCCTCCAACTTCTTGAATGCCTTGCTTTCAATTCTAATCTAAACTGCACCTTAAAAATATTCTAGAGAATGGGGAAAAAATGGGAATCCCAAAAACTAAATTGTAGAGCTTTTGAGAAAACACATGGCTAAAAATAGGAAATGTAATTGTCAACAAAGTCCTCAAAGAGTTGTTATTAGTATTTTCTATAATTGCATAGAAAGACTATGTTCCCCACAGCTTCTCATCAAATTACATACACAATTATATGATATTCTCCTTTTTTATTATTGCCTTGTACTGTAGATTATTAAAATGTAATATTGCAGACTACAGACGTTGCATATCTTTTGCAGATAAAGCATGCTTATACCTCTAGGGGTTAAAAGCTGAGTCAGATCTGTAACTTGCCTACTGACAGCCTTTGAAGTTGCTCCTTATTTAGTTATTTATTTGTTTGTTTTTTGTTTGTTTATTTATTTTGGTCTAAAGATTTGGATTGACAACCTTTAATATGTTTGGAATTCTTCACCAGATGTAAAATGCTTGGTTACGACTGAAGTTAACCTGAGGCTTTGTATATCCATCTTCCCCAGGAACTGCACTGAAGCTTTAGTAAGAGCTGAGAATTTTATGCAAACAACAATTCTCATGAGAACTTCTCATTTTTCTGTCCTATCTTACTCTCCTTATAATTTCTAGAGGTGTTTTAAGACAAGTTGAACTTTTTTGCTTCCCTCTCTCTCAAATACCTGGGAGTCTACATGAAAATTTTCACAGATGAAATGCACCAAAAGAGGAGCTGATAAAAAGAAAATAAGTGGAGTGGAAATGAATCTTTAAATGGCAAGTCTGTGAAACACTGAACATGGTTATCTGACATTATGTCAGTGAGTGTTATCTCTTGAGGAGAAATGAGCAAGAGCAGTCCACACAGGAAAAGTAATTGTTGCTTTACTTCTGTCTGTTTATTTGGGATAGCTTGAACTGCCTCCCACTTTTTTATTTTTCTCAGTGTGAAAAGATTAAGTATTAGAAATGCAGCCAGTAGGCATCTGACTCAAAAGCAATGCTCATTTGACCTTTGGACACAAAATATCTAATGCAAATGAAAATCTAAGCAACCTCAAAAATCACTGAGAACAAGAAATACACAGAATGTGGGTCAGTAGAAATTCAACACTTTTAGAAATGAAAACAAAATAAACCACTGAGATCACTTGGTCAGATTAACATTTATTTCTCCATTCCATATCAGAGTATCAGATGCTGCATTTTTGTCCAGCATACCTGAGGCAAAAGAATTGTGGCAAAATTCTGCATTAGTTTTAACAACTGCATCTGAAAGGGTTTGGAGAAGAATACAGGGGAAAAGGAGGGGAAGAGATGCCTAATCAATACATACAAATTTGTCAAAAGCTAGGTTTTATAGGAGACAAAGAGTACATAGGAATTAAGATGCATTTAAAGTGTGTGATGCTGCCACTTCTTTGTTTAAAGGTTACACTTGTCATGTAAGGAACTTCATCCTTCCCACAGTTTTCGTTCTGCTGTTTTGGTTGGAGGGGTGGTTGGTTATTTTATCATTGGGGGAATGATACGTGAAAATGCATGAGTGTGAATGGATAAAAATCCCTCAGTCACTAGACACTATTTCTGACTTCTCTTCCTGCCAAGTTATGAAGGAAGAAGGCGGAAAAGACAAAATGCATTCCGTGTGAGACAAAAGGACTGAGAGAGGGATACAGGTTCTGTCTCTGGAGAAATAAGACTAGTCACAACAGGCCTCTGGAGCCAGGACTTTGATATCTGACTTGCCCCTGCAGAAAAGTCTGTGACTTGGAAATTGTGCTCCAAGGAAGAAGATGAAATACTTGTTAAAGTCAAGTAACAGTCCCCATGCAATTTTTGTTCCTCATTTTTGCCATGGCTATGTTACATGAGTTCACAGAATGGTAATAGTATAATAGTATAATGTCAGTTGGCAACCTAAAATTTAAAAGAGGGAAGAAAGCTAAGTATTTTCTCCAGTGAACCTGAGAGTACATAATTCCCATCACCCTTACAACTGAGGCAAGAGTTGTTTACCTGGAGGAGGGTACATACATTAAATATACAAACATAAACATATACATTTGAATATACATATACATGTATGCATATATACACACACACATTGAGGAGGTATATTTGGGTTTTCTTACTAAAATTTCATTGTCTATGTTGAGTCCACACTTGATCACTGCAGAAACAGCTAGGTGAGTGAGCAGGCAAGGTGGAAGGGAAGATCCAGAGGCATCCCACGTTAAGTGACTTTGTTCCCTATTTCCTTTATAGCTTCAAAAGTTTCTGCATTTCCCATCCAGTGATTTATGTGTAAACTGGTGCCTCCTTTCTCAAGGGAGGAAGAGATTGTCAACGAAGAGATGCCTGAAAGTTAAAGAAGATATGTGTTGTGCTTGCCAGAAAACTATGCAAGCATTGCTTGCTGGTTTCCCAGAGTCCACCTGCCAGCCCCAAAAATATGTCTCTAAGTGGCAAGATCAGGAATGTTTCACAAGGTCACGCTGCATGGCAAGTTTTTATGTGAACCTAGCAGGACAGACAGACAGAGAGATACAGAAGAGTATTGAGGTAACATGAGGGACACCCAAGGACATTATAAAAGACTGCTTCAAAGTACAAGATGTGGTTTACAGTCAGAACATTGGGTTTAATTGAGTTAGAAATTACATTAATAAATTGTGAAAAAACAAATACATCATGGCATTTCTGGGGATCTCCTGTGTGTTGTTTGCTATGGATGTTTTCTCTAACCTTGCAGTCTCTTCACCAGCCTTCCCTCCATCTGCCACAAAAAACCCACCAAAAGTGTATCATAAAACCTGTTTAATTTCCTACAAAAGATTATACTAAGTGTGCTTTTAATGTAATGATGTCAGTGGTGGATGATAACATGTATTAGGTAGTGCAAACTGCTGATTATCTGTCAGGATAAATCTGTTTATTTCAGAAATAGCAGTCTGACAACCCCCTGTTGTTAATCATGAAAGTACATGCTAATGCCAGGTACTATTTGGTTGGAGCCTCTCAGAGGAATGTGTTTGTTAGATTTGTGCTTTGACAGTCTTTACAACGAGTTTTGCAAATTTTCTGTGTATTTATTTTTTTTCACATATTTTTAATACAGAGGCTATAACAAAGCTGCTGATCTACAACTTAGGTTCACAGCAATTCAGAGGAAGGAATGACTTGTGAAAAGAGAGAGTAGATTATAGGATTACACAGTGGTTCAGACTGTGTCCATTGTCCGTTCATCTGTACTAATTCCAGTGCAGACCCATTAGTGATGAGCAGAAAAAAAGCAAAACGAAAGTTAGGGAGTTCTCTTTTTTCCTCCAGAGTCACTCCTTTTAAATTTGTTTATTTATTTTTCAGCATTTTCCTAATTATATCCTGAACTAAAAAGACCATCTCCAAATGATGCTCATACCATTCGTTCTTAATGAGGTAAATGGCAAAGTGAACCAGACAGCTTTTATAATAGTGTGAATTTGACCCAGATTTTGTGTTGTAGAAAATTACTGTTATATACTTTGAGTGAAATGTAAATGCAATACTGAGGTACCGTTTGTCAAACCTTAGGTGAAAAGGTGTTTTATCTGACTTTATTGCATTTTGATCATTTCATGAATGCCATAAAAAGCTGAATAGCATAATAAAAATTGATATTTATATTGACATTTCAGGATTCTAAATAGAAGCAGAGAAAATCTAAACAGTCCTTGGTATCTCTGCAGCTGTTCCTCCAAAACCATCTGAGTTCTGACTAATTCCCTTTTTCTCCCCACATACCCTCAATTGGCGCTAATATAAACATCTCTCTCTAAAGCAATTTCTCCCTGGAAGATTATGCACATCTTCATCTTAATTCAGAATTTACATGTGTACTTTGCATATTTTTGCATCAGTATGTGTGTTTTAAATTAGATAAAGGTCACTGTCATTCATAATCAAGAAGAAGGTGCATAAAAGGTCAGGATTCAATAAAAAAACTGATTAGATGTAGAGGTTTGTTCATATGATTCAGTATATCATTGGATAAGTGGAAATCATGAGTCAACAAATTAACCTTGGTATAATGGGTTACTTGCTTCATTAGGATCAGAAATGAGATTTACTATTTTTTTTCCAATATACTACTTGTTTGTCATCATTATAAGAAATACTGTGGTGTTGGTAGTTACATAACTGGGCACTTTTATAATTTAATTTGGCTTAAAATGTGAGACAAATGACAATTCTAATGTTAAAAAAGGAACTGAGGCACCAAATACATTTGCTATGCATATAAACATCAATGAAATAAAAACTATCCACTGTAAAAATAGAGAAGTTAATTTAATATAATGGTCTGTATGTTTCACATAGGCTTTAGCTTAAGCACACGAGACAATGAGTCAGGCTCTCAAGGTGTAGTGTCAGGAGGAGCTCCAGGTGCACGTGAGCCTGAACTGAGGGTGAGCTTGCACTCCACATTTTGGTTCTGCCACAAACTTTCCACAAGAAGACCCTACTTACAAAATAATCAGGCCTAGGAAAGACAGCATCAATTATACAAAATGATCATGTTATAGTCTCAATTTTGGACTGTATAAACTTGGTGGAATTTTTATTACTCCACCATAAGCTATTCCAAACAGGCTTTTTTGCAACGGTCTTTTTGATTTGGGGGTTAGTTTTGGAATGCTTGGCTTTTTAGGCTTTTTTTTTTTTTTTGGTCTGGAAATTACTCCAAATATTTCAAGCTCTACCACAGCAGAATAGTCTATTAGAAAATCAACATTACAATTAAAATAGTTATACATGTCAATGTTTCAGACATTGTGTATTTCTGTGAGCTTTCTTCACGTCTGTGTAGAATAAATATCAAGTTACTACTTGTTCATTTTTTTTCCCTTGGGCAGTATTCTGTACCTATTAAATCCTAAGTATGAAAGAAAATTAGACTTGCCTGTTACCACTATAAACTTACACCCAATGGTTTTTAAATAATGTGTAGGTAATCTCCCTTCTGTAAACATAGAGAGTTGGAGTTGTTCGTAATTAAAGCTGCAAGCATCACAATATAAGCTGACACTTTTCTGACATTCATATGCCTCTTTCTCTCTCAAAATGCAGTGAAAGTACACTGAACCATTGTGAAAAGTAGTTATTTACAATATTGTTTAGATTTTATGCAATTTTAGTACAACCATAGCTTTACTCTGTTATTTCATCCTTTGAAGGTCAGCTGGAAATGAGTAGGACTTTCAGATGGGGCTTAGCATGTGAGATTGTAGAATCTGTTCCTGATCATTAAAAGGATGAAACAACTCTTTTTAATAACCTGGCTTAGCTTTCTATAAACTCCCAACTTCTATTACTTGTCCTTCATAGGTTTCAAAGCCTGAGGTATTTGACTGCTGCCCACCTTGCAGAGTTCCACTGTGGGCAAACTCCTGATGTGTGCTGGCCTTGGAAGTACCAAGGCACAGAACCAGCACAGAGGTTGCACCTCCATGAGGGAGCACAGAAATCACGAGTGCACTCTTGAAGGAAATCTCCCCATCCTCCCAAAACACTGAGCTGCGGCCCACAGACAAAAATAGCCTTGTTCCTTCTGGATATCACTGAGCTAGAGGATGTGTTTCAGGAGTGCCTCTGACGGGACCTGAGGGCATTCAAACCACAGGAACAAGCCACAGCTAGCCCAAATTCAAACACAACATGTATGTTGGGTTCTCATTGTTTCTGAGAACTTTCACAAACTGACTTCTGTTGCGTGGCAGTGCTTACTAAGGTGGACATATCCTGAGATAGATCTACACAGAGAGCTGGCACTAGACAGAATTCACCAGCTCCAGCCCTTATTTCAATATCAGGAACCCACAGCATGTTCAAGTCATTAGTTCTTGAGTCCTGCTGCAGACCTTACATAGAAAATAACTTTTTGGCTTCCTCACCAAACCTAGGAATTCATACAATGAAGGAACACTTTCTCTGTAGTGTGATCATGTCCTGTGGCTGTCAGCTGATGAGGAAGATGCTCCTCATAGTCTTCCTTCTCAGTAACATCTGCAGAGTAACAACTGGAATTGAGAGAAATTCCTCACGCTCCGCTGAAGCTGAGGAAGTCACCTTAGGACACTGGACAGGACAATCTGGTACATAACTTCTAAAAACTATAAACAAAGCTAGACCACAGGAGTTTTGTAGACACAGCTATTCCAGTCAGTTTTGTGTAACATGGTAGGAGGTAACATGCAAGCAGGGGAGAGGAGGAGTTTATATCAAATGACCAGACTTCTTCAGAGTCCTCTCCATAAGGCAATGTGGCATCAGCTATTTTTATCAGCTCTGGGAAAAAGGGAAAGTTCGCCTGTCCATGCAGTATCTGGACTATCGTGCAGTATTCCCTGCCCACTTGAACTTTACCTGCACAGCTCTACCATATAGTGATTTTCTTAGTCCATTGTGTCTGTGCTGGAATCTCTGTGAAAACAAGGTGTTGAAAATCTAGAATTTCCTAGGTTTAACACTGGTTTATAAGGTACCTTTGGAAAAGTCACCTAGGCGAATTTTTCCAAACTTAAAGTCACGAATTTAAATTTCATGTTTAAGCATCCAAATTAGTGGTCTGATTTTAATGTGTGCTGACACTCACATTTTCAATTGACTTCAAAGGGAGTTGTGAGTTCTCAGAAGTCTAAACCTATGAAAATCAAGACAGTTAGAGGCTTCTCCCATACCATTATTGTTATTTGCATTACCTTAGTAGCTTGACACCCCAGTTAGAGTACTAAAGTGCTAAGCACTATATTTTATATACCTTTCTTTTTTTTTTCTGATTTTGTTGTATGTAAAACCTGACACACAAGGATGTTGTGACGACTGTTTTGTTAATATTTATATACAGCTTTGAAAAATAAATGCTCTGTAAACACAGAACATAATTGTTCATGGAGAAAAATGGTATGCCTATTATTAATTCCTTTTTGAAACAAGTTACATGGATTTTGAACCTGTCTTTAAGAAATGAACCTGATACTGCATGCAGAATACATAAAATAAAATAGAGGGGCCAAATTAATCATTTCATCATTTGCTGTTAAAATATATCCTATACCTATAGTAGTTTGAACAGTAAACAGAAATTAAATAGTCTCATACTGTGTTCAATTTGAACAGAAATCCACACCATTTAAAACTCCTACATAATCCTCAAAGAAATTAAGTAGGATGATGAACCACAAAGCTTTCCTTAGAAACTTTTGTCTTATCCATACCTCTTTATTTTAGTTAAGCTGATCCCTTACTAGAAAATAGTAGATTCTTTGTAACTGGGATCTATGCTGAGCTTTCTTTTTTTCCCCTGTGGATTCAATAACTAAGCTGCTTGGAACACCTTTGATTTTGTCAAAATGTTTTGGTTAAAAGAAAGTTTTCACTCACAAATAATTAAGAAATTTTCCAAAGCCCATTTTTAGTTTAGAATTTGAAAATATGAAGTGTTCTTTGAATCAGTTTCCAACCTCTGAAAAGCTAATGAGTTCAGTAGCAGTGTTCCCATTGACTTCAGCGACACAGCACAGCTGCTGTGTGTGAGGAAACACAACCATGATCTGTGGTTTTGTAGGACTAAATGCAAGATGTATAATCCACCAGATCCCTAGTTTTAGATCAAAACAAGTGCAAGCATTTCTCAAGAAAAAGAAAAGCAGGGGTTTTATACCAGAGCTTTTACTGTTTGTTGGTGGTATGGCCCATGGCTGTGACACCTCAACACAGGCACTTTCCAGTGCTATCAGATCAGCAGTGCAGTATTAATATATGCAAAAGTGCACATTGGTGGTTTCCATTTAAATAAGACAGGTGGTTTAAAACCAGACCCTAACTGATTAATAAGTTTGTACATGCAGACCTTCATTCAGGCATCAGGAATAAGTGCTCTGTCTGCTTGATAAATATCCAGGCTAAACACAAATGTTGTTATTTGTCAAATAGTAACTGTTTTAATGGGCAATTCTTCACGATCTTTAACAGCTATAAATTGATCTCCAGAACTCAGATGTCACAGCATAGTCCCTGTATTTCTTAAAGAATCTCTTAAAGGATCCAACTTTAAGGAAAGTATAGTACTGAAGAAGGAAATGCTTTAATTTACTCCGGGGACAGAGTATATTAGGCATATCAATGATGATTTTAGGAACAAGCAGCAAGTAAAGGATATTATTTTTCTACAAAGCAGATAATATAGTAATCAATCTAGACAGTCATTTTATATCTTCCAATACTTAGGATTTTAATAAAAGTAATCATCAGGAATTCTATTTAGATTTTCAGACCTCTATATCTTGAACCATTAAAAACAATGATACATGATTTTAATCTGTATGGTATAAACTGATTGATTTTTTGCTTGTAAGCTGCACACTCTTCAGATAGATCAATTTTCACATTTACCATATCTAATTATTTTCTGTTTCCTTCTGGCTTTAAAAGGCATAGATCATTTGGGGGCCTTTCTCTTTAACTGACAGTTTCATGACAGCTAATACAAATAATAAAATAAAACCTGAAGAATAAATAATTTGTATTTAATAAAAGGTTTAGCACAAGTGTTTATGTCCTGTACAAAGGACATAGTACATGAGTACAAAGGGCTGTGCATGCTTTCTTTATCTTGTAGTATTAGGTAGCAGCATTAACAATATTTTCTATATTTCTTAAATAAAGTTCCATGGGATTACAAACCTGGGTAGCTGAATGAACTTTGCCCAAAAATGAAAAGAAAAACATGTGCCCCTGAAAAAGGACTCAGACCCAGATCTTCTGTGAGATCTGGGAAAGTCACTCTTTTGGAAGCTGCTTAGAGACATAAATGTGATAACAAAGGCTCACAATTCTAGCAGGTTCCCCTAGAATAGTGCTTCAGAAATGTGAGGTGTGAAAGAAAGGCAATCTGTGCCAGATACTGATTAAATTTCAGTCATCTATCCAAAGCAGTCCCTAGCTGCTTGTAAAATGCTCCATGTAGTTACAGCAACTACAGTTTTTAAAGCAATTTACACATTAGCCTTTAACTTGCGTTTCTCTTTGTTGGTGCATTTCTTCTTTGGAATCAATACCCTTAAAATATATGTAAATAAGTTATATGAATTTGTAGCCATATAGACTTTAAAAATTCCATCTCTAGTATTTTCCTCACAGATTCCCCTTGGCTTTTGAAAAAGCTTAGCTGTAATAAAATATCACACTTTGGATGTTTAGCTAACATTGTTCAGTGACCCCAGCTGTAAGTCACAACCATAATTCAAACTGTTAAGGAGTTAGGAATTGATGCAAAATCAAACCAGGATCTATTAAAATGCTGTCAGGATAAAATAATATTAAGGGCTAAACTTTGTCCTTTGCTAGTTACACAGGTGCAAATATCAAACTTGGAAAATCCTTTCAAAACTTTGTGCATCCTAATCTTCCAAATCTTCTCCTAGTCTTTGGGCATGGAAGATTTTGCTAATGCAGCAGCCACTTATACAGTTACAGGATGAACACTGGCCAAGCAAAAGAGGTCTGGCTCATAGCTGTGGTATTCCAATTTTAAACTAATGTGTGAATTTTGGAAGGAAACTAAACTGGCTATTTCATTAAAGTTCTACTTGCTAAAAACAGAAGAAATGCAAGGAGTGACTCAAACTCCTCACAGTCAGTAAAACTGTCCTCACCAGAGCTGTACAGTGCAGCTGCAGGTAGCTTTACACTTTTGTTTTTGTTGTTTTATTCTATTTGTTCAAGGTGCCTTCTGTATCTGCCAAGCAAAGAAAAGCTCCTCAGTTATTTTGCACCTCTTTGTTACCAAGGCTATTATCCTAACTGGGGCTAATAATATGAAGCACATTTATGTTTGTGTAGGAAAACTAGGGTCGCTAGAGATAATCCAAAAAGTTGTTCCACAAGGGATTATCTAGGATGCTGTTTTCCAAAACTGTCACACATCAGAAAAAGGGCAAAGCACTTGTAACTCTTGTGATTGATCCTCTGTCAAGTCATGATTGCTGTCACCAGCAGGTTACATTCCTTCAGCAAAGCAGTAGACGCTGCTGAATTTTAAGCTAAACCAGTTAGGCTTTCAGTGTCATATTCCTTTCCTTATCTCTTTCCATACTTCATTCTCTCACATTAGATGAGATAAATTTGCAACTGAAAAGAGAAGATGACATGGTGTATGTTACAATATCTTAAAATTAGTGCTCCTCTCCCAATAATGAATTTGGGCCTGAGGAGTCTTCATAATTTGGTTTATAGGCCCTGAAATGTCACAACTAAAGCGTTTCATTTGCTTAAGCTGAGAGGGTACAGAATGATTCATCTGATAAAAGTTAAATACAGGCTTTAGCGCCCTATTACACAAAACCATAGGTTTCAGATTCTTGTGAAGTAACAAATATTTTTCAACCTGATTTTGAAATTAAATGCTTGTGTATGGCTCTGTCCAAAGACTCTGAAGCCACTTTTGTACCATCAAACATCATTAGTTTGTAAGGTTGTGGTCAAGGATGTAAAGTGCTCTCTGTCTTTATCTATCCAGAGTACTCTATCTGTTTTTCTTATTCCCTATTGTCTTTCAGTCTTTGAAAGTGTTCTCTGGATAGACCCATAGTTCTCAGATATTCTGTGCATTTTTCTAAAGAATGTCAGACTTTTTATTGATTTTTCCAGAGAATCCTGGCATTTGTAATTTATTTGCATTAATTTATTGTAATTAAATACCTAGTTTTTTTCAAAGGCATTTACTTTCAAATATATCTTTCAGTAAATCAGGTAGAAATTTACCTGCTTTCCATTCTACATATTAAGGTGTGAGTAAAATATTAATTAACCATTCACTTTTTGTTTTTAAAGTTTTCATTATCAACTCTTGTTTAAAACTCTTGTTGTCAGTTAATTAATTGACTTTCGTAAAAGATTCTCCACTGAGTGCCAATCTTTACAAAACCGTCTCAGGGAGCTTCACTGGGCCAGACTTCAGCTTGCCTTGCATAAAAGGTAATGGTCTGTGTGCTTTGACTTAGCCTTCATGGGAAAGCATTGCTGAGGAAGCAATGGAAAATGGCTCTTTCCCCAGTGGTTTGTCACCTTACTCCGGCAGAAGTTGCCATCCCCCAAGCTCTCTTTGTGGTGGAGTTTGTGTACACATTCCTTTGCATTACAGACAAAATGGACTGGGAAAGCTTAATGGAATGCTGAAGGTGAGGATGAGCTAACCCAGCTCATTTTGTCTGAAATGGATTGAAAAGCACTCACATGACCTCCTTCCTCTCTCAGAACCCTGGGGTAGCTGCTCCCCATGATGGAAAACAGCACCAACCAATTCAGTGAGGTCTTGAAGAAGACTTTTGTCTGTGTCCTGAAAAGCAGGTTCATAAGTCACATCACCTTTTCTCCAGCCTTTAGAAAAAGACTTATATCAACTGTAAATGAGGAGTTGACTTTTAGGGGAAGCTAAGCAACCAGCAATGAATTACAAGTAGGCAACACAGCTTTTTTCGAAGCTATGGCCACAGCCTCTATTGGTCATTTCAATTACTGAATGTCTAGGGGCAAAATGTCCAGGCCAAATTTAGCAAAGTCTGTAACAGCAGTAGTAAAATGCTGTCTCTGGAAAACTCTCCCTTCTGTAGACAGTGGTTCATTTTTAAAAATTACTGTCTAGGTGACTGAGTCTTCTATTATCTTTAGCAAAGAAACTTCTGGAGGTGAAAGGCTCTTTCAAATAGCCCTATTCTGACTCGCACTTCTTAACCCATCTTCCTCCTTATAAATTATATGCAGAAAGCTTAATAACCTAGAATGTCCACATAAATATTCCAAAATATTCTCATGTTCCCCATACACATGAATGTAGCTGATGTCTCCATTATTTCATATATTAGTAAGGCAACTGATTCATCTCTGCTACTCTTTTGCCCTCTAATATAATGTTTGAATAAGGAATTGTTAAAGTTCTCATTAGGTTTGTTGTGGGGTTTCATAATGAATTCCTTTTCACAAGCTGGAGAGTCTTTTGATTTTTGCTTGCATATTCATAGAAGAACTATGTCATAAACAAAGTCTAATTCTGGCACCACTCTCTTGCTAAGCCATGCTAAGACTGTGTTTTATCTTTCTACACTTTACTTCATAAAGAAAACAATGTCACTGCCAAGTATGGAAGGTGAAGAAGGTTGCTATTTAAAGAATAATTTTCTGGCACATGAAGCACCATTGGGGGCACATCATAAACAAAAAGAAAGTACATTGCTTTTCTTCCACAGACCAAAATTCTGCCTTGGTCTATCCCAACAGAAAGGACAATACACTTCTGTGCAAGATTGTTCAGTAAAATCCAGCTGCTCAGTAGAAATGAATCTCTTGCCATATTTACATGTGGAAAGATAAGTAAAAAATACACATATTGTTAGAGTCCATTTTTAACCTACACTCTCCCTCTAGCACAAATGCTCACATGAATCAATGAGATTTATCCTGTCAACATGAAAAGAAAAGCATATATTGATAGATAATCTACACGAATACACCGGTCAAGCAGTGGATTCAAGCTTAACTGATATGTTTCATTCAATGGCAAGTATATTTGCTTAGGGCAGCAAAAAAATTCTGTATCTCCTAATGATGAGGAACTGAATTCTTTATCTCCCCTGCTGCTAGCTTGCTTTTAAGGCAGAACTGGACATATCTATGACAACTAAATAGGTATTTTGCAAATTGTATTTAACTTAGCTACCTTTATGGAGAGGTCCAAACCACATATTGTATAACCACTGCCAGGAATTTTATCGAGCTTGGCTGGAAAAACAACTTAATGCTGCATTCTTCTTGCCAATCAGCACAACACAATTTGTTGGTTTTTTTCCTACTCTCAGCTAATAGGCCAGTATTATAGGCAGAATTTTGACTCAGAGTTGCTGTTCTCTTTTAGGGCCTTTTTAGAGTACTTACAGAAATGTCAACAATAATACATAAAATCACTGTCATGGGAAATAATTGATTAGCTGATCAGTTTTCTATTCTATTTCTTTAATACATTTTCCTCAAGAATAATGATTATATTTATAGAAATATATTAATTTTCCATGCTAAAGCAAAATGGTACTTGACATTAACAAAAGGTCAGGTGTCATACTGTAAACCACAATGAGTATTGCTTTTAAAGATTATTGAATTAAGAGGTACATGTATTTGACAAAGTATAGAATTCCAATAACTGCCATAGTAGCAGTGCCCTTTTACATGCCATGGATTTATTGACATTTCCTAACTGTAAAAATGCAAAGTAGTTTGCACGTAATAGGCATTATCAATGCCAAAACCAAAAACTCTCATTGAGGTGCATGTCTATTTTCTTCTGATTTTGCATGTACACATTTGAACACTCAAATATCTGTGTATCCCATTGTGATTGTAGTTCATACAGACAGATATACTTGAAGGCACTTTTGCATGATCCATCCTCATGCAATAATAAACCATACCTTTTCTTTTTCTTAAAAAAAAAAAAAAAATAGTGTCACTGCTCTGTAAACGTGACCTGAGATTTTTCAGGGGAGTTAGTTAAAATGAGTGTGAGGACAGCATCAGAGCCTCTCCGTGGTATTTGCCCACACCACAGATCTGTCACAGCTTGGTGTGACTGACGGGCCTTAACTGAAGTCCCGGGTCTTTTAAGGGTCACAATCACTATTGGAATTATGCCAAAGCCTGTCTAGAGAAAACATCAGTACTTCAAGAACTGCCAGTGTGTTTCAAGCTGTGAGGGCAAATTAGCTAAAAAGGATTCTTAACATTGATAGGTTTGAATAATAATACTTTGCAAATGTAGCACCTTTTATGTGTGCTTGCAGTTATTAGTAATAGAAAAGCCATAGAGAAGGAGCCTTCTATTCCACAAAGCTGTGCCATGTTACTATAACACTCTTACAAGGATAAACTGTTTATTAATGAAACGAGCTCAGTTTCACTTTAAAAGGATATTATACATTTCAATTCATTGGTATTTTCAAACAACTTTTCTGGTAATATCAGATGAGTTTCTTGTAAGAGGAGGTCTTGAGGTTTTTCTTGTTTGTTTTTGCTGTGGTGTTTTATTTTAAATTTGCAATATATCTTTTAATATTTAGCGACAGAGACAAAATTCCCATATTTGTCAGTTCTGTTTTCAATTATTAAAAAGACAGATTTAACCTAAAAATCTACCTTTTCCATAGCTCCCTATATGTATAATGCAGATTCAGTGGAAGGTGGTTATCTAACAGCTTGTCATTAGTCGTCATCCACTTGTCATCAGCAAATGTGTCATTCAGGGTACAAACTCTTCCTTTGTTCATCCTTTCTGGACCATAGAAGCATCTCTCTCACTTCTGCTACCTACAGGGCTGTTCTCTCATCTTTTTCCTTCAAACTCACATTAGCTCTTATACCCAGGAAATTAAGTTTTTTACACAAAGAAGCAGTTAAAATTGAAAAAAAAAGCCCAAACTGTGGTGCTTTTCTGTAAAATAAGTGGAAAAAATCCCCAAACTATCAAATAAAACTAAACCAAACAAAACCCAAAGACAAAAACTGAATGCACTGTAGCATCTAATAGGTTGATTACGTACAGTACCTCAGGTTTTAATGTAAGAATTGCCATGATAGATAGATTGAAGGTTTGCTTGCACTGAAGAGTGGCACAGATAGTCACATGTAATTCAAAGTCAGAACTCACTTTTCAAACATGGGTGACTTGACAATACTGCCAGATCTTGGATTTGGTCTATTAAATCAGCACTTAGGCAAATAAAGCAGTCATTTGAGAGATAATTTCAACATACTAATGAGATATTCAGATGTCAGCGATTAAAAAATACACATTGGCCTTTTGAATTTAAGCCAAGATAGGCTTTGAGTTATATTAAGAAGGTTTAAGACTTCATAGAAGGATCAAAATAATTTCTGAATTTATCTTAATCTTTCTGGGAGAGAGGCAGATGGGATTAAAGTTCTTTATGAAGTCTTCACTAGTTTTTGATATAAAAGTTTTCTTTGTCATCTTATTATTAATTAGTTGTATTTTGGTTCATATGCAGGTCAAAAGGCATCCTTATTCAGACATCCTCACTTTCACTCTCATTCTGTACAGTTCTCACCATGGCATTGCTCCTGCACAGGTGCCTACATCACTTCTGCTGACACAAAACTACTGCTATCCCTTCCTTTTTTTTATATTATTTCTCTCTCCATCATCAAAACCAAGGTTAGCCGAGCCTAAAGGGATCTGTGTTAGATATAAGTTTTGGCAGACAACCAGACCAGCTTTTTCTCATCTAAATAGTTTTGTTCATACAGATATCAAGTCTTTCATTTTTATCATTGTTCTTCCTTTTTTTTATGTATTCATCAGTTTCTTAAAAAAAAGTTAAGACAATGACAATATTGCAGATAATCTTTATTCTAGAGATGAAAAGTCTCTCCTATGCTTTATTTTTCTTAGAAAACTAACTAGAAAATGTATCTTTAATTATGATTGTGACTTTCAAGAACTAAACCAAAGTACGAGCTACTCAAAGGCTTTTTTTTAGTAATTTTTAGTAGTATTAGTATGCTGTCTACAAGCGTTCTTACTTGAAGCCCACTCTGTTCAACTCCTCCTAAATAGGCTAGAAAAATTCTTGGGATATGTTTAAGTGCAAGACAGTACAAACAGAATAAAACAAAAGAAAATGACACAAATTTCACCAACATAGTAAGTGGTATTCTTTTCAAACCATAAGCCTTACCATTCACAGGTGCAACAGAGCAAAGAGGTTTTAAGGAGGAATTTGAAGTGGAACAATGATGTGTTATTTAACAGACAAATTAGCTCCGATATTATTGGGCATGCTCTCTGCCTATTCTGATAATGTAATCTATTTTAGCTTATTTGCTAGCTCCTTGAAATTGCTAGGTATCCATTTACTGGATTAATTAATTAAACATATTTAAATTATGCATTAGTCATGGCTTCAGAAAGTTAGAGTAAATAACATAGGCTTTATTAATTTTTTCCCTCTCATAATTTTCCTATTCCCAGTCTCTAATTTTCATCAATTTCACTTTCTCTTTTTTCCCATTGCTTTTAAGTTTTTGTTAATTTTTAAACAGCGCTAGCTGCTTCACCACTGGCTGAGACAGGAGCAGGTGTCTTTTCTCCAAAGTGACACCAGAGCTGATCTGTGAACAACTGAGAACAGAGCTGTCCCTAGGGATGGAGCGCACCCAGTTTTTCCCATGACAAGTTTTCAGGGCTGGAGGCTTAAAAATTTAAAGGGATTTTTTTTGTTGTTGTTTTAAGCAAAATATTTTCCACCACTTTTATATTTTCAGAACATTGTTCTGGCCTTGTACAGGAGACAGGGAAATGTAAATGTCAAACATTCACTTCTGTTTAAATGGGCTTATTATACTGCAACGTGTTGAGGTTTTGTTCCCTACCGGCCGGCTCTTTTCACTGTCGTACCCTGTAAGCACTTTCCTCGCACCTGCCTGAGGAGACTAATCCTCTATTAAAACATGTTCAAACTGAGCAAAGGCAGAAATAGCAGCCATTTCACTCAAACAAAATGAATCAAAACCTTGTAAAAATAAATAAATCAAGATAGCTTTGGAGAAGACATTTGGCTGTTTGGTCTGCAGTTGAAGCCCTGTTACCTCACTATATTCCATCTGGAGAGCAGGCTTTGCCCTTAGGGCATGGACCTGTTTTGAAAACAGTGCAAAGAACACTTCCCCCCATGCAGGATCTCAGCTGCATAAGAGTGTCAGTGCCATACAGATCTCATCATTTTGGGGGTGCAATCTTCTCACACTAGTGCACTCCCCAACAACTGGTCAAGCTTCTTTCTCTACTCCAGTATTGTGGCTATTTACTTAGATGGAACAGTAATAATATGGATAATGTGTATTTCTCTCCCAGCCTTGGTTCAGAGTCAGACGCAGCAGGGAGCTGCAGAAACATTGCAGAGAATGGTGATGTCGCTGACTGGTTCATTGAGGAGAGAACTTGCCTCCACCAGATAACAAAGAACTACAGTCTAACAGGGCAAAGGATGAGGGAAAATCTGTTCTGACATGGTAAATTAGCAGGCTCAATCTGTGGGCCTGAACTGCACTATCCAGGAACAGAAGTCCTGCTGGACAGCCCTCATAAGTGTAAAGTACAGGGCAGATGACATCACAGTGCGCAAGAAATATCCATGGTTAAAAAAACCCGAGGAGTTCAATAACAACAGACACCCCTTGCCCCCAAAATGATCATTGCAACTGCTGCTCATAAAGCCAAGTAGTTAATTTACAGTACAAGGTCACATTTTTCTACAGCCAAACCCATCTCTGCTGATAAAACTGGTATAGAGATCAAGGATAAACAGTGAACTGTTCAATTTGCAGGCAGTCATGTGTTCATGCTAGTTGCAATGAATTTTCAACTCCTTTCAAGTCCTAAGTGTTTTGTATCTTTCTAAGTTGGGTCTAGGAGTAGATTCTGTTGACATTTGATGACAGTAAATGATTTATAACCAAAATAGTCACTTGAAAATGCAATACCGACCATGTTCTCTCCAATTTGTTTAACTTCTGTCCTAATTTGTTTCATAACATTATCTCTCATAAGATGGCTTTTGCTGTGTATTTCCTACAAAGTTAAAAATTCCTCTGCCTTATGAAAAAAAACCACTCACTGAAGTTCTCCCTAAAGGAAAGGGAAAAAAGGTCTGTGCTGTTGCTGAGAGACTGACCACACAATCTTAAATCTAGACAAAAGAGAGCTGAATTGACGCTAGTTATTTTTCTGGAGGCCCAGGGGTATCTGAATACTTCTCACAAAAAGTTATATGGAAGAGGAATTTAGAGTAATATACAGCAAAATCAGGCAAAAGTAAATCTGCAGATGACTCCCTTTAACTTTCTGAAGCTCAAATAGTACATTATTTTATTTTGGTCCCAAGTATTTTGATATATATGATTTGGTATCGGCTGAAAAGGTTCCTTTCTTAATGCTAGCAAAACACAATTAATGATAGCATGTTTCTGAATTAAGACTACATGGAGCACATCAGCAACTGATTGTGATTTTGATTACAGATTCCCACAAATGATTAAAAATAGTAAGAACTCCTTTATAGTGCTTCACAAGTTTCACATAGACAAAGAAATTGTGCATCACCAGTTATTCACATCCTGGAGCCTCTTAGTATGGCAGAATGTCAGTTTTCTGCCCTTCCTATTATCATGTATTTGGGCAACTCAGCTAGTGCCTGATGGGCACTACTGTCATACTCTAGAAAGGGCACAGACAAAAAGTGGAGTTCAACAGACTGTTAAATCATAATCCTGCTGAGGCTCAAGAGCTTATGGACCAGTTGTGTTAATGGTTGTTCTTCAAGACAAATTCTAGCCTCTAGAGACACCCTGAGATTTCAAGCCCATGCAATAGTATAATTCAATCTATGAAGCAACATGCCACTAGTAGGAGAAGATATTACATAAATGGAACAGTGGAAGTTTATAAGGCCCTGGGGAAAACATATTACTAACACTGCTGAATTATCATTGGAGATTTGTTTGGGGTTTTTATTTGGGGCAGGGGGGGCAGGGATGGTTGAAAAAATTAAAGATTTCTTTGAAATGTCACTCTATACAAAAGAAATTGAATCTCTAAATATTTTAACTTCAAGATTACACCATGGATATCTGGGTACAGCAGTTGAAACAGCTTAATGATTTACTTTTTCTTAAAGTTTTGCTAATAACTTTCTGTGTCAAATTTCTAAATTATCAGGAATGATTTTTAAATATGGACCTTTAAATACTATACTGTTATTTCTAAAGCTTCAAGATCCACTGAATCTGAACACAATAAGCCATAACTGTAGTAATTTGTGATGAAACTCCACTGATTTCTTTCACTTATAAAGCAATATGGTTTAATATATTCTTCTTGTCCTCACTACTACTTTTGAATTACTTTAACAACAGTTTTAAATAAGCAAAGCTGATATGACTGTCCTGCTGTCTACTTACCAGCTTCAGATCCCAAGATGGACTGTAAAGCATATGGGGAGATACAGATTTCAGGGGACCTGAATCTGATGTAAACACGTGGCTCATGTTAACATTAATAAGAAACTTAGATAGCATTTCTCATTTAAGCATCTCGTATGTAATAAAAATACACTAAAGACATTTTTACTTTATATCTTTACTCAAAAACAGACATGGGACAGAAATATGCATTCTCATGCCTGGTCATTGAAGGAATATGTAGGTTATAAGATACATGGTGAGAAAAGTCACAGATTCTTTTCAATCCGTTCAGTTTTGAAGGTCTGAAAATCACAAATGTCCTACTGTAGCCAATTTGAGAGACTACAGGGATACAAAAGAATTGTGCTGATACTGTCTTCAGGGATAAATGCAAAGCTCATTCTCAGCCAGGTGATCTGTTCATCTAATACACTCCTTTGTTCTACACTGTAAATGTACAGCCTTTCTCAGCCTCCCTCCTCCAGCCCAGATTTCCCCTTTACGCTCCCCTGAAATCCTGGTCTTTGACTCAGATCTCTCAAAGTCTGTTTGGCTGAGGAATATCCTCACTTCCTGCTGTTCAATACCCTGAGCAGGGCCCTAATTTGCTGCCTGAGTTAACTTCATCCAGGCCATTGGGCGCTTGTAAATCCCATCACAGGGACTTCATGATATTCTTAGTTCTATTTTATTCTGAAAACCCCAGTGCCCAAGGTTACCACATTATGGGAGTTCCATTTCTCTGTGAAAACACAAACCCCAAAAGCTGGAAACACAAGAAATAAATAATAATCTAAATTATGGTTGTTGAAGGGGCTTTGATCTCATTATTTCTCAGACAAGCCCTTGACTTTACTAGGAGCATAAATCATGATTGCTAAACACTTAGCCGTTCTGTACCACTCTGCTAGGAAAAATATTATTTCAAGAAAATTAATTTTATAATATTTCATCTTAACCCATTATTCCTTGTATTTCAAAGAAAAATGTCAGTGCTCCTCATCCTATTAATGTCTACCATTTTCTGTTTGGTCATGTCTAATACCCTAAGTGTGGTACTGTTGAGGCCAACTCATAAATTGAAGAGCAACTCATAAACCATGCCTACAAAATGACATGTAATGCCTAAAAACTGTTACGGAGGTTTAACTGACAAATCTAAGGCTGGAAATCATCTCTAAGAAAACACACAGAATGACAAGAATGTTTAAAATTATCTCATAACAAATGCCAAAATAGGAGGGGAGGAGGGCTGTATTTTTCCTTTAACTGAATTTCTTCAGTCTACTCCATAGCCTAGTGTTTGTTAGTTTAATAAAAATGCTTAAGAAATTAGAACAGATTTTGAAATGAAGATCCAGCCAAGCTTCTCTGAAGTAATACTCAGATATAGTAAACAATTACATTACATAAACCAACCATCTGAACAAAAATGATAATTAAAGTAATGCATCGGTGTGCTTCATTGATTTATGAATTTGTTTAATGATTCCTGTTAGAGCAGAAGAAGCCATTATGCATTCACTGATTTTAAGAGACAGTATATAGTTGTGTGACCTTTCACTAAAGAAGAAAAGTAATATTCCTGAGCAATCAAAAAAATTGTAAAAGAAGTATTGTCATGAAAAAGTTTACGACAATTTGAAAATAACATCCCATGTCCATTAATTTTCTTTATGTACAAATCCATCCCCATTTTTCACACTACTGTTCAGCAAAGAGTAGGGGAATTTGCCTAGTCTGTGCTTGCATGTTGGATCCTGTCTGAAACAAATAAAAGAATCCAAGGCTAAATTTATCAGCCTTTGATTCAGATTCAACCCAACCAAGTACCCCAGGTTCCTGGCTGAAAGAGAGCAGCCCACACTCCCCACTCAATTACTGTTATTCATTGGCGCTTGGAGTGCCCATCCAAAATCAGAGCTCCGCTGTGTGAATTGGGGTTAACACAGACACTGAAATACATACACTGAATATCTCTGACCCAAAGCACTTATGATCCAGACAGACAGTTGGGGAAAACCTGAGCATACAAATGAAAGCATACAAATAATAACCTCCTGCTGAAATCCAGGGAGATTTTACTCTCTGTTTCAAACTAATTCTCAGTGATACTGAAAATCTCACCCACAAAGAACAAGCAAATGTATTATCTTGCTGTTACGGAGATGGGGAATTTAAGCAGAAAAAGATGAAGTATATCATCCAGGTCTGTGCAGGAATTTTTGGTAAAACTGAGCCTTAAAAACAGGATCATAGATTTTTTTGCCAGGTCAACATACCTGCTTTCCTACCACAGACAGACCATGTCCTGCCCACAGAAGTTTTGCAAAGAGGGTATTCTCCTACCATAATACGTATCCATTAGTGCTGGTGAAATCCACACCAGGTACTAAAAGTAAATAGTATTGAATGCCTTCAAATCTTGACACAGCAGGAGGCATCCTGAAAGTAAGGAAGGAGGAGTCTTTTAAATTAGCTGTTGTAAAACAAATGGAAGGGTCCAGAGGGTGCATTTGACATTTATCTGTCTATTTCCTTGCTTTTGTTGTTTTCTGTCATTGTCCTATCATTCAATTCCCCTTGATTTTTGTGTAAACTTCCTTGTTTGTTTGCTTTTCTGATAACTTGTAGAGTAAACTTCTTCACAAGAGAAAATGCAGCTGGGAGAATAAGGAGGGGGAAGGTTTTCTGGCTGAAATACTTTCAACATGGCATCAGCATAGTTGCTTGTGACTTTGAGCACTGCGAAACATTTGTTTGTCTTGCTTTCTTTCCTTGCTTTTCACAGATCTTTTCAATCTCCCAAGCAGCTGATGGAAAGAGAGAGAATCCCCTACAACACTAAACACATTTTGTTATTTACTGTTAAATCTCTATTTTCACACACAGCAGAGATTGCACGTCAATATATCTTTTTAATTGTATGTGGAACCTGTCACATCAGCTTGTACGCCCCTTGAAGTCCCAGAGCCCATTTTGAACTGGGTTGACACTTCAAAGAAAAAAGGGAACAAGTTTGGAAAGCTCTTTGAATCACAAAGAACCAAATGGAAACACTCCATCAGACTTCAATCCTCAATTATGCTTTTTCCCTGTGTATTTTGTCTGCCAAAATCCATAAGTGACCTTCAGAACGGCAACACGATGATCTAGAGACCAGCTCCTTATCTCTTGTTATCATTTGAGCAGCTCAGCTCATTCAGGCAGTTTGATTTTTCTTGTAGGAATAGAGGTGGATGAGAAACTGAATTTGCAGAGGGACAGACCCTCAGCCCTAAACTTGGACATTGTCCTAGTGATACTTTTTGTCATCAGCTGAGACTGCCATTCACATTCAGGAGACGAGAAACAGAAGGGTTTACAGGCAAAAGCACAGCATGGTCCTACTATTTGTTAGGAATCTTTTCATTTTGTGTTGTAATAAATGTTTTTTTCACTCTAACAGAGGCCCGTAGCTTCACAATTCTTGAAAGAAAATAAGAAGGCAATGATAGGGACGATGTGTGCTAATGTCTTTACAAACAATTCTGCGGGTGAGGGTATGGGTGTTACGGGCTTTGAAATGGGTTTTAATGTTTCTGCTAACTGCAAGCAGCAGGTTTGTTACAGAGCCCAGACAGTTTGACTCCCGAAACAGATAAGTGGGCCTGCACAAGCCTGACTTTCTGAACTTTGGGGGAAAATGACAAGTTCAAGGGGGAATATATGGTGGAAGATTCAGGAAGCCTGTGTCTTCTTATGAGGAAGGCAAGAGGGCAAGATGCAGCCGGCAGTTTAGGATAAAAGGCTACACCCTCCGAAACTTTGAGAAAGAAAACCGACGGGGTGTGTGCCCCAGTGGACTCTCTCCCTTTACTCGAATAAAGTTGCAGGACTCCTCTGTCTCCTTTATGGACACTGGCTTTCCACAGCGTGATTTTCCATACAGTAAGAAAAAGGATGTTTTTATTTACATTCTTTCAGGCCTGGATACATGATGACCATTACCATTTCAACTCTTTACCATACTGACAATAAGAAAGTCCTGTGATACAATAAACTGCTGAAGTATTTCAAAGATATGTAATAGAGCAAGAAAAATGTACAACAATAGGAGGAGGAACTGGGAGAAGAGGTGGGAAGAGCTCCTTTTGCTCCATGAGTATCCAGCCGTCCCTGCAGAACCACAATGGCTGGGAAAAGCCAGCACTCTCCCCCCTGCTCCACAAAATTACCTGCAGAGACGAAAGAGCCAGCTGCCTCCCCAGCCCTTTGGTTACCAACTCAGTGTGAAAACCAAGAGTTAAAGCAACAGAAGAGTCTTTTTGTTCTCACCTCAGTAACAGTGCAGGAGCTAACACCCACTGCACTCCTTAAAGGCTACTTAAGTCCAGAAGTGCTATGTTAAATTTGTGTCTCTCTTTGTACTACACACATTTAAAGCCAGGATGGATATTATTTCGGGAAATATTTGGATGTAAACTTTTGCTGCAGCCCCTACTATCATATAGCTCATTGTCTGTCTTTGAAACACACTCAGGTAACGTGGATTTTACCTGACTCCTACACATGCTTAACTTTATTAATTGTAGGGAGGCTCACTGATGTTAGGAGGGTTTTTTAACTATGGATTTACTGTGTATCAGATTAAGTCCTTTCATAATTCCTCGATGGATCACAGAGCAAGCTGCACCAGCTTCAAAGTTTATCACCATTGCTGGCAGAAACTGGCAAACCCTTAGCAGTGCTAGTAGAGACCACAGTCAGAGACTGTCTTAAATGCAGCAGTGAGAAATTTGATTGAGATTCCACTTTAAAGAGCAGTTTGCAAGCAGAGTTTTGAGTGAAAGCAAAGTATCAGTGTGAGTCTGAAACTTATTCAAGCTGTCAATCTCGATGTCTTGTGTCTGTTAGCATGCCCAGCTTTGGTGTTATTGTTTGTTTGCACGTTAACCAAAATGTAGGCCTACATTTTTCTAGCACATACAGAGCTCTACTGACTGACTTCCATGCATCAGATGAAACCGAGTGGTAAGTGGCAGCTAACTTTCATCAAGCAAAGCTTTAAGCACGGGCTGGTGGAGCTGGCTCTGCACATGCTTCCCCTCACCTCTTCAGGTAGCAGATATTTTTGTATCACTCAGTTACTAAAACATAGGTTATGCTGTTGCCACATATTCCCCCTTGAAGCTGTTATTTTCCCCCAAAGTTCAGAAAGTCAGGCTTGTGCAGACCCACTTCTCTGTTTCAGGAGTCAAGCTGTGTGGGCTTTGTAAGAAACCTGCTGCTTGAAGTTAGTAGAGACATTAAGACGCATTTCAACGATGTTAACACCCATCGAATTGTTTGTAAAGACATTAGCACACATCTTCCCTATCAGTAAGCTACTTAAATGAAGAAAAATGCATCTAGGTAGGCTTGCCAAAGCAGTGAAAACAACTTAATTTTAATGTTTGACATTTTACTAGCCGGCAGCCTTATGTAATGAAGAGCTACATAACTTGCTTCAGAGATAGAGGCATCTCCTAAATGCCTGGGCCAGTAAATGAAAATAAAGTTTAGTGTACGTGATGTAAAATATGAAGTCTAGGAGCAGTGAACCAAAACAGGAAAAAAACCCAAATCTAACCTATTAAATGACAAAAACGTGCAGCATACTGACGAAGGAAAGAGATTTGGGAGATTACTGCAAAAGAAATGTTGATGTCTTCCTCTATGTGGCTGCATTAGAAAAGGCAAATATGAAGGATAAACCAACCCTAGAGACAAGAAAGCAAAACAACACAGAGAACCTGAGCTGTATTAACCACAATCCAGTTTAGTACAAATTTGTCAGGGAGAGCAAGAGGCTTTAAGGTAAGATTATGACTTTAGGGAGGAGGCATTTTATAAACAGCATCTGCCAGGGGCAGCCACAGAAAGCATTCAGCAAGAGACCCCGCTGAAAAATGCCTCTTCCTTGCTCAGCCTCGGCGGCACAGGAGAAGTTTACAGTGGGCAGCGATCCGGAGTGACCAGGAGGAGCCGCGGCCCGGCCGCGCTGGGGCTGCAGGCCGAGTGCCACACAGGCACGGCCGAAGGCAATGCTCTCCCCCGGGCCTGGGCCTGGCGCTTGGCTGTTTCCATGGCGATCAGTGAGGTGCTGCCCTGTTCTTTTTTTCTCTTGCTTTGGGTGTCAGGGCAGAGCCCCAGGCCGGGGAGAGCAAGGAGTGTGAGCTGCAGGGACTCCCGAGGCTGCGGAATGGCTGCCGTGCCCTCGGGGGAACGCGGCCTGCCTGGGGAGGGGAGCGGTGCGGTGGATTTCACTGCTCGGAAATATGCGCGGTTTAAGGAGAAACGTGGTGCTTTTCATTTGTAAAATCTCCTGGAAGGTATTGGAGGAGGTGCTGAAGGTGGATCTGCAAGAGGCGTTTTCTGCTTAATTCTTTTCCTTGACAGAACTAACTTGTGTAAAGGACAGCATTTCCCCCCCCCCCCCCCGATTATTTTCATAAAGACAGCACTTTTTTCCCCCAGATTATTTTCCTGACTGGAATTTAAATTTAGGGACTTCCCTAAAATCGTTCGTGTTCCCCACTTTCCTCGTCTCTCAGTTCTCCCTCTTTCCATGGGGTCTGGCGTTCCCACCTGTCAGGCTGAGTCACACAGCTGAAGGCGCTGCCTCCCTAAGGAAAAAAACCCCAAAGAAAATAATAATTTTTGGAAAGCTGGGAAAAAAAAAAAGAAAAAGAGTAGGCAGATAGGCATAAAAAGTGTTTGTAAAGTTTGGCCCTCATTAAGAGGAAAAGTACTGCTGATAACTTAAAAAAGAGAAGATGGATAGATAATTTTCAAGTGCAGATGAAAAAAGATTGCTGAACATAAGCCACCAATGTTCTTATGATGTTTGTCTCCCTGCTGTAGTAGAGTAAGCCATATATTCTATTTACTTATAATTTCCACTTTTCATACCTTTTAGCTCTCATATGTAGCAAATTACACAAAGCTGAAAACTAGCATTTTTTTTCTTTCAGCAGCACAATTTGAAATATTTTCCCCAGAAGATTGTTTTATACCGTAGACCTTGTTTTGATTTCTGAAGTGGCAAAGAGGGAACTACCTGGAATTTCAGATACATGTTTGCTCAAGATCAAAATGATGATTTTGAGTAGCTTTGGAAATACCAAAACCTTTTGGGGAACTAATTTTTCTATTTAGTGACCTATTTAAAAAAAGAAATGGCAGAATGTCACCAGCTTCAGAAAGTTTACATGGAGAAGTTGCCTATGAATGCAACCAACATGAAAAACAGTGGCAGAATTTTCTGAAGTTGAAATACATTGCAATATGTAGCCTATAGTGGTGGAAATAACCCAGGAACTTCACTGGCTTTCCTGTGGTCTTCCATAGTCTGAAGATGAGTGACTGCAGATTGTGTTTTTGTAGAGAAACAGAGTTAAGGTGGAACAAATAAACCAGGGTGAATTTTGCACTGAAGAAAGAAGGGGAACTAAACTATGCAGATACAATCCAAGTGTTTGAGGTACGTTATGGCCCAGTGTATGACACAGTTATCTGCCAGGTCTGTGTATTTAGTGTTTCTGACTTGTGGGCTGTATTCTTTTCAGAGCATCTAAACCATTTCAAACACTAAGCACACAGAGAATTGAGGTCAAGCAAATCTGAACTGTACTATTATTAAAAACAAACAAACAAACAAAAAAATACCCCAATAAAACTGACAACAAGCAGTGTTTCCAGGAAATAAGCCAAGATGGGATGACATTAATGGGTAGACTGATAGTGCCATGAAGTCTATTTCAACAATTTCTTGTTTGTTTCCTTGTTTGTTTGTTTCCTTGTTTTTTCCTCTTTTGACCAAAAAGGGAACTGCAGTTCTCTTTGTGACTCACATGTAGCTGTGATATGTGACTCTGGCAAGAATACTGAGCCACAAGTTTACAGAGCACCTGGATGCTGCCTGGTTTATGTGGTTTCAGGGCGATTAAAAATTCTTTCAGGGAGTTTATGTGGCTGAGTAAATTAATATTTATAAAGCCTGTAGGACAGCTTATGTTCAACAACTCTAGGGTATTTTTATTCAGGAAAGAGCTCCATTTTACAAAACAATGTACAGATACTTCAGGAGTGACTCAAGAAGGGGTTTTCAAATCTGTATTGCCTTGGGACTTCTGAAAAAAAAATGCTGGCTTCCTCTGGAGACACTGACAGCTAGAATGCCAAAGTAGTTAATTCCTCTGCTGAGGATGTGAAGTTTGTGAGCTGTGGGGGAACAAAAACATTATATATAAGGATGAATGATAAAATATTTTTGTAATGACTTCTTGTTCTCTCTCCATCTCACCAGCTCCTGGCTTATCCACAGGTGTGGTACATGGCCAGAACATGATTTTTGACACAAAATCCCTTTAGGAATCCTCAGTTTTAAAGCTCACAGTGAAATGGAAGGTCAGGCTACACATTTGGATTTCCCATAGCTTAACACTTGGTGGATGCACATACATTTAAAGGCCACAGAGAATCCCTGCTTGGGTAAATGGTAATAAATTTGCCTTTTCTAAATGTGCCCTGTTATTATGTAATATCACTGGATACCAATATAATTATCTCTTCAGAAGAAATATTGCATAATTTGCTGGTTACTTTTATATATATATATATATTTTATTTTATTTTTTAAATATATATATATATGTATGTATGTTTGTGTGTGTGTGTATATATATACATATATACATATATATATATATATATGATACTATTAGAAGTAGATGGCTTGACCTACTGAAAGCTTTGTGTCTCTGCTCATACTAGAATGCTAAAGAAATGACTAGTTGCAGTCCTGGGCTGTGGTTAAAGACAGCTACTTCTCCTCCATGTCCCCACACCACAGGAAAATCCATTCTTGGTGATCTGGTCTGTGGTCTCTCCTTGTCTGTGCTGCTGTGTTTATTCTTATTTAGTGTAACAATGTTGCATTTTCTTTCCAAGGTTGTGGCAAAATATTTTGCTGTTGTTTCAAACAGTATTTTTAAATTTACTCTAGTTTGATTTTTTTTATTCTCTTCAGATATTGTAAGATCTGAATAGATACACATGCAGATACACACCAGATACAGATAAATTTCTGGTTAACATTCAGTGATGCTTGAACTGATGTGGTATCAGGACTTGATTGTGAGCATCTCTGGCCTCCAATCTGTCCTTTTTTGGTATTTAAGCTTGAAATGCCTTTTTTTTTTTTTGGCAGTGAGTCAAGAACACTATACTCAGTCGTGTTTGGCACAAATCTTTGTGCCACTAGTATTATTGGGTTAATAGTCGTGTGTAAAGAAAAAATGCACTGCATATAATTTTCATAAAATACCAAATGATAGAACTATGCCTTGCATCATCAAGGAAAAATGAGTAAATAACACCAAAATGTCAATAAAAAGCCACTCAGTCTGTAAGGCCAGCAATACATCTTGTAAAATCACACAGTGTATGTTTATAAATGTAGTCAGAAATTCCCAGCGTATTGCAAGCATGATGATTACAGCAGAAGGTAACAATGATCAGCAAATACTTACCATGACAAATTCGGGCCCAGATTTGGCCCAGCCTGCAGAAGTACTGCAGTTGGTTTGGGCTCTAACCATACAAGAGTAGGAGTGGTCTTTGCTGTTATTTGCTCCTACAACAAATACCCTTGTGTTGAAACTGTCTCAGCTACTTGATCTCACAGTCTCTTCCAGTCAAAAACACTTGGTTTGAGATGTGATGGAGGACTTCAGTATTGGAGAAAACCTCTGAGAGAGTCTGTAACAAGTCTCACTCTTGGTTTTCAACAGGCAAAGGGCAAAGTTTGTAGAACACGGGTTCCTCCTTCTCTTTGAGTTCTTTTACCAGCAATGTGCTGGGGAGCCTCAGGTTGCCCAAAGTGTGTCTCACCCCGAGTGCTGGCGAGAGGCTTGGCAATGGTGTGCAGCTGACTCCTCCTGCTCTTGGAAGCAAAGGCACAGGGACAGTGAAAAAAAAATCATTTCAAGAGTCGTTTGAATGTACTTGGAACATTAACTGTGAACTGTGGAGCCCTGAAATTATGGAAAGATGTATGTTCAAAAGTCTTGTGGATTTCAATGTTTGCAGCTATGTAGAAATCCTATACCTTAAGTTATTCACATTTTGTAGCTTTTTTACTCTCTAAGATGTTTTTAGTTTCTATGTGATATGCTCCAAGATGACAGAGGTAAAAGACTTTTTATAATACTTGCAATATAATTCTCTCATAAATGTCACAGTATTATTTTGAATAGGAATTAAAATGTAATAAGACCAGTATTTAATTGTATTTACTAATAAATTTTTCTTCCATTTTTTATAAAGCCTTCTTTCACAATCAGTGGTCTGCTGGACTTGGACAGTGGACTGTAAAGCTAGAGCTTTGAGGGAGTAATTTCAACACTCAGCAAAACCTTTGCCAGGCTGGATCTGTAGTTACTGTGAAGGTTTCCTGTTGCTCGTGTACAAGAGAAAAGGCTCATTCTGCAGGGTAAGCATCCCCTAATTTGAAGAAATGGCTTTATTGCAGCAGCAGTTATTGGAATAACAGCTGGTACTGTCAACACTGCTGTATGGGAAGAGCTGCAGTCGTAGAGATTTGGTTCTCACCTACAATAGGAAGTAGCTTATGAGGCTCTCACACCTTTTTTTTTTCCCCTCCTGGAGAATTAATTCAGATTCATTTTAAAATATAAATGTTGTACATACAGAAGGATCAAAAGGAGAAACCAAGAGTAAATTTAATTTAGCTCTTTACCATAGCTGTGTATTTTGAGACTGAGAATAATTGCACTACCTACTTCTGGGAATGTAAGAAGCCACAATGTGGAATAATTATTTAAAAGTTTGCTGCTAACATTCATTCTTTGCAGAATGAGATCCTAAACTGAGGATTTACAAAAGCAAAAAGCATCTCAGTTAAGATGCCAGATGTTCCAAAGCAACAATAGTATTTATTTCACTATCTACTTTCAGACAGTAATTTACTACCTCATAGATTGGTTGCCATTGGATTTTTTTATTTTAAAAAGTAAATAAAAAAGATTATGGCAATCTTCAAAAGAAGGCATTAATGCATTCAACTAAATCTTTTTATAGTGCTTATGTCACACCTTATATAAAGGTCACAGATGGAGGGAAAGCAAAATGTTCCATGTCCCATGTCAAACACAGCAGTTCTTGAGAGGAGCAAATTGTTCTGATACTTGGATCTTGTATCCATTTGGGACTGAACAATTTTTTTCTGCAAAGCAGTCAAATGTGTCTTCTGTCTGGCAGAATATATCCATCACTGTACTGAAACTATTGTTCTAACCCTGAAAGCAGTTTTCCTCCATGGATGAGCTTATTCTAAAGTGCCAGTTCATGTGAAAAGCCACGTGCCTGGGTTGTTTTTTTTTGTTTGGGTATGAAGCAGGGAAGAAGAAGGTCAGTAAAGAAGGGATGTGTATGTGAATGTTTGTTTTTCTCCAAGAGAAGGGCATAGCTAGGCTAAATTGATTTTTATTTCCAATAAAAGGTGGAGACTAGAGGGAGAATGGAACTGTCAGAGAAAGTGCTTGGAAGAAAAATACATTAAATAAAGCATCACTAAAATGTGGATAATTCAGGTGTAGAGTATCTATCATGTAGGAAGCATTGAACCAGTCTTCATGCTGGAGTTATGTATTTTAAATTTTTCCAATCCCATTATTACTGTGACCGTTGCTGTTACAATAGTGGTGACTTGTTCAGACTCCCTGGATAGTTTCCGCAAAATGGGGGTGTCATTGCTTGCACAACATCTTCTGCACACCAAGTGTTACCAAGAAGTTATTCTCAATATTATCTGTACTTTGACCTGCTAAAAAAAAGAAATGCCTAACTTCCTTTATTCTGTGTGAAATGAAGTAGTTTAGATACCAATTGTACAATTCCTGACAGACACAACAAAGACTCTAAGTTAATAATATTTCCATATATTTATCTGGTCTCTAGAATATATGATTTTAGTTGAAGTTTTGGAGTTTTTTGGGGCAAATGGTGTGATAGAACCTGTTCTTTGGCAGATTAGCAGAAGTTATGGGACAGGACTAAGTGCTGTTTTTTAAAGCTTAAGCCATTAGATTAGTCTTTTCCATTGTCATGCTGTTTAAAATAGTAAAATATCATCTTTAAGGAAAAATACCTAATTCTTGTCTGAGTAGTGTTTTTATCCATATTATCTGTGACACAGACCTTCATGGTATAACTGTTCATTAGGGTGCTGTCGCACAGTAAGACTGGAGTCACTGCTATCAATTTCCTACAAAAATGGAATGTTTCTGTAACTTTTGATAGTGACCTTTTGCTCAAGTCTTGCTAGATAATGTAGGATTTTGTTTTCCTTTAAAAAAGAAAAACACTTTCTTTGAGAAAGTTGATCTATACTTTACATGTAAATCTGTTTAAAATTGATCGCTTCAGCAATGTTGTGACACAAGCTTTTCAAAAGACTTTTTTAAATGACACTAGCTATTTCACAGATGCCTTTGAAGGTATTAAAATCATATTGTGGTTTTATTAACTATGATTTTTCTTCCTTGCTCCATCTTAAAACTGTTTTCTTTTTATGTTTTTACAAGTGAAGTCACTCCTTTAACATTAAATCAACAGTTGCCATGTTCTATTATTCATGCTACAGAACTAATTCTGCCACTAAGGAGGTAAATGCAGGATGGGGAAGGAGGTAGAAATGCAGGATGGGGAAAAACCCAAACACAACCCACACTTGAAGCTGAAATGGAGGTGCTAACAAGGACTGAAACTGGAAATTATCATGCAATTTCTCATATGACTCTACCTACTAAAGACACAATTACATGAAAACCTCTTCTCCAGCTTATTTTATAAACAAAGTGTTTATCCGGTACAGTCTATGACATTTACAGAATGAATCACATGGCTTCTTATGATATGCAAAGGTTTTTCAGTGTCTAAATAGTCTTAAATTATTATAAATGAGATTAAGACCTTCAAAGACTGTTCCATTTAAATAGCTAAAACCAGATTTTAACTAAACCAAAACAGAAGTTTTCCTTAAAACCATTCTTGAGGGCAGAAACAATCCTGGGTTTCAGTGAAGTGCTTCACTTTGTATGTTTTTATTGCTTTATCATCAAATATTCCAGTGAGGGAAACCATGTTCCAGGTCTCAGCTCTTCAGGCTTTCCGCATCTCCAAGCCACATCTTGTTGCCCTTGCACTTTGGCAGTGCCATTGGGAGGAGCACCCCATCTCCTTCTGGGGGGCAGCACCAACCTGGGGTGGGTGCAAGGCATGGGGAGCATCACCTACAGCCAGAGCTCTCTGCTGGTAATAAGGGTGGGGTTGTGCATCCAGTGCCTACAGCTTTAGAAGAAATTCACTTATTTAGAAGAGAACTTTGCTGTCCATTTCACAAAGGATCAGAAATGGCAATGACAACATCAAAATATTAATGAGATTTTCTTGTCTGTTGTTATATGGTTACAGTAAAATGATGCTTCTTATCACGATTTATAGGTGCTTCAGTGTTTGCAGTAGAAATGCAAGTGTTACTATTTATTGACTTCATAAAGAGAGACCATAAAAGATTAAGGTCAACCTTCTCAAAGGCTTTGCTGATTTTCAGAGGAGAAATGGATGGTACATGGTCTGACTTCTTTGAATTTTTTTGGATGTGCACCCTGTTCAGAAATCCGGGCTAAGAGAGGCAGGCCTTTGGTTAGCTCTTGATATTCTTGTAGAAGGGGGCTAGATGTGCTGTGTCCTATGGACAAAGTTAATGCCATGTGGTTTTTCTCTTGATTGGTTCAGATGCGTAAAAGCTGCAATCAGAGTAGTTAAGTTTTCTTTATACAAGAGAAGTTAAGGCAAGATTTCATTTCAGATGTGAATTAAAAGCTTGGATCTGTGCATGTAATACAAGTAGCTACAGCTTTTCGAAATAACTTTCCATAATGCCTTTAATTATTGGAAAATAATATTTTTACAGTTGAACTGAAAGTACAAATCAAAAGATACTTTTTTCAAAAATTCAGTCAAGAATTATTTTTCCAGGATTTTAAAAGCCACTCATGACACATATGTATCAGAATATTTTACTTTCTAGCTATCAGGTTTTTTACAAGTAAAATCACTTAATAGGCTCTTTCTAACTCTGCAGAAAGTATATTTCTAGCAAATATTTCCTAATACAACATAATATTATATTTGGTACAGTTATTAGTATGAAAATGGATGGCTTCCAGGACTAATTAATGTGATGTTCTTTTGCTTTTGTAAATAACTGCTGGCTCTAAGGATCTGTGCATGCAATATTTTAATACTGTTTCATTTCATAAATAGTTAGCATATAAGTGTCAGGACAGCATCATGTAGTCAAATTATTATAGCAAAATTGTTTTGTTCTAATGGAACAAATCTCAGGTCTTACCACAAAGTCAACCCAAAGGTACACCAACACATTATGAATATTTCAACACCCAAATAAGAGCAGGATCTCTTCATATCTGGACAAAGTAAACAGTTCTTATTTGGCAGACATCAATATTGTTGCTAATACATTGTAGATCTTTATGTTTCTACCTAGTTGCTTGATTGATGATGATAAAATCTAAGCCATGTATCCCTGATCAGTTTATCAGCTCATTATTTGCATGCTGACTTCAGTCATTATCTTTAGATTGGTACTGTCTGGTTTCTCTTAGGGTAGGGGAATTGAGGATTCATGGCATATGGAAAACAGACATAGCTAACACAGAAGTTTGATAGTTCTAGAGAGCTGGAGTTCATGCATTTGGCTCCAGGTTTTCTTTTCATATGCTGAAAATGATTGGGCATAAATTTAATTGAGTTTTCACATGCCATTCAATAATACTTTATTCCCCTAGGGTTCTTCTGCAACCCAGTCTCATCTATTTTCACCAACTTCCACTCACAAGTGCCAGAAGACCAGCTGAATGCTAACCAAGCGTCTAGCCTGGCAGATAAACCCTCAAGGAGGCAAGAAAGAATTATCTGTATTAGAGTGGCATTTCAGAACTAATCCCACATTCCAAAAAGGGGCATATTTGGGTTTAGCAGTCTGCATTAAATAAGCAGGAGGTAAATTTGCAACAGAAGACTTATTCTGTCCTCCCTAGAGGAGTCTGTTATTTGAGATGCCTTGCCCAGTAATGTGATGTGGGTCTGTGGTTGAGTTGAAGTACTTCTAAGTCCAGTGGGAAACAGATAGCATCATCTTGTTTGATTTCTTTTTATTAGTTCTGCCTTTGAGTTTGTAATACAAAGAAGGATGAAACGAAGGTCTTCTAAAGCTGCAGGATTTGGGAATTTAGATAGAGAGGAATATTTCTGTGTTGGCTTTTTTTTTTTTTTTTTTAATTGAGGGGAGCAGAGGGGGGTTGACACAGAGAAAGAGTAGATTTGCCTACCTGGTGAGGAAGCTGATTTAACTGAGGTTCAGTACACTAATTATAGCTAGGAAGAATTACCTAATTTTATCCTTTCAAACATGGTTCTTTGAACTGTGACTCTCATGCTTTCCATTAAATTGTATGAAGAGCTACCTCTTCTCATGGTCAATATTACCTGAGCTGTAATGTTTCCAAGATTGCATGTTGCTCTCTAATGTGTTTTTTGTCTTTGTGACAATATCTGAAATGGGTACAAATTTAAATTTGTTTAGATGTAAACTGAGTTTCGACTGTTCTTATCCTTGGTAAAAAAAAAAAGGCTGTGCCATAGCACAGCTAGTACTGGCTCAACTTATTCTTGGATTGTACTACAGCCAATAGCCTGGGAACCACAAACATTCAGTCCTACCATAATCCATTCTGTGTTTGAGATCCTGCTAGCTTCTAATACCCTGTTCATCTATGTTATTCCACAGTCCTTAGGTAACCTACCATAAAAAGTCTATTTTATGTATAATGGAACCATAGCATCAATCCGCAAACAACAATCTGATTTCATCATAATATTAATATTTGGTACTGAAATTTTGTGTTATACCTTGCTATGAAATTCTTTCCCTCCCCACAAATTCATGGAAACAAATCAATGAATTACTGAAATTTTTTGCTTAGTTTGAGGAATCAGGTATTCACCAGGCAAGGTGGTACATGTAAAAGGAAAATCCTGGGTGTTACTGCAGGGCAGAGGAGAATTAATCCAAGACTTAACCCAGTACTCACCTGTTAATTTCAGATATATGGGAAGAATCTGGTTTCCTTTCAAGCAGTCTTTCTTGTTTTCATATGCTACTGCTACCTCCCACTGCAACAATTTACTGGAGAAAGAAATGTTAAAGCATTGTCAAAAGGGCTACTCTTACATGTCCCTTGTCCCAGAGTGAGCTAGAGAGTCAGGGAATTATATGGGAGTAAATTTAATCTCAGACATTTCCTGAGTAATTTTGCAGGCACAAGAAGGGTGGCTGGTTCAGATTAAAGCCAGGATAAGAAGTTAAATTTAGGCAGCACTTTGATATGAAATCTTTGGAGTCAATACCAGTGTAAACAGTTTTTAGCTATTCTTTGCTCTCTGTTTATGCCCTTGCAGGTTTTTTCTCAGCTCTACCAGTATCAGCATGAGAAAATTGAACCTGGGAACCGAACTAGATTTTTTGACACAATATTTTTACAAGAAAGAGCTGGGAAAAGGGAAGGTTAATAAAAGGATGACAGATAATTTAAACAATTTCTGCTGCTGAACATTTCATATTTTCTAATCATGGCCGTAGAAATAGCTTTGTTTTCCCATAAGCAGCCGATTGCCTATGTTCTTAATGTTCATGGAGTACCTTTCCAAAGGGCAGTAAGAAAAATATCTCCTCCTTTTAAATAAATTCTGATTGTACAGGATGATATCCTTCTCTTGCAAGAAAGTGGGAGTTTGGTCTTCCACTGGCTGATCTAGGCTTGATCCCATAAATCATGTGGTCTGGGAAATAAATGGGTTGGACTCTTGTGGTTGCAGAATGTGATAAATAAAAGGCCCATTCTGGGAGCTAAATCCAATTCCAGCTTTCTGGTCTAGGCAAATGTAGTGAGATCCTTAGAAATAGTCTGTGTGGAGAGAGTGTTGAATAGAAATAAACTAAATAAACCTTCCCGTATGGCTCATTGAGAACACCGGGATCTTCTGTTTGAATATCTGAGTCCTCATCTGGTTTCGCTCAGTAGAATGTGGATTTATACAAGGTACTGCTTATTTCCGACCATTTTTTAGAAACTCTCATAGCACAAGAAGTTCATAGGGAGCAACAGTAATAGTTTTAAATGTGCCCTGATTAATAGGGACCACCCTATGTCTTGTGTGTTTGACATTTTGAAATATCTGTTCTTTATTCCTGATGAGACAGAACTCAGCAAGAACCTACAACTGTTAATAGTTACTTCTAAAAACTTGGTTCTTTGTATGTCCAGCTGAGAATCAAGCAAAGTTGGGCAGGCACTATTTTTGTATCTAGTAATATTTTAATCACTTAATAAGATGCAAAGTCAATATGATTGCATTAGTGATATGATTCAAATACATGGAAACTCAAATTTCTGGAAAACTGTCCTGACTGGAGGCTGCCTGCTGTTTCAGATGATTATCACTTCCCCTGTGAAAGGGCAGGGGGGAATGGTTCAAGCAGGTAACAGCTTCTTAATTTGCTTTCTTAGTCTCACATCACCCACATATGGAAGAAGCAAAATCAGGTTAACACCCAAATTTAAACATAGTAGACATGTATTCTCATGATGTCAGTAATAAAAGTATGCGTAAAGCAGCATGTATATTCTGGAAAGGAAGCTAACCGTTAAAGCCAAGAAACATAGTCTGGCACAAATCTTTTTACAAGTCCAGAAAGACTCGATGATCTGCAGATAGGTGTAGCTTAACAGCAGGAAGAAAAAGGAAAAGGGGGTTGGGCAGCTGCCTGCCAGACAGTGCCAGTGAGTTGGGAGTAGCTTAAATGAGTAGTAGAGCGATTCCACAAAACCATTGCTTTGTTTCATTCTGAGTTTGGAATGAGCACAATCCAGCACTGAGAAGTTTCACTACACAGTGAGGATCTGGCACAAACTGTGAACACAAAAATAGAGAGGGAGATTCCTCAAATTATCAGGAGTTAAGATCATATTTGGACAAATGTTAGCCTGATGTCCTAATAATTACTATGATTTTTATCAGAGACATTAAATTCTCCTTATGGGGAAATGTTCAAGACATTTTATGGGAAGAATACTGTTATAGTTTCTAAAAACCTGCTAGAGTAAGATATAAGAATTAATTGTCAGTCACTCAGGTGGTAAAATGCACAAATAAAATCAGTCTTGATAACTGCATATTCAGAGTAGGCATGTTCTGCAGGTAGTTGCCTGTTTTCTGTAATGCAGTACACAGTGTATAAACAATCAGTAAAATCTTTCTGGTTTAATTTAAAGGACTCTAATTTTTTCCCTCTGGTTTATTTATTGATGATATTTCATGTTACTGGCATAAACACATCATGCGGTGGAAGAAAATCAAGCCTATTTATTGGCAAACAAGCACAGAGGCCCCGTTCAAGAATTTTTACAGTAGGCCTTTGCAGTGCATTGGTTTTGGAGAGAGGGGGGAGTTGGTCTTCTTAAAAGGACCATTTCTTTGATATTTTCAATCTCGCTGCTAAACAATATTTCTGCCTAATGAGAGGGATGTAGCTATTTACAGGGATGTATGTGTTGCCAGGGGTAAACAGAGCAAGGCTGGGGGGAGCAGATTCATACCATCAGCACAGGAGCTGCCCTCATGTTTGCAGAATGAGACACGAAAAGGTCTGTCTGGTTTAGTGCCCTAGCTCTGGTAGCCCTGCACTTCTCCGAAGCTTTCCTGTCATGTATTTGAGCACCAGCCATAAAAATCTTAACCAGCCACATTCTCAGCACTTCCCAGTGTAGTTACTCCTAGGGCCATGTCCTGGGGTGGCATAATGATATTTTGTATTCCCTATCGTTTGTATACTTGAGCAGAAATATGGTCCTGTAGCTTTAACTGTGTCCCGCAGCCATAAAGCCATAAAGTCAAAGTAGATGGTTGCTTAGGGCAGAATATTGCCAGAGGAAGCAGAATTAGCCAAGGCCTTTCGTCTATTTGTGTGTCCCAGAGCCCTTGAAAACCAGACTTGTCACTGAAAAAAAGTGGTCATGGGAAGTGGGGATGGGGGGTGGGAAAATTTCTACTTCCTCCATTACCCTTATCAGGTCTGGACTGGCTGGCACTGATTCTATCCCATCATTCTAGGGATGGAAATTCTTTGGGTTTTTTTCTTTTATGACTCCTTCCCCATGCTGGAAATCTTTGAGTTAGATTCCTGCCTGCTCTTTAGAGCTATTAGTGGAATATTCGTTCTGTACACTTAGCTGCTATGTAAAGCATCAGTTTAATAATTCTACTGTTACCTTTATGTTGCCAATCTACTGACATTTGTAACAATGAAGAAAGTTTCAAAATCTAAACAAAAATTTGAATAAGAATGAGCAGAGAAATTGCTCTCTAATCTACCCAAAGCTGTATTATAGCTGCTTAGTGTCTGAGCTCAGTAGTGGGGAAGGGGAAGCATGATAAATGACTGAGGAAGGACGTGCTTCGATAGAGCTCTGCTTTGGTCTTCAAATTAAGCCAAAATGAATTGGGCAGAAACATACTTTGAAACAACGTCCTCTTGCCCCCTCCTTTTCCCCTGAGTGCATTAATGATTACAAGATGTGGGATACATATCTGAGCAGCAACAAGAGCCTGCCTCCCAAAGTGGAGAGGAATATGGGAACGCACCCAGAGGAAACATAAGTTAGCCACCAGGCTCTTAACATTAAAAAGTACGATCAGCAACAAGGGATTGTAATACCACACATGTATCAAAACCAGGCTTTGATTCTGTATTTTTATTGGGATGTTAAAGGTATAAAGTGGCCGTTTTCAAATAAACAGACAATTGTCTTTGTTTCTTTTTTTTTCTGAAGACTTGTATTTAAAGGTCAAAACTTGTTTCCATTTATAACATGAACATAATAGCACTTTGCATTCCCTGGAAATGAAATGGCTTTCTAAGACTTAATCTTATTTATAGTTAAGGAAACTGAGGCACAGAAAGGTGAAATAACTGACACAAAAGGCCAAAGTAAAACTATGTTCCTTGAAATCCAGTCCTATGCCCTGCTCATTGATTAATTCTGTGTATCTGGTGAACAACCTTTTGTCAACTCTTCAGTGACTTTTTATTGTTCTTAGAAGTAAAGCAAATTTAAGAGAGGCAGAAAGAGAACACTGTCTCATGAAACAACATAAATCTGTCTTCCTGTGCCTCATTATTTTCTTGAGAAATCTGGGAGAAAAAGGCCATGTATTTTCTATCCTTTGCTCTGTTTGCTGTGAATGTATTTGTTCTGGATGGATTGGGAGGGTATGTTCTCAACAAAGGCATTTCTCAGATTTATTGGTTTTTTCTGTAGATGAAAGAATTCACATTTTTGGAGTTTTTTATGATGTTATTTTGCTAAATTTATTTTTTCATATCATTATTATTCTGATATCTGAACCCAAACAGTTCAAATTGTGCCTTATGTATGGACTCTTCCTTACAAGAAGATAGTCTCTTAGATGGTCTGGCTCTTTTATTTCTTCCTGTCTTTGTAAAAATTCTCTTCTGCTCACAAAGCCTTGAATGGTATTCTCAGAGTAAAGGTTTGGAGTGGGACAAAAGATGTATTTTCCTTTTTCTTAGCCTGGGCCTAATGGTGTGATGGTTGTTTGCAGAGATGTCTTGGGCCACAGAGGTGTGGTAAACTTCCTTTTAAGATCCTCAAGAGCTGCTGTAAATTTAAGAGGGCTAACTTACTTCTGCACTAAGAAAATATAAACAACTTTTCGTAAGATGTCTCGAATCTCCTTTCCTTTTTTCTCCCTGGGCTGCCTCTCCTAAAAGATACAACTAGAAGTTTCCCCAAAGCCTTTTGCCTGTAGTTAGTAAGGAATAGCATGTTGCAATCTGTGTCTTCAGTTTCTGGTTAGACTAAGTATTAAGCTATTTTATTAATAATTATATAGTATTGCCTAAGTTATCAACAAGGTAATTTATTGAGAGTTTAATAGGACTGGAGTGTGTTTGGATTCAGATTTTTCTGTGTGGTCAGTAAATGTATACTCCTACGTGTACAGCCAGACTTCAGCTTTGTGTGATTTATTCCATGGCTATTTTAACAGCGAGAAAAAACTGGATACCAGTTTTCTTTAATAAAAAAAAAAGTCCAGGATTAGGACAGGCACCTTTTGTCATTACTGCCTTCAAAATGATTCTGGGCTGAATTCATGTACAATCTGTCATATTATCCAAGGACATTCTATGAATAACTTCAAGTCACTGCTAGCTTTGGTGAAGATATAAAGGCAGAATATCAAAGTCAGTATTAACTTTCAGTAATTTGTTCCAGGGTTAGCTAATGCAGATCAAAGTATTCATCTATGTGATATGTCAAGCCACAACAAACTATATTATGGATTGTATGTCTTCTTTAGCCAAAATAAGATCCAAAAGTGGAAGGAATAAGTGCTTGTAGATGTGTAAACAGAGAAATTCAGTTGGCGTCTAAGACGGAAGAGGGTATTTCCTAACAAATCGAGAATTTCCAATTCTTTCACTTTCTCTCTGAATTTTTTTTCAGAAGTACAAAATTAGAGTAAAAGTGGTTTAAAAAAAAAAGTAATAAAAAAAAGGTAGTAAAAAAAAGTCAATATATTATTTACAGTCCAAATTAGATGTTCATGTTGCTCAGCAATAACAGATATTTTCATGGCTTAAGAGGTTTTTCGTTCCATAAAAGAAATCTAAATGAACTTTCTCTAATAACACTGCTTTTTAAAGAATGTGGAAATCTAATAATTTCTACTGGTCATACTTATTTGGCTATTAGAGATCTGCTGTCAGTTTCTCTACCACGTTTGGATAATAGAGATAAGAAAGCAGGGCTCCAAAGATTTCATGCCAATTAATTGTAAAAAACTCCAAAGTGCCAGCATAGACACTGATAATGTGCATTTACCTCAGAAATCTGAATGAAGAAAACCCTCCTCACTGAATTGGTGTGCTATATGCAGGACCTTGTTGCATTGGGGTTTGTCTGTGGGTACACAAGCAGGTGCTTGCACACATTGGTGTGCAAATGCTCATACATCTAATGCAAATATAAGTGGGGTTTGCCTTATCTCTTATCTCAGTCTCTTATCTCACTGTTAGTGGCTGTTCTTCAGGAACTGACAGATCACTGATAAAAACACTTGGTGAAGTTGTCTCTTGATACTTCAGTTTAAGTAATTTTCCTCAATTATTTTGAATTATCAGCTTGTCTTTGCCATCAGAAATACTGGTCATTCATGCTAGCTTTAACAAGAATCCTGGATATATTTCATGGCTCTCATGGAAATGTCTTCATTACCCCAGTCATGAGTCATCACTACCATAATCTTTTAGCTTTATTTGAATTACTGCAGGGGCTCTGACACTCATTTTCTAAGAATTGGCAAAAGCATCCTCAGAGGACCTGGAACCTGTCAAGATGGGGTTACAGGAAGTTGCAGTCAACCATTAACCATTGCCTCTCTCCCTCTATATCTTTGTTTCCCACTCCGTTTCTTTTTAAGAGTTGTTGGGTTGGATGTGGCAGGGAGTGGGGTCAGAGTCTGTGATCCCAGAGGACACTTATTCTGACCAATTGTGGGGGCAGGAGCAAGGGATGGAAGACCAACTAAAGAATGGGGTGGTTTAGGAGAAAACACAGTGGACTCACAGCAAAATGCTGTTTCCTGAGTTCTTAGAACACCTCCTGGCATATGGTGCTGACCTTGAGGAAGTTGTGGTGTTTATGCAGATGCACAAGACCCTTAGTCTGTGTTTCCTGCTTCCAAAGAAGTCCAGGCTTTTCAGGACAGCTGAGGTGGGGTAACAAAAAAGTGATATCCCTGCAGGATAAGCTTCCTCAGAAACTAGTAGCCAAGGGAAAGATGGAGTGCACTAGGGACATGGGTGCTTTCAGGGGGTAATACTAACAGTGTAGGCAACAGGTAGGGAAGGCTGGTAAACTGTGCTAAGAGCTTTGGGGGGAAAGGAGGAGGGGGAAACGTTCAGCTAAACAAATCCAGGGTTGGTTTTATGGAGCTTACTGCACTAGGAGTGGGGATAGACAGCTCTTTGTGACAGCAGCTGAGCACTGGAGAGTTAGGGGAGGAGGTACACAGGGAAAGGGCAACATAAGCCACTGTTGAGAAGAAGGGTCAACAAACCTGAACACTTTGAGTACGACTGACCTGATTCTACATTTTAACAGAATTCCTAAAAAAAGCAGAAACCTGGAAACAAAGCAGCCTGTACAGATTGGGAATAGACAGTCCAATACTATTTTTAACTTTGTTTCAATATCAGGTCCCACTGTAGTCGACGTGGGGAGGAGGCAAGCTCTGACATCGTGGCTTTCAGAAAGCTAAAAGGAGAAGATTATTACAACACATTGCCTCTGGCTGAGGAAGAAAACCTAACTCTCTTTTTCTCACATAAAGGAGGTCCTGAACTTATGGATGAAAGCAAGATCCTCTCTAAAAACAAACAAAAAATTAAAAAGTCCTTCATTTATTGTCCAGAAGAACTGAATTAATCAAGACTGCTGTATTATTGTGACCTTGGAAACTCTTCTGCTGTAGTGCCCATGTTAGGAGCATCAGGAAGTGGCCTGCTCTAACCTTATTTTGTGGCTACAGTGTTAGCAGGAATGTTTTGCAACTGCTATACTAAAGAGATCACCAACCTAATAGTTTTCAATAATATTCCATTAAACTGAGTTTCCTAAACAGCATTCAGCAGCTTTAGAGGAGGAAGAAGGCTTGGCTAAACAGTGCATGCATCTGCACACCCTGAAAGATGGTCAGGTTTTCGCTGAGCTTATTTGGATCTATATGTTAACGGAGTTAAAATTCTGCCTTCAAATAAGCATCAGCCTAACCTCTGTGTAAATACTACTTGGTGGTTTTGTAAGCAACCTGCAACACTCCTATCTTGATAGCAAGAGTTCATTCCCATTATGGTAATGCCACGATATTTACTTTGTTGCCATTGTTTTTTTGTTATTAAAGGAATATTAATTTCTATATTGGATCATGTGGGAATTGTAATGTAAAACAAAACAAAAAACCAACCCTAAACCAAAGAAGCACAGCCCAAATGAGTTCATAGTCAAGGCAAAGTGATTAAATTCTCTCCAGCTTTGGTTTTGTTGGAACAAAGCTGGCAATTACTGCCCAAAATATAGGGATGCTTTAGAGACCACAAAATGGTATTAGATAATCTCAGTAACCTCTCAGCTCAAGGTTAGTGGTTCACTGATTTTTGTCTAGCAAGAGACATGCGTTTTTGCTTTATTACACCTTGGGATGCGTCCTTCCTTTAGCTGAGGTAATTTCCTAGATGAAGTGCTGACCGCGGCTGGGGCACTGCAGTTTGTCTCCTGTTCAGGTCTGTATTATGTGGTGTCTCCGCTGCCTATTGTTGTGGCCTTTAGCCTGCTTGTGCTCCTGTGAGTCTCCTGAGGAGCAGCTTCAACAAAACCCTGCTGCCCCTCTGTGACCGTGACGGGAGGCTTTGCTGTCTCAGTGGCCGGCTGCAACGCTCTCTTGTGCCCTGTGGAGTTTTGAAATTCCACTTGGCAAAGGAGCACTCCAAACTGCATTATTCTGGCTGCTGCAGGAAATGAACGGTGGCTGGAGTCTTGCCACCCTTTTGGTTATGCAAATTGGGAATTATGCAGAAGAGCTATTTGAGTCTTGTTTTATTTTTGCTTAATCAGTTGTCAACATGTTTATACAGTTCAGTCACTGTCACTTGCCATTGTTTTGCCCTGACTCCATGTTTACGGAGGAGTTTATCACAGGGAAGGGCGGGCAAAGAGGCTGCTCCTTTGAGAAGCAGCCGGGTGAGGCTTGCAGGCGTTCCCCAGAGGCACTGGGAAGCCACTGTCCTAACTAGGCACTGCAAATCCCATGAGGCAGAGAAGAAAACTGAAATTGCCAACTCGTGGATCTGCCTATTAAGCCCATGCCAAATCAGTCCCATTTCATGCTGGCTTGTCCTAAGAGAGATTCCTGTCTTAATGAAAGCTGTGCAGATCTAGACTAACTTTATCATCTGTAATTGGGTTATCCTGGATTTGTTCCACCCTGAGGTTGGTATGTGGTGCAGAGCCTCCCTCATGGTAGGAGGAGGGCAGGATGAAGGCAGCAAGCTTTAATGTCTGCACTGCCACCTACCCAGGTGCTGTGGCCAAGAAAGACTGAGGCAGAAGTGAGAGTTACTCCCATTAGGCACACAGGGAGTATAAACCTATCATCCCTATTGGGTAATGACTGAGTGAAGCGAGCAGTGTTCACCCACTTGTTCTCATTAGGATGGATTCCACTGGGGCTCAGGGCTTCCCCTGGCATAGAAAGCTATAATTCATATTTCACAACACTAGCTCTTGTAAATATGATGTAGAAATCAATAAGTTCATTTTTTTAACTCATGTTCCAGTTTTCAGGTTATTAAGAAGTTCCTCATATCCTACTTTGTACAGATCTTACTGCATGTTCTGTCATATCACCTTTAATTTTGTGTTGCCTCTTAAACGTACGCACTCGCTTCTTTTCTGGAACTATAGAAACCCTGAAGGAAATGATTTTTCAGTTCTCAAACCACCATTAATCATGACAGATGTTGTAACTCATGGAGGCAAATTGTGAGCATGTTTTTCTGGGGCTTTGGTGTTTTGGTGGTGTTTGCTTTTTGTTTTTTTCCCCTCAGATAACTTTACCATAATATGAAATTACTTTCAAGCAGTGTGTAAATGATGCATCTAGTGTCTAGTAAATATTTGTCTCCCACTAAAGAATAACTATGGATTTATACCTACTAAAACTGGGGTTTGCAGTGTATATAGAACAGTATTTCCTCTCCTCAGCTAAAAAGCTTTTTTCTTTTTCTTTTTTTTTTTTTCTTGTAATCACAGAATTGGTGGCAGGTAGGAACAGCAGCTTGTTCTCATAAATGAGAAGAGCTGTAAACATTGATTAATCTTCATGTAAATTCCTTTTGCCACAACCCTGCTGACAGATCATTATCCTCTCGAATGCCTGTCTCTTTAGCCATACTGCCTTGCGACTTTGTCATCCTCTATTAAGTAAACTGGGTTGTGCGTGGCTTGGAAAGGAGAACAATAGAGACTTGGGTGTTGCAGTCGGGGCTGTTGGCAAATTAATAGATGACACCTCTTGCCACTTAGAGAAGCAAGAGGAGGACTAAATGAGTTCATCAGCACAGGGCTCAGCAGTGATGTTTTGGCTGGGTTTATTGTGGCTGATGAGACACGAAACTAAACTGTAACAGTTGCTCAGCTCCTTGCGTGATTGTTAAGCCTGGTATCTTGGCCAAGTTCCATTTTGGGTCATTATGCTGTCCTTTCTGCTGTTCCCCTGGAGTTTCAGCTGGATTAATTCTTTTTTACTTCCCCTTCTGGAACCAGCTATTTGGCACTGCTGGCACTCTTCTCTGGCATCCCAGAGGCTGACTGCATGTCAGTGGTAGGTGGATGGGAGGGAGTAATCTTCATCTAAAGCTTATAAAGCACTTGATCTAAAAAGATGAAAGGACCCTCAATAAAGGAAGAGGTATCACTGTTATTCAATCACAAATAGAAAGACATTCCTGTGATCATCATATTGAGGTTGACACCCGGTGCTCAAGGAGAGAAAAAAGTCTTCTGAGTTGGTTTTGGTTTCCCCATTTTCCCATTCATATTGCATCTGAAAGCCTGCCTGACCATATTGCTTTTATCTAGTCACTATTGACCAATAATGTGTTTATTACATTGCACTATTTCCAAGGTAATACTTTTTCAGCTAGAGATGGAAATTGTTGCATTCAATTTCCTCTGCACAAACGACATTCCTCAGGCAAAATGAGAATGATGAGCAAGTTAATGTCCATCCAGCACTGAGGAAGGACACCTCCTCAGTAACGTGAATTTGTACATAAGAAACAAAACAAAACAAACTTTTTCCAAAGTTCTATGCTCTTAAGTATAATGAAACAATACTAGTTATTATCTACTGTAGGTAGCAAATGAGAAATGCCAGATTAAATGTAAATTATTCCAAATACAGCTATGCTAAGTAATTTACATATATTTACAGAGTATTGCTTGTGTGTAATCAAATACTTACCATTAGCTATAAATCTTTTAGCTTTCAGTGTTGTCAAATGCCTTTGTCCATCGTATTATGGTCTTAAGCAACCTCTCTTCTGTATTTTTATAATCTTCTTGCTAATACTGTGGAATAATAGTCTTTGGCCTTTAGTTGAAGGTGTGGGACTAACTATTACAATGAGAAAAACAAATGAAGTGAACATGCTGACCTCATTACAAAATAAGTGGTTGCCAAACAAATATTTCTAGCTTCTTCCTTAGAAACAATCTGATATGAAACAGACAAGTATGTCTTCTGTTCAGCCGGTAAATACTTTGCATAAGTGTAATTAAGGACACACTTTTTTTTTCCCCCACAGTCAATTTTAATTATGATCCTCTTCTCTTCCAAGGTCCATACTTTTCTTATTGAGGTCAGGGGTTGATTTTAATATTTGGAGGGCATAACAGGACTGAGGTCCTCTATGGAAACTGAGATGTCAGATTATTTTTATCAAAAGCCATATTTTGTTTTAGAGTGAAGATCCAAATAATTAGTCATAAGAGATGGCATTGGCAAAAGAAATTTAATACCCCTGATACCTTTTGCTTCCAAAAAATCTTACTCTAGAGCAATTTTTTTTTTCCTTGAGAAGTACCAGAAACCTACAGTAGTCAATATTTGGGAGAGTAAATTTATTGAAAGGAAGGAGGGTATATCCAAATGTGAGAATGTTAAACACCATTTTATCTGTCTTTACTTTTTTTTTTAGTGTAATATCAATAAAAATCACTTTTGATTAGGATCTTTGCATAAAATTAGCACATAGGAGTATTAGTTTGGGAGCAACATTAGCATACATAAATTTTAAGAAACTATGTTCTTTGGGCAGTGCTTATATGAAGACTTTGAGCTGATTTTAGGACTCTTTTTTTCTCCTGGAAAATGGAAAACTATTGTACTTATCTCATAATTCTAGTAGTTCTAGTTCTTTTGTTTAATATCTAATTGTAGAAAAATAGAGGAACACATAGGGAAGCAGTGGGCAAAATCCTGACTGCAATGCGATTAGAAGTTTGAGAAAAGAATGCTAACAAGATGTGGTTCTCGGTAAAACTATGCTATGTATATTTACTAATGTAATTGCATTAGTGTGTTATTCAATTTAGTCAATTTTCTGAGGCTGTATTTTACAAAAATCAAAATTATATCACTTAATAATCTTACTAAATCACATATGCATTAATGAAAAATTATATTTTTAATGAAATCTGGGTGAATAGTGAAGAGTTCACCGTGACAAAGTGTCTAGAAAGGCTTTACATGATGTATGGTGGGCTAGTAATTTTATTTTGTTTTCATGAGGGGAGAATAGTAGCTTAGTTCGTGAGCTTGTATTAATATAAATTTGGTGGGCAAATCTCATGAATGTTGTTAAGAACAGGAGAGTAGTTCTTAGGAATAGCGTCTAAGAACTTCAAACAGAGGCAGAAAAATCAAACTTGGACAGTTTAGAGCTGATGCATCTGGCAAAAATAAGAGACAGCAGAGGAGTACTGAAAGGTTAAGGAATGCTCAGACGCTAGTGAAAAGTGAGCTAGACTTGGGTATGCAGGAAGGAATGACTCATGTTTGTCTGCCCACACATCGGTGTCAGTGCAGCAGGGTTGTGAAGTGTGACAGTGTCTCTGCTACAGCTACAGAACTATTTAATCAGCACAACAAATACATTAGCAAATGAAAAGGTGTCTGAAGAAGAATTTGAGTATGCTAAGAGATAAATTGCTCTGTCATAGATAGGTCAGGCCTAGGCTCTTAGACTGCCAGATTCTCCTGGCCTGCTTCTTTGAAAGTTCACAGAATTGAAAAGGGGAAAATTGGGGGCTGGGTTGGTTATTCTGCCAGACTTATAGCCTATGTGCCTGTGGAATACTCTCTCTCCTTTCCCACACCTCCTGTAGCCTCTGACGTTGTCACAAAAATGAATCCATACTTATGCCAATGAAATGTGCCTAGGAGGAGATCCTGATAAATGGCATATGTAATCCTGGTCGCAGGGTGGCAGTTGGTATGTGTGTCAAATCAGGTGACTTCATGCTGAGATGCTCTCTCCCAGCTCACACCTACTCATTGTATCATAGGGATGTATTTATGTCTCAGTTTGCAACAGGTAATGCCAGTCCTGGGTACTATTTACCAGATGGCATTTGCAGCCTAGATTCGTCTTCTGGAATTAATGTCTAGGCCCTTAAAAAACAAAACTGTTTCTATCCCTGCAGCGCTTCTTTCCCTGCTCTTATTCAGTAGTTTTGGCCTTTTTATTCCCTATGTATGATATATTAAGCTCTCTTCTTTTAGGTTGCTGCAGAGGTAAAAGCTTGTCTCTTTGCGCTGAGGACAACATGAGTAGACCTCAGCCTTGACTTGGTTTTGGTGACTGTTATAATTAGGGCATGACTTGTTACTCCCCTTTAAAGTGTCTTCTTACATATAAATCTACTGGGCCCGTCTAGGTATGAAGCTGGGAAGAGCCCGCTTCAAAAATCCAACTTAAATGTACTTATTCATGGTGATCAAAATCTGGAAAATACCAACATTCCCATGAACGAAGCAGTTACAAAAGCAACCAGGGCTTTGTGAACGCTGGACAAAGGTGTTGGGTGTGTACTGAGAAGGATTTGTGGATTCAGATCTTGGAGTCTTTCTCCATAAGGAAAATTTAGAAATCTTTAGGGTATCAGGGTACTTCAGTTCCTTTGTAAGGAACTTCATGAATTGCCTTGACTGGCAGCCTGAAAGATTACAGTTCCCTATGTGGACTCCCAGCACTCTTTGCCCTGTATAAGAAAAAACCATAACACTTCTGGCATCTGTGGGCTTCTGCTGCCTAACTTGAAAATTCCTCCAGACCTGAGGTGCTCCAAGAACTGGGGATCACCTGAGCAGGTTTTGAAGCTTTGGACAAGGCTAACTATAAAACAGAAATTAAGCTGTTCATTAGTCCATTTTGCACGGCAGAATTGTCTGTGTAAGACCCTTGGGATGCCAAAAAACAGCAGGGAGGAGGAGAGGCTCTGCTTTCTTCTACCAACCTTGTTTGCAAACACTGGCAAATGTAAGTACTTCTTTTGCCACAGCTATCCAGTGGAAACTGCCATTCACACAAAGAAAAAGCATTTAAAGAAGCATTTGAGTTTTGGAAGCTACCAGAGGAAAACCCAAAGTGGATGCTAAATAAAACTCCATAAACTTAGGTGGCATTAAGTGGAATCTTTATTAGGCAGTTTCTCTTTGAAGAAAAGACATCCCAGTGGTTCCCCAATTGTTCATTTGTATATGTGTTTGAAGGATGAAGTACAAGGGAAAAACAGGGCAGGGAGATGCTTACAAAATACAAGGAAAAAGGCCAAATTTAACATAACCTGATTTTGGAAATATAAAATTGATAAAGCTTGGCAAGGAGTTGTATGTGGTTATCCTGTTTAACTTTTAAGGGAAATCAACACTTGGAAATAAAGCTGTGTCTTTGAGAATTAACCTAGACTACAAAAAATATTCTGATAGTTAAGAATAAACTTTAGATCAAGCAAACTTCTTTCCATGTCTCTTATAAGTTTCTTATAATTTTTTATATCTGAGTCAAATGATGCAATTTAGAGTTAATATTCTTATAAAAAAAGAAGGACTGAAAACTGGGTGTTTATGGAAAAGGGAAGTGAATTGACTGTGCTTTTCTCAGTTATCTAGAACAGTAATAATTTTGAGTATAGCAAGCAATGGAGAACCCATCCAGTACTGATTTTGGCATGTGGACATAAATTCTATCAATGCTTGCTGTTTTATGGTCTTAAGAGATTTCAAAACTAAAAATAATAACACCAAAATTATAGTCAATATTGAGAATGAATTCTATAATAATTACAAAGTGATTTTGTATTCTTAAATGTGGAGGGAACCCAAAAAGATGTGAAGTTGCATGTAATTCCTGACATAGATTCCTGTATTTTAAAATTGCATTGTGCTTGGATACGTCTGCTTTAAAAGTGGCTGATAACAAAAGACACCTATTTTGTATTTAAGATATGAAAATTTTTTGGTCCACTGTGGGCAATGAAAGGATTAGCTATAATCATAACTAGGCAACAGTTGTTGTTCTGTAGTCCTGTAATTGTAATGAAAGTCCATAATCCACTTCTTTTCTTGCAAATCCTAATTTACAGATGTTGGTAGAAATTGGAGGTAAATGTAGTTCTGTCGTAATCTACTTTCTGTCAGATCTCCACAACAGAAATGAAAATAGAAGATTATTGCACAAGGAAAGGATTTTTTATTTATAACATCTTTTTTTAAAAGTAAGCAGTTTGATAACATTTCTAGCACTTGCAGGCTGTCTCCTTCAAAATGATGGAAACAAAAATGTAAAGCAAGTCTAAAGGCTTACATTTCATTAAAGTTTGCTGGAGAAGGGGAATACTACTTTACTTAAGGCCCTCAGTGCTGGAGTGTTGGGGAACAGCAAGTCTCATGCCTCAATAATGTAAGTTTCCTGCCAGAAAGAGAGCATACATGAGGTTCTGCTCTGTCCTATAAACCTACAAACTATTTTTTTTTCTCTCTCCCCCTTCTTGTTTCAAAGTGGAGGTAAATCAAAAATTAATCTTTCATTTCCAGAAGAAAATGGTTTAGAAACACTGACCCAGTTTCCTCATGATCAGACTTGGGGGATGTTGGTATTAAAAAATTATTTAAAGTAAGTATGATTTCACTTTTTTATGTGCTTCTAATTTCATCAATGTTCTTTAGATAATAAAGTGGATTAAATTGTTTTCATCCACCAAAGTTTGGGAACATGTTGTTCATGCAGCTAGTTTTTACTGGAAAGCCTTTATTCTGAATAATTGTGTATTCTGTTCAGGACCTTGCTGATGGGAAGCAAAGTATTTCTCTCCTTCATTTGCAGTACTTAAGTGAAGAGCCAGATGGGTCCAGTAGCTAGAGCTATAAAAGAAGCTCTCCTATGCCTTTGGTCTGAAGTTCAATATCGTTACATCCCTAATGGCAGCTGCTTCTGTTTGAACCCTGGGTTATGAAAAATGAACTGCATTAAATGGGAAATCATTAACTATCAGCTGAGTAATAGTACTGCACTATGTTGGCCTGCCTAATTCACCAGTGTCTGCCTCCTCACATGCAAAGAGTTGCTCTTCAGAATAACACAGTGAAACATTGACAGAAGGGCTACTACTTAAGCCTCAAGCCACACAAAAAAACCCTCTCAAACAACTTTTTTTTTTTTAGGGTTTCAGCCAGTTACTGATGATCAGCATATAGGTAGCTGAAAATGTGATAAACCGGTGCTAAAATTCCTGATGTGTGCGTATATGTGATTAGACATATATATACCAAATATATAGAAATTGGTAACTCTGTTCTTGTTCAAAAATCTCCCTGTTATGTGATTGTCCTGCCTTAAAATCTGTTAAGTTGTACCAGCCCGCTATCTTGGCTTTCTTGTGAATGCTGAATTTGCTAGTTTTATCTTGCTTTTATGCAGGATGTGAAGGCCACAAACAGAAAAACATATGCTATTTGAAAATCACATCAAATCAGGAATGATGCTGATGGCCTGAATAAAAATTGTTCCAAACTAGACCTTTATTTGTCTGAAAGAATTAGTTTCTATAAAATGTCACAACAGATTAGTACTGAAAAGCTCCCTATTGTGTGTAGTCTCAGAGAGCTCAAACAGATCAGCTGTGGCTTGTGAATCTTTGCAGCAAGATTTTTTTTGCTCAGCTTTGCTGTTTTGTGTTTGCAGGGTGTTTGTTACTACTTTTTCCAGTGTTTCTGCTCTCAGTCCTTTATCATTTTATATTGTTATATGGCCAAGAATGATATAACAAAAGAAGTAACCATTACCATACAGCTCTCAGCTCAAACCTCTATAACCTCATCTATTCCAAAAGCCAAGAAAAACAAGAAATGCCCACTCCCCAAGTTAATGATGCTGAACTAAGGAAAAGTCATGTACATATGAAAGAAAGGGATTGCTCTTACCCTTTTTTTACAAGGAAAATCAATATATCATGAGGTGACTTATAGGTAGAATTTATATGAAAACTTCTAGTGTTATGGCGTTATTTGTATGAAGTGTGCAACAGGTGGTTCTTGAGGCTTTAACTTAGAATGAAACTATAACCACTAGTAATGTTCCACTCATTAATATAGCTCCATGAAACTGTGTTAGATAAACATATGGGATGGGAAATGCTTCACGAAATAGTAATACTATCCAGACTTACACAGATGCACTGCAGACTTCCCCATAGCTTAAGTTTAGAAATTACCAGGGCTCCAAATCCTGCTACAGTTACTTCTCTATCCTTATCCTTTTTCTTGATGTAAGATAAAGTGTCTGAAATTGGTACAAAAGAGCCTCTAAATGCAAATGCCAGTGCTGCAAAGAACCATACATTCTTCTTTCACTCTCTTCATATGTTAGATAATGAATGCAATGGTACAAATCAGCAAAATACCAGATGATATGGCGACGGCTAGAGAACATACTTTTCTGTAACATGAGATAAATACTATTTAATAAGAAAGTATTTAGTGGGAGGTGAAACTGTGATAAATGCTTATATTACATATTCTTTGATACTTGCTGAGGCATCAGAGAACTGTGCTGTCTTAAAGGCAGAAATTCATGAGAATCACTGCATGCACTCACTCTTGGTGTGGGCACATAGTGAAAACAGGATCCAGAGGACTTCTAAGTACTAAGAAAGAAGATTAACCCTCTGATTTACAGCATTAGCATCTCTTTCATTTCTAATGCTCAGACATACAGTTATACATGTGATTGTGCCAAGCCTGAACCCTCTATGTTCCTGTTGCTCTCTGAGGTCTAGAGGCTTATTAATTGCTTCGTGTAGATTAGTTGGCCATATCTGACTGTCCTGATCTAGTCAGGATGTTGTCTGTGAAGCCCAAGAATAATGAAACAACAGGCACTACTAAGTGAAGATGTCAGCTTTAGATTCTCTTGGTAGTTTGCTGTGTCTAGAGGTGCAATTTGGGAATCAAATATTAAATAAAAAAAGCTTTTGTAGAGGCACACCGTGTAGTTTATGTTGAAAATAAATGGCTATGATCCTATTGATCAATTACAGACTCAGGTACAGAGCGTCCCTTTCCCTTACCATCCTAACAGTTGAAGGGTAATAGAAATACAGTATGAAAAATGATTGAAATTGCCCTATCTCCAGTCATTGCCCTTAAACCTGACAGAAAATATAGCAATCTGAAGGTCCTTTGACTAATTTGAAATCTGTCAGGAGTGGCATCATACAGCTGTGTGCCATGGTAGCCAAACATGGCTAGTGTTCAGCAAATAATAAGTTGTGTTTGTTGTTGTGGGTTAGTTTCTATGAGATCTCAATAACTTGCATAACTTCACACAGGACACAATCTGATGCTGAGCTGTAAAAAGTGAGTCCTGCTTCTCACCGAACCCTCACACTGCCATGGCATCATTCTGCTAATACTTCCAGTGCTAAATATAAGTTTAGGCTTGAAGAATTAGATCATACTCCCTAACTTTAGTTTCCTTTTCATCACACTAGAAGGTGTGTCCTGCTTACTTAAGTACTTGGTTAAATATCTCCTGGCTGTTCAGCAAGGACTGTTGGCAAAGCAATGTAGCCCTTGCATTTTCTTTCATCATTGTTAGGGTATAAATTAACTTGAGAAGAACATCATTCTTAACAACATGAAAAAATAGGCCTCATAGTGAAGGGCACCATCAGATGTTTGCAATTAAACGAATCATCTACGTCTGCAGTGATAGTCTCTGAACATCCTGCATTTAGAATGAGTTGCACTGGAAACAGCATGAGAAAAATGTAGCCACCACTCCTAGGTCAGGACAAAATACCAGTACTCGCCATTCCCAAGATGTCTTTCTTAATCCCTATGATTAAGTGCATGAATTTATCCACCTCTTCTCCCTCCATCTCTTATCTCTTGTTTGTTTTTGTATCAGGAGCCACAGTGACTGGGATTGAACCTTGGTAAGCATGAAATGTAGTGCCCTATGTGGGACATATACAGGGATTGTCACAGTCTCTTCATACCAAACAATCATATTAGATGGCGCTATTATAAAGCTGTTTTAAAACAAACAAAACCCCTAAAAACCATAAATACAGTCTGGCATCTTTCAGTACTCAACCTGATGCATCTTCCAGTTTGACTCTAAACATATAATAATGCACTAGGAATAAGCTTTAACACTTAATTTAAGATTAAAGGCTAAGAAGCCTTTACTACCTGAAGAGCTTAAAAATATTGTGTATCTCTTAGCTGTTTCTTTTTAAAGAAGTTGTGCTAATCAATTTCTTTTCAAAGTACTCAAGCTCCTAGCAGTTTCCTAAAACTGGAGAGAAATTTCTGTTCTTTGTAAGCTAAATCAATCTCTGAAGAGCCTTATAAAAATAAAATAGCTTAAGGATGAAACAGCAGTAAGAAAGGAGATCCATCTACCAATTTATCAGTCTATCTATTTTCTAGCCATATCTATCTATAATGGTTAAAAGTTTTAAAGGACACTAAATTTAAGTATTTTATATTGCTTTTCATAAGGGCATTTCAATTTATCTCCATTCCTTTGGAAAGATGAATATTGTCACTGCACATTGTAGGCTTGTGTTGGCTAAAAAGAGTCAGGGGCATGACAGCATTTATAGAAGGCATGAGCTCAAATGTCAGTAGAGCATCCAAAAATGGATGAAGCATCACCCAGCCACTGCCATCTGTTGAGTGTTTCATGACAGCTGTATCTCCTGACCAGAGCTGGTGCAGATAATCATGAAAGGCACAGAGGAAGCACACAACAGTTATACAGAGAAAGGGGAGGGGGGAATTCCACTTTAAACATTGTTTTTAATTGCACCATAATGATTTTTTAACAGACACCATGGTATGTAGCTTAGGCTCTGGCCTGATTTAAAGCAAACAATAAACCACAGTGCAGCTGAAAAGCAATTGAAATTTCCTCTGCAAGAAGGTTTTGTCCAGGCTAAGTATTTAATAGTGTTTCTCCCAGAGAATTTTGCCCTAAAGATACTCCTGCCAGAACAAAAGAAGAAAAAAAACCCCAAACAACAACAACAAAAATAAACACCCCACAAAAACCAACCAAACGACAGAAAAATAGTGCCTCAGCTGTTGTGTCATCAGGACTATCAAAAGAAATATTCTTGTTATTGACTTTCTAATGGGAATGTAAGGTTTTTAAACTTTTTTCCTCTTAGAGAGGAAGGAACTTTTGGACATCGAATTTGAGGTACTAACACTATGAGGTGCACTTAAACTAAATGCTAGCTGAAATAATAAATGACTGCCAAATAGAGTAAAATCATTCTGGTTTTTCTATCATTTTCCCCAGCGTATGGATCTACTTTGTCCCCCAAGGCATACAAAACTGCCATCTGACTTTATTGTTTCTGATACAAACTCTCATAAGCTGGGGAGACTTCTAGATGAACTGGCAACCCGGACATGAAATCAATGGCACAGGCAGTAGCAAAGGGTAGGTGTCATTGCAAAGCAAAGTCTTTGATGTGAAAGCCTTCTCTTATCCTCTTATCTAACCCTTGCCTTCCCATAGCCGTGTCTCATATTGTTCTGTCACTTCAGTATGTCAGGGTTGCTGTTATTACAGCTCTGGGTTACCCAGCAGATGTTGCTGTAAACTGGTACAGCACGAACAATGGGAATTGAGTTCATCCCTTTGATAATACTAATAAAGCACACTGCTTGGGAAATAGAATTGATTAAAGATATGTTACTTGTAAATGTAGCCAAAGTTAGGACCTGAGTCTTTTGCACTGTTTCATATAACTTTACAAGTCTACAGCTTTACAGGTAAATTCAGATAGCATTAGATGAACTTCAGCTCCTAACTTATCTGATATGATGCCAATACAACTATTATAAGTGTAGGAGGTTTAGATCTTTATGATTTAAAAGTAAATTATGAAATGAAAATCATAGCATAATGAATGCTAAGAGCTATGCCTCAGTCTGCAGCAGTCTGAGATTATTCAGTAACTCAATGGGTTGCTGATATGGTTGAGCCTCAAAAGATTACTTTTTTCTTTTGTAAGAACAAGGGAGGTTATGATTGCTGCTATGTAGCTCAACAGGGTCCTCAATATCTCTAAAGAAATGATCCCTCCCAAATCCAGATAACAGTTGACCATGTAATCTATCCAAAAACAAAATTGCCTTGAGGACATACAAGCCAAAGTTCACTTGCAGTACTGGTTCTTCTTTTATTAATCCCAGAAAGATGTCAGGCTGTAGTATGGCTGTAATATCCTTTAGAGCAGCATTGTTTATTTTTTACATCCATTCAAACACTAATAAGATGAGGAAATATGTAATTAATAATAATATCAGGAGGGGTGCCAAAGGCCATGACTTGCTTTCGTGATGCATTGCTGCATATCTGAACTGCTGTGCTAGTTTAAATACCTTACACAATGTTAACCTTATCTGCCAGCAAGCCTCTGTTACTATTTGAAGTAGGAGTGGGTAGGAGTTATTTCTGAGATGTGTGTGATTCCGCAGTGTTGGGTTACACTTGAGAGAAAATGACATTTCAAATACATATATGTATAGAACCTACATTAAAGCTGTGCACCTTTAAAATACCAGTTCTCCTTCTAGGTCAGTGGGAGGCTCTGGCTTACTGCTACATTAGCGTTTACAAAATTCTTTGGCATTTATATCTTTTTATTTTACAAGTTTACTCTGAAAGAAGCTAGTAAAACAAAACATAAGTCTACCCTCCCCCTGAAAGTCACTTTTATGTTTCTCTCTTTTTAACATGGCAAAGTGGTTGTAAAATGTACTCTTGATTCTTAAATAAAACAGCATGTAAGTAGGATGGGTATGGGAAGTGGGCCCCTTTCTTGAGGTTTTATAGACCGCACAGGACCTCAAACAGGAACAATGATGCTAAATGTAGATTTATTTTTTTAAGGGTTTGCACAGAGTGCTTCATATTACTAAGAAAGAAGGAAAGACTGCAGATACTTCTAAAAATTTCTAAGAAACTGTTAAGCTAAATAGAACTATTTCTTAATAATCAAAATTAAGTTCAGTTGTAATATAATTAAGGAAGAAATGGGTGATTTCAGAATAGCTATTCAGATTCCTGTGAAACTAAACAGGGAACAGGATTGCCCCTGTAAGAAGAATAGGACAGACCATATAATTCGACATCTGGGATCTAGGAAGACCCCCAGTTGAGGGTACTATTGAAATTCAAAACCAAGAAAGAAGTGTGTGAGGGGGAACCCTGCAATAGCTGCAATTGTGATGCCTGCCTTGTTTATGATTAAAGCTGATTAAAAATGCAAAAAGTACATTTCATTGTAAAAAACAGCTAACTGGAAGAGAGGAAAGAAAAGGATTTAGGATTCAATTTTCTAATTTTTAAATCCAAGGATTAAATGTGGAAAGGAATAGATCTGCAGCATTTTGAGGATTGGGGTTTTTGTTTAAGACTGCAATTGTGTGCTCTTTTTTCCAAGGTAAGCGAATGTTAAGTACACTGAGATGCTATTGCTCCATGCTTCCATGCTAATAAGGCGTGCTTCCCACAGTGTGTGACAGAAAGGATGAATACCATGCAGTGCTAATGGTTAATTTGTAGTGGCATGTGTGTTCCTTGAATGTTTGTGAAGTTTCATGATTCACCATCACACAATTGAATCGCTCCTTTTTTTAAAGATATAGTGATATGTAATGAGATGAAGCAGTGCTGACAGGGTTTTTGAAAGATACATTGTCCTCCACAGCCTATTCACTTCATAATAATACCGCTTAAATTTGTTAATTTCTCACGATTTGGGGGCTAGAGTGAGTCCTCGTCAAATAATTTCGGTATTGACCATGGTTTAAAATGTTAATTACTGTGGAATTTGTCACAGATAGCATCAAACCACAGTGATACTAATCTATGTCATGGATTTGAAACTCCTTTGGGAAGCTCATATTTAGACTTACTGCTGAGTGAACATGACTGCTAAGATTACAGAGACCGTGGACAGTGAGGAAAAGCAGTAATGCTCCTTCTGAGTAGAAAGTAAACAATAGGGTGATTGTCTGCTTACACATTGGGGCTAAACAGCCCAACTGCTGAGAAGCCCTAGGTAAAAAATCTCCTATCAGCAAGGAGTCTTGATGTTTTCTTCATGGAACTAGATGTTGTCAAGGATTCAGCTGAGCCACCCTAGTGAGTGTACAGGAAGCAAAACAGGATATTCTTGTATAGGCCCTGTTTTGTGTAATTATGCAACACTTGAACTCTTGTGTATATTCCAGAATGGGTAACACACTTCTAAAAGGATCAGCAGCAACTAGTGAGTGAAATATTCTTATGAAAAGTGCTCTTGATTGAAATCAGTGTGTTTACATTTTCAGTTATCTTTGGTAAGGATTGTTCCACCTCAGTGCACCCTCAAAATTAAGAAATTATTTTCACCCGGTTTCATTTCCTGTGTTTGTTTCTTTTAACAAGCAATCTAAATAATTTCCGCTGTCTCTTAAAAGGAACAATAAGGGAAATGATCAGGAAAATATCAGTTCATCAAATATCCTCAGATATTTCTCAGGGATGTGCTGTATTTGATGAAACACAGACAAATTCACTGAGAAGCAGCTGAGCAGAGGTTTGTGCCTAGTGACTCCCAGATCTATACTGGGGAGCCTGGACACCCAGAAAGTCCTGGAATGTGCACCAAGGGTTTTGGGCCCGCTGGGTTGCTATGTGTAATACAGAAGCCAGAAAACCCTGGAAGCCCTGGCTGGGTGTGCATGTGTGTGCACGTGTGTATCTACATAAGTACACTATCTGCATAAGCAGTATGCTGGGTTTATTTAAATGATCTGTTTCAATTAGAGTCTCTTTTGTTCTGTTTCTGCAAATAAAAACCACATGTTAACTTTTGAATAATCTCTGGTTTTAATAGCCTGAATCCTGCCATGTCCTGTTTGTACCACAGATAGCAATGAAACTGCTTTTATGAGTAGGAATCAGGGCTGAATATTAGAAACTAAGCTTTGTTTTCAGCAATAAGTTTGTATTTTGTTTTTGTGTTTGGGTTTTTTGGGGTTTTTTGTGTGTCTGGCAATAATGTTGCCCAAAGAAAAATTTTTGGCTGATGCAAAGTAATGGACATCCTTCTGTGGTCTGTGGATTATAGCACAAGCACAGATTTTTCCATTCCGTTATAAGACCACTCAAAAAGAAATCTGTCCCTCCCAAAACAGAAGAGAAAGAAAACCCAGATCCTTTGTTTAAATAATAGCAGTAATCTCATGTTAGACTTTCCTTGTTTTCTAATCTATGTACACAAACCCAAATTCTATTGCTGAAACAGTGAATGTCAACCAGGTTGTAAGAGTGTAAATGATGGCAGAATATGGCAACTGATTTGTAATTTTTTCTGTTCTCAGACTTCAGTGTAGCTGATGCCAGATAGCCTGCCTTGATCTGTGCTCATACAGTGTCAGTTCATAGTGTGGAAGTCAGAGGGAAACTCTCTTTAGTTCTCATATCCTGCTTTTTCACAATTTGCACAGGTGGTTATATCCTGCACCTTTGCAACATTTTGTTTTGTAATTTATGAGGGGAACAGAACTGCGTTTAATATTTTTATTAAGAGAAATTAAATAGGTAATATTAGAATGAACAGAACAGGCACAAAACACAAATGTCTGTCATCTCCATAGGTCCAGGAATATTTTAATAGTGAAGATTTCATGGAACTACTAAGCAGTTTCACCTATTTCTCCTCAATGTTTCTTAAAAACAAACAAAAATATCTGCAGGAAAAAAAAAGGTTTCTTTAAATTAAGAGAGTGGAGTATTTTTTCCTGGGGTGTCAGACAAGTGCCGATTTCAGTGCAAGGGAAGGAGTAAGACCACATGGCTGGGAACAAAGCAGGGGGGTGAAGCTGCTTCCCCAATCAACAGCGGCAAGCTGTCAAACTGGCTCAATTGTCATGTGAAATCTGAGCCACAGCGAGGATCTAGGCAAGAAATCTCTCTCTATTTAGTTTTTATTAATATGCTTTTAGCTTAAAAAGTAGCAGTTCTGTTAAACTGAGAAAACAAGAATTTTAAAAAGTGTTCTGCAGAGCCCCCAGTAAAGGTATGCATAAGTAATCTTATTGTGGCAAAATCAGGCTGGGTTTTTTTTCTTACACATATTATTGAATTTGGGTTGGTTTTTTTCCTCCTTCTAATATGATTTTTGTACAATCTTATCTTTTTCATATTTTTCCTTTCTGTCCTTTTCTTTCAGAATTTTTTTGCTTTGCCTCCATCATTACTATTCATGATTAAGATTTAGACAGTTCCTTCGTATTTGCTTATTCCCTGTGATTTTGTTTTAATTGTCAGCTTTCAATATATTAGTGCAAAATTTGTTATATTTCAAAATCTTATATTTCTTGATGTTCTTGCCCAAGGTTCATGTTATTTCATGACCCTTTCCCAGAGTCTTGACTTCTTTTTTTTTTTTATATTCTAAAGAAAACTAGGCTTCAAAATGCATAGAAAGTATGACCAATACAGACAAAAATAACAACAATTAAAAATTAAAAGAAATATAGATACAAAAGTTTGGGGTTTTTTTGTGGGGTTTTTTGTTGGTTTTGTTTGTTTGTTTGTTTGTTTTTGTTTTTTGTTTTTTGGGGGTTTTTTTTTGTTTTTTTGTTTTTTTTTTTTTTTGGCCAGAGCTTTAAAGTCCCCAGATTCTTTGGAACTTGGCACATCATTTATCATTTTGAGCGTTTTAGATGCCATTGTCTGTGTTTCAGCAGTACATTACCTTTAAGAATTTTAGGCTTCAAACGTAGGTGAGACTAGCTGGGGGAGGGTGTCACGATCTCTGCCAAATTTAATTCTGGGGCATAATAAGAAGCTTTCTGAACAAAATTTTGATTTGTTCTCAATCAAGCACAGCAGCCTGAGATACAGTGTAAATTATGGTGAACTTTGTACTCTAATTACTTTTAAAAAACTATTTTTTATATATATTTATATATATATATATATATATATATATATATATCTATATTTCTTGGTTTATATCCAGCTCTTAAAGTCATTGTCACTTCTTGGGGTGCCTTTTCACTACCCCCAGTGTCAGTCCGTTGTCAGCAACTTCCCTGAGCATTATCACTGCAGGTTCCCACCAGTAGGTGTGGAGGACAAAGTGCTTTGAAAAGGTTAATCAGCAGCATTCATTAATAACTAGGTAACAGTATCCAGCCTGCGGGCTACTGGTTGTTGGCAAATAGCTCGCGTGGTGCAAAGCTTGTAGTTTTTGTTCGACTGGTTGAGCGCCTTGTTGCCAGGCTTCCTGCTGGAGGAGGAGTTTGGCTGGACCACTGGGGTGTGTTGTGCAAGGGCATTCATTGAGCAGCGCTGCTGGCACCTCCGGGACTTCCCAAGGCTTCACATCTCCGTGCTGAACTCGCTAGCAGGAATTCAGTGCTTTAAGCAAGTGCAGAATAGCCTTCCTAAGGATCCTGATTAGCTTTTGGAGTGCTTCCACTGGTGCTGGTGTCCAGCCTTGCTGGACTGAAACTCAGGAAAATTGGCTTGATTGTCAGAAGTCTTTTGACACTTTCCAGCGGTTCCCTTTCATGTGATTAGAAACATGGGTAAACTCTCCAAGGGCTCACTGAGAAAGACACATAGAAGAGAACAATTTACACGGTTTACACAACTCCAAAAAACTCCACAGTACGCTCTTCTGCAGCAGCACAGGAAGTCTCCCTCTCAGCAGTGTCACTGTCACGTACACATGGGTGAGCAATGCAGCACCAAGACGCAGTAAATAAGTAAGGCCTTTGAGTCAGGCTAATCACTGGGTAGGCTCAGCCTGGGTTAATGGCTGAGATCGTGTCCTATTACATTGCTGACTAATGTACTTTTCAGACAGAAGTTTGTACTGCAGACTTGGCCTCAGGTTTTCCTGGTTTAATATCTCTGTCAAAAAGGTGTGTGTTCTTCATATATCTTTGTATATTCATTGCATTTTCTAGGTTAGACAAAATATTATTTTTCTAGCTGGATTCTGTATCAAGACAAAAAACAAAACAAACAAAAAAGAAAATTGCAAACTTCCTGTCTTTATTTGGAAGATAACACACCGCAGTAACAAAAACAAAGAACAGAATAATTTTTTGAGGCCCTATAATGACAGAAATAATATTTGAATTAGCTTTTAGGGTTTTTAGCCTTAGTGCATCAGACTGATATTTGTCAAACAGGCTTATGGCTTACTCCAAGTGATTTTAGCAGCTCCGGTGGGGCTAGTTATGGTGTGAATTATTACTCAGCGTGAGTAAGGAGATCAGAACTAAGCCTAGATATGGTCAGAAGGAAAGAGGGTTTTGTCTGATTTGTCTATGATAGATCTGCCCTGCTGCTAACTCCCTGGTCTTTCATTCAGTTGCTTTTTAGAGACTTTTGTTAAGACTTACAAGGGGTCCTGAGAGGACAATTGAGCTTTTATGGGTTTTTTTGCAGGAGCAGGAAGAAAGAATCAAGTTGCTGGTTTTCTGTTAGTGTTGATTTATTTTCTGTTCATCCTACAAATATTTCTTTATGAAATTTATTTTTAAAAAACCCCAACAAAATAAAAACCCCAAACAACCAAGTAATGTAAATTGGTCTTTGAGGAAGTAAGAGGGTAGGCTTCAAGGTTGATCTGCAGATAAGGATCACCCAAGTATACAAAATTATGATCAACCCTTGCAGCAAGGAGGGTTATAGCTTCTGTTTTCTAGGAGATCTGATTTCCACGTGAGCTTGTCCCAGTTCGGAAAGGCCTAATAACTAAAAAAAACCAGATTTTTTTTTCACAAGATATCATAAAAATGAAACAAACTAGTATAGAGTGTTAAAGTTAGTGGGCTGCTCAGTGGTACAAAGTGGCTCACCTGACCACCTGAAGGCTTCCCTCAGGCAGCCTTGCGGTCCAGCTTCCCCCTTGCTCAGGGAAAGCTCCTGGCCAAGCTCCCGCTGTGCCCATGGATGGCCTTCCTAACTCACCCTGCTCTCGGAGGAAGCTCCACTTCTGGCAACAGAAACAGCTTCTCTTTGCCAGGAACCGTCTCTTATTCTCTTGTCCTTTCTGGCGCTCGTATTAAATAGTTACAGCAAACCGGCGGATCTGTGCTGCAAGATGGTCAAAAGAATTTATGGCCTTTGGAGCCGATGGGACTAAGTTTGCTCAGGATCATGCCCTTAGTTAGCGTCCTGCAGCAAAAAGGCCTAGAGTTTAGTAAGGAAACTCTCTCAGGGATTTATAGTATTGATGACTGTAACCAAGCTTGGCAGCCCTTGGATCTTACAGCTCTCTCTGGGCCTAATCAAAGGCCATTGACGTAAACTAAAACATTTGACTTCAGAGAGCTGTGGATCAAACTCTGCGTCTACACTGACTGGGTTTGCCTTCCCCTCAGACACAACCTCACTTTAAATTCTTTTCTTCTGACAGGCCTGTAGCCTCATTCCTCTCTCTTAAGCTGGGAGGGCATTTCACAGCTCTCTAAAATGCCCAGAAGTGACTTTTCCCTTCTCATGGTGCAGTTTCACATTATCCCAAATTCAGTGTAACTGCTGGCTGATCCCAAAAGGCCCATCCCTGTTTTACTGATATCAGGTTTAAAGATCATATAATCTTGGCAGGAGGACTTGACAGAAAATTAACCCAGTCCAACACACATCCCCTGCGTGTCATTTGTGTCCCTCCACCACCACAAAAAAAAAGCCAACCAAAAACCAAAAACCAAACCACCGAACCCAAAATGCCACTGTCCTTTCAAGAGTTTTCCACATTTGCCATAGATTAGTGTAATGTGACTCTATGCCATGAGTCTCAAAAACTCTGCCAGGGGCATTACATAAAAGCAAAGTTAATTTGCATTAAGGCAGAGAGCCCAGACAAAGAAAACATTAAGAAGAATTCAAATGAAAATGATACGAAGGGTATTATTACCAGCATATGAGGCCTAGTCCAGAAGTATTAATTAGATACTGATCCAAAGATAATGGTTAAGATAGATATTACAAGTGTGAAAACTACCCTTAATTTATGTTATTATACCTAATGTGATTCTCCTCTTATTTTTTCCTCAACCCAGTTAGCTGTCAGTCAATATTTAGCATCTTGTTAGAAAGAGCTAGTTCTTCATTTTCAACCAAGTGTTCCTGGGGCCACTGCAGATCTAATGTCTCAGTAAACAGGGAATGTCTCTCCACTCTTTCTTATTTCTCCTACAGACCTTGGTGTTTCCTTTCAAGTCCAGTCTTAGTTAGCAAGCTTGTTTTTACTGAATTCTTCTGCCCAGACACTGATGTGTAAATAACTTCAGACTTACATGATTAGCTTAATTTTTTTTCTTCACTTTAGATATAAACTCATTTTAATTCCTTTCTTTTAATTTAGATGGTGTAAATGTCATCTACTCCCATATTATTCCCATTTCAAAGCATACCCTTGAACCTCACTTAAAGTCTTGAACTCTTTTACTGTGGGTATGCATGTTTTGAAAATAAAAACTCATAAAAGGACTACAATATCTATTATTAACCTCTAAATTTTAACATGTCTTCATACCCCTATTGGGAGTCTAAGCAAATGTTCTCCATTTCCCTTGACACAGTAATGAGGAATTCTCCCTATGTGTTCTCTCTTCTCCATGGCTTGAAAATTAAAACTCTGTCTTTAGCTATAAGAAGTGCAGCACATCTTTCTGAAAGATAAAGTTTATATCAGATTCAAGCTACCCAGCTGCTTCAGAGCTCTTCTTTTATGTCAGGTTTTTGGATTTTTAAAGTGGAGGCTGGCTTGCATATTAAAATTCATAGTAATTGTAACTTTTAGTGATACTCAATAACAGAACTATTATTCTTTATCTTACAATCTGATTTACTATTAATTTTTTTTTTAAATTTGGGAATGTGCTCAAACTCGTATGGCAAAATCACTCAGAAAATAAGAAACTACTTAAAACGAATGAAGAACAGTTTATTTTGAAAGCTGGAGGTGAAACAATTACCCCCATAAAGCTCATGAGCATCCTGACTGCTTCCTTGCAATGAAATATCTTACATTTGCTAGTAGTTTTCTAGTGGTGGCTTGTTCTGCTCTGATGTAAATTAAATGTGAGATGTTAGAAGCTAAGTCACTTAAGTATTGTCACTCTGAGCAAAGGAGCTGCTAGAGTCCTTTCGAAGAGATTCACAAGTGATGAGAGAGAATTGCAGTTTCCAAACTCACCAAAAAAGAAGAAGGTTTTTTACTTAACATATCTTTTTCACTTTGTACCTTCTGTGTACTTTTGCCTTTCTCAGAAATAAAAACCTGAGCCAGAAGAGTTGCAAGTTGCCTTGATTCTCCTCATTTTTATAGGAAAAAAACTCTTAAAATTCATTCTGTGAGTGTAGATTTCACTGTTAAGTGCAGATGAGAGCACATTATGTGGTTTCCCAGTGTGTTTTGCTCTCCTTGCTTGATTCCCCTAGGTCTTTTGAATCCATGTATTGCATTCATAACTTCTAAAAATCATTCCTTTGAAAGCTTGCTTAGGGTTTCCTTTTTCTTTTAATACACTAAGATTGTTTGGTTTAGGTTTTTTTAATTACCTTTATGCCAATGTGTACTATGAGTATACAAAAAGCTCTATCAACTTCTTTCTGTTTGCAATTTTATTCTGCGATGGTTGTTCCCAAAGCTATCCTGAAATTTTTCCCTCAAGACAAAACAAAATTTTCTCTCTAGGTATAGAAGAGCACTATTTCTGTTTCTTATTCAAAATTAAATATTCCCAGGAGAAATACTGTCTCATATTCAGAATACTGCATTTTATCATCTTAAGAGAAAGGCATCCAGTCTCTCTTCTAGCTTATGTTCTAAAAAGACAAGCTTTAGGATTCAGTCGTGGGGCTGGGTTTCATAGAATCATAGAATACCATGTTGAAGGGGACCTACATGTTGCCTTCTAAAACTTTATTCTATTCCATACTTCCTCAAACACTTCATCAAACACAGAATTTTAGGCACATGGAGGAAGGAAAATAAAGCCAAGCCTTGCACTCAGAAGGGCATCAGGTCTAATGTTTCTTTGCTGGAGATCGACCTGCCAGGCAAGAGACCAGCAAGACAGATTGGCTCTGGGCCTCTTGTGGGGTGGGCATATTTAGGATGGCAGTTGAGCAGTGCCTTACATCTACCTTCTGTAATAGAAGTTGTTTCTCAGTTTGATATGTGAAGGATATTTCCCCCTATTTCCAACCAAGAATGTGGGGTAGTAGAAGGGAAGGTGTAACTTTTAAGGGGAAAAATGGTCCCCAGTTTCTAGAAGGAGCACAATAAAATCATTGTGTTCAATTTCCTAAACACCTGTTCACACACCATTTAAAAAAAATCAACAGTGTATCTACAGCAGAAAAATGTAAGCGTAATCTTTAGCAAATTCTAAAGCTGTTATGGTTAAGCTGCAGACATACACATCTCAATCACACTATCTTTTAGTGAAATGGGCTTAGCTTTCCTTCACTGTATGAACAGATAAAGAGAGCTGCGCTTTTCCTTTGTTATTAAATCTTGCCTAAAACTGTAAAATAACACATTGAAATAAGTTATATCTATTCTTGAAATATTAAGAAAAAATCTGTGTAAAAGAAACTTTCCTCCACAGGCCTATAAGTTTAGTGCTGACATGACTCTTTTATATGGCCCATTCAAGATAGATACATAAAAGAAAGTAGCTCTTTTTCTGTATTGGAGATACTTGAAAAACATAATTTAAAAATAACTACAAGCTTTAACCATTGAGGAAATATCTTTCTAACATTATATTGTTTCAAGCATGTAGACTTTTAATACAACTATTACAGACCAAAGTATTAGTAAAAGCTGTTGAACCTCAATCTCCCTCCCCCACACTTGAAAACAGATTTCTAAGTAAGTGACCATTGCCAACCTGAGCCAGAGGGCAGTATTCACCACCTTATGGTACACTACAACTTCTGATGAATCTCAGCTACTTTTTAACTCCTCTTTCCCTGTACACTAGCAATAAATGTATTTAAAAATGGCTTGCCTCATATGGCCTATTGCAGAATTGTTAAATGAATAAATGACATTGCCATTAGCATTCAGTTATAAATACATTTGAATTTTAAACTGAACATATGCTGCTTCTCTGCTTGAGACTACCAGCTTTTTCTTGCAAAAACCATGCCACAGACCCAGGCATGCCATAATAATAATACTTAGGATTGAGGGTGTCAAAGCTCTTTAAAGATGGTGTCACTATCTGAATTTGATTCATTAGATACTAAAGAAGTTCGTTACTTGAGGCTGCACAGTGATCAAAACTGATACAAGAATAAAGCTCCTATGTCTTAGCAGTGATCTTGATTTAGTTCCTCCTTTACTAGTCTGGGTATCAATTTCAAAATAAGCTTTTATTTATAGGTTTGTTTTTTTGCTAAAAAGCGGTTGCTCATTTTGTTCCCTTTGATAGTATTAAATGTCTTCTATCTCAGTTTAAAATCAAATTTCTGTAGCCAATTTAGGCTGGAGTTGGATACTCAGTTATTTGTAACTCCAGTTTCACACTCTCCTCCCCCATAACCATTACATAATCATTTCTCCCAATAAAATATTTTTGATCAGATCAGAAATGTATGACAGACCATGAGATATTTCTTGGCTTTGAGATACATGCAAATCACTTATTTAAGACAGAGCCAGAGATAAGATAAACAAGTTTAAAAAAAAAAAAGTAATGAAACCCTTGTCTGCTTAATTTGGCAAAGAATAAGTCTGGAGCTGTTATTGAATACCAGGAGCGCGTAGAGGGGAAAGTAAGAGAGGGACGTGGATGGAAAGATTATGTAGGGAACACTTTGCTCTCAGTTCAGTTTGTGGAAATATATGCTTAGCCATAACTCCAAATCCTGAGGTAACTTTGTTAAATCCAGTGGAAACTTGCTTGCATTACCTGGAAATCTAACATTCTCTGGGCTGATTTCCAAATAATGTCTCCGGATTTGAATGAGGATAGCTGAAAGTAAAGCTTGACCAGAATTTCCCCGATGATGATGAGAGGGTTTTAACTGTGTTTTGTTTCACAGCAAGTGATGAGGGCGTTTTAATCTGCAGTGGCTAAGATCAGTTTGAAACCATTTGCAGCTGAATATTGGCCATCACTTTGAAATTTAAGAGAAACCAAACATATTTCAGGAGATTTATTTCAATCACAGATAGAAAACAATGGGGTCCCACGGCAAGCTGAGAGTCTGCTCCTTTTAAAGGAGCACATGCCACTTCAAGGAAAAAAAAGCATGAAAGGAAGCAGTGGTGTGCAAATCAAAATAACCTCTTTGTCTTTCTCTCTGGATCCATGCTTGGGGAAGAATAGAGTGTAGGGGAAGAATTCAGACCTGTCTTTATTCAGTTTCCAAAGGCAACTACTTTCTCTCTGGAGGAGAAAGAAATTTAGTTTTAATGGTGGTGGAAGCCTTCCTTAATTTTCATGATCAATACAGGCAGTTGGCAAAAATGCTCTCTTCAAATAACCAATTGTTGAAGATTAGGAATTAATTGGTTTGGGATTGGTGTTCTGGGATTTTATTTTATTTTATTTTATTTTATTTTATTTTATTTTATTTTATTTTATTTTATTTTATTTTATTTTAATTTGTGCCCTTCCACTGCTACATAAGATTCATCGGATTTTCACCTGCTCTCAGCTACCAAAATGAGCTTCTGGATTCATTCAGTCCTTCTGGATTAATTCATTTTTTCTCCTTGTCTGCAGTACAATTTTGGCACTCTTCTAAGATCACTAATCAAGCAAGAAAAATTTTCCATATCCTTCTTTTTACTAGATAAATATAGATTAATTTCTGATGAGGGGTGTGATTAAATGTATCACGTTTTAATTTTTAATGCTTGTAATGTTTGTATTTTAAATCCACAAATATTTTGTGCTTTTTTTGCAGGTGACAGTACTCCAGTAGCACCACCTCACCTGAAGCTGGGCAGAATGAAACCTAATCTTGGGTAAGAACCCACAAGTGATTGCAGGTGCTGCTGTGGCAGACATAATTTGGTTGCTTCTTCCTTGCTGTTACCTTTCATCCTTTCCTTAAAGCGTTGCTGATGAAGTTGAGAAGAAGGTAGGCCCTCCTAAATTTTCATGTGCATTTATCGCCTGAACTAATGTTATCTTTGGCAATGTTCACCACTTTTTCAATGCAGTACTGCCTCTCTACCCCCGGAGCTTTCAGGCCAGCTCAGGACCCAGGCTCGGATCCCAACATTGCAGCATGACACGCTGCCACTTAAGCACTTAATTATACCTAAGGAGACAAGGGTCCACATTGTACCCTTTACAATAGAGCCACAAGGAAAAACAAAGTCCCAATGCCTTGCTAGCCAAAGGGATCTTTGCCAGCACCAGGTGGTGGGAAGCATGAGGAATTGAGTGGGGTGACTCCTGGCACTGCCTGTGCAGCCACAGTGACAATTTTTTTAAAATGCTGCTTTTGAGAGAGTGGCCAGCAATGTTTGGTGTCAAGGGGCTGAAAAGGGTGCCATGTGGGGCTGCAAAGCTTCATAGCCATTCCTGATGATCCATTTTCTGTGCTCCCCCTCCTACTTGGATGATTGTATTACCTGGCTACTGCACTCTTGCATCCAGGTTTTGCCAAGTGGTTATCTTCCTGCTTGCATCTGTTTATTCTGTGTCTGCCTCACTGGAGGGCAAAGTCTGGAAGGGTGCAACCAATTATCAATGATGGTATTGAGATTTTTCTGTCTGGTTGAGCTAATTTCTCCTGGAGTTCTACCAGTGGTCTAATTGAATTACCTTGTTTCAAATCCAGTTTTAGTGGAAAATGCAAAGGAATACAGAAACATGAAATCCATCTATTTGCATGAACATGTACTGTGTTTGTTTTACATCATCTGTGATATCTGTACCCAACTTGTCTTTTCTAGTACTGGGCAGCAAGTGAGTTTAATGGCAAGTGTAGGTCTTGCAGAATTTCTGAGCTTAGTAGCTTCATGTAAATTACAATACTACTTGCTTTCTTTTGAATGCAAACACCATTATGTTGTAACTTCATCTTAAAGGCTTTTCTGTTCTCTTACTAGAAGGAAACCTGCCTTTGTATAAGTTTATTTGGATGATCAAAATATGTTATATAAATTAATCTTGTGCTAGATAGGTGTAGCTGAAATGAATTGCTAGAATGTTTAGAGTGGTTGAAAATCTGTGTTCTGTATGGCCGCTGACTGGAGTAGAAGGTTGAGGCATTGTGATTTGCTCTCCTGTGTCTCTGGTTTGAATTTATAGGAGAATAATAGCACCACACTTGATGGCATACTATAGTGGGACACTGAAGTCATGCTGTAAGGTGTTTAAGACAGTACTAGAAAAATATCATTTTAAAATAGAAAGGTAGGTAGTGAGTGTTCAAGGCTTTTCAAGATTTTCTTGTAGGTTATTTGACAAAATCTCATCTTTTTAACTGTTGTACAAAAAAAAACTATATTAAGCAAGTGTCTGTCTTCAGGAAAATGCATCTATTGTGTGTTTGAAGAGAGGTTTACTTTGTATTCTGTGGAAGCTGGACATGCAAATGGAGTATTTGCTTATAAATTCTTATGGTCATTGAGGAGATTTTACCTAATTCTTTTCTTTTAAATGAAAAAACTATGACAAAGACAAAGATTTTAAGCCGATGATTGGGATCCAAAGGACAGATAATACAGACTCCAACTGCGTTTGTAATAGTTCAATTCTGTAAGTGAAATATGTTCTCTATCTCAAAAAAGAATGAGAATATGAAAGATGTTGTGTCAGTGATTCTTCACATTTTCATTCTATTGATCAGAGCTGAAGAAAATATATTTCCATACACCTATCTCCTTTTTTCCAAATTCCCAGTCTCAGTTATTTTTGTGCTCCATGGAGAGGCTGTATACAATTATGCCTTGCTAGTAAAACAAGATAAAATAATATAATCCCATTGCATTGTCACAGAGATAAAGCGTATGGTAACTTATTGTTTTAGTTGATCAGCAGGGTGGCCTAGTAAAATGAATTCCCATCTCCTGGCTCTGGCTTATCTTCTGATTCCTGAGAGACACAACAAAGAAAAATAACAATAATAATAGAAGTAGAATTTTTGATTTTGTTTGATGTGCATATTGCAATAGTGGAGTCTCATGATGGAAAGGACAGTAATTGTGTGTACTACCTGAACATCAATGGCATCACATGCTGTAGTGTGACTCTGTTGAAATGCTGAACTTGTGTGGTAATAACTACACAGTTATAATAACAATAATAAAACCACATTGAGTATGCAATCATCTCTGGCCTGGTTATAATTGGTACCACACCTAAAGGTCCTAAATTAGGTCTATGCTAAGTACCAAACATAAATACCATAAGTTTCCTCCATAAACAACTCACATTTTTAATATTGTCATTTCTGGACTGTGCCACTCAAGACTACACCTGTCAATTATTGCAAACATTTCTGTGAAAGAGACAAAGGCTCTGAATCTCATCTGCAAACCTTTCTTTATGTATCCAAGAAGAGCAGTCAAATCATCAAAATATTATTTTCTCAGAAATAAAAAATAAGCAGCTTCTGCGCATTGTATGTTTGGTTTATTGAGAGTGGTTGTCCTCTCTAGGTTTGAGCAACCTGAAAGCAAACACACAGCACCTCCTGCATTGTACCTTGCTTCGCATGAAAACACTGCCCAGCTTCCAGACAGGGTTTTAGCACAGGCCATACTGGTCAATTTTGTTAAAAAGAGTCTCAGCACATAACTGATATTAGGGAATTAAGAGAGGTTGTTCTCTACACCCTCTTTTTCCCTGTTGTGCTGTGAAAGAAAAGGTACACAATGTATTCATAGGTACACAATGTATTCACCCACCCCTTCTTTGCACCCCAGAGACAGACTAGTGCACAAATCACTGTACAAAACCCCTCTGAACCACACTCAGGAGGCCCTGAATGCCTGTGCTCAGACTAGGGCTCTGCATCTTTATTAGCAATTCTTGCTAAACACCTTAAATTTTGTGGTGGGCATCACAAGACAGGATCATTCAGAGAACCTTCACTGCACATCATAGTGGTGTCCTTCAAAGTCTTCACCGCACCAGCCTCTTCCCCTCCTCCCATCCTTCAGTAAGCAGCATAGAGGGGCTGCCTCTAGGAAGGGCTTTAAAGATCAGCCTCACTGCCGTTCTTTCGCGGGGGGGTTCTTGTGCCCTTCTGAGGCCACTGAGAAGCAGCAAAAGCTATAATCCTGAGCCTGTAATAGATGCAAATTGTGCAGATGAAGGAGAGGAAGCTCTAACAGCCGTTGAATGCAATCTGTGAACACTACTGTTTCATTTATAGTGATGCTACCTAGGCATTTGCACTTAAAAGGAACAATAAAGAGGTGTCAGAACAATCGCAAGGCTGCAGAATTTAAACTGCGGCAAAGACATTTTGAGCCATGTGAAATGTTGCCTGCAAAAGATCTGCTTTTTCCGTTAGTTTTTGTTATTACTGAAGGCTGTTCTAGTTCTCCTTGTTTTATGACACCGACTGGTTCATTTGCCTTCAAAGACTCAAGATGCAAAGAGGCAGGGAAACAAATTAAGTCAAAACTGCAATGGCTGGCGAAAACTGCACGAAGAATGTCATGGCTTCTCTTTATTTGTCTATTTGGTTTTGAAGTAGCTTTGCTATACAACTGGATGGCTGATTCACTAAGTTGCCAGCTGCCTCTAGCAGGCAGCAGTAGAGTTGCTGTAATGTTTCAGTGTTATTCTTGCTTGCAGGACAAAGGGCTGATCCTCAATTGATGCAACCTTTGGAGGTATGCATATTAGTCTGGTGAGGATCTGAACTGCTGTTGCCTTCTAGCCTTTTTATTTGAAACAGAGAAGGGGTTTTGCATAGGTGAGAAATTGCACACCACAAAATTAAATACAAATCTAGTGGTTGTCAACACACAGTTACTGATTAACAGAGAGTGAGGAGCTTGCATATAGTGTCCTGTTAAAAGCACAATAAACTGTGATTGTGTGCTGAGATTATGATTATCTGCAAGCACTTGCTACTTACTGGCTGCAAATGTGAAAGCTATGTGTGCTTAGGAAAAACAAGGAAGCAGAGGATTTGCTGTACCGCAATAGGTGTGTTCAAAGTGCCCTAATCCTACTGCATAAGAGTAAATACCCCTTGAAAGGGAATATGGAATTTAAAAAAAGAATATATGCAGTTTGTACAAGAAGGAAAAAAAGAGTAAAGCTTTATGAATTTTAGGGTATGATTGGCTTTGGAGCTACAGCAGAATAAAATGCATTAGAGGACCTGTTGTCATTCTGGATCTTCTAGACTTCCTATGGGATACTATTATCTGATTTTTATTAATATCAGTCATTTGAATTCCATTAGTGTTCAGAGACCCTGATTTAGACTCAGTCATAGTAATGTAGCTGTATCCCAAAGAACTCACAGTTTAAATAGACAGGATAGGCAATTAGCAGGCAAATGTCCCACAACAAAAGAAGAATCAAATTACCTAAGACCTTGTCATATCTTAATGTTAGTTCATTTGGTTTTTTTCATACCTCAGTAAAATGAGTAATCTGTAAAATGAGAACATGCTGTTCTTATATTTCTGAAAAGTTCTAGGAAAACTAACGATAGTAAAATGCTCTCAAAATCTTCTATTTGATGTATTATAAGTTTAAAGTGATGATGTTTTTCATATAATATGGGTTTGATCTGCATGAGTCTCTTGAATCTTTAGCTTTGAGTGAGGAATGCATTTCCCAGGGAAAGCAAGACTGTTTGTTTTAATAGTTCTCTGTGTGTGTCTGGACATGTGAGTGAACAAGAGATCAGCAGGGCAAAACGTGCCCTAAATGCTGTAAAGTCTCGTACAATTGTGTCAGGCAGTAAACCCAAATGAACTTGCAAAGTCATGCACTAGTTCAATTTTGGAAAGGAAAACCTGGCTTTGAAGCCAACCAAATCAATCCCTAGTTCAAATTAAATTTGGAGTATCCTGTGAAGCTCCAATACACAACTCCAATAACAATCAGCACTTAAGGTGCAGGCAAATAATGTTTCATTTAAAAGAAATTGAATAAGGATTACTGACAGAGAAAGTTTTTGATGCTGTTTTGTCATTAAAGTTAAATTATAGCATTATTGTCTTAATCCCATATGTCTCAATCATCTCTCTATCCCCCTGTCTCTCTCTAATGCACAAAAAGCCCTGTGCATGGTTGGTCTTGTGTCTTCATCTCATTAAAACCTTGCCATGCAAATGTATCATAAGTGTTGCCTGAAGACTTCTGTCTCATGCAAAATTTAGCTTAAACTCTACTGGCATCAAATAATTTGTTATGCACAAACCTTCTGTTTGGTTTGCTGACATTCCTTCTTAGCTGGCTCTCATGGTGATTCATTATCTTGTGATATAGATTTCCAAGTATCATCTTTGTATTGATTTTTATATCTTTAATAACCACTCCACAGAAGATGGCTCCACTTGGTGTCATTGATCGCATCAAAAATTCAAGGCTTACAGAAATACTAGAGGGCTAATTGGTAGCAGAACATTTCAGACTTAATCTTAATACAGTCTTAATCTTCTGCACTAACCTGACTTGAGGATTTCCTTATTAAGGCTAAAGGGAAACTTGTGAATAGCTGGAAATTACCTGGTGAGAACAGGTGAAACATGGTAAATGGAAACAACAAAGGTTAGATTTGAAAGGAAGCTCTCTTTTTTCTCTCCCCCTTTGCCTAAGTATCGTCCTTAAAGAAGAGGCAGTACAGAATTCCTCCAGCTGAGGAAAAGTGTATGTTCACAGCATCACATACTGTGCAGTGGGCCAAATGCATTGTAGTTTCTGACAAATTAAAGACAACTATTGGGTTTGACAAGTTCAGAAATGTGTTCTGTAGGTTACTCATTTAAAAAATAAGTGATCAAAGATAGGTAATTTTAATCTTTAAAATTTTAATGTAAAAAATAAGGGCTCTATTTCTGTTTACAGTCTTAGGCAGTCAAGTCTTGGCTAGGTTTGAATCTAGAATATGTGAAAATGTGGGCCAGAACGGCAATCTGAGAGTCCTTCAGTCTGTTTAATTTGCCTTCATGTGTTGTTTAAAGCTTTTATCTCGTTAGGTTTTTTAGCAATGTGGTTTGTCAATGACAAGGAGGTGATATGTGTGTCCATATTTTTTCATGACTGTATATTTTTTCACTAAGTGACACTGTTTCACTAAGTTTTTTTCTAGGATTTTGCACTTTTTTATATTCTAAAACTTGAAAGCCAGTGAAAATAAACGACACTGAGTTACGGGGATGGGGTTTTTTTTAGAAAATCCAGTGATAGACAAAGAATATGTAGAGACAGCAACATGTTAAAACCAGGAAAGATAATTTCTCAAAAAAGCTGCCCTTGTAAATTGTTAAAAAGCTGTTAAAAAAAGCGTCTTCCAACAGCCACATGGTCTGTGGATTAAACATAGCAAGGCAGATTGTCCAGCTACTACTAAGAGTATCAATCAGGGCTACTCAATCAGTTCTTGCCAATAAAAGGCATTGAGACAACACCAAGTCTGCTGGTTCAGTCAGACACTGCATGCCATCTGTGCAGTGGGAGCTGCCTGGTATGTTTCCTAAAAGATTAGAACAGTTAGAAACATAGGATCTCCCACAGGAATGTGAGAGACATCATATATCTGGAACTTGGTGAGAATAAAAATGAAATGTGTTCATAGAGCAGGCTGGAATAACCTTGGTCCCTTTTGACCTCTGTGGGAAGCGGACCTCTTTTTCCACTAGACCCTATCAAGTCTGTCAGGTTAGCACTAGTTTCTTTATGAACAACCTAAATTTGGAGCTGGCTGTAAGAAATTCACATTATTCTCATAAAGTCCAATCAAAAACACATTACACGGTTAATGCATCCATACACCTCTCATGCCTTTATTATGTTCCTGTTGTCACTCTCAGACTGAGAGGAAATTGTTCACATCAACCAAATCTTCTCAAACAGGAATCTAGCAGCTCTTTTCATTTCAGACTTTTACTGTGTTCGTCACAAACCTGACTGAGGAATGTATTCATGGAGTAAACCAATCAGTCAAGGAAATGCTGTCTCCTTATTTCCAGGGAGAGGAACAGAAAATATGAGGCCAGTCTAAGCACTGCATATTTACAGGGGTGAACAGTGACTTGTAGAATTTTTGTCTAGCCCTGCAGAACAATTCCTGTGAATGATTATATATGAATACACTCCTTAGCCATCAGCATGGCTGAGGGATTTATGGTTTGGCCCAGGGTAGGCTATGTGATGAGGGACAGTGATACAGCTGGAATGTAGTCTAAATTTACTGACTCCCAACTTCGTATCGTTCCTCTTAATTTATAATTGGCTTCCATCAAAAAAACCCCAAAAACAACAAAACCATTGTGAGAATTCAATGACATTTTTTGTGGACATGATATTTATTATGGACATGTACACTACCTACCAATAAACAGAATTAGAGGATGCAATATATTGAGAAAAATATGGTGGCTGTATACTTTTACCTGAATTCAAATGTAAACACCTCTTCTCCTTACCCCCCAGTAGCAACAGAAGACTTGTAAAAGAGTACCAGAGCAAACGTGGTTCAGATGTCTATTTAATCTCTACTATTCTGTCCTCTTAAGATTTTTTTCCATTTTTTTTTCTGGCTATATTATTAAGCATTCAAGGATGGAGAGAACATAGGCAAAAAAGCTATTGGTTTTACAGTGAAAAGCAAGCACTGAACATTAAAAACCTAACAGATCACCCATTAGCTTTAATTTCTACACCTTTTTTTTTTTTTTTAAATTCCATTCATTGTTTTGTTTTCAGAAAACTTCATGCTTTGAGAAAAGACCAGTGGTCTCATGCAATAGTTACATGCTATGAGAAAAAGTATAACTTACACCTTTTAGTAATGCCTTTCTTCAAATCTATTCCTCACTTTGTCCACCTGCCAGTGTTCATAGTTCACGACATGTAGCTGTGAGGCCTGGTTGTGCTGCAGGACATAAGGGTAATTCCCATTGATTTCAATGGGTATTACATGCATCCTGCAGAGGGAGAGTAGGGCCCTCAGGTTTTACTGAATAGCAAATAGTCATGTAAAATCCACGGGTCCTATTCTTTCTCTGCAGGGTATGTTGAAGTCAATGGGAGTTACTTGTTAGACGCTGTGGTGGGAAAAACTTATCCTTATAAGATAAAGTGGTCTATTCATTGCTGCATTTTGATTAATTTTTTACAAAGATCCTGGTAATTAGATTTTTTCTATAGAAAATATGTTATCTTCTGACCTTCTTTATTCTACTCTATAATTAAAAATTAAGCTAACCAAAAAGAAAACGCATACAAAACAAAAACTGAGAGAAGAAATATGAGAAAACTGAATTTACAAAATTGCCATGATCTTAGTGTAGAGGTTAAACAACTCTTTGTGACAGACTAAAATGTTATTCTCTAGAAACACTCTCTGCTCACACCAGGTATCCTAACACAAACTTCCAGTATTGATTCTGCTGATCTAAATAAGGAACTAGAATTTGGCAAATCAATACAGAATTTGACATCTGTTTCTTATGGCTTGGATTTTGAGACTGAGTTTCCATCAAATCAAAGTTTACACCCAAAGCGGATTTTAAATATCTCCTTCACTAGCATGTTACAATATTAAGTGAAGGGAAAGGGGTTTTTTCCCCTCCCCCTGTCCTCTCCTACTCTTCCACCCCCAAGTGCTCTCCTTGAAAGCAGTAAAGAACTTAAGAAATCTGGGCAGTCTATCAGTTTGCTATGGTTCATTTTACCTAATCCAGACATCCAGCACAGCAGGGGGAAAACTGCTGTATCTAGTGAAACAAGAGCATGAATAATTAAAACTCTGTTATTAATGAACTTCCAGTCGTTATGTAAATGAAACTGATTTCAAGTCTAATTTGTCAGCCTGAATTCTTTTTCTGTTCTCCTTTTGTCTAGGACAAGAACTCATCATAATGGACTTGATAATAAAACACTGGCAGACATGCTGTGTGCAGTGCCCATCTGAGTTAGGGCTTTTAGCATGGTTAATTGATACAGTTACTGCGGATAAGTCTATAAGGCATTTGTATGGCTTTACGTTTTACAAGCTTGCTTCCCCCCCCCCCCCCTCTTTTGACAGTGCTAGCTATTCTTTGCACATTCCTCATTACCGTTTACCTTTACATGAGGGGTGGCTTGTAATTACTGGCTGGTAAATACTTTCCTTCTCATTTTGTGCGCTGTTCAAAGACAGCAGAGTTCAGAAAGGTCTGTGGGAAGGGAAGTCTGTAGTTATCAAACAATGGCTAACAGTCACCAGGAGAAAAAGCCTGTCAAAGCACAAGGCTGCTGGGCCCTGGGTCCTTGCCCCATTGTCTTGGATCAGGTGTCAGTCATCGTCCTGCCCACTACATTTACTTTGATACGAAATAACCAGTATTGAAGTTATGGAGAAAGGACAGGCACTCCACTGAGAAGGGTGAGATTAGGTTTTAAAAGAAACCCTGAATTTTAAATTTTTACTTTCACCAAAACCAGGCAGGTTCTTTTGAAATAGTCCATGCCCTAAATTGATTAAGCCTGTGGTAGACAGCCAGATATAGTGAGGTAGATGGGGCTGAAGGGTTCCCATCAAATCATGATTTGTTTTGTTTTTTTAATGTCATCTTACATCTGTCCTTTAATTCCCACCAGTTCAGTCTCTCTGTTTTTCTTTTTTTTTTTTTTTTAATTCTTCCAAATATATTTAGTATATTTTGATTTATTAGTTCTGATTTATATTGTCAGGAAAAAGTTGTTAGTGAAAGCTCAGAACATAACCAAGGAGAGGAGCATAAGCATATATTTCCATATACACCATGTGCTAAGACAGGAAGAGGTTAACAAAAGAATCCTCAAAATAGGTTATTAAGAGTATTAAAAAATAAATAAATTTTAAAACAATAACAGCAACAACATCAAAAAGCAAAACAAAACAAAACAAAAAACCAACAAACAAAAAAACCAAACCAAACTAACAAAAACCCAAAAAAACCCAAAAGAAAACACATACAAAAAACCCCAGACCTGGAAGAAACAGTGTCTTTAGTCCCCTGGCATCTGCCTAGGTCAGGTATCAAGAGTGGAGACCCAAAACTGCACATTTTGCATGCAAGAAAACAATAAGAATTATTTATTTTATTCTGTGTCAGGAACAAACCTTTTTTTTTTTTTTTTGGTAGCTTGCTCTTTAGAGCTTTTTTCTTTTTTATGATATACTAAGAGCGTTATTTGCCTTCTTTTTTTTTAAGCCACTTGCTTTCTCTAAAAGGGGAAGAAAGCAGGGCTGGATCACTCGTTCTACTCATAGCAAATTGAACAAGGGTAAAAAATTCTCAGTATAGAAGTGGGAAAATATATATTAAAGATTTCTCTTCCATTTTTTTTCCTCTATTCTTCCACCTTAGGCTCTCTCTCTGCCATCACTGTGCAGAGGTGTAAATAAACACATACAGGGTAATATTTAGAATTATCCTCTAAATAGATTGGCCGACAGGCCCTTCTTTACCCTGGTGCACCAGGCAAAATGTGAGGGCCTGGGAGCTGGAAAGAATTAAGAGGAGGACAAGAAATAGATGTGAGTATAGAGAGAAGTAGCATTTTCTTCAGGCATTAAAGCTGGGATAACACCAGTAGCACAAACGTGGGAAATGATGAATCTGTGGGTAAGGACGCTGGGCAAGCAGAGCTGAGGCATACTGGAAGATGATGTTAAGGAGAGCAAGGCATGGGAAGCCAGTCAGACTGAGAGCCTGCAGCAGGAAGTTTTTTTGCCATGGTTAGAGATTGATGGTAGATTTTACAGGAATGGGAAATAGTAATGGTTTCCCTTATTCTGCTTACTCAAAGGCTCTTGAAAGTGCAGATTTCTTGCAAATGTTTGTTAGGTATTAAGATATTTCTAAAGAAACTATTGCTGATGGGAGTTATTTTTAAATAAACTTTTGCCCTGAAATCATGTTCATGCATCTTATCAGTGCTAAAATATAAACAGACTGGAGGTAGACTGCTACATGAAAGGGACAGAAAGGTCTCTCCAGGCTTTGGGGGCACCTTTCTCAGGTCTTGGGTCAACTTGCCTGCACAGGGGAAGTTTTTGGCTTGTCTGCTAAACCCAGTGTGTTTGGGAGGGCTTCTGAGCATACCTTCAATGCATGGTGTTACACTGTCAATTGTGCTCTGTAGTTTAGTGGCCAACAAAACTCTGTCCTGCCTGGAATAAGGGCAGATGCCATGGTGGAAAAAGTTCCTTGCTTCCTTCCTCTCGCTGGGTGAGTCAAACACCAGCCTCAGGCTTTCCTTTGGGTAGCTCTTGGGGACATTTCAATTCTTGTACTGTCTTTCCTTTCCTATGCAAATTGTAAAAGCTAGTCAGGGAATATTGTGCAGTTTCTGTCAAAGGAGGAAGAAGTTTTAAAAGCACCTCATTTCTGTCACACCTTGAGCTGGGAACTACATGGTGCTTTTAGCATTCTCTCAAAGAGGTTTGGTGTACTCATGGTATGTGTTAAAATTGCTGTGGGAATATTACTGGTTGAGAATATCTATTAGATGTATATTTAGAGGATGTATTTTAATATCTGGTAGCCTGATTTTATTATTTTTACAATAATAAGACCTAAAATAAATCAGATATTTGCTGAAGCTTTAAAACATTCTTGCAACACAAATATAATGTAAAATCTAATTTAGTTCTAAGGCTAGAGCTGAAAAGAAGGAAAAAGAGAAGGGAGAGATTCCATGTTTCTGTGAAACAAGTTTTGGGTAACAAAGCAGGTGTTTATAGAATGCTTCATTTTAATTCAGTGAAGCTAATATCCCAGTTTATGTTGTTTGGAGTAATAACAGTGTAACACAGAGCTGTAGCAAAGATTTGCAGGTTTCCTTTAGGTCAGTAACAGTTGCTATAAACACGTCCAACTATTTTTTTATTATTATTCTACTCCATCTACATCCAGTAACTGGAGGGGAGGGGAAGGGGAGAGGGTTAACAGTTTTTACAGTTTAGAAGGCTTTTCTTTTTGTCACATTTAAACCAAATATACACAGGTGGCTAGGTGGCACTGTGGATTAATGTACTTCTGAATTAATGTGCCTAGAGTGGCTTGTATCACAAAATGAGTATGTCTGAAGTGCAGGTTTGCTTCCCTTCCTGGATCACCATGTGTGCAGTCACTTGAATTGCATTATTATTTATGTCAAAATCAGAAATCCAAAATAATAGACACTGTAATCATGCAAGAATTATATTAATGAATCTGTGTTTTGGAGCTATATACTGCTTTGCAGGCCCTGCTTTTGTGCTGAGGCCTGCTATTTATTCTAACTGTAAGAAAGACAAAGTCAGCTAAACTGCAAGCACTGTTTTAAAAGAAGGGAAAAAAAAAAAAAAAGCATGCTTTTCATATGTTGTATTTTGAATTTTAAAAGTTACTTTACCAGCACTATGGGCACTGAGTGTGCTATGGGAGCACTCTAAGGCTGGGGGCTGTGGGTTCCTGCTGGAGCAAGAAGTGTTCAGAATTGCATACTGTAACTACTGAAATCCCACTATCCCAAGCAGGCAGGCACACATTGCCCAAGGACATATACAAATTATGCCTCTCTGCCAACCTATTTTAATGTAAATATTATAATTTTTTCAGGGGTAGTCCTTCTGCTATAATAAAATTGACAAATGTAACTCAACAGCAACTTTGGTAAAAGTTAGTGATTGCAGTAGTATCTGCCTGAAGCCAGATGAACCTTACTTATTTAAGTTTTGCTCATTTAAAATGTTTTTCTCCTCTAAGAAAAAGGAAGTAGAATGCATATAACCAATAGAACTCAGTTATTGCACATTCTTGGTCTCCTCTAGTCAACTCCAGAGGTAATAATCATTATAGGGATTTCTAAAAGGTAATTACTGTATATTGCTTAATTATAGTTTATTAAGATCAAACATACTTCAGTATTTAGTTGATGTAACAGGAAAACACAGTCTGTGTTTATAGTTTTAAATGCAAACAGTACAATCTGCACTGAGGCTTAAAAAATGTGGATTTTAGGATACAGCAGTTTAGATGTCAAGACTACTGCATTAGCCACCTTCCCCTTTCCAACAGAAAATGCAGTTTCTGTAACCTGAGGCAACAGTTCTTTATAATGCATGGTATATATTCATTCTTACTCCTTCTTTCTACTAAAGTTGAATGTTGTAACAGAGGGGAATTGGTCAGGTACAGAGTATTAACTGCAAGGTATTCTTTCATGTGCAGTATTAGCCAAAGATGTATACAATTAGTTAAAGAAACAACTTTGGAAAGAACTAAGTGCCTGTAAAAATCAAACTGATTAAGAAAGAAGTACCTAACATCCGACTAGATCTATTTTCCTTAAATTGAAAATGAAAGCTGCCACTTCTACTAAAAGCCCTTGCAGCCAAGAGATTTCACAGCAGTTCAGTTAAAGCCTAGCTAATGAATATAAGTTACTTTAGTGGATTTTAGTTGACTTTGAAATTAAAGTCTGAAACCGTCGGATGCTGCTAGCAGAGCTAGACTATAGCAAAATGGACTTAATAAACTCCATTGTGCAGTTAGATCCCTAGTGAGATTTGCCTTCCACCCATGACCAATTGGTATTATTTTTGTGGTGACTGGTACTTTTGTCTCTGAGACTGGGATTTCTGGGAGTGATTAGCACTTTTCAGCAGTGATTGACAGGTTGTAGCAGCAATGAGACAATAGGAGGAATCATTAGGAATTCAAATGCAGATTTTTGTTTGCATGCTTTAGGACTGGTTTGAGTAGGAGTGAAATCTAGATATGAGGGCAGAAATCAGCTATTATTTCATCCATTTTTACAAAATACAAAAGGAAAAAAAATGCAAATGTGCTAAATAAAAAAAAAAAGAGAACAGGATAGACAATAAGGTCACATTACTAAGATTCTCCCATTATGTCAGTTGGGGGGGGGGTTGGTTTGTTTTTCATTTGGTTTGGGGTTTTTTGATGTTTTTATGAAGAATCCTCTCTTAAATGTTTTGTAAAAAATGCTGCGCTAAGTTTGTAACAGATATGGTACAATACAGTTTGTAGTAGAAATATTTTTTAATACTGCTGAATTAAAATCCCAGCAAAAAATATTATCACTTTGCAGGGGAAATGTGTGTGTTAGTGTCGTACTGAGGCTTGATAAAACTGCCTCTGTTGCATCTAAACAAGAGGCCGTAGGGAAATAATTATAGTGACTGATTCCAAGCATTGACCAGCAATTGATAATTGGCCATAAATAATTGGGAAATAATGGCATGTCAGTGGTGTAAATTATGTAAATTTAGTAGCTACATCTCTAGATACTGATTGAGTGCTTTACAAGTGATTTTTTTAATTCAGATTATAAATTTAATATACTGTACATGACAATTTAATCTTGTTTGGCATCAAAGCTACCAAGATAATACAGAATTATACAAGCCTAATCAAAGAGAGAAAAATCAGATGAACATCATTATTTTGGAGAGCTGGTTTAATGGGAGTTGACATTTTCAAAAGAGCATGGATTCTTTCTCTCTTTTTTTTTTTTTCTTTTTGAGACAACAATTAATCTGAACTAGGTTTCTGAAGCAATAAGCTAACAGAACAAAACATTGACTGAAATTATAGATGTGAGGGTGTGCTTCATATCTCACAAGGTATTAAATATTTAAAGTATGATTTTGTATGGCACTCCCTGTTTATGTGAAATGATCATAGGCCTGGATTTTTATTCTTAAATCGTGTGCTCGTCAGGACAAAGGTTGTATTTTTTTGTGTTGTGACTAAACTTCTTAAGATTTTGTCATCTTTTCCTTATCTGTTGATATCAGCAAAGGTTTATAACTTTGGTACTTTGTATCTTAGTACAATCAGATTATGTTAAAAACCCCATCATTTTAGCTAGCATACATTGCACAGAAATGCATAATGCTTCCCAAGAATATAATTTAGAGCACAAGGGAATGGGCTTTTGTGAATGCTTCAGCTCTATGTAGTCTAGTTTCGCTGGACTTGTTAGCATATGGGCTGAAAGATGCTTCAAAATTGATGAAATTTAGTCCTGATGATATTTTATCTCACAAACTACATTATGTTCACAAAGTGATCATTTTACTAAGTATAGTTTAGAAAAATCCTAATATTAATATGAAATAGGTATTTTCCATAAAGTCAGTTAGTTCCTGGGTACCAATGCAGTGTCATTTGAAAAAGTTTCAAAAAAGTTCCAGATAAGAAATTCTGGTGCCAAACTGGTGACCCAAATAGTATATATATATATGTATATATGTATGTATATATAAGTATGTATATATAGCATGCACTGAGTAGTTGTTGCTGCAGCATCGTGCTTCTGCATCAGTGTGGGAAGGGTTTCAACCCTCATCTTGACCTTCAGATTTTCATTCCTATTAATTGTTTTTGGCATCCAGAATCAAACAGAACCTTTGAATCTACTTTTAACATTCAGCACGTATTTGTCTCCCACTGGAGCTGGTAACCTGTGCACAAAGGCTTTGCTGCTTCAGGACCTGCAGGGATGCACTTGCTCAGGGAGGACAGCAACAGTTAGTGTGGGCAGATCAGGTGGAGGAAGGGAGGGGGTGTGGGGTGGAGGGAAGAGCAAGAGCCACAATTGTGCAAAAAACGCTGTGGTTTCCTCCCAGTGACCTGCCAGCCCAGCCTGCAGCATCTGCTGTTGCTGTGTGAGCAGTAGCTCCTGCTGCTTCCAGAAGTGAAGCTGCCCTGCCTGTACTTGCTTGTCAGCGCTGCTAAACATTCCTGCTTTTGGTTCCATTAGAACTAGATACTCACTAAAGAAAGCCATCAATTCAACATCAATATTGTATTTAAAAAACAAAAAAAGCACCAAACTCTCCTGCAGCTAAAGCCTCTCCCTCCACCTTTGCTTTTAGTGAAGAACGATTTTAAACTCACACCTCTTCTAAGCATAATCTTTATTTAAATTTAAGTCCATTTCCTCCTCTTTTCTTTCATGTGGTTTTATTCATATCTCTGATTAAGAAATAGCTATTTGCTCATTATCACTTAGCATTGGAAGACTTTTTTTCCCTTATCTAATTAGTTATAAAAGGCGCTTTTTTTTTTTTTTTTTTTTTTTTTTTTTTTTTTTTAAAGAGGTCTGATTGCTCCTTCTGCAATACAGTCTAGACATTCTAAGAGAACTAACTAGGGAAAAGTCATATCTGCATTTTAAAAAATAAGGTAATTTTTAAATAACTCCCAAGATAAAGTGGACATATGGTAAGAGATAAAACGTGTAACCTAACCATATAGATATTTAGATTCACACTGCCTTTTTCTGGTTCTGTCTGTGCTTTGTATGGGGAGATAAGGGCAGGCTCATAAGGCTATGAATCAGTAGAGGCTATTTCGACAAGTTTCCACTCTGAGATTCTGTTCATCAACCTCTAATTAGCACTTCATCGCTTTCAGCTTTGTGTCACCCAGCTGACTAGAGGAAGATGACACCTCCAACTTGAACTGGGCTTTTTTCCATTTTCTTGGAGCTCATCAAGACATGTGGTGCTTTCTTAAAGTGCAGCTGGTGCTGGCACTTTCATTGTAAATTTAAATCGCTGTGTTTGGAAAAAGGTGATAAGAACAGTTTGTTTCATGTCCCTGGTGTTTAGCCTGAGGCAATTCCCAGCAAATATATTCAAGGCTCCTTCTGGTTTGATCGTCTACACTTTTTTGTATTATTATTATTAATAATAACAATGCTAGAAAATATGCACCTAAAAGAATACCCTGTGCACTGTATAAATTTTTTCCCACAGTTGCTAAAGTTTAAAAGAAAACAAAACCCCTTTAAGCTTCAATTTAGAAAAATGGCAAAAATATGAGCTTTATATTTATGTTTGGAGAAGAAGGAGTCAGGTTTTTGCAAGTTTTGGGGGTTTTTGACATTTTCTGTAACACATGTTATGGAGAAAAAGACATTTCATTTTTATTGATTTCACATTCTACTCTATTGCTCTTGCAATAACGTATATCGGTAGTTTATTACGTGTTTCTTTGTTTTTTTCTGCCTGTCCAATTGGTATACTATTTATGAAATAAAGCTAATGAACACTGGTATGTATTTATCTCAAAATACCTATGCTTATAGAAATAAGCCTGGAAAGCCAGCTTTCAGCATTTTTTAACTGTGTCCATTATACTCTATTCTTATATTCTTATTTGTGTACGTTCACACTGTTAAGATCGGAAGGTAAACTGCTTAATGGAGACATTTTCTGCTTTTTAAGGTGTCTGCCAAAATGAGTACAGCATTAAAAAAAGGGACTAAGAATATACACATCAACTTTTCTATTTTCAAAATTTCCAAATTACTACATAGAGCTTGTTTCTTTGAATATGAACCCCATATGCACAACTTAGTTATAGTCTTAACCAAATTAGAGAAATTCCATCTCAAGAGAGCAGCTATTGTATGTTTACTTAGGGGAACTTGGGTACTTTTCAAGTTCTCAGTTAAAAATAATATTTCTTTTTGCTACAGAGTAGGAATCAAAAATCACATTTGCTAGTCTTTTTCTTTCAATTTTTTACTAACCTTCAGAAATAAAACTTATATTAACAAAATTTCTATCAGTTTCTTTGCATTGGGCTTTCTTGTTTGTTGCTGTCCATTTTAATTCTGTTTGAGACCTAGGTTGTAAATACTGCAACACCACAATAAACAGCATTAAAAGTCTGAGAACCTTCTATAAAGGCCTTGTGGAGTGAGCACAGAATTATGCCTCTCTTCAGTGAGGCAGAAACGAAAGCATACATGAGAAAAATTTAGCTTGATCCAACTTTTAAAAACTGAGCCAACACATTGGCTTAGATCTATTTTTTGCATTCTGACTAATAGTTCTGGTGTAAATTGCCATATTTCCATTGCTATAGAAATTAAACTCTGATTTCTGTATGTATGGAGAAAGGCAACATATGTAGATAGTGGCACAATCCTGTATTTATGATATTCCATTTTTCTATAAATATAGATGTTCTGTGATTATCAATAGAGCTTCTCATTAAAATTCAGATTTAGATACAAAATGATGCCATTTTGTCTTAATATTTGAAAACCTAAAAATATCTCTATAGCTCTTTGAAAATCTGTATTTTAGCATTTACATTCAGCGGTTTATTGCAGTAGGAAATATTTCAAACAGAAGAAACAAATTGTTCCATCAAAGTACTCTAATAATTTAGAAAACCATTTTTTTTCCAGCAAACCAAATATTAGGAATGAAGTTTAATCAAAGATCTAGTGCTCCATTTCCACTGAAGGCAGGAAATAACTGATTATTTCTCTGAGTTTTTGAGAATCAGTCCTGTTAGGAATAAGATTAAGCTCAATTGCAGTCTTGCAGAATTGGCATCCTCTTTACTGCAACCCTGTTACAAATGGTTTTACATTGTGAAAGGCTTCTCTTAATGATTGTTTGCTCTTTTGACGAACTAGCTAATTGTCCGCTGCTCCATTCATCTTAATTCAGACCCATTACCCTTCATTTTTCCTCTCTACCCTTCAGCAGCTACTGCTCTGGCCTCACGCTGCTATCACATCCAGCAATGGGAAACCATTTTGCTGTAGTGCCAAGGAGATGTGAAGGAAATGGGCTGTCTCTGTTCCATGTACTTTATGGCTTTGCCTGCTCCATTCCCATCTTAGTACCCCAAATCCCAGTTTGACAATTTCCTTTGTCTTGTTTCTGATCACCCTGACTAGCCCTGACTTGGGCACCCAGGACTCTCAAATTAACCCTCCTCCTCTGGCATTTGAGCGCTTGGGTATGGGCCAAGGTATGTCCTAGAGAGACACCTGTGACACATGATGAGGGGTTTTTCACTTTGAGCCGCTGGCTTCTGCCTTCTGCTTCATGACCTCAGATAAGAGACCAAACTGATTCTGTGCATGCAGGAGCACAGCACGGGGAAACCTCTGCACTGATTAGAAAATGCATTTGATGAAGGTTTACCTACAGGGAGTTTCAGGCTGTCAAGTGCATGAATCTCACATTCAATACGTGGGACTTGGCTGATCTGCATCTCCTTGCCTCTGTATTGTTTTGGTTTTGTGCCGTTGGTAAAGCCCTGTGGATGGCAATTCTGAATTTACCCCAAAATTTCAAACAGAAGATTAGTTATATTCATTTTGTTTTTACCCAGCAGCTGTCAGAGCAAAGGTATTTTATAACCTTTGGCTGTATAAATAGTTATGTGAATAAGAGTTGCTTGCAGTTTTCACATATTTTGACTTTCCCTGTGTAGTGCACAGCAGTCAGCATTTCTGAGAATGGCTAATATAGGACTGGATGGAGATATCTGCATGGATTGACAATTGGTGATAAATGAGGATCTTCTTATTAAGTGGGGATAAGAAATTTTTCCTGGTGAGGGCCGAATTCTGCACATAAAGAGAGACAAGAAAGGAATGGTGGCAGGGGCTATCTGTTAGTTGCTAGGCACTTAATTCATCCTCAGACCTCAAGGACTCAGCATGGGGAACAACCGAGATAAATAATTTGCATTGGCTTTGTCATCTCTTGCTTTTGCCAGAAAGTGTCAGTTTTTTCTTTCCTAGTAATAGCACTGATGGCAATTATTATGTTCTAGTATGTTTGGTACAGAATAACCATGTATCTGTGTATAAATATATATTAAATAAATGGTGCAAAAAACATTATGGTAATGGAAATGTTTGTGTGAGCCAAACCCTATCAGATAAACAGATATGGTTTTTTCAGTGTAATTCACCACCACAATGATAACCTAGCAATATAACCAATATAAGTACAGATATAAAGGTACGAAACAACATATTGTCAGAAGCAATAAAAGAGATTTAGCAATGTGTAAACAGGATGGATCCACAAGAGGCCAAGCATGGCAGTAGTTTATTATACATACCTACCTAACCGAAAGTCATACTGAGAAGAATGTAAAAGAGAAAGGAGTGGTAAATTGTGATGCCTGTTTTTATTATTCTGCTCTTTAAGAGGGATCTAATTTGGAATTTGCATTTCACAAGAGTTCTGAGGTTTTTGTGAGTCTCTTTTTAAAGAGCATTTAGCATTTATGTAACTCTTAATTCATCAAGGTACAAACATGAACTCTAAACAGCTGCAGCAGCAGCCCAGATGAGGTGTGTGTGCTGCTGTGCCCTAGGTTAGTACACCAGTAAAGAGGGAATAGGAGCACGAATGTGTCCTTTGTCCCCCCTGTGCAAGAGCCTGTTTTGGTATAGTGATGTGCAGCCCCTGTTCTCCGCTCTTTATTGGCAGCACAAACCTGCCTAAAGCCATCACAGAGAGATGGGATGACAGTAGTACAATTGCTGCTTCTGCTCTCTTTTGTGTAGCGAAGCTAGATTAGTGGTTAAAAAAAAATAAATTTAAAAAAAAGATCACCAACTGCACGCCTTCCTGAAGCTCTTTCTCAGCATGCACTTGCTCAGAGCTCCAGGAAGCAATCTTAGCAGTCCCAGCAATAGCAAATTAAGGTGACACATTTTTGCATTATGAGATTGGCTTAAAAATCATAAAATTACTGAACCAGAGGGGAAGGGGGGGGGGAAAAAAAAAAGCTGTAATTCTTTTCTTTAATAATTATTTGCTTCCATTTTTATTAACTTCTGGAATATACTAGGATAGTATTTTAAAACTTTCCCTGACCTCAAAATTTAACAACCAGGGTTCTGAAAAATAGTAAGGGTCATGAAATCTTAATAAAACCATGACTCTTCAATGCACATTGCAGCTGAAGTGGGCCAAATGCTGCTCCTATGAATCTTGGGGTAGTGCAGGCTTCTGGAGTTCCTGTCATTCTGCACCATCCAAGTGAGTCCTTGTGTTTCTGAAACCTCTGGGAGACCTCACTGAAAACCTGACATTTACCACTTGGGGTGGACAGTTATAAGAAACACACCCAAAACATACCAGTGTCATTATTTGTATCTTATGATAAGCATACACCCAGTAATAAAGGATCTAAAGAGAATGGGTATCACTGAGCCACAGAATAACAATAACATGGCTTTAACTGTAAACTTTAATGTAAGACGATTGGAAAATAATTAAATTAAAAGCACACACCTTTGACTTTTGGCAATTCATAGTGCTTAGGGTGTACTTCATTTAAACCGACTGGACAATGTAGTCTCGGTCCTGTTTAAGTCAGGGATGTGGATTTCTGTGGGACCAGGAGTTAACATGTAAGCCTTCCAACTAGCTAAATTTTTGAAAAGTTTAGAACATGTTCTATGCTGTTCCTCTTATGTGGATTATATTATGCAATTTTTACTGTATCTGGGGTGCAGGAGATGGTATTTTCTGAGAGAGGGATAAGAAGTTTGTGTTTCCAACCATAGTGCTTACTCTCTCAGAACAGAGCGTACTCTACTTGAACCTGATGGGCTGATATGTATTTTACATGTACAGGTCCTGCTGGGGAATCCATTATACATTTACAGATGAGGATAACTCCTCTCTTTCCCTGCATTGTTTTGATCTTAGCGAAGATAAGCCTCTGCAAATAAAAACTTATACATTGAGCTTTTAGCTGTTATGTACATTTACAGCGTGTGTATAAAGGTAAGTTATCTTAATTCTGAGCTCTCTCTGTTTCATAATGTGATTGCCTTACAAACCAGAAAAAAGTAGTAATGGCTTAACTGTGCCAACAAAGGACTTCACATGGGGCACAGGTTTGGAAATGAACTTCAGCACAAACCTTGTAGACATCTGAACTCTATAAATCCACAGGTGTTTAAGTAGCCCTAAGGGCTAGGTCAGATAGCAGACTTGTTTCAGTATGACTTTACAAGGATTTAGTACTGTGTAAACAACACTTGCAAGGTTTTCTCTTTACTGCTGAGTAAAACCAGTAGCAGGAAGAGCAACCTTTGATTTTTGTACCATAAAATGTACAGTGTTTTTTTCTTCCATAAGCAGCAGTGCCTTCTAGGACGATTTTGAGCAAGACTACATACTAAGTTAAACTTTCTTAGCCAACGTGTTTTGAGACAACATAATAGAAATTGTACCATTCCTGAAAAGAAATTGCAGGGTAGATGGAGACTTTGTTTTTTCTTTATTCTTTTTTTTTTCTTTTTCTTTTTTTTTTTTTTTTTCTTTTTGTTTGTTGTTGATTTTGGTCTTTGTTTTGGAAGAAGCATTCAAGTCCTTCTGGAGAAAGATAAATTAGGCTGCAGTTTTATATGCAAATGCAGTCTGCAGATCTCAGATCTGTGCATTTCCACCTAAAGTAATGTTGTTGTTAAAATTTTGTAAGCAGATGGGCTTATTTCTCAGTAAAGTAACCCCAAAGCATAAACTAGCTAGCACAGAAATACTGCTGAAATGATGTTGGGAGAAAAAAGAAAAAAAAGACTAGCTAATGCAGAGTGCTGAGAATAGTGTTCTATTTTTACCCCAAAATCTGGTCTGCTAGTAATAGTGATGGATTTTCATCAGTACGTAAAAAACAAAACAACACTACAAAAAAAAGAAGAAACCCAAACAAAAACAAAAATCAACCAAACAAAAACCCAAAAAACAAACAAAAAACCCAAACAAAAACCAAAACCAAAACAAAACAAAGAAAACCCACTAAATGACTACCCAGAATAACATGGTAAATCAGCTTGAATGGAGAAACTAGATCCTAAGAAGAAGGCATAAGGAGCTGAAAGAAGTAGAACAGCACTCAGAGAGGAAAAACAAGATAACTGGAACCTGAGTGGATACAGTAATTAGGAACTGGAGAAGGAAATTAAAATCCTTAGGGAATTCAGTATCTGAGAAAGGAACTGAGAGAAATCTATTGAGGTTTATGAGAGGACAATTACTCCAAAAGCTTAATTAACTCACATACAGTGCTTGGTTGAAGCTCCTCCTTGTCCTTATTTTTACACTAATGTATGACTCGAGAAAATACAAATAATTACTTTAGTAGTTAACGAAAACTTACTGATCATTGTTTTAATCTATAGGAGTGATAGCTGTTGATTAATTTGATCATGTTTTCCTGCAGTCCTTTGGTTTCTGTTCCTTTGCCCCTTATTGTTTAAACTTAAGTTATTTAAGCTGTGCTGTAGCTAACCACAGTATTTATGATGTGAGATTTTCTTTGGCTAATCAGCACAGAGATTTGCAAGGATATATTGTGGAGATAGCTTGGTGTTTGCTAAATTTTGATGGCAAAGGGAGACAGTTGTAATTACCTTCACTGTCCTGGATTGTGCTTTTTGGCAGAAGTCTAGTCAAGTTTGTGCTCTGTGGCCTTTTCTTTCTGGACTGAGGTGTTTGTCACAAACGCACACACTGAATCTGGTGCTCTCTGTGCCTTCAAGCTGCCTGTTGCCCTGACATCCCTGTGCCCCTCCCAAAGCCAGAGTTTCCTTTCTCAGTCTGTCACTGCCCGTAACATACACAAAGGTATAACTTCCATCGATTTGACTTCACTGAATTACTGCAAGTGTTTCTTGGAGTGTGATGGTATTACAAATGAATTCTGTGGAAACATCCTTAGAGCTGCATAAACCAGAAAATCTCAGTGCTGAGCAGATATTTGAGGGGATAATATCTATATCATTCAGAGATTTTATTCATCATCAGGAAAATGACCAGCTTTCGGTTCCTTCAGTTCCCAAAAATACAATCTGACAAAGTTTTCATCTTATCTGGAAGTTGATGCAAATTATAAAACCATTTAAAATATTCTGAATTAAGTCTTATTTTTGTCACCAGTTGATCACATTTTTAATACCAAAAAAAGTGTACATTATGTTGTCTGGGAAACATTTGTTTTGAAGCAATGTAAGCCAAGAATTTTATTCTTCTTTCCTCCCCCCACCCCTTTCCATTCTTCAGGTTATTTAAAAAACCTGCCTCTTTACAAATCACATTAGGTTTGTTGTATGCATCAAATGAAAGGCTTTCAACTTCCAGAGCAGGCTGTATGAACAATTGTCTTGTGTGTACATCAACTAGCATCCTACCTAAGTGCAATGAATTTGGTTTGTGTTAATTACAAGGTGCATTTGACTGTGTCTACATGATAGATTAACAGTTCCAAATAACATCATATGCAAATGAAAGGAAATTCTTTTTTCATTTTATGGCACAGTTGAGAAATGCAGTGCATTCTGAAAAGAAACAGAAATGCAGCTATGCTAGTGACTTGGTAGTCTGTATATCTCAAGTCTCAACAATAAAGAAAACTTACATGAAATTGAATTATTACAATGTTTATGCATGGTGGTGTTATCTTAAAATCTGAATGTTAAGAAAAACACTGGAAAACATGAACTAATACATGCCATTTTAAATGGTGCATAAGGACATTATTCCGCATTATCCAAATATATTTATAGAAACACTCATAAAACAAGTATATCTAGACCTCATTTGTGGATTTCAAGAGGATTTGTAATTTCTTGTGATTTGGGTTTTTTTTCCTTGTAATTTTTGCATTAGTCAATCATCGATAGAAAAATCTTCTTCATACATCTACCTTAAATTCAAGAGAGAAAGTCTGTAGTAATAATATTTTACTTGTACTTGTCTACTGCCTAAAAGAAATTCTGAGGTTCAGCAGGGTTCACTAACAGTCCAGGTCTAGTCTCCCAATTGTTCTCCTTTTTTTTTTTTCTTTTGTTTATTTGTTTGGTTTTGAGGAGGGTTGGGGATTTTTGTTGTTTTTTTGTTTGGTTTTTTTTGTTGTTGTTGTTGTTTTGGTTCGTTGGTTGGTTTGGTTTAAGTAAATTATATAATAGAGAAGCAGCAAAACTGGATCAAAAATGTGTCTCATCTTTTCCACTGGCATCTCATATGCTTGTGTTAATAATTGTAAAGATCTTGATGCTCTCAAGCATTATTGTGATTAGGATTATGTAAAGTGCCTACAACAAATGGTGTATTCATGAGCTGAGTATTTTAACAAGGGCTGCAAGTTTGCCATAAACAGACTTTGTTGTAAGGCAGCCTATGGAGAGCTAACACAGAGTGTTTTGCATTTCCCCCCAGGTACCCCAAGCTGAACTCTGTACAGTTGTCATTGCAGAAGGGAAGATGTGGGGTTTTTAACAGGGTTAAATGTAATTGGTCTTCCTGGTCTGGATTTGCTGGCTGCAATGTCGGAGCAGTTGGACCTATTAACTGGCATTATTACTGTACCTTTCAGTCGGAGATATTTCGCAATTCTCTGTCAAGAATAAACATTCTACCTCCTCTGCTTTCCCCTCAGCTTTTCAAGAAGTGTTAGCATTTGATGCTCTGTTTTTCAGGAGCTCCTTGCTTGGATAGGTAATCAGGTTGCTGGGTTGGTTTTTTTTGTTGGTTTTTTTTTTCTTTTTGGTTGTTTGTTTGTTTGTTTGTTTGTTTTTTGGGTTTTTTGTTTGTTTGTTTGTTTGTTTTTTGTTGGGGTTTTTTTTGTAGTAGTAGTAGAAATAGAGCCTAAAAATGTTTAAGACCACAGAGACACATTGAGGAGGAGATTAAAATATTCCTACTGCATTGTGAGGCTGTGTACTTAGAGCAAGAGCTTCATGTGGTAAGTGGCTTTAACCATGAAATAAGCAAGCTGCATTGCACAAAGGTGTCGCAATAAGAATGCTTTCATTAGAAAGAAAGAGAAATACAAATGTAAGACAAGAGAAGATGTTTCTCAATTAAAAGGACTTAATATTGTACTATGTGTTTTATGTGTAGTACACTTGACCAGCAAAATATTGAAGTGCCTGTGATGTTATAAAAATATATGGTTTTCATGTTTCTATGATTTCTTCTCTCTATTTCATTGGCTACTTGCCTATCTTTAATTTGGTGTTAAAAATTTTGCCTTCTGAATTATTAAGATAGAATTCTGGTTTTCTATTTTTATTCATGTTTCTCAGAATTGCTTAGTACAATACATCAAAGTAAAAATAAGGTTGAGACCAATCCTTGAAATTAATGGAAACACATTGACATTGTTTGAGAAAAACACCATAAAAATGAAATCTGGATTTCAAGTCCTCAAGTTAGCTATGGAATAGGGAATTTCAAAGGTTGATGCATCGTTAAACCAAGAGAAAGTGTAGTCCTTGTTTCTGATCTTTAGGATAACCAAGTCACCAATGCAGTAAGTTCTGTAATTTATAGTTTCATTTAGTTGCATCTCTAATTAAAAGCAAACATAAAATGCATTTTTAAGTTCACTTCATTTGAATGAGAACAGACAAACCCTTTCTTAAATAACTACTCTTTCTTCATACAAGTTACAGCTCTGAGAGCTCTGAAAGGACCTGAAATTAGTTGATAGAATGTGGCTCCCCATAACTAATTCTAGCTGGGAGGGCACTGCCATTTCAGTCTTTTGTATTGTCTTTCTATTTTTAAAAAGATGAGGAGAAATCAGAATGCTAACCTACAGGGGCTGACAGGAAAAGATATTTTTTTAAAAAGAGTAGAAAGGCTAGGCAGAGGTTTTGATGTCTGTGGCCTCACCAAAAGAATTCACAAACTGTTCTGTTTTAATAATTCTGCATTAGTTTAGGTTTCTGGCTCCAAAAATAACAAAATGGGTCATCTTGTGGTTTGGAGATCATTGTCTACTTGTGCTAGTCTGAAGAATCTCTCTAGTTTTTTAGAAGGGTCTCCTTTTTTTCCAGGCACTATGAAATAATTTACAGGACTGATCAGAGAGACTCTTCTTGTGTTCATCATGACTGTACTTCTGAAATAAATAAAGTAAAAATGTTTTTGATTCCCAAACAATAATTTTTCTTACCTTTTCAAAGGTTATTTGTGAAAAGACCGTACTTCTGTATTCACTACAGTTCTCTGAATGCTGCCTCTCCTCTCATTCATCTGTGCTTAGCTCTGTCTTGCTTATTTTCTGTTTCCATTGTACAAAATGGTCTTTTGGTAATTAGCAGTGCTGGGTGTTTTTAAGCTGCCATATATATATAAAACGGCAGAAAACTGGCATCAAATTAAAAAAAAAAAATAAAGCATGCACATTGTTATCGCTGTGTATAGGAAACTTGTTATTTGAGGCCAGTACTTCATTTGAGAGAACAATTTAATTGAATTTTGATGCAGCTAAATAGCACCTTTGTTAAGATCAAAATGACCTTGTGTAAATGTACTTTAGAAATTCACCCAGGTAAAAGAACAGGTACAAGGATTCAGTAACTGCAGTGCATTTTACAAGGTTGCATTTTCATTGAATTGATCACAATTTTGCCCTCTATTTTTTCCATGTATGGGGTGGAGTAGATTAACAATTTCCATTTTTAAAATGTTCTTGCTTTATAAATTAGTTCCCTTTCTTTCAGCTTTTATACTCCACGCTCCAGATAATAAATGTGCTCACAAAAGGCTTGTCTGAAATAATGAAGCTGTTAAAGAACATTGTAATTTTTTACTTTAATAAAATTAATCTGGCCCTGTAAACCATTGGAAGGCAAACTTGCTCTTAGAATGCATCACAGTACCATGTTTGTGACACTGATAGATAACTATTAACTCCTTTTAAGCTTTAAAATGCTTTAGAATGCCAGAGTAAAGAATCTAAAACTGCAGATCTTATTCAAATGAATCAGGATAGAGCAGATGGTTGAAGAAGGCACACAAGCAAGAAGTAAATCTCCTGTTCTCCCTTTCTGATTGCTTTGCCCACAGAGGAATAATGATTCAAAGAAAATCAGTAATCATGGCGGATGCCATTAGCATATTCCCAATAAGGGAGCTTACACAAAAATTCCCAGAGAAAATGAATGGCTGCTAGTATAGATCAGTGTGCAAATAGTGCGTTTCCAGCTGCCTCCCAAAACATAGATTTTTCCAAGACATTTAGAAATGAAGTTTGAAAAACTGAATTAAAAGAATAGCGCATTTGTTTAGAGAAGAGATGGATATTTTATTAACCTAGCAATACAGGAAATACATTTAACACCCATGTCAGTTGTAAAGCTGAGCCGAATAGTCTCAAAAGTGTCCTGTGCTTAAAATTAAGGTATCAGCAACCCTTTGATAAAATACAGGGAGAAGCTTTTCCTACTTGGTTGTTCCTGTCTGGAGAGCGTGTGCGAACTGCTGTAAATCCCTTCCCCGACATGTTTTCTGATTGCATTATTGTGAACGCATGTGGTAAATGTCTGCTTTCTTGTTGCTTCACAGAAGTTATTAAGTTGTTCACAAATCAGTGGCAAAGCAAAACATTTTCTCAAAGTGTTGCGGAAGGAGCACTAACCTAGATAAATGGCTGTTTTCTTGTCTGTCCATAAGCAATGGGAAGCCCATTAGCCAGTGTAAATGAGCATAGCGCTATCGGAACAGTCAAGCTGCCGCCTTTCATTTATATGGAATTAGGATTTTCGCTTGGCATATTTCAAAATGAGAGCAAATTCAAGAATTGCACGCAGGATTGTCACATTCTTCTACTTAATATAGTTAAGAAAGTAATGTAACATTGTGTTATTCTCATTCACTTTAATTTTGTCATGAGGCAAAGTCTAAATCATCACTGCTCTGGCCTCTGGATTAGGCAGTCAGCTGCCATTGTTGAAACTGGAAAATGCATGTCTAATTTCTTGTGTGCCAGGCTGAATGTGTATCTCCTATTGGTTCCAAATACAACAACAGACCAACAGTCACTAAAATAAGTGCCATCACCTAGACGGTTGATAAATCTCCTTAGAAAAGCAGCCGTGAGACATGGTATTGACAGGTTTTGTTGCTGAAATAAGAGAGAAACTAGGTAAGGGTGACCATGTTCCTACAGATGCCATCATTGATTGTGCCAGCAGGAGGCAAATGGTTAAAGGATTCAATGGGAACTGTCACAATAGTTTCAATTTTATTATTGAAGCCCAAACTTTCAGTGGCAGTGGACAGATTGCCTTCATTTTTCATCCATGAAACATCTTCAACATTTCCTAAAAAAACAAAAATCTTTTAAACTAGCACTGCAACCAATAATGCCTTTTATGTATACGAAGATGGTAGAAACCATTAATAAAATGCCTGTCAACAGCACATCTCCCTTTTCTCTTTAGCAAAAAAGGGAGAAATCATTAATTACAGTTTCTGTCACACACAAAAGACATGTTTTTTTGTTCTGGTCTTTTAGCACTTTAACAGCATGAATTCACCTAGTGGCCACCTATTCTGCAAAATTTGAAAAGGGATGTGTCCTTATCCATCTATGCAAAACCTTCTGAAGACATTGCATGTGTCTGCCTGGGCAACAAATGCGGTATTTTGGGTTGACACTGAAAAGGAGGATTATGAATATGGATAGGATGCAAATACTCCATCTATCTTAATCAGAATACAGGAATTCAAGCTGTTGTAGAAGGAGGGGGAAGGAAGGGGGAGAAAACCTTAGAAACCTAAGCTGTAGGGGCCTGATTCTGCTCTTACTGCTATCAGCTGGAGTTTTACTACTGAAGGTATTAAGGTCAGGATTGGGCAGTAAATTTACAGGATCTTTTGTAAGGTTGTCATTTTACACACAGCTCTGCCAAACACATTGACTTTGATTGAGATTGCTCACTCTGCTGAATTCATATGTATTTTAAGTATTTGCTGGAAGGTGGACTTAAAATCACTACTGCTCGTTCATTTATCACATCTGAAAAGTATGTAATTGTGTATTTTTTAATATATAAAAATTAAACCAAAAAATTGACATATTTCAAATTTGAAAGGAATGCATAGGGAGGTGCAAGCAATAACACTTTTGGGGGCAGGTAGTTGTTATTTCAATTTATCTAACCAGGATAATGTCAACAAAAAGGTCTCTAGTTTCTAGGTTTTTCCCAGCTCACCATTTCCTATCATTTAATGGATGCCTGTGGTGCCTGTAAAAGCAGAATACTAACAAAATAGCTTTTAAATTTTTTTTTCAATTTAATTTATTTCTGTAAACTTTGAGAATTGCATTTTTGTAGGTTTTGTTTTTGTTCTGTGTTATCTAAATATTTTGTGAAACCCATACAGAGGATTCCTCTCTCTTTTGAAAGAAGTCATCACTGAAATCTGGCAAATCATAAATCAAAATGTTTTCATTGTGAGCATATGAGACTTTTTTCAGCCTTCAGATCTAATGAAAGAGAAAGCAAATACAATACTCTCATTCACTCTGAAGGTAAACATACGTCTATTAGAGATTTCTGAAATGTGTCATTTATGTGTTTCAGTTTCAATATGTGTCTCATCAATTGTAAATGAAAGGCCCAACCTGTCTATTTGGGCCTTTTACAAAAATATCAGTCTGAAAAACAAAACAAAAAGAAAAGTCTTAGTAAAATGGAAATTTCAGACCAAATCCTCATCTTATATAAAACCAATCTAGATGAATAGACTTAAGTATGTGTTTTGCATTATAAATGCAGAATATAAATCTAGAAATGGGGACTTCAGTTACTTAATATTCCTACATTTGGTGCCATCACTTACAATTCCTTGATTAAGAAACATTAAATTTTACATGGCTTTTTTCTGATATTGTGACTAGAAGTAAAGCAATATTTTTTATAGTCCAGTACATGAATAAAATATGTGCTAGAAAAATACCCATTTCAGTATCTTTAACAACTTTAATACCAAAGTTAAAAGGATTCCCAGTAAAAGCCATGAGAAGTTTTTCTTCCATTTCTTCTATGCTTTTGTATTGAGAAGTCAAGACCTTTAATCACCCATAGGAATGTAAACAAGTAGTTTTAGCTCACGTTTCACATAATCTGTTTCTATGATTATGTGCCAAAATCTGTAAGGACCTACTCCTGTACAGCTGAAGTCAGTAGAAATCTTACCACACATTTAAAGTCACGAAAATTACAACACTATGTTTTGATAATTGTCTGACTCTAAAACGTATGGAGTTAGTATATTCGAAATTGGCCTGAGCTACAGTCCTCTTATGCATGACGGAACTTGAAATTTGTTTAATACTCTTTTTTCTTCACAATGTAGAGTCAAATCTGTGATGTTCATGCTCTGATGTCAATAAGAAAGTTATGTCAGAGGAGTCATTCATTTGGGGTTAGATGTCTGAGTATGGATGAGCTACATATAGGTTTTGATGCAGTAAAATACATGATTCACATCACTGAGACACATAATATCAATGCAGCTATTAATCTGTTGGTTCTGAAACCCAACAACCAGCCAGTCTGTGAACTACACGCATTACCCTAAATGTTTTTAAACTTGTGGTAAGCAGAATATTTTAGTAGTATTGGTTAAATATGTCATATCTGAAAAATCTGGAAAGTATTCAGTCATTTAATCTTTCACCAAGATTTAATCAGAATAGTCTTATATCTCTTTTGTGCTTTGTCAAATGCTCACCACAATTTGTCTCCCCCCATGGTGGACTGACAGATTGAGCAAATAAGCAAAGAGCCGGAACATTTGACTGTAATTGCAATGTCAGCACTGTTAAACTATATTTATGAGAATAAAGTTAACACCGTGACATTAATAATTTCATCAGTCTTACATGTGTTTGCTTCATAAACAAGCATGCTTTTTTCCTAATGAATTCTCTGTGACCAATACTTTGGTCTTCTGGAATAAGGCCACAAATTCCAGTTTTGAAAGAAAAGCAGGTGTAAAAAAATAGTTTGGGTCCATATTAATATGCTTGGGGAATTAAAAAAAAAAACTTTTAAATATCTGCACTGAGCCAAGCTCTATAAACTGTGGCTTTCCTGTCAATAAGAAGAAAAAAAAAAAAAAGACTAGAAACAAGCAATAGAATAGGCAGGGCTAGGAAGTGTGGTATTTTGTCTAGCTGTGCTGTAGCTCTAAAATTGTTTTCAGCAGATACATGAAGTCTTTTAGTTTTTCTTGACTCTTTAAACCACTAGATGCTCACCTGCACTTCTGGTGATTTATTGCACTATACCAAATGTAGTGGCTAATAAAGACAGTTTGTTACTCTCTAATTTTGGAGGGACATAGCACATAAAACTGCAGCAGTCTCTTAACTATATATTTCACTCTATAAGGGGAAACATAAGAGAGAACATGACACATATTAAAGAAGTAAATTACAATGTTGTAGTCCTTGGTCCAATAAACCACTGTTGGCTGTCATACCTCTGACTGCTGAGTACTGCCGTGTTGTTTGGGACTTCAGCTCAATCAGCTGGGCCTAGACTACTCCTTGGTGTTCCTGTGCCCTAGGCACAGTAAATGCTGTGATTCACATGCACCCTCACATGGGCCTGTGCTGTGCGCTTTATACAATGGTGAATAAAATTATATGTTAGAATGATTGATCACATAGTTCTTAGCTGCTTAAATTATGAGAAGGTGGAGTTTAAAGATATATCAAGTGATTTACAAAATTTGGAGCCCACTTGCATGTGAATTTAAACTGTGCTGCTTGTGATTCTAGTGCAGGTGAGATTGCCTCAATAGGCTTTCTGGTTATGCTCGACAAAAATGCAGCTGTCCAAGCTCTAGCAATTTTGAGGAAGTAGCCAACATACTGCAAAAATTAAACAGTAAATTATGATGTTAATTTAGTATTCTCATTGTCTTTTTGATTTGTAAGTAGAAGTATATGTATACATATGCACAAGGAAACAACAACTACTTACACTTCTTGTGCTTCCACAAAGTTGGAAATGTTCTGGACTCCATGGCAAGGAAAAAAACTAGTCCCACATATGTTCTTTTGCTGTGTTCTCCCTTAACCAGTGATCTAAAGTGATTAATAGAAGAGAAATATTGAAATAAGAAGAGGAATAATGTTTCTTTCACTAAGGTCCGGTAACTGCACCTCCCCTGGAGTTTCTTGCCTGTACCTCAGTCAGAGGAACAGGTAGATGACAAAGGCTACGAGGGCAGTATGCATGAGACCTGTTTCCATAGGATCAAGCATATTTCCTTTTGGCTTTAAATCTGCCCAGATGGTTTGCAGCTCCTTTAAGAGACTCAGAAGAGTGCTGTGATAAACTGAGCCATCTGGACCCAGCAACCTCCTGAGGTTCCTACAGTGACCAGAGCAGCTAGTGTGGGCTTGTGTGATTGCAGGCAGATCACACACATGGAGAAACTGAGATTTCTGCTCTTTAAGCACTATCAATCACAAAAGAGGGGGGAAAAAAAAAAAAAAAAAAAAGGATGCTTTAATTTTAATGATGCATCTAATAACACTAATAACAGTGGCAGAGGGATCTTCCAACAAATTGCCCACAGGAAGCTCATCTCCCACAACTTGAGGACTGTGGGAGTCCTAAGATATCATGTAATGACAACACAAACCTCCTTGCCAGCTATCACGTCCAGAGATTGCTTTGATTTTTTCCATAAGTCCTTTAATCCCTGAGCTGCTATAATGTCTCTTCACCAAATGTAAGCCTCATGCACACCCGGAGATGGCAATCTGACTATAGAAGGGAAGAGTAATAAAAAACTATGGAAATTTCGTTAGCAAATGTTTTCTAGGTAATTACTATTCTCTGTGTGTCTGGAAAGGCCAGGTACAGTATGCCTCATTGATGCTGACAGGGTAAGAATAAGTAATATTATGCACATGTGTATCTTTTATATCTACGTGAAACCTGGAATAGAAATTTCAGCACTAGACAGACAGGAAAAAAAAAAAAAAAAAAGTCCTCTATAAACTGAATAAAAAACTCACAAAAATGTCATGAAATAATATCTGGATCACCTTGCACAATTGTCAAATTATAAAAACAGGCACACACAATGTAGCATAATTCATAGGATGGGCAAATCACAATATACTTACAAAAAGGGCAGGATGTGTTGCTGGTTAAAGCATTTTGCCTTTGAGGTCTCTGGAACATCATCACCTCTTCTTTTAAGTGAAGAGAGTTGAGCTGTCTGAAATTTGACCACATCACAAAACTAGGAAAGCTTTGCAGTATTTGGTGCAATTGATGTGTTCAGGTGAGGTCAGAACTGAGTAAGCATGAAGAATGAGTCATTTGTCACCAAGAAGAGATTCCAGTGGGAAAGCAGAAATGTACTCAGTGGGATAGTAATGGGGAATTCACATTACAGCTGCCTGCTTTGTACATGGCCTGTAAATACTTTGAAAGCTGCTTTCTGTGTATAAGCTTCACAATCCTCAGGCTTACTCTGTCTTTTCAAAGGAAGACAGGTTAGAGGCCAGTTGGTTGGAAGACTTGTAAAACTTTTACTTTTGTAGATAAGTATCTCCTCAGCCAAGCAGTGAGTTCACTGCCAGAGCAATGCAGGGAAACTCTTAGTGAGATGTTCTTCATTTCAACTGGCATGTGGAAAATAAGATTGCCTCATTTATTTCCTGTGCCTGATACTGGCATAACCTTTGTGAGGTGAAACACAAAACTGAATTAGTTTGCAATTAGTTTCAGATCTTGATGTGAATAACTTAAGTCTCTCGAACATACTAAAATATAATGACTGTACTTAGTAAACTTAACATAGGTTTGTTATTTTTTCAGTCGAGTTGGACCAATATATATGTGTACAGTATGTTTATTTTATCTGTAGTGTGAAGTTAATGTCCACCTACAGATTCTACAATAGTAATGGTAAAACGCCTCTTTTTCTCCTCTCTGCCTTAGTGGAATAATTATTATCCAAGCTACGTTTAGGTTATGATATTTAGCAGACCAGTTCTGACATTTCCACGTCTTAATTTTTCAAAACATCTGAACACATGAGAAATGGCTGCTCATAAGAGGAAGCAAGGATCCCCCCAGTGCATTTCTTTCACTGTCCTATTGCCATTGTGCAATTTCATTGACCTCCTGGCCTTTTCAGATAACTGCTTTGTAACAGGTACAGAATAAAGGGCTTTTTGACAGACAGGTTTATATTAATTTACTGTAAATCTGTCTGCTTGCACTATAGTAAAAGACAGGTAGCCAGTAGGACTTAAACAGTGATGTTTGGTGCTGTTTCCTACCCTCCCTCCCTCCGTTCCCTAGCTGAGCCTATTTCCACATCCTATGGAGGACCATTCAAGCAAGAAAGTCCTTTTTAACTGTCATTCATGGAAAGAGTATTAGACTGCATATAGTTGGGCTGGCACACTCTCTGGCTGAGCCTCACTGATCAGATGAATTGTTTGAGCCAGCTATTTCTTACATGCAAACAGAGAGAACTTGTTCAGACAGTACAGTCACCCCAGAATGGCATGCAGGGATTTAGCAAAGTGCAATGCATAGGACGGCCTTTTTAATCCTTGTTAGACTCTTTCTACAACACAGCACATTCAGGAATGATGAGAAATGGCTCTCAGTTGTTCACAGCCTGAATTAAAAAACGGAATTTTATAGATTGTTGGGGTTGCAGTAAGCGTGTTTATATTTTCTGTATGTTAATGTCCCTATTGAAATAAAAAGCTTCTTTTAACCTTTCCTTAAGATGAACAGCAATCCCATGTGATACGCTCAGATTAATGCTTCCTGCCTTTTTTAGAATGAGCACAAAGTAGCGACTAATGACTTAACAGTAAAATTAATCTTATGTACTCTGGCAGTATTATCTTTGTTTGGGAAATTAATATTAATGTGTAGACAAAATACACAATGATAATTGTATTTAGAAGCACCTATCTGTCAGTTGGAAACAGGGGAAAGTATATTTCACACCTAATTGGAGTAAGAAAAAGTTTATTGGAAAACTCTTTGGAAACAGGGGGGCTAACTAATGTTACAAACATATTTGTCCCCACTCCTCATAGCTGGTATTTTTCATAATATATATATTGTGTTCATTTTCTCTTGAAAGTACCACAAGAGGAAACACAACGATATTTTCAAGAATGTAAATCTGCGGTGATCATGCATTTTCGATCTTATACATTTAAAAAAATACAGTAGCAGCAGAATTATCATTATTTCTTATGTGTTTTAGTGACACTAAAAATGAGAATTGCCAATAATCACAATAGATCGGGGTGGAGTTTTGTTTTCAATTTTGTTTTTGTCAAGGTGCCAAAAGAATGAAAAAAGTATTTCCTTTTTTATTCCATTAGAAAAATTTAGCTTCACAATTGTTTTTTTGTCTTTGTTTGTAGCTATTGAATTTATTCAGGACACTTCTAAAACAATTAGTTGTGAGGATGACACAATATTTTTATTATTTGCCAAAATCATGCAGGAAAACTCTCAAAATAAGTATTAATAAAATTAATTTTGAAATCAAATGTAAAAATATAGAATGGCATACTTAACCAGCTAAATTCAAGTACTTAGAACAAAACTGACCCTTTTCCAGCAAATGTGTAGGGTTACATTTTGATGTTTGATTCAAACCCCATCCCTTTTATGGAAAGTGAGGCACTGAAAAACATTATTAATTAATATCATGTCCAACTCAAACTTATGTTCAATATTTTATTTTAATGACAAACATTGCTGTTCCAATATTTTGAACATGAAATCAATCCTTCAAACAAATTACAGTAGCCAATCTCAACAGTGCTGGTTCTGTGAGAATGTTAATCTTTTGTTGAGTAAAGGAAATGAATTTATTTGGAGACTGTATGAAAAAAAAAAAAGTAGTTGCAGAATGAAAAGTGAGAGAAAGCAAGAGAAAGTGAAATAAAAGAATTGAGTGTCAGATCATTTATTAAAATAATAAGCAAACTTCACTGCTGGTTTTGTCATTGTTACTGGTTTTTTTTTTAATACTCCTTATATCTGCCACAGCCTTACATTTTAAGAAATTTTGTGCCCAGCCAGAAATAAAGAAGAATCATGTGGGTAATTTTTATTTTCCTTAAATTAAATTTTAAGTTCATCATACTCTTCTCATGGTTTTTGGGGGATTTTTTGGTTTTGGTTTTTTTTTTGCTCTGTCACAGTACCTTAAAATGTCAGAAGAAATAACAAATAAAATCTGATTCATGTCATTGCCACCTGGAGCACTTTTGAAGAACTATTTATTTGGAACTAATTTTTGCTATTAAATGTTTAGGGTAAGGGCCATATCATCAATGGTTAATTACCATAGATTTATCAAATTAAAATGGAGTTCTCATAGAAGTTCTCCTAAAAGTTCTCATAGAAAAGAACCTGATTGGAAATGTTAGTGTCTGCTGGCACATCCTTTGGCTGAGGACTCCAGCTGTCTGTGCAGTGATGACCATGCAGTGCTCAGGTGTAGTCCGTATTGACTGGAAATTTATGCTGAGTCAAAATGAAAAATAAATTATTTTAACTGACTCCAGTACAGCTCTATCAAATATCTTGTTATACTCCTCTTTTCAGTCTTGCCATTCCTTCATATGTACCTACCCATTCTAACGCTTCTGGCAGTACCACTTAACCAATAGTCCATGGATTTTGGACATCTGCAGGAAGGATCACAGCAGTAGTTCTGACCAGAGGCCCCAAAATTCCAGGCGGTGGCTGGAGAGCACACAGGGGTTGATTCTACCCCATCTGCTGCCACTGAGTCCGAGTCAGACTGATGCTTACAGATTCTATTGGGATACTTGGTAGTTCCTTAGTAAGTAAGGTGATCAGCAAATATACATATTTCCCAGGTATATACCTGGGAAAACTTCTAGTGTGTGTCCTGCATTTCTTTCCATGCAAGAGAATTTGCTTCACATATGCATTCTTTGACTGAAAGTGAATTGTCACCTACCATGATGTGCTGCTTGTTTAGTTCTCTGCTACGGTTTGGAGTGCAATGTTCTACATCAATTAAGAACAGATGAGAGAACAGTTTAGCTGAAGACTTTGTTTCCTTGTAATCAACTGCAAAACAGACCAAGGTCATGTAACAGATTTCTTCTTCACTCTCACTTAGCAGAGAAGGCTGTGTGAATGCAAATTGCTTTATTGGTGGAGGGAATTAAAATTATAAAAAGCTAGGTTTAAAGAAGTGCAAAATCAGGACTGTGTCGGAACAGGGACAATATAATTGTGGTATGGATTCCCATATGGGACTAAATTATCTAGATTTTACTAATGTCAGCAGTTCTATGTGACTGCTGGAATGCAGCCAATGTGCCACATTTGCTTCATTTTTTTAAGATGGTTCTGATTCTACACAACTTTAAATATGCAGAACGCTAAATTTGCTCTAGGTGTCATAGTGGCACTTCTGTGCTGCATAATTTTGCATGTTAATTTTACTTAAGAGAAACATAAAAGTAGCCTAGAATGTATCCTAATCCAAAGTAAAGTTACTATGATTTTGGTCCAGCTTATGATCTCTTCAGAAAAAGCCTCTTCAGTTCTCAGGCACATATCAAGGTTGTGTCCCTTTACAGAGCATTCCATTCAGTAATACTATTTTGTAGCAACTCAATAAAGCTGATAGTTTTTCTGGGTAATTACCCACAGCCCCCTGCAGGACAAATTAGCATTCATGACCTGAATAATGCTTACTAGAAAGAGTTCAATGGAATTAATCAGAATCATTGCTTTCTCATGGCTACACTATTTTTAACCTAGTCCCTATTGTCTGCTAATAGCAAAAATCCTGTCAGTGCCAGGTCCAACTTGGCACAGGGTGTATAAAGAGAGAAAGATTATCCTCCTCAAAGGTACACAGTGTATTTTTAAAGCCTATGGATTGTATTCTGCAGTCTTTACTCAGACCTTTCTTAGGAAAAAGTGCACTGAAGTCAGTGGGAGATTTTCCAGATGACAGAGTGTTGAATCAGACATTATGAAAAGTGTGTATATATGTTTGCAAGGCAGTCTATGGTTTATAATTTCTGGTAACCATGAAAAGCTGATAAAGAGGACTTTCAAAGGTGAATTTTCTTTTCTGGGTTTGTGAGAGAAGGAAAATTCCTGCCTATTTCAAGAAGTTTTGTAGGGCTGTTTTTGTTTGGGTTTTGCTTTTTGGTTGGTTTTGTTTGGTTGGGTTTGGGTTTTGGGGGGGGTGGGGGGAGGCAGGGTGTTAGGTTTCCTTTTAATTACCACTGATATTTTACAAATTATATAACATTAAAAAAGCTATTCCTTTGATGGTTTTGACAATTTGTGTTTTGCCTTCCACTTTCTAAGACTGCGTAACATGTCAAGGTTACTACAACATGTGAGCCCTAGAGGCTTAATGAGATGCTCACTAGAGCAGGCCAGGAGGATTGGAGAAAATTTCTGAAATGTTGCAGGGATTAGGTGTGTGCATGCACACACACACACACACACACACAGCCACAGCCACCAACAAAACCAGAAAAATAGAAAGCAGGAAAGTTATGTGAAGCTGAGCTACCATTTCCCATGAAAGAGTTAATGCTTTAGCTGTGTTTTCCTTGTGCAGGATGTATCAATCACAGTAATAGGAAATGGGAGCTGAACCCAATTTGAACAGAATTCAAGGGTTTTGGCAGTGTTGTCTGACCAGTAGCTTCAAACTATGGACAGATGACTTTCAGTTTCTGGCCAAAGGTACAATATTAAAGAAATCATGTGGGGAGTTGTAGTTCTCTGATATATATGAAGGTCCCTGTGAACGTTCAAGCAAAGGTCATTTGTAGTGCGTGTTTGTAGCTAAAAGCAAATTTTAATGACTGATTTAACGGCCCTTGGATGTAGACAGTAGGGATGCTGGAAATGCAGAAAACTTTGGAGAACTGCTGAGGGCAATAGTCAGTAAAAGAGAGTATGTGAATGAGTACCAACATACAACACATAAATAGCAGTCAGTACACCAAAAAAACTATTTTTGTTGTCTGTCTCCAGGTCAGCCTACAGGAGTCAGAACAATCCCAGATGAGATTAAGCAAGAAATGGGACAGGCTGAATAAAACAACATGAAGTGTTGAGTAAAGAGAGACTCATCAAGGCCAAATTTATCCTCAGCTGTGTGTTAGCACAATCCAGTTCAGGATGATCCTGACTTACTTGTTTCTGTAATTGTCAGGAGGCATTAAGTAGTGCTGCTCTGTGAGGAATGGAGCAATAGCATTGCAGGCAGCAGTACATTTAATTGTTCAGAGGTGCAAAAAATGGGAGTTGTCCTTTAGGTTATCATTTCTTTTACTTTAGCAGCGGAGACTACGCCAGGATATTTCAGGCAGAACATTTCCTCTTTGCCATCACTGAAGAAATACAGAGTGCTCAAGGAAAGCAACAACAATTGCTTCCTCGGGGAAAGTGAGTACTCCAGTTTCAAATGCATTAGATGAAATAGCAGGTTAATTTATTTTAAATGAGCATCACATTGTTTATTTGAAGAGGAGATGTAATTACAATGGAAACCTTAACACTAGCAGAATTTATCAAGAAGTCTTAGTCACTGAGGTGGAGTTTGTATCATCTGTTTGGTTTTGGCTAGACTGACTCATTCCCAAAGCAGACTGTGAAGCCTTCCTCTTGGGTATCACCCTGTCCCACACCCATCAATTATTTAAAACTTCTTTACTGGACCTTCACATCCATCCTTGAATTAAAACCTTTCCAGAAGAAGGCTAAAACCAGGTTCTGAAATTCTAAATTGTCGAATTCAGGTTTTACTTTTAAAATTCCTTTGGTAGATTCATTTAAATTTGAGACTAGATGTGATTTTCTCTGGGTTTATATCCAGATGCAGAGAGGTTTTGAAAGACAGTCACAACTGGAGAGGGAGCTTGCTTGTGAAAATACTCTTTAGGAAAACTGAATTTTGTATTTCTTTCAAAATGACTCTTTCATTAAAAAGCTGGACAAGGCAACTAGGCAAAAAATGTGTAAGAGAGCTTCATAGGAATTAATTTTTCTGTTTCACAGCAGCAATTACTAACTCTTTGCTTTCATTTTTGCTTTTTACAAATGTTGTTGAATCAGTTGTTCACATTCCACCATGATATTGAAAAAAAAATGTTAACTATAAATATAATGCATTTTATATTGTTTGATTTCTACTTCATATTGTTCTAGTTCATATGGTTAACGTAAAACTTTAAACAATTTTAAAATAAATATTAAAAAGTAAAACAGAGACAAAAACCAGCCAGACTTCCAGAACCTTATTTTTTCTTTAAAATCAATGTAAGAACAGGTCTCACATGCAAAACATCAGAGTTAAACTCAAACACATTTATAAAAATAATGAACTTGATCAACCACTCCCATCAGGATTATTTGTTAAAGACAATACATCAGAGCTGTAGACAGGTTGTTGAAGGAATAAGTAAAGAAACTTCAGTGATTTTAAACACTTTGTTTATTGCCCATGGATTCAAAGAAGGGGTTATTGATAGTGTTTAACATAAAACAATTATAACCCCTCCATAGATGCAGGTGCGCAGTGCAGATTGCTTTGAGTACTATTCAGCAATATCTGTCTGTCTGGGATCATAGTCCTTTGCCCAAGAACTGTTTATTCATTCTGATGCAACAGCAATTAGAAGTCATCCACATAGAAACTCTGAACACCTTGAGAACAATTAAACTTGCAGTAGCACTGATAACCAACAGTAACTGTGAATATTTCCTTGATGAGATTCATAAACCCATTTTGCCTGGATGCACTGATCTCTGGAATTAAATTCTGAGAGGTCCCTGCTACTTAGAGTTTATGGATTATCAGACTACCTATCTTGGACTTGAACTGAGGCAGCAGTACTCTTATCTAGTCAATGTAAGATCACAATTCTCAACTGTAGTCATGTACAAAGTACAGAATTAAAAAGAAGCATTTTAACCATCTCAGAAAAGTTTACAATTCCAAGAAACGAGCAACAAGGAGGTATGACAAACACAGCACTTAGACTGGTGAATTACTGCAGTAGTTTGCAAGCACATAAAAATTGGAGTCCTCCCCTCCGACATGTGCCGACCCTGCTTATATTCAGTGTCCTAAGTGTAGATAAGGGACCGGTTTTGCTTTGCTCATGCAGGAACAGGAACAGCAGGAGCACTGTGTTGGCTTCTCAGGCAGCTGTAGTCTGGGAACTGAGATAAAGTCGTGTGATTAGAAGTGAATAACTGAGAGATTGACATGACTTTAGTCTGTCTTGCACTGTGAGGTGTTATGGCATCTGACAAGACTGAAGAAAAAAATTCCCTTGGAAATACACTGTTGTGTTTGCTCTGTATTTCAGTAGAAGACAAGTTGCCAAAATCCTGCCATTCAAAATGGCCAAGATGACAAATAGTCCGAAAGATGATGTAATATGATACTTGATGGTGAGTAGAACTATTCGTCACAATCTAGAGTCATGCTGCTCACTTATTAATGTATATAAGAGGAGTGGGAATTTGTACAAGACGTGTCAGGGGAGAATCAGGCCCTTGGAGTCATAGGGTTCTATTTTGGTAAAAATGGCACTCTAGAAGTTGTTTAATTGGTTTTTTCTATCTGTTAACTATGTATGCTTTTTCAAGAGGGAGCCAACATCCATGTTTATGACTTGTTAAGAAAAAAATATGAATTATCATTACTGAAGTCTTTATCTTGAACAGTAAGTAAATATTCCGCTCTAATCTGAGAGAAACTGCTTAATATTTTACCTCATAAACCAGTAGAACACTTAAAAATAAATATTCAGTAGCTCTCTAATGAAATTGTTAAACACTTTTGCCAGGTAAGAACTAATGTTCTGACACTGTTCTTTATAAGATATTCCCTGAACCTTCAAAAATTCTATGCATTGCACAGGGGCAGAACACGGTCCTTCCTGATAGATTAAATGGTTTGATTTAGACTTTTATTACTGCTGGGTGGGGATGCAAACTTCACCACACTATTGCTTATGCTTCAGAGGACATTCAATTAACATCCCAAACATATTTCACAGGCCTTCTTTTAGCTCTCTTTCAACATCTTTTGCTATGATGTTACAAAAACACATGGCAATGGTGAGGTCACTGGGATTTGCATTCCCGTTGTGCTAACCACTACGATTGCACACTGACATTTCTTGCCTGTTCTTCAGGTCGTCACTGTTTTGGGGAAGGGTGGTCACACTCTTGTCCAGGGCCAAAGGATCTGATAGAGTGATGATGATGGGTGGAGTACTGCACACAAAATCTTGTGTTTGCAGAGATAGGTGATTTATGCAACTCATCCTTTCCAGAGTGGATATGTTTAGTGTTATACTTGCAAAGCTTGTTCTAGTCCTTAGTAAACTTTATCAATGTGAGTACTGTTGAGATTTACTTTTTTTTTTTTTATAAAAGTCTAGAGATGTTTGAGTGGGTTTTAACAGAAATGAATGCTTTAGATTTGCAGTAAGGGTGACATAACACTATCTTTCAGAAAGCAAAAATAGCAAGTCAAGCCTAGTAGTATGTCTTCTGTAATATTTGAGTGGGAGCTCTTTTATCAATTATGTAGCCTTGCCAAAACCAGAAGTATGCTGGAGACCATGACCTTTGGAAAATAATGTTTAGGGACATTAATCTACATCTAATAGAGGGGTTTGTATCATCACTTTGGTTTATATCTGCATTATTGTAGCACATAGGCTGTCACCTGCATTTATATAACATGAGACTGATTATTCCTTATCATGCACAAAATGCAGACCTCGGGGAAGAGTTCATTTTGGACCATTTCCAGGGGTATGTATAACATGTTATGAGCAGAATACTGCTTTTAAGGCTATCGAGTGCAATTTGCACTCTTTTTCTCTTCAGTATGTCTTACGCTTGACAAGATAATTGGCCCCCATAACACACACACATCCTAAAACACATTCATTACAAAGCCATTGTATTGACATATAGATACAGATATCAGTGAAGGAATGTACTTGATATTCTTTATATAGTATGATATGTCTGGAGTATATCTTCATAAGTAAAAGGGAAGTTAGCAATTGTAATTAACCAAAAATGAAGAAACAAAGTTGAGAACCTTGAACATGTAAGCGTTCCACTTGTCAGAAAAACAGAATGCTCTATTTCACATGAAAACTATTAAAGAGGTGGTGGTGATCAGAGTTTATTTTTTACTGTAAAGTTTCTTACAAGTTTGTGAATCTCCTAAATTTTTTGTTATTAATATTCCAAATTTTTTAAATTGTATATATTGCTTAAGCATGTATACATACATATACATCCTTTGAGTGTGTAGCTTTATGGACCATATGTACTGGAATATTTTATCTGAAGAGTTTAGTGTTTATTATTATTTTAATTCTTTATGTAAGATAGATAAAGAATTTCCAATATAATAGAAACTATATTCTGTCATTGCATATTTGCAAGTTATACATGATATATTTGTCATTATTTCCAAGCCTGACTTTGAAACACTTTAGAAAATAAGCAAAAATTAGTTTTAAACCAATTTTGTTAATTTGTTTCACATACATTCCTAGGGAGACTAAGTTTGCACTAGCATTATGATATTACAAAATATTATTTGTATTTACTCTTTTGCTTTTACAATTTTGATGACTTCTTATTTTTGGCAGAGATTATAGGCCATTCATTTATGACTAACTAGCAAAAAAAAAAAAAAAAGAAAGGGCTAGATATCTTACATCAGACTTTTCCATCTTTTATTCTGAAAATTTTATGTCGGTCTTAATTTTCAAAGCATCTAACAGAATTTGCTGGTCCTTTGATATGGTTGTATATAATTTTAACATTGTTAAACTGTGATAGATGGTCATCTGTGTGGTGTGGTACTTCCTGTCTATTGCTTAAGCTATAGTTTTTATTGAGTTACATAATCAAAGAAGATCCCATCACAGCAGCATCTAGATCTCACATTCCAGTTTGATGAGAGCAGTATATATGACAAATAACAGGGAAAAGCTGGTCATGCAGAAAGCAATCATTCCCCTAAACCTCTGTAGTGAATCGTGTTAGGTAAGCTGTGACCTGCTCTTCTTTGGAAAGCAGTTTGCTCATATCCATTCATGAGAGTAAAAGTATATCCTGTGGGAAATATTATTTTACATTATTTCCACTAAAGGAGGTTAAGGTAATGTGAAATACACGTATATCAAACAGAATTCTGTGTGGTAGGTTCTACCAAAACTCATATTGTGTGTACTTTGGAATGCAGATGGAAAGAAACCTTTCTTCACGAAGGTCAGTGTTTGCCTGTGAGATGCACAGTATTCCTCTCTTTGGCAGTTATAGGAATTACACTTTTGCTAGGTGGCCTTGATTTGTAGCTGCAGCTGAAAGCAGCTCTGTTCAGTGAAGGTCATTTTTGTTCTCTCCTAAACCTGATACAACATGTATGAAATCAATGGCCCAACATACCCAACAAAATTTGTTTCATAGTGATGAGTTCCCAGCCAAGCAACATTTTTTCAGGCCTTGCATTTGCAACACCAGCTGTAAAAACAATGAGTAAGTGTGCTCAGACACTGCTCTGCCTGCTTGGTGCTACTGAGTGACAAGACCATGGTGAACCAGAGAGGGTTTCAAGGTTGCATTACATCAGTCCAGACAAAAAAAGCCTGGCTAAGCACAAAGTAAAAGTGAAAGATTGACATTCTGGTGCAGTGATTCAGTGCTCTGTTCTGTTAATTTAAGTCCATATATAAAATACAATGGAAATTTGCAGAGGAGTAGACTTCGTTTCTTACATTAGTGATGAAGTCTATCTTTAAAGTGACAGCTTTATAAAGACAAAGAATATTTAAACATTTTTGTTTTCAACACTGGTATCTTTAAATAGATGGTTTTTTGACCAATACTCTAAAGCAAGATATGGGGTTTTTCTGACAGTTTACTGCTTTACTTCCTACAAGTACAATCAGGGGTATTTTCTAACGCACCCTCTTTGTGCTGGGCCTACAGTTCATGTTCAGAGAGGTTTGGTGTTTTCTTCAAATTTGAAATTTGCTCATACTAGTCATAAGTACTTTTCAGTCCATCGCTAATGTTTCTTTCCTACCCTCAGAAAAAACTTTGGTTTGTTAAAACCTGATTTAAAATTATATTATTTACAGAAAAGTGAATCTATGGTAACTCCAGTGAAGTTGGGTTTGCATGAAAATCACTGAGAGTTTACACGGGCAAATAAGTGGCAGCTGGAGTTTTACATCAACAGACTATTGACTTTTATTAACTCTCTGCTTGCGTGCACTTAAATAGTTAAATCCAGGTTAGCTTAGCCTGGGAAAGATAAAATCCCAGAGCACTTTCTTAGTGAAAGTGAAATCTGGGGCAAGTGAGGAACATTGACAAGGTTTTTATTTTGCTAGCTAGAGTATCTCTCATTTATAACAAAAAATATGTTATGGATCTATCCTGACAGCAAAGATGTGGGGATATACAAATAGTTCCCTAATATGCATTCGAGTGATCAGTAGGTTGTTTTTTTTTGTGGGGCCAGTCAGACATAAAAACTGGACAGTAACATTACAAAGGCAACACTAAAATAAAATTGCATGTGCAAATTGCGGCAATTCTATATTAAAATTAAGCTGTGCTACAAATTTCTTTTTGTACATGTAGATGCATGCATGAAGTTTAGAAAATCAGTCCAAAAAACTCAAAGCCCAAATGAAACACATGGATCAGTAAGTAAACAGACTGAAAATTCTGTTGAATATGATGTCATCCATTTGCTGTAGGTCAGAAATAACTTCATACTGTTAATTATAGGTATTTATCATAGTTCATATGATTTTGTGGGGCCTTGTCAGTGATCAAAGGTGGTTCTCTGGACACCTGTCATCAAGTGAGCTAATAATTGTGGAATAGCTTATTTACTGAATCTAATATGCCATTAAATAGACTTATTTTCCCCTTTCCAGCAGTTAATGTTGTTGATAAAAAGACAGTTCTGTTTTAGTAAAGTTGATTTGTTGCAGTCAGGTACAATAATTATGTTCTCTTATACATACTATATGTTTGCTCATTAACACATAAAAGTTGTTATATTACAGCAATTTTAAAAGTCTTCACAGGTAAAAGGCATGGAGATGGGAATTAAAGTGAAATGTCCTGTGAAAACTTAATTTTAAAAAGAATAACAAATATAACAAGAAAAAAACAAAGAAAAAAGAAAAAGACAGTAAAATTCCTGTCGTATGTGTTTTCACGCCCAGACAGACTTGAAATTGTTGTAAAATAGTCCTCAGACAAAAATGCTGCATTTGAGAGATGAGGTCTGCTTTTAGAAATCATAGTGAACATATGAAATACAAAAATAGCAGGATTTGAACTGGAAGTGTAGTAAATAGTATTACTATTAGATTGTATCACAGGTGGGAACTTCTTTCCCTGCTTCTCTAAGGCTGAAAGTATATTTGTTCTAACCTTGCACCTGGATGCAACCTACTTTCTTTGAACCGACTTGCATTCTGCCTGGGAAAACCATTTCTGGAAAGAATGACCTCTCTCTGGGTTTTGCAGCTTGTTTGTGGGATAGATGTGTGCCAGTTCAGAGCCCTCTGTTCAGTGTTGACTAAGACCTTGAAGAGTTCTTCAGCCCCACTAGGGCACAGAAGAGCCTATTGAGACTGTCAGCCTTTTTTCCTGCTAGCTACTTTTTTTATTAGGCTGATAAACTCCTGAATTGTTGAAAAGCAGCCGCTCTGAGGAGGATTTAGCTAATTCTCAGGGCGCTTCTGGGTGTGTGGGAGATATATTTACGTCTGGACCATGAAGGTCCCTTGCATTGTTAGACCTAGGTGACCTCTTGCTAGATCAAAAAGAGGTTGCTGGAATGCAATTAAGATGCAGTGTTACTTTCTTGTAAAGCCCCGGCAACCCAATCAACAGTTCTCTCTCCCCATCTTTTTGTTAGTTCCTTTGCAGTTTCAGATTTTATTCCCATTTCAAGTTTGTGCCATAATTTGGTTTTACCTTATTGGAAAATGCCTCAGATAGTATTATTAAAACTCTCTTTAAAAAAAAATAAATAAAGAAAAAAACGTGTCCTGTCTTTTAACAGCCAGTTCTGTGGAGGCTCAAGCTATTAATTTTCACATATTGCTCAAGTAAGCAGAACTATGCGCATTTGATTTTTTCCCTAATAATCTCAGATGTAGTTTTGTTGTAATGTAGTACACAATTCATATTGATTAACAGGTCTGTAAGCGAGATATGCATTTTATAGACACATTCCAATGTGAAGCATGAAATCGAACTGTAAATAATTACATTTTTTAAAAGGGTGGGTTTTTTTCAGTTCCATGGCAAAGTTTGTACTTACTGAAACAAAGGTTTGATTAAAACTAAAAACAAATTTACATTTGCAGGAGTTTCAGCACTGTTGTTTGCAATTTGTTATATGCCTTTACCTGGCATGCTATTTCACCCTTCATGACACACATCAATACCTTCTTTATGTCTGGCTATTACCACTCATTTAAAAATCTATTTTACATGATTCTTTCAGCCAAAAATGGACCGTAATGACATAGAATAGAGCCTGTGCTTCATAAATTCTCTAGGAATCAATACTTTGGCTGGGAATTTGTCAGCCTCACAAAGCTATGCATCATTAAACTTTACTATTATTACAGTGGACTCTGCTTCAAAGTTCACTACCTAGCTGATATTGGATGAACCCATTTAAATCAAGGAAAAGATATGAGACCCAAATGCTTCTGTACTGACATGTATTTATCCAGATAATGTTTAATTTATGAAATAGAAGTAGCTCTTAAACTGCTTATTGGTTTATGGGCAAAGTTCAGCAATATCATCATTAAAGATTATATGCTGATTACAAGTTATTGGCAAATGACTTTAAACTGAATCCATTCAGATTATTTCAAATATGACATATTCTGCCCATAGGATCTTACACATTAATCACACAACATTGAATTTCTGAGTATAAACATCCAATTGAATTCAGAATCTGTATCCAGTCAAACCACATTAGCGGGAGTGTTTATTGCTATTAAATACAAACAGAGGTTTTTTGTCACTCTACCTATTTGTAACATGGGTTTTCTTGGTAAAAATGTAGGTATTTGTACAAACAAAAATATTTGTTACACATTATTGATCATGTGGTATGCATCATTATTTTGTGTGAAATATTTTAGCTCCCTTACCAAACAACAAGGATTTTTACATGGCTCCCAGACAGAATAATGAATAAACAATGAAATTCAGGAGTTTATGGATGACACTCGGGAGAAGAAATGTTTATTTCTACTTCTCAAGATTAATCTTGAAAACAGAAAACATACCCACAAATCAGGATTAACTTACAGAAGGGTTATAAGCAGAATAAAAGCTGAATTCAAAAGAAGATTATTTGCATGCAATAAATGAAACAGACTGTATATACTGTCTGCATCACACACTTGATTGACCAAGATTTGAGAGCTATCAGATCCCTCAGGTTAGCCTTCCTCAGCTCTTCCACAGCGCTCCAGACTGTGGGCCAGATAACACTCAGCTCAACTGAGAGTGTTTATGCTGACACCCGTGGACATCACAGTGTGTGAGTACTTGAGAAAATACTTAGGATCAGGCTTAACCAAGTATTTTCTCAAGTACAAGGATCAGGATTAACTGAATTGGTTCAAGGGCCTCTTGGTTCCTCCTGCCTCAAAGAAACATGGATGTATGTAAAGCTCCAGTGAAATCACAAGGCTTCTAAAGATGCAAGTATTTTTGTTAGTCCCTTGAGAAGTCACCTGCAAAAAGATAAAGGACAAAATCAATGGTTTGTTGGCAGGCACACACACAGGCACATGCCCTCTCTATCCTCTCCTTGGGGTTGCCACACCTGCATGTCTGCTGTGTCAGCATCATCTCTCACACTCAGGAGATCAGAAAAAGGAGAAAACAAAAAGGGTCATTAGTTAAGAGGCGCAGGTGTGAAGAGACTTTGTAAACCATAGACTTCGTGCACCTGCTCTGGGGAGCATTGCTGGGAGCTGGGGCAGGTGTACTAACCTCTGAGCCTTGCCAGGCTTGCGGGGATTGCTGGCTATGGATACTGAATTTTGTGTGTGTGCAGGAGAAAATGTTGCTCTTACTGCTCCTTTATGGTGTGATCCAGTGCATGCACAGTCCAGGGCAAATTATAGCACTGTGATCTCTTGCACAGCTATAAATGATCTGCAAAATAAGCTCTCATTTAAAGCTAGAAAAAATTCTGCATCTCACATCAACTGCATTTTAAAAAGTGCACCTCTTGTGCATTTTTCTTTTAAGTCATAAATACTGAAAATAACAAAAATACACAAGTAGGCTGGAATATTGCACTCAAGTTTACCAGGCTTCCCTCAAACATATTAATCTCATTTATTTTTTTAACAGATATTGGGGATTTTTCATACTTTTTCTGGAGTCAATCGGGCTGCTCAGTTGTTTGCTTGTGTTTTGATGGTGTCTTAAAAGTATCCACAAGATCAGGTTTATCATTTTAGACCCAGGCTTGTGTGGGGGCTTAGTTAGGTGCCAAAGCAACTGTGCTGGGATCACTGTTCCAGTGCTAACAATGCTGTTTGTACATCATTAATGCCCCACTAAAATCTACAGTGTTTGCACTTCGTTTGAAGTTTTCTCACCTCTGAAAACCAGACATATATCCAGTCTCTCATGCATGCACTTTCTTTTGAAATATCTCTCCACAAAATATCTGTTACACAGGTTTCTCATCACAAAGGAGAATACTTGAACTAAATGTAATTAATACAATGGGAGTTGCAAGTAAGAAAGAGTAGAGAATGATACAAAAAGAGGATGACTTACAAAACAGGGGTACATGTGGCATGGCTGATAGAAGATCCCTAAGGTTTTAGAGAAACGATTCAGCTTTTCACTGGTACCAAGCACTTCCTTAGGGACTCCAGCTACACAGAACTAGAAAGATAAACTTACCCTTTCACACACAATCCCATTCAAAATCTTTCACAGCACTTCCAAGTCGAAGGATATCACAGAGATACAACTGCTGTATTCATTATTGTCTTAGTATTATTTCATTTATAACACACACTTACATGGCTGGCATTTCAAATATAAAAGTCAATCCAAGGCCTCTATCCTTGGCATCTTGCAACCTAATCTAATCAGCACAAATCACATCTGAAGCAAAGCTACTATAAACATGTATAGCTCTATGGGGAAAAAAGAGTGTGAAAACTAAAGTTTCTCCAGGAAATGTTTTCTGGTTAGATTTTTGTAAGCCTAATTGCTTTAGTGCTGCTGTTCTTAAGCAATGATAAGTGGGAAGGGAGGATAAGCAAACTTAAGGAATAAAATGACGAGTTGATGGTAGGTGTATGAGGTCATTGGATGCACTAGGGAAATGGGGAGAAGGATTGACTACTTGAGGCAGAGGCAGCAGCCTGGAAGAGAAAGTATGAAGCTGCAAAGAGACAAAAGGAGCACAGCACAGGGCAGAGTCTGCAGAGTGAATGTGGAGTGTCTGGGGAAGCAATAGGAAGCCAGAAAGGAGATGCACATGGATTAGAAAACTTACAGGGATTCCTGAGTGTGAACAGCAAAAATTACTGGTTCTTTTAAAGGATCAGAAAGGTCTTTTGTAAGGCAAGTGCTGATGTTTTGAGCTGAGAGTGCAAGAAAAGGCTTTGCTAGCTTGAGACACACAGAAGTTTGCACGACAGATTCTTCCTCCAAAGTACCTGCATAAATGGTGCACAGCTATTGCTACAGGCTTTAGGCTGCAACAGCAGATGTGCCTTTGTATTCGCCTTTTGAGCCTAAGACTTTGTGACACATTCTGAATCTACATGGGGCCAAGCCAAAAGAAACATCCCTGCTGTCCCTCCCAGAGCCTACTCACCCATTTGGTCTTCAGCTGCCTAAGAGACGTGACCTTTCAAAGCTACTGTGGAGGTCATCTTTTTATGCATGAAGTACAATCCTGACCCATTTGAACATTAGCAGGAAGGTTCCCACAGATGTGGTGAAACAAGAGATTCATCAAGGCTGCCAGCGGCTACCAGCAATTCCAAATCCAGTGTTTTGAGGTGTTTTCTGTGTAGTACTACTACATAGGGTGATCCTGGTGTACTTCTCCTTGACTCCAGCAGGTCTAGTTTTAGCTTTCTGCATGTATGGAACTAAGCAGTCCTACTACTCCTGCTTTAGTCTTCCAAAGTTCAGGAGTGATTTTTTAAAATACTCCGCTTAACTATCTGTCATGTTGACATTTGAGGAAGTCTGTTGTATTTTGAGCAAATATATTCTCATGAGAAATTCCAACTGGACTGCATGAAGAATATATTTTTAAATAGAATTTTCTCCATTAAATGCTCTACAGTGTTTTTAAAATTCTATATACTTGGTATAATTTTACATTTTATTTTATAGGGTTTTGGAGTAATTTTTGCCTAATTATATTTACAGTCCTTTGCTCTTCTTCTGTGAGAGACTTGGTTCTTAGGTTTTAAGCAATTTTTATGTTTTTATGGCAATTCAAATTTGCTTTACCTTTTGGGGGTTCAATGCACTGCCAAAACTTTTAGAGTGAGTTATAGATACTGCATTCTTTATGCAAACAGCTCAGAATTTATAAATTCTTTTTGAGGTGTCATTCAGTAAGTAAGTAGGCTTTTTCTTTAAAATTCATTAAGAGTAAGTGGCTATTCGGAACAGTTTCTTCTCTAAATTCATAGTGCTTGAAGTTCTTTCTATGATGCCTTTATCGTCCTTGCAGAGTTCAACGATTGCATATTTGACTTCAATTTACAAAAGCTTACCACTGGGGTAAAGGTAATATATTTGGTGTTTTGATATAATCTATTTCGTGAGCACTACTGTCAATATCTATAAACTTCTCTCAATACACCACACGAATGTTAACATTTTCCTTTTGACTATTATTACCTCCTAAGCGGCAAGGGTGTTCAGGAGGGAAGAGGGAGAAGGATGTTTTGGATGATTTGTCAGCTACAACCCAGGGGACTACAGATGCTACTAGTCTTATTTTTATATTTATTGTAAAATTAAATGTTGACATAAGGTCTGGGGGATTTGCATGAATACAACAATGTCATTATTAAACAGCTGGGATCCTTGAATTTTTCAAAACTAATTCCAGAGGAAAAAAAAAAGAGAGCAGAGCTCAAGTGATAGAGTGGAATGAATAGTGCCTCTTGTTTTCTCAAGAAATTATTCTGTACTCTTGAAAAATTATCAGCAGTGGTAATTTCAGTGCTTCTTTCACGTAATATTTTTTTCATTATTAACGTGAAGTCTGTGAAGTCATGTAACATGTATATTGATCTCCTTTTTGCTATACCAGGTGCCAATTTTATAGCAGAATATAACTGTGGGCTATACAGAGGCCCATTTTTCTCCTCAGACAATAATGAGATATGTTTTTGTTGTTTTAAATAGCGTTGGTTGTATTAAAACATCTGGTTACAAAGAAGGGTTGTATTAAGCAAAGGGTTATGTCTGTCTCTCCTGGCATATTCAGGACACAAGGTCAAATTTTGCATTAAATGGGTGAATGAAGGGTGAGACGTCAAGACAGGTGTCCCTGGCTGTGCTGTCAAATATTTAAAACTAACATCTGCTGGCAAACCCCAGCCAAACCCAGCGATGGCCCAGAGCTGGGTGTTTAGTGTGTGTGCTAACTCCTTTCCCACATCGCTGCTGTGTCCTTTAAACATCAGTCCATAACCTTAACTGCTCTCCCCTGGCGGAGACGCTGGGCCCTGGGGAGCTGCAATGCAAAGGACTTTGCTCTCCATAGAGATGGAGACTCTTCCCAAAGGCGCAGCACTCTCACTGCTTTAATGGAGCTGCATCAGCCCTTGTGCATCAGTTTTGTGGTCCATCTACTCACCACAATAAGCCACAGTGCATGAGCGAACACCTATGCATTAAAAGCCTTGATTGACTCATTGACTGAAATTCAGAAAGGCTAGCAAACATCCTTTCATCCAGGCTGAAAATAATATATAATTATCTTTTTTATGCTACTTCATGCCACCCAAATTGTGGTTGCATCAGTGTAGGTAATTTCATTTACTCCTGAAAGAGTCCTGTTGAATTCCTTCCCTTTTCATTAAGTGGGCCACTCGAGGGTCAGTATAAGTGAGAAGCCCAAGACAGGTGCTACTAATTGTGGAGCCAACTATTAGAAATAGAAACTCCTCTGTCCTGGAGCAGTGGCAGATTGATGTTCACAGCTGTTCCTAACGTTATCAAGCATTCTTGCCACTAGCACACACCTTATTCAGTAAGTGCTGCATGCAGAATATGGATAATAAATGGTTCTGGTTGTCACCAAGGCATCTTTAGCTAACATTAGTAGCCACATTTTGAATTTTCTATAATGAAAGATTTTTCAAAGGCAAGTTTGCTTCAAGTCCTTTCTCATTTTTCAAACCTACACTTCTTCTCAGTTTACTAAAATGGCAAAGGATGCCAAATTTCTATGCAAAAATCCCAAAGGACTGACAAGAAGCAGTGTATTAATTTTTTTCTGTCTGTCTGTTGTCAGTCTTTCTTTCAAGCATGGAATTTCAGCATTAACATTTGGAAAGCAAGGTCTTCTCATCACAGCTTGCTGAATTCCAATGAAGACTTTGCAACTTGTCAGTAAAGCTTCCAAAGCGTTGGAGGCAAGAGAGCACAATGCATCAACATATTTCTAAATTTCATTCACTTCCATCTTTGCAGTTCTTAGGAAAATGGAAAGTATGTCCAAATTCTTGTCATATCCCTTTACACCTATTCTGCATGTCTTCTTGTCCTGATTAATCAGCCAAGTAAGGGAACAAAAGCTAATGCTGCTCACTCACTTGCTTTTTCCAGCTGTCCAAACTAAAGGCTGTACATTGAGCCAGGCAATTTCCTCACATCCATTTCTTCTTTATGTGTAACTGAGTAGCAAGAAGGAAGGAAGGACAAACCTGGCCTTTGTACCAGTACTCTTTTCCCTTCCCCACATAAGCCCTCTTCTATAGCTGATTAGGAGAGCTAGCAAGCCAGATAAAGGGAAAAAACTGACTTTCATAACTGCAAGAATGTAGCTGTTGTGGAGCAAAGGAAGGGAAAGGGAAGGATGATTTTTGTTATAGTCGTGTAAAAGTTGCCTTACTATATTAATTATACAGCTAGAAGTGACCACTGTGTATAACAGATGGTAAAATGTCCCTGAACTGATCCCTCCTTAACTGCAACAAATCATTCAGAAACCTGTGATATTTTATTTCTAGAGTTTCAGTCTTGGAAAATGCACTGCTATTACATGTTATGCCTTATTCATGACTACATTGAAAAGTTCAATCTTGCTTTTAGGGTCTAGGAGACACATTTATCCCCCTTAGTGCTACAGAGAGCCTTTAATAAAGCAAATGCTTTTCCTCCACTGAGCAGAAGGAAAAAAGGAATGACTGGAAAAGGCCTTAGTGAATTGGGGCATGGTTCTAGGGAGGTCTCCAAGCTTCAGTAAGCAGAGCTGAGGAAAGCTGGGACAAGGTTGATCTAATGAGTGCATCATGACCCAATGAATCAATTGGTCGTTCCAGCTGTGCTTTGCCTCTCCAGCTTATTTAAACTGATTTGTTCTGCCAGTTTATTGGTACAACTGAGTGATTTTTCAGAACCCATCCTTGTTGTTTAGACTCTCCACAATTTCTCCCTAATTATGTCATTGCATCTCTACAGTCATCTTTTTAGTTTTAGCCCCAGCATGACTGTGTTCGTCCTCTTTCCTATTGTTCAGAGTGGTCAGGCCCCTATTCATAGCAATTTGCATCACTGATTGTAAAACTGGAGGGTTTACGTTAAAAACCAAGCTGTGTTTTATTGAGAGTAGTTACTTAACAAGTGACATTTTTCTAAGTGCTCATAGTCTGCCTCTGTTTAGCAAATCTTTTGGACAAGACACCCACCATAGAAATGAACTTTCTTGTTGGGAAAGATTTGAGAAAATTGTATAATAAAAATCACTTTCTATGCCCTTGGGATATGCAGAAATAGCAAGGACGTATAACAGAGAAAGACCTCGCTGTGGGAACCTTTAAACTTAGGCTGAGCTAAGCTGTGAGTTCAGATGTAGATGCCAATCACTTGAGCTGGCTGTGCAGTATAAACATACTGGGAAATACAGCACAAGTGCTAAAGCATGCCCCAGTCTCTTTCTGAAGGCTACATTTTCCACTAACTTCCAGTAAGACTGTAAGATTTTATTATAGCCACATGCTTATTGAGGGCTAAACAAACTAATTTGTTTTATTAAAAAAAATACTTATAGCAGCATGTCATAAAAGACATAAAAACAACAAAAATCTGAATTCAAGATGAAAATTAAAGTTAATGTCATCACTGGCTCTTTGAACATCCTTGTTGGAAAACTTAACAAAAGATATTTTTGAAACTGGAAGGTCCAATCTTGCATTAGTTTGGAGGGGTGGAGGATGGCTTGTACTCAGACATCTGAAAATTCACAGTGAGTCACCTTCCATAATTTTTCAGAATTTGTTACCTCAGAAGTAAATCGCCACATCATAAAATACAGGATTGTTTCCAAAGTCTGTAAATGCTTTCTGCACCATTTTAAAGGCCACTTGCACCATTTCTTACATGTGCATTAATGTGAACTGTGATTGTCCCCATGAAATTAATTTCACTTAGTGTACAAGAAGTAGAGAATATTGAAGCAGAAATAGGTTTTTGATTCTTAATTAGTACCAGTGCAGTTCTGAAGATAATAGGATTATTCAAAATGTTAATTACTCTAATTTGCTCCAGTCTGATAAGAATTCAAGTTAGATTTTACTTCTCTCTCTTTCCCAGAAATGGCATCAGTGTTTCTCTGAGCTTTTAAACATAAATATTGTAGTGTTAGGGTTTGTAAAAGCACTACTTTTTACAAGGTAAATGCTGCCATTGAGAAGAGGATGTCTTGTCTGAGCTCACATGGTGAAAAAAAGGGAAGACAATGGGAGGTTAAATGATTGATTTTCAAATCCTCCTTGGAATTCCAAAACTACATAACTCCAACTTATTAGCAGCTGGAGACACTATTTAAATTTTATTCAATCCCCTCCCTAGCCCAGCTGGCGATGCTGTGCCTGGTGCACCCCAGGATGGCCCTCCTGGCTGATTCATGTCCAACTTGCCATTCAGCAGGACCCCCAGGTCCCTTTCCATGGCTCTGCTCTCCAGCCTCCCCTTTCCCAGTTTATGCACACATCCAGGGCTGCCCCATCCTGGTACCAAATCTGGCACTTGCCCTTGTTAAACTCCACGGGGCTGCTGATTACCAGCTCTCTGATTTGCAGAGGTCTCTCTGCAAGGCTGCTCTGCCCTTGAGGGGGTCAACAGCTCCTCCACTTCAGCGTCATCAGCAAACTTAGTATTCCTTCAAGTCCTGCATCCAAACCCTTTATGAAGATGTTGAAGAGCACAGGGCCAGGGATGGAGCCCTTTAGAACCTCACTAGTGACAGGTCACCAGTCTGATGCCACCCCATTTGCTATAGCCCTTTGTCACCAACCTGGAAAAAAATGATTTAACTGCCAAAATTTTTCTGCCTCCTTTAACTTAAAATCAGCACCATGAAAAGTAATCTGGTATTGTATCAGTGCTGGGGTAGGAAGTTCCTTTAAATTTGGTCCTTGAGTTTGGGGTTGGCTCCTTCAGCACATTCCTCTCTTACTGTTTGAGGCTCTCACAGCTTCATGATATTAAAATATAAAAAGTCGATGAGATAATAAAAAGTCCAATTAAGTAAAAATTTTAAATTATCCTTTTTATTTAGTATAAATTGATGTTCTGCCTTTTGATTGGAGAAGGAGGTGAATGTCAGTATCTACGACTCAGTAAAAACATTTTTGTTCAAACACGATCAATTAATTCTTGAAAGTGAGCAATTATTTACATGCAAAAAAGACTACTACATGAATTGTAGGAGGATGTCACAAGTTACTGACATTCATTCAAAATTTTCAGAAGCTTTTTTTTTTTTTAAGAGCTGGCTAACATGGAAATTAAAATGTTTTCTGTCTTTATCTGGCAGATAAAGGGTTTTATTTTTGTGTGTGTTATGTCTCCTCTCACCCCCCCATAGGACTGTGTAAATTGCTGATGCCAGTGAGAGAGGAGGCAGGAGGTTTAAGGAAGGAAAGTCATTTAAGCCTCTTTTACCTATGAAAGCTATGTTCACAAATGTATCAGCAATGTAAACTACTCCATATTTCACTCTTTACATACTTCAACATCGGTCATTTAATCTAAAATATCAGTTCAAAAGGTGCAGAGTCATTAATTTTTGAACTTTCAGAAGACTGCAAATAATTCTAGTTGTGTGATGGTTATTTTTATGGTGGGAACACTTATTTCCTGAAGTTGGATTTTGATTGACAAATTCATTTCATGTTAAAGTATCACATAGCCATCAGGTGGTTAAAAGCTTTCAGCTGTTTCTAGACTTGCCTGGATTTGAACCAGTGACCTAAAGACAAAAAAGTTTGTATCTCATTAGCAAAACCCTCAGCTATGTTGTGCAGCCATTCAATTCAATTTAGTTTAATTTAAATTAAAAAATTTAGCTGTGATATGAAATATAACAGAAGCATTTTACATTTAATTTTCTCTGTTTCTTTGTTTGGGTTTGTTTGGTTTTTTTAAAATATTGATAGATGGAAAGAGAGTCAATGCAGAGGTGAATTAAAAAAAATTAACACGTAGCCACTGCCATGACTGTTTAAACGTCAGAAAACTCTAATCTAAGCAGTGTTATTTCCTGCTGTGACTAAAGAAAAAGCAGAAAAAAAGCAACTTTGCTTCTTTGTTGTTCTAACATATTTCTAATAATAAAGATTTTTGTCTTTGAACTCTCTCAACCTTACTCAGCTCTCCTTTGCTAAAGCCATTAAAATGATTAGAACTTCAAGCAGGGTTACAGTGTTAAAATGCTTGACTTTTCCTTTTCTCCAAACAGAGCAGGCTGGTTTTAAACATGGTACACATCACAGTAATCCAGTCTAACTCTTCTATCAGTCTGGTTAAATTTTTTCAACAGATTTGCCCAAAACTGTGTTAAAAAACATAAATCACTGGATTAAACCTGTAGAGAATGATGAAAGCTGAATTCATGTATATACATGTGGTGGTACAAATGGACTCTTTTATTATTTAACCTGAATGAAAGCAATAAATTTGAAACAGATTTAACTGATGATATTGGTAATCCACAACAGATTTCATGAATGTTGTTGAATGAACATTGGTTTTGTTGAGTAATCTCTTAGATTAAAGAAGAGACAGATAATTCAAACAGTCTGTTGAGATTCATATTATTTTCCTGTTAAGTTTTGCTCTGAATGAAAACTATAGTGGTCATTGCATTTTTTATTTATTAATAAATAGAACACTTGTTTAAAGCACCTATTAAAACTCTAGAAAGCCTGTACTATTTCCCTCTAGAACAGACATTCTCAAGAGCAGAGAACTTTTTCATTGAATTTAACTTAGCTCCAATTAAGTGTAGAATTTAACTTCAGATTAGTAATTTCTGGGAGTCTTTACAGGCTGTGTTAATTCCCCCCTTGAATTGTAAGGAACATGATTCTCCTATAATTTATTCAGTCCTATAATTTAGAAAGCCCTTTCCTGGCAATTATGCGAAAGCAATATTTAGCTGCAGGGAACCTTTATGGTGATTTGAATTTTCTAGATGAGGAGGATTTGAGCATAAGCAATTGTGGGTGTGTGCTGACACAGGCATCATTACTACCTTTGTCTCCATTTGATAATGACGGAACATGTAGTACAAGTATATGGCAACAATATGCTAATCAAGAATATTTCACCAATGGGAAAAAAATTATACTGCAGAATCAATGATTATATCAACAGATCACTGAGATAATCAAGCTGGACTGAAACACTCAAACTGAAAACTTTGCAAAATAATGGTTAAGGCTTGACCTTGCTGAAATTGGTGGAAGCTAGAAGCAATGTTTGTTATGACTGCAGTAGAGCTTGGAGTCTTCTGACTCCTTTAGTTGGGGTAATTTGAATGGGAGGAGAAGAGATTTAGAATTAGCCCCATGGAAGATGATTTTGTTAAGCAGCTGTTTTGACATTCTTATCCATCCTTGTCATATTTGGGATTTTAATGAGAGATGCAGTACCATGCTTCTGTTTTTATATTTTAAGCGACCCACTTGGCTCTCACATCTAAAAAGGTAGGTTAGTATGTAATCTGTGAAAAGAGCAAGGCACACTGATTACTAGTGAAGCTCACATGGATACACATACTCATGCAAACTGCAATGAAATCAGGAAAAGGAACTGCTAACATAGTTGGTGTATTGAGCTTTTAATAAGTATTGCAGTAATCTTAGAATAATGCTCTGCACAAAGTCATTCCTGTGCTTCTCGTCAAATGCCATTGATGTGGATATTTAACACATTTGGCTATTTAGATATATGCTTATTTGACAGCGACAAAAATCACTCAACTATATTTTCCTCCAATACCAATTCAGCAAGATATTTAATCATCTGTTTGTATTTAAAATATCCATTTTGTCTCATCTAAAACAATGAGAATCCTCACATGGTTTAAGTTAGGCAGGTGCTTAAATATCTTCATGAGCTCAGTGATAACTGTGTAACTATGGCACATTGTTTTCAATGTCATAGACAATCCTTAAATTTTACTTGCCTGTCACCAGGAGTAAAATTTGCTCCATGCTGCTTTTTCTCCTGCTGTGTATGTTTTAATTCCTGAACCACACTCTCCACATTAAATATTTCTCTGTGACAATTCCAGTAACATTTTCTAATCACAAAATAATATTTACCATCTTCCCCCATGCGGTTTTCAGAACAGAGGGAGCTGCTGCAGTTCTGTAGAGGTCGTGAACCTGCTTGATGAAGCACAGATGAATAAAAAGTATTCTACTGAGCTTAACAGGCTTTATTAATGTGCAGATCCAATACACATTTTTATTTAAATTCGTCTCAAGTCTAAAGGACACATTTTTCAATTGTTATTTTGCATTTAGGTTTGTGAGATTAGTTTTGCATTTTTTTTTTTTTTTAAGTGTGATTGGATATCTACAAATTACTTTCCATTAATTATAGTCACTGCACCTCATAGCGTTTTTGGACTTTTAAGGCAAGAATCAACTAGCAATTTAATTTGAAATAGACTTGCACGTTTGTCCCTAATCTATACCTCCAATCTCAGTTTTGACTAAGATCCAAGCTTTACACTTTTCCTTTGAAAGGACAAAAGTAATTCTTTGAATGCAATTTTTCCCATATTTTCTACTTCTCATCCGCTAATAGAGTTCCATCCATAAATGGGGGTATTTTTTCCCACTGCCGATGGGGAAACGTTTTTAAAAGGTCTAAGTCAGTTTGTCTGCTTGTTAGTAATTTTCACACTTGATGTGTGACTAGTTCTTTAAAGGTACTTGAGTAACTAAAGACTTAGAGAAGTCATTGTCGACATTTTTCCTATATATTTGTTGATTCAGTGAAAGACAAAGGCCTTATATTCAAGTGCATGTATTGTAAATTCCCATACTGTGTATATCTTTCAGCAACTCAGCCTTTGGCCCTGAAGTCTTTGGCACACTTTCCCCTTGCAGTACAACTGCTGTGTGAGATGTTATCATTTCCCACTGTTTCCCCACTGCTGGAGATTGCTGCTCCCAGTGGAGAGCAGGAAAGTTGGGACACACACCCACATCCCAGTCATGTCAGTGAGGAGTCTGAGGGCTTTTCTTTAAACTGCTGACCAAGGTGCCTTTAATCTAAGCCCTGGGACTTCGCATTGAAGCAGATGAGAGCATGTATGCATTCCATTCCTTGTACTCAGCAGAGGGGCAAAGAAGATAGTGGGAGAAGGTATCTGGCAATTTTCTGCAATTACATTTGCTGCAGCCTATTGGTAAATGCCCTTAGTTATCTGAATTCCCATTTTGAAAAATATCTTAGATATTCCTAAAAGATTGGCTCTTCTTAGTATATTTAGGTGCTGAAGTTATAGCAGGTCATTGCCAAGAAGTGGCATGTTACACATCGTAGCCATAAAAACACAGCTGAATATGTTTTAGCTGCCATTTCTCTCCCAGGGTTCAATCTTAGAAAAAAATGGTGCATTGCTTCCTGAAAAGTAATAGTGAGGTGCCCACTGAGCAACTTTGCAGATGCCAACCCTGCCAACTGGCACAGCCACACACACTGCATGCCAGCAATATATCCTAGACACAAGATAAAATGAATTGCATACAGCATTCCAGTGCTCCTTTTATTTATCAGTGAAGATATGTGTGCCAATTAGGATTAAGCTGTTTTTTTCTTGAATGTAAAGGAGCCAGCCAAAACAACAGGACTTCTGCTCTACAACCAGACCCATTTTCTGAAACTGAAGCTTCAGCTGCTCACCAGCTCCACCAGTTCACTTTTCTGATGTCCTGATAGGGGCAATCTGGTATTCATTTAGCTTGTCCCTTTTTCCTTCTCATTTGTGCTGAATCTATTGCTAATAAACATACCTAATTTCAGTATGTGAATGTTTTGTTTCAGTGAAGCTTTAGCTGCTTACTCTTTAAGTCTGGTTTGTTGACTCTTGACACTGACAGCTGGGTACTTTGCTTATAGGACCAGATCTTCAATTGTAGAAGGAGCTGGCATAGCTTGGGGATTTTAAGTCATCTTTATACTTTTTGATCCTGAAGCATTCTAATTGTGAAGCGTGTCAGACCTGTTCTTGGGCTGCTTGGTGGCATCAAGAAGTCATTGCATCAGCCTGAAGCCTACATAGGTGCAAAGTCATCGTTCCTTCTAGCCATGTCATCTCTGCTGCTTGTTTCATAGTGAAGTAGAGGGATTTTATTGTCATTTGTATCCATGTAGAAAAAGCTTCTTCCTTTGTTACCAGAATGTCCAGCATTCATAACTGATCTTCCCTATGCTGTTATATACAATTTGAGAAAGAAGTAGAAGGCAACTACATCTTGTTGCATGCTGTCATTATTAAGAAAAACAATTACAACAAGCTTGCCAACCTGATGAGGAAGCCTTTAAACTATGTGGACTAGGATATGAGAAATCCTTGTAGTTAAGTAAGGGAAGAGAGGTTATAGTTAGTATGTAGGGCAAGTTGACAGGAGGAACTTGAGAGAGGCTAAACCCCACCCTGAGGGCCAACCTCAAGTGCCTGTGCACAAAAGAATACAGCCTGGGAAACAACCAGGAGGAGCTGGAGCTCAACACGTGGTTGCAGAACCATCTTCTTGGGATGACTGATGCAGTGGAATGGCTTATAGGACTGAAGTGCAGTTAGGGTGGATGATACATACCCTTTAGGAGGGGTAGGCATGGAAGAAGGTGCCAGGGGGAGTGCCATTCAGACAAAGTAGCTTGTAGAAGCTTTTCTAAAGAAGAGGTGTTAGGCTGAGTGAGGGAAGACTGTTTTAGGAAACTGCTGGGTGGGGTCCAAGTGTTGAAAGAAAAAGGAGTTCAGGAAAGCTGGCAGATCTCTAGGGACTGCCTCCTCAAAGCACAATGGTGTTTATCCCAACACTCAGAAAAATGTTAATTATCAGGAGAACATCTTGGTTAAACAAGAATGACTGAAACTTGTGATGAATTCCTGTGCAAAAAGGGCACATACAGAAGGCAAACATACAAAGGGAAAGAGAAGATACTAAGCTGCGCCTAGACAAGCAGCAAAGGTGTTAGGAAAACCAAACCTCAACTAGAATTGAAACTGGCAAGTAACGCTGGAGTTTAACCTGGCAAGAGATGCCAAACCCAGCTAGAGCCTCTGGAGCTGCATTAGTAATAAACAGGGATAATGTGCTGAGAGGGTGCTGGTAAACAGCAACAGCAGGTGCAGAACAGGCTGTAACTCATTGCCCCTCTCTTCACTGACAAAGCCTCCCATGCCTCTGACTAGACACACAGGATTGAAGGAGGACAGAAACTAGCAGTAGTGGGAGAGGATCAAGTCAGAGCTCTCTTGAGAAACCAGACCCATACTGGTCTGGAGGATGAGTTGGGAGGCATCCAGCAGTGCTAAGAGAACATGTGGATGAACTGGCCTCATTGTGGCCACTGAGCTGGCTTTATCCATCATCTCTGAAAGGTCATGGAGATCAAGAAAAGTCACTAATTACTGCAGGAAGACAAAATTCCTATCAATTTTCATGAACATCAAGAAAGACAACCCAAGGGACTGCAGGCTGGTCATCCTTGCTTTGGTCCCTGGGAAAATAATTGAGTGATGTAAGATTCTGGGCACATGAAGAAGGTGATTTGGAAGAGCCAACAGAAATGTACAAAGGTAAATCATGCTTTGTCAACCTGATTGCCCTCCATGATGAAACAGGCGGATGTGTAGGTGGAGGGGGCATAATGAGTGTCATCTACAATGACCTTAGCCATGGTTTCAAAACAACTTCCCTTGAATCCAAGTAGGAACATCACAGTTTAAATGAGGGAATTACTAGGGTGAAAAACTGGTTGGATCATCCAGCTCAAAAGGTAATAGTCCATGGTTGCTACTCTACTTGAGAAGTGTAGCTCATCTGTGATCTATACTGGCACTGGTTTATATCTTTACCGGTGACATGGAGGAGGAGATGCCCATCAATTTTATGTCTTTTGAGAGACATTATGTTTTTAATTTCACAAGGCCCTGACCCAGGGAAGAATGTTTCTGCATTGGCACAGCAGCTCTGGAAGGGAGGTGGGAATTTATTGGACAATAGGCTACACCAGAGTTGTCAGTCACCCTGGCAGTAGTAAGAACTAACAGCGGGAGGGTGTTGTGTAGCCAGGAGCACAGCCGGATCAAGGGAAGTGATTATTCCTCTTTAAATAGCATATGCTAGAACAGTTTTGGACTCCCCCACAAGACAAACGTTGAAAAACTGGATCAAATTCAGTGAAGGGCCTACAAGATGACCAGAAGCTGGAGCACCCAGCCTGTGAGGAGAGGCTGAAGGTCTGGGCTTTATTTACCTTGGAGAAGGGATGTCTCTCATCTCTTGGATGCTCTCCAAGGGGGCAGCAGCCTTCCAATATCTGCAATGATCTTACAGGAAAGATGTAGCCAAGCTCTTTACAGAGATGTACAACACCATTATGAGAGTTAACAGTCATAAACTGTTATAGGAAAGGTTTCACTGGATGTAAGATTTTTTTTTTAATGCTATGAAAATTATTAGTCTTTAGAACAGCTTGCCCAGAGAGGTTGTGGGATTCTCCAAGAGAACAGATATTCAAGTCAAAATTCCCACTAAAGGCTGAATTCTTAGTTTTCTGGTCTAAATTCAGTTTTGAGATGGCTTTAAGCAGCAATTTAGACTTAGCAACCTTGCCAGGTCCTTTCCAACCTGAATGTTTTTATGAATTTTGATTTTCAAAGGTTAAATTTGCCAACTCTAATTAAGCAAACTGTTAATCTTTACATATTATTGACTTGTAGAGCAGATCACCTAGACAAAATTCACTTTGCTGAAGTGCAAATATACATATGAGAAAAGAGGTAAAGAAAAAATCCAAGTTAATAATTTGGTGATTTTTCAGGCTCTGCTTCTCTGTGCTTTATCATTCAGCTGCAATATGATAACAATGGATTCCCTCACAACAAAGAAGAATTGGTATATTTTATAGATTTCTGAGGAGCTGAAGATTTTTGCAGTAGCTTGGGAAGGAGAAGCTGTTTAGCACAGATGGCTCTGTACTTGTGGTTTGTTGGGAGGATTTAGTGCTAAATGGTCCTCTGATTAGCACTTGTTAATACAGGTGCTAGAATGAGGGGTAGGATTCGAATTAGTACATTGCCCTAAATATAAACGATGTAAGAGCAAAGGCTGGCTCAGGTGCCAGATGGGTCAGGTGGATTACACTTGATGTCACTGTGTCACGTGTCCTGGTACAGATCCATTCTTAGCTGCAATACATAAGAGTAGAAGTTGAATTCACAGAGGACTAGGGATCTTATGTTGCAGTGTCCTTGTCATTGCCAGCTTGATTCAGACCTGTAGCATTAAATTATTGTGATTTGCAGTATTTATGCTGGAAAACACAGGTGATGTAGCTTCCTGTTTCTGAAACTGAACTGTTTGAAAAAACTTGGCTGTGTGACTTGGAGCAGTGTGGTGTTCAGTAGCCCTTAGAGTAAAAAGAAGGAGACAAACACTAATGAAGTTTTAACCTCATTCAAATTCTTGAATGAAATTGTCAGTTAGGAGCTGTTAGCTACTTTGGGGTGTCAGTGTTTCTCCTCTCCACAATTTGAGTCATATGGGCATAAGTCCATAAAATGTTAAAATGCTGTAGAAGCATTTTATGTTCTACCAGCAGTTTCAGCTCCTACTTTTCCGTATGGTTCCTGAGCTAGCCACCTCACAGACTTGGTTCATACATGCAAGTATCCACGGATTTGATTTTTAGAGGGGAAGTCCTGTCCTGTCTTTGTATGTAGTAGAAGTAATGCAGATTCTTGGGGCAGCACATGCTGTTCAGAAATACAAATCCAGGTGGCTCTTTTCAAGCCAATTTGGCACTTCAGAACAGCAGCAACTTTTACTGCTTTGGTGTTCTTTTTTTTTTTTTTTTTGACATGTGCATCTGTCATGCAAAAGAAGTTGCTGAGTTCTCAGGCTCATCAAGCTTTTAGAGATTTTGCCATCCATTATATCTCTACATAATAAGTGAGATGTAAGTGCTAAGTTTGGATCATGGTACCAAACATAACTGATAGTAGCCCTGGGGCTATCCGCTGACTTCAGCTAAATTTAAAACTTTCATTCATAAATGCAGATGAGAGCACCCAGATCGTTCCAGCACAGTGGCAGTCCCAGTGCACCAATGAATGTGTGTGCACGTATGTACACACATTTAAAAGGTAACCTCTAACTCAGGGAAGTTTTGTGCTCAAAAGGCTCTAAAGACTCGCTGGCACAATCCCTCTGATTGTAGAGCTGAGTATCTGCCATAGTGTTTTATCCAGCCGCTCCAGGGGAATCTCAAATGCGTGCGGAAAATGTCTGCCTTCACCTAACATTCTTACTGCATTCACTAAATGAAAATGAGGATATTCAGTCTTAAACAAGGCATTTTTTATTTTTATGAAGAAATCAAAACCAGTTGCAATTAAATAGCAAACAAAGGAAGAACTGGAATCCATAAAACATCAGGGGCAATATTTAAAGCAACCAAACTAAAATCAGTTCAGCATTTCTCTGCTGTATTTATATACAAGTGCACTTTTTTTTAAAGTACCCTAACACTTAATTTTGCTTACAGTTGTATTTTTTTATTTGGATTACATATGGTATTGTGATAGGATGTATCAGAAAGCCATAAAGTGTTCTTGCCTGTAAAAGCAATGTCCTTTCTTGTTAATGCCAAGAATTCTTTTCCCAAAACACTCATTCCCTGCTCAAGACACTGTAGCTGCTAATGAGGAAAACACTGCAAGTACCTCATTCAAATGTTTTCTTTTGTTTATCTACAGGGAGTTTACTCTGTAATAGTGAAGAATCCCTGAGTATCAATGAGTCTGAAAGTACTCATATTCTGCCAAGAATAAAGTTGTAAAGCTTTGTGTGCCAACACTTTAAATTAATCTGAAATAATGCAAAGGGGACTTTGTCATCTTGGAAGGCTTTTTAAAGCCCCATCACTATTGTCTCAATTAATAAAAATATTCCATATCATTCACGTGGCTGCCTTCCTCCATTGCCAATTATAGTTTCAATGGATGATGTCCCTCTGCGGACACATGTCGGAACTGATAGAGGGGATGATATCGGCATGCGACAACATAGACCTTCACACCAGTAGCTTTGCAGCGTGTTTCTAAGGCAGCTCTGCTTACTCACAACCTTCTTTTCTAAGCATCACTGAGTGCCCAATGCTAATCAGTCCCTTTAGATTGCTTTTACGAAGTAGATAGCACATTAATTCAGCATACAAATTGAGAGACTATCTTTGATGGTGAAACAAGATTAAAATACCCATGCTCACATTTCAGTTTCATACATAAAACATAAATAATGCAGTAACCCTCCCCAGCATTACAGCTTCACAATTTCTCTGTTGAATACTGTTTAAAATCTACATCTATTGCAAACTTTAAAAAAAAAAGGAAAGAAAGGGGCCATAAACAAAATATTGTGCCTGCAAAAAGACTTTCTTTATGTTCCCATCCACAGGGCCCTTAGTCACAATTCTGGCCCAGGATTTCCTCATGAGATGTTGTTTAAGAGCTTTTAAAAAAAACCACAATGCCATTCCCATGATATATGCAGTTTTAAAATTTGTATTTCTGTATGGCCAAAGCTGCTGGGTTTTGTTATAAATATGTGAAATCGATAGATTGCCCAGGTCTCCATTTTTACAGGGGATACTGCATCATTAAGTACTGAAAGAATATAATGTAACTATTCAAACTGCTTAAAATATTTCGTAACCATAAATTATTATCCAAAAATATTTTTCGAGTAGATAAAAAGAGTTGTCAATTCTGCATAGTGAATACCTCATAAGGGGCTCATTTATGGTTGAAAACTGAATAAAAGCAGTAAATTAAGAACAGACGTAACCATAGAGAAGCTGTAATCCACAGCAGATTTCCTTGGTGAATGAAGTATTGTTGTGTGGATTTATCCTCCGTGCTTGTACAGTTAACCAGTCACATCTGTGGCCAAAGTGCTGTCTGTGCACACAGACAAGTTGGGTTCAGTAACCCCATGGAGGTAAGCACATGCTGGTTTACACTGTATTGATAAAGTGCAAAATAAACTCCACCGGCTGTTTCATTGGGGCATGCTATGCAGAAGGGCAGAGAGAATATTGAAACTGAATTCCTGTGACTGGGAGACATAAAAATGCTGGGACATTTGAAAAACTGGGGGCAACAGCACGTTTCTCCTAGATTTTATATTAGTATTGCAGGCCTTGTTTTCTGGCAAGTTACAACAGACTGTTCCGCTGATTCACAGAATTAGTGTTTGTACTTCCTAAATACGATAATGAATGGGAGCTGCTTGAGCTATAGTGTTTGTGAAGGGAAAGCCACTTGTTATAAATATTCATTTGACAAAATGTAAATAGTTTTATAGGAGTGTAAACTGTTGCAAGTTATTTGATTCAGTACAGTTGTCTCTTCTGTATTGTTTGTCACAAATGCACATAATGAACCAGCTAGGATGACATGTAGACTTGACAGTGAATTAGTTTAGCCTTATTGCTGTTTGTTTAACTTTGTGATTACACACCAATCAGATAACTCATCTCCTTTGTCTGGAGAAAGCCACAGCAAGTTCCATATTTCTTACGTCTCTCCAATTCTTTGCTTGTTCCAGGACTTCAGTGTATTATTGGACACTAATTTTGGTTTTATATCAGGAGATTGTAATCTATTTTGACATCACTGTCTTATTAACCCAGAACATTAAAAAAAAGGAAAAACCCTTGTAAATTTGTTTTCATTATTAAGGGATATTTCTAATTTTAATGCATGCTTCCCTGACAATAGATTTCATTTCAAATAAATAAGCTTCTGTCTAGCAGTGTCTCAAACAGAATTTAAAAAAATACGATAAAGACAGCAACAAATAATATTATTTTAAAAAGCATCACACTCTTCATTTAGAATCCACTGTCTTCATAAAGATTTTTTAAGTATAAAAACACATCGATTTATGTTTCCTCTTTAATTCATGTTGTAGAGAACACAGTAAATAATTACCGTCATCTCAGCATCAAAAGTGAACTGTAGCACCTGTGTCTTACAGAAGATGACTACAAAGTGTTTATAAATTCAGGCTGCGTGTGAACTGAAACAATGTTATCTCTTGCTGGTTTGAAATGTGTGATCATGTTAAACACATGCTTAACCACTATTGCTGCACACGTGTGTAGGCAGAGGCTCACTGCATTTCTTTCTATAATCAGGAAACATTAACTGTCTTTAGAGGGCTGATCCTTAACTTGAACTGAGTGAAAAAGAATTTGCAAACTCTTGTGTCCCTTTAAATTAATCACGGACTTTGAAGGTAGCATATATTATGTTTGATTTTGCTCCTAACTTAATTTAAAGTTTAAAATCATTGTTGTCATTTTGTACTGAGCAAAGAGGTCACAACTCTATGCCAACTACAATCATTTATATGACAACAGTGAATTTGGTTCAGGGGCAGTTTTGCTGTTTGTTTTGTTAGAGTTCTTTTATATCTATTGTTTTGGTCTAGATTGTATTTTCTCAGGAGAAAAAAAGTCTGGTGCTATAGAAAGTAAACTGAATAAAGTATTTTGCCTCTTTCTTTTCTCCTGAAACCTTTTATGAAAGTTCAGAACCTGGAGGACTAAACTAGATTACTATTTTAAGGCCTATTCCAAAGACTTCAGCAGACTTCCACCAGGCCCTTAGAGATTGCTGGAAAAACAAAGAGTTATGTGTTTTAAACATTTTTTTTTTAAGGTTTACTGGAATTTATCTAAAACCCTTACTATGAAAAATTCAGAGCAGCGTACTTATTCAGTGCTCAGAAAGATAATTTTCCAAAATCATTGAAGGTTCATTTAGAGCTATCAGATGTTGAGGGATTTGGATTTTGTTTCTTTTTTGTTTTCATTTAGTAAGATTTCTTTCCAAAGAGGTCAGCAGGACTTTTCTGAAGGGATTTAATTAAAGTTAGCAAGTAATTTTGTGTTCTGCAGCGTGTTACAAATTGTGAAAAGGTTATGGATTCACCCAATGCAGCGCATCCACAGTGTAAAGGTGATAGGTGAAATTCTTCTTGTTGCAAGTGCTGAGATATAATCATTTAAAAGGTCACTTGCGCTCAAGAAGAGCATTTATTTAAGTAGAAACTTGTTTTGGGATATGCTGCATTTTTAAAGGTTAAAATAGTTTCTCGCTGACCAATGTGATCAGCAAGAAGCATTTTTTTTGTTTATTTAAAAAAATGTCTTCATATTACTTCACTGTGTAGAATATTTATTAGCATCCTACGTAACACACAATTGATTTGAAAGCTCAAAGTACTATGATTTTTCACAGAATTTTTAAAATTTGATACATAGAATATTTGAGATCTAGAATTAGTTTGTTTCTATTATTATGTACGTTGCTGTGGTAGTAAAGGTGTAACAATTTTAAATGTAAAAATACAGGAGACACAATTTATCACAGTGCAGATTCTGTTTCTTCGTATATAAATAGTTTTTCTGATAGGACATGCCAATTGTCTACAGTGAGGGGGAAGATTGATCTTTTTATTTTTATAAAGTGATTTGGGAGTGAAAGAGATTATGTAGGTGTGATAGATAGACAAAAGTGAATCATATTTTAAATGACAGTGTGAAAGACCATAAAATCAGAGAGGATTCTTAGGGGGTTGAAAAAGATTTTGTTTAAAACAATTATTTAATTCTTACTACATTTATGCAGAGAAGTTCATGTGCAATAAAAATTACATTGCGTCCTTAGAGGATTTTTTCCCTATTCTCTAGAAACATTTCGAATTGGCATTAAATTTCTTTAAATCACTGTGTTCCTTTCACTCACACTGCTCAATAATCCGTAGACATCAAGGAGGACAGAGATCTTTTGTAACTGCTTTTTGCTGAATAAGATGCTATGGTCCCTCTTCCCCTTGATCTTTAAAATTGCCAGTATATAGCAGCATTTGGCCAAAAATTTTTAAAAATGCTTTTGTTGAACCATTATTATGTAGATATTATACTAGCCCTGACAGCAAAACTATTGTCCTGAGATGGTATTGATTGCTTATATCCTCTGAACACTGCACATTCCAGAGTAAATTATGTGAGCAGGAAAAAGAAAGGAAAAAAAGTGTACATAAGGAATTAACAGTTAAAAATGAATGACTTACATTTGTTTCAGGATAATTTTTACTCAAATAAAGTCACCCTCCTTAATTTGCCTTGCTTTCCATTTGAAAGAGTGCAAAATCTATTTCCTGGGCAATTTTGCACAGCACAGATATTAATACTTTGGGGTTTAATTGTATCCTGTGTTTAAATACACTGTGGGTGAAACCCTAGACCTCTGCTTAATTGCTGTGAGAAAATAGCCTGATTTCTCTGAGATTAGGCACACGCTTATGTATACTTTGACCCACGAGTGCCTCCTTCAGAATTAATCTTCTAAGGTAGTGGGATTTGCTTTTGTACGTGCAGTAGACCCATTCATGACAAACGGTGCCTAATAAACCAACTTCACCCTCCAGACCTCTCTTTTGCTGTCAGGGTTTTTCTTCAACTATTCATTTCACACATCCCTTGTCCAGTTGCTTATTAGCAAATAAACTTTAAAGCTGGCAACAGGAATAAATTTAATGATTTCTCTTAATTAGAGAGGCTTAAGGTTTAAATATTATGCTGCAGAACTGGAAATGTAAAAAAATTTACATTTAATTGTTAGGCAAAAATATTCTGAACCAGATTCAAATATGCTGGATGTTAGAAAACAATATTCCTCATATTTATTTTTAAAATTTCCTCTGTTCTGTCCTTCAGCTGAACTATCTGTTCCATAAAAGCAATTTTCCCTCAGTCATCTGCGTTAGGATTGTTTCTATAAGATGTTACAAAAAGTTCTGGTTTTCAAATATTTATATTAGTCAAAGTTAGCCCTGTTTATACTTTTTGGCAATATAACTTTTTCCTTAAAAATGAAGTACTTCAGTTTAACTAAACAAAATGTGTTGAAATGGATGGTCTTATAAACTTAAGTACACTTGGCAACAAAATGGACTAAGGCTCAAACCAGAAAACACTGGCTCAAGTGAGTAGCCCCTACTCATACAAATATCTCATTAACTTCAAAGGAACAATTTGTGTGAATTGCAGTTTTCAAAGTTTGGCACTAAAGCACCAATCTTGACTGCAAACACTGAGACAGATGTAGAAGTTTTCATTTTATTAATGTCATTAAAATCAGGACTAAGGATTGTTAGTAAAGGATTCTTTTATGTGTTTTTAACGCTTGCAGGAGCATGTCCTGAAATTAGAAGATAGAGACATTTGTTTCAGTTTTCAGCCAGCTTTAGTCAAAATCATCTTTTTGTGTTTTCATAGTTCTGTGAAGCAGTTCCCTGTATTTGCATTAGAAATAAGAAATCCAGTACCCACATATTACATTTTTAAGAGTTTAGCTGCAAATGTTTCACTCAACCTAATAAAATCAGTAATTTATAGTAGAGGAAATAATGATGTAGCAAAAGAAGAAAATTCCACATGAGCTGATACTTTTAATTAAATAACTGGGTTGAAAAATATTAATATAATATTATTTAACTTCTATAAGTTTATATTTGTCCAAGAAGACTTTTTGCTAATTATCAGTTAGCTTATTTTTGTCTGTTAGTTGTCTGTCATTCCCTAAATAAGTGATCAGAAACAGACTGAAATGAAAGGTTGTGGGGTTTTTTGTTTTGTTTTGTGTGGGTTTTTTGGTAGTGGCTTTTTTTTCCTTTTTTTTTTTTTTTTTTTTTTTTCTGTGGTAAACCCTCTAGCTATTGTTACGGCAATAGTCCTTGGTTGGCTGATACTGAACTACACGGTCGGGACTCTCATAAGGGAAATGCAGTCTTCATTAAACAAGCCTTTTAACAGCAAGCCAAGCTTGATTAAAATCATATACAGATGAAATCATTTCTTTACAATTCCTTTGTAGTTTTGTGCATTCACAATAACTCTTTAGGCTTAATAATACTTAGGAGACAGCTGGGTTACTGCTTAAGATTCTGTTGTTACTTCCAATTATTGCTCAGAAATCAAAATGCACAGGATAGTTTCTGTTCAAATAACTGCAAGTGTATTAATGTGGTATACAAATGTGAAATGGGTTGGGCAAAAGTAAATATTAGAGGAGACAAGGAATTACGGCTTGCTGTCTTATATGGAATTCCTCTGATAAAACCTGAAGAGGCAAAACGTTAAAAACAAACAGGAAACTTTCTGTGAGTTTTATTTTTACTCTAATCAAAGTGTGATAGTATAAGGCAGCCCTAAATTGGTTTGTATTGTAAAATGGAGCTACCACTTTGCTTAATTTATATTTGAACATTTATTAAGAGTTTACTTCTCCAAAATTTACTCACAATATAAAAAGAAGCAAACTTCACTAAAGTTTAGGTAAAAAGGAATTCTTTTCCCTGGCATCTGGTCAGAGGGAAAAATATTGTTGGTAATGCTAAACAAAGGAAAACAAAACAACTCTCTTAAATCTATTGGTTAATTTTATTAGCCAGAGTCCAATTAAGTAACCATAATCCTGTTGATCTTTATTACTGATGTGCATTCCTTCCATAGCATAAATCTCTATAGGAGAGAGCTTAGGACTTCATGGATGGCAGAGACCCGTTGCAAATGACAATTCACTACTAAACAAAGCAAGAAAACAACTCAATCAAAAGGTCAAATTCCTTTCTGTGGGTGATGACAGAAGGATGATAAGAGGAAAGCCTTTTTCTTTCCTTCCTTCTTTTAATGCATCCCTTCCTCAGTAAACGCAAGTCTTTAAACTCCCCCTAATCAGCAGGACCTCCAAAGTGGGTCTGGCCTACCCTGCCAGCTGACAAGGGACTCCATGACATTAGCCACTAGTTGGCTCAACTGCTAGGATGAGTTGATATAAAGCTCTTTTTTCAAGTGCTTGTAATATTTGTCCTGCTTTTTCATTACCAACCCACGCCCACACATTTTTCTTCACCTTACCAGCTGTTTGCTTCTGTGTACTGCTCCAGCCAAACAACTTAAATGCTTAGGCATGAAAAGCATCATTCTGTGCCATCCTCCCAGAAGAAGGATTCTTGTAACTTATCCTTAAAACTTACAAGATTTTGCCCATAGCTGTTACCAGATAGCACATTTGAAAGTGCAGCGTGCCTGTGTAGTTGCAAGACAAGTCCTCATGTTTTCTCGTTGGTAATCCAGATAGGGAACTGTTTCTCCATTTTTACAGGGTCTGCACTCCATGCTTGCTCCCACAGCCTGGCTATGCCTGTCTGGAGTAGAGTAGGGATGTAGCCTATGCTATACCATCTGATTGCAGGGGTTGGTGCACAGTTCAGTCGGTTCTGGCTGCGTTTTTTTACTGTGTGAAAGGAATCAAAGCCTTGAATCATGTACGTTTCTGTGCACTTTTCAGTGGGATCAGAAATAATGCTGTGCTAATGCATAAACTCTTGTGAATCCCCAGAGACGGTGCTGAAGTCATGAACAACCAGTGACAAGTCACAGCGTGTGGAGAGCAAGTTATGAATCACTGCAGTCCTGCTGTTCAGTATCTCACATATTCTTTCTTTCTTCTTTTCTCCCTCCTTTAAAAAACAGACATGGATTTGCATCTACTAAGCCTATCTAATCTGTACACTGCCAGAGTATAGGAATGTTATTTCACAGGCATTGCTGTTTGTGTTTACAGCCAAAGCAGTCTTCTGCTGCAACATTCAATATAAAGAAACAAGTAAAATATCATTAACGAAATGGCAATATTGTGGCAGCTTCTTAGTTACCAGAAATCAGATAGCATTGCTAACGCCAATGGAGCTGCACCAATTCATATTTTTTCTAAGTCTGACTGAACGTTTTAAGGACTAATGTTTTCTGTTGTCTTCTCTACAAAATATTTTTGTGTATTTCACATCATATATGGGCATGCAATGAACTCTATTGATCTGGAAAGATTAAAAATGGAAAGATAGGCCGAGATAGATATCAATAGATAGGAAGATACTAGGAGATGAAAGTAATATGATTTTTTCAAATAATTAATATGCTTGCTGTGGTTCTAATTGGAAACCAAATAACAGAATATATACCATTAAAATATAGCACCTTTTTAGATGGACATTCAGTTCACAAAAAAAATTAGCAGCTACACTTTAGAGTCATAACCCAAGATTTGTATCATTAAATTGAAAACTGCCATACTACAGAAAACAAAGAGATGGTAGAGCATCTGCAAGTAGGGAGCAGAAAAGGATCGTATAAAAATTTAAAAAAAAAACCAAACTATAAAAATAGTTATCTAGCTGTTCGGTACTCAGGGAATTTATATATCTGTTAATTTTCTTATAAGTCTTGAACCCATTTATTTCACTTTCTTTATAAATTTTCATGTTATCCCTAGATATCTAACTTATTAGATCCAAAATCACTTCCAGTACTTAATTTTACCCAAGGAGTAACTTCTCTGAAGAAATGGTCTTCTTTTAATTTGCCTATATTCTCTAGTAGATTACTGTTTACACACCTAAACCTTTGTACTTTCCTTGCCACTTATGCATTAACGGATGCATAAACACTACCAATCCAAGCCAGTATTGTGGTTGCACTGTTTTAGAATCCTTCTGTTCTTTCTCACGGAGAACATAGATAAGTTGCATTCTTTCACTCTTCTAATCTCTGTGTTTGGCACCAGGTGTCATTTGGCTGTGGCCAATAGGCTTGGGAGGTGGACTTTTCACTGACCAGTAGTTGTTGGAGCTTGTTAGAGTATAAAAAGCCTTTACTGTAAATAAACTGCCCTTCTCCGCCATACTTGGTCTGCTTGGTTTCTCTCAGCAAGCTTCTGCTCCAGGGGGATTTGAAAACCACACAGTATTGTTTCATAACACATTCCTAGCTATGTGGTTTAAATGATGACTCTACCTGGGCTCTAATCCCTTTGTACATACTCTTTCATTCATTGTCTTTTTAGGTTCTTAGTTTCATGCTTGAAAAGTATCATGATCTTTTATCAACCTGTAATAGCGAGCCTCTTCCTCAACAATAGACCCTGATATAAAGGTAGATTGGAAATTGTCAGGCACTATTAGAAAAGAATGCGTTGGGGAAGGAGTTCTGAATAGGATTGTGTTCTCATAGTCTTTCAATAAAAAAAATCTCTAAGTTCGCTATCAGATTTCAGTAAATTAAGGTCATCAAATCTAATTGAGAAACTTTGTACAATTCAGCTTGCTTTTAATCACACTTCAATCTGCCATCAGCTGGGCTTATCAAAACTTACGTATGTGATATTTACCAAAAAAATTTCTTTTTCTGTGTACGGCATGTCAAATTCTAATATGATTTCATCCCACAGCTAAAGTTTTAATTGAATTGGCATCTGTTTGCTCATCTGTGAAACATGTCCATCTCTCAGTAATATTGTTACAATTTCTCAGTGTATTGATAGAAAAATATGACTGGGATTTATTTGCCATACTTTTTATGGTAGATCATCTCAGCAGCTCATTGTTATCTAAAACAAGATAGCCCACAGGATGCTGCCATTTTAAGGGCAGAACTGTTAATTTTTTTTTTTTTTTAATTACTTAATTCCAGAAAAAAAAAAAAAACCAACTTGGAAACTGTCTGAAATCCTTCATATCTTCTTCCTTCCATCATGTAAGGTCTCTTATAGTTTAATTTATTCAGATACCATAATGTCTTTAATAGTATCTGCTTGTATTATACAGTAGTGACAGTCTGCATGTCATTCTTGATATTTAAATGAACAAGTTCTAGTACTAATATTTCTGAAAAAAAAACTAATAATGAAGTATCTTTAACAACACATTATTCTTTATTATAGTAAGATCCAACTTTAAACTTGACATTTACAAGTTCCTTTCTGTACTTAGGCTTAGTCTCTCCTGCTCTTTATCAACTGAATCAAATTCCTAGTCTCCTTTTCCTTTTCTTCATTTTTCACTATTTAGTGTTACTAAATTCAGACTGTAGAGACCATATCATACTTTAAACCTCCTTCAGTTATTTATCCATGGTGCACACAGATCTTAGAGCTACAACATAACATTTTTTTTTACTGAATAGTGGCAAAGTAGTCCTATAGCTTTATAGGTCTCACTACTTTAAAACTTGAACAACGCTAGCAAGCAAACTCCACTATGCAGACAGTATGTTGTCTGGTATGTTGGCAAAAAAATACAAATTTGGCAGACCAGAATATTCACAAAGCTCCTTTCCAGTTATGTAGACTTTGATAAATATTACTCTTAACATCCATTTATTTTAACTGCTCTATTATCTCCAACTTCATTTTCATTACAAAAGTTTATCTATATAACATTTTTAAAGTTCAAGTTTATAATTATATATGTACTTGAGATCTAAATAAAAAGCATAAGAAGATTTGAAGTACTTTTGAGAGGCAAACTTGAAGAGATGTGATTATTTATCTGTGACATCTTAATTCTTGAAAAGTAGGAGCATCAAATTACCTGTTGAAAATAAATGCATTGAAACAACTTGTAATTACATGCCTATTTTGTCTGCATTTGGATAAAACATTATCTTCTGCTGATTTTCCTCCAAGACTGATAAATTCAAATCAAATGCCATCCTGACCAAACAGCATTCAAATGAACATAAAAGAAACAAGTAAGGCACAATCTGGGTGTGCTGATTCTTACCATTTGTTTCAAGTTGTTTGCTTACAATTACCATAATAATTGAAAGGCTGCCAGAAATAATGTGGAAGACAAGGGCGACTGCAAAAGTGATCCATGTCAGAGCAATGTGAATTCTAATACACCTCCTCTCTAGGTGAGCAGGAAAGTTCAGTTTCCCTGGAACAGAGCAAAGTGCAGTGCAGTGATTTGTAAACTACATGAGAAATACATTATTCAAACAACAGCTTATGATAGTCCTCGTCCCCTTTTTAACACCTCTTTTGTAGTTGAAAATACATGTGTTGTTTCTAATAATATACTGATAACCCTGGTGCTCTAATTTAAGGTGATTTGTTTATAATGTAGCTCATAAATTGTATGTGTTGTCTATACTAGTAAACATTGCTTCTCTTTTGGGTAAAAGTGGTATTCCTCTGTTTCCCAAATAAAAGCTTCCAGTGAAGCTAGTGAAGGGTTTTCCCGTATTTGATAGCTTGTATGTCTATTTGGACTCCAAAAGTTACAGGTTTACACTGAAATCCAACTTTAACAGTATGGTAGAGATGGGCATCCATAACATTTACAGCCACTGGAGTACTCAGTATCAGTAGACTATTGAATTTTAATTATGGGATAAACAGATTCAGAACTGGTGATCCAGAGGCGCAACAAGTGAAATTATCTATGACCACAGACCACAAGGTCTCCAGTGTGAGTCAAATGATGCCATGAGTCTCTGGTGTTTGGGGAAATGGGCTCATGCTTTTTCCTCTGCCTATATACTTTTCAGAAGATATTGCAGCTCTGAGGGGGGATTGGATGCAAGATCTTGGGGGAGGCTACACGACTTTTTTTAATCAAAGAATATTTCTTTTTATAAGAACCTAGCAAAATAATTTGCAATAAGAGGCATTACCAGCATATGCCAAAAACCCAGATATATAATATTGGAGGAAACTGAGAAGGAGAAAGAAGAAACAAATGGGTGACCCATTTAAGCATCAAGGTAAAGAAGTCTCCTTCAGTTCTTATTTCCACATGATGGAGGGAAAGAGAAACAGGAGAAAATCAGGTAAAAGGTAGGCACCTCTAAGCTCTTGCACTGGGAAAAGTAGTTAGATTTTCACTGAGATCTTGTCTAGGGTTTGTTTTATGAATGGGTTTGCTACAATTGTCTTGATAAGCTCTTAGGAGGATGTTCCACAAACCTCTGTCTTATAATGAAAGTGTAAAGCTTCTTCATAGCTACTTTGTGTTAAGGATTTCCCAGTAATTTCTGGTTACAACGCATCTGGAGTGTTGTCTCCAGACAATTATGGTTAGATTTTAAAATCCTAAGGGGAGCAGTGCACATTATCAGTAAAATGTTTATGTTTAAGAGTAATAATTAATTTTTTTCTCGGCCAATACAGCAAAGTGTACACTCAGACTTCCAGCTACTTTTAATCACTTTCGTTTTAGAACTTTAGCGAGTGGCATCCCCTGTCCCAGCCCCTTTATTAATGGCCAGTTGTAAATGACTTTAGCAAATGGAGCACCATTTGTCACACCATAACAAGTGACGCACTGTACTGTATTTCTAGCCCTACCACTTAATTTAAGCTTTGAGATTTATAGCTTGTCATCATCCTCTCTATCTTTCTGTTCCTTCTTTGTGCCTTCCCAAGTGCTAAAACAGCTTGTTGGGAAAGGGATTTAGAAGTAAAAGCAGACATTTCTACCTTGGCTCAGAGCACTGAAAAACACTCATTCGACTCTTTCACCTGTGTAGTGAATTCTCCTGGTGGATTTCTTCTTCTCTTTAATTGCTCCTCCACATTTAACTGATATTTGATGAAAAGATCTTCCTATTTTACAATTTCTCTCCAAATAATCCCATTGTAATTCCTCTGCAGTCACCTGTGTATACCCTATGTTTGTTTATTACTTTGAAAGACACATACAGTACAGACAGCAGCCAAATTGTATTGCAAATTAAAAAGTTTTATTTCAACTTGAAATGAGTTCTTTCTTCACTGTGCTACTATGCTCTATGCCATCAGCAAATTTCTCTGGGCTACAAATTTGTAGCCCATTCCTCTGTCTAGGCTATATAGATTTTTCTACAGATTACAGGCTCTGTGTGTTATTTATACACTGCCACATGGAAAGTGGCAGCCATCCAAGCAGTGACCCCACCAGCTTAAAGTTCCTATGAATCAAACATCTGTTCTGTGTTTGTGTGAATTTGTTTGTTTGTTTACTTAAGAGCACTGAGCATTGGCCTTGCACATGCTTACCCTGTCTAACAGAGCAGAGAGGTTGTTGGGGTTTACTTTTAATTATAGTGTATTGCAGACTCTTTTATTCTTGTTTTCCTTGTGCTGTTAGCAATCAACTTGCTCCTTCCCTCCAAACTGGTGAGACCACTGGTCTCTTGGCCAACACTAAGAAAGCCTAGCTGGGCATGGGGGTCCTGCAGCAGTGTGCAGATTTAGTACTCCCAAACTGCAAACACTTGGCAGTCCCTCTACTGCCCAATGTGTTGTGGTTTCACTGCTATAAAGTGAGTGCAAAGCACAGATTCAATGATACACATGCAGAATTTCCAAGCACGCCAGCACTGATATTTTGCACTGTTCACGTGCAGCTGTAGCTTATCAGAGGTGGCACAGGTTAGCAAAGGGAGGTGTGTTAGGTGTGCTGGGGACAGGGCAAAGCCACAGATGTTCACAGCCCACATCTCAGCTTTTCTGCAGCAGTTGTGTCACCAGGTCTGCTTTCTGCACTGAAAGAATGCTGAAACCATTCCAGTGCTTCTTTCCTGAATCCTTGCAGCTACAAGCCTAAGCAGGGTCTTGTCATGTGAAAATGGTATAAGAAGCTTTCAGAAATTCCATGTAAATAATGTCATATGACTGGAACTTCTCAGAACAAAAGAGCTAAAGATCAAGCAAATTATTTTAGCTGGAATTCTGATTGCACATGTCTACCTTAGGGCAGCCAGGAGTGCAGGCAGGATCTGTCTGCTCATAAAGTGGGAATGGAACTAAGAACAGAACTGGAAAGTGATTCATTGACCTGCTGGTCTCCAATGTAGCCTTCTTAAAGCTTCAGAAGGAATTCCAAGGAGTCTACTAGATTTATGGGAATTAAGAGGACATAGAATTAACAAACAAAATTAATCAAATTCAGGTCTACATAAAGGAGGTAAATTTTTATTACATTTTGTGGAGCTGCACCTGTTCACATAGATGTGAATTTTAACACAGTAAACCATTTTGTATACTCCTACATTGATCAATTATTTTCTCCAGCATAGTCACAAATGCTTTTCTCCTCTGATGCAGTTCCACTGCTTTGCTTTGAATGTGATCCCTTTGTATAGGCTGGCCAAAATCACATTTGTTTGTTTTCCCAGTGCTGTATCACATTGCAAGCCCTTATTTAATTTGCTGTTCACTACTAGTCCTCAGTCTTTTTTTTTTTAGTGCTTTCCAAACACTATCTTCCTTCCATAGTATATTTGTGTTTGAGATTATTTCCCTTAAGTATTTGAATTTTGAGTTTTCATTACTGAGGATTGTTTTGTCTTGTTTTTCAGATCTGTTCCCCAGGTCTTGTAAACTCTCTAAGTCTCTATCATTTAAATAAAGTTTCAGAAGTAAATAATGTACAACTAAGCTGCATTCCCCCCTCTGTTAATTCATTTATAAGTAAGGGAAAGACGCAAAAATGTTCCAATGGAAAAAAAGGGGGAAATGTTACAAATTGAATTAACACCAGTGGTCACAACATTTCACTGGGTACCTATAATTCCCCGTGCGCATATGAATGTCAAAAGTTAGCATTATACATTTAAATATCCTCTGACATATCATATACACAGAAATAAATACCTGATCTCTGTTGGCTGAAATATACCACAATAGTAAGAATATTTTATGTCTTTTGAACCTGCACGTTTGGGTTTTTTTGATGTTTAAGATCACATACAGCAATATGATAGTATTGCTCCCATTCCACAAAACAATGGCAGCTTCTTGCCTCTTTTCAGGACAGAGCCATGTATTTTAGTTAGTGACTGTATTAATTGTGCACCAGGTTATCATGAGGCTTCAATGGCACCATGATGTTTGTTTAAGCAGTTCCACAGACAATGCTAAGAGCATAATCTAAGAGATTCCCTCTGGACTTGCCTCCATACACAAACACACTTTAATAATTGAGACCTCTGACGGGGTCATCAGGACCAAAATGAACAACAACAAAAAAATCTTCAGTGCTGCTCTTATTTAGTTAGTGACCCAACCTTACCCTTTAAATATAGTAGGATCAACATACTGGGCCATGACCTCAAAGAGCTGTCATGTCACTTTTACTCTGCTTTTCTTTTAAAATGTTGTGTAAGTTGGGGAACTCAGCTGCAATGTGTGCTGTATCATATATCTAGATTTATTTCTCTGGATTATGGGAAATATCTGTGGAGAGGGTGTGTTTAATTATTCACAGATTTATATTGGTATTTTAGGATTGCCATTTGATTGAAATGGCAAAACAGAAAAATAAAAGTGTCACCAGTAAATTTTAGCAACTGAAAGTAGTCACTTTAGTAGTATATTCAGTAGCTCTCTAGAAATCCTTAGCCATTCTTTATTTACTGCTCTTCCAAACATCTCAGGTTGGTTCATGCTTGGACAAGTCTTTGGCTGAACAAGAATTATTGTAACAGGATTGCCAAAGACTTTTTCCCCAAGAAAAATCATGTGTCTTCAATACCTCCCCCTCTGCTCTCCAGTTTTTTATTATTTGACTCTTATTCTGTTTCACTATTAATTTCAGGCTGAAAAATAACTTTGTTTTTTGTGCCAGAGATGTATTTTGTGTATCACTGGGATTTTTTTACACTGGTCTGGGGTTCAAACACAAAAACAAAATGCTTCTTTTTGTATCCTTAATCCCCTCAAAGTCCTGTGTCTCTGTTCACCTAGCAATTAACTTGATCATATCCAGACATAAATATGTCACAAACAAAACATTATGTGATTGTTTGATGTAGTTTTAGTTCATGATGGAAACAATTTCTTCTTTACTAAATCAGCAAAGGTAACTTCTGAGCTAAAAGCCCACAATTGTCCCATTTTGCTTCAGAATGACTAGATATTAATTTTAATTTCACTGATCTACACTAGCAATAGGCAGGAACAGCATTTGGTACCACGAGCAATATTTCAGTTGTTGTTTTAATGTTAACTGACTTTTCAAGAATAAGGGCAGAATTCCAGATGTGGAATAATGCATTTCAATTCATCTCTTTCTAAAAAAAGGGTCACTTGTGTGTAGACATTTAGTCTTTTATTTTATCAATACAGGGCATGGGTCAAAAAAGAGCCAGAGCATAGTGTGTGATGATTTGTACCACCGCATGGGACTGGTGATGTCTGCTGTTTTCCACAGTGGATGTGAAAGGCTAGTGATCTCATAAAATAAACCAAATTAGGCACAAATGTAGTTTTGAAAGTTCTCAGTTTTCTCATTTTCTCAGTTTCTCATATTTTGTAACAATATGGTATTTCATCAGTTTTTGCATAGGAACCTTTTGATTCTTTAAACTGCAAGTCGTCATCTCAGACCCCCACGAAACACTGTGATTCAATGTTTAGAACATACTCTGTTTAGAACAGATAGTTTCTTCCTTAAAAATAAAGTAAGTTTTTATTTTCTCTCATAGCTAGATTTTCACAGAGAGTTTGGAGTAATGTCTATTCTGACATTTATCCTGTTCTGCTTTTTGATGGGTTTTTTTCCAATACTTTTAAAAGCATTTTCTTCTTTTAAATGACACAAAAATTTGCATTTAGTGTAGTAAGAATGGTTAGCTATTTTATTTGAAATAAAATTATGGCTATGACTTTTTAAAAAGTAAACAATAAATCACCTCAAATTGAGAAACATGATTGATGCATGGTGTATTTATCCTGCCTTTGGCAGCGAGAAGGTTTTTCACAATCTTTTGCAGTCACTAGTAGATCATCCAGCCCTCTTCAAAAATGTCCATGGACTATCTTGTCTCCAACTCTAATTCCCCATCTGGGGAAGAAGGGTAATAAACAAAGTACTTAAGATTTAGAGTAAAATTAACTTCATTATTTCAAAAATGTATCTTAATTTCACTGGAATAATTGCAAATATAGAGTCCCAACTGTGTCTGCCGGCAGTGGGAAGGCAGCTCCCGATTATGCTTGCCTGCAGGTATTGACAGCAGTCAGGAGCCATCAGGAGCCAGGTTTTGGCTCTGCCTGCTGGGAGGCATTTGATAAGGATGGGGAGGCAGCTCCTGCCGGTGCCTGCTGGCTGGCACAGGCAGCAGTCCTGCAGATCACCACTGGGCTACAGGCTGTCGAGCTGTGCTGGATCAGATTAACCTCCAGAGGTCCTTTCCAGTACTGTTTTCTAAAATAGGATGATATGACTTGCAATAAATTTCAGGGATGTCAACAGGATTTTAGAAGAGGCTTTGTTTTGGAGGATGCTAATGAGCTCTGCTGATAGATTATCCTGCTAGAGTGAAGAGAATTAATTTATTATGTCAACTGGAGACTTTTTAGAAAACTTGTATAAAATTCAGATCACCGCAAATTATCCTCCACCAGTGCCCTGAGAAAGGACTGTTAACTGTTGTGTAAGAGCCTCTCACAGTGACTACACAAAAATCTATCCGTGTCCACCTCCATCATAAAATAAAATGCTGCACCAGATCACTGGTGATGTGATGGCTCACAAAGGCCTACTCAGTAACTCAGCAACTGGAATTAACTTCACAAAGTCAATCAGAGCTGAAGTGTGAGAGAGTGGCAGGGGGAATGCAGGTGCTCCAGCTCTGCTCCCTGTTCCATCTGCTGTAGGTTTTGGTGTGGAGCCGTGAACCCAAGAGGTGGCAGGAGGACAGCTTGAATTGAGTAAAATGTAATGCAGGTACTATATTGGTAAAGCTGAGAAAAGGCATGTGGCACTCACTGTCCTGAAACAAATACATGTGAATCCAAGCAGTTTTTAAACCTGATTACTGAATACTGGGCTGGAAAGAGCGGATATCCTTGATCAAGGGTACAGTGTTGGTTTTTCCTTCTTTTCTGAATGACAATCAGTAACAATTTCCCCCTCAATTATCAGCCTCTTCTTTTCCAGATGCAAATGTTCTGCAAAAGCTGATACGGTTGAGATAACTGGACTAAAAGCTCTGCTCTTGTCCATGGTTTCAAGACAGATAATAGATACTTCAGAATATGGTCAGAGAATAATAAGCAAATTTTGTTTCCAGCTCTTTAGGTTCATTAGTGGTATCTCTGTCTAAAAAGGCACTCAAGGATCAGGAATTGTTCTACAGAATATGTGGCTCTCAGCAGTTGAAAATCAGTATAATCTAGTACTTCTTGAGTTATGAGCCTGAAATCTTGTCTTTTAATAGTGGCAAGTAACAGATAACAGGTTTTATAGAACCGTATTTCAAAATGAAAGGATAATAAACAGCAGTATTTGAAAGCAGGAATTATGAGGCAAGATGGACTACTACATTTTTCCAAGAAGTTGGGAAAACAGTTTCCAGTGAAGACATTAGCTGGCAATAGCTCCCGGTATCACTGACTAGGCCAAGTAGACAGCATCTCTTATTGCAAGGTAAAAGCCATAAATGGCAGAAAGATTTCCATTCTGTAATAGCTCTGTACCTCGGTCAAACCCAAAAGTATAAAACTGAGGCCATAATATTGCAATAATGCTTTTGTTTTCTGTCTGTTTGGACACAAGAATGCTGCTTCACAGTATAAAATTGTGTCTACACCTCTCATAAAAATAGTCAATCATTTGTGAACTACTGCCTTAATAAGGTTGTGAAATTTTAAGGATCAAACTACAAAACTAGAGTTTCCTGAAGATTTGTATGGATAAGAGATTTACCAAATTTTTGAAGCTCTGAGCTTGTCAAGATAAAAGGAAACACTGATTGTGAGAAAATGTTTTTGTTCAAATTTGAGACTGGCAATATAATATTCATGCAATTTATTTTAGAATAGCAGCTACAAATTCACAATGTTTTAATTTCATATTTCCTAATAAAATTTGTTTTTCTTGAGTTAAACTTCATTTTCCAATGAAAATAACAGACGTTGATGTTTTAAGATTTTCAAATTATCATTTTTTAAAAGGAATGTGTATTTATTTTGCTATATATTTATTTTACGTATTCCAACTATTAAGATTTCAATTTTCATTGTTTCCTCTAAGAATTAATTCTGTCTTGGTTGAAATCCTTACACCTTAATTACTAGAAAGTACTTTGCAGAACTTCTATGAAATAAGACCCAGTAGTCTGGAATACATAACAGATCCTGAGTAGTTGAATGTACTGTGGCATCTTGAAAATAGAGTAAAGTTATAAGACTGACACTAAGGAGATATGTAGTCATTAACAACTTCCAGTCCTTAATTACTGCAAGTGCTATAATGTTCAGTGGTGTCTGATCCTCTCTAAAGAATTAGGAAGAGTAAAAGAAATAATTTGGTTGCACTGGCTGTGAGCAGGTTGCAGGTTACCGATGAAGGCAGGTTAAGCATAAATCAACCTTGCTCCATCTGGGGTTAATATACATACTGAGTTATTTCCAGGGCTATGATTTTGGCCCAGCCATCAGTTTCATGCAGGCTTTAAAGAATGCAAGAATAAAACTACAAATCTGCCAAATTTTAGTCTTTAGAAGTGAGACTCATTTTATTGTTTAGAAAAAGTCCAGTCCTAAGTGGTCTTATTCCTTCAAAAAGACATTCCCAGAGTACTTTGAATAAGTATTAAAATTTCATTCCTTCCTTTCTTACAAGTTTTCTACTTCTGTCAGCAGTTGCCTGCATAGTCTGAAAGCACATCAGATAAAATTAAACTAATATACCACTATTGGCTGTAACTGTCTTGGGAGACTCACGATGCTTAATGATAATGATGTGAATTACAAAGATTTGTAGTAAGTGTGTTAAAAGACTGTTATTTGAAAATTGACGAGAAGTTTCCAGGAGATTTTGGTGTCTTTTTATGCATTGTGGTTGAGCTCAAGACAATCCTTATGGGCATTTACTTTCACATGTATAAAATAATCATTAAATGTTTTGAAAGCAATAGAAATCAAAGGCAGTTAAGTTCCACAAATATAACAAGAAAAGAAGCAGATGGACTTTATTTCCAGGGATGGAATATATTTCCAGTATTATTAAGCATTACAACTTGTTTAAAAGCTCCTGAATTTGCAGTGCAGTGTACCTGAATCACAGATTGTATATTATTCCCCAGTCTCATTAGAGCTTTCAAGGAGAAAGCCATCTTTACTTCTACAAGCTACTAGTGTGTCTGCCAATGCAATTTATGGCGCAGGAGTGACCATTAACTCCTACTCTTCTAAAACATATTTTCTCTTAGAGACCTTGACAACTTAGACATAGGACAAAAGTGTAGTTTATTGACTTCTGATTGAAGAAGATGGAAAAGTAGTCTACTAAAAAAAAAAAAAAAAGAACGTAACAAAAATAAATCTTGAATTATGTATACTGTAAGGTAATAAACAAGATGTCCTAACTACTAAATCCTCCCATGAGCATATATTGATATTTATTACTTGTATTACACCGGAGAAGTTAAAGAAGGAGTAGGGCTGTGTTGTGCTCAGTGCTGTATCGATAGAACAAAAGCATATTTGTCTGAGAGAATTTACCAAACCCATTTACATTAAAGCATTTATTCACAATCCTAACTCTGTCACATATTTAACATGTTAGTCACAGCAGTCATCTATAATTACCTATCAAAATGAATCTGTAGCTCCCCTCTCAAGGCAGCATTTGCTTTCTATTCCTACCCCCAGCCCCTCAGCAGGACCGAGGCAGCAGTGCCCTGTCCCTGCACGGTACCAGCACTGGCACGGCAGAGCCAAGAGCAGCCGAATGGGTGACTGGGCAGCCCAGAGCAGAGAGGCAAGGAGAGAAAGTGCAGCCTGCCTTCCAGATCAGTTCCCTCTTGTCTAGATCTCTGTGACAGGAATGAAGCCTTGCTTGGTCCAACACTCATTTCCTCATGCAACACTTACTCATGGCAATGGTCCTGCTCATTCCAGTTTGACAGATTGCTGCCAGCACACCATTTAGTTATAAATATTTGCAGTATCTGGCTTTATTCATGACTAAGTAAGTTTAGTTATGAAATAATGCAATTGATACTTAAAGGGACACTAATTTTAACAGTATATTTTCCATTTTAAGTATTTTTACTGCTATCAGTGGGAATAAGTTTAGATCTTGTTTCAGCTCCAGACCAGAGAACATGACTTCATTGCTGAGTTGCAGCCACTAACATGTGGTTGTGGGGATATTTACAACGTGTAGTGGTGTTTCTAAAGGCAAACACAGAAAGAAATAGTAATAGACTTTGAGAAAAAAATAGAGTGCACAGTTTGACAAAGATGTGAAGCCTGAAATGCTTCATTATCTGTTCCACTTTCACTGGAAAGGGCTTAATTGTTCTTTCACTCACATTGCATGGCTTTCCTGTGTTTCTTTGTTCCACAGCATAAGACTGTTCAGCCTTTTTCATAGAAGAGTAAAAAAATTCCTTCTCTTGCACAAGACTGAATTTGATACAGGATGAGATGGTGAATACAGCTGGTCTAATACTTGTATTATGACTTCGCTGTCTCTTCAAATTCTTTACATTGTGAATTTCTAGTGAAATGTTGATGCAGATTCCAAGGAAATGTTGTTCAAAAACCTGGGATCTATGGATAGGAAATGACATCTTATTCTCTTTTCTCATTTAAAACAATCAGAGATTTGGCAACCTTGGTAAAAATGTCAAATAAAAAATTGAAACTATTTAAAATGAAAAGTTTAATCAAAGCTTTGAAACGAGCCAATAGGAAAGTCAGAACCTTTATACTTTACTACTGTTACATTGCATCTCAAAAGTACAAATTAAATGTCAAATAAGAATTGATTTTCCCAGCTTGGACCGACAGCTACTTAATTTCTTTGATATTAAATATGGTATTAAAGTAATAGGAAAGCCATGAAAGCTCCTTAAGTTTCACAGACATTTCTTTTTCTATTTGTTTTGCTTTATTCCATTCTTTCTAAGCAGTAAATGGGAAACCACAAATCCCACAAATCATGAAAGATCCATACAGATCTTAAATATTGAAGGTCCTGTTCCCGTGTCACAACTCAAGGACACATAGGAAAAACATTCCTAACTTTACTTGCAGATTGGCCGAGCACTTGCTGCTGAGGAAAGAGATCTTGGAATTACAAAAGCTAGCTGGAGAATATAAAAAAGTCAGTCCAAAAAATTAGCCAAAACAAAACTAAAACCATAGCTCACTGCTCAGAAGTGAGCAAAAACCATTAAGAGAGGAAGAGGAACAAATATTGCTTCATTATGAGTCCATGGTGCTTTCGCAAATGGGTTATTTTAGAAACCTTCCTTCCCACCCTCCTCCCCTCCCCATTTTTTTAACTGTAGTTAGAACCCAAGAAGTTTCAGAGAAAGGCAGATAGGATGATCAGAGGTGTGGAACTGTTTTCTGTACAAAGAATAACTAGGTGCTTTTCAGTCTGGGATAGATGACTGATGAGGGATATAATAAAACTCCATAAAATCAGAATAGCATGGAGAGGGTGATTAGGGAACAATTATTCACTGTCTCTCATAATACAAGAAAAATAGGCTTCAGATTATATTGTCAGATAGCAGGTTAAAATCAAACAATACATAATAATAGATAATAGCAGCTAAAAATTCGGGGGGGCTGTAGATAATAGAATTTGCATGGATTCAAAAAGCAATTAGACAAATTCATGAAACCCATCAAGAACTGACTCAGAATGTATGACTGCAGATGACTGAGAGATGGAATATTATAGTAGGAAGGCAGCACAAGATGCCTGTCTTATTGTTATACTCTTTTCTAAGCTTCTACTGAGCATTTGATTACAGTGACTTTTATTCTGAATAAATAATATAATTTTTACATATTAGATGGTGCTTCCAGAAAATACAGCCATGCTTCTTGCTAGGATTTTCCTTTTCTCTTTATGTTGGAGATGTAGAATACACAGAAGTTCATTGGAAGCCATTGTGACGATGCTCAACACACCTGAAATCAGTCCCCAAGCTGTCTTTTAAAGGGATTCCATACACAGCTGCATTAGAAATAGGTCACTTGGTCTTTTCAAGTACACACTTTCAAGTACATACACCCACACCTCAGTTATGCTGTGTTTATCTTTTTATTCCAATAGCAAATGAGATACGGATTAACCAAGTTAAGGAAGAAAGAGAAAAAACAGAATCCAAAGAAAACAGACATTTTCTTTCCTCTCTTAGTTACCCTCTGTGTAGGGTTTTGACATCTGGTGATATTGCCCTGCAGCTGCCCCCAAACATAACTTGTGTCAGAATAGTATCAGAGATATCAAGAGATGGGGTTTTTTCAAGTAGTGTAGATTCCCCTTCAGCATTCTTACCTAGGCTGTTCTGGTCAGCTGATCCAGGGCATCCACCATCTTAAAACTAAAAGGCAAATTTGAAGCAGTTGTGGAAGATGTTGAACTTACTCTTAGGATTTATAAGTTTGGTTGGTGCCTCTCTCCAGTCTAAAATTCTCCTCACTAAAATTCCATTATCACAAAGGCTGGTGCTGTGTTACTGCTGCGGTACTCTCCCCTCGTGTTGGTTTTGCCCTTAACATACATCATGTATATGCACAGACAGTTCTTTTCACACTCCCACATTTTGCTTTATGTTTTTGTAATACTCCATCCGTATTGCTTCAAATAGTTATGATGATACAATATAATAAGGTTCCCTTATTCTTATTCTTCCTCTTCCTTTTACAATGCTTCCCAGAGTAGTAAAGGGAATTTACTTACTGGCTTGAGAAACAGGTCCAAAAGCTATGAAATTTTTCAGTGTCTGAAATGATAAACAAAGTGCAGAAGATGAAGGTTCTTCAAATTACAGAAAAATATAGCTGTTATACCTTCTTTTGCTTATAAAATATACTATGCCTGTCTTTGGAGACCAGAAAACCATGAAGTTTGTAAGCTTTTTGCCTCATTGGTAAATAGAAATAAATAAACTAAACAAAGCACACCACCAGGGCCTATTCCATCATTCCTAAATCCACTTTCTCTTCAAATAGGCAGGTGTTTGCTCCATATACTCTGTCAGGCTAAACATACTGCGCTCTAAAAAAGTCCAAGGTACTGTTCATACTCCAAATATAGTGTAATGCCTGAAACACAAATTGAAAGGGAAAAAGCAGCCCAAATTTTGCTGACTTTTTTTGATAGATATATATTCTATATCTATCAAAAAAAGTCAGCACAGCTGCACAATTTCACCAATCTTTACTATATAAATATGAGAAAGATTCAGGGCAACAAGCCCTGTTGGGTTTGGTGTCCCAGTGGCAGCCTCGTGGTCCCCATAAAGCATCCTTCCCCCGCACCTGTAGTGAAGGAATCAAAACTTCTCTATGTCTCACCAATTGCCAGCTGCTGTTTCAATTCCTTGTCACCTTCATGAGCTATTCCCTTTTCAAAGTTATAAGACCAAATTTCAGGACCAAAGAAATAAATATTTCTTGTATTGCCCCTCACACTACGTGGTGTGCCACTCAGACGTAGTTGATTATTTGGATTCATACCTTTCTCTCTTTTGAACTCACTGCCTCATGCATATTTCTTACACTCTGGCCAACTTTGTTGCAGCTTGTTATGTCTCATCATGTTTTCTTGCAATTCATCACTCTAGCTTCCAGCAGCCTAATCGGATGCCATGGAACTGAATTTAACACAACAGAATGTATAAAAAATATTTTTTTCAAAATGTTTTCGTCTGCCAGCATGTTAGGTACTGAGCCATGAATCTGTGCATAATGGGAAAATAGAAGCTGTATGCCCAGCGAAGTACGTCTGCTGTTTGTGAATTAATAAGCAGATCTCTCCAAAGTAAAACAGAATTTCAATTTACAAACATTTGCTGTAGCTATTGGCATGCCATGGCTTCATGTTCCTGCTCTTCACAGATCCTTAAGCCAGTGTCTCCCTCCCTCCTTGCCATGACCAAAGGCACAACTCAGATATTTCTTTCCTGAAGGACAATCCACTATATTGATTTGCCTTTATTTCTGTGAACTTAAATTTTCTATTTCTGATATAGCTTTTACTCTAAAAATTTAGAGGTAATTCCTGTTCCAAAGGAATAAATTATGTACAGTTTACAGATCAACTCCACTTAATTTTTAACTAAACCCCCCAAGCTTTGATGTAAGCCTTGAGGTACTTAAATTATGGTTGTAGCTATCCATTTCATTTTGTAGTGGATTTTTCTTAAAACAGTGTGTGATGGAAGAACTGCTCTTCACATTTTAAGAGGGGAGACAAAAGTAGAGAAAGGCTAAGTGTCTGAATAGTGGTTATACATAAACTGTGTGTCACAGGATAGAAAATAACTTAATTCTCTGAATAGTTATACAACTCCCAGAACACCTTTTCATCCTATCTTAACGCTAAGTTTCTTCTACACCCCTATATGATCAGTTTATTCTCTTAAAATGTTTGTAGCATCAAAAGATAAGTACAGAGCAATTGTCTGTTTGAGGGAAATTGACAATATCAGACTTAGGACAAAAATTAAAACCAAATTAAAATATGAGAAGCCCACAAAAGGAAAGGGACATGCAGCTTTTGGAAAGGTAGATGAAATAACATGAGAGAAGAATAAAATAATAGCCAGTGCACTTGAAATTCTTCAGAAACTTGAATTGGATGGAATAAGATAGGGAAGCAAGATAGAAAATACCACAGATGATGAGTTCAAGGCAGCAGGTTGGTTTCAACTACCCTTAAGTTTGAGGGGGGAGGGATTAAAGAAACTGGGATGGGTGAGAATGGACAGAGAAAAACAGATTTTCCTAGACAGAATGAGAAAAAGCTGTAGACATATTTTAACTGCAATGAGTAAGACTGGGTTGGGATTTTGCAGCTACTCTCTTTTAAAAACAAATTTTCTTAAGAACCTGGAGGGTTTGAAAAAGAGGATCAGTTGAGTACAACTTCAAATCCAAGTGGTGCTATCAACATTTCCTATAAAAATGGAAAGTGAGAGGTTCTCAGTAAATAACAAGCTCATCTTTACAACCTTTAAATGCCACTACGTTAATACTGATGAGAATTATCCCATGTTTGCCAGGTTTACATATATTGCCTCCTCAAAACAAAGATACGAACAGTGAAGTGACTGCATATGTATGCAGCTGTAGATAACTAATGTCTGCTGGACCTGTTCTATCTTATATCCAGCTTTAAAACTAGAGTCTCGAGCACAAAAAACAATGCTCTGTGCCCTTGTGCCTGCTAAAACACATTTACTTCCAGCAAGAAACAATAGGAAAACTCCATGTGACACTTTGATTACACACAGAACCCAAATCACCAAAGAAACACAACATCACAAATAAGTATTTGTAAAGGTTTGTCAGCTCCAGTGAAGTTATACTTTTCCAGACTCTGCTTTTTTTCCATGCACCTCTGCAATTACTCACTTCACAGAAAAAGGATGATGCCGCTAAAATGATGAAACCTTAATATAACCTTTTGAACAAGAGATAAAATATATTGATTCCTGACTGCTGAAGGACATCATTAAGTAGTTCAATGTTTGATTTAATTTCTTTTCTTTCTCTTTTTCTTTCTTTTCCCCTTTTCTTTCTTTCTTTCTTTCTTTCTTTCTTTCTTTCTTTCTTTCTTTCTTTCTTTCTTTCTTTCTTTCTTTCTTCTTATTTATAATTTGGTTGCCTGGCAGCATCTTTGTACTGACTGACCCTGCCAGTTCAACTATTAAAGAATTTATCTCTCTGAGGAGGCCTGATGTAAACATGATAATCTGTTTGGTGGCCCTTATGATGTCCCATGAATAAAACATATGACAACACAGTTTGAGCTGAAGAGCTTACTATCTGTTACCAAAGAGAGTGTTTGGAAGCTCCCTGATGGCCCAGCCATTCTGAATCCCAAAGGTTGTCTACTTTATATTCCAGCTAAACTGCTCAACCTACTCACAGAAGGTGTAGTTAACTATTTTTGAATGGTTTATTAAAGAAAGAACTATTGCAAGATTGGGGATTTCACTTGCATATCTCTCTGTGATGAGAGAGAAATAAAGGATTTTCATCAAACCAAGAAAGTGTTTCATGGGGGGAGGGGAGAAAGAGAGAGAACTGAATTTTTGTAAGGAAGATCCTAAGTTCCTTATAATAGAGTGTTAAAATAGCCACTTGAACTTACACGTGATTACAAGTGAAAGGAAGGCAGTTCAACTCATGAAATGTGTTCCTCAAATGCATTGTATTTGTGAACTACTTCAAATAAGTGAACCTTTTCCCTTGACTACCTGTTGAAAACAAAGAACTCTGATTCATGGTTCTTCCCACAAGGCTGAGAATCACTTCTTGGCAAGTTAAAGAGGTAAAACCTGTTCTTAGTTCTTAAGGCGGATAAAGTCAGTGTGGAATTGTTTAATGTGACCTTTCCAGCACAAGTGTGCTGTTGTTTTTCTATTTTCAAGTTTGTTTTTAAAGCCTAGTCATTAAAAAATGCTTATAGCACATTTTTTCTGCTGGAAATCTCTCCCTTTATGTAGAAGCTTTGGCCATTAATCCTTTAATTATGTTCCTGCATATATTTAATTTTTGATCTTCTGTACTAGGAATCATAAACTGTGCATTTGACATAAAGGTTGGTTTATACTACTGCCTACCAGCTGCTATTGGTCAAACAGCTTTCCAGGGACTGTCTCTTGTCCATCAACAGTTCTCTGTGCAGCAGCAAACAGCACACTCAGCAGAGCACTTTTTGCTCTGTAGATTCCTTGTTTCTTGTTAGTTGTTGTCAGATACCACTTATTCTTTCATGGTAGTAATATCTGCATAAAATTCAAGTAAGAATAAATAGATTAGTTTGGGTTTTTGTTTTTTTTCTTAAATTCAAGCTGTGCAAGTGAAAAGTTATTTGAATAATCAGTGCAACACAGTAACTGAATGTCAAGGAAATTTCTAGTTTAAAATAAGTACAATTAATGCCTGACTAAATTTGGGGCTGATCATCCTCCTGATGAGTATAACTTATTATATGAGATATTTCTGTTAATATTAAAATCGGACAGTTAAAACTGTCAAATTAGTATTTCAGATGTAAAAACTAGATTTTGATTTTAGGAACATGTTAATATAGGAAAGATCTAACCTCAAAGCTTGCAGAGATAATTATTTTAATAAAAATATAAACAAAAATAACATGCAAGCAGTTGATTCACCATTATGGTTTTTTGGGTTTTTTTCATTCCCCCTTCATCTGGGTTGTGAATGTTTAGAATGTTCATTCCATATTTATTATGTATTTTCTAGGATCTTGCAGAGTCCATTTTAGTGGTCAGTACTAATATTGTACTTGAACATATGGCCAGTTATCTTCATCAGGAATTTTGAAATCAGCAGATAATATGCTTCAATTATGAATAAGTAATGGTTGTGGGGGGTTTCCTGGGGTTTTTTTCCTTTTTTTCTTCTTTTTTTTTTTTTTTATGGAAAATTCTTGTTTCCTTCACCTATCTTATTTCCTTCAGCTTAGGTAAATCACTGTCATCATTGTAGTTTAAGTCTCTCTGCTTCTCAGTTTCAGCCAAAATCTTCACTTTTGCTCATGCATCAAGAGAAGGGCAATAACTTCCTCAGTTGTGTGTTGTCTGCTCAGAGTTTTGCTTGAAAAAAGTTGTTATTAGTATTTCTTTGTTTCCTTTATGATATTCCTACATAGATTTCCCACATAGAAATCAATTATTTTATTATAAATGCAGACTAGAAGTGCTAAAGGTTATCATAACAGTACTCCCAATTTAGTCTCTTCATTATGTGCTTGCAAATTTATTGCCCAAACATTGTCCCAAGGTGTCAATTACAGGTGTCAAAAAAATTATGCATTGCTATAGTTAAGTACCATCTCTGCTAAGCACTTTACCTGTGAGAAGAAATGGTGTAATAGGATAAGTGTATTCAAAGGTACATTAGTTTTGTTCTGCTCTTTTTTGTTTGAGAAGTAGCTTTAAAACCTTTGAAAATTAATGCGAAATATTTATTACAAGATAGACATGCTTTGATGCAAAAAGTGAAGGGAAGGCACGACAAAGAACATGAATCAGGAAAAAGAAAGTATTTATCTCCTTCAAGGGTATGTCATGCATTTCAGGGGGTTAAGTGTTGGGAAAAATTGTCTCAGTGAGAGCTGTGGAAGTGCTATATTGTATTGCCTGTGGAATCTCCAACACAGGCTGGACAGACATCCATTGGCAATTGCAGAAAGCATATTGGATCCCACCTTGGGCAGAGGGTTGGACTACATGGGTTGTAAAGCTCCTTGTCAGTCCCATTTTTAAGTCACAATTTTCTAACATCAGGGTAAGTGACACATACAGCTATAGAGAAATACATTACTTTCATTTGCATTCTGGTAGTGCTCAGGCTCAATGATAGGAGACCCTAGATCAAACATCAATTAAAGCTACTTTTGTAAGCCAGCAGGGTTGGAATGTAACCCTGCAGAAAGCAGGCACCATTCTGAATGCTGTCAGCAGCTGTAAGGAAAAAAATAGAGAAATTGTATTCCGTTAGTCTGACTCATTCTGTGATTCTGCTACTCTGTGAACCAATGCAAATAATGTAGTAGGCTGGATTAAGAATGAGACATTCCATTTTACAGCAATCACATGTGACTCTTGCAGGTGGATTTGAAAGGAGTTTTTATGCTCATGGACTATTAACAGGCTCCAGGTTATTTACTTGTTTGTGAAGTTTCTTGAGCCTGAAAAATGCAATCCACTTAATGTTTTTTAAAAAATTAAGGGGGAAAAACCTAGATTTCATGCTTATCATAACTCACCTTAGAAGAAATCATTCAGCTCACTAAGAGTTTGTAGTATCTGACAACTGTCTTCTGTATCTTTCTCTTCTACATATTAATATAGCATCCATGATGTAGCAGAATATTTTTGTGAGGACTCTCATGAGGTGCTTCAGTGGTGTTGTGAGACACAGCAGATTTCTGGAGTATATATTAGAGACAAGATAGGAGTAAAAATTTCATGGAACAGAAGAGCAGTGGGGTTTTTGATGAGACATGAACAACTGTCACCTTTGAAACTTCCCTCTCCAAAACACTTTCAGTTCTGAATGTGCTTTGCACAGGCTGAACAATGATGGTGCCACACATCTAATTATTAATACTAGACATGAAATGCGACAGGGAACTGGCACTTAAAACTATTTGATGAACAACTCTTTTTTTACAGCGAGCAAATCAGGTTTTGAAAATTGAAGGGAATGCAATTGAAATTTAAGAAAACAGTATTGCATGAAAACATTAGATGTAAATTAGAGAATATTCATTTAGGACTAGAGTCTTGTCTTTCAGATAACACTCTAAAGTTTCAGACTCAAAGTGCCCAGCAGTGACAGGAAATTTGCTGCCTGCATATGGTAAAGGCAAGCACAGTTCCTCCAGAGAAAGTTTTGAACAGGGAAGCCTCTTTACAAGACATTACGTGACCAGTAAAGCCAGCTCCACTGCTGAATGCAAAAATAGGAACAGGTACAAGAGATCTCTTTGTGCTTATTCTGTGCTTGGAGAAGGTTTTCTGTGAAATCACACCTCAGCATTTTCCAGCTCTAATTTTGTGCATCCCATCCAGAACAATATTCAGTGTTTCACACTCAATTTACAGGACATTGACATTTCTTCCATCACAGAAAATATCAAAAGCCAGTAGAGACTTTACTAGAAGCTTTGCACTGTTAGCGTATGGTGAACTCATATGATCCATGCATGAAAGGCCAGAAGACTTGCTGGCATGTCACAAGCACTCTGATTAAGATTATTTGGGTCCTACCTACACGCGTGCAGTGGCTTATGCCCCAAAGCTGTGTATTAAATCATGTACTTTTTTGCAGACACAAAACTGCATGGACAATTAAGGGGATGTTTACTTCAGAATAACCTGGATGAGCTGTCTATACGAACTTTTATGAAAGATTGCTGTTACCTTATATAAACTAACTATGTGAAGTGATCCATATAAATGGATTTTTGGCTGTTTTTTCCAATACAGAAAACAGCTATTCAGTTTTTCATAGTTACTCTGAGAAACAGAATATCCAATCTTTAGACCTGGCTTAGAAAATAACACCTGCAAAATATAAATCTGAGACTACAACCATAGTGAATACTAGGAGCACCTGAGAATGTTTGATATTAAAAGGTAAAGAAGTTTTCTTTCTGTGGTCTCCCTTATAAAAAGTAGAACTGTTTATGAAAATCCTAAAACTTGTAATAATTCTGTCACAAATTATTTTGTCCTTTTCATGAGAAAAGTGCTGATTTTTTGCCCCTTCATCTTGAATAGACTTAACATCAATATATCTGTTTTGTCTAACTTCAGCTTCTTGAAGTGAGCACCTTATCATGCCAGAAAATCACTTTTTGTTCATGCACCTGCACAATGATTAATGGCGGTACAACCCTGGAAATAGCATTTGGCAGTTAACAGCTGCTACCAGGACTCTGGAGAGTCCACAGAACCTTGCAAAATTAAAGCCACAGATTTGTTCTCTTCTAAAAAGCCAAAGAGAACTCCTGAGTCATGTGTGAGGTGTAGATTGTGCATCATAATTTCAGGTATTCTCTTTACCTCATCTAAGAGTGACAAGTTCAAAGTCAACTGATACATTACAACAAAAGACCTCTCAGAAAACTGCCAGCACACACCTGGCAAATATTGCCAACACAAGCAAAGAATTTTAAAGCAGTCAAATTAAAATAAACAAAAAAAGTTGCAGTATGAAACATAACTGGCACACCTCAGCCAAGATGAAAGCACACAGTTAGTCTCAGAAGAAAATATATGAAAGATAGTGAAATACATGAGAACTAGGACAGCAGCACCAAGTGATTCCTTGCCAGTTTTTGGTCGACATCAGTTCCGTATTGAAGCCACAGCTGTACCTCAGTGGAGTGAATGACCCCATTGTCCTACACCTGTGGCCCAACAGCTGCTAACAGCTGGTAAGTGACAGTCAGGCTTTCTGGTTACATGACACATGTATGACCTGGTCTTGGATTTATTTGTCCTCAGTAGTAAGTGTTCAAGGTGAGCTTCAAAAGGAAACGAAAACTATTCTTCTTCACCCTGAAGTGACCTGTAATATCATTTGCCACTGTAGCACACTAGACAAGATACCAGCAAAACTCATATATTGATTATGATAACTTATCTAAAGTAAATATTTTCAGGCCTCAAATTCAGCACCTGAAGGTTCTCTAGAAAGTTTGGATTTGGCACCAGCTTGGTTCCCATCAATTTATCAAAGTCTTACTGGCCAAGATCCTCAAGTGAGTTTACATATGCTTCCAATATCCATTTAGCCTCAAGGAATTTCTAATTACCAAGGGACTGAAGGGAATGTGAATGCTGATATAAGTGCCAGAGGTGACTATCTCGAGAAATAGGAGAGTAAAGCCAAGTTAATCTTGTTCTGATCTAGCACAGCTTTGTGAGAGCTCTGTGCCAAACCTGCTTATACTGTTGCTAAGGAGGATGTTACATACATGTTAGATACTGATGTCCGTCTTGCGTTGAACTATCTCAAAGTCTGCTCATTGCTGGCTCAAGAAAGTCTGACTGATTTGTTTTAAACCTGGGCCTTCTTGTCTTGCTATGTGGATTGCTATAAATAAGCAATGTTGTTTATTCAAGTCCAAGCGTTGCAATTCTCAAAAAGCTCACGATTTCCAGTTCTTGCTGACCCCTAACAGTGGTAGTAAAAGGTTGGAGAGAAAGCTGGCTCCATGCACTTGTAGACGTCTCACTCATGCTCTGAAGCTTTTTATGGTTTATTAAATAAATGGGTTTAATGGATGTGCTGGCCCTCTGTTCCTTCTTTAATACTTTTGAAGTACTCTCAGTGCTAGCTGTCAGCTAAGAAAAAAATATCAGTCAAACTAATGAATAGGCCCAAAGTTTCCCTCACTATTCTTCTCCCCTGAGAAAAGGCCATGGCATGTTGTTGAAGCCATACAATCCAGATTTACTATTCTCCTCATTCATTCTCAGCTAAAATAAAAAAGCTTGCACCAATTTGCAGATTACTGGAGCATCTGAGAACAACTACTTAGCAGGAAGAGAAAGTCCGAGTAAAGATTTGGTCACAAAATCTTTTGGAAGGGAAAGGAAGAAGCTCTGCTTGAGAGATCAAATTCAGAAAATGTCTCAGCTAAGGAATTTGTGCCAAAGGGGCAGTGGTAAGGCATCGAGGTACAAAAGGAAACCAAGGGCTAGAGACACTGAAAGAAGAGGCGTCCCACTGTGGAATGACTGGAATGCTCCAAAAGGGAAGACTCTGTATTGACCATCTTGCTTGATCTGCATGTCAAAAGCAACTTCTGCCACATAGAAACATACTTCTATTCTGAAAAATGCTGTGATAAACAAAGCTTTCAAGGCCATGTCATTGATCTCTTCCTCCAATGTTTTTAGGGCAGGTATACAGCATGAAATAGCAGGTCTTTCAGAAAATCCATGTACAAAAGGGATAATGGAAGTAAACAGTAAAGGTCGCCTTGTAATGATTGATTTTACCATAAGTAGAAGTAAGGCTCACTAATGTACCATCACATTTTTAGCTATTACTTTGCAGTTCCACAATAATTCTCCAGGCAAACTCAAAACTATTTGAGTCTAAGTAGGAGAACACCTTCTGTAAAGAACAGCTTACATAAGTTAACAAGTATTTTGTATGTAGCATGAGTGAAAGATGCTGGTAAAAAACCATGGGAAAATGTTCTGTTGCCTGAATTACCCAAACATTTGCTACATGTGAACATGTGATTACTGGGTTTTGAGCATTTTCTGATAATGGTGTAGTTTTTGGAGATATGCTCATCCATTAAATAAATATACATCCCAGTTGTCATGATGAGAGAATCAATTCCACCAAAAAAAAAAAAAAAAAATTAGTACTGATTTTTGTCAGTCTATATTCCAGTTATATTAATTCACACTAATTAGTTCTTTTCTGTTTCATACTGTGTCATATAGATTGTAATTTCTGAGAAAATACAGAGTAATTCCAAAGCAAATACTGAGATAATTTATTGGGATGAAATGTGGTTCAAACGCCATAGCCAATGCTAGCAAAAAAAAAAAAAAAGGCTTTGTTCTTGGAATTGATTTCTTCCAAACATGATCACAAAAAGGTAAGACACTTTTGCATGTTTGGTGGGCATTAGTTATGTTTCTTGTATGGTATTCATTTGAGAACTACCATCATCAGAAACAGGTGCCATGGCTGCTAGAAAAGTCATTGAGATGGTACTGTGTTAGATGACCTCCAAGACTGTTAATTTTAAAGGCTGTTCTTAGATAAAGAGTCAGGCATGAGCTCAGGAGATAAGACATTTAGTGTGACTAGAAACACTCTGACTCTTCATGAGAACCTGGAATTTTCCAGGTTTTAATATTAAAAAGCAAAATAATCTTACCACAGTTTATGTTTGTTTCTTATAAATGTGACTCAGTTTGTTGGTCATCTAAGTTCTGAACTGGGCAGAATCCATCTTTTCTGGCACCTTATAGTAGTTGTTTGCATGATTAAATGAACATTTATCCCTGAACCAAAATTCTGCCAGTATGAAATGGAATTTTAAACTCAAAGGAACAACTGAGATTGGGTTAAACAATATGCAGGGTCAGTTTAAAATTTCTCCTTGGGTTTGTGACCTTCACTGTGTCTCAGTTTGTCGCACAGAATATTGGGCAGAGACACAAGACTAGCAGCATATGCCTCTCATAAATATGCATGTGAAGTGCCTGGGCCCGATCCTGTTATTTTAGTGGAGTCACCTTCTCTTGCCTACAGTGTGGCAGTACCCACATGGCCAGGTTGAAATTCATCCCAAAGGGTTAAAAATTTCCGGGGAGTAAGACAAATCTTTAAAAAGGGGCAATTCCTTAGTAACAAGATAGCCTTACAAGATAGATAATATCTAAGCAAAAGATATTTTCTATCAGATATATTGTAGCTGGCCAGAAGTAAACCAGACCCACTTGACTTAGAGGAGGAAGCCGGGAATGGTTGTTTGTTTGCTGGGTTTTTTTTAAAGTTATCAGTCATTAGACCGAGACAAAAAACATCACAGTAGGAGACCTGTAAAATGGTTCTTGCAATCCTCAAGGGCGTTTCTTTCAGTCTTTCAACAACAGAACTGGTCTATATCATAAGTCTTATTTATAAAGAGGCTTTCAGGCAATTTCACACTGCTTTTCTCTGATGCCGCCCAAAAAAACATGTAAACCCGAGGGATTAGTAGTGACTTAGAGGGAAAATAGTGTAAAGTTACAGGATGAACTGAGCCGGTGCAGCTGGCTTGATGCACTGTTCCCTTGGGCTACCTCAATGAATGAAAGTTATCTAAGTGCCCCAGCCCACTCCCACCCCGCCGGTGTGTGACTTGTTACATTGTGCACTAGAATTACTCGGTCTCAGGGGGCCGTCAAGTCTTTAATGGCCCATAGTGCGCTGAGAGAGAGGAGTTCACTACCTCAGAGCTGAAAGTTAAACCTCCTTTTATATTTCTATTTTGGCAGTAACAACTGGGAAGCACGGTAAACAAAATGTTTGCTCACGCGCTGCAGTTGGTAGCCTGTTTTGATTCAGTGGTTTTTATGTTAGCATCGTAGCATGCAAAATAAATTGTGACGTTAATTATCCATTGTGGGTCTGTCATGAGTTGCAGGTATCCATTATATTGTGTTACAACTGGTTAATGACACTGCACATCCCAGATTTTGAGTATGTGCTTTCTCATTTATTAAAATTATCTGCAGAGGAACTATCAGATACATAACAAGACAATATCTGTTTTCATCTTTTGTTTACTGCATTAACTGACTTACATCTAGTTAATCCACTTCCCATTGAAGTTATTACTAAAAGTTCCATACAAGCAATTGTCTTTCTGTAAACACTGTGAATGAAAATCAACACAAATTTCACTTAAGTCTTCAATATGCATAAGCTGTCTATAAATGGAGGTCTTAAAAGCCCATCACCTCTGGAAAAATAAAGTCTATATAACTCATTCCCATTTGCTAAATGAAATAGTGATTTGTTTCAGGTTTGTTGTGTTTACAGTTGTGTAGACACTTCCAACAATTCCATACATTGGAATATTTAGCATTCAGTTGTCAGAAAGAATTTTTGTGAGAAAAGGTAGGAATACATATTTAGGCCCTTCTGCTATTGAATTCAGTAGCAATTGTCTGTCACTTCAAAGTTGGAATTTGAGTATGTTTTAAGGGCTCTATAATCCTTGTGATCTATGTTCCAATGTTCGTACTCACTCTGTTAGTGAGCAAAAGGTTATTGAGGGTGGATAAGGGCAGAGTTTTGCTTAGTAAATAGTGCATGATCAGACTTATTCTTTTCCCACTGAAGTGCCGTGAGGATTAATTTGTTAATGTCAGTGCAGCACTTTGAAGACATAATAAAGAAAATAAAGTTACTCTGGTGATGAGTGCCACAGAAGTGTCTATAAATGAATAAAGTGCTGTCTAAGTGCTGAGTATTATTATGATTACTGCCTGCATTTGCAAAGAAGTGGTTAAATACAGTGGGATGTGGGTGTAAAATTACATTTTAAATGGATCTATTTTTGAGATTACTTATCAGCATGATTAGTGTGATAATAATTACATTTATCATTAATAATACATTTTTGAAAAGTTAGGCAAAAAAAGCTAACAAGTTTGATTTTGATTTTGCCAGAAATGCACAGTGCTTTCCAAAAGCAATCTGTGGAACTTGTCTCTGGAATGCAGCTGTGTAAGATTTCACTAACATCTTGCAGGTGGAGCCTAATTTTAGTTCAGCCTTGAGAAGAGGGAATTGTTTTCTCTGATATGCACAGCACCATAACAGCAGCAAAGCAGGTGGAGTTTTAGACAAGTACTTGTTTACTTTCCTGTTTAAAAAAAAAAAACAAACCAACACAGATGAGTCATATCATTAATCATACCATTTCAATTTGATTTTAACAAGTCTAACAAAATAATCTACAGCACATTTGACCTGCTGATTCTCAAATGTGGAACAAACCCAATAGAATAGGAAATGTTCAGAAAATGAGCATTCAATCCTAAATATAGTGGAGAAGGAGCTGGTAAATGATGGGAAGGAAAATTTAGAAATGCATCTGCTTAGTCACAAAGAGTAAGCTGCAGAATCAGTTTCAACAATTTCTCTGTCAGCTTCAGCAGTCTCTTATTAGAGCTTTGACGTTAACTTTATGTAGTACTTTGAAATTCTTGAGCTGCAAAGCATGAAAATGAACCAGAGTATATAAGCCGAGCAGCAGCTTGCTGCATTTTGTCCCACTGGTAATATAAACTCAGTATAACAAATCTTACTCCTTTACTCTTGACCTGTTTATGCTTTAAGCTCACCAAAAATCCTTATTATCTGAATGATCAATAACTGATGTCTTTTTCATCAGTTGTTATGAAACTTCTCAGTTTGTACATGGCAAAACAGAGTAATCCCAGAGTGTCCTTGGGGTAAACAGTCTATTACTAACTCTATTACTTGGCTGGAAAGGCTACTTTGTTATACATGCTTCTTTTCTAAGCTTCCACATTTTGGATTAATGTACAAGATACGTTGAGGTTTTCAATATTTTTCCTTGAAAAAACTGAGGTCCTTTTGAGGCCTAGGTTCCACATGTTTTTTATGTGGTAGACTGTGAAGCTGTTGGCTGCATGCATGATGTACATTGCTGCTCTTGGCTGTTCTTTTCAGATGGCATTTATTGTGATAATTACTCCTCAGGCTAACTTTTTGCATATCATTTATTTAAACTTATTCACTATCAAGTTGGTCTAATATACAGTTTCTCAGATGTACCAGAAAAACACGATTATTGGGTTCTAGGTCACATATCACCTGAAAGGAAATAATGGCTACATGGATTAGAAGATCTGCGTCTTTCTGACATTGGATTTCTAAATTAAATTAACTGAAAGGACAGCAGCTGGAACCAACAAGAAACTATTGTTTCATGTGTTGTTATTTCCAACATCCTTTGGAGAGTTCATACACTTAATAGACTTGACTATACAGCCCCTGTCTCCCAAACATCTCTTTTAATGAACAGGGAGAGATGAAAATTTGTCTGCTAAGTTTTTGGTAGTTTCTCAAGAAGCATAAAGCTTCTCCTGCATTCATAATTAAATGAGCTCATCGAAGGTCTCTATATTGGATGCTTTTCTCCAGACAGACATGGCATGTCTAAACAATTCCTGAGAAGGGTAATAGTTTACTTGATCACTTCAGTGATCATCTATTTATTTCTTTATAACAGTAATAACAATATAATTCTTCTTATTCAATGGCCCCATAGTGCCCGTAATTTTTTTTTTTCATATAGCTCAGCTACCTCAGAAATGCAGCACACTCTGGAGCACGATGGCACAGACTGTTGACTTCCCTCCAAGTAATTCTAGTATACATTTGATTGGTAGTGACATGCCTGTGAAGCTCAGAGATGGTGAACAGACTCATCTTATCTTAAATCTCTCCTTATCTTAGCACTTACAAGAGGTTTTCCACATGTCAGAATAGAAGAGCGCCTTATACTGAAGCCATGTTGTGTTGAGTTGCATCTGTTATCTCCTTCTCTTGGATGTACAGGGCCTGTGTGAGGTCTGGGCATCCGAGACTGACCTCTGGTCTCATTCGTGTCTATTCCAACTCATAAAACTGCATCTGGCTAAGAATGAGGTGTGTGCTAATCTGAGGATCCACCCTGAATTGATCCTGTTTACAGAGGTTTGTGAAGGAAGACCTGGTGAGAATTAGAGGACTGAGTTCACTGGCATTTTTGAGAAAGCAGTACCCCAGGAAGGATTTTGTGGCCAAAATCCTATTCTTACTCTGCTGCTGAAACTGTGCGGCCCCAGTGGCAGGCTGAATTTATGACTGGTCTTGAATGTCTTCTGAAATACTTAATGGAGATCATAGCATTTATAACCAGTACCATAAACCCGAGCTTTCAAAACCACCAAGAATGATATCTCCAGTGCTGAAGAAGGGCAACTGCGCAATATTTCCCTTTAGTCTATCATTTTTTGGTATTGATTTATGCCTTCCCCAGGAGTAAACTCCAGCTACATGAGTAAGAGGGTTTACTCTCTTCATTGGAGTATTAGCAGTTTTGGTACTTCAGCCTGTAGAAATTAGCATTGCAGACATGGCTCAAACAATGTTATGGTCCTAGCATAATACACAAGAAATTCCACAAAATACTGTTTGCTTCCAGCGTTATCTGAACTGCAGCAATGCTGGTCAGGATACTCTTGGGCACACAGTGTGACTCTTGGGGATGGTGCTATGCAGGGCCAGGAGTTGGACTCCGTGATCCTTGAGGGTCCCTCCAACTCAGCTTATTCTGTGATTCTGTGAATACAGACAAAGCCTTGGGCCTGGCCTGTCCAAGTAGAGAACAGAAGAATGTGAATATACCGCAACATTTGAAAAAAACCCCAACATTTAGAAAGATATGGGAATGGTGTTTGCCTAGTTGCAGTGTTTCTTGATTTTAATGGGGACTCACAGAATATGAGTTTTAAAACATTATCAAAGGCATTCTAAATATTCTAATTGCTTAAGCTCAGTTGATTCTGCAAATATTTGCCAAGTCTATATTTATCACTCTGTGTTTCAGATATCTCCAGTTTGTTAACCCAAAATAAGTTTTTCCAGCATTTCCATGTTCTCACCATGTCAAAACAATTTGAGCCAGCATGCTTTTTTCTGATTTATATTTTTTCATAAGTGATAAAAAAGGACCTAAAATCCAGCAAAAGCTGAACATGCTGAACACTGAAGGAAGGCGCATAAGAGCCATAGCAGTGCTTCAATTTAATCTAAAGAAGGTGGGGTTTGATCTCCTTGTGGTATTTCAGCCCTTTCTGTGTAAAGTGAGGAAGATGCTGAATAATACTGTTAGGATTCAAAAGTCCTCTTTATGATTTATGTTAGCATAAAGAAACTGCAATTCTCTTTTGTCATATTTTGACTCTGTGTTTTCTGAGGACCAAATTACGTGGAGAAAAAAAAAAAAGAAAGATCAGATCCTACTTAGGAGTCTACTTCAGTGGGAGAGTTAAATAACTGTTGTTGTCACTCACTATGGTAAATCAACTGGTACAAATAGGGGAGCAGCCCTGCACCAAGAGCCATCTGTGGCTCCAAGGAAATAAAGCCATAAACTCTCTTGAAATAATTCAGTTCTGTAGCTGAAGAAACAGTCTGTATGAAATTTTGTAAATGCAAAATACCAATGGGTTTGATTATATTATTTTTTGTTTCTGAAGGTTATAGGAGAATGATCCTATTGCAGTCATATTTGTAAGATAAAACATCACTATAATATTTTAATTTCTCAGAGGAAATCTCTGCTGAAAAAAATGTATTAAGAAAGGACTTCTTTCAACCAAATTATAAAGTCAGAGCAGGCAACTTTATTGTGAAAGAGACTGGAACTCAGCACTGCCCCAGAAGTCAGCATTTATGGATCTGTGCTGCAAAGAACTGTCTCTTCTACCGCTCCACTTTATTTGATGAGGAGTCCTGAAATCTAACAGTCAGCTCTTCTGCTCTGCCTCCCCAATTCCCTATTCTTGACTGGCAAGAGCATGCCTTTTACAACTAAAAAGCCATTTCAGGGAAAAAGAGAAAGAGAAGGAGTTTTTAAATTAACATTGAAATTGTCAGAGACTAATTGCATGTTAGCATCAAACAAACATTGTTGATGTTGTTGTTGGGTTTTGCGTTTTATAAGTTTTCTGTAACCCCTAATCAAACATGGGCGAGTATCTGTTGAAACAATGTATGTAATTTGTTTACATTGTTAGTTCAGATAATTACAAAGCAAGCACAATGGAAATAACTGGTTTCTTACTTTTATGTGGAAAGTGTCGGGGGGAGGGGGAGGAGGAACTCAACAACTAACCAGCGGTTGTCAGCTGCTCTGTAAAATATTGCCTAATTTACAGTTGTTGCATATTAGCATTGCTAAGAATGCTAGGGACACAAAGTGTCATGTTGAATATAGGGTGATGACTTCATACTAGGGCAAGTCTGGGGATACGACCAGTTTGCAGTCACAGAGAAATCAGCTTTAATTAATTTGAGTGCCAGCACTGTGTATAATTACACAGCATGAGAGTTTGCATGCAAATGCTAAAATGCTGATTGTTGAAATACTTGCACTTACTTATTAATACATTGGGACTAAGCAACCCCGGCCTGTAAGCAAGGTATAGAAAGAACACACGGTGCTGTCGGGGTAATTTGCACTGCCCTGTGGTTAGCAAGCAGAATTCAGATAGTTCTGCTTCTCAAGTGATAAGCATAACATATTAGTCATTCTAGTGGGTGACATACCTTGCAACCCCCTCTCAGTGTGCAACTAAAACAAGATGATCTATTGTTATTAAAGTTGTCAGAAACATAACAGCAGGATTTGAGCTTCATTTATTGTAGACACTAGCTACAACTCAATCTTGCTTTCCAATTTCAGTTTTTATTTACTTATTATATATTGTCAGTATTCTCAATTAGAAAAAAATGTCTTGTAGGCAACTGTAATATAGAAATTGTCATAGTAAAGTAAGCCCTCTTGTTTGATGTTTCACAGCTTTCAAGGACCATGACAAAAGACCGTAAGTCAGAGCTTTTTCTCCCATATCCAGAAAATACCAGTGCAAGGCTTTTTTCTGGACTTTACAGTTGTATTCTGAAGAATCAAAACTGGTAGCCTGAGAAATGGAAGTTGTATATCGTCCTATCCAGTTTTTAATCAGTATGTTGGTCTTATCCATGTGTGACTAATCCTGTTTGCAATCAATTTATCTCAGTATTTTACTGCAGCAACGAATTTCACTGATTAATTATATGCTGAATAGCATAATAGCAGGGACACTAAAAACGCTGTTCCTTAATTTGAATGAAACTCTTTTGTCTGTTGATATACACAGGGAAAAATACATAGATCTGTCCTTGCCAGTCATTATTTTATACATCAGTAAAATCTGCTGTGGAACTCAGGTTGCCCACTCCTCTTCAGTATCTCACCATATGGAACTTCTTCATATCTTTAATCATGCTGTTGACCTCCTCTGGATCTTGCCAAAATACATTCATAATTCAGGAAAAAAAATAGTTTGAATGTAGTTGTTTATCACACAATGATCTTTGTATACTTCTAGGTAGTAAAACACAGGTTAATACAGGAGCTTACTTTGTATGCATCTGAAAATTTGCTCTGTTTTTTATGTTGTTTCTTAAAGAATGTTTTTCATTTGCAAAACATTAACATTTGTCAGGGTTATTTCCAGCCACACAGAAAAATGTTCCTTTGTGTATTTTGATTATTTAAAGCAATTTTGCTTCTCTAATGTATATGTGCATCCAGCACAGCATGTTCACTGCTTTGAATGAATGTGTGGGGAATGCTGTTAATTTCCTCATGTGCATGTAGAGAAATGCTTTTACTGTCTACTGCACATGTTGAGAAGGGGTTGCTTTGTCTTCTCTTTCACGTTATTTAGTGCAGACTTCTTTGTATTTGAAATGCAATAACTACCATAGGTTACAAAATTGACAATAAACAGTATATGCTAGACAGTGGTATGGTTTGGGGCTTCCCAGGGTCTCCAAATGAATTCCAGAGTGCTCTGTTGGCACCAGGGCTTTTACCATGCACAGGGTGCTGGGTGATGAAGAGTGGTGTCCAATATAAATAGATGGTAGCTGGAAGGTCATGCTTAGATTACAATGAGGAAAAATACTGATGTCCTAAAAAAAAAATTAATACTTTGATCACTTGATTTGTCGAGTTCAAGAATGCTCTAAAGTGCATTAGTTCCAAACCTTCCCCTAAGACATGCATTTTTCTGAGCACAGCAAATTCTGCTGTGTAGCCAGCAAAAAGTGCTCAAGGAAGACTATGCCTCCAGCATGCTTCAAAGTCATCTTCCATATGGATCCAGGGCCTAATGGCTTGGAATGAGTGTCACAGACAAGACTGGTAAGGTGGTGTGAATTGCGCTGTGACTGAATGTGTTTTCACTCACCAAGCTTCAAGTACAACTTGAAAATTTCATTTTGAGAGGATTATGTTCTTCATTCTGCCTTACATTTAGGCATGTGTCTAATTTTAAACACATAGTTATTTCTATTCATTTCACTGGGATTATTCTTGTACATAATTTTAAATATGTGCTCAAGTGATTTAGTAAATTGCATTCAAAAAGGCATCAGAGGCAGGAATACTTATGAATGGGGTGGGACAGCTAGAGACCAGCTGTCCAGTGGAAGCACCTCTCTTCTGTGTCAAAACCACTCTTCTTCTCCAGTTAAAGTAAAAATTTTGCTTTCTCTGGATTTCTCCCATCTTCCCATGTAAGATCTTAATAGGGTTTTCCCTTTGGAAGGAATTCTAGCAGTCTTTGTGAGCTGTGACACATTATGCTGTGGTCTCAGTTCAAGTCTTATCAAATGGTTACTCATATTTATACCATCTCTCACCGTGTATTTCAAGCAAAGTCAGGTATTTGTAAAAACAAACGAAAAGACATTTTCTCATTGTTTTCAGGAGATTTCAGTAGAGCCCAGTGCTGAATAAATAAATGACAGAACAGAAAAATATATATTTCTTTTCCTGAAATACAAGTCAAGCACAAGACTACAAAACGGATAGCTATGATTTAGAAAACTATAACTCAGTATTAATGTTTAATGGATGTGGCACATTCCTTGCTGTGAAGTGTTATAAATCACTCCTTGAAAGAAAACAACAGAATATTTGAGGAGCATGTCGACGAGGGTTTTGCGTGGTTCAAAGGTGACATGGAAACAATGACCACCTGAAGACAGCATTATATCGCTGTGACAAAGAGCAATTCAGCTCTATTCATTCCCTAAACACAGGAAAAAAGAGTGGCTTTTTTATAGTTCTTTTTATTCTACTTGTATCTTTGGTATATTCTTATTTCTTCTAGGAAGACTTTCCACTCCTATCATTCTTAATTAAAAGGTTTCTTTCCATCCCAGTTTTTAGTCTATCAGGCATAAATGCTTTTCGCTGTGTTTCGCTGTAGCTTAAGTGAACTGGCTGTGCCCAGAAGACTTGATTCTGCCATCCTCATTCCTGTTGAGATTGATTTTGATACCAACTGTACCCACCCTGAGCCGTTTCTTTCTTCTCCATAATTATATTGAAGTCAGCGGGACTATTCATATTAGTAACTGCTCACTGTGTAATGATGTTCAGAGCACGGCCCTGGAGGACTAACTGATGGCCAGCGTGTTAAGTCTGCATGAATATGGGGAGCTGAACCCGGCCCACTGAGTACTCAGCTTAATAGCACTTTCCAGAGTAATTACTGCTTAGTACAATGGAAGCAGGGCAAGATCCTAACATGTTTTCTCTCTCTGTGTTGCTTCTCACTTTCCTTTTTATTCCTGAAGTGAGTGTATTTGGCTGAATATTTCCCTAGGAAAAGCAAGGTATGTGATTATAACCAAATGAACAACTTGGAACCACAAAACCCCCACAAATCACATTTGTTTATAGCTTGTTACTGCTTTTGTTTGTTTCAGAAAAGCCTATTATGTTTACTCTTAAATGATACAATATGACCAGTGTGATCTTGTGGTCTAAACAATAAGAATAGCTGTTTCTCAGATTTTGCTTTCTGCGGCTTCTCAATGTTTTTCATTAAACAGAGCTTGCAAACTTTAATTCATAAACTCACCTTTTAGCCTCATCAATCATAATAAAGAACCTTAATAGCTAAATGTTCACATCATACAAACTCTCTTGTGGTTCAAATCTTGGTCGATTCCTTTTTTGAAACATTTTTGGAGCACTAGTTGGTTTCTATTTTGATTATGTGTGTTGAAGGGAAACTGTATTGTGAATATTCCTTTTTATTTAAATAAATAGATGCTTGTTTGAAGGGAAACTTACACCAAGAGGGAAGAGTACTATTTTAGGCATCAATGGCTCCAGTATTTTACAATTTCTGAACTTTGCTAACATTTCTACATCTGTAGTTTACATATTTGCTTATCATTTCCTACCTTCAGCTTCTAAAAGTGAATATTTTCACCTTTCCCATAAGAGAAGAATTTATATCAACGGGGAGGTTGTGTATAGAAACACTAACAGGATCAGCAGTACAGTTTTGCCTTGGATGTGGTTACTGGATATTCCTGTTGAGCACTGTGAACCTGACTATCACCAATAGTATGTTAATACTAAAATTAACCTACAAACCCCAGAAGAGAAGTACCCAAAGGCTTTGCACAGCTCTTAAGTAGTGCATGTGTCTTATATCCTGTGTTGGCCCTCCCGTGATGTCTTTAATCTTTCCAGTATTTAAGACGATTGATAGGCCTGATGGCATGGGCACTTCAATGTGGTAGAAGTATTCTCACTGCACATTTTGCACCAGAGGTATTCATATCAGCTGGATTGAAAGGCAGAACTCGACATTTGAGAGTATTTCTGGTCTAAAAATGCTTTCTTACACATGTTAAATCTTTAACTATGCACACTTTTACAAATATATACAGAATATACAAATATATACACATTTTAGTTTTGTAATCAGCAAACATACAAATTGGAAGAAATATCAAAACATCTGAGTTCCAGTTCCACTATGATCAGAGCAAATACTGGCAAATTAAATTCTACACCTCATGCAAGAGAACAGAGTAGAAGGTCACTATAATGACTCTCTTAACCCCAGACTCTTCTTATTTGAAGTTCATTGATTAAAAATGCTGTGGCATATTCACAGTCAGTTGTGAAAGCTGTTGAGTTGAAAATATTCCATTTTTAAAAAATATTTGGCTGATTCTTTGGTAAAAGTTGCCTTCAGGCAAACACTTGGAAAATGATACAGCCTATTAGAGCTTAAACTGAGGAAAACTCTTGATAGCTGATGTTCACACATCACTAACAGCCTGAAAAGTTACGGGGTTTAGACAGTGGTATTAAAAGCAAATTCCATGTGATACATTGAACAAATGCCAATCCTATTCATGCAAGGGTCCAAATGTTAAAAAAATTTATTAAATCAACTCTCCGAATACCCCTGTTCATTATTTTGCTGACTTGGAAACCTTGAAGTGTTTTGTATCCATTTCATTATCTCCAAAAAGCATGAATTGTAATGGAATTTACATAAAAATCCTGCTTTGGAGTGGAGACTTTACTGCACAGTCAGCTGCCCCCCTAATCCAATCTTCCCCAATGCGGTTGGCCCGCTGGTTGCCAAACTCTAACAGTGGGGATCTCCTTTGTTAGGAAAAGTATGAATTTGAGCTTTAAAATGAGCAGAAGTCTTTTCTATTACTCATGATGCCTCCTCTTGCTGAGTTTACATGAAATGTCTAGCAGGAGGTGTTATTAAATAGCCTCAAAAATTAGGCAAAAAACCAATTATCTAGAAAAGGGACACAAAAGGCTTAAAGAAATGAGCATTTGAATTTTCATTATTGAGTATCCATGGGACACCACACCACTATTTGAATTTTGTTATTAACCCTTTGCATAAAAAGGATTTAATACTTTTAATCAGTTTTGAATTACACTTTGAGGAAAGCACAAGTTGGGAATTTTAAAAAGCCTCCTTCATTTCTTTCAGTATTATTTCAGGGCTCTCATGTTTGCACTTATCTCAAAAGAGTTTTAACTTTGTATTAGATTTTTTGTGAAGGTTGATTACATGGGCATTTCAGTCTCACCTTCATTCTTTATTTAGCTGAAATTCCTAATCACTTCAGTGGGGGGTAGACAGGACTCAAGTGTTCCTTTAGATGAATTTCAGCTTCAAAAAAATCGTAGGGGTTGAGTAATGTATTCTTGTTTGTTTTTCTACTCCACAGATAAAATCTAGAGAGCATTCATCATCACCTGGATAGGAGTGATTTAAAGTAGTTCACTGTTTAGGCTGGCAGCCATTTTCTGAACTTCAGCAAAGCATCAAAATTAGAATGGCAAGCAATAATTTAATAGTGTTTTCATGGGACCTTTGCAAAGGGGATACAGATAGAGACCCACATACTGCTAGGGAATTCTACCTGGAACAGATCTCGCTTTATTAACAAAAAGCATCCAGCTGTCCCTGCCTCAAGTAAAATGCTTTCTTCAAATTAACACTGCTCTTCTATTCTCCTGAAAATAAAGTTTTGTAACAGGTCAATCTTGTTTTTATTCTAAAGGATTCACTCCCAGTGTTCTGTTCTGCCAGTCTGCTCATGAGACTCTCTGCTTTTCCAGTCAGGTTACTCTCCCCGTGCTGCTTGTTTCCTTCTTTTTGTTTCAGTCTTCTTTATTTATTTTTTTTCCTCTTCCCTTTTACACTTCTTTTCATAAGCTTTTCTTTGTTATAATCCCTCTAACAGTGGTGTTAATCTGAGTATCACTGAACAGTAAAAACAAGCTACTGTGGCAGAACACATCTAAGCCCAGAAGCCATACAGTCACTAACAGACGTCTTCATTTGGTTTCTTTTGTTTTTACTGGGCTCTATTGATTTCTTTTGGAGTACCAGTCTTCCCAAGAGCCAGAGGAGAGCAGTCTTTTGGCTTCCTTCCAAAATGCATTTGCCAAATAGTAGCATTAGAAAACTCCCGGACTTTCTAAGAGAGGAGACAATAGCAGTACCCAAGATCTGTACACCAGGATCCTTCACCTCTGCTCAATTAGACACTCTGCCAAACTATACACTTGCTGAGAAAAGATCCACAGAAACCTTTGACATCTATGGATTTACAAGGAGAGAGTTTACTGGACACTAATAGCACTGACGAGAATGACAAGCTATTACAAACATTCTTTTACTGTTTTGAAAACAGTTCAGTTTCCAGGCAAACATGATATCACTTCACTTCAGACCCATACAGAAGATAGATCTTCAGGCAGCAGTAGAATTTGGCAAATATTTTTATTTTTATGATATAACTAAATTGTTATGTGTTTTAGGTGAATGGAAGTTTTTTCTCCATCTGAAAGGAATTCTTAAAAACACAGTGCAGTCTTCTTATTGAGGTAAATGCAGGTTTGTCCTTTTTCTGCTCATTTTCAGAGACTGCAGTTAGTTTTTGGGAGAGGGACTGAAGGAAGCATATGGGCATGCATGTTCAGGCCCCTTGAATATTGCTGAGGAGTGCACACTGCTAGCTAGTGAACTCAGAAGGACCTGGACTGACAGGGGTTTTTTTCACTACAAAATCAACAAAATAATGTAGAAACTGAACAAGAAAAAGCACTGTTATGAGAGGAGTCAAATATTTTGGGCCATTCAAGAAACAGAAAATCAGACTCAAGTCTGCAAAATCTGCTTGGGAAAAGTTCTGTTTGAAGATTTGTGAAAGGATTCATGATTGATCCTTGTCCTGAAAAAATTATAACAGAGGAACCTTTAACATTTGTGTCCACATCTTTAGCTGGGGAAAAGGATGCAGTTCCATTAAGTCAATGTGACTGTCCTAATTTGCACCAGCTGAGCTTCTGCTTCTTTGTTTGTGTAGCCTTGTCGGCACCCCTTCCAAGGGAAAGCAAACATTCATTGTTCTTTCCTGGGTCAAAGAGAAGTCAGTGCAGAAGGGTCCCAAAGTTTCCTTATCTCTTCTTGTTTTCATTTTCACAACCAGCATTATTCACATACAAATGACTTAAACTTACAGTGCAGAACTTAACGCATGTGCTTCTGAATGTACCTGACACTGGCTGATGGATGAATAATTTCCATGAGTAGAATTCATGTATTGTCATTGTTTTATGCAACATAATCCATGCTACATTAATTCAAAATGTGTAAACTGAAAAAACAGCACAATCTGAATCACATCTCATTTCTGATGAAATTTAAACACCTTTTACCCTAAAGATTTGCTTCTTAACCCTTTGTTTCTTTAACAGTTATTTTAGGCCCCTTATTTTTTTATACTTTTGGTGTCACAGAACCTGCCCTCAACAAGCTGCTTTTTCACCCTAAGTGGAATATCTGAATCCATGCAACACTGTTTGCAAATAGGCTATTAGTGACTGAGGCACGATCACGGAGAGATAGATGATGGTGCCTTCATTTGCATTCACATATATACACTCTTATTGCACATTAGGAGCTATATTGCTAGCTATGATTTTATTATTTCCCATATAAATACTGGCTCATATTCTCATAGGAAATTATGTGTTCATTAGAAGAAGAGTGTCTTGATTAAGCTGAAATCCATATCATGAAGGGGTTTAGAAGTTATTGAAAAAGATTTTTGGAAGCTGTTTTCCAGGAAACAGTTAAGGAGTCACTCCTAAAATGTTGTTAGGTATTTCCAGTCATCCAACTTCTTTCAGAATTAATTGGGAGGTCAATACTTAGTCACCCCTTAATTAATCAATGTTAAATATAATCTAAGAAATATCACAGCCAAACTGGAGTCCTAAGATCCATCCTCTGCTGAGACATTAGAATAACTTTCAGGACTCTGATTGAGGGTTTGGGGCTGAATGTTTCTTGTGACTGTCTCAGAAGGGCTTGCAAATCTCATTAAAATGCTGTAACCAGAATGAAATGTGGTTTGGAGCGATTTCCTTGTCCCTGATGGAAATCACCCGTTCCCAGGATATTGCTATCCCAGTTTTGCCAGGGACAATATATCCCTAAGGCTCACAAAGCACTTGGGAGTAAGGAAAATGTTTGGCCTTTAAAACAGACAAGGTTATGTCAAGAGTCAGTTATTTTAAAAAGAAAAAAAGTCCCTGGAGTGAGAATCTTTGCAAGTTTAAAAACTTTTCCCTTTTCAAGTGGTGCAAGCTGAGCAGTGGGCTCTCCTTGGCTGTACATTCAGCACTTTATCCATGAACAAAGTATAAATATTTCCAGAAAAACCCATTTCTATATTTATTTTCAGAGTGACATCACTTCCCCTCTGTATAGCTGGTGAGAGATGGTTCAATCCAAAGCCAGCTCTATTTTCAGAGAATATACAGACACATAGCCAGGGTGCTAGCTCTGGAACTGCAGTGGTTTTCACTGTAAATGAAACAATGTTACTTTCCAGTTCCTCACCCAAATTCTCTGTATTTTTTTGGTTTAGTACAGGCTAAAGAGCACATTTTTTTGTGGGGAGTCTCATGTGAAAATATTGACCACCAATCACCAGACAGACTCCAGTAGCAATTACTGTGAACTGTGCTGCTCCATCCAATAACATTAATATTTTTAACAATTCTCTTTCCAAAAATAACTACACTTTGTGAGGATCAAAAATGAGCAGAGTTCTCTGCTTTCTTCAAAGTATGTTCTGAAGCAAACTATTATTTAAATGTATCCTTCAGTGCACAGGTACTACTATAATTGATGCAGTGAATTTATCTGAACCTTTGATCATACTTCTGTGAGTATCAAAATATGTTTTATTGCATTTTACAGAAATGTGTTACACTTATATACATTTTTGTTTACTCTCCAGCACTTTACCCCTGAGAAGAGGCTCTTAGGAGGGAAGGTGTCTAGCAGCAGCCTACTCATGTTTCAGCTGAAGGGTGTGCTCCCCTCAAGGAACAAGGAAGCTGCTTAACTTATAAATATCTTCTCAGCCTCCTTCTGTTCGAAAGGCCAGTGCTGCTGGGGCTCAATCACTGGTGGATAGGCAACCTTTCCTGTCTGGCAATAGAAAACAATCCTTGGCTTTTACCTTCTCTTGCAGGAGTCTGAAAGCTTTAGCTGCATGGTAGACCAGTGCTCAGGACAGAAGAGAGCTGTCACTGTTTTACATCTGCAGTGCACAATTAGCTGCATTTCCCGAGCACTGGCTGCCTCATTAACAGTGTTCTTCTGAAATATAGAAAAAAAAAGAAAAAAAAAGATTAAAAAAAAAAAAAAATATTTGTTTCCTCTTCATTTATTTTCATGTAACGCTTACCTCAGCCAGTGTGGCCATAGTTTTTGGAGCAGGGCTTCTTATTTTGGCCAGTAAACTGGATGATGTCTTAAAAGAAGCCAAGTGGTTCCTCAAAGCCACACATCCCTCCAGTGGCTCAATCAGGATCAAAGTCAGGGTGCTCTTACACCTTTCTTCTCCCACTTAACCACATGGCCTCCCTCGCTGCTGGCTTTATGCATCTGAATTACACTGGCTGGGAAAACTGCAGCAGACAAGAAAGAAAAGAGTACAGCACACCTCCACAGCCTTGGGACTCAGGGCAGGGCAGGGCAGGGGGAGCAGCTGGTTACAGGTAATGCATCTTTTTTCCAGGAAAGGTCAATTTAGTGTAAGATCCCTATCAAAAAAGCTAACTCAGTGCCCTGGAACTGTTTTCAGCCCCTAAAGAAGGATTTCAGTAGCTCCATTTTTAACATTTTAGAGTTTGGAAATTGATTTCCTGGAAGTTTAGGTAAGACATCAGGTATCTTGGCTCCAATACAGCTTTTTAGAACTTGAGTTGATATGGGAATTCTGTGTTGTGCTTTCCTTATTTTGTGTATTGTTAAATTATACACTTTGAGGTGCTCTCATGATTAGTGTCATTTACTCTCAAATTCTTGTGGATGTTATTTCGAAGCACTTCAGATATTTTCATTTTAATGACACATAATGATAACTACAACTATTTAAAAAAAATCCCTGTGAAAACTTAGTGATGTCTTAAGAATCTTGGAGTTCTTCAGAAAAACAATAAGACAATAAATTAAAATAATATCTAGGCTAATTGTGACTCAATGTAAAAACTATTCTTTTAGTTTGCTGATCAAAAGTAAGTGTTTTCATAGTGTGATGTCAAGAGGAAAATAATTCCATTGGTACAGCAATTTTAGAGCACAGAGGGCAGAAACACACATTTTTTGGTAAACTTTTGGAACAGCTAGCAAAAGCAGTGCCACAAGATTAAAAAAATGAAGTTATCACTTCCTTAATATAGAGAGTGCTAAGATCATGAGCTAGCAGTACCCCAAATGTTAATTACAGAATCTTGAAGTCTGTTCAGTATTATATAAAGAATCAATTAAATGACCTGAGATCAGATGAAATATGAAAAGGCTTCTTAGTCTGCCTTTGTACCTTGATGGAAACACTTTCAATCAGTGGAAACCAGTACATTCATTTACTTATTAGGAAGTTATTAAAAAAGAGAACTCCACTGTGAATCATCTATAGAACAAACTAATCTGGTGTCTTTCCAGGAGAGATGACCATCTAATGTCTGAAATTCACGAGATAAAAGGAAATTTTTGCTGGTGTGTAGATACATGCTGATGCTGAATGACTATTAAAAGATAGAAAGACTCACAAAATTCACGAGAGCTTTGCTTGCTGATAGAATATATTATGTCAATTTTGGAAAATTCAGGGCAAATCATAAAACCACACTGATTTTTATGGGTATAAAGTGAAACATACAATATTACATGAAACAGCCCTCAAGAATACAGCAAACTTCTTTAAAATTCCACAAAACTTCAGAGTATCAATAAAGCATTGATACTATCAGTGAATTTACCCTAATATGATGTTTACGCCGTATAATCTCAGACTTGACAGTGATTTCATGAATTTAGGCAGATGTTTTGTAACAGAATTTTGAGTAAACTTCAATTGTAAGAGCCCTCCCAAGCATCCTAATTTAGCTTTGCTGCAAATTATCTAGATTGGCTTATTATTTGGAAAAGTCCAAATTAAGTTTAGATAACAATAAAGTTATATAAATCATATACAATTGAGGGATTAGTTCCACTCAGCTCCCATATCCATGCAGTGGTTTCTTGTTGAGCTCCCATACTCAGCTGGTCTGACTGTGTACTTGAGAAGACCTCAATATGTCACTTTGATATTCATTTTAGAATAAGGTCTAGGTTCCCTCTTATCTCCTATCTCACTCACTATCCTCAGCAATTTACCTAAGGAAACAAAACGAGGGAGGAGGCAGTGCTGGCAAGCAGATACAGCATCAAGGTGCTGCAGTTTCAAGTTTTCTACCTGACTTGATGGCTGAGCACCATTTTACCATTCTGTGATACCATTTGTATGAAATTTCAGTTTCCTGATTTCATCAGTACCATGCCTTGTGATCTACATGTGGCGTGCACTATGAAAGACAGATGTTATTTGTTATTAAGGATATCTCTTCTCAGATATTAAATATTTTCATTACAATTTAGTTTTAAAATAGTTTTAAAATGTTTTCAATCCCTTTTTTTTGTGTGTGTTCTTGCATTGATCTCCAAGCGGCTGTTTTTAATTTTGGTTAAAATGATTAAAAACAAGTTAAGAAGCTAAACCAAAATAGAACATTCTTAAGCCTTTGTTGTAGCTTGTTAGTCAAAGCACTTCACTTTTTATCTATTGGGGCAGTTGGTAATGTATGAATGTAAAGCAAAAAGAAAGAAGGCAGAATACAGAACAGTGAAGAGGTTAATGATAGGAAAGTTTGAGAGACTTACTAATGTAAGTATGGAAAGAAGTTTGTGGACATAGTAAGACATCAAGAAGTTAGAAATACAATTTTCTTCTTTTTATTTTTTTCATATGTGTGAATGATAAGGGGGAAATACCAACCTCAGGTCTAACCTGTTGAAAGCTCAAAGTATGCAAAGCACCAGCAGTAGGAATTATGTCCAACAAAAAAAAAAGAGATGTGACAAAAGAAAATATTAAACTAGAAGAAATTATATGCAATTATGTTTAGAAAAGAACAAAACAGAAACAGAAAGACTACGATTAGGAAAAACTGTTCTTAATTGCTAAAACTCAGTAAATTATGAAGGATTAAGTATTTTTATTGATATTTTCTGATATAAGCTGAGTAGTTCAAAAGGATCGAGAAGTTTTTGGGAGCAAGAATTTTGCACAATCTTTTTTTCCCTGTTTTTGTTGGGTTTTTTGTTTCTGATCTAGTCTTTCTTAGTCCTTTCACTTGTGTAGATTCAGAACAAATGCTTGCCTTTTCTCTGCCTTGAAAGTCAACATAGCTACAATTTAATATTTTTTTATGATCTATAGGGTTAATGACTGTTAGAATTATGTGTATATATATAGGTATAGAATTTTGAGAGGATATAACAGATGGAAAATCATTCTGTAATTAGATGAGGGCTATACTTATTTTTGAATGGAAACCTACTGCCAGCATTTTCTAAACAAATTATTGCATGGCAAACTATTGAGATTCTATCATCGGCACAATGTTTACCAAGGGCTTCCTGGGAACACCCAGATTGCTGGTATTCAGGGTGAGGTCTACAGCACTGTTTCTGGTCTGGGGACTTTGCCGTGGACCTGGTGGATGAAGCAAATGGACACTGCTTAAGTTCAATTTTTAAAGGGTTTTAAGGGATGCTTGCATGAAGTAAACAAAAACTAAGGCAGTGCTTTTTATATATTAGAAAAAACACATCTCAAACCACATTTCATACACAAGTTTTTTCAGGTTTCCATAATGTCCACAGGCCCACTATTCCTGCAATATATCTTTGTCTGTATTAATAGTTTCATGATCAGGAGGGGTGGCTTGATTCAGGTTTCACAAAGAGGGTAAGATTTTAATTTGGGTGGATTCTTCATAATGAAAGCTTTTATATTATAAGAAGCTATTGTATAGCTAGAGCATTTTACGTAAACATAAATCACTGTGTTATATCAACTTTATATTTACTGTGAGACTGGTGAGGCAGTGGAGCAGGATGCTCAGAAAATTTGTGGATGCCCCATCCCTGGAAGACCAGGCTGGATGGAGCTCTGAGCAGCCTGGTCTAGTGGAAGGTGTCCAAGCCCATGGCAAGAGGATTGGAATCAAATGGTCTTTAAGGTCCCTTCCAACCCAAACCATCCTATGACTCTGTTTCCATGATTCTATGGCATGTATAGGTACATACCTGACTGCACACATTTGCATAGGAAAAGTAGCAATATATCCGTGAGTTAAGTTGTTATAGGGGTAATTGTAACTGGCAACACTTAGCCATAAACAGAGTTTTCTTATATCAAGGAAAACCCTGGGAAGATTTATACAGCTTTTAAAAACAAAAATTTCAGTGAGGCTTTGCTACGTTAACTCAGGGTAAGTGTGAGCTGGGTGAGTTTCTGTCCTGCAGGGACAGATGGAGTCACACAAGCCTGTGTAAGTGAGAGCAGTGTCCCAGAGGTGCTGCAGCCTTGCCTGGGTAAGGCAGCTGGCAGAAGAGCAGCGATGGCCTTCCAGCACAATGTCCTGCACAATTCACGTCAGAATGATACAGGTTCTGCTCAGGTCCAACTGCAGACTCTGGGGCTCCTTACTTTGTCTGTGGGAGAAATCATAAATGTTTATCTGCAAGAAGTAGAGAAACAGCAAATATATACTATCAGTGTAATAGATTGAAAAATTGTAAGAAATTTAGGCTAACATTGCATTTTTAAAAAGTAATTAAATTTCTGTTTTAGTTAGCTCGCATATTTAGAATATTACTTAATGCTGCATCTGTAACATAAAAAATACAACCCAGGTGAATAGTACAAATTGTCCAGTGCTTTGGGAGTCATCTGTGCTTTGATTTTGTGGTTTCTTGGTGATTGTGTGTAAGTTCATCTTCGACTATTATTTGATTGAGGCAAGACTTACAGTGATCTGGCTGCCTTCTCAGCACTGAAGAGCTCACATACCTTGCAATTGCCTCTAATGTATTCCAGTATCTAAGTGTGTTTGTTACTATGACATCTGGTTCTTTGCCAGACATTTTGGGTGGCATTGCTGTGCACTTCAGTCTCAAAGTGCTGAGTGATACGGTCATGAAAAATGCCTCCTCTTTGCCCATTAAAAAAAAATCCCAGTCATATCAGAGTTGTTAAAATTTATGCTAAGTCTATTCAGTGAAACATAAATAGTCATCACTTGGAGAACTTGCTGTGCAAGGCATGATCCTGCAATATGCTAGGCTCTTCTGAGATATTCTCAGCACCCTCAACTTTTAGTGAGTTGCCTGATGCTCAGCACCTTGTCGGATCTGGCCTCTGAGAAGGAACATGAAGAGACCCAAAGCAAACTGGCAAATATTCAATGTTTGTTGTACAACTTTTTTTCTCTCTCAAAAGTAACAGTTCAAACAAAGGATTAATTTAGAAAGAAAAAAAAAAAAAATTAAAATTGAAAGAAGAGAAATAAGGATGTGTGAAAAAGAATGTTAATAACAGTTTTGAAGAGGTAAAGAAAATAGAGAGATAGAAAACCTGATTTTTCTTAAAATAATATTAGGAAGGTTGTAGATGTTTTTTAATACTGTCCTTGAATATTTTACAAGTGGCACAACCACTTCATGAGATGCCAATTGCTGAAATACAGAGTTGTGATTTAAAGTGACAATGTCACCTTAGTTTTAGTCCAAGCGATGGATTTTGTTTTGAAATGGGTTATACTAAACCTAACATGGAAAGATGCGTTTGCATTTGAGTTAATCTCAATTAAAATTAGTTTTGTTAAAAATATCGCTCCCATAACTTTCTATTTAAATTTTATCTCTTCTAATGTGAACTCAAATGGACCTTACAAGATACCAAGTACTCAGGAAGAGAGCTGATGCATCCAGATAGCCAAGACAGACAGCAAAAATCCCAAACTGTACAGAGTAGCTCTGGATATTTCTTTTCTTTTTAACTGAATGGATAAAACCAAATAGACAAAGAGCCTTTGAAAAATACTGGAAGCATATTCTTAATTGCTTGCACCTGGTTTATGTGAAAAGCTAATATGAAATCCTGTAATATTGACTGATATCACTTTCTTTTCATTTTTTATTATGATAAACTATAAAAATGGTAAGATGGTGGAATAGGAAGCTGTAAGTCTTTATTTCATTGGCTTTTAAATTGTGGATTGCATAGTAAATCAACTTAATTTATGTACTATATTTATTGGTAAATTCTCTGGTTTCATTAAAGCCCTGGAACTGCATTCATATAACAGAATATGGCCTCTTTTCCTGGCTGTTGAATCAATTTTCAAGCTGCATAGACTTATTTGAATATGTGTTAAAGTAGTAGTTTAATTTAATAGGGAGATTTCATAAAGCTTTGAAAGTGTATCATTAAAAAGGATACTGTCAAATCTGATTTTTTCAAAATGACCAACTAAACAAAAATTTTTTTTTTAAATGTGGAAATGCTTTTGTGAATTCCTGGAAAATGTCTAGAATTCTTCTTTTTTTTCCTCTGTTGTTTGGAAGCAATGTTCAGAAGACCAGAGAATATTACTCTCATGGGCATCATTATTAATCATGAATACTTTCATGTTCCCCCCTCATGTCCTTTCCTCTAAGAGGAACTCAGGCCAGTGCATTCAGCCAGCCTGAATCCTGTGAATCATTTCAGCGTTATTCTAAAACTTTGAAATCTGCCTTTGCTACACCATCATTTCGTCCTGTGCACTGTGGTTATTTTCCTTCCTTGCTGCCAGCTGTTTGGAGAGGATTTGTAGGCCTGAGCTTTCCAGCACCTCTCTCCAGCAAAGCCCTGCCTGCAGAGCCCTCACTGCCAGCCAACCTTTCAGCCATGGGGCTGTGACAGACAAGCCCTGCCAGGTGTCATTGCCATGATTTCAGATATTCATGCTCACAGCTGTCCATCTTACAGTTCTGCTGGAAATTACTGTCAACCTACAGGCACAAGAGAGAGAAGCATGTGTCTGTACTTGAGCCACCTACATTCACATTGCCTGTTAATTTAGACTGCCAGGGAAAAAGCCTTTGCCCTGATCTTCGGGAGTGTCGATGGGATTACAATCTTCCAGTGGAGGGGCAGGATATAAAGCTTGGAAGTGGTAACATCCAAAAGTGTGGCGGCTTTGTACTTCAATGTATGTGAGCAAGAGCACAAATTACCCATGCTAAGTAAACAGGAAAAAAATGGAGCAAAAAAAGGTCAGCTACACTGCAAGATGAGTTTTTAGATGAGAAAGTAGCATTCGAGTTCCCAGTGTCCTTTTAACGGCTTGGTGAAATATATTTTGTTTTCCCAGTAAAGTTGCTAAAGTGTGAATATTTTATCCAAGCAATTAAAGTAACTTTTTACTCTTACAAATGAGGCATAGAATATTTAAATATAAGTGAGAGAAGGAACACTAGATATGATAATATCTGACAATGTGTTTCGAATTACAAGCAAAGCATGTGCATACATATATGAATACAGCTGTGGTTTCTCTTCAGCATTAGGTAATGTTCTTTTAATGAAAGAAAGGAGTGAAAGCTCCTGCTATTCTGTTCAAAGGAAGGGCATTTATATATTTTATATAACACTCTTTATACTGCTGTGTTATGGTATGTAATATATTGGAACTTCTCAGTCTGTGATAGACCCCCAAAGGGTAGACATGTAGGTCTAAGAGATGAAAAAAATCAAAGACATGATCTCTTGACAGAATTATATAACCTTCTCACACTGCCTCTGAACTTCATTGAATCCTCGAGGTGACAGAAAGTTGGCAGGCTAAGTAGAAGCAGCTGCTGGTGATGGCATGGCTGAGATCTATGAATCTATTCAGAGTGATCAATGTCTCAATGCTCAACCGCCCAGGCCATTGATCACCACACTGACCCGGGTCCCTGCTAAGTCCGGCAGGTTGCTGGGGAAGCTTTAAGAAGGAGGGAGTGGAAAATGGAAAGCAGGACACAAACAGCAAAGGGAGGAGAAAGACAGAGGCACAGGCCCTCCTCATTAAAGCTATTCAGGAAATTGCAAAGCTCAATCCTATGTGCACGATGCTTGATCACACTGAAGTTTTGCTTTAAGGTGCATACCTGAATAAATGCTGAGAAATTCTGTTCTATACATAGTCTGGGATTGCCACTAGAGCATGTCTTCCATGGAATTTCAATAAGGGCTGGGGCTCTATTTTCTTCATGCAACTTTGGCAGTCTCAACTATAATACGCACATGAACATGCACCTTAGTTTTTATACCCTTTTCTCCAATTTTCTTTAAAATATTGCATGTAATAAATAAAATATCAACCCACAGTATACACCAAATTTTGTCAAAGAAAGCAACAGTATAGAAAGGGTACAAGAGAGTTTTACTGAATGCGTTCTACTGATATTCAAAAATACTTTAACAATTGAATTGTTTCACAAAAGGAACTATTTCAGTGCAGTTGTATCATGAAAAATTACTTTGTTAGAATGGCAGAATAGGTTTCCACATGCTTTAAGTCTCATAGGGTTTATCTAATTTTCTCTGTTCACTAATAAAAATATATTTTACAGCTTTTAACTGCAAAACTTGGAAAACTCAAATGGTCTGCAAAAGACCAGGCTGGATTTCTTCTATCTTAAGCATCTTGTTATTACTAAAGATGCTCCCAGTTAAACATTAGCAGGTTTTTTGCTCCCTTCATTGGGACAATGCAGTTTTATTATCGTACAGAATTTAAATGCACTGCGACTGCATAAATTTCATTGTTGATACAGTAAGTAATGCCAAAAGTGAATTCAGTTCACTCCATCATAAGAGGGAATAAAACCACTTTTTCCACTAAAGTAATCATACATGAATGTGAATACACACAAGGGGCCCAATCCAGAAGTGAAAGTCTCTCCCAATAACTAGAAATCTGGATTTAGTCCAAAGAGCAGATCTGTTGAGCAAAACCAGTACATTTTACATTGGTGCTTTTAAACATGGAAGTGCCCTATAGAGGCAGAAATCCTTGAGACTATAAGGTCATATTTATTTCATAGAGCTCTATTCTGAAGGAAAAATAGTCTCATATATACAAGTTGCTTAATTTCACATAGAAAAAACTATATGAATCTCAGCTACTTGCCTTTAATATTCATGAAGTGGTGAAAGTGCTGACCAAGCCATTTTCTGTCCTTTACCAGCAGTCATGGCTAACCCAGGAGGTCCCAGTTGGCAAAAGCTTAGCAAATATAACATCCATCTACACAAATGTTTGGAAAGGAGGATCCAGGGAGCTACGGGTCTGTCAGTCTCACCTCGGTGCTGGGGAAAGTCATGAGGCAGATCATCTTTAGTGCCATCAGACGGCAGGTGCAGGACAAACAGGAGATCAGGCCCTGCCAGCATGGGTTTATAAAGGCAGGTCCTGCTTGACAAACCTCATCTCTTTCTATTACAGGGTGACCTGCTTAGTGGATGAGAGAAAGGCTGTGAATGTTTTCTGCCTTGACTTTAGTAAAGCCTTTGACAGTTTCCCACAACATTCTCCTGAATAAACTGCCTTCCCATGGTGTGGCTGGGTGCACCCTCCGCTGGGTTAAAAACTGGTTGGATGGCTGGGCCCAGAGAGTGGTGGTGGATGGAGCTACATCCATGTGGTGGCTGGTCATGAGTGGGGTTCCCCGAGGCTCAGTGCTGGGGACAGTTCTGTTTAATATCTTCACTGCTGATCTGGACGAGGGGATTGAGGGCACCTTCAGTCAGTTTGCAGATACCACCATGTTGTGTGGGAGTGTTGACCTGCTGGAGGGTAGGAAGGCTCTCCAGAGGGACATGGACAGGCTGGATTGATGGGCTGAGGCCAACGCTGGGGTGTTCAACCAGGCTCAGTGCCGGGTCCTGCCCTTGGGTCACCACAACCCCACACAGCACAACAGCCTTGGGGCAGAGTGGCTGGAAAGCTGCTCAGCAGAGAAGGACCTGGGGATGCTGGTTGACAGCATCTGAACATGAGCATGAGCCAGCTGTGCCCAGGTGGCCAGGAAGGCCAATGGCATCCTGGCCTGTATCACCAATAATGTGGCCAGCAGGGCCAGGGCAGTGATTGTCCCCCTGTGCTCAGTACTGGTGGGGCCACACCTCGAGTGCTCTGTCCTGTTCTGGTGACTCAGCTCAAGAAAGACATTGAGGGGCTGCAGCTAGTTCAGAGAAGGACAATGGAGCTGGAACAGATGACTTATGAGGAGTGTCTGAGAGAGATGGGGTTATTTAGCCTGGAGGAAAGGAGGCTCAGGGGTGACCTTATCACTCTGCAACTATAGGTGGCTGTAGGTCAGCGTCTTCTGACAAGTACCAAGCAATAGGACAAGAGGAAGTGTCCTCAAATTGCACCAAGGGAGGCTTAGAGTGCATATATTTCTTCACTGGAAGGGTGGTCAGGCATCAGAACAGGCTTCCCAGGGAAGTGGCTGAGTCACCATCCCTGGAGGTAGTTACAAAAAGCATGTGGATGTGGTACTTAGGAACACGGTTTAGTGGTGGACTTGGCAGCACGAGGCAAATGGTTTGACTCAGCGATCTAGAGGGTCTTTTCCAATGTAAATATTATATGATTCTGTAATACCAATTAGATTATAAGACTTGTAATTGGAGTCAAAGTGCTCAAAACAGAAAAGGAGAATTAGTTCTATTTTCACCAGTAGAAAGCCGTGTCCTATTTGTTGTGTCATTCTGATGCATGCGTTAATACTTTTTTTTTTCATTTTCACATATTTCCTTTCATTATATAGCAGCTGGACTATAAATATAGCTCTTACTAAGGTATAGTTTCCAAGTACATAGAATCAGAGGAAGACATGCTTTCTTTTGTCCTGGTGGAAATTGAGAGCACTTCCAGTGGTACCACTGGGATTACAGTATTGTAAAAATGAGACAGAATTACATTTTTAATCTTCCTTCCTACCATGGCTTCATATCCCTGTCTCCAAGTCCAAAAGCTCTTTCATTTTTGAGCACTTCTAAGTCAACAAAGATACATTGTCATGGTGATAACTGTTGGATAACACTGTCATAAAAATAACTGAATTAACTGGTTGGAGTAAAGTTCCTTATTTCATTATGTGACTGGTATATTGAGACATGTCTTTTCTCTTTCTCAGTGCATAACATGTAGTAATTTACACAGCAAATTCTCTCGCTGTGAGATACATTGTTTTAAGGTTTGAATGAAGGGAAATAGTAAACCCAACAATTTTACTCACAAAAATAAATAATCTATTCAGTTTCTTCACCTTCACTGCTGATGAGTGCATCCATTTGCACCTGCATAAAATGTGATTTGCAAATCCAAATTTAGTATATATTGACCTTTGGCCATGTCAGTTCTGCACATCTCAGGTATTCTTTATAGGGTCTCATTGCATCCGCCAGTACAAAAAAAAACCCTCTTTTGCATTTAGCTTTAGAAATACCCTATCAGGACAGATTTTTTGTTCAAAAGTTCTTGAAGTTGATCTCACATACTCCACTGATTCCAGATGTTATTAGATGTCAGCAAACGTACTTGCTATCACGTTTCTGACCTGGGTAGATATCTCTCTTACTGTTCCTGGGCTCTTCTGTTATATATTCCCTCCATCCCTCTCCATTCAGCCTTGTAGCTTAATGAGTTTTACAGAAATTCTCTTAATTTTTATCTTACAAGCAGAAAAAGAATATTCATGTCATTTTGCTTGAAATTCACACCACCTATATGTTTTTTTTTTTTTTTTAATTGCATTTCCTGGAGCAGAAATGGGAGCACAGTCAGTTGGCCAAGAGGAACTCCAAGACACCCACAGCTGGATAAATTCCTGCTGTTCACTTCTGTTTTGCCTGTAGGCATTTTTTAACAGTTTTCAGTTCATGTGCACTTTTACCTCTTGTTTAATTTTAATTTGTCTTGCGACATAATGATGCCTTTAGGGAGTATTAGTGCTACAGTAAGAGCATACATAAATTCTGTGTGTACATGTACATATATGTATGTGTGCATAACATACACAAAAACTGAGCAGTGCCTCCCCTCTAGAAGTTCCACTCTCCAGCTTGGTTAAGCTTTAAAAAAAATAATATGGTCACTTGCATAAACATTGATTAGGCTTTCTATGAAGGGTCTTTAAACTCCAGTAGAGTTGAAACTAAGTGACTAGAGAAGCGAGAAGAAATTGCTGCAAGCAATATACCAAGCAGGGAGTCTTTACCCCGAGGAGAGGAAGGAGAAGTTGTTCAGCGAGCTCCTGGAAGTGGAAATTAAAAAAATAAAAGTCTCCAGTATTTTACTCAGCTTTTGAATTTTCCTGTCATGCTTCCCTGTCTATCTGTCACACAAATTCCTCCCTTCTTTGGCAACCATATGAGAAATGGACCTGCAGCAGCTACCTGTGCCACGCTCTGTGTCCTCTTCTTGGGACAAGATATTCAGGCTGCGAAGAGCCAAGGTCAAGGAAAACAGACGCTTCTCCTAAGAGAGTGTTTGGTTTGTTTGACCAGGAAAATACTCTGTGATGAATACCTGGATTGCAGCAGCTCTTGGAGAAGTGGGAGGGAGAAGCGCTGGGGATTGGGAGGATGCCAAGAGCTCTGCTGGTGCTGGAGGGAAATGGGAGGTTTTTGAAGTTATAAAGAATGTAGTTTATTATATTCGGAATGAGGGAAGGGGTGTGGTTAGGTTAAAACAGACTGGGGTAAAATCTACTTAGAGAAGGAATGAAAGGGGGGAAGGAAACAAACTATTACTGAAAATTAAAGTCAGCCCATAGCAAAAATTTGTAAACTGCCGATAAGAAACCTAATGAGAACTGTGTGTCCCCTACAGAATTGTGACGGGCCTTAGTTTAGAGATTACATTGTATTAAACTCTACTGTACCCTGTAGAAATCACACCCTCATCAAAAACTGTTTTGAAAGTGTTTTACTTTTGATTATTTCACATAAACACAAACAGGTAAGGTGCTTGATAAAGTTTAAAGTACTGTATTTCTAGCAAGTCTGCCTTTTGTATAGGTAACAGATTATTTCAGCAATAAAAAATTATTATTATAAAGACTATGTACCAGATTCTCAGCTGGTGGGAATCAACATAGCTCTTTCCAAGTAGCATGAATCAACTTTTAAATTAATTCTTTAAGTGGAAGAAGTTATATTAAAACCATTTTGTAATGTTTATTTATTCACAGATATTGAAATTTTAAAGTTTAAAGTTTTGGGGTTTTTTTAAATTTTTATTTTTCAATACAATTTCAAAATCTGAATTTTAAAAGATTTTTGCATCCCCTATGGCACAAAGTTGACTGGGTATATTGTGTATAGTTATATATAAAGCTCATATTATATATACAAAGTTGCAAGGAGATACTTATTTTAAACTACTGAGAGCAGTCCTGTAAACTGAAGTAGTTTTTATTTATAAGATTAGAGCTATTAATTTCAAAGACTGTATGTGTACATGTCCAGACATACTGATGTAAAAAAGAGTTGTAGATTATGTGACTTATAGCTTCTCCTTCGGAATCCTAAAAACAATCAACTTCACTGATTGATCAGGAGACAGTGCTGTCGTTTGACATAGGCCTGCAAATATTAGGCTTCGGTACCTCAGCTGGAAAAGACTCCCCAGATCAATAATAAACATCCCATATATCATCAACTTCCTTGTAATATATGATCAGATCCCTTGTCATGTATTCAAAGCATAGTGTGCACAGTTTTTCGTGTATTTTCCTAATAAATTGACACTTTTATATTTTTGGCTATCTTGAGTTATGAAGCCTCTAGAAAAGCTGCTATGGCTCACATTTGAGGTAAACTGTAGGAAGTGACTTTCTGTTGCATGGTCAAGGGAGGTTGATCAGACTTTGCTGTCATTGACAAGATGTGGAGTGGTTCTGATTCTGACTCCATTATACCTCTCTGGAACAAAATGGTCCAAGACAGCTCTGTACTTACCCAGGGTTGCCAAAAACCTTTAGGACAGCAGTAATCTAAGACCTTATTAAAAAGTTGATTGCATGCAAACAGGTAAACAGCTATGAAAAATACATGTAGAACAAAAAGCAGTGTAGAATATTTTCTTTAATGCAAAAAAGCAAAGTTGACTATCTAAAGACAATCTTCAGAATATGTAGAATTTTTAAGTTTTAATGCTTTATACTTATCTCTCTTTCCTAAATGTTTGACTATAATCCAAACAAATTCAATCCTTCTAATGCATTTCTATGTTTTTCACCACAGACACTAAGGCAGCATTAAGAACTTATCTCTGTTTGCCCTTTACCTTGATGGTGACACGTTGTCAAGCCAGACAATATTCTGTGTCAGAAATATCAAGATTTCCCATAACCTGAATTTAGTAATCCCCATGTACTTTTAGCTTCCTGACTCTTTTTACTGTCTGCATTTCAATAAGGAGTCCCTACTATCTGCTCATCACTTCTAATTACTTTTATTTTAGCCCATGTTCCTGGTTTCTGGGCCAAGAACTTTAAAGAACTATGATGTACTCTGACGAAGCATTTAATCAGGGCTGAGTAATCCAACAAAAAGCTTTTCAGGGCAGGGTGGAATATGGGAGGAACCATATTGTCTGCCCAATTATTATGTTTCCTGTTCTCAGCCCTGAAAGAGTTCCTGCAGGGACCAGAGGACCTGCCCATGGCTTGATGGGAAGAGTTCCCAAGTAAGTAGAAGCCATGTGAAAAGGGAGTGGTGGCGGAAGAAAACATAAAATCAGTGAAGTAGGGAAGATACGGTGAAGGAGGGAAGCACACACACTTTTCAACTCCTAAAGCTTTTGTCCTCAGAGTGCAAAACTCTCTAGAAGTATCTGTGGCTATGGGTGAGGGGCAGGGGAAACCTAGCCATTAATTCCTGAGAGGTGTTATCAGATGCATCAGGGTTTGGCTGTAAATTTGACTACATTGCTGTGGTGCACAGAGAAATGAGTGAGGAAATATCTGATTAAAGTGTACATTGCTGCTGAGGCAACTGAATGTTGCCATAGCAATTGAGATGAAATGTGCAAAGAAGTGAGATAATTAAATCTAACCCCTTTAGTAGTTTTGATAGTCAATGCACTGCCAATAGGAAAAGTTATCTACAGTGTTAAAGATAAAACATACTCCTTGTGGAAGTTCTCCATGCTGGTATTTTGTTGCTCTCTTTCTAAATACTTTGCTTCAGGTGGCTAATTTGAATGTTCTCTTTAATAATCAAATACAGTTTTGACCTTGGTCAAAAGCCTAGGACTTTTGCCGACTTATTGTATCATGGGAAGTGTGTACACAGAATATCCAGAAATTATTCACCCTTCCTCTGTGCAGTACAGTAAAGCCCAGGCTGTCACCTCAAAGCTTACAGTTCAATAATATCTAGAACGTGCTGCCCTCTTCAGGAGCCAGTGATCAGAAATGGGCAGTTTTGTTTAATGTTCCAGAAACTGGAGTGAGCAAACAGGAACTACAGGGCTGATTTTTTTTTTTTCTTTTTGACATTTGTAATGCCAATGCCAGAAGTACTGGAAACTGTTGTAACCTAAATAGACAAATCTGATTATTCAAAAAGGAAACCAAAGACTTTTTAACATTTCTTTAAATTCAAGAGCTGGGTAGTCATACACACACACACACACACACACAGCCAGTTATTTATTTCAGCCAGTGAAAACAAAAACCAGGAGAAGCCTTGTCTCACTTCTTCTAAACTAAGAATTCCATATTCTATATAGCAGCAAATAACCTGTTAAAATTATTTGTGTCCGAAAAGAGTTCATACATTAGCCATTGCACTAAACTTACTTTACTTTCAGCTGCTCTGCTCATCTGAAACCTTATAAGTACTTAAGCCATGATTTAGTAGAACATTAAAACATATACTTAACTGTGAGCACAAACATTGCTGCAATGCCTTCAGGAGGACACGCGTGTGAAAGTATTGAACAACTTGTGTCTCAGCCTGGTGGATTGCATACCTGACTGAGAGGTGGGGACAGGCCCACAATTTTCAGTTCATATCTTACAGCACTGTCATGTTCTAGAATCTTAATAATTAAGCAGGTAAGAGGCAAAATCTTTTGTGAATAATTCCTTTTGAAGTCAATGAGAGCTTTTGTTCACTGATGAAGTAGTGACATTTTATCGGTTTACAAATAGCTTTGTTAAAAAAAAAATACAGCTTTGTGGCACGGAGACTCAAAAGCTGTGTGGGGGAAAGGCAACTATTACTTTGCTGAAATGAATGGATTTTTTCAGTAAGAGTCCCAAACAGGCAGTTGATAAATGTGTACGTCACTCTAACAACATATTTGCAAGCTCAGAGGGCTGAGGAGCAGAGATCTACGGGAAGCGCTCAGAAGGCAGTGCTTTGTGGGAACTTGGCTCCACTGGAACACATGTTCAAAGGTTTCGTTTTGAACTTACGTGAAATATTGTTTCTTTGGCTGAGAGGGACCCTGTTTTCCTGCATTTTATAAATAGAGCAAAAGAAATAGTCTGTGCTGCATCTGATGTGGGGCACTATGAAGAAGGTGCAGCCCACGAAGAATGGAGCAAAAGCAGCTTCAAGCCAGCTCTGTAGATGCTGAGATTCAAGGCTGCTACAGGCCAATGAATCTTCACATGAAGTCGAACAGCCCTCAGGGACTGTTCTAATTTACACGAGCTTTAGCCAGGCTCCCTATTTCTTGTGCTGTGCACAGCCTAGATTAAGTCTGAATTTCTGCAGCACTGCACACCCTGGAAACTCCCTTTTTGCCCAAGGTAAACTCTTTGAACGGAAATAACTTCTTTACCCTACTGTGGAATTCTGTATCTGGAATCTCCCTTACCTTTAAATACCTGTGGTACATATCTAGTGGTACAAGTGGTCATGGTGAGAACCTGGAACTGATCTATCATTTATTTTAGTTTTTACTTTTCCTCTTTAAAGGTAATAGTCCTACTTAGACCTCAACTTTTTTTTTTTTTTCTAAGTGCCCTGTGACTGCATCTCTTGGTTCCAGTAACATTTTCTCAACGTAATATTTAATTGAATTCCTTAATTCTCTCCCTCACATGTTTACTTAAAGATTTCATTTTCTCAAACAGTGAAAACAGTTAAGAATAATAAGTGGGTTTTAAGTGTTCTTCCTTCTTTGTTACAAAACTGTTTTACCTCTGAAAACTATGTATGAGGCAGACTCTGCACCTAACTGGCCACTTCAGCAGGAGTAAGGTTATATTCTGCATGAGGAATGATCACAGAATTTCGCCTATTATCCTGAAAACTTTTCATTCTCAAAGTGCACAATTGGTACGCATAGCACATGGAATCACAGAGAAGTCTCTGTGTAGGTACTGAGTGAAAGTGATCACTCTCTCTCCCTTCAGCCTTTAGTACAGGGAACGGTGGCAGCGATTCATTGCTTTCTAAGGAACACAGAATAGCCATGATGTCAGGTGTAAAACAGACTGAAAGGGATCATAGAAAGGAAGGCAGTGAGGAGAGTTAACCAGTATCCATTCTTTTATTTTCACGCCATGGGTAAAGCATGCTGATGAGGGGTGGGGTGTACTCAGTACTTCCTCAGGACCCCAGTCTGGCCACTGCAAACTTACGACTCCTGAGCAATATTATTCTGAAGCAAAATGTAAAGGCTGAGAATTTCAATAGTAATTAATTTTTTTTAATACTAATACCAATTTCTTAATGACTTACGAAGAAAGCCTTTAACATATCGTTGATAATTGTCTCTTCTGATCGTAACCCTTTATGCTCATATTTTCTCCTACTCAACAGCAGAGTGACAGCGAGCCCATGGTTTTATTTTCAAAAATACAGTCACAAGTTGGATGCCAAGACTGTATGTCTGTGTTTTATGAAAACTATGCAGATAAATTCCAGCTGGCATGAAGTTCTAAATACAGATATGCACAATAGCTTGTGCTTTTTTCTAATCCGGTACCTGCTAAGTACGCGTAATACATATTTGAAACAGCATTAAACTATTGATCTATGATTTGAACATGTATTTTCATTTTTTGTTTTGATGCTGATGCACTGTTTGGCAGTTAGAAACCCTGCAGATAAGAATATAATAACTAATAACACTTTCTTTGCTTTCTAGGGTCTTTATGGCAGAATGATGAATTCCATCTTTTCCAGAATGGTAAGCAAAAAGCTTTTTCTGTTTCTGATCACAAAGAACAGAAGGTAAATTCTTGTAAGAAAGGATTGCCAAATTGCTTGAGAAATAACTGTACTGTACAATTTCATAATTATATGGCTTATACAACTGAAAATATTTGAATATTCAAATCCTGTAAGCTACCTAGAAAAGATTTGCAGAACATTATGCTAATTATTCAAAAGAAAATATGGGAGGATTTAACATCCTTGTTAGAAATGCTGATGACCACAGAATGCTCAACTATTTATTTTTCTTAACAATTTATTGTAATGTATAAATTCCCTTAAACATAAATATCTCTCTTCTTTAGTCTGAAAAAGGATCACTTCCACAGTGTGTTACTATTTGAACTGTATGAAATTGATCTTTATTTATGTTTCACTAGAGCTTTGTTGTATGTGTGAATTTAAAAATATGTAGTTTACAAACATAGACATCATTTCTGCATGCTATCATGTTGTTTTAAAAAGATGGTTTCATCTTTCATTCTTTTTTTTTTATAGCTGAAAAAGGCAGTATTTATTTTGCCCCTTGATCATAACATCTTTACAATCAAATAAAAAGAAAAATTCATCATACTTTATGTGTAAAGGTCATCCTAAAATAACACTTCTGAGCAAACTACTGAATCCTATGAGTATATTGCTAAGGAGAAATGTTTTCCAACTGGTCTTGTGCGTTCACTTTTAATAAAATATCCTTTCCCACTACATAAAAATGTAGTCTGAAATCAACATAAAACCATCATGAAGTGAAACTACTGTGGAAGCTAAAGTGGAAAGAAATATTACTTGAAAAATATCTCATTGGAGCAGAAGTTCTAACTCTAAAATTTGCTTCTTAGTGTTATACTTGAAAGATCTTCCATCTAATTGCAAAAGGATCTTAAGACAAAAAAAAAAGATTATTCACAAAATTTAATGCATCAAAGCTTAAAACAATGATAGATATAAAATATGTGGGACTGATTTTTTTGTAGTATCTGATAGAAGCAGCATCAAAATTGCCAGTGTTCAAGAAAACCAATAGCAAATCACAAGTTTCGTGATCACCTTTAGGAATTATTTCTGATAAATATGGAGGCTTAGTTGTTCTCTGAAACTGTTTTCTAGGAAAGTAAAACCTGCAGGTGAAGCTGTTTTGGTGCACTTGGTTTTGACCTGTAGCTCTACCCCTCTGATGATAGCAATGAGGTCTTCTTTGGCGAGGTCTGTAATGTGCTTTTACCTGCCTGCTAAGAGAGAAAGAATGGGGTATTTCAGAGCTATCATGCCTGCAGATCCTTCAGGGGCATGTCTGTGAATAAAGAAAGGGAAAAGTCATGTTGAACTAGGGGTGGGGGGGAAGTAAAAAAGAAAAAAAAAAAAAAAAAAAGAGAAAAAAAAGAACAGTCCAAACAGGCATGAGAACTACATTTAACCTCTTTCATCCACAAACATAAAAATGTTCAAGAAGAACTCAAGAGTCATTTTTAATCTAAAAGATTAACTATGTGACAGTTAAGTATGTTTGGGATTAAACCATCAAAGGGCCTGCCTCTTTTGTGTATATTTGCCTATTAGCAGTGGGCCCTTGGCACAAGCATTGTACGTAGGTTGCAGCCACAGACAGACACTTGCACTGCATACACCCTTCTCTGCAATGTTCATTAGACAGAAATACTGTCAAAGGTAAGTGTTTACCAGCAGCTTTAGTCTACTTAAAACCATTTCAGCCTGAGGCTGATTTCGTGAAGAAGGCTTGGGGGAAGGGAAGAAGAGAGACACAACATTTCATTTTTCATGAAAATGAATGTATTCAGCCACTATCCTGATCTGCGGTAATTTATAACTAAAAATTTGCATGTTAAGTGAAACTATAATTATTTTTTATTTTGAGGCCAAATGTGTGATTTACGTTAAAAGTGAAGTAGATAGAACAAAAGCTTGGACTTTAAGGGTTACTATAACAAAGACAGTAATAGATTATTTTGTGTAGAATTAATTTTTGTACATATAACTATGTACACCTCAATGGATTTTCTCTGACTTGCTCAGGAGTACAGGGTTACTCTGTTGATTATGGATTTCCTTTATGTAAATATTAATTCAAATATAAATATATTTTCAAGTTGGATATCTTTTGTTTAAGGAATGGGAAACTGACCTTCATCACATTACTTCCTTTCAACATGGCAAGTCTTTCTCTAATCATAAAACCAAAATAAATATCACAGAATACAATAAATTGTTGAATATATAATTAATATCACTTTAAGAAAATAAACTTATCTTCTTGTTTCTAACTCTACCTCTGCTAAATGTATAAAGATTAAATATGCATTACTATGAACAGTCATAACATCTAGATTTTAATCTAAAAATGAACTTTTTTCTATATATGTTAATAAATGATCTGTTACCTCAAATAATGCCTAAATATGTGGCATTTAGTGGTAACATTTCATCAAATATATAAACATTTTGTCATAAATGTTTAATTCCACAAGTTTTAATATATGGAAAATCAAGTCAGATAAACTGAGAACATAAAAGCCCACTAACACACAGGGAAGACAGCTGCACCTAAAAACTGAAGAAGACAAAAAATAGTTCTCACTTTCTTCTCAATTAAAACTCTGCAATTATTCTTTGAGATTATAGATCTCTATTGGGATTCTGGTTACACAGAACTTTTTGGTTCATTTCACAGGAATAATATTCATCTTAATTAGCAAAAACAATTGATGGGCTTTTCCCTTTTTTACAAGAGGGAGTTCACTTGGTGTACTGATTACGAGTAGTAGATTATCCTGATAAATGAAAAGTTCTTGTCTTTCTGAACAGCAGCTGAATATGTTCGCTGTCTGCAGCCTTGTAGCTTCTTTATTAGACATCACCTTGTTGAGACAGAACGACTTACTTGGTAAGTGGTTGACCCGATTTTTTGTCTGGCACCCTAACATTGCTGGGCATTATGCCAAGATGGATTCTGTAGCTATTTATGACTGCATTCAAGGTTCAACTATGCAAATCACAACTATTAGCCAAAAAAGCAGAGCAGATTTGTTTTTTAAATATTTCCATAGCTCACAAGGTCAAAGCATTTGTTTTCACAATTTTAAAATATAGTTTTGTAAGTAATGATCAGTAATGTTTTAAGAGATCATCACCTTTAACATTTTATTTAGACTGATTTACAGAGAACATAAACATTTTTCCTCATGTGCTACAAAACAATTGTATGGAGCACAGGAAGAAGACATGAGCTGAAGTGAAAAAAAAAAATCTTAGTTTATCTGTCTGTGACCAGCTTAGCCACACCATACAGAATTACAGTAAAATGAAAGGAAGATGAATTGTGACAAAACATCTTTGGAGAGTGCAGCCTTCCTCTGAGGCTGCCCTGGTGCAGCTGGCTGTGAGGAATGGCACAGAAGGGCAAGGACCAAGTGCCTGCCCTGCCCACAGTGTGGGCATAACCACATTGCTTGTACCTCCTTGCTGGGCCTGAAATCAGGCCTGAATCCCACACAAGTCCCTAGGCAGGATGTATTCACAACTATTTTTCCTGACACTTGCCAGACCTAAATTCATGCAGCATGTTTTTGGGGGACTGTGCTTGCAGGCAGGTACAGGGCACAGAGGCCCCATAGATCTGCTCTTGCATCAGGCACTGAAATGGTGGTGGTGGTTCGCTGGGCTTCAGCTTGGAGATTTCTGTAGGGTTTGGTGTCCTCCCCCCATTCCCATGACATTCAACCCCCACTGAGACTGAAAAGTAAAACCTGTGTGATTTCAAACGGAAGTAGTGCTACAGAAGCCCTTTGGGATAGGTTTGCCATTTGCTCTGTGTGCTCTCCATCCTGACTTGAATCCTTTGGTAGTCATTGCTATCATCCTGCAGAGTGGCTGTTGTTTTGTCTCAGTTCTACAAAGTAATAATGGAAACATATTTACAAAACTAGCAATGGCACATGTTATGTAGTAAGAACTGTGTCTACAGAAAATTGAAATGTGATTTAAACACATATAAAAATGATTACTTGTAAGCAGAAATTGAAAAGAGGTTATATGCACAAGTTGTTACAAGATAGATTTTAAAAAGATATATATCTCTACCCTACCCTAATTTCCTGACAAACCTAACAAAAGTATTAATAAGTGTTATGCATGTATCAACAAACTTAGCTATTGAAAACACTCAATTACAAAAGAGTAATTCCATTCATCCAACATCTAAAAATTCAAAAATATAATACCAACAGACAATAAATAATAAATAATATAGAGTATAGAGACATGGTATAATGATAATATAGACTATATATAGTAGTCGATATAGTAAATTGAGACATTTCCTCTTAGAGAAAAGGAAGCAGATTTCAAACCAAGTGGAATCTGTTTTCTAACAGACGTTTGGGCATGCTTTGGATTAGGTCCTCAGACAGAATCTGAGATGGGAGTGCCTTCATCAGAAAAGCATCCTTCACATAACACCAAGTGTGGATAAAGGCTGCTTAATTTATTGATTGTAACATAAAATAATTAACAAGGCTGAACCTTTGGTTCAGTGTATTTCTTTGACTAAAATAAGGGGTTGACATAAAAATCCCAAAACAGTTGTTGTAACTATTTGTCTTAGTCAACAGTTTTCTTCTGTAAAACAAAAAGCATTTTTAAAATATTATATTGACTAAGAAAAATCTGAGTATGAGTTAACAGGGGCTGAGCATCATTTTCATTTGTATGATACTTTTTATTCATCACCTGAGTTTTGTGGGTTGTGGTAAAATAATGTGCTTCAGCAAAAGGATAAGAATTATGGGAGAAGTGTGAATGAGTGCAGAATAAAGCCTATTAAGATAAAGTAATTGGTCAAAGTCTGATTTCTTTGTTTTAGTTACTCTCCACTCAGAGCAGGGCTCATTTTTCTTAGTGGCGTTACTTCCCTTACAAACTGCAGGGCTGAGAGTGCAGGGCTTCCCTGAATCATCTGTAACAGTATAAGCCAATCTCTAACAAGGTGTGAAAGAGGCTTCTGACAAAGTAGGGAAAATATTTTAAAGTGGGACAAAAAAATAAAGGTTGAGTTGGGAATATGGAGATTTTGCATCGAATTCATAGGATTTGTACAAAGAAGTAGAATTTGATCCTTATTAATACAATACAAAGCCTTGAAATTTATTCATTGTTAAACTTTTGTGCTTTAGCCAATTCTTTTTCAAAGAGTCCCTTCTCCAACGAGAGCCACAGAGCCCTGTGTTAAGGTAAACATTGGTAACTCAGTCCACAGTCAAATCTAAATAATACTTAAGAAACTAAATCCAAGACATTAGCAATAAAAATACTTAGCATGTATTTGTTTCCTGGGAGCCTACATGGAAATTGAATTTCACTGAGCTGCACTTACACAAAACAGAATTCAATTAAAAAAAAAAAAAAATCCACCTGAATTCCATGCTGTGAAAAGCCCTTGCAAATTTATTTTAGGGACTTCGGGTGTGGAGCCTGGACACAGTTTTATTTTATTTTTTAATGGAATCAGTCTTAATGTCTAAGGTTATTCTTTACTTGCCTCTGCTGAACAGTTTTCACATATAAGCCAACTGAGGACAACTCGTTATTAAAGAAGTCAGCAGGTGTCCTGCGCTCTGAAACATATTAAATAAAGAACTCAACGGGATCATGTTGACTGTAAGCTCCACAAAGAAATTAAATAATGAAGACAGCGGCTCTTCAACGAAGACCAGTTCTGCGTAAAAAATCTTGTCACAAGGTGGAAAGTTCTCTTACATGTTTTTTACTGGAATCTCTATTCTGGCATTTTCTGAAAACAGGCAGTCTATAGATTTTAGGCACTTAAACTTTTTGACCTGAATCTTATGCAATAGAGAGTGATCAGAGTGGCAGAACTGAATAGTCCAAATCTGCTCTTCTCTTCATAATTCCATTGTTCAACAGAGGAGCTATTGCAAAATGGTCTTGTTATCACTTAAGATTGTTGAATTGCTGTACCTATGTCAATATTAATATGAAACACTGCAGCAAAATACAAAAAAAATATAAAAGAATAGGAAAGGGTCCATTTTATTTTTAGTTATTATGTTTTCAACGTATGAAGCCTTCCAGCCACAGAAACATTTAAAATACAGTCCCCTTTTCGATTTAAATGTGTTTTCAGATAAGGTAACTTTAAAGCACATTAGGAAGGTTCAGAATAAATATAAATACAGTTTTGAACTTCCCACTTATTCTGAGTTGTTGAGTAACTGCACCAGACAAATGTTTTTAGAGTGGGCTTTAATATAAGGAATCACAAAATTTATTGGGTGTTAATTTCTTTAAAATTTTGTCATGCAATAATTGTTTGAAGAAAATTGACAATTAAGAAATCTAAGTAAGTTTCTTTTTGAAGAAAAATTAAACTTGATTTAATTCTCTTTGGAAAAATAAAAGTTGACTTCAATAGAAGTAGGTCTGGGCAACTCAGAGTCGATTGGAAAATAAATTATCCTAAGTGCATCCAGACTCACTGAGCATCTTTAAGAAACACAGTGTTCATAATGAACCAAAGTCTTCTGACAGCTTAATATGACCTTAAAATAACTAATATGAAAAAATACTGCAAAACCTTTGTTGACCAGGTGTTTTCCCTTTTTATCAATACAATATATTCCTATAATGGCCATCCCATGCTCTGTCATTAAAATGTGAGTTTTCCTTTTAGGTGCTTTGCCTCAGACATATGGAATTCTCATCTGCAGTTTTTACCTCCAGCCTCCCAAGTTAATCACACAGGGCTTCTTGAAGAACAGTTTGCTGCAAACACAATTCCACAATCTGGGCCTCAGTGAGTTAGTACGAATTTATCAGAACAATTAAAAACTTCTCCAAAACTCCCCACTAATTGTAATACAAGATGACACATTCCCCTATATTTGTGATTTCTAAGTTAGTATTGCTGCTGGGATTTAACAGGCATAAGTATTTATAGGACTGGGGATACGGTCCTGGTTCACCAGAAGTTTGCTGACCTAGACCTGTGTGTTTGCAGAAGAGGGGCCTCAGCTTCTGTTAAGGGTGAAAAGGACGAAGTTCTCATGTCTTGATGTCATTCATTCCTACCAGTAATTTATTCCATATCCATATTCATTTTTTTCAAGAAGGAAACAAACAATTCTCAAATACTAATTCTTTTCTAGACACAACCTAAAGTTGAATTAGTTACAATGTTTGCCAATCTCTTGTTGTCAGCCTGGTGCCTTATGTATGGGTAATTGTGTGTCTAACAGAAAAATCTTCCAGCAAGTTCAGATGAAACCACAAAACTAGTCCAGTTATATCCACTTCAGCCTCAATGTATGATGAAAAATCTTTCTCCTACCATTTTTTCATTCCAGTTGCCATGGCTAGATCCCCCAGAAAAAAAATCCAAAGTGATCTTCATCTTTTCTTAAAATTAATTTCCTGGGTGAGGAATTCTACCAGTACTACATTACAGAACCCACAGCCCGGGGCCGGAATCCCTGTAAGGGGCCAAGTGCCAGAGCTGTCAGGGGCACTGCTGGAACTGAAATCTGAGTTTGGAGCAGCATCCAGGCTGAGCACTGGGCTCACAGCTCCGTCTGTACGTGTCTAACATTGCAATTCCATGGCAAGGAATGTGTAGGAGTGAGGGAGCACACCCTTGGAGATCTCTTGAGTGAAGCACAGATGGCAATCTCTAAGTGCATTGGAAGAGTAAGTGACCAAATAAATTGAAATCATTCAATCACTTTTAAGACATGTCATCCTTGTGTAGCATTTTGATCCTGTGCTTGAGTAAATGTATGATTAAATTTTTATTAAAAGGTAATGCTTCTGTTTTAATGATAGTTAATTATATATAATTAAAATGAAAGGATTAGTAATATTAAACATTTAATCAGAGGTAAAGATAAATATAAATACATACATTGTAGTATGATTAAATATGAGTATATGATATTGAGCCTATATTATCTTCAATTCATTATGTAAAATAGAAAATTAATAATATAATATAATATATGGAATAATATTATATTCCAGGTACTGTGTAAAATAAATATCTGTTTCATTACTTCTATGTTCATAAAGTCCATTTGATTTTTGGGGTGTAATATGCAAAGAATAGTTGAAATAGTTTTAAAAATACTTAGAAAAAGTCACTATTAAGTAGATGCATGCACTTCCTTGCTATGTCACCTCTCCCTGTGAAAAGTTAATCACAATGCTAAATGACCTACATTTTTGACCATAGAGTCATAGATTACAATTTGGAAATAGCTCATTTCTGTCTAACATTGAATCCTTACGTCTTTATAGACCTAGCTTCTGATTTTCAGAATCTTTGAAACAGACGTTAAATATTCATACACCGGGTATCCTTCCCGCATTGCTTATATCTGACATGTCTAATCTCATTTTGTCTCTTAAAAAACCTCAGTGTTTAGAGCTGCAGCAACACAACTTATCCCTACCCATAGATACACCTTGTTTGGACAATAATATTCACTCCAGTTGTGGTTTCTGCAATTAGATAGAGTGATCCTGTATCTCCAGATGTAAAATGCTGTGAATACACAAAAACTCTGTCCTGTAAAAGGTTGTGCATTAACATTGTATGATAAGATGAGAAATGTGTTAGTTTTTTTAATAATTCTTTAAGCTGTATAGTTTTAAATCATAGAAATGTTTTGGATTCTGCAAACTATAAGGAACTAGTATTTTTCTAACAAGATCTTAGGGCCCTCAGAAGAATTTTAAGGATTTTTATGAACCTCAGTATGCATTTTTTAGCTAGATTTTGGCATTGTTTCAGTGTAACTCCAGTACAACTCAATCAGTTTATTTTATAATTAAAAGCAAGGAAATAGTAACAGAAATACATACTATATGGTACTCATGTTTATAATAGAAACATCCATAAAGAAAGAAACATGTTCTAACTCTTCTCATTACCCCAAAGGGAATTGCATCTTTAATCACACAAAGCACAACGGCTTTCTAATTTTGTTTAAAGTGTTTCAGTACTTACAAAAACCAGATCAGGTTATTGTAAATCTAGAGCAAATTAGAATCATTGGCCTCTGCTCAGCTGTATTCAAGAATACTATGTAAATCATAAATTTAATGGCATACTGAGACACACATCTGTTTCTATTTTGTAGAAGTTAATAATCTAACTTCAGAGTATTTAAACATTACTTTCATTAACTGGAAAATTGTGAAAAATAGAGACTGCTGTAAGTCATGTGTTGCAGCATTATGCTCGGGGAAATATAAAAACTGCAAGTCTCTACAGTAAAGCCTAAGTTTCTATGAGATTTGTGTCATTGTCTTTTTCGTGACCTTGCAGCTCCTCTCTTTACAGGGAAAACTTACACAAACAGAGCTGCATTGCTAAGTAGAATCTGCACCTGCACGTAGTAGATTTCAGTTTATATTTTTAGTAGCAAAATGCCTTTCACAACAAGGAATAGATAGTGCCTTAATTCCCTAAACTTATATAGATAATGACCTAATGGCTTTTCTTATAGTTAGCATTCTAAATCCAAGGAAATAACCTGCAGATCAATATAAATATTGCAACTGATTTTAAAGATATTTTTGTCACTAGAACTGATAAAAATGCTGTGCTGCATAAATCAATTCCAAGTACATACATATTTTTATAAAACTTATTTTTTGGTCTAGTGTGTAGTCTGTCATATAAGTTGCTTCATAATAAAGTTCTTATTGAAAAGGTTATTAACACAATATCTTACTCTATATTACAAATGAAGCACCATGCACAATTTCTGTAATTTGAAAAGAACCAATTGTGTGTGATTTGTTGGAGAAATACATCAGTATTCTCAACTTTTTTTTTTTGTTGTAAAGACAGTACTTTTTATGTATAAAAATTATGTCACAAATGTAATTTCTAATAGAATTTTTTTCTCTTCAAATAATCTATTTATTAAAAGACACCCAGTCTTTAGGAAGTCAGATGTCACTTACGCACTGTTTTGCTTGTGCTAAAATTACCTGCAGTAGTAGATACTTTGCATTAAAGCTTAGGGTGCATAAAGCTGAATGGGATTTATGTAAATAACTGTATGAATATGTATCCCACCTTTTACCAGTGCTAATTTCAATGAACTGTATATAAGAGGGAATTATATTAATATATACAACTGATAGGAAATTTGCACATTAATTTTACTGTCAACAAAAATTCTGATGAAAGCAAATTAAACTGACATAGCCATATAGAGAAGCAACAGGAAGAGAAAACCGAAAGGCGAAACTGGGTACCTACATGGTGCAATGCAAATTTGTGGTTTATTCTTCAGTAATATTCAGTGCTTGCACATGCAGAAAATTCTCCCATTCCTGTGTAAATGCATACGGAGTTATCACTTTGCTTTCCAAGCATGTCATAAAAGTTTAAGTGTCTTGTTTTAATGATATATTAAGCGTAGGACCATGATTTACCAGATATAATACAAAAAGATCATATTTTGGCACTGAGTAGTCAACAAAGAGCAGCCAGTGCTCACAGTGAGGTGACGAATAGCTTCTTAATTAATTATTGAATACATTTTATTATTTATAATTAGCAGTAGTACTAAGCAGCCAATCGATATTCCTCAAAACAGGAGCATGGTACTAATGTCATTCTTTGACTGCAGTGTTTTTAGAAAGGCGTAGCCATACCTTCAATCAGATTCACATCTATTTGTCAAAAACATTGAGGTCTGTCAAAAGTAAATGATCATTTAATTAAAGAAAAAAAAGGTGGAATATCTTTGATCCCTATACTTAGTGATATTAATTCCCTGTGCTGCAGGTGTTTGTAATATATAACAAATCATTACCGAAACAGAGGCTTTTATAGGCAGTTTCGGTGAAGGAAAATGACTGTTCTTTACAGCTGCCAGAGTTACACCTGGCAATGTAACACAGGCACAACAAAATGTGAACTAGAAGATGTAAGCCTGGAAACAAATCTGGGTCTCCCTCTCCATGCTCTGCTCATGTCAGCTGAGATGGATTGCAAAGCAGTGCTGCTGTGCAAAGTTGATGGGGAGGGGAGGGAGGCTGAGTTTGCTGCTGTGTCTAGGCTCTCTGACCAGTGATCCATGATGCATCTCTGGTATCTGCTCTGGAGGGAGCCAATCACATAACTTTCACCATTTCAATGGCAATCAGTAACAAGAGGAAAAAATATAATCTTATAAAAAAATATAAGGTACTAAGTCCTTGTGTTAAACCACATAACAAAATCAAAGCAAGTATAACCAATCAACTGAGGTTAAAGCACTTCCAGACTAGCATGAGGAACTGATGGGTAGAAGCAGATAACTGTGTGTAAAGCATGACTAACATTGCCTTGATTAAAGATACCAATTCAAAATTCTAAATTAAAAAGTAGACATTTGCTCTGACAGGATAACACATATTGAGACATGGGGAAAACAGCAAAAGTGAACTGAAATATGCAAATTTGGAAGCAAATATGGCTCTCATGCCCCATCTTTTGGTAAGGGGAACCTGAAAGTTGCAATCATGACATGAGGAAGTCCCAGTGGGAGGCTCTTTTCTGTTCATGATTGATTGTGAGCACCCTGTTCTTTCCTGTTCATAACCTATTACCATATCTCTCAACTTGATTATTATGACTATGGACCAGATTTTCATGTAGGCAATGTATAGAATTTCTGCAACTTGACTCCTAAAGAGAAACATGGAAAGAATTTAAGCCGTGAAGTTTAAAGACTACTCTGCTTAAATGCTGCCTACCTGGGGAAGATGCCTCTGTTCAACAGGCACTCTCATGTCTTTTATATCAAATTTTCCTGCAGCTGTAATACTCATCATGCCAAATACTGCTTCAGTCAAGATAAACCAGACTAAAGAGCTCTGCACCTATATTATTGATAAGGCTCTGTGTAAAACAAAGCTGAGCAGTGAAAGGTGACAGTCAAACTCCAAGAGCACCTGACACCCATGAATGCAGTTAGTTTGCCACTAAACCCAGCAACAATCATCTTTCTTTTAAAGGTGTAGCTTTATTCTACAGCTAGCAGTTAGAGACTTGTCCAGTGCGTGAAACAGGCTCAGTTCTCTCCTCTGCTTGAAGGGTTTCTAATGCACATTTCTCACCAGCTAAACAATTCTCTAACCCACAACCTGTCTGGAGATGGAAATATTCTTCACTTCTCCTGTTGAAGTTTTGCAGCAGCCAGAAAATGATTCATGATTCACTGGGCTGGAAAGTGAGAACACCAGAGGGAACATGACTCTGTCTCTTAATGATTTGAACAATCAGTTGAAATGGGGAGACCTCTGTTCTGGTCATTGGTCCAAGAATTTGATGTATTTTATCCCATAACTTCTCAAGAATATAAATTTAACCTTACCCCCAATGTAGGCATCTAAATCTTTATAGGTTTTTAGAGCTGTGCTCATCTCCGCAAATCTTGATCTGTGCCGTCAAGACTATGGATTTTAACAGTGCAGACTAAATGAGGTGTTTGGGTAAGAAGAGAAAAGCCTACATGGATACCTACTTGCAAATACAATGAATTCTTTGTTTATCTTTCTTGCATTACCTTTCATTTTGTGATACAGAAGCAACAGAAGAGCGGCCAGAAACCTAGGTCATATGATACTTAATAGCACCATGTAATAAGTTCTAGGTGGGAGTCCAGTTGCAATTGGAATTTGCTAAAGCAAATTATTGCCATTCTTTTATATCAAGCAGGAGGGTTGCAAGAGGCAAGAACAGATGGTGAGAATATGCAGTGACCACCACACATGCCAAACTGAGATATGGGGTACTTCTCTCACTGTAAATTAGAGACTGAGCAAAGTCATGGCAAATTGAATAATATAGTTGTGTAAGGAGGAGGAGGAAAAGGAGCTCTGTGCCTGTCAGGCAAAATTGCATTTATTTTAAATAGAAAAATCTATTTAATTTCTTAGTATTCTCTTGGGCTTCTCTCCTTAAACAAAAAAAACACTAAAACAAAACATTTTTTGCTGCCCAAATGCAGAACGCATGCCTATACAGATATAGCAGTTGGAGAAAAGGGAACCTAGAATGTGCAAAACTATTTGGAGAATTGGGATCTTGTGACATATCTCTTTCCCCAAAAGCTCAGCACAGTAGTTCCTTTCCTAGTAGGATCATTTAAGCTTCTGCACTGAGCTTTTCATATGAAAACAGGGAATTATACTCATCTCTTTAAATGCGTCCTGCTACGTGACTCCAAACATCGCAATCTTGAAAACTCTTTGGCCTTTGTAAGTGCTTTCAACATTAAACTGTAAACTTTTCTCCACCAACATACAGCCAAAATACCTGAAGTCCAAAGTAAGGAATGTATTTCTTCAGGAACACTGAGCTCCACTGCTCTCCCAAATTTACTTCACGGAGTGGAGAGGTAACTGCAAAAAACAGCATAAAAACTGCATCTAAATTCACTGGCAAAAATCACATTGATCTCTTATAATTTATTAATGTGATACAAAAATTCTGTTTCAGAATATGAGTTAATATGGCGTACACATGCTTTTGTTTCATAGCTGCAATTTCTCTGAACAAGGTTGTTTCTAATATTACTTAATTAAAAGAAATTAAATTAATTTCTAAGAAACAAGGAAAAACAGCTTTGTTGAATAAAATGATCTTCATTTTCTTGAAGCTATTTAAATTAAAAACATGCCTCTCTACAGCTGGAAAAAAACCATCCATGGTTAAAATGTTTGAAGCCCATCAATCTCTTTAACCACACAGCTAATGTGTTCCTTCTGTTTTCTTTGAATGAAATCACCATGAATGGTTAGATGTTGATTTAACATAAAGCAAGTGGAAATGGGTGTTTCCTTAGTCATGTGTAGAATTTATTTTTAAAAACAATTAGCAAGTGTTATGAGTAAGTCAATGATTTTGTCATTTCTTAAATAATGATATAGATTATGAGTCATTAAAATTGATTACTGAAGTAAACTATGCAAAATGCAAATTCATATTACATTTATTTGTTAGGAACAGCTGCAGAATTCTCTTATTTTATTGATGGGTTTCATTTTTTTCCCCAAGTGACACTAAAATCAATTACTTAGTTTAAAAGACCGGTAATTGTCAAGATATATTTCCAAACTTTTGAGGCAATACATTGGATATTTCCTATTATGGGTTGTATCATTCACAGTTTATTTATTTAAATTTGCCTGCAAAATTAATTGGGGATTTTCCTAAATAAAACAAGAAAAATTTTCCCTTTTCTGTTTTATGTTGAAATGGTAAAATCATTTAATGTTTTGTTACTTCTCCATGGAAAAAACCTGAAGTCTTTACATTATAGCAATTAAACTGTGTCTCTATATTAGTACACCAATTTTAGCTGATGTTACAGCATACATATATTTACTACCTCTTCTGTCAGTCTTTGCCAACATTACATCTAATTACAGGATCATTGATATGTTATTCACAGGAGTACAGACAGATAAGAGGAAATGTCAGTCGCTAGTATTTAAAGTTCAGTCATAAAACCCCAGTAATAAAAAAATAGGCTGCATAAAATCTGTGTAAACCATTATTCATGGGGGAACTGACACTTAGGGCAATACAAAATATTTTTTATCAACATATTTAAACATTTTGAATTAACATTTTTAAGAATAGGCAGATGTAAGATGCAATTCTATGACGAAAAAAATTTTAAAAGTAAAAAACTAATGGAGCCTGTAAGATCATATTACAGACATCATAATTTCACCAATTTTTGCCACAAGTTAAATCATCTTTCTCAGTTGCATCTCCTTCAAGTATACAAGTGACAGTTAAATCTTTTCCAGTTGTTACTGTCCTACACATATTCCCTGAAAATGCTAATTGATAATTGATAATGCAATTGACAATTGTTGTGATTATTTTAAAAATTACTGTGGATTTGCTTTTACTTTTTCAAGGACATCATCCAGCAGATTCATGAAAGCAACTGGAGAGCAATCCACAGAATATACACCTTGAAATATACAACATGAAATACTACAAATTTAACATCACTAAAAGAGCAGGATAAAATATTGCAAATAATTTTGATAAGATCGTAACATTTCTTGTAGCGTTTTCAAGCTAGATATTTTGCACTATTACAGCAAAGCAAGATTTTAAGGAAAATCTACCTGTCTGTACTTCTTTTTGGAGTCTGTATGGAATAAGATTTGTATTTTATAGGGATATGTGAAAAGACAAATAGTAGGAAGTCATAATGGTGGAAAGGAACTGGATTTGTTATGATTTCTTCTTACATATTAATATTCAAATATGGCAATAATTGTGGCTGAGTAAAAACTAAAGGATTAAATATGCCATGGGTACATGTGTGTACAATTTTGCCTTTAAAGAAATATATTCTGATTCATGTGAAGTAAAATTAATCATTTGAATAATAGTACTTTACTTGCCAAAACAATATACACCTCTGCCAGGTATTCTTATATCCTAATGCAGTTTTAATGAGAATTAATGGAAACATATGTTTTCGAAACAAATGCTAAAATGTCTCTGCAGTTCTACCAATTGTTTAAAACTCAGTTTTACAGCTTTACCATTGTAAAAGAGTTGTAAAACTTCATCTCTGCATGTAGAAAGAAGTATGATTCCAGAAGTTTTTGATGAAAAGAGGGAAAATGAACTTCAGTCCTACATTTAAATCCACATAGGTGAATTCACTTTGACTTCTGCAAATATTAGCACAAAGCCTAGTTCTGCAGCTCTTTTCAATCTTTTTGTGGGCAGAAAAAAATTTAGAGAACCCAACAGACTTTTTTTGTTGCAAACAGAAGAACTTCTCTCTCTCATGTCCTCTCAAAGGAAAACCATCAACCCCAGATAATTCTTGTATTATCGACAGTTTTCTGGCTAAATCCTGTTCTCATCAACTAAGCAAAAGTCTGTTAGCTCAGGGCTATCACTGCTTATCTGCAACTACGTTTATTTTAAAAAAAGAAAAAAAGAAAGAAGGAAAAAGTAGGACTTGTTAATGATACAATTTAAAACCCTGGTAAAATCATAGCAAGTCAATATGTGTATCTTTATATTTCTATGACCCTCTTTTTAAGCATTTTTCCGTAATGCATCCAATCCTTCCAATGAAAAACAGCTTCTAATAAAATACATTAAAATACCTGTATAATTTAATTCTAGAAATGTGTAAGGGGTTACTTAGGGTTTATACAGGTGTTTATGAGGATACTTTCAGCAAGAAAGGCCAGTTGGCTATATTAGGAATGCACAAAGAACTTAATAGAGAATCTGCTCTTTTGCTATTATATGTTGCGCTCACAGTAACCCATACTTCTAATTACATATAGTAGGTACAAAACTATAGACAGATGATCTGTCCTTCCATGCTGTTTGGTTTTGAGGCATTTTGCAGATTTAACCCACTTGAAATTGGCCTCAGGAAGGTGATCACTATGGCAGAATTCCTCCTTTGGTCCTAAAAGCTTGAGGTTGTTCTTCCAGTCCCCTGGACAGACACCGTGAACTGAGGAAGGTCAGTGTGGCTGTGGCATACCCATATTTCATTAACTTTTGGATTTTTATCCCCAAGATTGTTGCTAGCATTTTTGAAAGTTTCATGTGGTTTTGAAGAGCCCTGGACCAGCTCTATGGCTCTTACTCCATATTGCAAGGTCTTCAAGATAGTCTCCTTCTACTAGGGCATGTTTGTCGTAATACCTGCTACAATTTATAAACACTAATTGCACAGGTATGCAGAGACATCAAAATGATTGAGTAAAAAATAATAAATCAGTACCACTAACAAAAGTAATGATGCTGATTCCCTAGTGCGGTGTGGGTGTTGTAAACTGGATTGCCAATGTGCTTTGGACTTAAAACAGTTGATCAAGCCCCAAGTGGTCCTGTCTAGTGCATGCGATTCCGTGGGTGGATGCAGTTGAGAGGATTTCATTTCAGTGCTGCAGCGAGAGAGGGGATGGCTAAAACCTCCAAACAAAGGGAGGGGGCAGTTATCAGGTCGAGTCTGAGCTGCTGTGACCGCGGCTGTCGCTCCCTCTGGCCACCGCAGCCCCGGGCGGGCGCGGAGCGTGGGACGCGCACCCGGCCCTCGCCCCCCGCGGGGCCCGGCTCCGCCGCGCTGCCCGCTGGCACCGGCCCTTGCTGATGCCCAGCTGCCTGTCCCTGACCTTGAGAGCTGGGAATTGCCCATGTTGCACATCCGGAAAGGTCAGAGCGGATCCTCAGTGCTTTGCATCCACACGGAGAAGCCCAAACCTTACCGACAATCCCAGACCCGGTTTCCAAGAGCAGATTTTTGGGAGAATGCAACAACGCTACTAGACTGCGTTTTGTATCCGAGCACAGCAGTGAGTCAACTGAGTATCCTTTAAATCGTTTCCAAGTGCTGTTTACCCTGCCCTGACATGTTTTCCCTAACGCATCGCTGTGCCTCGGCGCGCCGTCCCTGCCGGGCAGAAGCCGGGCCATGTCAGTGCGAGGGAGCGAAGGAAAGGACCAAGGCAGCCGGGAAGGCGCTGGACTGCCGGGACCCCCCGTCCTCCCGCCCTGCCTGCTCTCGCTCGCCACTCGCCCAGCCGGTGAAGGATTTTTGGGTGACGCCGGGGAAGGGGAGGCGGGGGACAGGCGCTGCGGTGCGGCAAGCCGGCCCGGCAGCTCCGCTCGGCCCCCACACCAGTCGGGGTGCGCGGCTGCGCTGCGCGGTCGGTACGGGCACGAAGGTGCGGCGGGGACGCCTCCGGCCGGCCGGCCTGCGCGCCTGCAGCCGCCGGGGAGGCAGAGGGAAGGGGCGGCGGCAGGCCCCAGGCCCCAAGCCCGGCCAGCGCCGGGGCCCGAGGCGCCGGGCAGGGGCGCCCAGCGGCTCCGCGGCGGCGGGCGAGCGGCTCCGCGGCCGTGCGCGCCCCTCGGCATCCGCGGCGGCGGCGCGGGCAGCGCCGGAGCACAGCCGGTCTGCGCGGCCTCTGGTGCCGAGCGGCAGATATTTAGCCTTCAGCCCACCCGCCCCAATGAATGAAGGGCGGGGGGACTGAAAAAGACAGGAAGGGAGAGATTTTTGTCCTTCGCCGATGCCGCTCTACGTGATAATATGTTTATATGATTAGCTGAGCCCAGGGGTGGGAGCGTAGGGAGAAGGGGTGGAGATTGGAGGGGGAGGAGGCTGGAGGTGACTCCAGTTCAGAGCCGGCGGAGAGTCCGTGTCAGGACTTGGCGCTCCCCAGCCGCAGACGGAGCGGTGCACGAGCACGGAGAGGCTGCCATACATTCATTGGGATTTTTTTTTTTTTTTTTTTTTTTTGTGTGTATGTATTGCGTTTTTCCCATTACCGCGCGCGTTACTCGCTCAGCGCCCGGCGCCCGATCTCCAGTCGCTGGCGGGGCAGCAGCACAGGGAGGAAGAGGAGAAAATCCGAGGAGGGGCCGGCCCCGCACTCCGCCAGAGGCCAGAATGTCATCCCGGGAGATGTGAATCCGGTCGGTGCGAGCGACAGAGACACGGAGGAGGGGGTCCCCGCTACCCCAGCTGCTGGCATCGTCTTCTGATCGCTTCAGAGAAGGGACTCCCGAGGCTGGGCACACACACTGCACTGCGCCCGTCCTCCTCTCCATTTCGGCTTTTTTTTTTTTTTTTTTTTTTAATTGAATTTATTTCTTGTGTGCGTGCGTGCGGGAGCCTGGTTGCATCGCGCGTTTGCTGCGGAGCGGAGTGTGGGGAACTGCAGGAAAATGTTGACTTAGCCCCAGAAGAGCCTCCCGGCCGGCTGCGTGGAGAAGAAGCCGCCCTGCTCTGCGCTGCCCCAGCCCTCCGAGCCGCAGCGCCGGCTGCCGCCCGCTCCCGCCCCAGCCCGCCGCCCGCCCGCCCGCTCCCGCGCCGCCGCCGGGGCCCCGGGACTAACTCCGCCGCGATCTCCCGCAGCCCTGCGCTCGGCGGGCTGACCCGGACCGCGGGTCCCGCCGGGGACACAGACCCCGGCCCGCCTTCGGCTCCCAGACATAGGTAAGCGGAGCCCCGCGCCGCAGCCTCGCCGCGCGTTCGTGCCGGCGCCTGCTCCCTCACTTCTGGAGGTTCCCCCGCCGAGCCGCCGGTAGGGATGCACTTACTTTAGGGTTGCCTTGCCCGCCGCTGCCGCGGGGCCGCCGGCGGCGGAGCGATGCTCCCCTCGGTGAGCCCGCGGCCCTGGGCGCGCGCAGCGCGGCGGCGCCGCTGCTCTGCACGGCCGCGCTCCGCCCGCGCGGAACGGCCGCGCTCCGCCGCCCCCCCCGCGCCCTGCGGAGGGACCTGCGGCAGCCGCGCCGGGTCCGCCGCCCCCGCCCGCCGCCGGTGGCCGCCCCGCCGCGGGGGCTGCGGGCCGGGGTCCGCCCGCGGAGCAGGCCTGGCTCTGCGCGGCGCGCCCCGCGCAGCGCGGAAAGTTGCATCCGCTCGCGAAATAGTTACCTGTTGCGGGTTTATTTGTGTAACTCTGCCGAGCGCCCGGCTCCCAGCCCGTGCGAGATGGGGGGTGGCTGTGGGAAGAGGAATAAATTACCCTTTGTCGGCTGTGGGGTGAGAACAACTTTTTTTTTTTTCCTTTTTTTTTTCTTTTTATTTCTATTTATTTTCACGTGTAGAAATCTGGGGCCATCTGGAGACAGAAAACAGTGTGTCATGAGGCACCGATGCTGTGTCTGGCTCTAAAAATAACATCTTGTTGTTAGTCTGCGCCGGCCCTGCTGGGATTTGAGCGCGGTTTGTCAGAAAGTAAAGAGCTCTGCTGGTGCTCAGGTGTGTTTTCTTTGCCCAGAAATGCCCCTGTGCGCGACGGAAGGGATCCTGTGGAACAAATGTTCTGCTGTTTGGCTTCCTCAGACGCCCCGGCTCCCTCCTTTTGTTGCTTGCCACGAAAAGAGGTGCCATTTCGCATCATTCTGCAGAAATTGTTTGAATTAATGCAAGTGTGAATTCTTACCGTTTGAAGGAGGGTATTAGCATATCAAAGGTTCCTTAGCTCCGGCTCAATTGAGAAAACTTCAGCTTGTCTTCCATTTGCTTCCAAGAAGAGGCCCAAAGGGCAGTGGGAATTGTAAAGGGGTAAAATGGGGAGGTGGATTTGGGTTATGTTTCTGAACTTTTGCTGTTTTGCAATTATGCGAGTGAAAAACAAGGTCCCTCCGCTGCAGAGCCCTTGCGAGCGCTCGGACAATTACACTCTATTGATTAATGGTTTGTTCTGAGGAAAAAAAGTGACCTTTTATGACAGGCACTGTGGCGTGGTTTCTGATGCCTCCTCTCTGGGAGGGGGGTTTGGAAAGCCCTTTCTGCCGCGCTCATGCTCTGGGTATGGCCTACACGTTACTGCGTGGAGGGCTGAATGGGGAAGACCTTCTAATTACTTCAGAAAACAAATGAAATCTTGTAATAAAAGACCCCTCGGTTCCAGGCCTTTGAAACAAATATGCTTCCCTCCTTAATGGGTGGGTAGGCTGGAATAATAGATATTTTTATGGAGAGTTTTAAAAAAAGTTTTGATCACCACCGGCCATATGCTTCCATTTCCTTTTCATTCTAGAAAAAGTGAAAACGAGTAATTCTTGTAATCTCATTTAATCAGTGATACTGTGTTTACTAAGATAACCTAATTTGTGGTTAGTATTACCGTATAATAAATAACTTGGAACCAGCTATGGCAGGAGTGTTGTTTTGGTGGCTGTGTAGAACATTTATCACATTGCAAGTTGTTTTACAAGACTACATGTTCATAGTTTTTTATTCTTTTGTTACTATTTCCTTGAGTCTGAAAGGGGATGTGGCCTGGCCTACCCTTTTATTATTTTGCAAATCAATATTCATAATCCAGCAATCCAAAAGCCAAGCAAAATCCAGTTATCCATCAATAAGTTGGGACCTGTTCCAGGGACCAGATGTTTCTTGGGAACTGTATTCTGGTTTATATCTCTGGCAAAAAAGAACTTCCTATGCTTTCCTTGCCTATTGCTTCTTTGCAAATCTTTCACTTGAATGATACAGACACTAAAACACGTATTTTGTGTTTTGAAAAAGTTGGCTTAAGTCCTTGATATGTAGCATTTGGTCTGTTGTTTGGGGGTTTTTGTTTGTTTGTTTGTCTTATAAATTTCTTTTCTTCTGGTTCACCATTTGGGGGGTGTTTCTTTTACTGCCCTGAAAGTGACATGCCTTTAGAGTAGGATATCTTCAGTCAGGCTTCAATTTCCTTTCATGTAATGAAGGAACTGAGTATATAGGATATGTCTTGGTGAAAAACACTGCAGTAGATCAAGGAATTTATATAGATTTCTGTGATTCCTAGATGTACAGGGCTATTTGGGCATTTTGTAAATAGATGTATTTAGTGGTCCTAAAATTACATAATTACTTTCAGGTAATTTCCAGCAGTTTATTTACCTAATGTCTTCAGCTGTCTGAAGTAGTACCTTTTGGTGGTGTAAAAGGAACATATTGATGTAATTGCCATTATCACACTTAAGTTGCTGTTAACTAGTCTGCTTTGAATGCAGAGTGCTATAAAGAAAGCACATTATCCTTTCAGCTATTAGGGATAATCTAAAAATTGTCTTAAAAATGTTGCACTTTGCTTTATGTGACAGCAACCTCCAAATTCGACAAATCTCTAAAGGTAAAAAAGTAGTAAAAAGAAGATTTTCAACATTCAGATGACAAAATTGGACCACTTAGAGAAAATTTAATGTGCTGCAGCAGCACTTCAGCTGCCATTTTCAATCACTGTGGGTTACTATGTGTTGGCAACAGCAAAAAAGCATAGACGTTCAGATAGCTCAGGGAGCTGGTAGTTGGGGGGAATCAGGATGTTGAATCATGTGGGGTAGAACAAACCAATTACTTCAGGTTTTGACTTGAGAATTTCCAGTAAACATTTTTTTTTCTGGCTTTTGGCTCCCCTGCTCATTAATAGACCAACATCAAAGCAGGCAACCAAACTTCCAAATGTTATAAAAACTAATGTAAAGATACAGATCTCACATGTAGTCTTGCAAGTCTTAATTTAAAACAAGCAGTTGGAGTTTTTATTGCTGCAATTTTCACAATCAGCAGAGACATTAACACCAGGCTTCTGGGTGTTACCCTTCTTAAAATGAGCAAGAGAAAAGCTTTAAAAAAACCAAAGTTTGCTTAGTTAGTTCTTATTTGATCACTTCAGAAGCTTTCTCAATGTTTTATTTATCTCTTGCCACTTTTAATGCGTAAAGCCAGGAAAGGGGGTTACTCAGGAATCCTAGTCTCTAGTAAGGAAGCACCTTATTAAAATTTAAATAAGCAAGGTAGTATAGTCTTAGGAGTTTGTAGTCTTTACGGTTAATAGTATGTAATAATATGGTTGGTTTTATTCTGGAAATGTGATGTGTAGACATGACATTTTGATTAATAGATTTTTTTTTAAAATTAGAATAGTTGGTTGAAGAAAATTTGCTACAGTTTTGAATTACAACTTTTTTAAAAGCCTATAATTTTCACTTAAGAGTTTTGGAGAGAGAAGTCTCTATTTAGGAAAAGCATTTATCAAAGTTTTATTTGAAATACATTTCTAGATACTGTGTCATATATTCATGTAAATCATCACAACCATAGAGTAGAAAGAATTGACATCTAGAGAGCACAGAAATACAATCGTAAGTTTTTACTGAAATTTGGACTAAAAGTTTATGTATTTCCAAGCCCTTGCTCATCCTTTGTCCACCTAAAATGTTGACATACCTGCAAGAAAATACTGTTACCTTATAGTATGGCTTCTGCTGAGGATCTGCCATGCCTAATAATAATGACAAATAACCTACTGGTCACACTCTATAGCAAAAAATGCTCTATGATTCCTCTGCATTTCCCGATTATACAGGAACTGGAAGTAACAATTAGTGATTTTTACCTAGTCAGCTGCAAGTGAAGAAGTTAAACTACATGACGTGTAATGGAAATCATATCCGTGCATAGGTAGACAAGCAGTCAGTTATGCACCAAGATACTTCAGGGCACAGGCTAGTGAAATTTATAGTCACTCATGTTACTTGGAGATGTCATGTTAAGCAGTCACTTTCAAAGCATTTCCTAGGATTGATGTTTATGATGTACAAAAGTGATTTGAAATTGCAAGAAATTCACCTTTTTAAAGTATTTATGTGCATCTTTTAAACTTAAAAGCTGTCTATTGTTTTTAAAAAGCCCTCAGTTGAACAAGTAAAAAATTTAAACCATCACGTTGTAATTGGATGTCAAGAAAACTGGAAAAACAGCAAGCTATTTTAAGGCCATTCTCAATACTCTTAACAATTGTGTTTAATATTTAAATAGTTTTCAGAGATAGCTGTATTTTGTTTCCAACAGTTTTTAAAATAAAAGTAGCAGGTGGCTCTGGAATATTGGTAACTTGCAATTCAATTTGAATATATACCTAGTGTGGAAAATACTTCTGGTCTTTATTTAGCAAACGTAATTCTTTTTAACATTCTTCATTTAAAAGGTGAAAGATGACAGGCTTAAAGCCCTCTTCAATAGATAATTTTCTAGGAGTTCATGTTTCTTTCAGCCTGTAATGTACGAGATGTGTTTCTACCGCACAGACTGGGACGATTGTGTCGCTTAATATCAGCAATTTAGTTATAGAAAGACACTTGCTTAGTGAGTGCTATGGTCTGACAGCATTCTCTAGATGCAAACTGATAGTTAACTAGAAATTGATTCCAAAAGGAGGAAGAAAAAAAGTCTTCAAATTCAGAATCATAGCATCTCCAGGTTACAGATTGTTTCATTAAATTGAGTATTTTATGGGTTTTAAAGAAATATGTAATATGCATATGTCATGAATTCTTTCTTTTTGATTTTCATGATGTACTCTAATGATTCAACCAACTCTAGCTTGCCATTTACCCAAATTATTTAGAAAGGTGTGATAGTAAAAAGCGTTGCAGCCTGACTGAAGCAAGCACAATGCTCAACACCTGCAGGTAGAGTGCAGTCTCTAGCAAAATGCTGGCGATTGTTACTCTGGCACAAAGCAAGCTTAAATACAGTTTGCTTAATTACAACAGAAATCCTTTTTTATGAGTAAGATACTCCATGTTTGGGGAATGTTTTGTGTGTTGTCTGCCCAGTAAAATCCCATCACACTTGTATACATTTGTTCAATTATCAGAGCAGCTAAGAGGAGGAAAAAAATCAATTTACCCTGAAAAGCACCAGAAATAAGATTACCTTGGCTAGTAAGAACTTGCCAGCACTGTCTGAATTGCTTAATATTATCAAATGTTGCCATTTTTTATGTTCAGTAAGAAGGATATTGACTATTCTACATGTCCAGGTCTGCTATTTGTCTATTTCTTTATAAGATATAAGCATGTCTTATTTTTATTCCTACAACTGCAGTTACAGATAAATCAGAGGGTCTAACAATAACTTTATAAAATAGATGGAATAATACCATTCACTGGAGAAATAGTATTTACTTGAGATAAGTGATAACAACTAGTTTTTTCACTTGTTGTTCTTGTAACAGACAAATGTAAATACCTTAGTAGACATTTCAGAGTGAAAGGTAAGAGATAAAATGTAATTACTTTTCTGGGTGGCTCTGACGATGCCCGTGTTCTTGTCTGTAACACAACAACAAAAAGAAAAAATCTTTGCTCATCACTTCAGAATATGAAGGCTGTTGTTACTTCTGAATATAAAAATATTTTTCTGATGTTTAATGTTGACCTCAGTATTCATCTTTAGCTCTTCTGTGTAAGCTGGCATCCTTATAGCCATAAATTGTAGTCACTGTTATCCAACCGAGCATTTAATAGAGCACCTAATGGACTCTGCTCCTGTATTTTTCTTGAATGCATAGCATCTTGCTTCATTCAGTCACCAAAACTAACTTTGCTACAAGGACAGGCAACACGACAAGTTAGAATCAATGGACCATTTGTAGGTCACAAAGTCAGTTTACTGGAATTTCAGAGGAAACTGGTTGAAAAGAGAGGACAAATGTCACTTTGAATAGAGATGTTTAAATCAGACTTCTGCCTTAGGGTAAAATTTAGGTCCGTTGTAGCCTAGATGTAATGTCTCCCTCTACAGAGCACAGCATTAATCATGGCTTGACAAGTGATCATGGGCTGAGAAAAATAGGGCCTGTCTTGGTTGTGTGGTTATTTTTTTTTCTAATCTTAATCTCTTAGGAGCACATTATAAACACTAACATTTACACAAAAAGATTTAAGTATCAATGTCTGTGTTTTACTAGTGAGAGTAGCTAGCTTCAGAGAAAATCGAGTTGGAACTAATAAGAAGCTACTTGTGTTTCTTATGTGGATGCAGCATTAGAAATATTTTCCTTTTAATGTAATGCAGGTTTTTTTGTCAGAAGAGATTTATTTTATGTCATTTCCTCTTACAAATTTGGTAGTTTCGGTCTCTCTGTTTTGTCCCTTGGTTTACTAAATAACTCTGAAATCTTCTTTCTTTAACATTGTGTTACAAAGTGTTCATCACCCAAGGAAAGATACTTCCTTGTGCAAAACGGGCAATATAGGGAAAAGGGGGAGCAGTTTTTCTAAAAGGCAACACAGAGGTGTGTTTTTTTACTATGTTTATATGTTAATGATGTGTTATTAGCCTGCAATGGGCTGCAGAAGCTCGAATGAAATAACATGAATGAAGAGTGCTATTTAAGATCCCGAGTTCTGATACTATACAAATAAAAGTATGCTTAATGTTTAAATAAGGGATATCTTTATTCATAGATAGGTGTGGGAGTGTTCATACCTTTTATGGTAAAGAAGGGAATTTTCCTATTTCTTGGGCTTGTTTGCTGCTTCGTTGGTGGGGACAGTGTGGGAGCAGCCGAGCCCTGGGTGTGCCCCAGTGCTAGAGAGGCGCAGCTCCTTCATGTACGGTCACATCTGGGTCTGAAACTGTCGAAAAAACAGATAATATCAGCAAAGTAGCACCAAAAACTGTTTATCACTGGAGAATAATGCTTTGAAAATTAGAGTACTTCTGTTTATCCACTTGCCAGTGGATGTGATAAAATCCCCAATCTCTCGTTTAGGTTGGGCTGCTGCTTTCCTTTGTGCCCTCTGTTGGTATTTTCCCATCAGTCGACACCTCACACCGATTATTGCTCTGAATCCAGATGACAGAATAATAACGCCGATTACTGTTAAAAGTTGTTTCTGGCAGCTGGGGAGGGGATGACCGACCTTGCTCCTGACTATCAGACTTGCTCTGCTGTTGATGGGCTCGGGTGTGCGTGGAGAGAGAGCCTGACTGTGAAATCAGAGCTGCAGTGGTGGAGAGCGATCGCATGCCAGAAGGAGATTTTAATTCACTTTTCTATATATTCTCTAACAGTATCATATTTGTAATTTTTTACAGCATAGCAGTCTGCGCCGGGGTGAACAGGGTTCAGCAACAATTCCCTCGCAGTAGGCAGCGTTGCTTCTAAATCAAGTGATGTTTTAAGAAAATATTTCTGAGAACAAGTTATGCTGCCGTCTCTGCATTTCTCTGGCAAATTCGTGATGCCTGTGTTGATGGTAGGCAGAATTCTTTTCATCTGATCCAGGCATCCTGTCATTAGACTATTACACTATTTTTTAGACTTTTTTTATGTGAAGTGACCAATGTGGAAAAACCTGCTTTCCAAGAGTAAATAATGATTGCATCTTCATTTTGAACAAAATGAGTGTTCTACAGAAGACCAATTCATAACAATTTTATTGGCAGTGTCTCCAGCTGCTTTTATTTACTTCGGTCTAATAAGTATTTCTTAAACGCGGACTGTCAATTGGTGAGGCTGATTCTTGTGTAAATCAGTATAAAGTGCTTAAAGGAGAGAAAATGCCTCAGCAGTGGTGTATTCCTGGCTGAGCTTCTGTGCCAGGAGAACGGGCTGAGGCTGGGAGTTGTTTTGAAGAGGGAGGGGAGGCGCAGGCTGACATAATTTGAAATTGAGAAGAAATCCTTTTGCCCTTCAGGCAGTAATCTTACCCATGCTTGAATAGAGCATCACCTCTCCAAAAAGTTGTTGGCTTTTTTTCTTTTTTTCCTGCCCTCTTTCTTTCCTCATTCTTTCCCTCATTTGAGCAGGTGTATAAGAGTATCTCATAGTAACTGGTTGATGATCCAACTGTTAGAGGTATTCCATCAGCAAAGAAGAGCTCTGCTAGCAGCAGTCTCATAATCTTGAAGTGAACACCCAAAATGTGCCTTATATTTATCCTATGTAATGGCTATAGCCATACTGGAATATCGGGGGGGGGGGGGGGGGGCGCCACCTTTTTAAAAAAAAAAAAAAAAAGAGAGAGAGAAAAAGAAAAAAAAAAAGAAAAAGCTGATACTGAAACCTTGAAGGGTTGTATTTTGTGGTTTATTTTCCCAGTGAAAATAAAGTTGACACAGGGCATATGTGACTTTATGCCCAATGCATATGCATTTATTTTATGAGTGTTCCTCATGAGTCTAAGGGCACTACTTGCAGAAAGTGAGATTCGGCTCTGTAAGGGAAACAAAACCACAGGCGAACGTTCATTCTCTCCATGTTAGAAGAGAAATTAATGTTGCCTGATACCTTCCCAGTTTTTTGTGTGTGTGCTAAAGGTTAGATAGGATGAAGGCTTAATTACAATGTACTTAATATTTATAGCTTCATTCACTGAAACTTTATCCCATTTGCATTGAAGGGATTTTTATCTAGAAAGCTCATGGTACTACGGCAAACAAACTTGAGACATTTTAAGGTAAGGATAATGCCTTTTGGAAGAAAAACAGTTTACTTCCAGTTGGATGAAAACTACATTGTTACTTCATGATTTGATTTAAATTGATAGGAACTTTTTTCTTTTAAATTTAATTTTCAAGATAACTTACCATTCAGTTCAATTGCGTTTTAAACTTTGGTAGAGTGCATGTGTAATTGTTTCCAAAAATGACATTAGGTTTTGCCTCCCAGCAGTAAATAGAATGAGTGAACAGAATGGTTGGTTTTCAGTTAGAGAAATGCATCAGATAGGATGAATTTGATGAATTTGTTTTACTGTTTGGGATGATCTTTCTTTTTCTTTTTTTCCTTTTTCTGCCCTGAAAGCATTTAAGTGACTTTGGAAAAAGAAATTTGTGTGTCTTGATATCTTGATAAAGCAAAGACTAAAGCTGAATGTTTAACCTTTCCAAGGAGACAAGAAGACACACAGAGCTGGGGGAAAAAAACCAAAACAAACCAGGAGAATGTTTTCTCTGTTACCTTCTTATGTTGGATAACATTGGAGAAAGATTTCTGGGGGAGTTTCTTTAAAATGATGACTGATTATTTGGTTTCCTATGCTGGCTGTTACCCACATTTTTCCCATATTTTTGCTCATTCTTATTATTACCTGCAGAGGGAGCTTGTATATGAGATAATCAGAGTAATCAAGGCATCCAGGGCTGAATTGTTTCCAGTAAGTACAATTTCATTTCACAGTGCCTTCTCTGTTGTGCAGAGCAGAAAGGCTCTGCAAGACAGCTTTTAGAAAGGCTGTCCATCAGTAACAGTAAATCACAATGGGCAAAGATTTTAAAACATCAGTAAGCACAAGCTGACTTAAAAAATGCTTCGTATTTCAAAGAAGTGCATTTTTATCAGATGTTTAAAAACGAGCTGAGGAAAACAATTCTTGCCGGTCGAGGTGCAAGAGGACAGTTTTGGTATTCTGTATGACAGGAAGCAGATTTTTGTTGCATAAACTGTCTTCTCAGATTCTAAAAATGTCATGTCAGCATGAGAGAGACAGCAGAGCACTCTCAGGTCTTCGACACATCTCGTGCAGAGTAGTGTGGTAGCCAAAAAGCAGTAGGTAAGTATTTTCTATTTACGCAAGCAGTGTTATGAATCGTAATCAAGGTGACTGCTGATGCAAGGCTAACTCTTAATTTTGATTTTTCTCTATTTAAAATATAAAGAGGTGAATGAGTTTCATCCAAATATAATTGATGAGTTTATACAGTTGGGGACTAAATCAGGCAAACAGTTGTAAGGATTTCTGTCTTAAGGTTTTATAAATACTGACAACGAAGAGCAAGCAATGTCTTAAACTAGGTTTATTTGTAAATTGTAACTTAAAAACTAGCTTGAAGAAGCAGAAACTTGTATTCTAGGTAGTGATATTTTTCTTTCATTTAGCACAATGAAAGAAATAATCTGGTGTATTGCAAGCTTTATAATTTGTATTGTAATTATCAGGATGATGAAAGTGTGTGATCCTTCAAAAAGTTAAGACTTCAGAGAAGAAAATAATTCATATATAATACAGTTTCACTTGCTGAGCACGAAGCATAATAGATGGTACTTAGATGAATTCTGCACTATTTATCTCTGGAAAAATAGTGGCAGTCATTTTACTTTAAAATAGTTCAGTAAATTTAAAGATGATTTGCTATGATATTGTCAGGAAATAAAGCAGTATGTGTGCGCATTCCATAAAACAGAAACAGCTCTCCGTAACATGCTCTCCTGTAATAAATCTGTGGCACAAATTGGTCCAAGAGTTGATTTTTTGTTTGCTTGTTTGGTTGGGTTTTGTTAGTTTAAACTAATAGAACTTTAAACTTAGTGCGTGTTCAGCCTAATGTGGTCTTTAAGGTTTTAGTTTGGATTCTCTTTTCAAACACCAGGAACGATTTACCATATCTAAAAGAGTAGTAGCTCTGTGTCAATTTATTATTTATACTGGCTAATCCTTGCTAATGTGAAAAGTCAGCTTGTTATTGTAACACCAAATGGCCCTCTAAGTAGGGAAACAGTTAAGTAGATCTCCTGTAATAGGTTGTTGTCTAATAAAGAGATTTATGGTATTGGCAAGGGCTATTGTATAGGTATTACCCTCTCACAGCATGATCGTGTATTATCTTAACAACTCAGTGCCACATTTATGTTGAGCATTTTCATAACAGGGTAAGAATATTAGCCACAGCAATTACACCCCAATAGGATTATAATGGTAAGATTTACAGAAAATATATAAATTTACATCTTTCATAGAGATTTTGGTAGGTGCTAGGAGCTGAAAAGTTGTACCATCCTTTTTGCATGGGAAAATATTGGTGTGTTAGTCACGATGAAGAAAGAGACGTTTGTCAATTTAATCTTGTTGAGGAATTGTGGAGAGGCAATGGGCATAATCTTTCTTTACACAGTCCGTCTTTTTTTTTTCCTGGTGAGGTAGGGATGTTCCAGAAGTTCCACTCAGTGGAGGTTGCCATACAGTATGAAAATCAAGACATGTACGTAACATTACTTCTGTTGTGAGGATAATGCAGCTGGGATTAAGACATATTTTTAACAGCCTTGTATTTAGAAGGTAGAACAATGGTAATTTACATGCTACATTGGAAGAGCCTGCTTGAATAAAATCATGTAGTTTTTTTTTTTTGTATTAGCTGTAGCGTAACATGTTTTCTCTTTAACTAGTGCCAGGTTTTTATGGTGTTAAGTAACTTAGATAATTTTTTAAATTACTGCAAGCAACAAAAAGTGACAATAATGTCATACTTGTACAATTTTCATGTAAGTGACATTCAAGCTGTTCCTTAATTCTTAAATTTTTCCATCTGTTTTTTAAAAAACCAAAAAAAGAGACATTAATACTCACTCACTTGGCAGAAGCGATGTTCCAGTCACGTTTAATAAAACTAAATTATGTTTTGTCAATAAAAAACACTTACGGGGACTAATTGAACAAAATACATTAGGTTATATAGTTGTTTGTGAATAACTGCATTGAGTAGCACAGCAGTCTGCATGGCAGAGTGTGATGGAACAGACACATATTTTAAGATGATATCTTGTGCTGTAATTCAGTAAATATTGAAATAATGAGTGTTTAGAAAAAAATACCTTTCTTTCCCTGATTTCCTGTACCAAAATTATAATAAGGTCATTCCAAATTAAGAAAATATATAGATGGCAATTCTTATTTTATAAGAAACTTCCAGTACGACTTCCATATATTGTAGACATGCAGTGGTAATATTGGTTAAATTTAAACATTTCTTGGATGCTTTGGATTAATTCTCTGTGCAAGAGTTTCTATAGAAAGATTCTGTACCCATCTGTTTTAAATTGTCATTGATTATCAGAGAAAAGATGCACACGTTTCTTTTGACATGAAATATTCAATTTCTGAAAATGTGCTAGTAGAAATTACACATGGACTTAAATGTGTTTTTTTGTGGATTACTGGAAAGTAACTGGGACCTCAAAACTGCCTTTAAAGCTTCAATTTTTTGTAATCATGGTAGCAACATATGGATTCGTCTGCGACCAATAGCTCATACATGTTGTATCTGGTGCAAAATTCTGGAACTTTGCCTTTAGTTTTGTGTTCAGAAAAAGAATAACATTTTCTATTTTAGACAAACTCCTGTAGGGTCTTAGGTTGGCTTCACATTTCATTCATTTTGAACTGTGGAAAGCGATCGTATCTTTTGTCTGGAAGTAAAAAGGAGACACAAAAGGATGAATGTTACCCCCAGTGAATGTGGAGCTCCAGCCGATTTAAGAGCGTGAACTGTGACTGCATTGTTGAGGGCAGCGCTTGGCTTGTTACACCCAAGCTAAGAAGAAGGCAATACTTAGAATAAAAGGGCAAATAATGCATTAAAATTCAGTAAGAGGTGAAGAATTTATCAATGCTTGTACATTTATCAATGTACAAGTATTTATAATTACTTTTAAAAGTAATAAAATTGATAAGAGTCGATTTGTTTTACACATATTTGTCCTTCAAAAAGTTGTCTAATGTTTTATAATACAATTCCTACATTTAAAAGAGGAAAATATATGCAGAAATATTCTTACCAAATTGTTAGCCTTATGTGCTCTCCTGAAACATATTCAGAATATGTGTATATAACTGTGAGATAGATTATCCATTTTTCTTTTTGTGCAAATGCCATAATGAATGGCCTCTTAAAATCAGCATTCCTCTGTTTGTAAGACAACAAATCAAAGCACAAATCCACACTGTAGTCATTTTACTTGTAGTGTGCATTGAAAATGAAGCCACACTAAGTCATACTTAACTGCCCACAGACAACTAACCTTGAAGAAGGGGCAAGTCTTTTTCTTCTTCTGTCTTTTTTATTATTATTTATATTTCTTTGTCTGTTTGGAACAGCCATGCTGTTATGACTAATAAAGCTTTTGTATTTGGCAAATGGGATGCAAGTAATCAGCAGTTCTTGGCTCATGACTGAAAAATCTGCCGAGCAGAGCACATAAAACCAATATAACCTTTCTGGTATACCTGTGAATAAAATTCCTCCTTATGCTTCTGTCACCTGTACAGAATTCATATATCCTTTCTACATCTGCATGTCTAATGGTATTATTTCTGATTACAGTGATTTTTGGACAGTGGCATGATGAGCAAGTACTGCTTATGAACAAAATCTAATTTAAAAAAAAAACCAATACAACAATATAGTGACTAACATTGAAGTCAGCATCTTTCTACTAATTAACAGCCAATTGAAAATTTTGGTTTATTTTAATTATATTTAGCTTATTTTCCCCCCAGCACGTGATATATGGCTGATATTCTGTAGTCAGTAAATTTCTTAGTTTTTACATATTTTCCACAGAAAATCACTCAATATATTAAACAATTATTCAAAACAATTCTTTTCGTTCAATGCAATTTTACATTTAAAAGAAAAAATGTTAGCAAGTCCTAATGTTGATTGAATCAGACTTAGATAAATGAAAAATTTTTAGCGGGTCTACTGGAAGATGTCCCATAATTTATTTCTGTTTGTATTTTAAATAAATGCATAATAACCAATACACCAAATAAAGCTGCAGTATTAACAGATTATCATAACTAATTGGTAAAGTTTATGAAAAATAGGTGAGGCAGTGAGAAAATGTGCTGCTGTTTCAGTGCTGTGGTTAAGCAATTTGCACAACTGTGTTCACAACCTCTGCACAGCTGAGAGATAGTATTAATATAACCTTAAGTACTTAATTACAGCCATTATTTAAGTTACCTAAAAGAAAACTGTTCAGGTCTTGTGCATATATGAAGTACTAGCTGCTGCTATACTAACTGGGCAAATCTGCTCAGTGGAATTTTATTGGGGCTCACAGATGGTATAAAGAAGTAGATCCTGGTATCGTACCCTAAAATTCACCCGAGTTCATCTGACCATTGAACAAGTTGTGTTTTTACAGCAGTGTTGTTGAAACACTGAATACCAAGGTATACAAGAGATTTTCACACCTTCGCACCCTCCTCCTCCTCCAAAAAAAAAAAAAGTAAGGAACAACTTTATTATTGTGGGCTCGTGACTTGTAGCTCTCTGGTGGCATGGGCTGTCGTCATTGTGGATGCAGCGGTGGCCTCTGCCACGGCTGCCGCTTGGGTCTGGGAAAGGATGAGTCCTTGTGTCCTGCAGGTCCAAATTCTTGGCTCTATTCTCTCAGTTGCTCCATGATAAAACGAAGGTGTAATTAGGACTAATTTAGCTAATCATCATGAACTGGAGGTGGTCCCATCTGCCTTTCTCCCTGAAAACCTGCCTGCGATACGTAAGCGCAATCATTGTGAGCGTGAAGGGGGAGCTTTGTGTGTGCTGTCTGCAGATGAAGATCCTTGGAAGCCAGGTTTGTCCTTTTTCTGTTATTCACAGTCAAAAAGTCAAAATCTCCATTTTAATGAAGACATTTCAAAGAACAGACGGGCTGAGAAAGATATTGTATTTCTTTACATGCTCCTTCCTCTTAAACATGGAAGAAGCCTTAGGCTATAAATTAAAGTGTTTTACCCTGTGTAGTTGATCTCAGGCTGCCCAGTTGCCGTGAGGAGTTAAAGTTTAAAAAAAAAAGAATTGTAAATGGCTTGACAGCTTTATGTTTTTCAGTGTGGTTATCTTCTGTCCCCTCATGTCCTGTTTTTGTCAATATTTTCCTTTCATGTAAGAACTATAGCAAGTGGGAGGAAAAGTAACTTGAAAGAATGTAGTTATGCCAGAGATGCATTTTCATGTGGGAACCTTTATAATGCCTTCATGTAAATGACATTCACTATGGAAACAGTAAGAGCACTTACGAGCAGAAAGGTTCATCCTGTGCTCCATGGGAAACACTGATTTACTTATCTCCTTCCCGGAATGGGCACACACATGTGCTGGGGCTGGGGAGGCTTTGGCCATGCTCCCTGCCCAGGGCTGAGGGGAATGGTGGGGACACCCTGGGAAGCTTGCGGGAGCACTGCAGGCAATGGCGTGTCTGGAGTCCGTGTGGTTTTAGGAGTGTGTAGGAAATGGAGCAACCTTAGTGGATAGATGTATTTTGCATTTTTAATTTTGTCTGGTAGAGTGTTGTTTTCTCTTTCTTTCCTTAAGTCACGGGGTTCTCAGGTGTTCTTTAGTTTGAGTGAATGCTTATTTCTGGGGGATCCTCTCTCTGAGCAGCACAGTGCCCCTGTGCAGCAGCTGGGGTGGCAGGCAATGTTTGTAGTTTTGCTGGCTGGATTCCAGAATGTTTCCTAGAGTCCATTTTTCTTTAACCTGGAGCAAAAGGAGATATAGATTTTTTTTTTTTTTTAATTTCAAAAGCTTCATATTTGTAAGCTTTGTTGATGAGTCTTGTAAAATTTAAAATTGTTTTGCAATATTTTTTACTATCCCTACCACATTCTTAAAAATTAATTGTCTTCTTGAATAGTGTTTCCCAATCAACTTGAATTATTGATGTTTTGGTCTTTAGTGGAAGAGCAGTGGTACTTCTTCTCCCATACCACAGCCTGTTCAACCCCAGTTTAATGAGTTGTACTTCAATACCTGTAAGAGAATAACACACACACACCCCAAAAAAATTCATAATTATGGCTTATTGAATGGAGCTAAAAATGAAAAGTGGGAAATGGACTTGTGCGTAAGTTCAGATTTTAGGAAATTGGTGCTCTGTGTATGTTGAAGCAATCAGTACCTATTGTTTGGAAGTAAGGACCATTGCAAGAGACACACCTTCCTAGACAGAAATGCAAGATTTAGTAGCATATCTAAATATTTTAAAGTAGTAAGATGAATGTATTTTTAGTTTTAGCGATCTTAAGCTATTCTTAAAGACTGTAGTTTTTATAAATATTTCCAAAAGTGAATTAAATAAAAACAAAGTTTTACCAATAGTAAATAAATATCTGCTCATGAATGTGTATAAACTTGAGTACACATATGTCTAGGTCTTTAGTAAAATGCTAGTTATTTAAAAATAGAAAGTGTCCTGTTTATCTCGTGATAAAATTGTGAGATCAGGAGAAAAAATGTGTGTCCAGAGTCATGGATGAAGGTCGCTTCTAGCCAGGAAGAGCCTGTTTTCCTTCATTCTGCCCTCAGCCAGCTGGACTGTACAGCTACATGTTCTAGTTGGTAAATAACAACACTGTGGAAAAGCTAAAAACTTATATGTATTTAGCTGTTCTAAAATAATACTGTCACAGTGAATTTGTTTTTTATTTTGGAGACAAAAATCATTGGGGTGAAATTCCTAGCTGTTGAAAACTTACACTGTGCTTGCTGCAAGTTCTTTTATTGCACACCATGGTGGTCCTGGACTAGATATTTTTATTTTTAAAGATGTATAAAGCTGCTATTTTTAGGTCAAAAATGTCAAATCACCTTTCGACCGAAGAGATATTAAAATAAAACTGAGTAACTTTTGGAGAGTATGTTGATAACCAGGCAGTGTCAGGTGAAGTGTTCTGTCATGCCTCTGTCTGTTGCTTCTTACATGTCTGAGAAGATGGATTTTAGGTTGACTTGTTTTTCCCCTTTCCATTTTCATCTGTATTATTCATCTTCCTGTCTTTCTTTTTTTTTTCCCCAGAAATGAAATCTTAGTTCAGCCCAATAGTGACCCATGAGTAAGCTCTACACTTATTACTGTCCCAATCTCTTCTGGATTTGATTTTTAAACAAATGAACAAACAAAAAAAAATCAATCCCAGAATGGGCAATAGATGTGTTGAAATTGCGGTCAGCTTTTTTTTTAATTAATATTATTATTATGATGGCATTATGAAATCATCAGCCACTTATAGATTATTGCAATGGCACTATGAAATCATCAGTCATTTATAGAAAATGATTACTTGCAGCATGGCAAAGGTTTCAAAATCATTGTGTGCAGGTAGAGATGTGATGTACATCTCGTTGCATGTGAGTGCTGGCCGCTCTTGCAGCATCAAGTGCCCATGGTCTCGCCCTGTCTCCGCATTTATTCCTGCTTTGACTCATTGACCAGACAGTTCTGTGCGTTCTGATGTGGATTGGTGGCCTTTTCCTATGGATTCAGAAGCAAATAGTTGCAGTCCGTGTATCTTGCAGTCGTGTCCTGGGGAGGAGTAAGTTCTGCACGTTGGGCTATGGGATCGTGGAAGCCGATCCTACGTGCTGGCAGTTTGCTTGAAGGAAATCCAATTATGCTCAGATATTTCATGCGAGCAGGTCTCTCCCTTTTCTGTGCGGTGCTGCCTGTTTTCTGATCCCTATTGACTTGCATTCCTTCACTGTCAGTCTCCCTCGGCTCCCTCAATCCCCTCTTTATTTCCCTTTTTTTCTGCCGGGCTCCTGAGCTGTGCCCGGCAGGGTGAGCCTGCCCACTCCGCAGCGCTCCTGTCCTTAGGCCTTCCCTTTCCATCTGCTTCCTTTCCTTCTACGCCCTACCCAAGGGCTTTCCCGCTTCCTCTGCACTCGAAACTAGCTGGGGGGAATGCTGTCTTCCCGCTCTGCCTGCTCACTTGCTTTTTTTTTTTTTCCCCTTCCTCTTTTTTAATTTTTTCCTTTCTTTCCCCCGGCCCCATGGTGTGACTCTCAGTGATTTCTGGTGAGTAGCTGGGAGCACGGGGGAGTCTACCTGATGATGATGATTTCATTGTGTATCTGATGTGCAATCTATTGCAGAAGTGCCTGTAATGCTGGCTGCTGATAGTGTTATTTAGTGTTAGGAATTTAAAATATTAAAGTACATAGAGCACAAGTTAAATCAAGGTGGCTTGCTGAGCCTGTGTATAAATTGCATGGTTTTGTGAGTGTGAAGGTTTGGCACAATACAATATCTTTGGGCATGATGTGAAATCTGGTGATCTAGATTAAATTTGGAGTTTTTCAGATTGCTGAACGAGAAGCTGGTAAAATGGCACGCATTTTCTTAACAGGGACAGCTCCTCTTAAATTTCCTTTCTATCTGTTGAGCTGTCAGCCACTGTCACTGAAAGCTTAAAGCTATATTCATGAAAACAAGAGTTTTCTGGATTTCAAAGAAAATGCTATTTTTGTTGAAAGTAGCAATCAGACCAAAAGGTTAGAGTATCATCAAAGTGCCTGTAAAAATATGCTTAAGACCCTGTTCTGTTCTTGGCTGTCGGAAGAGAAGATGACTTGTAAATTGCTTTTCATAAAAGTGAGTTTGATTTAAGGTATTAATAAAATCTAAATTTGTGTATTCTGGCTGTGGGGACTGAAGATTTTAATTTAGTGAAATGCCAGAACAATTTTTTTGTGCTCAGTTTGATGAGTGTTATGTGAGAATTCCATCTTACTAAATTAGGGCAGACATATATATTACAGTGTTTACAAACTGTTATGATTACAACCTGTTAAATTTCGTATTTAATATTCAGTCATCTTTGAGCAAAAAAGTCACCTCATTTTTGTCTCGGCGCTGCTGAATTCTTATGTTAAAATAGATTAAATTGCAAATGTTAATCTAAGTAACTGTGGAAAGTTGTGACCTGGATTTGAAATAGCCATGAGACTATCACAGCAGCAGTAAATCTTCCAGAACATGTAAGGCTGGCACATGGCAGGGATATGTCTGATGTGAGAATTAGAGTGCGGGCGGAGGAATAGCCTGAAAAGAAAATCATGTGCCAGTATCATTTTACTCTAAAATAAAAAAAGGAAGAAATTGTCACTTTAATGTAAAGCTGTGTTTTTACAGGCAGCACACAGTAACTTAATAAAAACTTATTTTAAAATGGTGATCTAAAATTCAAGCTGTATTTAAGAAAGGCTATTTGTGGCACTGAGACACCTGGGTTCTTAATCCTCATGTGCTTCCTCCGGCAACAGTGATTCCGATCTTTGAAATATGTATGGGAATTTCAGGTGCAGACTTCAGCTGAAGGAAACCATTAGTTTGAGGGAAACTAGATATTAAATGTACTTCCCTTTTGTTTTAAGCTTTTTCCTTCTGTCCTTAAATGACTGTTTTTTTCTCATCTAAGCCTGGCTTCAGCCTTAGTTCTGGGTACTTTTAAAGCCTGATATCATCAAAAGGCCCTGAGTGTTAGTTGTCAAGCACTGGCATTGCTGGAATCTCTTATTATCTTACTGCTTTGATTTTCTTAGGCTCTCTTAAAACATGTCAAATAAAAATGTGGGTGTTGTCAGGAGAATACAATAATAGTAATTTTTAAAGCAATGTTTTGACTTAAAAAATAATGTTAAAACAATCCTGTTCAAGCAAATCATAATTTAAATTGGGGAACATTAATTGATAATTAAAAGTAGCGTACTAAGTATTTTCTACATATGTATTTGATCCAGTTTGCTGTTCTTTAATATAAAAGGATTTTTTATACAAATTTATTCCTTCATGAAAGAAAGAAATGAGCTTGCAGATACTGGCCCACGTGTCCACACAACAAAATTATTTTGGGGTGCTCTAAAAAGGTATTCTAAGTGTAACCGTATCTATTATTGCAAAATTGACTATTGATTCTTTTCAGTTTCTAAAAAATACTAGGATTGTAGGGCTTATGCAGTAAGAGCCTGCAATACTCTACCTCTCTGTTTTTTTAAAAGCTGGAATATGACTTTGTTCATTTTCCTCACTCCAGAGAAGGGTGATTGGCAGGCTCTGGCATTCGGCTGTCCACAGCTGAACTGCAGGGCTTGAGTTGCCTTGGCAGGGCTGCAAGTAAAAGTTTGTGCCGCTTTTGCCAACTGTGTTCTTGGCTCAAGCTGATGTTACACGTCTCTCGACTCCAAAGCATGCTCATTTGCCAAATTCTACCTAAAAATGTATGCTGGAATTCCTAATTAAATAAACCCCCTGATATTTATTTTATTCCTTGGAAAGGCATGCATTCTTTCACAGTAGATGCTGCTTTGCTAGAAATACAAATAAAAATTTTAAAAACCCAAGGTGGATGAATAAGTTATAGCTCGTATTAGGAGAGAAATTGTCTCTTGCAAACAGATTTGTAGCTTTGGTTTCTTCTAAGTATTGAAATTATGTGACTTTACCAGGTTCTTACCTGATATTCTTTGCATGCATACATTTTTTTGTTTATTTTTGAAGTATTTTGGAAATTGTTCCACTACAAAGGATAATAGCAGTCAGTATATAATTTCGTTGGGTTTTCCAGCTAGATAGCATTTTAGGTACCTTATTGTTGCCATAAGCTAAAGTTACCAGTTGAACGATAAAGGTATAATTTATGCCAAACCAGTCTGGAAGCTTTTTCAGAAGACTGATAGCAACTGCTTTTATACATATTGCTATGTAAAATGCTTATTAATGTTAGCAGATGTTGCACTTTAATCCCCCAGAATGATTGTTTGGTAGCAGCAGGAGATTTATTAAGCTTGAGTTGTGTGAAATTGTGTGTGCATAAGCTGCTATTTAGATTGTAAAAATGCCATTGAAAACTGTAAAAAAGTTCTAACTGTAATTGGCAGAGAGGTATTAGCTGTTTTAAAAGAAGTATATGTGTACCACTGGCCCTTTTGCTATAACCTCTTTATCATTTATCTTCTTGTATTAATGTCACTGAATTATTAATTCATGAGCAGGGTTGGATAGGGTGAAGGCACTATTTAAATGTGTGGCACATGTATCCTTATCGCTGGAGACATGAAAAGAGTCATTTTGTGTTATCTATAAAATGGAAAGGACATTTAAAAATTTCATTTACGGTAATCCACTTCACTTCCCAGTAAAACACCTAGATTATTGTTACTATAATATAATGTTCTTATTAAAATTTTGTAATCTTTCCACTCTCTCACTTATAAATACTGTTGATAGACAAATGTAGATTTTTTTTTTCTTCAGTTGCACATACAGTTCATGAACTGCAGCAGAACATATGAAGAGCAGGGTTTTAATAAAAAGCAATTCTCTTTAATTTCTAGTAAAAGAATACAAAATAAAAGCCAATAAGTATTTGTAATCATGAAAGGCTAAATAAATTACCATCTAAAATCAGAATGTAGCCTAATTAAAGAAAAATATGATTTTTTTCCAAAGTAACAGTGTCGTTGTCACATTGAGCCACCAAGAGCTATATTATTTGAAAGAGATCGTAAATGTGTGACGCAGAGTTCTTGGTCTGCTTGATGAAACCACAGAATATCAGAGGTCACATTGCTGCTAAAAAATGTGTTAAAAAATGTATCTGAAATTTCATCTGTGCTGTATGGATGATTTTTAAAAATTGTACAGGAAATACAATGTTTTCAGTCACTCCAATGGAAAGAGTTCATTCTCTTGAATACTTTAAAAAGTATTCATTTTTAAAAAAAAATTCTTCCCATGAAAGCAATTTCAGGATACTTCTTCCCCAAGTGTGTGGTGGCTGGCATGGCAGTGCTGGAGATAACCCATATTCCATTTTGTTTAATATTTAAAAGATATCACTTCACACTTCCCTTTTCACCATGCATGGGAGAGACCTTCACTGTTTCCCCAATACATGGGGTTTTTTTTCTATTTTTCTCTTCAGAAATTTCTCTGCAAAAGAGAAAATGTTATGTAGGCTGCTTGGGAGAGAAGAGTTTTAAACAGTGGTGCAAATAGAAGGCGCCTTTTTGCTGAATTATAATTTAGAGCTCTTCTTGCTTGTAACTTCTCCAAATGTAAGCATTATAGTTTCCTGACTTAGACTTTCTACAAAAGGAATAAAAAAAAACTGAACTAATTTCTATTTTTCTATTATAGTTTGAATAAATAAGAAAGCCCATTTTTCCCCAACTGAAACAATGTCGCAGCTCTGATGAATGACTCGTACTTATTCAGCTGTCTTGCGTAGTTAAGAATAGTCACCTGAATGTTCATTGCTTATTAAATTGTACAAGAAAATACTCTTAACTACAGTTGCACCATTATTCACCTCAGCAACTTGCATGTCCTTACAGAGCCCATCATCCGGTAAGAAAATGGAATCCTTTGTTTCATTGCAGAATCAGGCCCCTTCTGAAGAGATTCTGAAGATTTATTTGCCAGGTTTATGGCACACATTTCTCACCTCCTTGGTGATGTGCAAGCAGTAGGTATGTAAATCAGGAGTATTTGTGGGTAGGTGCAAGGAAGAGTCAGTGCCATGTGTGCAGTACTCTCATGTAGGGCTTCCCACCCTTGGGTTCTTGCTTTTGCCATGAACGTGTGTATGAGAAAAGCCAGGTACGACGGGAGAAAAAGGAGGAGTTTGTTGATTTTTATTTCATGGTTTTAGAGTTTTCTGCCTTCCAAGTGCTACTGGTATGTAAAAGTGGTGAACCTGAAAGATGTGACTTCTGGCACTATCTGCTTTTTGTACTTAGGAAGTCCACACAGAAGTCCTCCAAAGGCTTATGTAAATCAATGGAATTTCCAACTGAAAGTCATATTTGCCTGGAGAATCTCTTGTCTGCTTAGAAAGCAGTTAAAGACTTCTTCTCTTCTTCCGTTGTCAAAATTAGAAATTTTGCTGTGGCTCATGGCCAAGTATGGGATGGTAGCACACAGCGCTTCTCAGGTTTCTGTGCAAGTCATGAGTGCTACCTTTTAATCACTAAATGGTTTGTGAATGGTTTGGAAAATGCAGCTTTATGGAATTACTCCTAGAAGTTTGTTTGGTGGTGGTGATTTTTAGTGGAATTAAAGTGTGGTCTTCTAAATGTCCTATCAGGCTGCTGGAAAGAAAGCACTACTCTCTGATCATTGTAATATTAATTGTGCTTCAGAGAAAAGAAACAGAGCTAGGAATAACTTAAGAAATGGTTGTTTGAAAGAAGAAAAGCGCTTAGGTACAGCATGTTTTAAAATGTTATCAAGAGTATGCATTATTGAAATGGTCTTTCATAAAGTGCATTATTTTGGTGCTATGATAAATTCTAATACTTGAGCATATGATGGAAGAAGAAATATTTAAAAATACCTTTCTCCTGCTGTCTATATATAGTCACAGGTTTTTCACATTTCCTTGCATGCTCATCTGATGTATTTTACCCTAGATTACCTCACTGCTCCCAAGAAAACCCTTTTGGTAATATTGATAACCTAATATGTGACAGATTTTGGTCATTATTATTTCATTTAGTGGTCATATGTATAGACCAAGAGGGAATCTGAATATTGATTTCACTGAATGGCTAGTAACAATGATTTATGACTCAAGGATTCAGTGCAGTGAGCCAAACACAGCAAAGATTACATCTTAGGTGCCACCATTGATTTTGATTCATATTTCACTGCACAATGATTAGGCCATGGTCTCACAGATGTTAACATTAGAACAATACTCCTCTCTAAGCAAAGCTCTGCCCAAACTACACCCAGTGCATGGTGACTATATCTGTATGCCTACTGCTTCTGACTCTTTAAAATGGTAAATATTTTTCAGTTGCTTATAAAGAGTTGATATTTCTCAGGTAATAACAAAGGGTTTTGATAGAATTTTTTAAAATAATCAATAGTGATTTTGCTGCACACTCAAGCTTGTTCCTGGAACTGGAACAATATCATTTATATTGAGTACAGACCACTTAATATGATCATAAGTACAACTGATAGAAAATGGATGCTTTAAAATGGATGTTAATCCAGAACCTTCATGAATCTTTTTGATAATATTCCTTGGTGCATGCCCAGAAAAGAAGTTTCAGTGCAGCAGTTTTCAGGAAATTGGTGCTACCAAACTGGGGTTTGTGCATGAATATCAAATGCCGAGTCTGAGGCATAGACATCCCCCAACAGGTCCAGTGTGTCGGTGCTATGCAGCCCCAGTGACAGCATGGATAAAAGTGTTGCACATGCATGGATAAAAATGTGTTCTTGTCTGCTGTGGCCTGTAAGATCTTGATTTTGTTTTGGAAGTTAGTAACTCGTGGGTGTTTTGCTGGCTTTGTGCTGGTCTGTGGAGTCGTCTTACTTCAGTGTGCCAGCTGTGGAAGACAGAATCATAGAAGAGTTTGGGTTGGAAGGTGCCTGAAGTTGTCATCCACTTCCAACCCCCCTTCCATGGACAGGGATACCTGCTGCTAGACCAGGCTGCTCAAAGCCCCATCCTGCCTGGCCTTGAACACTTCCAGGGATGTGGCATAGGCAACCTCATTCCGGTGTCTCACCACTCTCATAGGAAGAGAATCTTCCAAACATCTACTCTATATTTATTCTCTTTCAGTTTAAAGCCATTCCCCCATGTCCTGTCACTGCAAGCCCATGTAAAAAGTCCCCTTCCAGCTCTCATGTGTCCCTTGAGGTACCAGAAAGCAACTATAATATCTCCCCAGGACCTTCTCTTCTCCAGGCTGGACAGCCCCAACTCTCTCAACCTGTCTGCACGGGAAGGGTGCTCCAGCCCTCTGATCACCTCTGTGGCCTCCTCTGGACCTGCTCCAACAGGTCCACATAATTCTTATCTTGGGGGCCCCAGTGCTGGATTCAGTCCTCAATATCAGAGCTCATCTCCCTGCCTAAGCCCAGGGCCCAGCGGCCATAAAGCAGATCAGGTGTGTTGAAATCCTTGCAGTCAATTAGAGAAACACCGTGTCGCTTCACAGGTACCGACATGTCTGACCACAGTCCCAGGACTTAGCTCTGTTTGTTTTGTTTCTCAGTCTACTTCCACTTCAAACAAGTTCTCATCTGTGAAAAACAGTGGAGGGGATGGGAAAAAAAAAAAGAGAGATCAGCTAAGTGGCATAACAGCTTTGAGAAATACGGGCCTTTGCAAAGCCTTGTCAAGGCTGTCAGCAAACAGTTTCCTGTCTTACAAGACTGCTGTGTCTTGGTTGATGTTAGTCTAGTGATTTTTTTTTCCAAGGGAAAGAAATGAGATCTTTAATGTAAATAGATTATTCTGAGGATTTCTCTTTCCTGAGAAGTTTGAAAAGCCTTTGAATTTTCTTCAGCTGTTACAATTGCTTCTTTAGGTTTGTCATATGGTTCTCAGTGGTTTTTTTACAGATACTCATTATTTTCCTGTTTATTTTTGATGTTCATAAAATCTGTCCTACATAGGTTTGAAAATGAGAGCTATTTGTTTTGCAGTTTAATGAAGAGAATGGCAAACAGCCTCAGACTGTGCCTCTGGTGTCCACAGTGATCAGCATATTTAACATGCTCAGCATGACACTAAGATATTACAGCCGATAACGGTTGTAATTGACTTACAGCATCCCATTCCCTCCCCCCTTCTTTGGATGGTGGGGATTTATCTTTGAGTTCCCAGGAAGCTGTAGTGACATGGAGGGCAGAAGTGGTAGAAAGGTTTTACCTGCACTGCTTGAGTGGAGGTGGCCTCATGTAGCAGCGCAGTGTCAATTTGTGTGAAATACGGGGAATTAACGATGATGAGTGAGTGACACCCCCCATCTGCCCCCACCCCCTCTTGATTCTGAGCTTTTATCAAAGGCAAAAAGCAAAATTCAGACTTGGCAAAAGGAGAGTGCCTGGAGCAAAAAAAAAAAGCCATTCTTATTAGTGCTAGCAAAGGTTTACTTTGCTGGCTTATTGAATGAAAAGTCCCTAGAGTGTCCAGGCCTTATCCTGTGTTAACAAGGGGCAAAGCTGGCTTGTTGGGAATGGACCGCTCTGATGTGTCTGTAAAACATGAGGGCGAGGCCAAGCTGAACTAGAGTGCTGATGAGAAAGGAAAATCTTTGTCTTTTCCTCTCAAATGCTATTTATTTTCTCTGTGAATGATTGTGGTAGACCACTGAGGTGCTGGGGACTGATGGACTAAATTGCGATGTTCTGCTGTTAAAATAGTGTCAGTGCACCGTTTAGTGTCATGTCTTGCATAGGTAGATTGGGTATTTTGAATCATCCATTACTCTGATGAGCTGGGAACTCAGGCTGGTGTGGAATGGGTGTTTCTGCGGTCTTTGTCAATTTAGGATACACATTTATTGCTCACTGTTTCAGGCATTCCTCAGGCATGAGCATGTAACTTCAGAGCGCAGTGCAGCTGAATGCATTGAAGTAATTTTTTTGTAGCAAGATTGGGTGACCTTGGTCAAATCTTGTTCTTACTGTATTATTCCCTCCCCTCATAGTGTATTCTTTCCATGTAACTTGGGAAGGAATGTTTTGGGTTAGAAATCCAGTGTTCAAGGTGACAATTAATAGGGACTGTTGAATACAGAACTGTAGATAAGACTCCCTGCTACCTTTAGAACATTAAATTGCTTTTAATGGAAAAGAAGTCTTTGTTAGCCATTTTAGATGGAGGAGAGTTAGTCTTTCCTTTCTCCTGGCAATTTGCAGCTGGTTTCATTGGAGCAGATCAGGCACTGATTGTTGAACGTAGGTAGTAGAAGGAGGCTAACCAGATCAGCACAGAGTCTTGCTTGTATTCAGGGCTTTTTTTGTAAGGTCTCAAAGCTGAAACTCATAACCAGATTTTCTGCGATCTGGTACTGTAGCACTAATGTGGAGTTATTAATGTAAATCAATTTTTGAATAAGCGTATTGAAAACTTAGGAATAACTCACACTGAATGCATCTGAAGATACGTTCAGTGTTGAAAACTAAGGCTGCATCTCGTTGCAGATACATGGAAAATGGTAGCTCTTGGATCATAAACAATATTAGTCTCATGGAGTATTTTACTAATGCGGCTTAGACAGTTTTACTAATCACACTTCACTAATTAAATTCTTATGTTACAGATTATAGGAAGTTTAACTTCTTGTTTTTTTTAAATTGGTAAAGCCTCACGATGGGAAAGCACGTGGACACATTATTTCTCAGGAGACTAAGTAGTCTATTATATTGTATGAATATATTTCTACTCACCCTTGCCTTCTCTTGCCCCTCCTTTCCTCAGCAGAATGGCTCATCTATATTACAGAATTACTTAGTTTCATAAACTGGGTTATGAAAGGCAGTGGGGGGTGCTGCATGTGTGGCAAGGTAGGTCACACAGGATTTATAAGAAGGACTGCCTGGTCCTGCTAGCTCTTTGCATGTACGAGCTGTGCAGCTATGCCTGATGTTCCTTATCCCTCCGTGCCTCATCATGTGTAAAGCTAGTGTAAATTTTGTTTCTGTAATAGGGGTGTTAAAGCTTCACTGAGGTTGCAAGTGCTCTGCGGTGTTTCTAAAATGATTTGGAAAATTAAGTACTATACTCTAAAACACATCAGCATTAGTCTGAATGACTTTTAACAAAAGAAAAACACACTTGCTTAGCTGGAGAGATCTCTGTGTTCTCCTTTGTCTTAATTGACTGAAAAGCTGGGTAGAACAGGAGGGAAAAGGCAGCTTTAGAGCATGCTGTGTCAGTTGTCCGGAAGCTCTTAAAAGACCCTTTTTTGGCTTTTGAAAATAAAACCTTGGGAAGGTTAAACAGAGTAGAGTTGGGACACAGCAGTCCTTTAGAGGTCTTTCTGTTCAAAGATAAAAGTATTTCAAGGAGCATGCTTGGAGCAGCTTTCTCTTATCTCTGGGGTGCTCTTGAGCAATGTTGTGGGGAGAGGGATGGCCAACAGTGGCATGTATTCTGCAGCGGTCGTGTTCCGTCTGTAAGAAGTTTCAGAAGCACAGAAGAACAAGGAAGCGAGGCGGGGGCACTAAGATATTCGGGACTTGGAGCACAGCTTATGAATACAGTATGAAGAGATGCCCAGTACCTTTGCAGTGTACAGGTTTGAACATTAACATTTCTATTCCTGATCTAGCCTTCTTTAAGAGTGCATTTGAGAAGAATCTTAACAAGGTGAACCACTCCACTTCCAGCAGGGGGTTGGGTTTTTTTCCTGTGGGAGATTGCAGTATGACCCAGAGGTAGGGATTTAAGTTACAACTGAAATTTTCTGGGCAGCTTTTATTGCACTCTGAAATTCAAGCAAGATTTTGCTCTAGGGAGTTTCTATCTGCCCCACCCACAAGCAGTCAGCGATGCAGAGAAAAGGTTTATTAAGGTCTTAGGGGAAATAACTTATTTGCACAGGACAGCCACTCGCTGTGGTCTCCTTTTTCTGTTTACAAAGAAGTAACTTAATACATCTTTTCCTGCTTCTACTTGTTTGGTTTGGGATTTGTTGTTGTTGTGAGATGCCACCGCCAGTCTCTGTATCGCTGATAGATGGATGGTCAGAAGGACCTGGCTGACAGCAGAGTCTTTAGTCCGAGTGCTCTCTGGCTCCAGCTCCTGTCTGGATGCCTTTCTCAGGTTTAGCTTTTGTTATGCTGATGAATGGTTGGAACTGCACTGTTCTTTTACTTGGAGCCACACAGAGCTTCTCAAATATAGAGGCTCCATTAAAATTTGTTTGCTGTGAACATGTTAGCTTATTCAAAAGAAAAGAAGCAAACCCATACCCTATTGCATCAGTTTTCAAACACTGTTTCATTTTTTTCTTTGGTTTTTAGAAAAACATGTGTTACTGATAATCTGGTAGGCGCTGGTTAGTTTATTTTGAATTCTTTTTCCAGCAACACACTGAGTTAAATTCTAAGTCTGTAGGGTACAGCAACATAAAGGGAACAATATATTGCACAAAACACTTAAATTTGTCCTTTAAAATGCTCTCAATTTCTTCTTAATTGAATAGTTTCTGCTGCTTTTGGTATTTGAAAGACATCAACATCTTTTCAGAAATTGTAGGTCCTTATAAAAGCAGCTAAGTCAGTTTAGAAGGTCAAGAACTCTTACTCAATTGTTAAAAAAAAAAGTATTTGGCATACATTTTGCAACTATTTCTTAGGGAGATGCTGAGTCTTACCACAAGTGATGCTTTGATTACTGTTTTTATTTTGAACATAAGTCTTTCCTCCCCCCTCCAATTTAAAAAGGCCCACAAGGAAGTGATGACTTTGAGGATGATAAAGCACAGGTATGTCAGTGTCCGCTTGAAGCTGAAGAGAGATGTCTCAAAATCTGGGAGTGCAGTGATATGTTATAGAGATAATGACAAAACTTGAGTCTCAGGAAGTCCAAATCTTCTGGGCAGACTGGGAACAATCAGAAGGCTGATTTAATTTCACTTTTAGCCATTATTATTCATCATCTATTCTCTTGGATTATTCTGATTGCTCACTGAAATTATGCTGATTAGTCTGTAGTGTGTGTGAAATAGTTTTATGATTTCTCCTTTGGGTGCTACAGGTGAAAAATTAATCCAAACTCTTCCCAAGCTTCTAGCTGAACTATCTCCAGGGCTTTTTTTTGGAGATCATAGTGGCAATTTTTTCTTCTTAACTCAGCAGGAGCTCCTTTGCAATTTTAATTTCTGCTGAATGCAGTGCATCCTTTGTGGACTTTTAGATTTATTTTCTTTTAGTTGCAAAACAGTCTCAGCCCAGTGTAAAAGACCTAGAGCTACAATGGGGCTGTCTCTTCATAACCTCTTTGGGGTTGTCCTAGATCACCATCTAAATTAAGGTCACAACTTTTACCTCAAGGCCCATGAGTGTGTGCTGGGCGATCCACGCTCTGTCCACCCTGCGCTCGGTTTGCTGTTGCCTGCTCCTTGTTGAAATAAGTGCAGAAAAAAGTGCCTGTGACTGAAGAGCACCTGTCTGTAGTTGGAAATTGGAAAAAGTGCTGATTTTTATGTATAAATAAACATAAAATCATTTGGTCTCAGATGTCAGTTTTCTTTCATTTCCCGGTGTGAGGAAACACGAGCACACTTGTGTTGTGAGAGGGATGCTTCCACTTCTCCTAATGACGAGCCAAGTAAAGAAACCTGCTTGGCTATTTAATAATCTCCACAGTTACATTGTCTTCATTGAGAGACGGTGAAATTGTTCCATAATGTTTTCTGTTAATTCCCGTCTTTGTCTCCTTGGGCAAAAAACTGAGTGTTAGTCTTGTTGCTGTTTGTGTCCTCAGGGAACAAACTTATCATTGATTAAGGTTAACATTTACTGATATACACTTTCTACTTCTGAAAATTATCTACATTTCATAGAATTTTTGTATCTGACATTTTGTGCTCTTCATCCTTTCCACTTCTCCTTGCCAAAAGGGTAAATGTATTTTTAAAGCCCTTAACATGCTCTAGTACTCATAAGAATCATAAGTGGCCCTTGGATTCTGCCACTTAAATTTTTACATAGTCTTTGTTACATGGTTTTAAAGTAACATTAATTTCTGATATCTCAGCAATACATCCACACAGTCCTGTTCGTTTATCTTGGAAAGACCAAACCGATGTGACACCTGGCTCAGCCCTTTGCATCTACGGCTGCTGCAGTGTTCAGTGCTCTCCAGAGTTGTTTCACATATCTGCAGTATGCAGAGCCAGCTTTCTACTTAAAAATAATTTGTTCTCCTATGGATGTTAATTTTTCTCTAGCTTCCCAAACTCTAATAGTCGGGGCTGAAACACGACCTAGCTTCACACAGTGAGATATGGAAGAGGATGTGTGTAGTTACTCAGCTGGCTGGTGCGAGAATAGAGTCATTAGCAAAAGGGAGCACTCTGCTGTCAAATCTTCTACCACAGCTACTGCACTCTATCACTGTAATTATATTTTTCAAATGCAAATGATAGCTTTAAGAATTCTTCCTTTGATATGTCGTTTACAGGAGCAGTACAGTTGATATTTCTCAGTAGGAGACAAATCTTGTCTGAGGCTAAGGACAGGAGAAGGTCTCATCCATTGTTTATTCCCATTTCTCTGAAGATGTTTATTGCATAGAAATACAGCTAACTGTGGAGACGTTTGAAGGGGCTGTCTCACCAAGCAGGGTGTTTTTGTCAGCAAAGCAGCTGTTGCTGCCTCTCTCATCCAAGGAGAGCAATCTTTGTGTAGCATGAAGGGAACGCCAGAACCATTGCAGGAGCAGCCCTGCCCAGCCTTCCTGCTGAGAGGAGTTGCTGTGTTGTTCTCAGCCACCCCGTGTTTCAAATCTCTAAGAAATATGGCAGTGCCCTAGATTTAATTTTACTGTGGTTCTCTCGGAGAAATGCAGGTTGTGTCAGATTTGTGGGGTCAGAAAAGCTTAGCCTACTCATCTACAAGTCCGATTTCTTATATTCAGTGAAAATGTTCTTGTGTTGGGTTTTTTCATGTATCTTAGTGCAAATACGTCAATAACACTCATACTTTCAACTTCAACACATATCATTATTTGGCATTGTGTTTAGGGGTCATTGACCTTGAGAGATTACATCCCGGAAACCTGCCAAATTCCCAGTTACAGTACAGGTGTACTACCAATTTTTGCTAAAAATTTCCGTCTTCGTGTGAAGTAAAATTTGATATTCCAAATTATTGGTGTTCAGATACTGATGAATTTTTTTCTCCTTTTCTTCCAAATCCTCTGCTACTCCAGGTATGAAGATGAATAATGCAGACCACTGGTTTCGATGATGCTGGGCTTTTATAACTGGATTCGTTAAGGAATACAAAGAAAATTCTTACAGGGATCAATAATGGTGTCTTCTGGCTGCAGAATGCAAAGTTTTTGGTTTCTGCTCATTATCAGCTTCCTGCAGTGTACTGAAGGTAAGCTTTAGTTTATTTCTTACTTGAGTTTGCAAATGAGTTAAATAGACTGTACAATTAATTTCTGTCAGATAACTTGAAGTTTGAGGATATCAAACTAAATGTATCTAGCATATTCTAGGTTTAATTTATAAGACTCAAATTGTCCCTTTTTAATGAAGAAAAGAAGAAATTTTTTTTTTTTATTTGATAGTGTCAAATGATGAAATGGAAACGCAATGTTCAGGCAATTGAAGTGACAGTATTAATAGCCTTGATTGGTAGGTGCCTTATTTTTGGATTCTTCCTGTGTATCCTTCCTTTTTCTGTTCTCATTGCAGAACCATTTAGAAGAACTGTATGGATATGTTAAATGTGATATAAAACAACTGAATGAAATGCCCATTTTATTTTTCTAATTTGGCTCACTGAAAACGAAATGGCAAACACTTCATTAAGATTAGTGCTATGCAAGTTAAATTTCAGGAAATAAAACTCAAAGTTCATACAGAAATAGCATCTACTTGAAAATATTTTTGCTTTTTTTAGAAAAATAAGTACTTCACTGCTATCAAATGTGTTTAAAATAGCTGTTAAATTAAAGAGATGAGGAAGGAAAAAGATTTTTTAAAGAACTTGCATTATCTATTCTTTATCTGTTTTTCTTCATAAATTATACTTTATCCAGTTAGTCTGTCTCCACAGCTGTTCTTGTGGCCCTTTTAATAAACAGAGGAACACAAATGAGTGAACAAGAAAACACGATTTATGAATTTTTAATAAAAATATTTGTATAGAACATGAGGCTAGTTTTGGGTGTAAGCATTTTGATTGACTAGATTGCAGGTGAAAAGATTGGTTTAGTAATAAAATAACATCTCCATGTCATCTCACATTATTCTGTAATCCATATGTAACATATAGACTTCTTTGGTGCATCTGTGTCATGATCTCCCCTACTTTTAAAGCAGATACACACCTTACTCTGTCAAAATTCTTTGAATTTTAAGACTAGATTTTCAGAAATACTTCAGCAAAGCTACCCTGCCTCGCCCTCTCTTTTTTCCTAAATCTGTGTAAGTAAAGAGGAGCTATTATATAAATAAAAAATCCCTAAATAGACAAAGATTAAAAATTCAAATATTTTATGCAGTCTTCCACTCTCACTACGTAACTTCCTAAGCTTTCTCTCTAGACTTACACAGCTCGGGCTGTGCGCTGTGCTGACAGACGAGCTTTGCTGAAATAGGTTGTTCATCTGCATGTGTGAACATACACATCTCGCCGGGAGCGTGTCCTCGGAGGCTTCGCGAAGGTTCCTGAACTAGGGGAAGTCTCATTTCACTTAAATAGCTTTCACAGTCAGTTTCCCATCCCTCCCCTCCTTAAATATTGCCAGGACAGGGTAGGAAACTGACATTTCCCAGCGTGGATCTTGGATGGTTTCATCCTTGGTGGGACTCCTGATGTGCTGTTCTCACTGTCCAGGCTGTGCAATGGGTGTAATCTGACCTGTCTAGGAAAGGAAGTACAAGCAGCTGGAGGTGAAATGCTTTTCAGCCTCTTTCATAGGTAGGAAAGGTAAACGTGGATTAGGAGATTGGAGTTACAAACTTTACGACTGGCTGGTTTGGTAATAACTGATGCTAATTATAAATGCACTTACATTGCAGAAGAGGTTGCACTGGGTGAAACCTAAGGTGTAGGAAGTTGAGACATCTATTTATGGAGCTTTTTTCTGAAGTTCTAAAATATTAAGGATTTTTTTGTTATTATTGCAATTGTTTCAAATTCCTCTGTCTAATGCATTTTACAAACATTCAGGTACTTGCAGTTTAATGTCATGTAGTGGTTGAAAACATTTGAAAGCAGAAAGGAAAAGTGGACAAACAACTTTCTGTGGTTTGGTTACACTTGCAAACAGCATGCTATGAAGAGTGTTTTATCTCCTGAGTTTGGAAAGGAAAAAGTCAACTGAGAACTTCTGCAGACTGAATTTTTGCCATTTGCAGAAAGTTAATTTTCATTGTCATCCATAATATTCCAAGTTCATTTTGTTCTGGGCCTGTTTTTCTTGCTTTTAGTAGCCAGTAGCAATCTTTTGATGCTTCAGTTGTGAATTCACTTTTTTAAAGTCTATACAAGAGCTGCTTTTTCAGCTAAAAGAAACAGGGAAGGAAATTGGGAGCAGATAACAGAATCATACCAAATTAATTGTAAATTCTTAAAATAAATGAAATACTGTGGCTCTGTATACTGGAAATGAATATTAATGTAGAGTTGGCTTCCAGCCACAGAAGAAAAATGAATACTGCATTATTACACTTTCTCACAAGATTACATTGCCTTCTGCTTCAGTAATAAGAGATGCCAAGTATAACATGCTTTAGTAGCACTTCATGCCTGGAACTACGAACATGAACAAAGGTTAAAATAAGAGCATCTAACTTTTTCTAGAAATAAAAAAATCTTTAATTCTCTTGCTTGAAACGTAGGTTTTTTTATAGAAATCTGATGTGTACATGAAGGTTGTTGCAGTTACTGGGGGAGATAAAACCTGGCTGAATTCCCTGCTGTTACGTTTGAATGTTTCTGTACAGTTTAATGGAGAGGAAAGGGGGGGGTAAGGATCCTGGGTGTGGACAAGTGATTCATTTGTTCATATAATGAAACATTTTCCAATCAAGAAAAGGCTTCATTACTCTCACAGCCTTAACTTTAACTCACCAGGGAATTAGCAAGCAGGCACAGTTATACGAAGGCTGTAATTTTCTTTTAGTGTCGCCTATCCAAACAGGAATCGTTATCTTCAGATAAGACGGTCTTGGTTTTGCTTTTTTTTTCCCTGGCTATTCAGTCCAGATGGGTTTGCTTCTGAAGCAGTCCTTTCCTTCAGGTAAAATGCCCCTGGAACAGACAAGTGCTGACAGCTGGATGGGAAAACCACACTGAGTTATTATATACTGCTCGTCCCTCTGATCAACAACAGGTCAATATTCTCGTGTTTGTTGTTACTGCCATCAACAGCAGGCGTTGCAGCCCTAAATGAGGACGAGACAAGAGGCTGGAAAAAGGAATGAAAAGCTCAAGTCATGAGCTGGAATATTATTAATCTCATTTCTGAAAGTTATTTTTCTGTGCCTTTTTCTAGCATGTTCTGTGTAGTCATGTCTCTTTCAAACCATGGCTCCATTACAGAAGGCAGGCTGAAAGGACTGCCTTGGGCAGCAGTTTGGCTTGGATTTGGGCAGGTGGCCTGGGGACTGGGGCAGAGAGGATTCCCTCTGTGACCATCCCAGACCATCACAGCTCTGCTCTGCCAAGGGGCACCTGCTCCTGCCAGCCCCACGCAGTCGAGTCCCGCACCTTTACTCACCTGTTTCCTACCAACTCTAGGAAATTAATTACTTTTGACACCATCTCTTTTTTCCCTCTTCTTAATTAGGTGAAATCATCTAACAAGTTAAAAATTATCTGAGAAAATACAGAAAGCCAGAGAGTGAGATCACACATGTCTTGTTTCCATAGCACAGCAGAGTAGGAAGCTTATTATATGTATTATTGGTTTCTCTTCAAGCAAGTTAAGACAAATACACTAATATGCATATGAAAAAAATATGTCAGAGCTAAACATTCTGGTGAAGATTGGTTTTTGGACTGTGCAGGTTTTGATATTTTAAGCTTTATCTTGCTTGCAAAGTCCACCTTTTTGACTCGCTTATGATGCCATTTGTTTTTATTCTCTTCTGCTGCTTGAAAAGAACAAATGCTTGAGAAGCAATGAAATAATTTTATTTGCTAACATTCTATTTTAATCAAGGTTTAATACAATTTAAATCATTTTATTATGAATTATTATCTATGCTTTGTCCAAAGGAAGAGGCATCACGCTTTCATTATGTATTTAATTCTGTTTTCCTAAATGGAATTAATGTTTTTTAAAGAAACCCAGCTTGTCTTTGCTTCTGAATGTTTGTTTTAATGAGCATTACACTGAAAAATATATATTCCTGTAAATTCCAGTTATACCAGCCACAGAGCTGAGTGCTGAATTGGAAGCAGTTTTAAGTGAGTATTCAATGTTAGTGCATTTACTAAAGACATACTAAATACAGATAATGTACTTTGGGCCACTACAAAGATATTTGCTGTTTTAGTGTATTACTTCAGCTCTTCAGCTTCCTGTGAAGCCACTCAGACATGGAGTGTCTGAGGCACATGGCACAGGTGCTGAACAAACTGTAAAAGCACATCAGTTTTCCTACACTTTTACTAGGGAGTGTCAGTAGAATTTTGCCCAGGATAAAAATTATGAAAAATTTGTACCATGGACTTGAGTAGAAATCAACTTCTGTTCATTAGTGAATTTGGGTTCTGCAAGGAGTGAAATGCATTATGGAGTCACACCACAGCGAATAGGAGCACTAGTTTAGTTTCTAGCCAGGGATTTTATCACAGTGAGAGCTCTGTCAGGAGCCCAGTTAGCAGGAACTGCTTGCTTTACAGAGGTTGCAAAGCATCCTTGAGCACACCCAGCGTGCTAAGGCCAGACAGGCATTGCCTGCCCTTTGGAGGATCACTCTAATAAGCCTAATGCTATCTTTATTTATATCAAGTATATCTGATGTGGTTTAGGATTCTTTAGCAAATGTTTGGGGTTTTTTTCTTTATTGGCTAATGCAGATTACACAGAGTTTTTCTTTAGAAAGCAGCTGCTGTGCTGGATCCTGTTTTCTATCCAGAAAGATCATGCCATTTTTCAGTGGGATTTTTTGATGCATACTTATCTGGGACATCTCTCTTTTCTTTTCTTTTCTGAGGGAAGCCCAACATATCTTTGAAAAAGAAAATTGATCTAAACAGTGAGACCAAACTTCTTCTTAAAGAAGAATGTCTATTAAGCTTTTCAACTGCATTTCCAGAAAATAGAGACTGACAGGCTGCCCAGAAAATCCAGAGATACTTTAACATGCTGGCAGTGAATTACCTTTTATATATTCCCAGAGCAGTGAGGTCTGCATGATTCTATGCTGTAACGTTACATTTTTAAAACCAAAGCAAAACCATCACTATTTTAAAATGTAGAAAAACCATGTAGAAGAATGCATGAAGAACCATTTTAAATAGTGTACTTACATTTAAATGAGAATTTGCTAGAAAGTATTAATGTAGGAGTCTTACATTTTAAGCAAAGAAAAGAATATAAATGTATAATTACTATGAGATGAGTAATAATATTACTATTTTGATATGCTGTCTTCTCAGTTAGTGAAAAACATTCTCCTTTATGAGGGGAGATTTTGCATTTTCTTGGGCTGTGTATTCAGAAGAAGAAAAAAACGCCTGTAATGTGTAAAATGATAGAAGTGCAGTGTGCTGTACTAAGGGCAGATGCTGTGTCTTTAGAGCCCTCTAAGCTCTGCTTGAGTTTACTGTCTTTAGTTGCCATAACCTTGGTGGGTCTCAGTGGGCAAGGTTAGCTGTGCTGATGACCAGTGCAGTGAGAGGGGATTGACTTAACCTTCAGCTGACCTGCACTGCCATCGTTGCCTAAGGGGCTTTTATTTGGTTAAACACAAATCTGGGAATATTTTAGATTTGTTTATTATGATAAGGCACCTTTGCAGGAACACAGGAGGAGAATCTGAGCATGTCTTTTAAAAAACAAATAGGCTTCATTAGTATTCTGTTGCTAAATATGGGAAAACATATAATTTATTTTTTAATTAAGAGTTGTATTTTAAAAATCTTTAATTATTTTTCATTTTTGCTTTTTGTCAAGTGGAAGAATGCTGCTTGTCTTAGTAAGAAGGTTTTTTATATAGTTTTAACATTGTTTTATATTGTACTTTCAGGTCATAGTGTAAAATGGAAGTATAACTGTCTGAAGTATCTGATATCAATGAATGCCTCAGCACTGGCTTTCTTATTGCATTTAGTGTCCTGATGATCAGATTATGAAAATTATCATAAAGTATAATGATTTTAGATTTAATATTTGTTGCCAAGTTCTACAAGCACATAATGGGTTTTATACTTGCAAGTAGATCCACTGATGCTCATGGTCTACCTCTGAGCAAATGGCACAGAAAGTAATAGTCTGTGCTAATTGTACGTTGCATGGATGGATGTCTTGATAGCAGGAAGCGTATATAGAATGAAGTCACTGCAGAAAAAGGATTTACACAAAAAACTCTAAAATATGTTTCATGTAGGTGCCTGCTTCCATGCTTGTGATAGCATTTCAGATGGTTTACATGAGGAAGATAAAACCGTTCACAGAGAGAAGTTCTTGGCTTGTCCATCCATACCTCCATTATAAATGTACTTATTAGTATAAGCACTCCTAACAATGTCAAAGACACACTTAAAAACTGTCTGGCCTTTTGCAGTGGTTAGCTGGTGTCATCTTTACTCATCAATATTGTTTTTGTAGAAGAGTATTTATAGTTGCTCCTTGGGATCTTTTGTTGTTGTTGTTTATTATGTTTGGGTTGATATTTCAAATGAGACTCATGAATGCTGGATACTTTTCCATTAATCATAATTCATTTTTTCAGGAATACTATATTTTTTACATTTTTAACACAGCATATATTTTGTATGTGTACCTCTGTAGATGAGCTATACCTGAAATCCACAGACATAATATGATAAATTAAATACACAATTCTTTCTGATAGTAGGAACTGAAAAAAACCTTTTTGTGCACGGTGTTCCAAATTTCTGCCGTTCCAGAAAGAATCTCAAACTACTGCAATGGCTTTCAAAACCCAGTTGTGCTAAAGCTCTTTGTGTTTCTGTAATCTCTGTCTCCTTGCTTTCATTTGAAGTACAAAGAAATGGAGTTGTATGAATGTTAGCTCTCCTTATGTCTCCTTCTTTCAGTCAGGGAGTCAATTCAGCCATGTCACAGTAACATTAGGGCAACCCATGTAAATGCACATGGGGGTGTTGGCAGTGGTAGGGGAGATTCCCTGGTTATTCCTTCTGGGCTTGGACCAGTCCAGGTGCTTGGGAATGTTCCATTCTTTTTGTTTTCTCAATTTATACCAGTATAATAACCCCTGATGTTTTCTCGGTGTATAAAAGATGTGTGGGGGAGACTAGATGGGAAGCAAAATGAATTTTTTTTCATCTGTTGCCTGAGCAACCCATACATGTGAGAAACCCAGGGGGACCACATAACTTTCAGTTGTTGGATACAGCGCTTGGCGAGTTTTATGAGGGATCTTCACGATGGAAGGAAAGCTGGCTTTTGTGTTCTCCCGTGTCAGGGATTTTGATGTCTCTCTCAGGAGTTGGGTAGTTTTGTTCTCTTCCAGCAGAAAGTACAATTAATGCAAGGTGCTGTTTGAGCAATTTTCTTGTTAAATTTGAATTAGGTAATTCATTTAGGAAACCTGAGAGGAAGTTGACACTGAAACCAGATTCGCCTGTGTGCTGCACTTTTAGTTGGAAAAGCAATGGGAAATGTTTGCCTTTTATAGGTTTCAGTGCTATTTCACATCGCTCCTGTTTTAACCATCTCTTGGATGAGCTTCAGTCAGATTTTCCTGTTTGCACTGATCCTGTACTTATGATTTGCCTTCTGCAGTATTTCTTCCTCTGAGTTACCCTCATTCCTATTGCTTTGGCTTGCGAATTGCCTCCAATTGCAAAAGGTTACTGTAAGAATAAAATGGCTATTTATTCTGCAACATTGTAACATTTGCCATTGAAAGTCTATGGGAAAAGTCTGGGTTTCTGGCTGGGAGCTGATCATGCTTTTTAGTGGCTTAAGATAAATATGCTTTTAGTAAACAAAACTGAACAGTTTGTTGCTTGTGCTTTTGCATCATTTAATTTGCAACAGATGAAACTGGCATGCGTGAAGAGTGAAGCATGCAAAGTACTAGAGGGCAAACGGGTGGTTTGTGATGTGGATTATTACCCATAAAGATGGATAGGGTCCACGAAACATCACTTCATGTATTAATGCACCAGCTGGAAAAAAAAAATCTATCAGCATAGTATATCATGCATAAACTGCTTGGTTTAGGCCTTCAATTCAAATCCTGCTCAGTAATACACTTTAAATCTTCTCTATCTTTATGCTAGTCTAAAGATCTATATATGTATATATATCTTCCTATATAGAAAAAGCATTTGTACATTTTTGAGAATTCACAATACAAAAGGCTGGAAGTCATCCATATGTAAACTGTCTTGAAGGATTTATGATACAGTGTTTTGTTCTGCACTGTAAACTAAGTGCTGACAGAAAAAAGGTAGGAAATAAGTCTAATCAGCACTCTTTCCTTTACCAGTTACAAAGCAATCTAATAATGTACTGATTATTATATGCTTTATATGTAACAATATAACAATTACTTTTCTGTACAAATTATTTCAAATTTCAAGCTGATAAATCAGCAGAGTCCTAACTCAGTCCTGAGAATAATTCCAGTTACATATTTAATCTTACCTCTTTGATGCATTATTTTCTAGCTCTTAGATTTGTCATGGATCCATTTTAACTGTATTTCTATGTTGCCTTCTTTTTACAAAAGGTTTTTTTGAAATATGAAGAGAGACTTTCAGAATATTTGGTACTAAAAATTTGTCATTATGTAATACCATTTGTAACAGACTCAGTGATTCTGACTTTATTTATCTCAGAGCCTCATCTGAGATGAGTTTTGTTACTTTTTATTTCATTTCTTATAGGGCTGATTAAAAAATAGAATATAAAAATCTAGTAACAGTAACTGGAAAAAGCTAGTAAAGAGCATCTTTGGTCAAGGTGTGAATGATTGTGACATAATAAAAATTCATGCTCTTGAACCTATTTCCATCTGGAGTAAGGGATCATGTTGTAACGGGAAAAAAAAGGTGCATTTAGAAGCATTCAAGGATGTTAAGCAACAATAAAACCCTGTAACCATTTAGATGACAGCAGCTGACTATTTGAATTAACTTTGTGTTTGGCTTAATTTTGGGGCCTAATTATTCCTAACTTACGTGAGTAGATTTCAATTATACAATACTGCAGGGATTTGTAGCTAAGGCAACTAAAGGAATCATTTTACATAAAGTACTTTTGTTCAACTGATTAGGCGGGTAAAAATGGAATGATAGAAAATGGGAATTCTTGTCTGATAAGGCCCAGTGAATTGTTACCAATGACACTATGAAGAAATAACCCAAGGAAATCTCATTATTGAAAATTCTGAGAATTTTTAGCAACACGTTTGTATCTGGATAGGATGGTGTTAGTTAACTACTCACAAGCAATTCTCCCGAACATTAGCAATATCTCTTTCAATAAAACGACAATGCGTATTTTTGTGGTACCTTGGTTTGGCCTGCATGAGGTGGATTTTCCTAGGAGCTTGTTAACTAAAAGTTTTGTTCTTAGAAGGACTTTTTAATATATATTTATCTATGCCAGTTAAGCATTTAAATGGGCAAAAGATGCTATGTTTACTGCATATTTCATGGTTTAGACATGAAAACATTTTTAGACATACATCTCCTCTCCAACATCCCATTTATTTAGAATTACCGTTTCATGAAAATAGTTCTCAATTACACTACATTCTTAAGGTAACCCAGGGGAATTAAAAGTGAAGGAGGTATTGGAATAAATGCCTGGAATCAAGTTCCATTTAAATGCCCACACGCATATATACCCTTCATTGGGAATTAATTTTTCAACAAATTACCTGCATAGTTAAAGCTTAAACCTGGGTAGCTTTATTCACATATATATGTATGTATAAATAGAGATAGATATTTTGACAGTGTGAACCTGTATGCTCAGCTAAAATTTCCTTTTTATTCTTTGAGCATTTATGAAGTCATGCCTCCTAAATTAGATCTGCAGCATAGGTAGGTGTCTCCTTTTGATGATAGTAGACTTAGAATGTTTAATTATGTTTCCGCTTTGTTTTTCAAGCTCAACTTTTTTACTTTCCTCAACCAAAGTATTGAAGGTTACAAGAGTGCTTATTCTGCTGACAACACAATAGCATGTCTGCAACCTGAACTATTAAATCTGTTTTTAGAGCTGTCGGCTTTGCCCGTGTCCCTTGAATATACACCTAGACCTTACAGTCAGATGCTTTAGGAGAAGCACTGCAGTTGTTTTCTGTGTTTGTTGTGTTTAGGAGGTCAGAACTTGGAGTGCCTCTGATGAGGTTAGTGTAAGGCTTTGATGCTGTTTAAAGGGAGGAAAAAACCCCACTCATAAAGCATATGGTTAAATTGTATAGCAGCAATTTCTAAATTAGATCCCAAATTAATACCTAAAACAATAAAATTAGACAATAGTAAATGCATGTGCATCTTTTTCCTCCCCCTTGACAAATTCCAGTTTTCTATGGAAAATACATATTTTTGATCACATGTCGGCCATTAACATATTAACGTTACAGGCTTTCAATTAGTACTGATGACAAGTTATTTAGGAAAGTCTGTGGAGCGTGTGGAGATGTGCACAGCCTCTCTGTGTCTGGTGTTTGCTTTCCAAAGTGGAAGTATTAAGATTTAATTATCAGAAGATGTTTGCAGTAGGCAGTGTGCCTTGGAAAGCCTGTCAAGGGCAAGGCTGCATGTGCCCTCCGTGCACCTGGGCAGGGCGACATTCGTGCCAGGGTGAGCCATGGGACACTGAGCTGCAGCATTCCGTCTGATGGGGGTGGGAAGTGTTGGCTCCTGCTCTGTCACCCCATCAGCTCCCTTGTGGCACCCCTGTGGTGGGCTGATGCAGGAGGCAGGGCTGGCAGGAGACAGCTTTCTTTCTCTTTTAGGAAGAGTTTTCCCCCAGTGACTTCCCTGTACCATTTCACCTAGGCATTGGACAACTGGGAGAGGTGTAGGTCATGGTGGAGCTGTCAGGGTGTTTCACCCTTAAAGAGATGAAAAAACAGTGAGATCTGTGCATCCAGTGAAGCTTGGGAAAGCGTTGTGCCAGTTGAATGGGCATTTTCTTTTCAAGAGGGAAAACTGGTCTAAAACATGTCATTCTCTGTTAGAATACAGTACCAGTTTGACACTCGGCGTGATTAATGTTCCTTTGTGGGACCCTGTCATTTAAAGTCAGAGTGTCTAGAGCCTGAATCTCCTTGATTTAGTTATGAAGATGGTGAAAGGTATCCCAAATTGTCTGCAAGGGTTTACAAGTGCAGATATGAAGACATCCTTTGTGTCTTTATAAGGGTGTGGTTGGGTAGATTCAGAGTTGCATCTGATTCCTGTCCTGAGGAGGGAAACAAGATTTTTCCAAAGGGTTCATTTCCCAGATAGGTGAGTCCTTTCAAGAGTACTTTAGGGATTTTAAGAGTGCATGCAGTTTTACTGGAACAGAAATTGCCTCATTATATCTCAGTCTTTCAGATTTTATTCTTTCTCTGGTAGTCAGTACTGGAAGTCGCAGAAGAAGATGCCAAAATACTTAAGTGCCGAAGTAGCCTGCTTACAGTGTAGATTTTGTAATTATCCACTGTCATTGAGTACCAGTAGATATTTTTTGACTCATTGCTTAGGATAAAAAAAAGTATTTAAGTAGTATTTTTAGGTTTTGGAGTGCATTACTGTGACCATGAATCTCCTTGTCTTTTGTCGACTTTACTTTTTAAAGACATTATCACACAGCATATTTCTCCATCTCTCGCTTCTCAATGCATTTCCAGATAATTTAAGGAGAATAACAAATAATACTGCTGCCTTGTAAATTTTGCCATCCTGTTCTCTCCCTCCCCCCTCCCCATCAGCCTATTGTAAGTATGGTTGCCACCTCACAGACCTCAGCTGTGCAGAGGAAATCATTCTGCTTCTCTGCATTGTCTTCCTTAGCCTTAGCTGGTCACCTAATTCAGCAAACTCGTCACTTCTCACACAAAAGAAGCTTCCTACTTTTGTTGTACTTCAGAAATTTCTGGTTGTGAAATCACTGGAAAGAATTTTGGAAAAAACACCTGTGAGTTTAAGATGTTTACAGAACATGGGCATGGAAAGACATACTACGGGGTCAAGAGACAAAACCAGCCGTAATTTGTCAGTTTGTTTAATATTCTACAGTGGTACAAGTCATAGTGCCTATGATACTTTACATAGATACTTTCCTTTAGTTTTTCAGCACAGCTATAAATTTTGCTATATCTAATTGCAGCAAACTTTTCTGCTCAGCAGTTTTTTTCTTCTTGCTGAGCAAGTGGTGTGTTTATATGAAAAATACTTTGATATATAAATTTGGTTTATGGATGTTTAAGGGCTTATAATTTTCCCTTTAAACTCAGGCTTAATTTTTTATATGCTTTTTTTAATGGAAAGATTTTATGGCCAACACATGCCCCACGAGGAAAGGAAGAAGTTACAGATGGTCCAGAGTAGAGGGTCTGTTTCATACATAAAAACTTCATGTCAGCATTTCAACAGAGCAGTTTCTTAGGGTATCTCTGTTATCACTGACACTTTCACATTGACAAGCATATGGGATGTAGTGCTGAATGTGTAAATTGAAATGATCACATCTAGCATTTCCCTGTACCAGGTGCCAGCTTGCTGCTGCAGCTCTGCACTTAATGTTGAAGGAGGAGTGCTAGGCACAGTTTCATTTGCTAATTACCCCTTATCTGCAGCACGTAGTCCTTGGGCAAACAGCTTAGCCAGGTGTTTTTGAGAACACCTATCTGGACAGTGCAGGACTGCAGGTGGTCCTGTGGTGACAATACAGAGTGCAGAACATGTAAGAAATCTCCATCCATCTGTGTATGAGGTTTTTTCTCTCTTTTTTTTTTTTTAAGTCTTTGGTGAAGAACAGAAGACAAATTTGTGAGAATTTTTCTGTCCTTAAAAAATTTGTGAGCGTGAAAAGCAGAAGACTGCTATCCACAGCCCAAGAAAAATGTGTGCATGTGTGTGTTATGTGTGAGGGGTTTGTGATAACAAACCTGATTGTCCTGTCTTGTGATTTCAAGGGGGAAAAAAGAATGTACATGCCAGTAAGTGTTTTGCAAGGACCTGCAAGTTAAAATAAATAAAATGTGGTGGTTTAAGGAAGAGGTAGAGTCTAAATTGCCTTTCAGTACTCCTTTTCCAGGATCCAGTTTAACAGGATTATGTAATTTTACTAATAACACTTTGATCTGTCATTTATACAAAAAGGCAGGGTTTCTGAAGCATTTGCCTTACATGTTCTTTTTGGGCTAGACTTAATCACTTGCAGTACTGATAATATTTTCTCATTCTTTAAAAATTCACATTACAGGCTTACGCTTAATAGGACTGTGGTTTGAGTACAGAATGTTAAAAGGAACCATTTAATTCATAATCCAGTAATTCAGACAGCTAAATTATCCCTCCCTTTACCTGATATTTATTAAAATGAATCCAAAGAAACTTCAGAAATGTTGCTGTCATCCAATTGCCCTTTTCGGTTTCTTTAATGCTCTATAGAACATTCCTTACTGTGAATTAGTGCAACATCTGTTTGTTTATGATTTCTCCTTGCATTTTTCCACCTTTCTTATAGGAGTTACAGTTTTCGTTCTTAGGTATTCTATACAGGCTAAAATTCATGATGTTTACTCATGAATTAGAGTGAACCAAGCATCTCAGTTATATATATCCGCCCAAGACAATTTTATTAGTAATTGCGCCTTCACGCTTGTTTCATTTCTTGCCTCTAGTTTTTAAGTTAATATTTACTAGCACTCAGGAGGTGTTACATAGCAACTTGGTAATTAAAGAAAAAACACCTGATAAACAAAACTAAGAAGAAAACCCCCCCCAAACCAACCCAAGGTGAAAAAAACCCCCAACCTGTAGTTGCAAATGGAATGAGGCTGCAGAAATTCCTGAGCATGCAGTTACTGTATGCAAATCAGGCTGCCTTAAAAATCAGGGTGTGGGTTTTTGTGTCATGAAGTAGATCTCTTCCCTTTGAATGTCTGAACTCCTGCCAGTGCATGTTCTGTGCACAGGTCGATTTGCTTCGTGGGCTTAGGGTTACAGTGCCCCATTTCCTCAGTGCATTCAGTCCCAGGAGTTCTCTGCCCTGCTCTGGAATGGGGTGTTCTTCCTGTACCCCAGCTTGGGCTGCTGGATCCCCCCAGCCCTGCATGCAATGCAGTTTCATGATGGATCAAATGAACTCTGAAATTATTTCCTCAATCTCCTGTCAGTGTTTGTACAACGCTTCAGTTTTTTGTCCTAAGAGCAGGTAATTTTAAAAGTGTTGATAATGCTTGGAGATGGAGGCAGCTGCTTTATTGTAGGTGCACGCTGTAGGTTCTTAGGTGTGACTGAAAGGGTGTTAATGAATGCTATTAGGCATTGTATCTGTATTTTAGGTGCCTAAAACATAGTTATGAGAGACTGTGAGAGTGGTGTTTTCCAGCTCTTCTTTCTGTTGAAGTTCATTAACCTGAAGGAAATGGGTAAATAGCAAAGACCAAAAAGCATCTTGAGCCTAGGAATTTATTCCAGGCCTCTGAAGAGCTCATTTACCTTGTTCAAGGGGTCAGTTCTTTCTGTGACTCCTAGACCAGGAAAAACAGGTTTTTTCAGAGAATACCTCCAGGCCAGGTAAGGCCCCAGACCTTTTAACTCTGATTTTCATTATAATGGCTTTCCCAGTCCAGGCATGAATAGGCATCTGGGAAGCTGATCTGTTCATCCTGAAATAGCCTGAGCAGAAAGTCAGATCAGCCATTTCTCATTTCTTGTCTTTTTGATATTTGTTGTAGCAGTTTCATAAGTTTTACTGTGAGATTTAGGAGCTCAGCAGGGGTTGATCATATAGAAACAAAGTGAATTCAGAGAAAACTGGAGACTTTCACAAAATCACCATTTTTTCACTCCTTTCCAAAACTCATAATACAAAAACATGCCTCTAAATTAAATAAATGGGAAATATTCATAGTCAAATATTTTATATTGGAAAAAGATTAAGTGATTTTAAGAGTAATGTTTATGACATATTTTAAAAACAATAGTTCTTAAAATAAAGAAAAAGATCAAATAAAAATTCTAATATTATCATGTTAAGCAAATTCAATTTCTATATCCTTTAATTTAAATTTAGTATTTACTTTTATTACTATACTGTATTATGTGTTTTAACTCCAATATAATGGTTATTTGAAGGATGGTTTGTTTTATTTCAATTTTTGTGCTGCAATGTATGCTTCCTTTGGCTTTATATTTTTTAGTTTTCAGCTTTATGTCATTAAGAATATTTTGAAGAATATGTAGGGGGAGATAGGGGTTGAGCTACAGAAATAAACTCTTCCATTATTTTCATCCTCCTGGTATTTCCTATGGTCAACATGTAATCTTTTTTCAGTCAACAGTCAGAAAGAATTTAAGCACATCATTGTGCAGTTCAGTTCTGTTTCAAGATATAGCTGTCACTATTCTCAAGTATTTTCTTCTGATTTCGTTATTCGCGTGGTGAGCAGTTGGTGCCGCGGGATGGCACTTTCTGAGCTCAGGTTGTGCTGTCTCCCACAGAAGAGGCTGGATTCATGCAGGAGGCAATAGATCAGCTCTTTTAAGAAACACAGACTGTATTCTTTCACCTTTTAACATGGCATATTTTCTGTTACTGGATCTTAATGGGTCTGGATCTGAACAAAGGAATTGGTTATCACAAGTGCAGCAAAATTGCAGATTAGTTTTGTTTACTGCTTTTGCTTAAGTTTCATCTGAGGAAACTGCATTTTGTAGTGACAATGCTTCCCCACTGGTGTGAAACAGCAATGGACAGGCACTGTAGATGCTAGCCAAAGCATTAAAAAAGAGCCATGAGGCAATAGGTAAGCTATGTATATGCTGAATACTTCTAAATAGGTGAGATTTATAATTTGAAGTTCTACATTATTGTAAATCTTGAATCTCATTTGAATGAAACATGATGCCCTGGTGCAAGAAGTGTGGTGTCCCACTTAATTGCATTTTCTTTTAAAATAAATTTTTTCTCCAGAAAGCAGAAGGGCAAAATACAAATTTACACAGCTGCATTTGATATGACTAGTTCTGGAAATTGTGAAAGGCAGAGATGCCTAATAGGAGAGTTTTGATGGAAGGCAGAGGAAGGTAGCCCTAAGCAAATGCTGTGAGCAGCCCTGGGGGGACTCCATCTTTAACAAAGGAACAGAGGAAATGTAGCTGCAAGTAACTCTCTGAAGCAAGTTAGCAATGGGTAAAGGAGGAGCTCAAAAGCCCTCAAGTGAACCAAGACAAGTGCAAGAGCCAGGAAGGGTTTGCTTGGGAAGGAAGCTCTACGTTTCTGCTTTCGTATTTTACTTAATTTTTTCCAGCTTTCTAATCAAGAAGGTGTCCCTTTCGCACCTCTCAGTTTTTAAGGATGTTTACCTACCTAACCTGTACAGAGAGTTCAGAACATGGGACTGACAGTGCTGGGATGCATTTCCTGCTGAATTGCCTGGCAAGTGGGATTATGAGTGTCAGAGCAGAGAAAGATGCTCCCCTGGCTGGTGCCCCACAGGCAGCAAGGTGCCCCATTTGCAAATAGGCAGATTGCAACAAGGCAAGATGTTCCTGCAGGGTGGGAGGAAGAAAATGCTTCTTATACAGGAAAAGCTGCAGCCTTTCAGGCCAAATAATTGCATGCAAGAGACTTTTGTAATGAGCAACATGCAGTTTTTCACATGGAACCTCAAAAGAATGAAAAACAAATATTACAGTTTTTTCTAGTTCATTTTTGTGAGGTTTGGAATATTTGGAAGGGGTCTGAGGGAGAAAAGCCTTTGTTCACCCACTCCAGCTTTCTCCGCAGTGGTGTACTTGAGTGGTGTTGATGCAAAACAAACACAAACACTTAGACCTATGAACACAATATACTTTTAAACAAAGAGTAAAAACAATCGAATTAGCACTACAATTAAAATATTTGTCTGTAATGTTTGTTTTTTACGTTGTTGATGCTCTAAAGGGGTTAGAAATGGTAATGTGTATCTTGTATCTCTCTGAACTGTGTTGTTAGCTGTAATAATCTCACGAAAGATCAGAACCCTCTCAATTCCTCATTTTCTGCAGGACTTTCATTTTCTCTAATTTCCCCTTCAGCTGTTGTTTTATATTTCTGGCTTGTCTGCAATTAGAGAAAAAAAAAAATGAAAAAATGTTTTTAGAACTCATGTCTTGTTAAGCCATTTCTTTTACAGTGTTTCCCTTTGGGGCAATTCTTAATCTCCCAGAAGCATCAAAACATTCAAGTTAATGTTGGTTTAGTGGCCAGTCCAGATAAGAGAGCATTCTTTAGTGCATATTCTTGTATCTTTTTTCTTCCCCTTTCACCCAGTAGGATCGTGGATTTCTAGAAAGGTTTGGAGTTTGGGCTGCAGATGTGTTCAGCTGCTAGTCTCTGCCTCCCACCCTCCCACCGTATTTCCTTGCCAATTCAAACAGCACTTTCCAGATTTTCTTAATGAAATTCAGTTCACCTTACTCAGCCTAAAGTGAGTAGTAGAGGGATGTATTAATTTAACCTAGAAACTTGATCTGTGAGTTATCTCAGTTCTATCAGCCTAGGTGCTTGTTCGGACTTGGATCCAAGTTGCAGGAATGAAAATTTCTTGCTAGAAATTTTAACTGCAATTTCTAGGCATAGCTAGCATTATCAAAATATGAAAGAATTAAGTTGTCTCATTACTCTTCACTTTACAGAGGTGAGAAGTGTGTCAGCACCTTCCCAGAATGAGTAGAAGTCTTTAAGATTGGGTTTATTTTTTTTATTACTTAAATTTAATCTCTTCCCCAGGTGCTTATTAGTTTTTGCCTTCTTTGCCTGGCTAAGACTCCTACTGAAATAAATAAGAAGCCATGCTGTGCATCTGGGGACAGTGCGTGGCCTTTTAGAAGTGTTTTGCTGTAGGGTCTCTGCTGCTGTGGTAAAAGTCTCATAATTTGAAGTACATATTCTGCATTTTAAACCATAAGAGAAGTAGAAAAAAAAAAGACATGACTATGAAGTTTTTTTTCATCTGTATGGAAAATGTGGTTCTCTTGTTAACGTTAATGCAGTTAGCAAGGAAAAAACCTGGCTGAAACAAAGATATGTATCAGTAAAATTCAAAATAATTGGCATCAAGGTAGTAAAAGAAAATAGTCACTGAGATGTAGCTTATTTTTAAAATTAAGGCTTTGAAGTTTTTTTAAAACTGTGGTTTTTATTTTGACATAATTATATACATGTTACCAGCATTTCAGTGAAGACGACATTTCCTGAAACAAAACACATCATTTATAAAGGCTGTTGAAAACTCAGCTCTCAAATTATTCTGACTTCAGTGGTATGAATTACACATATAAGCAGAGCCTTTAACATAAAATGACTGCGGCACCGGCATCATCTTTCATCTCCTTTGCCTCCCCTGTCTCACACTTATTCCATCGTTTTAAAAGGTCATATCTGTTAGTGTAAATGGTCTTGTTCCCCAGTACAAGTAATAGAAAGGAGAGGCAAAGGAATCTCTGTTATGGAGGATTATCAATGTGTGTTGCTTTGTCTATATTTCAGTAATTATTAATTAAATTACTAAATCCTTCAACTACTGAGTGTAATAAAAACTTGAGATTATACTCATTTGCGATTGAAATAAGCCAGTGTGACCACTTAAAAAGCATATTACCCTTCTCTCCATCCCTGGGACCTGTTTTCTACTTTGGGTTGCCCCTCCCTACAGAAATGTGGTCTGAGCCCTGATCAGTTATGCAACATGGGTGATCCACTTGCACTGAAGAAAAGAATGCCAGCACACACCACAAAACACCTAGCCTAAATAAGGGAGGAGCAGCAAAGATGAAAGGCAAAGGCTTTTTTTCACCCTTTCTTTTTTTTTGTAGTGATACTTGTTTATGCCATTTGAAAATATGGACTTAGTCTTTTTAAACTCCATTTGTAGTTGGAGAATCAAATTTTTCCAATGCAGCAGGATGTGAGGAGACAAATTGAAGGATAGAACCCATGATATTTTTACTTCCACTTTTGGGAGGAAATGAGAGATTTTTATGACTCTTTTTATTTAAGGAGAAAAATAGAACCCAGGTTGGATTTGATGTTTTAAGTATTCCCTTGCTTACAGTTTTGAGGTATTATCAGTTTTATAGGTGGATTTAATTTCCATGGAGTAAAATTGGTGCTAATTTCAACATGTGGCAGGCTACTGAAATGTTATTTCTTTTGCTGTTTTACAATTTCTTTTTCTGTTCTACTGCTTGATTACTTTTATTGTAAACCTACAAAACAGCTGGCACAATGCACATATTAAAATTACACTTTTACAAGAATGATGAAGTGTTAAACTACTTTTACTCTGACATTCTGGGCTGCTAGATTTTAATTATTTGAGTAAAGTTGTTAATTCAGCTCAATAAAAGCCATATCCACATGATAAATGTAGATGTCAAAATGCCACAAAGGGTTCCCCGCCTTTGATTAGAGGTGTTACTATGAAGTTAAACCCAGATTACAAGAGCATCTTAAATTCTATTGATTCTGTCATCCTTTTTTCTAATGTGCTGTTCAAAATCAATGTTTTAAAAAAAGGAAAAAGGCAAAGAATGGCACTATATTCCCCCCTAGACCTGCTGGTTTCTCTGTAAGTTACCAAGAGACAGTCGCCATGTCTTTCAGTCAAGAAAGAACTCAATGAAACAGGGATTGACTCTGACTCGGCTGTCTTGCTTTAAGTTTCATTTTGTTATACATGCTTCACCCATCTTGGGATGTTGTATTGGAGCATGTGCTTGGGGGATGCAGCTGTCAAGCATTATTTCAGATAAACAGAGCCCCAGCTACATCCTATCAGAGAAACTGTCCAGAAAATCAGATACTGCTTCTTTTGAGGTTGGCTTGACTTTTGCTTACACGAAGCACAAAAGAGCTTACAGAGAGGAAACGCAGTCCTTGGCACATTTTGACTAGTTGCAAATTCATGAATACTCTGTATTCTGTCTTTGTTTAAGGCTTAGTCCTTATGACCCCAAGCATTCAGTTACTCCCTTCCCTTTCCATTACCTTGTGCTTCTTTTCTCCGGGAGATAACAATGGTAATTCTCCTATGCAAATTACGCAATTCTTAAAGGCAGTATTCTTTAGAAAATCAGTAGTATTTTAGGAATAAGAAGAGGTAAAAGAAAGAAAAAAGCTCTCAGTGTTTATGGGAGTAATCCTGCAGAGGACAGGTCACAAAGTGGTTGCTTCTTTTCCTTTTAAGTGTGTCTCCCAGTGTGTTTTGTTTGAACCTTAAGGGCATAACCTTCTTAGTAGTAGTAGTTAAAGTTCACAGTTTATAGGATAAATATACGTATCAACCTTTAGCATTTGAACGTGGAAGTGCAGTTAGGAAATGTCTACTGTATTGAGCAGAACATTTTACTTCTAGCATTTGTGATTCCAATCTTAAAATTCTGTATCTTGCTCAGCACAATAAAAATTGGAACCAAACTTAAGCCAGTTAACGCTATCCTGGTTATAAGTAAAACTTCTATCATGAGGTTTTTTCCTAGAAGTAAATATTAATATCATCATGCTTTACTTATTTTAGAATTTCTTTTAGATAGGAATTCTGCAGAAACATAATGTAAACGTTATGTTCTGTGACTTGACATTTATTGCATTTCAAATTTTATACCTCAAATGCATGGCTTAAATAGGAATTAAGACAAAATGTTTTGGATTTTTTTTTTTCCATTTAAGTAGTTGCTGGGAAAGAGGGAATAGTCTGAAAATACCATCTTGTAATCATGAATTAGAATGAGTTATGCCAAGTAGCTGTGGAGGCCATTTAGTATTTCAGAAACACAGCAGGGGAGCTTTTTTAAAAGACATAATTAAAAACAACGGATGATATAGGCTGTTATGGATCTTAGGTCCCAGGCTTCCAGAATAATTGTAAGTTCCTCTAAAATACCTCTTGCTGTGGTTGCCTATTAGCATTTGTATGATATTTCACTTTAGTCAGTATATTTGGATGTGGAGGTTTCAGTAAGTTGTGAATGTGTTGGTCCCTTCCCTATTATTTTTGTTAAATATTGTTTCTCTGGGTTTAGCTAATTGACCTTTTGAGAGAATATTTCAATAACATTCATTCGTTTTTCTGTTTGGAAAACTTTACCTTAACTAAGAGAAAGACTGAACCTTGCCAGTTTAGGTGAATTTGCTTCTATTGTTATAAATGACAAAGTTGTTCAACTGAATAAAGGTCAGTATTTTTTTTTTGCTAGTTGTCAAATTGTACGTGAGTTGTTTGCAATCAACTCTCTACTGCTTTAGGCAGAGAACTGTGCTTTAAAACAATTCTGCATAACTACACAGGGGCATAACTGGAATTTCATTGTAGCATCAGCAGTTTTTAGTAGGGACTGTAGTATTTGGAGGAAAATTTCTTTGCCACTAGCAGTGAAGATTAATGGGCATCTTTAAAAGACAGAGAACATAAAAACATGCATAACATTTTCAATACTATAGCAATATTCCTGAGAAATGTTAAATGGAATTTTGCATTGGAACCTTGTTTTCCATATTGCAATGTTGATCTGTAATCAGTATATACTGTCCTCTAAATCCCAGTGACATATTCACTGCTGTAGACGTGGGTTAGTAATGCTGCGGCACCGACCACTGGCATCTTTAAACAGGATATTGTCTGATACAGTTTATAGCTTCATTCCCTGTGCCATTAAATAAATAAAGCATTCAGTGTGTGCATCAGTGCCATCAAGCATGAATACCCCGGTGGACTGGGAATTAAATGCCAAGTGAGGGTCAGAAGCAACAAAGGCTGAATAACACTCAGCAAATGTATACATATTAGGTAAGGAACAGTGCCCCTGGTGCAGAAGAAATTGAATAAGCACCTTGCAACGTCTAGATGGAGCATAAAGACTTCTTTTGTTTGCCTGAGCTGCCATCATTGACCCAAGTAGAATATTCCATTATTGAATGAACTGAACAATAGTTTATTACAGGTAAAAAGAAATCTTGGGATCCCAAGTTCTTCTGTGCTATTATACAATCAGGCCTGATCATTGTTCAACCTGCAGCCCCTCAGGCCAAATGGACTGGTAAAATAGATTTTGCAATATGTTTTCTTAGCAGGCAAAACTTATTATTACTGTTTTGCCAGATTTTCTGTTTTGAAATACAGTTATAACTTCACATTCTTCCAAGGAATGCCTCTGTGCTAGTGGTGTTAGTTTACTTTTTCTAGTAGTTCAGCTTTGGTTCTATAAAATACTCTGCTTTCTCCAAATATGAAATATATACGTGAGAGACAGTATTGCATTCTGGTGGACCAGCTTGGAGTTACTGCTGAAGCAGCTTTTCCTCATCTAATTTAAACTTTTTTTTCCTGAAAATATAAATTATGTTTTATGTTCTAATATAAATGTAAAACAATGTGTCTAGCTAAAGTTCCCAGAGGCTGAATATAGTTGTTTCTTTTCTGGGTTTTGTTTGAACAGTTCCAGAAAAAAGAAATGTTTTTGTATATACTTAAATTGGTTGTTCTTCATTATTAGAGTTTGGCTTGCTTCATATTACCCTTTAGTGCACAAATATCCTACAATTTTTTTTTTGTTATTAAGAATTAACAGGACTGAGTGCTTAAAAGACTTACCCTCTTTGCTTGCCTAAAGTATGAATGATGAGATTTTTGCCTGATCTAATGTAGATCATTTTATTTTAGCATTCTAGTAGCCTCTGTATGCAACTGAAAGGCAAAATTTGTATTCTGAAACCTTTGTTAAAACAGAGGGGCAAAAATTAAAGATGTGACTTTGCAGTAAGCTGAATCAAGGGGTAATTACTGCTTCGGATGAGCGGTAACCTGGAAAGCCTGACTACTGATAACTGTCTATGGCCACATTAATTTTTTTTCTTCAGTCTTCATACATAAAAATTAAGTTGGTTGTAATTCTGACAGTGGTCTAGGAGAATAATTGCCAATAGTTAGCAGGAAAAAACACAGTTATGAAAGACTTTTGTACTCTGTTCCTTAAATGTGTTCTGCACAAAGACATTCAACAGCCAAAAAAGTCTGTGAATTGCCTGAATTGATGGGAATTAAATAATGAAAATGAAATGAAATTTGTTTTGGAAATAAAAATGGAAAAAAAAATCAATAATGCATCAAACTGTCATAAGAGGCTATTCAGCTTCTTGCACAGTTTTAGTAACTTATCTCCTGAACTAAACTGGTGGATGTGCTGATATATGATAATACACACTTACCAAATTCTGTAATTTAATCCACACTGTAACTCAATAGCCTTTTGCCTAAGATGTTGTAATCTCTTTAGGATGTGCTTATCCATGAAAGCAGAACCTACCAGCCTATTTGAGACTGTATGTGAGTGCGGAATTTCATGCCCTTTTCAGTAGTCCAATGCCCTTTTTGTTAGGTAGTTTAATAGATCTGATTTTGTAAGGTCTTGTTTCCTTAAAAAAAACCCCTGAAATTAAATTAAAGTAAAATAATAGAAGTAAAACACTACGGTAGTTGTTTTATTCCTGCAGGTGAGAGATTTCAGGACAGATCCTCATTAAATGAGAGCAAGTTTAATTGCGATGCCTTTGTTACCTGCGAGTTCAGTGCTCCCTTTTTCTTATTAAGATACCTTTTGTTTTCCTGGTAGTCTCAAAATAGACATAAAAACCCCGGAATTGTCAAGTACGTAGTGCCTCCACTGATTCCTACCTCTGTTTGTATGTTCAGAGCCAGCAGAAACATAAACAGGTATAATTCTGGGTACTTTAAGGCTTTCCTCTAATCTTTTTCAATGCTCTTTATTTGTGAATTGGATAACAGCACAAAAAGGCTGAGCTGTTGTCTTGATTACTCAGTAGCACAGTGTCTTTGGCCAGAGCTGCAGTAGGTTTGCACCTGGTCGTATGAAAAAGGTATTCACTGTTCATCATTCTCATTGCGGTTTTGAAAGTTTGATTCAGGCATGGAAACCCAGCAATTTGCTGTAATGAGGTGTGAGTGTTTAAAATTATAGTCAAAAAAGATTTTTATATGGTTAGGACTACTCACTGCCTAAGCAGGAAAAAAAATTCTCGCTATGATCCCATTTTAATGATTCTATTCAGTTTTATGGAATAAATGAAATACTGAAATACAGACAATTATAACTACAATAACAGAAGTAACTGGAATACAGATACTTTTGTATTGGAAAATAAACTCAAAGAAACTACATAATGAGGTTTGACTATTTTGAATCCAGTGAATAGTTTAAAAAAATTACTTTAAAAGGCAGCAGCCGGAATAAGCAATGAATTGCTACTTGGCTGGATGTAAATGCAGACTGAAAAATCTGAAATACTATTTTTGACTCTGTATTTGTGAAGTCCTTACCTTATTAGAAGAAGTCAGGATGAACTTGTGGACATATCCCCTGTCCACCTTAATCAGAGTCTGGTGCCTCCCACAGATGGACTCAAATATTCATTAATGTAAAAAGAAACTCTGAAGACAGACTCTGAAATGTATTTTTAGGTTCACAACTTTAGGTCAATAATATTAAAATGTGTTCTATCTTCAGTCAAAAAGACATCTTCCTCTTAATTTTCAACCTCTTCAATCCAATCTGTGTATAAAAGATGCCATTTTTTAACATTTTTGTGGAGTTAATAACTATAAATAAAAACCTAATTTATGTGGATTCTCAACAGCATATTATTTGACTCTATTAGAGTCCTCAGACCCCTTCATCTCTCTGCATCTATTTTTACCTGTAGTTATTAATTTGTGAAATGATGATTAAGATTTTGTCAATTACTTCTTTAAAAGTTGTAATAAGTGTATTGTATCACTATGATGAACATGTTCAATTTGTGCTTGTATGGCACAATTTCTTCTTAGGTATCCTATAATCTCTACTTCATTATCCAAACAAGATTTCAACTTCCTTTTCAAGTACATCCTCGTGATTAATTGGGCTATTAGCTAGAAGGTACCTCATGTGACTGAAAGGGTAATGGTGCACTGATGTTTTGTGATGTGTGTTTTGTCATCCAGAGACCAGAAGAGGCACCCCCAGGATTATGTCTATAACAGACTTGAGATACCCTGTTCATACTTTAATAAGCAATTGGAATGGGTAATCTGGTGATGCATCATTGTAAGTAGTGAGCAGTAAATGTTAGAAAATAAACTGAGATCTTACCAAAGATCTCACGCACTTGTGGATTTTCCCTGTAGGTCTGGAGCCAGGAGTTGAGGCAATCACATTTGTACAAGTATGTTTCTACTGAGAAAAATAGAACAAAATAAAGTAAAACGTGTGAGTAATCTTTCTAAAAGTTGTGTTCTTTCAAGACTGATAGCCTCTGGCTAAATTCACATATCTTGTGAAAAATAATGTAGAATAACAATTTTCTCATTCATATTTTTCCCTGTTTTAGGAATAGTTGGAATGCCCATACCATCTTTTTAAAAAAATAAATACCACTTGAGTGTTTCAGTAAGTATTTATGAACCACTGATTAGTACCTTTCAAAATACTTATAGTGCTTGAATGATATAGCTGTAGCTACAAACTACACCAAAATACTTAGTGTATTAAATAGCTAGGGAGAGGTAATTTTGATGGTCTCTGTTATTTTTTTGTCTTTTTAATTTTTTTTAAACTTTATCATTAGGAATGGTGGGCTCTGACATTCCACTGGAAGATCCTTATTCTGATAAATTAACAAAGCAGTGCTGAGGTTGCCAAACACTCATTCCCTTAGAAGTAACCTTCTCATGTCATGGGCTGACCCCTTGGATTGTTTGTCCCATACAGAAGTCCAGGGATTCACATCATACATGCATGTGTCACAGTATGTAGCCAGCATGGACTTCAAATTTCAGAACTGGTCAGAAGGAGCTGCTTTTTGTGTTCAGACAATGAGTGTTTCTCTTTTCTTTAGAATGTGCTGCTTTCAAACGTGCCCAGCTCGCTGGGGCTTTGTCTTATGTTCTGCTTGCTGTGTTTGTGGGCACAGTTACTAGTGAGCTTCTCCCTCCTGTAGGTACTTAAACGTAAATCATCTCTTCACCCTCTATTGGGTTGATTTTGTCCCCCAGGTAATTGAAATTCATAGATTTTGAGCCATTTCTGTGACACTGTGATAGACGTTTCTCCTCAGAGGACCTGCAGGTTTCACATTTGGAGCTCTCCAGAAGTTCTGCCCCCAGACCCTCCCTGCACCCCCTGTGACCTCCCACACATGACATGGGGCCTCAGAACCCAACGGGGTCCCAGCAGAGGACATCCCTGAAATGCTGTTCTCCCTCATTCAAATCCTAGCTCCTGGCTCAGTATGTTCAGCCTCCTCTGATCAGAAACTTCACTGTGGATCCAAGACAACTTCCTGAAAAATTTTGTTGAACAAAAAAATAAACCAGTAGAATTTGCAGTAAGTAAATTGCTCCAGTCCCTGCTGCATCCACACATCCTCCCAGGCTTGCTCTTCCCAGGACAGCAGAAATGTGGCATTTCAATGAGCCTGGCCTTGGAAATGCAGGGTTCCTTTGCTGCTGACTGCAGTTTTTTTCATCTTGGTTTGCATCAAGTTCAGCAGCTGCCTGAGTACACTATGGCATAAACTGAGTGTGCCCAGAGCTGCCCAAGTGTGTAACTACTCACTATTAACATTGTGCTTCCTCACCCTCCCTCAACCTTGAAGACAGGCAGTATAGTATTTTACAAGCTAATTGTGCTTGGTCTTGCTGAACTGTAAAACAATAAAACATAAACACCGATTTTGAAATCTGAGCTAGAGAACAGGCAGTTTAAACAGTGCCTGACTTTGAAACTGGAGACGAAGAACAAACAGTTTTGCCCAGGCACGCAACCTGGAGTGCTGCATTAATTCACCCGATCTGTTCCCGACTGCTCCCTCCCGAGGTGTCAGGGGCTCTTGTCTGTGTCATGCCAGCTGGTGAGGTACACTTGTTGGGTTGAGGATGGCTCTCGGCCAACCTGCATCGCTTCCAAACATGTTGAAGTGAGTAAAATTTGGATTTGAAGTATTTAGTTACTCTGAGCCAGCTCTTCAAGGTTTTCTTTTTCCCATCCCCAGTGACAGCCCCTTTGGTTTTCTTTGTGCTGGAAGAAGCAAAAATTGCAGGTTGCTGCTTTGAGACTTGAGCAAAAATTTCTGATGAACACCAGATGAAGAAATACCGTCTTTTGTAAATGTTTATGTTACTGTTAAGAAATAATTTCTTCCTAAACACCTGTAGTTTTAGACAGTAGAGTCTACCTAACAGTTTGGGGATTTTTGATTCCTCAGTACTTATTTGTACTTCTGTTTTGACTCTTGGGCTCTCATTAGTTTGGCAGATGTCTTGCTCTGAAACTGTGTGATGCCTTCCTGGAAATATAATCATACAAATGGGACTGTACAGTTCAATCACAGTACACTATTCAGTTTGGTTTTAGTTTTGGCCACTTTTCTTTGGCATATATATGTATATATGTATATAGGTGATCTTTGCATTTTTTTCTTTTCAGCATCAGTTTTTATCAGTAAGTAACTGCTAATTCGGGAAGCAGTAATCTTTAGACACTTCCAATATTGTCATAGGAGCTTTGGAGATTGGACATTCAGCCTTTGTCTTGCTTAACGTTAGATATGAGATCCCACTCTCGTAAGAGCACCGTGCTCCTTGTCCCTTTGGTGGTACCCCCACACAGGATGTGAAGTTGCCAGAGCTCTGGCCTGGAGCTGTCTGCTGCTAGCCCATGGAAAATGAGTTTTTCTGGGTCTTAGTTCTGAGTTAGCACTGAGGACTTCTTGAAGGCATCTCCTTCCACCTGGGATCTGGAAGTGAACACTTGTTCCTGCATTTAGCATCTTTAGAGGTCAGCCTGCCAGGAGTGGCTTTTGGCACTCACTCAGGAGCTGGAAATTTGGAGAGTGTCTTCTGTGCTTGATAGGAGGTGAACATTTGTCTCCTCTGAGGCCACCCAAAGCTCCAAAGGCTGAAGGGGTCCACCTGACTATCCTGTCTACAGTTTGCCTGGGGAAGGTACGAGAAGCCCTGCAAGATGCAGTTCTAAAATAGCCCAATGCTGATGTTAGATATGTATCCTCCAACCTCGATCAAGCATAAATTGTCTTAAAGCAAAAAGGCTTGCTGTCAGCGATCTCAGAGGAGAGAAAATGCTTCTAACTAGGTCACTCAGCTCTGGTCATGCTTCTGATCGGATGCAATACTCTGCCTGTGCTCAGTTCTAGGCCAAGTTACTGCTGCAGTTCTAGCCAGAATTATTTCTCTGTCCTGAAATGAATGAATCGTCTGCTTTTGGGTTACAATTTTGTAATAGGTTTCTGGAACAACCTGGTATTGAGCATTCAACAATGGTATTACTGTGCTACCTGGGAAATGCTAATTAATCCACACTTACCGTTTCCATGAACAGCAAATGCTGAATGGTTTATTAACCTTTTGTCTGAGGGAGGTGGAGAAGAAAATGTAGGCATCACCATTATTCCACCTGTCCAAAGAGATGGGCAGGCAAGAGGTGGAATTGCAGTTTATTATTTCTCCCCAGTAAGAGTGCCAGTGCCATACACAGAGTTCATTATCAACTTCTGCCCACGGGGAAGTCGGAGAAAGGAAAATAACAAAAAAAGTCATTAGTGTCTGCAGAAGTGGTGTCAGGAGAGTCAGAGGTGTTTTTATTCACCTCGCTGTGCCTGGGCAGGGAGCAGGCAGGCCAAGGGCAGGGGTGGGCGGGCACAGCCCTGGGCGCCTGCAGGTGCTGGGGTTCCCTTGCGGGCACTTCTCAGGTTGCATTTAATAAGCAATATTCAAGCCCTACCGGTTTGCTTTCTCTAAGAAAGAGGAATGGTGAAAGCATTGATTTGGTCTGGAACAAAAGACTGGGAGGTGCTAAAGTAGCTTGAGGCATGAGTGCCGTCCTCTGCAGGTGTAGAAATAGTTCAGTGTTTCTTTTTTAGTTTCCATTTATTCTGTTCATTCCAATTCTGTGACTGCTTTGTTAAATGTTAAAGTTATATAGGAACAGTGAAAGTGGAAAAAACTTTTTTTTTTTCTTCTGATCTGTTACTACACTTTTTGAAGTAAGGGAATGGGACTAAACCAGCTTTAAAATTTTGTGTGACCTGGTCACCAAACCCAAACAATTCAGTTTTTCATTCCAGAAAAAATGCTTTTTAAATATGTCCATTTGTAATGTAAACAAGTTGGATAACTTAATTTGCATGGCAATAGTCCCCAAGATTTGAAGAACTGTGTGTTTAGTTGAATTCCAGTCTGGCCTTTTTTCCCAGAAAAGGTCTAACATAAATAAGAGTAAGATTTGATACTCATTTAATTAAAAAAAAAAAAAAGTACTTATTTAATATTTTCCATATAAGAAAAGAGGAAGAATGTAAAAGTCTCCGTTGAAATATCATTGAAGTAGATGGATCTACAAATTGAGAAACAGAAGTGCAAATTCAGTTTAAAATGTATGTTTTCAGTATTTTTTTTTAATAAACACTGAGTTATCCTTTCTTTTATAATACAAATACAGGTAGAAGTAAATTAGGATAAATTGGTTATCTAAATATAGGTTTCTTTCTGACAATTTAAATAATTGGAATTCAATTTAAATGGCAATTTAAGTGATTCTGAACAGTTTGATTTACATTCATCATTTCTGTTTCCAGAGATATGGGCGGCAGTGGCTCTCCTTGCCTCCTGCTCTTTGCTTACGCAGTTATTCCTTGGGTTAGGATTTAAATTGTTATTGTTGCACCAACAGACTCTTCTGATCTCCAGCGTGTAAACAAGCACAGCGACACTGGCTGTGGTACCTAGGGAGAGCTGTGGGGCAGGGAAACCAGAGACCTCTGAACTGTACTAAGGGTTCCACCTGTGAGAACCCACAGAGCAGCAGAGCTTCTGTCCCTCCTGGGAGTCTGAGGCATCTCTCAGACGATCCAGTCTCACCACTTGCTAAGGAATTTCTGAGTAATACTTGTCACCAGAAGGGATCTCTTTTATCTCGGTTGCTGCCAGTGTAGCTCCTTGGAGGAGTTCTGCTAAGTGCTCTTGGGAATTTGCTAAGCACAGTGGAAGTGACCTAAATATCTGCTTTTATCATACAATTAACATCATAACTAGGCTTGGAACATTCCTCATTGTTTGGCAGTTGTCTTGAATTCACCTTTTAACACCAAAAGCTACAAAAGACCAGCGAATATACTCTACCAGTAGACTGCAGATTTACAGCGAGGAACTGAAAGAAAAACACTGCTTGTGTCTACCAGTAACTTAGGTAAAAGAAACCCCTTGGAGTTTATCTGTCTCAAGCTAATGGCATTTTTGTGCAGCCCCGTGTCTGGGCATCAACTCTGCACTCTGATGCTCAGTCCTAATATTTTCCTTTGTAAAGCAAGACCTGTGTTTAAGGATTAGTACTCAGACTGGGGGATGCTATTCATATTTACATTCCCTTCCCCTCTCCAGATTTCTGTGAGTGTAACTTAATTAGTAAGTTGATCTTAACCTTTTCCTGCTGCTGCTTAATTTTTAGAAATGCTAACAACCTTTGGGAATGGTTAGGTGGAGCTATTCCTGTCTAGACAGTAAATACTGCTTAATGACTGTCCTGGTCTTTAAACAATCTTTAACTCATTGTGAAGTACAGGCTCCCTTATGCTTAGTAGCTCAGGGGACACCTTCAGCATCCTTACCACTTTTCACATAGAAAAATCCCTATTGTATGAACAAATATCTCTATTTATTAGCAACAAAACCTTACTCAGGTCTTTATATGTGAATCCTGCATGTCTAGATTTTACTAATGCTCAACTGAAGCCAGACAGGGTAATAAAAAAAGCCTCTGAGTTTGCAATGGATTTGTGTGGACTGACCCCAGCTTTGGCTTTCAGGGATACTGGGACAGTGTATTATGATTTCTCCACCTGCTGACCAAAATATGGGAGTTAATTTAGCATAATCTGCGGAGTCTGCAGAGTTATTACTGACCTCTGTTTCAAAAGTCACTGTTCTTTGTGGAAGTTCGAAACCAGACATCAAAGTAGTAATTCTGGCGGACACTGAATTTCACACAAATTCTGAGGGAGTTGTCAAAATGTGAAAGCAAACATCACAGAGGAAAAGCAATCAAATGCTGGTTTTAGTTACTTTAATCTATTCTGGATTTGTTTAACACATTTGTGATGTTGCTTACTGCTGGCTGTGTACTCTTTTGGGCATGAAGATGGCCTTGATTCTTGTCTCAGGCAGTGTTTCTTCTCACTTCATCAGAAATTGGTCCTGATTGACAACAGACATTTGTGTTTTTAAACTGACTGTTAGAAATAGTCACAATGCCACAAAGAAAAATAGGAGACATATGTCCCTAGAAGTGTGTAGTGAACGTAATCTATTCAGAGGAGGAGTAGTTCCCAGTGGGCTAGCAGCAGGGAAACTTAAACACATGCATTGAAGGATTCAAGAGTCAGTCTTCATCTGTTTATTCCAAAAATGTGTGTTTTAACAAAAAAAAAATCATCCATAGAAATCTTTCATAATCTGTTGTGGATTTTACTCAAACCTTTGCAAATAAACTTCTGTAACTCACTTTGCTGAGCTCATAGATGGTCGTGTCTGCGGCTGTCTGCTAAGGCTCAAGATTAAACTGCCTAGATTTATGTGTAAAACTTAGTTTTTAATTTAGATTAAATACGAACAAAGTGCATGCTGTACTTATTCATGTTCGATTACAGCCCACACAAAGAAAACAGGAAAGTTAAGACTCAAGGTCTATTCTATAATTCAGGGTTTTTACTGAAATTTGAAGGCAATTTAAACCACCTACTTATTTCAAAGGTAGTATCGATAGACCACCTGCTGTTGACATGAACTAAGAAAGATGGAAGGATGTAAATGAGTTTTAGTGATTTGCCTGCCTTTGAATACAAATGAGGCTAACAACCTCCCATCCTGCACTCTGGCAGTCAGCTACCAGAGTGTTTTCAGCATGCTTTATTGGAAAGTGAGTGTTGTCATCATGAATTATCATTAGACTTTGTTGTTGTTGATGACTGCTTGTTAGCAGTGGATAATTCAAGGGTAATTCAGTTAGAATGTTTCAGGTATGTCACTAACTATGTATTTTGTAACCTGCATTTGACAAGGGAAACTACTTCCAGCTGAAATTTGGGAAGACTTCTCTTACCTGCATGTTGATGGATTTGTGGTGGAGAGTGAGATTTAAGCTGAATTAGCTGAAAGAGAGAAGAGAGTAGAAGGCTGCCTATCCTAATCCTGTTGTCATAAATCTGATCTTCCAAGCTCAGTCAGCATTTTCAGTGAGTCCAGGGAAGATGTGTAATCTTGTTGAACAGTATTTTTCTGTTGAGAGCACCAGGAGACTTGGAAGTTAAACCAAAGATTACAGAAATGTCTGTGAATTTTTCTTTTAATGCGGATGCAGAGGCCTTTGTGATGAAGACATTTCTTCCAGTGGCCAAACAAAGAACTAGGAAGCAAAGAAAGCAGAGCAGGAAGAGCTCAGTCACTTTTTGGGTTGATGAGATAAAAATCTGAACAATCGGGACTGTCCCTTTGGAATAGCATGGCTGGCTGCTGGGGGAGGTTTTTGGACTGATTTCCATTCATTGTTTTCAGTGACCCCTCTTGAAGAGCCTGAAAGGCGTTTTTAAAGTCGGTCCCTCTTCTCTCTTCACTTGTAAGTTTTGAAAGCACGCTGGTGTGATTCATCTGTGGCTGCAGACTGCTACTGGCTGTCTCCTCCCACAGCATCAGCCACCCCTTTGAATATTTGCTACCTATTCCTTGTTTGTGCGTGGCTTCAAAAGCAACAGTTGTCACAAAGGAACAGGCTATCCTAAATGACAGCTTTCACTGCCTTTAAGATCAGAGGTCAAACTGGAAAATGAAGGTTCAGGGATGATTTGATAGCACCAGATACTATCCTCATGTCTTCGTAAACTGATCTTACAGTTTAATTCAGCACCATAAAAACCTAGTCAGAGAAATGTCTGCTTGGCCTTAAATGGGCAGCTATCATAGCAGTAATTTGCTTAAGAGATGCTTTTCTTTCTGGAAGACTAATGTGCCTTGGTTTCTATCAAAAATAAAAAATTTCCTGTGAAAACCAGCATAAATCAGATTGTTTCTTCATGTTTTTGCAGTATTTGTTGTAGTTGCTGTTAGCTATAGCTCAGTATTGTCTCCTGATGAATTGTAGCAGTGAATGAACAAAACAATATTAATCTGTTTTTGTTAATCCTGTTTTGTAATTAAATACATCTTTCATATAAATCCTGTTAAGATTTGAATGAAAGGGGATTTATGGAAACATGACTTGCTTTTTGTAAGATAGTTTTAGGATTATGAAATGAACACTGGGAAAAAGAAAAGTTTGACTTGCTCACAGAGTAAAAGATTTTCTCTTTGTTATTTTTGCTTTACTGGTGCTATGAAAAAAAATATAATAAGAGCATTCAAGCTGTGTTGCCTGTGGTTTAACTCTAATTCCATAGGCTGCACACTCTTTCTCCCCAAAATCCCCACAGCAAGTGACCTTGTCAAACAAAAGTGTGGAATAATGGGAGGCAGCCCAGGGACTGTGGCTCATTTACAAGCAGCTGTTTGCTACTGTCAGAACAAAGGCAAATCAAAGTTGCATTAACGGGGTATGACAGGCACAGTGAGCAACTCCCCAACAATGTTCATCCTCTCGTGTTGTTCTGGCTATAATATTGGTTTGCCTGAAGGAGAAAATAGTCATAAGGTCAAGTCAGACATCTATGTTTTCAAAGCCTTTTAGAATTGCACACATTATTCGGCTTATCAACTATTGATGTTTCTTAACAAAATTAACGTAACAACAAATAAATACATATTTATATGGGTGCTTGGCTTTTTGTATGAGTATTAGGGCCATGTAGAGAATTAACAGTCGTGTCTTCACAGCAAGGTTGTAGCCTCATCTGGCCTTCTCTTGTCTGATTCAGCCAATCCAAGAGCCAAGGCAATTGTAGATAATGTGACTTTTGAATGTCTGCATGGCATCCTAGCAAGTTTAGAGGGTTACTCTGTCTTCTGAATAGCTTTCCTAGTTTACTGCTTGGCTAGAACTTTGCTCTGTACCTTGCAAAATACCACCAGATTGTCTTACCCCATGGTAAAAACATCACATAAATGATGTATAACCTTTCTTGACTTTCTGTTAAAAGTGTGCTCTGGATCCTGAAAAACATCATGAGCAAGGTCTGTTTGACTTAGTCGAAGCCTGGTAATGTGTAGCTACTGGAAACTGGACACCAATAAAGAGCACAGGAAATTTCTTATGGAATAGTGGAATATTTCATGAAAAAAGGTCCAGAATCTGGCATATGAGTGATCAGTACTCCCCAGCCATAACTGAATGGAATAAGCAGTAGGTGAGGTTTTGCCATGGGAATGAGCCTGTTGCATAACCTGAGCCTGTACTGCTCAGCCCAGTCTGTCATCCAAAATTAGGATGAATCAGTTAGACTTGCTAGGAACATGTCTGAGAGAAGCTTGGGAAGAAAGGAAATTCAAACTGAAAGGACAGGAGAATTGCTGGACGTGAACTTTATAACAAGGCACACAATAGGCAGCACATTTCTTAGTGTTTATTGTACCTCACGTAGGGTGATAAAGGCTGAAGGCAAAGTGACTTTTAACAGTCCCCAAAGTGCAGTATTCCCTGAGAAATACAGTTTAAAGTGCCTTACTGCCATTATGAAATTTATAAATAAAAATAAAGTAAGCAGTAAGACTTACACATTTATTGGGCAAATGGATATGGCTACTATGTCATTAATAGCTGATCAAAAAGATCTATTTGTTCCATAAAACAGCGAGAAACTATCTTTTATATTTAGCAACTATTTTGCTACTGGTATAAATTCCTGAATTGCTTGATTGTTTTTAGGATAGGGAGAGAGAGACTAGGAAGAGGAAGGGGAGGAAAAAATGCTTTTAAAGTCAAATATACCGCAGATTTAAGGCAACTGTGGAATACATTTTGGTAAGGGCGTTTGACATCTGCTATATTTCACAATTCAGATGCGATAAACTCATTTAGAATTTAAAAATTTGAAGCGCAGTTACTTCATTTTCAGCCTAATTTGCAGTTTAGTTAGGCATGTTGAGGAGATACAGATGTGAATAATGTGGCTAAAGGCCAACTAAGATACGGCCAGTGTATCTTCTAACCCTTAGAGACAGCGTGCATGAATTCTAAACATTTAGGGTAAAACTTTCAAAAGTGCAGTGGCTTGCATGCATACAAAGTTGTACTGACAACATCTTTTAAAGTGCTAACATGAATGTGAATTTAATTTAATTTATTCTCACAAACTTGCAGTTCTAGCTGTATGTGTTATAGTATCATGTACAGGTGCCAGCCAAGATTACGGCTCCATTGAGCTATACTCATCCAAAAAGTTCTATATTTATCAGCATGGAGAGCTTGTCGAGTTTCCTCTTTCACTGCCGTTATCAACTGTTTTGAAATATTCAAAACCTTAAGTGATACTGAAAACTTACCCAGTGTCCAAAGCACATTGTGTATTTTGAAGTGAGAAATGGAACTGTACTTGTAAAGTGTGCTTGCATTTAGCTTAACACTCAAAATAGAAGAACACAATTTGCATAGGAAATTTGTTAATACTGATTTATTTCTTGGAAAGGTTCAGATTTCTTGTACCACTCTACATGTCACACAATGTTTTATATCATCACCTTATAGTCAGTATATTTAACAATAATTTAAAAAATGGAGATTTAATTTTGTTGTTAATCAATCTGTTAAACTCACATGACAATATCCTAAATTCCTTTCAGTTAATGGTCCTACTCTTGCTGGGAAAGGAGGACATTTTGTGCATTGCTTTGCTTGAATAGTGCTAAGAGACTAGCAGATGGTCACTTTCCAACTGGTTTGCCCTGAAAAAAAGAAATTAAAATATTATAGTGCCGGGGAGAGATGTTGTAATGTGTCCCTTTCAAATTAACAGGTCGTTTTTTCCGACTATTTTATGGTTGTAAAATAGCTCAATGTCACATAAAAGGTTAAAAGCTGGAGTAAATGGCATCATGGGAAATTTGAAATAAATAGGGTCTCATATGGTTTATGGCTCTATACTTGAACACACAAGGAATATATTTCTTTCCTTGAAAAGGCATTCTGTAAGAGCTTACCATGTTAACATGAATTGTGGGCACAGCAGATCCTATTTCAAGTACTTATAATTCACAAGTTAATTTTTTTTTGTTTGTTTACTAAATCACTCCTTTCTAAGGCTACTTGTTCAAAGTGTTGGCAAGCCTAAGAAGAAATGTGGTATTTTCGAAAAAAAAAAAGAAGCCACAGATTCCAGTTCATTGAATTATTCTGCTGGTGCCTTAGTTGTTATTTTTTATAAAGCACAGACCTTCAGAACTGATGAAGTTTTGGACTCCAAATTTTCAGGGATTTCATATTAATGATAAATTTGTTTTTCGTGGTAAAACTGCCTCCACTCTGATATTTTGCCATGTCCTAGTTCCAGCAGCCCTACTGAGCAAGGCTTGCACAAATTTAGCTCCTTTGTCTGCTCGGCTGGCTGGTTTATTGCTATGCAGGTGAAGGAAGATGATGGGAAAGCCCTGGCAAAGCTTCTCACTAGCTACTGAGGTGAGGTAGCCCTTGTTCTGTCTTCTGATCACCTGTGGCTGTTACAGTTAGCGTCCAAAGACTAACAGGAAGTGCTTAAAACTGAACTTTTAAAATGGAAGGGTTTCTGAGTTATAAGTCTGAAGAACTGTCATGACAATGAGAAGTACTTTGTCTTTCAAAATCATTAGCAGTGGTAACCTTTAAAATTATCAGTCCTGTGCAGCTAGGATGCTTTCAAGTTGAATCTGATACCAAGACAATTTTTGTTTTGAACTGGGGATTGTGAACTATATCTAATCCTATAAGGGAAGTGGAAGGAGAAGGACCAGAATCAGGGAAAGAAAGAATAGAGTCAGTGGAACATTTTCCTGCACACAGAGTTTGTTCCTCAAAGTTTGTGTAATTTTCACAAAGGACAATACTGTGCTTTGCTGGAGGTTCAATCTTGTCCTACTCTCCCAGAAAGAGTAGTATGTGTAAGTTGCCTAAAAATAGGCATCACAACCAGTTTGTTTCAGAGTGAGTTTAACTTTTTATTTCTGTTTTGGTTCCAGTCCTCTTTGCTTAATATAGTTGGTATTCTGTGAGGAAATACAGAACACATTGCCTGTATTTCTTCATAGAACAATGTCTGAGTTAACAGCAAAAAGAGGGTGTTCAGGTAGGTGATGAAGCCTGAAGATACAATTTCTCTAAAAGTAGCTTAGGCCAATTACAATTAATATCCATTTGTCATAACTACAGCAGGGGAGAGTTGTGGATATTTCAGCATGATACTGTACAGGGGCATATTAAAATGGCATTTGAGTTCAGAATTGTTCAGAAGCTGCCTGTCTTATCTACAGCTTAGCAGTGCCACACCCAACCTCCTAAAGCAGGCAGCGCTCAGCAGCCAGTGCTCAGCAGCCAGTGCTCAGCTCATCGCTTGCCCTGCAGCACGGCTCCTGACTAGTTTGAAGGCCAGACAGAGAGCTGAAATTTGCAGAGGCACAGGAGCAGCATCCCACTGCTGCCCTGCACAGGCTGGCACAGACAGACAGAGCCAGGATGCTCTTGGCTCCCACAGCTGCAGGAGAAACCACCTCTGTTTCAGTTCATACGGTGTGAGTACCAGGCTGGTTTCAGAAAAGAGCCAATAATGCTGTGCAAAAGCTCCCCACATAATAGCAAAGCTTATTGAAGTCCAGAGTTTAGTGTTATAGAGAATAAGAGGTTTGAAGGCTTTTGTTCAAAATTGCAGGTGTCTAAGCAAAAAGGTGAAGACAAAAGATGGTGGATAGATACAGCTCAGTGGACATAAAAATTCTAAAGAATTGACAAATCAAATTGACCACCTGGAAAATTGTTCAGAGGAGAAATATCAGCTTATTATGGCTTCCTACCAACAGAAGAGACAGAGGTATTTTTTTCGCAGTGGATTATGATGGAGCGGGTACTGGGTAATATCGAACACCCTCTCCAGCATGATGTGTCACTGGAAAAGCCAATGACACCATTCTTTGATTCTTGAAGTATGTGAAACTCTTGGATGATAAAAATAGATTGTCACAGAGATGTTTAGCCCTAAAGGTTCAAGATCACTGAAATTTAGCAAGAGACATAAAAATAAACTGGTTCCTGTCATTGTGCTCAGGAATCCAGACTAATTTTTCAAATAAGAATAAAATAGTGGTAAGAGTGTGCTATAGTAAATTATCTGTAAGTCAGCTAAAGGCCTTTTTTCTTCTAATAGATGTACATGTGTATTTGCAAATGAATATATTTATACTCAAATGGCTCGATCATTTGCTTTCATGTTATCTTTTCTGATGGAAACTTTTATTATCTTTTCTTTTTCTGGTAAGGCAATCAAGTTTTGAGGCATATACAGTGAAATAGAGAGTAATGTGCATTATTGTGATTGATTGTAACTCATCCATAATTGTACTTTTTTAACTGAGATGACAACTAGAGAGACTTCAGTTTTTAAATTATTTAGGAATGATTCTTCCTATATGTGATATAAGTTTCATTGCTGTAAGAAGGATTTGGATTAAAGACTATTTCAAGCATATAGGAAGAGGCAGGAATCCACTTCAACCTGAATTATCTCATGATACTCTGCACCTATGAATTGTTTTGGAACATAGGTCAAAGCTGAATTCAAGCCCTTTAGCTACCAAACACCAGCATTGCGTTTCCTTGGAAGAGGAACATGGAAGGGATTTGGATTGGGTTTGGAGGAGAGTTTGTTTTGCTTTGATTGAACCTGCTGTGGAAGAAGCATTTGTTGCTTTTCATGCATTGCATGTCTATGGATCTGTTGAACAAAGGATTTTACCAATGTCCTTAGTTAATGTTTGAATAGTTGAATATTACAGCAGAAAAACTGTGTCACACCATATGTTTTGTTGAGATGTTTGGTTTATCTACCAAGTTTAAAAAGAAAAAGACAGTTGCTAGAGTCAATAAAACTAAATAACCGCCTCTCAGTAGTAGCTGAGCAGACGGAGGAAAGTGCTGCATGCCCCTTGGAATAATGGATAAAATAAATTACTAAGTTGCATTTACCCAAATGTGGTCTCAGGATAAAGTTTTGATGTAGTGAGTATCCACAGTGTCCCGCTGAAACATGGATCCTGAGCTGAATCCTTTACATTCTTTACACACTGAAAGAAACAAAGATCATTAGAATGGCACACAGCAAAGGATTAAAATCACAAGGGTGTATCAGTCTTATTACTTTTAATATGTTTTACTAACATTAAATTTATAAAATTATATTCAAGGAAATTATTTTGGTGGTTGCTGCTTGGAATAGATTAGCAATGAAAAGAAGACTTATCCGTTGGTAAAACCGCAAGGAACCAGTCAAGTAGTTGGAGAAGATTCAAAGAAGAATCTTCAAGAAATCTTTCTGGTGGTCTTTTTCTCTCTGTAGTTCCTAAAAGGAGTTTTTATGTTTTTTGCATTCTCACAATTCTTCCCCATGTCTCTAGATTTTCTTATCCTTAAAGTCAGCTGGGAACATAATGTACTTGCCCGTTGTTCCTCCTATTTCCTTACTTTGAAGATACTTCCTCTGAAATCTGCTTCAGGATTTCTTGAAGGATGAGATAGAGACACTAATATAGCTATCCTCCCTTTTTGGCCTTCCTGGTGTTGAAGTACTGAGAATTGCTTATGCTCAAAGTTTGGTGTGTGTCCAGTGGCCATGTGTGATTACACCAGAAACAGAAGGAAAAAACAAGTTTGGATATGTTTATAGAAGGTAATTATCATCGCAGAGGAAAAAGACAATGATGCATTGAGCTATCTGAATGACTTGGCACGGAGTCAATTTTTAATCTATTCTGTTGTGCTTTTGAAAGCGTATTTTGTCTTTACTTCCCTTTCCCTCTTCATCTCTTTCATAAGCACGTCCATGAGTGTCCATGAGTGAAATGAATGGCTGATTCCTGCTCCCACAAGTGTGCTTAAGGGGAACTACAAATAACCTGGGACCTGTGACAGGCTGTGATAACCAGGCCGAAAATGTTAGCACCAGTAAATCAGGAATGCCTCCCTAGTAAACACAGCTGCTGCGGTGTCCCAATGGCAGGACGGAGCTGGCTGTCCCATCTCTCAGTGAGGCTTTGGTGGGGCTGTACTGGAGCTCACTGGGCCGTCCCCGTCTGCGGGCGGGGGACGGATGGCGCCGGGAGCCACCGTGTGCGGCCCTGCTCCGGCGAGCCCGAGCTCCTGCCTGAGAGGAATAGAAAAGCCACTTTCTCAGTCTCTGACCAGAATGCATGATAAGGCTTGATGTCAAAAAGGGCAAGATTGGGCTCACAGCAATTATGGCAGAGGCATACTGGTTTCCTTGACAACCAGATTGAGGATTCTTTGTGATTTATTATTTACCACTTCAAACTCTCATTCTCTGATTTAATTAGGGAGAAGGATTTCCATAAGTCCCCTCCCTTCCAAATTTGAATACCCCTGCATTATTGCTACGACCAGCTACACCTATCCCACATTGATGTGGCTCTAAACCAGCTACAAATTAGGCTCTGTGTTTACCGTTTGGAATTTGAGGCAGGTTGCTCAGACAGCAGATAACTGAAATCCGGTGGATGTTATGTTGGGTGGTGACTTGTTAATCTGCATTTACTAGCAGGAATAATAGACCTCCTAACCTTCTCCCCCCACCCAGTTTTTCAAGGGAGTGCAACAAGTAATACTTTTCAATTGTCCTTAGAGCTATGGGAAAGATAAAATATCTGCAAGTGCCATTTCCCTTTCTTGGGCGATTCACATTATTTTCTCCTTGAAGGCTTTATTAGCAATACATCAGACACTGTTGTGTAAACAAAGAGTGTATTTTGATACTTGGGAGAGTTTTACTACTACCAGTTGGATAGCTATTTGAAAAGGAAAATATCTCCTAAAATGTGGCTAAAGTTGGGGAGTACAGCTAGTCTGTTCTGACTTGACATGTATTTCAAATATGTATTTCCCATGTTTATAAAGCATTGGCTGAATTGCGATCTACAGTGCCTGTTCTAAATTTAGTAATTCAGAATAGAATTTTGAACACAATTATATAAATAATAGAGATTTTTATTCAAATGTCACTGGCAAATTTGTATCATTATATATCAAGATTGAAACTGGGTCCTCCAAAGGGCATTTTTTCTCAAAGTACTTTCCTGGGTTGCATATTTTGTATTTTGTATTCAGCATGAGGAGTCTGCTGCATTTAATAAAATAAAATGAAGGTCACAGAAGATCACTGGTTTTCCCATAATGTGTCCCAGTAGATGACTGGAAAAAAGGTAGTGTTTGAAATGTATTGAGGATCTTCTGTGCAGGCTATATAGAAAACTTGTGTCATTTTTTAATTATAGGGAGGAATTCTTGTTTTAATTGTGTTTATTTCACTGCATACAGTCTTTCAGCTGTACCACTCCAGTCTTAATTTCAAAAGTGTATACACGTTCTCGCATCTCCACCTCAGGGAGTTCCTGAAGTGAGTCAATAGGTGTTGCTCTTACCGTCGTGGGCTGAACGTGAAGCTCATTGAGTCAATAAAAAGACTCACAGTGACCTAAACCCTCTTTGTGTCAAGTTCTGTCTCACTCATGCACCAGTGCCCCATTAGGCTGCTGAGGGAAGCTGGCTGCTGAAGATGCTTCTTTAAAATGGAGTAGTCTAATGAAGCTCATTAATGCATTTTTCATTAGAACAAGAATATTGAGCATCCAGGTTAAATTCTAAAGAATCTGTCCTGCACTCATTGAGGTTAATGACAAAGCTCCCAATGATATTAGTGATGCAGGATGAGAACTTAATTGAGGTAATTAAGATTCTGCTTACCTAAAATTCCCTATTATTTTCAAGTAGATAAAATATTACAAAATTGCTACTATAAAGAGCTGTATAATGTTGGATCTCAACACATCCTTCAGACATGACAGCAATTCAGTGGGAGATAATACTATTTCTTTATTTTTCATTTGATTCATAAAGTACCCTTGTAATCTTCTAGAGGCTTGTGTATGTGAAAACAGTTGTGGAAAATAGGGTTCTTTTTTGTTTTGAAACTCAAATATTGCCTTTATCGTATATTTAAAGACAAGGGGGGCCATACATTGGTGAATCCCAGCAGGGATCTGGAGGTCAAATTGAGCACTGGCAGGGATGGAAAAGGCACTGCAGTAGTACTATGGCATTGTATAAGTTGCAGAGAATAGTTTAATTAAATGCAGCTCACTTTGTGGTACTACAGACTTACTAAAGTCACTGTTTGGACCAAAAGATATTCTGTTTGCTTACTGAGTAGAATAGATGGCATATCCAGCTGTAGTGCCTTCCAGGGAGTCTAAAGCCTCTGTTATAAATTATTGTGTCAGGATGCCTAATTTAAATAGTTACCCTAACACCTGCTCATTCCTGCCGCCCTTGGACACCCCTAACCTTCTCCCTCCCTCCTTGGCATCCCCAGCAGATTAACAACTCCCTCCTCAATTACGCTGCCATAATGGCCGCTTTGATCATGCTCGGAGCTCGATATGGAAATTATCTTGATTAAGAACCCTCACCGCTGCAGAAGAAGCAACAATGCAAAAGGTGGGCACGGAGGGGCCCCGTGGGTGTGGGAGGCGCAGCGCTGGGGACCTGCAGCTCTGGGCAGCGAGAGCTGGAGCCGTCCCCTCTGACTGGCAGGAGCCAACAGCCTGTTTGTACACCTGAATAATGGATCAGGAGAACACGGGGCTTTCGGGAGGAAATCATCGTTTTAGGTGGTGTGGAAAAAAGTGGACTGATCAGATCTTCTATACTTCACAGCTGTCTCCTCCTGAAATACTTGCTTTAGATACATGGGGAAAGGTTTCCTTAGAAGAAAACTGTCCTGGCGTGGTGAAGCACCATACAAAATGCATTAATTACTGAGGAAATTACCTTCCACATCTGTAGTAATGGTGCAGCACTTCTATCTTGCTGATTTTGAATTTATATTTGAGCACCCCACAATGATTTTTTTCCTGGGTGTGGTGCAGAATTTTCCTAACCCTCGACTTCATTATGGGTTGTATTAAGATCAATGCACAGCTTTGGGAACACAGTTTTCCAGCTATTAGATGTGTGCTTCTAAATTGAAGTTATCAGCAAATGCAAATTTTCCCTTTTTGTGTTGTGCTACAGTGTCTGTTCATCCCTCTTGTTACTTTCTAATATAAATAGTATTAAATATGGAACTCTTATACATAATTGTGGAAAATTGCTTAGTTTCTGTCTTAGTACTCAGAGATTTCAGGGATCTTGATTTTTCATTTATTTCATTTGAACATTCATTAGCTGGTTCTCTAAAAGCTGAGGGCATTCTTGCCATACACATTGTGGTGGTTGGTGAGGAAAGCACACAAATTCCAGGACTGAAAAGCAGAATTCAAACTCAGAAGCTGTGAATTTGAGTCCAGGTGGAAGTTAATTACCCTGTCTCTTTATCTCCCATGTCTTTCATGTTTGCAATGAGGCATATGGATATGCAGTTCCTTTACAGGTGATTAACAACAGTTTGACAGGCTGGAAAAGGTGCCTGTTTCCTTTACTTACTCTGGAAATCGTACCTGTGTTGCCATTCTTACTCCCTGCTGCCCAGGGAGCATGTCAGAATTGCATATATTCCTTAGGAGTTTTTTAATTACCTCGTTGCTTGCAAAAAATGAAATAGTTTTCCTTTCTTCATGCAATTTATTACTCAGAGGATGCTATAAAGTATCTACGTAGAATAATTCCATGATTCACAGAATGTGCCAGAACCTTAAGTGTGTTGTAAAAACTGTGTTGTTTATCCCTCTCCTCTCTATAATAGTCTTTCAAAAATCCACAAATATTTCATAGAAGGTAAGGTCAGGAAGAAAGCCTTTCACTCTGACAGGTATTTTCCAAGATTGCTTGCTACTCTTGTCTCATATCTATTTATGGGAACATTTAAAGTGACGGCACATTTACCTTAAAGTACATTTATCACATGGCTCTTCTTGTTTTCCAAAGGTATGACTGTATATTTTGGTTTAGCAGTTTCATCTGCAGGATCCCTAGCTTTTATGTTTCCAAGGGCTCTACTTTCTACCCCTGAGTTCTCTGAAATGTTTCAAAAGCTATACTGAATGAGAAGGGGGTTGCTGTACCATTTGCATACTCATAAGCACTCTTTAAGCAGCTTGCCATCATTAAAATTAACCATATAATTTTTCCACCATAAATTATACTGTGGCAATTGACTCCACCCCATCGTTTTACTGAAACAAAAGAGTGTATATGAACTCTTGTATTGTTTCTTGATTCCAATTCTAGTGTATATATAATTCTGTTTGTAAACAAGAAAATGCCCCATTTTTAAGTTTACAGTTGTGATCCTGATATTGACATGTGGTAGCAATTGCACAATAGTTAAATCTATGATTTTTTTTTAGCACTAGGACTGTATTTTAAACTCTGGCAATTGTAGAATAGCATCTTATTTAAAATGAGCCAGAATTATCAGGTATTTTAGTGAGGTTAAATGTTTTACTTTCTCACATAGGTTAGGGTATAGTCTGTTAAGGTGACGTATGCAGTACACTAAGGGTTATTATTAGCACCCAACTTGTCACCTGCTGGGATGATTTGGCTTTCACCAATGCACATATTCCCAAGGAAATGATACATGTCTGCATGGCTTCTATCAGCCTCTGAGGTGACAAGGCTTTGGGTTTCTTAACGATGGAAATAAAAGCATATTTCTTTTGTCAGCTGGCCGCTCTGAATACTTATGATGGAAATTCCCCTTTCTTCCTCTTCCTCTGCCCCTCCTTAACACATGGTTTCCAATCAAAAAATGATTGTGATAACTGGAAATATAAATTATTGTCAAAATACACTTTTATAGAAAATAAAAGAATATTTATTTTTATTCTGCTACCAGTATCCTGTGCAGAGGAAATAATTCAACGGGAAATCCTGTTGACACAACATTTCTGACACATCAGCCTTTGTGTGTCTTGCCTCCCTTTTTCAGAGGTTGTTTCTGATTCAGAAGCTTCTCCTTCCTGACAGGTGCTGTGCTCAGAGAGTTCACAGTTGGTAAACTGGAGATAACCTTCAGGAGGGGGGTTTGCAAAGACCATGGGACTTATTGCCTTGTGAAATTCTGAAGATGCAATGTATTTAATGGCAAGAAAGAAAAGGGTAGAGTGCTTTTTGTGAGCTGGCAGAGGATCAAGTGTGTATGATGTGAAGGAAAAAAGGAAGGAGATTCTTGCAGCCTGAGAACAGACATCTGGCTGGCAAAAGAAAAGAGGTATCATTGACAGATGAATACTGTTTTAAACTGGGATAATTTTAGATCAAGAGGGCAAAGTTTTGCTCTCATGCATACAGCTCCACTGAAAGGGATGGGAAAGGTGCATGAATATGAGAATAAAATGTGGTTCTAAGTGAGAACTGAAGAACATGTATTTTTATATTAGATTAGACTTTCATGTTTAGATCACATGGTTTCCATCTGCCATATGTAGGCATTGCTAAAATGCTGCCAGGAACCAGGCTCTGGTTTGGTGACTTTCATTAAAGGAATTAGTGGTTTCTCTCCAGTTTCAGTGTGGCTGGATTCAAAGTGCAGAAGCCCATTTTCACAGTTTAGCATTAATTAGCACTCTAATGGCAGCCTCAGCAGGCAGGTGAAGGATTAAATGGGCATGAAGACCAAACTATCTCTTTTCCCGTAGTGGCGATTCCTTCAGACATACTGAGGCTGAGACATCCTGGGCTAATGTGGGGATGTGTGCAAGGCTTCTGCCTGGCTGTTCTTGCTCCAGGTGACTGAGGGACTGTGCTCTGCAGCTCTGTCAGTGCAGCACTCATCTCTGTCCTCTGTTCTCTCCTGCTATTAAAGTGTACTCACACTCCCCACACACACCCAAACCCTAAAAACATGATTAAAAAAAAACCCTTAATTCTGCTGACTCAAAGAGACATATTCTTGCCCTTCTGAATGAGGGGTGAGAGCTGTTTAGGAGAATTTAAATGAGATCCTTGCCTGCCGTACACAGGAAGGATTGACGCTGTTAGATTAAAAGGCTGAGATGCTGCTGCTCGCTTTAGGTTTTGCTGAATCATTTAACAAGGTGCAGAAAGTAGGTAAGCCCTGACTCCTTTTTTTTTTATTTTGCCGAAGAGAGCCTCACAGGGTTATATTTGAGAATTGCATGGAGACTGGAAAACATGGAAGGGAAATTGTAATAAGTTTCAGCGAACCTGGAAGGCAGGACCCATTCTGGTGTGAGTCAGAGGGTGTAACTCTGGCTTCTCTCCTGAATTTCATTAAGCAGACATACGTGCTTTATGTTTATGTATACTGAATATTAAGTATGTAATTACAGAAAATTACATGCAGTTGTAATTTTGCTGCTCACACTGAATCTTGAAAAACATTAAAATTTGACAAAGATTTTTAAAATTTTAATTTTTTAAGAGGCTAAATCATGTTCAAATGAAACATAAAAAAATTATAAAAAGCCTACACTAGTTACTTAATATTTCTAAAAGCTTTTATTGATAGGAACTCATACTACTATTTTGTAAGAGATAGGTTTGCAGATTTTAGTTATTTAATTAAAATATGAAATGTCTGTGTAGCAGAATTCTAGAAACCAGCATTAAGAATCACCCCTCACAGCTCAGTTATTCAGAGGGGAAGTTTCCTGGCTTCAGTGTAATTTAAATGGTCAAGTCTGTTCCTTAGGACTCTTTGTTAAAGTTCAAACAATATAGATACTTTCATATACCTTGTTTTGAGATAATCCCATTTTTATGAATGAATTTTAAAAAATGGGGGAGATGTCTCTTACTAGAAAATAGTTTTCCTTCACTTTCCTCCCTGATGTCTGCTCCTTTCAGCATCTTGATTGACAAGAAGGAGTATATATGTAAAATGGCAGAGAATCCAGCTGCAGGAGAATATTTTTGGAATTATCACTTCCTGTCTGATTTGACCCTGACTGAACAGTGGGGTTTTGTGTGCTGGGCTGCAGCGCAGGCTGGCTGTGCACGGCTGCTGGGATTCCCTGAAAGAGGAGCCGAGTGCTGTGAACTCCAGACCTCTGTGCAGTGTCAGAAGCTCTTACTGTGCCAATGTAATCTTTTAATAGACATGCTTGCCAGAATGACTTTTTCCCTTCAAAGATAGAATGAGAAAGCACAGTTGTCATTTAAATTGCCTCTGTCTTTGTAGTAGTTGGTGGTGATCTGTTGACCAGGATTGGATAATTTAAAAGCTGTTTAACAAAATAACATGCTTGTCTGTGTGAAACATATACAGTGCTGAGAGACGGGGAGAAAAGTCTCCCTTGACAGAGTTCGTGGGATTCTTTAGAAACTGCAGGATGCTGAGACTTGTCTGTGGAATTACAAAAGCTTTACAGAGCCCATGTTGAGCATTTGCATGAATTTCAGATGGCGAAGTGTGTTCAGCTGTCTCCGTGCACCCTCCCGTGTGTGCATGTACGCACTTCACTGGAGAGGGAGAGGATTCTCAGCACAGTTTTCTTTGGGCTTTGCATTTGTTAAACATATATTATTGAAATTCTGCCCAGGACACATCACTTCATCTTGTGTAGAACTTAAATCATCATGTTGCATGATATGGTAAAATAAAAGAGATTGTGAAAGAGACAACTGTAAACATTCTGTTTGAAAAGATGTGCTCTTTTCAAAAGACCTTTCTGTTACAGCCAAATAACACAAGAAGCAATATTTCCTTGCTCACAGAGACATATATATATTTATTTCTGCAGGGATTTGTTTTGGATTCTCAGTTCTCCCAGTATCTGCATTCTTTGAAATAATTTTATACTTCCATGTTGACTTTCTCTGTGCTTTAAGTTTTAATCAAAGGTTCCTTGCTTCTGATGTCGAGTACTGATGTTAGCCTGTTTACATTCCACTGTTTTTCCTCTGTATGGGGTGAAAATTCAAATGTGGTGGTGCCTTTTTGCTTTTATCTACCAAACTTAGCACACTCTCTTATTATTGACAGCTCAAAAAGATGGTATGCTAGTGGGCAGGATGCTGTGAATTATTAACTTTTCTTTGCGCTTTGACAAATTTAGGTTATCTTTGTAAAGACAAATAGTTTCTCTGAAGGAACCAAGACAGTGGAATAGTAAATAAAGCTTTGCAAACTTAAATTAAAAATTTTTAGCCAAATTTGAATTTACCATATTTCTGAAACATGATTCTGAGTTACAGTTCTTTCACAGGACTTGTATTTTTCATTTCATAGACTAAAGTATCAGAGGAGAGATTTTTGATTGTGATGTTTCCTTTCAGTTTGTCCTTCTATATGGATTGATCAATAAAGCACTAAAGAATGTATATTGCCACCAAACATCCCCTCTACCTTTTCCTCTTAGAAATGCGATTTCAAAAAAGCTGTTTTATTTTCTCCTTTCAATAAAGATCCTGCACTCAACTAATTTGTGAGCAGATAAAATGTGCAGGAAACATATGTTTGCCAGGAAGCTTTTCTATAATCAAAACGGTCAGCAGGACAGAAATAATGGGGTTTTTTTCTCATTAGGTGTTAATCTTCCTCCATTTAAAAAAAAAATTAAAAATTGGCATACAACACTGATCAATATACACAAGCGCGAGTGAATCAGAGGACAGCATATGTTGCATTAGGTAATAGACGCTTATTTGAGTTAATGTTTAGGTTGTGCTGGAAGTCCCAGCCCAGGCACCAGGAAAATCTTCGCAATCGGAGGGCGTTTTGGGCGGCAGACAGCAAGAGCGGTGTCATCCAGGGCACAGTTTGCCTGGAGGCAATTAGCAGGAAGAGGAGGAATGTTGATTTCAGCTGTGGGAGGACAGCCAAACAAAATAGGTTTGTTCGAGGTGGGATAAGGCAAGCAGCAAGTTTAATACAGGTCGGTTAGGAAAATACAGCATTGGGAATACTCATTCGGAATTGCGTTGGAGAAACAAAGTTACTGGTGACAACAGTAATTATTGACAGAGCCACATACTTAGGTCTAAAAAACTCTGGAATGATGCTGGAGCATTCAGATGCCGGTTGTTCAGACTTCCATCCTGTGGCAGTGCATCTGTTTATCGGGAATTATCTCCTGAATGTAAATGAATTTCAGTCCTAAGTCATTGCACCTGTTGCCAAGAGGTATTTATTCCAATCACTTGCCTAAAGCACAGGGAGTTATTGCTTGACGTTTTACAGCTCCAAAAAAAGCTGTCGTTTCAAAATCATTTGTTCAGAGAGGAGAAAATGGAGCAAAACAGTTCATTTTACCCTAAGCACTGCTATTTGGCAGTATTCGCATTTGCACGGCACAAAGCTGCAATATTGATTTTTTGCTTACAGGGCCTCCCACAAGTTCTTTCTTCGATTGTCAGGATTGCAAGATGGATTGAATTACACTTTGCTTGTTGATACACTTATTTTTTTCTTTGGTGATAGGAAAAAATTACAAATAAAGCTTCAGCATAAAGATCACAGCAGCTCTGCTAGTGGACTTTGAATTTATTTATTTCATTTAGTAAAATACTTTCTACACCACAGAGATTCCTTAGAGTAGCATTCCCACCTAACGTACGCATTGTTTTGCTTTGTTGCTGGCTGCTTTTGCCTTGTGTAACACCTACATTGCAATCTCAGGTGTGTCTTCTGTTGCCTGTGAAGAAATCTAACCTTACTCTAATATTTTTAATGTTTGTCCTAATACAGAACTTCTTGTGGATGCCTGCAGGGGGAAAAACTGCAGGATAAAACGCATTCATAGCCCTTATAGCAGTTGCCATAAATGATGAAATAAGATTTGCAGGCTGCTGATTTGTCTGTAGCAAACGGCAGAGGTCTTATATTTGAATTCAGAGTATTTCCTAGCAGAAGTGGAGCCTGTGCTGCAGGATCCGCAGGAAGGGTCAGTGCTGGCCACAGCTGTCTGTGCTCCTGAGCTGCTGCTGCATGTGGAGCCACTGACACCTCAGCAGCTCTACCCTGCGCCCCTTTCCTCCGCCCTGGCAAACACCTCTTTGGACAGCTGTACGTGCTCTTCCCTTTCTTGCTGATAAAAATCCAAGAAGTTGGGGAGGTGGACTCCCCCAGCCAGGCCGTGGTGGTGCCACAGGCTGTGGAATCCCTGCTGAGGGCAGGAGATGCAGCACCATTGCTGCCAGCTGGAGGGATGAGCTTCCCGGGACAGCATTACATTCGACAGGAAAGAGCAGTAGGATGGAGGAATGGCAGTGACTAGCAGCACTATATTTGATCCCTCCGTGGCTGTTGTGATGGTAATTAATCAAAGGAGATGCTGCATTCACGTGTGGTGGGGGCTCTGCACGCCCCCCTCCCTGTGCCCGTTTCACGCCCTCACTGAGCCGTGAGCGACTTCTGTCTTCATTGTGTTAATTTGCGGCACGGGAGGGACGTGTAGGGTATTCATGTGATGGATTCGTGTCTTAGCTCCTTCCAGCTTTCAGCTCATGACACCTCAGCAAGCCTCTAATAATAGTGTTTGTTATTGCTCATGGTATGTGCAGCTAAACTGACGGCCAGGAGTGAATTTGAGATGGAACTTGATGTTTTCCACAGCAATATGGATTCTTCCCTATTCACAAATACTGAAACATACCAGCAGAGTAACGGTACTGGTTTTCTGTAGGATATGGTTCCACAAAATATAAAGGTAGATCTTTATCCATGGATATTAATTCAATAGAAAAAATGATAGCCTCTGGTTCACGGGAAAATTTACTATCAAGGAGTTATCTGAAGTTGCTCTTGATTTTTTTAGATCCTTGCTTCCTTACTTCTTCTAATGTTTCATACGTTTTAAGAAAAGTTTATTTTATTTGCTTTCAAAAAACCATCGAGCTCCAGCTTTCCACACTTAGGAATTATTTTTCTTTGCTGTCACAACTGGTCTCCAACAGCCTGCACAGAAATATTAATGGCCTTGTGCTACTGTATTACATAGGTATTTTTTAAAAATAGGAAATTCTGCTGAAAAATTAGTATTTACTATTTAAAAGAAATAGTTTTTTAATACTGCCACATTAGCCAGCTTGTCTTCCAAAAGTCACACAATTTCGTAAGGAACAGAAATACTCTAATAATAATCCATCTGTGTACAAGAAACTGTAGTACACAGATAGTTTTTTCCTGATGTAATATATACTTTTGCATTAAGAAATGTCTCTAAAAGTCTAAACATCTGGATGAATAGCTGAACCTTGTTTTGTTTCTAAAGCATTTTATACTGCTTCACTGGAGAACTTACTTATTTTTTAGGAATTCTCCTATGTAGAAAAAATGCAAAAATTAAAATTCTGTGAAAAACATATCATTTTTGTGAGAGATGGGGAGATTTTATACAATACACATGTGCAATTTGTGGTACTGCTAATTTCTGTATCTATTTCAAAACCTTACATGTAAGATGTAAGTTTAATTTATGTAGTTTAGTTTATAGTTATATAGTTATATAGTTACCTATATTTAGTTTAATTTATGTAAAAGACACAGTAAAGTGCACTGGAGTTCAACTAGGTGAAGTGTCAGCATATATATTGGATCATGTCCATGCTAAGGTCACAAAACAGCTAAGCAAAAGTAACCAACCCTTCCTGGAGAAAAGGAGACACAAAGTAAGAAAAACTAATGAAGTTGGAACTATGGTTTGGGCTTTTTTGTGGTTGTATTATTTTCTTTTTTAAAATCACTTCTCTGCCTGCTCTCTGCTGCTTCCCGCTTTGAGACACTGCCTGTCTGACTGTGCCCAAGGAGTGGAGACAGAAGCAGAGAGAAAAGAGGTGGGAACTGGAACATGCAGTGTAGCCATGCAGACAGGCACCACTGTCTGCCCTGCCCAGGATTAGAAGCAGCGAAAAGGAATTTCTTCCTTTCCCAGATTAAGGACACAGCAGCCGTGGTGTAGGGATGTGACAGTTCCATGAAAGATGCTTCACTTAGCATGGTACCAGGTCAAACCGTAAAGGTGCACTTCCTTTAGCACGCAGGCATTAGTGCTTATGTGACAGAAAGAGAATAGTCCAATGCAATATATCCTTTGGTCTCAATCCCATTTTGTCCTTGTTTCTATTTCCAGGTTTCAGCCGAGCAGCATTACCGTTTGGTTTGGTCAGGAGAGAGCTCTCCTGCGAAGGCTACTCCATCGACCTGCGGTGTCCAGGAAGCGATGTCATCATGATAGAGAGTGCTAACTATGGACGGACAGATGACAAGATCTGTGATGCTGACCCTTTCCAGATGGAGAACACAGAATGCTTCCTTCCAGACGCCTACAAAATTATGACACAAAGGTAAAAATATAAATATCATGGTGAGGACCAAAGAGGAAGAATGCTTGCATTAATACAGAGAGAGGTATATACTCTAAGAAGTGTTGAGTTGTAATTGCCACTTTGCTATTCAGGTAGTATCATTTCCATCTAATAATACTTAAAGGAGATAAAAACTACCAGTTGCAATTAGAGGTTTTGGGGTTTTTAAAATTATGTAAACAAAGATTAAAAGGCAGGAAGATAACTTCAAGGAGAATTAAACAATTCAGTTATTTGGAGATTCCCTATCTCCTTGTCTTTCAGGTGGTCAAACATCCCTGAGAATGTTTCCAAATGGTTGCTGCATTTTTCAGTAAAAGCAGTGAATTACTGCAGTAGTTCCCAATAGTAGTTCCCTCCAATGGAAAATGTCAGAATGATTACATGCCAGGATGATTATATGTCATTATACATGTGTGCAGGAGCATGCATGTGCCTATAAGCACAAGTTACGTTCTCTTAGTGACAGCACTTGTCATTCAGAGAAGACAGAAGAACCAACAGAATCATAAAATCATTTAGGTTTGAAAAGGCTTTTAAGATCATTGAATCCAGCCATTAGCCTGGTGCTGCCAATTCCACCTTTAAATGACATCCCAAACTGCCAATGAAAGTATTTTTAGTCCAGAAGGTGCATGAGAGCTCAGATTCACAGGAAGTCCTGTGCTAAAGGCCGTGTACAGGCAGCAGTCACCTACTACTGACAGTTGTGGAAATGTCAGCCCAGATCAGTCACTGGCATTGCTACTGGCTTAAACTAAAAGCCTGAATGACTTCAGGACTGGTTGGAAGTTTTCCTCTCAGTGTCTTTTTCCTAGGGTGAGGAATCTGAACAAAAAGGGGATGGGAATAACCTGGAAGCTTTCTGGTGCATGTACACAGATGTGTCAAATGAAATATGCAAGTTGTCCTGCCTGCTGTGCTCCATTTCCTCTGTTCTGCTTGAACATGGTAACACTTAGTAAGATAGTCACCTCTTAAAAATAGTCTTCCACTTTGATTTATCAATTCACTTGAGTTGTCATGTGTGGGACTCTTACAAATTTTTGTCATTTTATGTGAATATGTGGTTGTTTTCTACTTCTGTAGTCAAATATTTGGGCTGGATCTCAGATTTCAATTTCAAATGCTTGAGGTAAATTAAGGATATCAGGCCTTTTATTCTTGTTCTGTGTTGAACCTGTGACTTGTTTTGTGATCAGTAAGGGAAAGACTCCATCGCTACACTATTAAAAAGGTAATATAACTTCTTTAAATTATGTTTGAATTATCTTCTTGTGGTTCTAGTTCGTAGTTGTTAATTAGATCAAGCCAGATTTCCATCGAGACTGCAGCAGCAGTGTCATCATCCTCTAATCTGTCAACTCCCTTTGAAACCACCTTCAATTGCTTTTGTAAATGTAGTGCCTCTCTGTAGACTTCCTTGTTGTGTAAAATGCATGTTGTGTTTTGATCAAAGTCTTCCTTATGTTCACTGCAAATATACAGATTAAGGTAGTCAGAGACAAATATAGAGGCACAATCTTGCTTGAAGTGACATCAGACTGTTACTGGAAAGCTGAAGTTTCAATCTTTCCTTTTCAATTAATCAGCTGTGAGTTTACAATAGCCAAGTGTATTTTAAAACTTCCCCCATCTTCTACTCTTAGGCTTTATTCAACATTAAAATGAAGTTGTGATCACATGTAGGACATTGTTTCAGATTATCTGTGCTCAAAGAGTTTTTAATTTTTCTTCTTTTTTTTTTTTTTTTTTTGTCTGAACAAATGGCAAAGATCATTTGACACTTTGCTTTCTATTTTTGTCTGACATTTATAGCAATGTGGAAGTTTGCTTTCATAATTTTCTTTCTTAGATCCTGTCATTAAGTAGAAAAGCTGTCTCTTGTCTTGCTTAATCTTTTCTAAAATTGCTCAATTTGTCCTATATTGCAAGCATAGAAGAATGTTGCAAATTTCTTATGAAATATATTAGGAGTTCTTATATCTCATTTATTTATAACTGCGTTGGTGATTGTGATTTTTTGTTGTCTAAGACAAGTGTTGTTTGCTACTCAGCACATGTCCTTGATCTGATATATAAAAGTAACAAAGCAGCTGAATTTTGATGGCAGCAATTACATAGAAAAATCTCACCTAAAGGACTATCAGGTTCATTGATTTTCCTTTTTATTTAATTGATAGAAAAAAAGGTTGGAACTTTTGATGAGAGGGGAAGCTTTTCTTTAGAAATAAGCAGCAATATCTATATATTTCTACTTAAAATCTTGCAGTGTTTACTTTTAAGGACTGTTTTTATCACTTCAGTCAACCACGTTCCCACTGCATTTGACCACTCAATTCAGTTTAGATGTACAGTTAAATACAGTTCCACAGCAATTATTAAGTACTCATTATTCATTTGCAACATTACTCCACAGCTTTTGCACAGCAACTACATTTACTGCAATTACAAGGTGAAAACACGAGCTTAATGAGATCAATACTGTGAAATCTGAAGATTGAAAAATAAGATGAGGTTTCCAGTTTAACACAAAGCCGTGTAATCACATGCCCTGCTCCCCTTCCAGAGAATTTGAGATAGTAGCACACAGACCTTGCCAGTGTCCACTGATGCATCAGCTCCTCTTTCTCAGAATGAGCTGCCACTTTATCTTTTCTACCTCACCCTATTCTTTCTTTTCAGCAGTTCTCAAAAGAATTTTAATTTAATGCGTTCCTAGGAAGCCTGACTAGAACACTAATGACTTCATTGCTTTGCTTTTACCTTTGTAAAGTAGTTATTAAATTTTTAGTCCCTGATTGAAATTACATCCCAATTATTCCAGAATAAAGTCTTTCAGATGTATTTAGATTCTATGTAAACTTCAGACTGGCATGGTTAAAATTAAAGCTTTGAAGAAAGAGACTAGACTTTTAGAAAATCCTTCTCCTCTTTCACACTTCTCTGGTAATTAACCCCAGCGTTTGCATACCGTCAAGTCTGAGAGATCCTACCACATGCTGCAGTTCAGTATAGAAATTAGCTTGTTTCTGGAATATTTGGTGGGCAAGTAGCATAAGTGAGTGGCAGAGGACCCACGTTTCAGGCAGTTAGATCTTAAAATAGTCAGGCTCCTCTGTGCTCTGCTGTCCTTTAGTAGGGACAAATCTCCTCTGTTTCCTTTCCATTTAAAAAGAAATTAAATGAACAGGGAAGCAGAAGATGCAAAGCAGCCTGAGGAAATTGCTCTAGTTGCTTGCTCATAAAGTACATTTGTGTGGCTGTAGCAGAAACTGTCATGAAACTTTGAAGTTGATAAGGCTAATACTGCTCTTTATAGGCACGGCAGAGGTTTGAAAATTAACAGCATAAAATTTACTTATGACCTCGCCTTATCCGTTTCCGTGGCACACGGATTGCAGGTGGATCGCATGAGTTCTGTTCAAACTGCCTGGATGTTTATGAAGGTTTTCCCTCTCCAGTGTCAGCTCCAAAGCCCTAGTCTGAACCATGGGTTTTTGTCAGGACAAGCACTGAGGGTTACCTAGGTACCACATAGAGTTGGGGTTCTGTTTTATTAGCTTCAAATAATAACAGGTATTTTAAAGTACTTGTGAATACATATTTAAAGTATATTTCAAATCAAAGGTTTCTTATGCATGTAATTTTATAGTGGAATAATAAGATGCTAGGATGGATTCTTGCTTGCTGTGACCATTCTTTTCGCATTAAAAATAGGAGTTGTTTAGTAGGAATCATTTTTCCTAGTCCTGATTTTTTTGTTTAAGAAAATTCATTGTTATTTATTGTCATGATTGGATACTATAACTATCTTTGTAATTCCAGGACAGTGCAATTAGATTTTTATTGACTGAGTATTTAAATAAGTACTTGGATGGTGTGTCAGATAATAATTTTGAATAACATAATTTAAAATCTTGAAAACCCTATATTTAAAAATGCCAGTTCTGTTCCAATCTGTACACCTTATTTTTTAAACAGTAGTAGTTATAGCTATTGTTAGGAGTAGTCAAAAATTAGTATTTTGTATTTAAAGAAAATGAAGCCTATTCACTCTGAATCTATGGAATCATTTACCTAGATGCAAAATTCAAACATTTACTCTTGACAGCCAAATTAATGTTAAGTTCAGAAAGAAAACACTGTTTCCCTCCTAATAAAGGCTAAAATACCTTGAATTTTTAAATAGGGACTGTATGCTCTCTGATGTGATACATAGAGTATAGTTGTAAACATTGAAAAGTAGAAAATTCAAAATATTTAAACTTCCCTTGCAGACCATGTAAACATCTACATTAAAAGATAGTGATCTCACAGTTGGGATACCCAGTTTAGTTTTGATCTGATTTTTGATCTGCAACAGAAAGGCAGTCACATCAATTCTGCACTAAAATAGCCTTTAAATTCTATTTTCATCTACAATTTATACTATAATTGTGGCTATTGTGAACTTTACATCTTTACTAAGCATATTTAATCAGTATAATTTTGCTTTCTAAATATGCACAAAAAAAAGCAAACCTCATTTTCCATAGGTAAGCTTAAATATAAAAATATGCCAGGTATAATAGATGAACTTAGGCAACTGGGATTTTTTTCAGATTCTTTTCCATTTTAAAACATAGCTGTAGAAAAGTAAAAGGCTGAAAAGAGGAATAAATCCTCTTCAGCAGTGTTTGTTTTTTCTGCTGTGTGTATCCTGTCCTAACTATAGCACAAGCAACACATGTACCTTCAATTACCATGTCCATCACGACACCAGTGAAGAGTTCACGCTCGGGTTTTTGTTACCCTGAACTTTTCTCACATGGCAATGCTCTTAACCTGTTCCGTCCATCATCCTCTTCCAGACAGCTGCGCTCCAGCGGAAGGCGTTCAGAACGTGAGCCACACGCCCCTGCCCCATTGGAGGACCAAGGGAAAGCTGAAGGCAGCAGCATATCCATTCCTTCTCCCAAAACCTATTTTTCCTTAATCTGTCCCATGGGAGACTGGAGGTGTTCATTCTTTTCCATCTATTCACGCGTCCCAGAAATAGGCCATTTTGAAAAATCCTATATATAAATGAGTGAGACATTTTTGAAAGAAAACAAAACGAGTTCTGTTCCAAAGAAGACTCATCTCTCAAGCCCTCTTTCCTGTTGCTGCTTGTCAGGTCTGCAGAGAAAGCACTGTCACACCATATTAGTGCCCTTTCAAGTGGAAACGAGTTTGGTCTGTTTCATAATGTGAGTGAATAAAGCAAATCTACCACTGGACTCCAGGCTTGGGTGGACACTGGGTAAAATCTATAACCAATGAATGTCACTCATCGTAGCAAAAAGGTGTAGTCAAAAGGAAATTTGGCACAGGGTGCTTTGCTGGTAGAATGCAGGACCTGCTGTGGGGCACTGCAGGGCTGAATTCCAGCCTTTGTAAGGCTTCCACAAAGAAGCATTTCAGAGTCTCTTTCAAAAACTGTTCCTTCAGACAGGGCCCAGGGTTGATTCAGTGTTTAAACTGCAGCACACTTCAGATTTGCATTTCTTGGTGTGACTTAGAGCCTTTTTCACGGGCTGGATTTTATCCTTTGCCATTTGGAGCTGCCTGTGATTGAGGTAATGGCACACTGCACTTCGGGGGTCTGCCTGGCTTAGGCAAGGGCTCTGCTGACCCCTGCTGCTGTCCTTGCTTTTTCCTTGCTTTTCCTTCTGCAGCCGAAGGTTGCCTCTCTTTGCTAAAGATACTGTGAGGTGAAAAGCATCTCCGAATAAGAAGTACACCTTGCCTTTTTCTGCTTCCTGCATGTCTTTCCTTTTTATGTCAGAGAAATCCCCGTGCTGCTGCCAGGGTAGCACAGGCTGCTGTGGATCGGGTGCATTCTCAGAATTTACACACACCCGAGGCTCTGTGCTACTGATGCTGATCTCACGACTGAGATGCTGTGCTACTGATGCTGATCTCACGACTGAGGTGCTGTGCTACTGATGCTGATCTCACGATTGAGGTGCTGTGCTACTGATGCTGATCTCACGATTGAGGTGCTGTGCTACTGATGCTGATCTCACGATTGAGGTGCTGTGCTACTGATGCTGATCTCACGATTGAGGTGCTGTGCTACTGATGCTGATCTCACAACTGAGGTCCCTCTGCTTTGGCACACCAGCGCTGTCTGTTTCAGCTCGCTTACAGCTGCTTCACAAAACATTTACCACATAACATTATCAACATTAGACATCTTTTTCTTAAGCACCCTTTTGAAATGAAGACATCTATTAATCTGAAACACACATAGGTCTCTTAGTACAGCAGCCAACCTTGTGATTATTTTGATGCAGCAGAAGCTTAAAATGCTCTTTATTTTGAAACTAAGCTTTTCACAATACCGAGCCATGGCCAGATTGATTTTTGTTTTGTTTACTATGTGTTAGTCACAAGACTTAGTTATGACTCAAATACAAAGAAAAAAGCAGAAATACGGGTAGACTGTTTTCATGAACAAGGCATAATCACAGAGCCTAGAAGGTTCCTGAAACACACCGTAGTCCTTGGCGTAATTACAGCAAAAAACAGTAATACCTGTGACTGAGAAGAACCTTATCTGGCTTTGTGTATTTTCACTATCATTAATTCTTAATATGAAAGTGGTAGGTGTAGTTTTACTCATTAAAAATAGGGGTTTTATTAATGGGATTGCTCTATCATGGCATTACTTAGTAAATTAAATACAAATCCTCATATTACAAGGTTCTTAGCAGTCAGGTGAGGGGAAATAGCTGTCAGTGGTACTTGATCATCATTTTGCAGTGAGTTTTATTTTAATTTTCTGCAGAAGAAATTTTATTACACACGTGCAAGCACATAACACATAGGCACGTGGCTGTAGTCACAACACTGGACAAGCTACAAAGGAAACAACAAAAGGATTGTTCATACCAACTAATTACATTTGAAATTTAGATTTAGTTTACTTCAAAAAAGATGGGATTCATTATTTTACTAGGGTGTAGCTTGATATTCTATTTAGAGTTTTCATATCTTACACTCAAGTAGTTTTCCTCCTTTATTATTGGCAAAACCACAATCAAATTCTTCTTAAGTCAGCATATCTCTTATCTGGCAGGATCATATATACATAGTCATCAGTCTTTCCTTGCTGTTCATGGGGTGAAAATGTAGCTAACTATACATATGTATACATAAAATTTTAAGTATTATATGCTGTTGCTTGTGTGTTTGGGCATCATATGAAATACATGGTTCAGCCTGTGATTTTCTTGTGGTTTTTTTCTGCTTGCTGAAATGGGCTCTGCTAGGTGTGCACACTGTTTAGCCCAGTTAATCATGTGCTATATGTTTTGGGTATGTAATTACCTCTCTAAGTAATTTGCTAATTTTTTGAGAACTTGACTGAGACAACATTGCTTAACCTTCCACACATTTCAGTTGAATTTTGTGTCCTCTTGAATGAGTTTGCATGAATTTTACATGGTTTTCATATTTCTAGTCTAGCCAATATAAGTTCCTGGTTCAGTTGCAGTCAGGACTTTATTATTAAAAAATTCTGATTTACTTATATATTGCTGCACCAAGTTTAGTTCATATAGAATAATAATGTAATAGTTGAAGGATATTAATTCCTCCCACCCCAATAAAACCTCTATAATACTTAGCCAAAACAACTACATTATCTGATAAGTTGATTTAGGACTTTATACATGTGTTCATATAGCCATTTATCTCAACCCTTTCTGAGGAGACCTTTATTAAGCTGTGATGACTGCTGAATATGAAATGTAACCAAGATTATTTTTTTATTCAAATATAATTTAAATATTCATCAAAGAGGAGTTATGCTTGAAACTGACAGAGACTATTAACATCAAAAAATATAATTAACTGCACTGGGTATCATGAAGCAGAGTTAGCCAAATAGCCGAGAGGTCTAATTGCTCTAGAGTCTGAGAAGCAATAGTTTTATTTTATACTGTTGCTGTGGAATTAATAGTGATGTGGTTTCCTATGCGAGGCAATTAAAAGCTGCCTGTTAAGGTTCATTGCACTATAGGAAATCTGTTGAATATCACTTAGTAAACAGAACTGACATGCAAAAGGTACATGAAGATGGGCAGAGCAGGGTATATGTCATAAATTAGGACAGGTTAATATGAATTAAATATATGTAAGTAAATTATGAGTACTTTCTAGTGTTAAAAGTCAGCAGTAGCCATGAAAGTGAAAAGTTTTCATTAGTAACACAAAGGAAATCGAATTTAGAGATTATTACAGTGAAGATGTTTAATTCAGAGGAAAAAAATAGAAGAGTAACATGGGTTTAAAAATTGAAAACTATCTACAGAGTAGTACAGAAATTAGCAGATCTCATATTCTGTAAATTTCCTTCTTCCATGGAATAATCTCCTACTTACACTAAAAAGAACCTTCTGACCTTTGTGGCTCAATTAAGCTTTTAGTTGAATTCAACAAGAAAAATCTTTATTGAATCCCATAGATTCTGCCTGTGCCCAGGGTATACAATTTAAAAAGGGGTGGCCATATTCATGGCATTTTGACATTAATGAGGTTGCCGAAATGGAAGAGTTTAAGGATCAAAGATACAAGCAATAGTGGTATTTTACAGCATTCCTTTTTTTCCTCTCTAATAATAAAATTGCAATTTAATTGCTTAATAAATGGGCCATGATTGCTGAAAGACATAGATAATTTCCCTCTTTGCATTTTATCTTCTACGTATTGCAGAACAATAATTAGCTAAAATAGTACTGCCACAAATGAAAGAAGTCTTTATTTTTTTTTCCTTCATGTAATACCTGCGAATGAAAGGAGTTTGCGTGTGTGTCCTTTAGCCTAGCATGATACTCAACTTCTATGGTTTTTAAGAACCAATCTCAAAAACCAATATCATACTGGTAAAATAAAATCACGCAAAGAATTCAAGTAGAATTCCTGCTTTCTATAAAGATTGGCTGCCTGTTTCATACATTATTTAGCAGGCTTACCCTGTTTATATCAGTGACATAAGAGTGCGTGCTACTTTCTCAGAAGAGCACTGTCTTTGCCGCTTCACAGCACAGTGCCTTGTACTCCCAGGCTTGCACATGGTGTTAGCAGATATTTAAAGCACTTCAGCTTAACATTTTATAGGTCATGATGAACTGAGCCTATAAAACAAGTTACTGCAATGAAGTTAATGCAGTCTTAAGAGTGTTACACAGACCGAATACTCAGTATTCAGGGTATTTTTAGCCCACTGTAGACATATCAATGGGAAGGAAAGGTTCTTACCACGAGGATTTTTTTCCATGTCAAACCTGATTTATAATACACTTGCAGTACAGAAGCTTTACTACAAATTTACTATTGAAAGCCATTTTTTTCAGGTTTACCCAGTAATACAGTAACTATAGGAACCTTTGAATTTCAAATTGTTTACTACATACACAGACACACACAAACACACACACACACAGACATACACATGCAAAACAGAAAAAGAAAAGAAAAGAAAAAATGAGGCAGAAAAAGAATTTCATTGGGCAAGATGCCCTGACCAAAATCATGCACTTTGAACTCCTTGGAGGAAAAAGTCTTAGTCATTTTCAACGACACCAACCCACACAATGTTTCATCTGGCAAGATGCGTATTTTGCTGTTGTAGGTGCAAAGGCATCTATATTCCTTTCCTACTATTAATCTGTGATATTTAGCCTTACTGTTAATTGCTTCTCAGATACCTTGCTTCTTGTGATACATAACTATATGATGAAGGAGCAATTTGGAAATGTGTTTAATACACACCTTTTTGCAGCACTGTGAAATTGTTCCACCATAACTCAAGAGTTTGTGCCCTATTAAATACTTTCTTTTAGGCTGAATCGTAAGTGCAGCAATAACATGACAGTTCTGAACCCATAATCCTTCCCTGTTTACTGAATTTATTGCAGACATTGAGTTCAACTATACTGTTGCACTCATGAAACTGTAGGTGTTTTCTCATCTAGGATGTAGCAGCAGTGATATTACTTTCAGTATATTATTCTGGTGCCAGCATCACTGGTGGGTATGAAAAACATAATTTACTTTGTGTATTTAGCTTTCTTGGATAATTTTGCAGCCTTTGTGACAGAGATACAGCAAAAGAACACCTCCTGGAGTCACATTTAAAACAGGAGCACTTTGGGTAATGTACTGTAGACAGAACATATATGAGTTAGAGCTCAGTTATCATGAATGCCATCAGCAGTGCCTTGTTGCTTTCTTATCAGCCACTTCCTGCTGTCAGCCCAGTGCTTATTTCAATAGTAAAGGATTTGCATCAAATGGAACACAGTATTATGTATGGCTAACATGCGGTTTTTAATTGTGCAGGCACATGACACTCCTTCAGTGGTAGACACTTTGATAAAAGGATTAGATCATGAATTTTTTTGACACAATTAAACATTATCTGTGCATTGACAAAGTGAAGCCAGTGAATTTTCTGATGTGTGTTTCACGGTGGTGAATCTGCTTGGCTTGTGTAAAACCCAACTGCAGAACAGACAGGATTTTTGCAGATGTGGGAACAAGTAAACCGAAGCAGTCCCCTAAACTTTGTTGGGCTTAAAACTGGAAGTTCCAGGAACCAGAGAGTGCACAATTCAAGTCAGTAACTTAATCCCTTAACTTCAGATTGCAAAGAAAAAGTGGGATTGTGCTTTCCAAGTTAGAACAGCATACTTTTGCAGGGGAAGGCCTATACCTGGAAGCCCTGCAAGCTTTCCAGATGATAATTAGATCCAGACTTCACTGTGGGTAATGAATAACAGTGCTTTTGTGACAGGCATTCCTCTCTGAAGAAAAGAAAGTACTTGTAGCGAGGACTCTCAGACACATTTTAATAGGAAATGACACCACTGTTACAGAGTTGATTAAAGATCTACCAAGGGACAGCACTTATGGAAAAAAACAGCAGATGAAATGAGAAAAGTTGTAATTTTATTATTAGTTATCAGTTAAATATGCGTAACTTTAAGTCCATGAAATCTGCATTAAAAATTACGACAAAAAGGACTGTACCTTCTTGCTAGCAGACTGAACTTTTATAAATCTCTTAAAATAACCAAATTGTCTTTTGCCTCTTGCTCAGCATTTTGCTCTGAGTTCTGTTGAGCTGTACAAAAGAGTCACTCTGTAGCCCTATGGAACTGGTGGATATGCAGCAGTGGGCACATGGCCTCTCTTGATGAAAATGATAACCCAAAAAAGGGATATTCCCCAAGGCAAGTTTACAAAAAACAATTTATTCTCTTTCACCCTGTAAAACTCATCTTACATGCAGGATCTCTTGCATTATTACAAACTCTAATCCTCTGAGTGGGTAATTAACGGACCAGAAAAGCCATTTGTGGAAAGAAAGAGCCATAAGGGTGAAAAATATTTCTCTGCTGAATGATCTTTAAGGAGTAAATAATTACAAGAGTGAGAGGTTTGGGATGACCAATCTAAATCTGAACATAATTAGGATGAACACAGTTTGAAAATCGAAGCAGTTGGCATGTGCAACAATTCTCATATCAGAAGACTAATTAAATATTTAAAAGCCCAAACCCCCTCACTATTCACAGAAAAATAATCTGCCACAAAAGGGTCTGTAACTTTGCAGATAATTAGGAAGGGTTATAGGGGAAAAAAAATCACAGATTGGCTCCAAGGTTCTGCAAGGTCACGTCTTATTATGGTGTATCTTTTATAGGGTCTGATAAAAAGATCTTGCTAATTTAATCTAAGTAGGGCATCCCACAGTGATTTCCCATTTCCCTTGTTAAAAATATGATCATTTTTCCATATGCAAACTACAATAGGTGAACATTTTTATAAATAATTTCTCCTAATTGATACAGGCTTTAATATTTTTAATTATTCAAGGTGAATGCATGTGTTAAAGTTGAGTTAGGGTTGCCCCCACTGCATGCCCCATGTGAAATTGTCCTCATCCTGCCCATTGCTCAGGGAAGCCCAAGGACTTTATGGAATCTGGTTGTCTCAGTGGCCAATTCTGTAAATGACTAAATCTTAATTTCCTGTTAGAGGCAAAAGAAGTTTTTGTTGAATATGCATTTCCGTAAGCAGAAGAGAGGTGTTAAACTCAGGGGACCCATAGTGAATCAAGCTGAATTTGCATTGCACAGACCTGGAGGACTGGTGGAAGTGTGAGCATTGAAAGTGTGCGAGGGCTTCTATGATTCAAAAGTTGCAGTAACAAATCATACCTGTGATTTAAAATACCTTATTTTAGTGATTAAAGTGGGTGATTGTTAAAAATGTATTTTAGATCTGTTCAGATTAACGTGAAGGATAAAGCTGCATGTTTTCAGTATTGTAACTCATCGAATTGCTCATTTAATAATGACTCAGAAGCTGTCTTAAGTTACATAACTTTTAACTACATTATGAATATGCCACATGGCAAGCCATGGATAAAAAAGATCAACAGTGCTGCAAAAAAAGAATTTTAAAGGGTTTTTACTCTTATCCTATACTCTCTACCTGGTAGTCTCTTCTCCTGCAAGTCTGTTGCAGTGTTATTCCTAAGGATCAGACACTGTGCTTCAGGATTTTCTCTTGGATTTTCTATAGCTCTGCTCTAGCACTGTGCCTCTGAAATAAATGCCCCTTCATAAAGCTCTGGGTTTATTTCACAGCCCCACGTTTCTCCCCTGAAACCTGCTCAGCACATGAGCCGTGATGCTGCACTCGTGCTCACTCAGTGTGAATAATCTGTGCAAATTGCTCAGATATGGCAATGCTGCACTACTAAAGTTTTCATTAGTAAGTAAGCGTAGCTGCAGGCTATTTATTTTGTCTAAATGGTGAAACATTTAATTGGATCTTTTGAACTTATTACTTTTCAGCAGTGCAGATCTGCTTGGCTTGGTTGGTGTTCTAAGATGTACGCTGCCTGTAATCCCACGCTGCAGCTTGCTTGCAAATATGCATGCACGTAAATAATATGACATTATTATTATGAAAATTACTGTATTTACATTTCTTATTCCTCAGGTGGGGTTGCAGTAGAAACATTTTCTCTAAAATCCAGGTCTTTTCTGCTTCGTACTGTTATGGGGTTTGGGTTTGCACCTACACAGACCTCACAAGGAGATTGTTCCATTTACTTTGCACACCTCATTGCATCTTTGATGCGTAGTTTTGCTGTCCTTGATTTACAGCCTTCTCCTCTCAAGGTCTGATGGTCTAGTAGGCCTTTGATATATGTGGTAGAAAGTAGTAGAGATAGAAACATGTGGTCACAAAAGCACCTAAAAATACCAAGAGAAAGCAGGAGTTATGTATTCCACTGCAATCCACATTTTCTTTTCCTTTTCCTTTCTTTTTTCCCTCTCTGTTTTGTCTGATGCTCCAGTTTCAGGTTAATGATAACCCCCTAATAATAGCATTTACACCAATAAGCAAAGTATTAGAACAAGGATGAACTGTAACAAGAAAAAACTGTTTCTGATAGCTTAGATGTGAGTAAGTGAGAGGATTCCTCATTTTAACAGTGACTGCTTTGAACTCAGGGACATGAATACTAAAAGGCAAATGGGTCATAACTAAATGTATTAAAGTTGTAAGAACAGATTGAAAGCAAGAAATATTGTTAAATTACTTAGCCATACAAGTCTGATACACGTTCATTGATAGTGAATCAGACTGGGTAATTCTAAGAAAAGGCCTATGGGAGTTGCATATTTTATGCTGTGTTTTATTGTCTATTTGGAGTTTTTATGCTTAATGCGTACCCTTAGACTCCCACAAGATTACATTGTATAAAGAAAGCACAATTAAATATTATTGCCTTTTTTATTGGGCAAAAGGAAACAAGGCTATGGTGCACCTTCTCCTACAATATTAATTATACACTATTTAGCTTCCTTATATATGTTTAGTTGGTAATTAGGAAGATTCAACAAATCATCAATATTATATTTAAAAAGAAAACAGAAGGAAAAAAAACCCTTTTCTTCTTCTTTCCCCTACATATTTTTCATCCAAATCCCCCAGATTTGTTACTGTAATGGCCACATTGCCAAGTGCATGGAATATCCCAGGGCTGCTTCATGAATTTTCAAACCACGCTCTAGGATGCCTCACTGCTTTAGCACATCTAGACACAGCTCTTATGGACAAATTCTGCTATCAAAAACCTGCTCCTGTATCTCCTTTTTTTTTTTCTTAGGTTGTGAAAACTACCAAGCACAACTCACCAAATCTGTTTTCTCTTTGAGCTCGGTAAAATAGGTGCTATTTTCTTTTTGCGTGCTCATTCCCCTACAATAGTTTTGAGGCTTCTAACTTGAAAATTTTGTAGAAAATCTTACACGTGAATAAGCAACATTCTCAGTGCATCTTCCTGGGTTTTAAAAGGCTAGATCTGGGATTATATATCTATCCTTAAGGGCGTGGGGCTCTGTAGGGTCTGTGTGCTCACTCATCCTGCTTGGGAAGGGTAGTGCCTGAGCACTGTGGAAATGGCATTGACAGCTTGCCAATCCTGCCTCAAATCTAGGCTTTGTAGGAGGGGTTTTTTTCCAGGCTTTGGTTAGGCTTAAATTGCTAACTCATTAGGTCTCAGAACGTAATAATGTATGGCTTCTGAGGTGAATTTGAAACTCAGAATTTAAATACATTCCTTTGAATTTATCTACTGTGGCATGTCTTTGTGCATACTTATGTATCTAAACACCCCTAAAATAAAATCTCTGTTCTCTGGCTATTTTATATGTAAGTTTCGTATGTACTTTCCAAGACAAAATTAATAAAACATAACATTTAAGTAATATCTGACATCTTCATACATATGTAACTTTGTGTTTAATGACAAGGAGTAAGGGTTTAGTGAATATGCATACAAAAGCAGAAACACATCTCACATGGCAGTTGTAGGCCATTAGGAATACATCTGTAAAGACAGCTACTTACTCTGGGTAAAGGGGTTCAGGGATTTTTCAGTGTAAGTCATTACATGAAGCACATTCATCCCATATTCCCACATCCTTTTACTCAGACTGCAGCTCACCCAGGGTGAATAAGGAACAAGCAGACCATATGGAGTATGTGGTGCTACAACTCGGAGTTTACGTGCCTCAAGTGGTGTTTAAGCAGGTTGCTGCAGGCGATATGCAGGAACATGCCATCGTGCTGGCTTTTAAGTATTTAATCAATATGCTGAAAGGGAAATATTGTCAGAACTGACTTGAAAGTTTCAAAACATACCAAGATTTTTTGAAAATATATCAGCATTATTAAAAATGGAATTTTATTTATTAAATCTGGATTTTTTAATGTTTTTTTTTAAATAATTAATTGCATGTGACTGTTTCCTGTGTTTGCATTTTACTCTACTTAAAACAACACTGCATTCACAGAAATACAGCATTAAGAATATCCAAAATTATTTCGATAGTCCTTTTCTGGCTATACATTAATCCATACCCTTTCCAAAATAACATGATGTTTCTTTTATGCTACTATCTTTGTCAAAGTTATGCACGGAAAACAAAAGCATTTGAAGGATAAACTGCAATGTAGGCATTATTTCATCCTTACCTCATTTTCCCAAAGTGCAAGAACCACCTGGAAAGGATCTGTTCATATCTTTTTGGGTCAGATGTGACTTGCCCATGAAGATGACCTCTCCCCTCAGTCAGTTGGTTTGATCCATGTAATGCTAATGTCTTTCCAGAATCTGTTTCTCAGATCCCAGTGCTTCATTTTCTGGTCCAGTCATGATATACACTGTGTTTTTCATTTTAATGCTGGAGTATTTGTTCAAGTCCATAGACTGTGCATTTTTAATCTGCCGTAGAACAATGGTGAATAATGGCCCTTGGCAGGAGATAATGAAATTTTCTTAATTTATATTTTCAAGCAGAAGCTTCAATTGAAAATGGCATCCTATGGCCTGCAGACATAGCTCTAGTGCAAGTTTCAGGGGAGCTGTAATAATAATGCAGTGCCAGCAGTGACGAGGAATGATAGGACAGTGAAGAAGTAATTTAAGAAAGAAAAGAGAATGTACCAAAGCTTTATTGTAGCATATCTAATGATCTGCTGAAGATTCCCAATAGCTTTGGGAGCATGACAGGAGAAACTAATGTTATCTTGCCAAAACAGAAGCCCCTGCTTAATCAGCAGAACAAGATTATTGATTAAAACACCTCACACAATAGATTGCACATGGAATCTCATCTCCATACATTGCACATGAAAAAGTGCAATAATAAGCATAAGATAATAATAAAAAAAAAATTAAAAAAGCAAAAGCAATTTGTTGGGAATTGTACAAGTCAAGATTAGAGTTGAAATACAAACAAATTATCATGGAAAATAATGCTGTCCTTAGAACTGAGCAGAGAGGATGGATGCAGCAGGGACATGGCTACATCATGAGCAGAAGATAATAACAGCCCTGCTGGAGCTGCTTTACTTTCTTTTTTCTTTCTGTATTCATCTGAAATGTGAAGGGCCATTCCTCATTTGCACAGTCTTCTTCCTGAGGTGAAAGGAGTTCAGACATTATACTGTAACTGTTAATTAAACACTCCATTTGATTTTTAGATTACTCTAAGTGATGCATGTGCATTATGAAGATGTAACCTTTCTTCATTCATACTAAAATATGGAAGAAATGAGTGTCAGAGTACACAATTGCTCCTTGCATTCATGAGAATCGTGGTAATTCCTGCATTTCCCCTTGCAGAGCTGCTGTTGCTGCTAGCACAAGAACCTGAATTATCATTCTTTCATTACTACAGTTAGTCCTTTCCTAACTAGTGTTTCAAATGTAATTCATATATTACTTGTCCTAAATCAACTGTTACTGAGTTTATACAGAGTTCTTTGCTGATCTGCTGTATTTCCTTGTAAATGACAGTATTTTATCATTAATTTTTGTGAATATTATGAATTCTTCTTGGGCTTGAAGACATTTCTGTGTGAGATCATATGAATTTTAAGATTGTACATAACCCCTGAAAATGACCGTATTTTAACATATGCTGGGGAAGTATGCAGTTATGTAGACTGCAGAACACTTAAATGGTACTTAAAACCTACAGACAACTTAAACACTAGATTACAAACACTGAAACACCAAAGTATTAGAGATTTTTGTTCTTAAGTTTGCAGAAATTACAGCTGGTCTGTATCATGCATGCATTGGAACAATTCAGAAAGAGTTTGAATAGATGGACCAAATTAACAGTATATTGTGTAGAAAAAATAACTTTGGTTAAATGAATGTGGGTCTTCAAGTTATTTGCCTGTTAAGGTTTTTGAGGTTTGGATTTTTTTCCTGATGTTGTCTAGGCCAATTTTGCAAATTCCCAGACACTTTATTTCTACAACAGTCTTGTTTTGGAGAATCCTGTGACACAAAAGCTGTTTGCCCATTGCAGAAAGGAATGGGTCACCAAATTCAAGGCTGTAACACTGCAATATCCTCTTTTGTGAGCACAGGATTTCTAAGTGTAAAGGTTTCTCAAAATCATTAGGTTCTGCTACAGCAGTGATGAGGTAGCTTTGATAATTTGTAGCCAGGCAGGATAATCTTTTGTTTAGTGCTATTTTGTGGAGAGTGGGGTCTCTTTTATCCAATATAATTTATCCTGCAAACAAATCACAGTAGCGTAAACTCCCTGAATTACTTGTCTCAGAACTACCTCTGCAAAGTCCACTTATTCTTCATCTCTTCTCTTTAACCCATGAATTGGGATTGACAGCTGCTATAGTTGCTGTTGGTTTTTCTTGGAGGTCTCACTCTAAAGGAAATATGACCCCTAACTATGTAAAAAATAGTTACCTGAATGTTGACTTTTTAAACTGTGAATATCCTGATCAGGTGTCTCTAATTTGAAATCTTAGAAGTGCGTGAAACTTAGAACCTTATATGAAAATTACTCAGGTTTTATAAAATGCAGCCAATGGTGCAGCAAAATCAGTGATTTGAATATGAAACCTACAACTTGAAGCACAAATACACTATTCATGGAGTTACTCAAGTAATTGCACTTCCTGGGGAGGTGCTGGTGGACCTGGCAGCACTGCTCTATGCTGCGGCAGTGGGCATAGCTTTTTGTTCTGGAATTGGGGTTTGGGTTTGACCAAAGGTGGACAAAAGGTAACCATACGCACAGCAGGTGAAATTTTTTATAAAGAGATATTCAAGAGTTTTTAAAGTGTCATGAATTTCCCATAAACAGCACTCAGTGCCTGAAGTTTGACACTGACACTTACTGTACAAAGAAAAAACCCTGCATTTTCTTCTGAATTATTATTACACATCCTTTTGATAAAATTTAGCATGAAGCTATGAAGCTTCTCACTTTCCTGGCTGATGGCAGCCTTATGAATCTTTCACTGGGGGAAAATGAAACTGAAGAAAACAACTCTTCACAGGGAAATGAGTCCATCTTTTTCCCACTGCTAAATATGACCTTGGTTAGTTTCATTCTCAAGCAATTTCTCCCAACACGTACTCATTTTATTTTGAAATAAATAATTCTGTCTTAATTGCTGCTCATTTGAGTATAAAATAAAATTTTCATACAGCTCAAAGCTGTGGAAACCATCATACTGAATGATGCACTAGGAGGAGTCTTGTAGGAATTATTCCATTTCAGCCTAAGGTTTTTGCTAAAGAAACACATATTTAAAGGAATTTGTTACAAAATCTTACCTCCCACATTTTCTCATGCTGATTAGTGTACCTGAGGTGTGGCATGTAAAAAACCCTGTATCAGGAATATTACAGAGAGTCCTGTGAGGTTTGGGGCCACGTTGCCTTCTCCTGCTCCTACAGCCTTCATCTACACCACACACACAGTGGCACTCGGAGGGGCTGTGTGTGCATTTTCAGTGTTACAGACTGAGTACAGTGCTTTTCTCAGCGAGCTGGCTGCACATTTCACCACTTCAGCCTGGGTCTGAAGCCGTGGGATGTGTCAGATTCATTCCAGACTGTCTAACACACTGCACTGACTGACCATGCCGTCGGGATGGGAGTGGGTGACATTAGCTGTGTAATAGCTGTGTAGAGGACCTGGCTGCACCCTCTGGAAAAGGTGGCAGGTGAATTCTTCACCATCTGTCTGTATCCATGGCTGTGTATATACAGAAATCCCTGACTATTTCCATTTAGTTCTGCAATTATGAGCTTTATGATGGTAGAAATAAGTAACCTTTAAAAAGAAGAGGGAAAAGAAGATGAGTTAACTAATCAAGTGGGAGGAGTTGTTGTTTCTGAGTTTGCTCAGCAGAAAGGCACAACATGTCCTGACCAGCTCTGTGCCAGTTTGATTACTGTATAAAAAAATAAGTGATTTATATTAGAGTCCTTTGAATGAGTTTGCTCCACGTTTTATGAGGCAGCATGAATTATTCTAATACCTGTTGGCACTGTATAGCTGTGGAAAGCCACTGATACAAGGCAGATTATTTTAGCTTGGGGTATGTGTGTTCAGGGAGTATGGGAAGAAGTAGGGCAATGGAGAAGTTGATGTACAGCTGGAGTCAAAGGCTAGTCTATTTCTTAAGTTCAGACTTCTGTTACTCAGTTTGCTGACAAACAAAACTAACCCCTGAGAAGATCAACTAAGCTCTTTCCCTTTTAGTCACCAAACTCCCTGACCTTCTCTTTTTTTTTACTCTTTCTTGTGACTGTTTTTCTGTATTACATTTTGACCATCTCTTCAAGGTTAGGTGATTGTTTTTTCACTTTTAACTTCCAAGCTAATATTTGTTTGTTTGGGGTTTTTCTTTTTGTTCTGGAAAAAATAACAGTAGTCTAAAATCTACCTTTTTTTTTTAATCCTTCAAAAACATCAAGTTCAGTAGATCCTCACAATTAGAGGCATAGTAATAAAGGTTTTTTTTATCAAAATGTATTTTCATTCACTGTTAATTTTCATTTCATTGTTATAATAATTAATTATGAAATAATCTTTATGTTTCAGTCTCCTCAAAAATACATTCTAATTCATTTTCTTGCAGTTCTTCTTTTTAACTGTTTTTCTTATTTCCTAAAATGGTCATTCTTTACTGCTTCCTGTAGCCTAACAGAGGAAGCTTAGAGTCCACCAATTGCTGCTAAAATAATTAAAATGGAAATGCTAATGTTCTTTGTCTACAATAGCTCTTTCAACCAAAATAATTTCCTTGAGTCACAAGAAAAATTTGTCTGAGATGCAAAACCATTCAGCAGGAAGTATGTCTAAAGATGGAAGGAATTACTCATTGTTGTTATTATTCATTATTCAAAACTGCACATTTTTTCAGTCATATCATCTTTGCATTTTGTTTTAATTTTATTGAACAGTAGTATCAAATCAGTATAAACTTGGCACTTGGTACAGCTATCTCTACCAAAGGGGACAGTTAAGATAACATCGATCTCCAAATTTAAAAGTATAAAGCCTGAACTAAAATATTGTCCTGAAGCCTTCTTTTGGACTTTGGCTAATTAGTATTAATTAACTTTGTTGTCTTATGGATTGAACTGCCCAAGTGTGAAGAGAGTTAGCACTGAATGTAGTACTTTAGTATGAACTTGCAAATTAAATGTAATTTTAAATTAATTAGCTTGCTTTCTTTTCCCATTACAGGTGCAACAACCGAACACAGTGTATAGTAGTTACTGGGTCAGATGTGTTTCCTGATCCTTGTCCTGGAACATACAAATATCTAGAAGTTCAGTATGAATGTGTTCCTTACAGTAAGTATAATCTTTTTATTCTTGCTCACTTCCTCTGGCCCTCACAATTGAAGCTGGAGTGCTGTTACATGGAAAAGAAGCATATGTTTATGGCCCATGGACCCATTATGCATGCAAAGCACTTGCAGACTAGGGCCTCCAATTAGCTTCACAAAGTGTGGAAGGAAGCCATGGTGTGATGCTGGCCAAGTGTCTGTCTGTGTTCTTAAGTGTTTGGCTTTTAAGGCTACTGTTTTTCCAGAAAACAAACTCAAATTAGCTATTCAATAGGCCAGATAGAAATTTGTACTTTTGCCCGCAACCAGTTGCTGACAAATTGGCTTGGCTCACAGACTTGTAAAGCAGGAATTGACTTCAATTTTAATCATGATCTACTTGAAAGGCTACCTGCTGCTGTGGTGACTTTGGGTGCACAACAAAACCCAGCACTGACATTCAGAGGCAAGTGACACAGTTGGGGGACATTGTAAAAGGATTTTTTGCTTCGTTATAAATGAACGCAGATTCAGAGTGAATAATTCATTAATAAGGTACTCACACTGTGTTCTTTAAAAGCAAAGGGGAAAAGAGTGAGAAAGAAATGTTCGCTTTTAATTTAAAGACAAAATATCATTTGTGCCTTGAATCAGCTACCAAAATAGAGTTTTTCACTGAAAACAAAGTAAATAGTGTAATCATATTGAGACAGAAAAGTGTGAAGTTATGGCTACTTCAACAGTTTTGTACAATATTCTTCGTAATGCCAAAGTTCAGTAGCTTTAGACATACTTTTATTTCATTGCAATAATTAATGCTTTTTTTTATTGACATGTATGCATGTTCATGAAAGTTCTGCAGATTCGACACTTTTAACTGGTTTTGCTTTCTTGTAAGGTCATTCTTTGCAGTGACTTCTCCCTCGTCCCGTAACTCAACAGAGAAATAGCTGTGCTTGCAATGGAATTTGAGCAGTGCACTGATCACGTTCCCTTGAGTTATAATTAAGCGTGAATTTCTTGATCTGCAGTAATCCTTAACCAAAGTCGTATTTTCTGTTGGTACAGGAAACAGGCCAAGTCTGAGATGCAAAAACACTGTGGTGAGAGTATATATCGAAAAAGGAAGGAAAGGAGTTCTGGCATAAGCAAAGTTATGCCAAAACTGTCCATACTGTTTCCTGCAAAATTTAGAATTCTGAAACTGAAATACTACTCTGTACTGTTTCACCATACTGAACCTTCACTGTTGTTAAAGGTCAAGCACAGATCATCTGTTTTTTCTTCATTTCTGCTGTGTCATTGTGAAATGGTTGCTTGCTGATTTTTTTCCCTGTACCATTTGTAGGATTGGAAGCCTACTGCAAACAGTGATCCCTAGTGCCATTCCTCCTGTGTGTAGTATTGGTGGCTTGTTGTAACTGTTCTGCTCGTGCCACTTTTGAGGAGTGATGTCTTACCCCAATCTAACCAAAGTTTTGTTCCACAAAGACCTCTTCTGCTTTAGCACTCTTTTCATTCCCAAATTCTCAAAAAAGAGGGCAGTGCATCTGATTCCAAACCATGAGGTCAGTCGAGTCACAAGAAGTTACCTTTCCAGTTCCAGTAGGCTAGATTACAAAGTGTAATGCAAATAATGTTCAAACATAATTTCTTATGCTGTTTTAGGAAGAGAAGTGTGGATATGTTCTACTGATTGGGTATTGCTATCTCCAGGAATCTTTTCTTTTCCAGTTTCAGAAGTTTAGTGCCACCGCGCAGCCTTCCCTGTACTCTAACTTGTAGTTACTCTAATTTTAAAGTGTTTATTTTTGTTTACTGTCAGTTGCATTGGCCTACCCTTTGAACTCTGTAATTCTGTGTCTAACATAATTCAGGATTCTGGATACTTCCCTGTTTTTTAAAGACTATAAGTTTTGGAGTTAGTCAACTGCAGCATGTACAGTGATGACACTGCCCAATTCCAGAACTGTAAGAGGCATCACCTGTCATTACCAGCAGTCATCAAAAAGATTTCCAGTTACTAAAATTAGTTTGAAGGTTGATTTCAAATTGCATTGTGCTTCATTAGCCATTTTGATTGTTGACTGTCTTTCTTCCCAGTCCCACAAAGCCTATCCTGTTATTTTTCCAAGTCTTTTTTTGATGCCTGGTAAACTCCAGTTATGAAGTTTAAATTTTTATTTCCTTACTTGGTCCAGTGTTCCATATCTAAATTTACAGAATGACTGAAATCATTAGATTTGCAAATAGCAGCTGTCTCAGTGTGAGAGACTTGTTGGGAAGGTAGGATAAGCTTTGGTGGGCCCAGGAAGGGAGGGGTTTAGTGATCATAGCATTTCTAACCAAGGGTTCATCTATGGTTCTTACATTTTCTGAATTTCATCTTCAGTTACTGCAAGACTGCAGAATTTGCCATGTCTCACTATGGTAACTTTCAGTCCATGAGAGATGACAAACAGCAGTCACAACAGGTTTTGTGGTGAAAGGTGGGAGCTCTTACACACTGGAGTTGCTGTCACCCTTGTACAAAATGCAGTTTATGAGCTCCTCTATGTCTTGCTCGCCTCCAAAAATGCATAGCTGCTTTGCTCATTTGAAAGTATTTAATTTTGCAAATTTAACTAAGCTTGAAAGTCCTTAATAAAAGCTTCCTTTTTTGCATCTCAAAGTGTAAAAAAAAAAACAAACCCACCAACAAAACAACTTTTCAGATACTCAGTTGGATCTCCAACAAAAATTCCAGACAAATTTGATAGGCATTGCTTTGTCCTGAAATAAGAGTGTTATCGATTAAATTACAAAGAAATTGAGAGTACTATACTTGACATTTCTCTCACTTATGCTGCACAATGTATGTTGACACTTTGACTAACAGAAGTCAGCCCTTTTATAAAGAAGCACATCAAAAGTGCCATTTTGTACATCTGTGCATTTTTATTTTAAGCCTATTTTGGACTCAGGAATTCAATAGAAAACATTTTAAAGTGTTTTATTCTCTCTCTGTGTGTATTGATTGGACTTTGCAGCATTTGTTTATTTCAATAAGCCCATCTGTCCCTGAAAAATGTACAGCTGTACACCAGTGCATGCAGAGCAGACATGCCAGTAATGATTTTAGTTATCCCTATCTTTTTCCCTCCTCTCCTATTACTAATTCTAAGGAGGTAGAATATCAATATTGCTCTTTGGCAAGAAACAACCACATGCATAGAAGATCACAAACAGAATCATCTGAAAGTCATTAATACTAATGGTGAAACCCAAGAATTCACTTCAGCATACATCTTCTGTTTGCTCGGATAACTCCAGAATTACAAATTGCAGAAAAACGAGTATTTTACCTAAAGAGGTATAACAGTACAAAGGCTAGGAAAACTACTGATCATTTTGAAAATATTAACCCCCTCTGGTTCCCCTGTAAAGTCATGGAATTGTTTCCTGAAGCAACACTAGATCAGATCAGCCAATATTCTCGAAATAATCATATGTAATTTTATTAAATGAAACTGAAAATCCAAAACTTTATATGAAACATTCAAAGGCATTTTTCAGGATAATACTGTAATACTGAAAATGTAATAGCTGTGCAAATAGTTTTGATACACTTTCCTGGTATCAGCAGCTACTGTTACACAGATTGGTACATCTGTCATTTTCCAGGCCATTTTATGAAACCAAGGGAGCGCACTTCAAAGGCCGCAGAGTATATGAAATAGGTTTTATTGAAAATAATTATTGAAAAGCTATTTACTAGCTGGGCTTCAGCTATATATCTTTCTGTAACTTCCTTAAAACTTCCTTGGGGAAAAATTGCTATAGTAATATAACTTTGTTAATTGGGTTCGGTTTATGTCTTCCATGTGTGGTGGCAGGATGGATGTTTGTTTTAAACACAATATGGCTGTCCTTGCATACTAGCTTGCTGTTTCGGGCTTAATCGATGATGCTGGAGAATATCTGAATGAGCTAATTGTTAATTTTTTCTTCTCTTTTCCTCTTGCTTACTGTGCTTTTGCTTCTTTTTTTCTAGATGTTTTTGCTTATTCCTCCTAGTCTGATTTTGCAGTTATAGACTAAGAAGTGGCAAAAGTTCTCAAGATTTAACATTCAGGAAAACAAATAAAATAAGGCCTAAGGAGAGCCAAAGGGTGCAAGCTGCTTTCTTTACAAGAAAGAAAAGCAGGGAAATGTCTGAGGCAAAGATGGGGGGAGGCTTAATAATCACATATGCAAACCTGTATAATTAATATACTGAATTTTGTATTTCTAATTATCTAAATAATATAATATGTATATGTGCACTTGCACATATATGGTAAATTAATATGTTGCTTAAAAAACAACTTGATTACCGCTATACTTTTAAAAGAAGAAGAGTGTATATAGCATGTATTAGTAAAGTAATTAATTATTTATTCAGGTTCACTAAGTGAAACTACATGCCAACATATCTGTATTCCCTCCTTAATCTACTAAAATGATTGATCCATGTTCATTTGTGTAACCGTAGAATCTCTCTCCTGCTAGGTTATCCTGTTGTCTGTTTCTCTTTATCCAATATAGTGCAGTTCTTATTCTCCCTATATTTAGCGTCTGTTACTAATTTAATCTTTTAGACTAATAGTCAATTTATGTTAATCTTCTTTCTTTTTTCCTTGCACTTTTTTATTTTTCTTCCGATGCTTAAAATAGAAGTGGAGCAAAAAGGTAAATAACGTATACAGTCCAAACCCCAGCTCCTTGTTATGTGCCTTATGGATGTTAACCTCTTCCCTTCCCCTTCCCACAACACTCTTATATTATGATAATCAGCAGGATCTCATAAGTACACCTCATAAAGAAGTCGACTGTTTGCAATAAAGTGACTTGGCTGCTTAAAGTAGGTGGCGGGGTATAGTGTCTGAAGTACTTGGGCTGGAGGGAAGACTCCCTTGCTTTTTTCTCTCCCTTTCTCTTTGTCTTTCTTTCCCTCTCTTTCTCTCACCCTTGGGTAAATTCTTGTTAATCAAGTGTCATCTTGCCTGGCTTCCAGAACCCTCTCCATAGCATGCCATGGTTACAGGGTTTCCTGGTCTGTTTCATTCATTGCTTTGGTTGTGTTTTGTTTTCTCTGCTCCTAATTGCTTTCTCTATATACCTGATGATTTGTTTTGTTCCTTTATGTTTAATCGAGGCACCTCCTTTTTCAGCCTCACCACTTCTTAAAGTTCTAAACAAGTTGATGTGATTTTTTTTGGACTGAAATGACCTAGCACACTGCTGCACACCAGTTAAAAGCTCTGGAGCGTTAATGTGTACTCACTAAAAGTCTGAAACGAAAATGCAAGAGTAGCTCTACATTTTCAGCTGTCTGTGTATGCCATTGAGCCTTGGTCTGTACTAGTGAAAACAGTTCCCATCCACTTTCCACACTGGTACAGCAAGAACATGGTAACTTTAAGAAAAGTGGATGATAAAGGGTGATAATTGCATTAATTATAACATAAGGTATAATCTAGTGCCAATTAAATTGATTTTTTTTTCTTCCTGACACAGTCATTATGATTTACCTACCATTTTGTTTTTTCCTTTTTTCTTTTTTTTTTTTAATTTTTTATTATGAGACGGTCTTAATTTGACATAATTCTTGTCTTACTTCTCTCTGTGACTGTTAGTTTTTGTTTGCCCGGGGACGTTGAAAGCAATTGTGGACTCACCGTATTTATACGAAGCTGAACAAAAAGCAGGTGCTTGGTGCAAAGATCCTCTCCAGGCTGCAGATAAAATATACTTCATGCCATGGACTCCGTATCGCACCGATACTTTGATAGAATATGCTTCTTTAGAGGACTTCCAAAACGGACGCCAGCAGACGACGTACAAACTCCCAAACCGAGTGGATGGTACAGGATTTGTAGTGTATGACGGCGCTGTCTTTTTTAACAAGGAAAGGACTCGCAACATAGTAAAATTTGACTTGAGGACTAGAATTAAGAGTGGAGAGGCCATAATCAATTATGCTAATTACCACGACACCTCTCCATACCGATGGGGAGGAAAGACTGATATTGACTTGGCAGTTGATGAGAATGGCTTGTGGGTTATTTATGCTACTGAGCAGAACAATGGGATGATAGTAATTAGCCAGCTGAACCCCTACACTCTGCGCTTCGAAGCCACCTGGGAAACCACCTACGACAAGCGGGCAGCGTCCAATGCTTTCATGATCTGTGGCGTGCTGTACGTGGTGCGGTCGGTGTACCAGGACAACGAGAGCGAGACCGGCAGGAACGCCATCGATTACATCTACAACACCAGGTTAAGCAGAGGCGAGCACGTGGACATTCCTTTTCCCAACCAGTACCAGTACATCGCCGCAGTGGATTACAACCCCCGAGACAACCAGCTGTACGTGTGGAATAACAACTTCATTCTGCGATACTCTTTGGAGTTTGGCCCACCTGATCCTGCCCAAGGTAAGAATTTCTTTTTTTTTCCTCATTTTTGATCTCTTTGTGTTTCCATTCAGAGGAATATGTTATGATATTTTTGGTCTTAGATTGAGCTCATGGCAGAAAGGCCAGATTGTTTTTCTGCACTGTGCTGAGTTGTGCGGTGTTACAGCAGCGCAAGACAAATTTGCAGAACCTGTGAAGAGAAATAGAATTACTTTATTTGGTTTACAGTCTCATGCTTTCCTTTTTATCTTTTTTCCTTCTTTTTTTTAAATACAAGTGTGTAGCTTTTCTGTGTTTGAGAATGCGTCGGGGAATTATTTACTTTATATCATCAGTCAGTTTGACTCCTATAGCTAAACTGAGTTGGAGCTGCTTCATGCTGAGCCAGGAGCCTGTTCCCATCCGCTCAGCGTTACCTGCCTTCTGAATTGATTACAGCATCCACGCAGACCTTTTAACTTCTTGGCGCCAGCAGTGGAGAGCAATGTGTGCTGGGAGGTCCCAGAGGAGACATATGGGGTTAATGTGCAATACCAAGCATAAGTATTTTGCCGCAGCCCTATTTTCACAGTTTCTAATGTCGGGTTAGACAAGATTGTCTGACATCTTTTTAGTGGATTTCTCAGTAAGTCCCTTACAATTGCATTTCAGCTCAGTAGAAGTTAGAAGTAAGAGCTAAAAGGAAAGGTACTAACTGTCAGAAGGGAAAGGAAAAACAGAGGTCTTTAGGTCTCAGAAATCCCTAAAAATGACATGAACAGGCACAGCCACATATTAACATCTACAGAAGAGAGTAAATACCAGGAGAAATGCTCTGTGGCAGAAGATGTATGCAGCAAGGAACAGAATGTTGATAAGCTGCTTTAGCAATGAAGGTAATACTTCACTTCTCTCATCTAACTGCTATGCATGTTTAGCAGCCGTTTTTTCCTACTTCAAAAAGGTAGTAATAATGGCTTCTCCACATGAAAAGTAGCTGTCCTGCTCCAGTGAAGCTGATTCGTGCACAGCAGTGCAAACTGTAATGTGCACACAATTATAGCAGCACACATAAAGCTTTTCCAGGCACAAAGCTGTGTATGAGGCTGCAGAACAGGGCAATGCAGAACCAATACACTAGCGATCTCCAGAGCCCAGGGTGATCTCTCCAGTGTCCTGCAGACCTCCCTGGCAATACCTGGCCAGGCTCAGGCAGATTCCAGGTGTTTGGGGAGCTGGCCAGCTTTGCTCTCTGTACATCAAGCAAGTCCATTCCTTAGGGAGGCTTTGGGGCTGCTCTTAGCAGAGAAAGAACCACCTATGTAATTAAAAAAAAATTAGAGCTTTCATTTTCATACTTTCTCATGTATGCCACTTTACATTCAGTTCAATTGAGACAAAGATGCATTTTAAATTCTCCAAAGCTTTAAGAGTAGAAAATGGAGGTGCAGGCTCTAAGTAGCTTTTGCAGTTGAGGCAGCTGCCGTGAATGTGACAAAAGCTAATCTTTAAGTCATTGCATAGAAGGAAAAACGTAAAGGAAAAGCAAGAAGAGAAAAGGCTTGGTGGAATCCTTCCTTTGCTTTAGTAAACCCCCAAAGGTCTCCAGTAAGACATTTCATAATGTTTTTATTATGAGAGCCTGCAAGATCCTAAAAATTACAGTGCATGTGCTAGCCATATCCCATCTACTATCAAAACCAGATTTGGGCACCACTAGCACCCCTTCTTGTTCCTGGTTACTTGCTGGCACGCAAGGCAGGAGGAGAAATAATTTTTTCCAACCAGACCTAGGCGAGAATGGGTCCAGGGCACACTGCAGGGTACTTGCTTCTCCTCCGAGCTCTTTGCCCATTCACCCATGAAGACAGAGAAGGAATATTTGAGTAAATTATGAGTTTGGGTTTTAAATGCATTAGGACATCAGTAAATATACTTTGATTTTCGTCTTTTTAAAATATAGAAACCATATGCAGACACTCAGTCTATTTGAACATGTGATGCACATATTCACAAATGGTATTATTCCTTAGATAAAACCAATATTTTAAATTTGTATGGGTATGTATATAGCAGATCTAAGAATATGTTTCAGGTCATTTCCTCTTTTGCCTAAGCCAATTGCCTGTAGTTAGAAACTACTGAATGAGAGGAAAAATTATCTAACATAGTTGTCCTTGAGATGTACTGCTTTAAAAGCAAGGAGAAATTCTGTACAGTGTCTACTTCTATATTTATTTCTATTATATTTGTGGTTTCTCTTTTTTTCAGCAGTCCTTAGACTATTAGATAAAGTATCTGTATGTGTAATACACATTTAGATTTTTTATCTCATATGGAATTAGATCAGCTTTTAAGGACACTTGATGAAGGGCATTTTTTACTTCTTTTATTCAGATTTGGTTTGGGTTTTTTTGTGGTCAGCTCAGATTTCCTAATCATCTGCTCAACAAGAGATAGCTGTTAGGATGACATTCTGTAAGTCAGCTAACACAAGAACCTTCTTTTAGTGTCCTTTGCAACAGTACTTTAATATCAAGTATTTAATGGTGTCACAAGGTCAGTGTCTCAAAATTGGAAGTCATGGCCTTTTCTTTTCAAGTGGTTAACTTGGGGCCATTGCGGAAAACTCAGTAATCTGTGTTCCCTCCACTGCCGTGTGAGAAACAACAATAGATAAGACACACACTGATTTTTATTTTTTTCCCTGTCTATTTGTCTTGGCTATTAGTTTTTGTCTACACCACAATGTCCAGCTACTGAGTGCTTCAAGAACACCAGTCTTTCTTCCTACATGAAAGATGAATTTGTCATACTTGAGTTGCACTTTTGTTTCACATTTGCTCCCAGGGCCAAAACTTGGTCTCCTCCATGTCCTGAAACTCCTGGCTTTGTTTTCTCTGTTGTCTCTTTCATTTTTAAATCTCCCTGTCGAAACCTCTGAAATACCACTATAATTAACCTAATGTTGACCTTGGCCTTGCTGCAGACCTACAGCATTTTCTCTTCTTGCAACTCTCCCTGTATCTTTATTTTCTTAATCTTCAGGAAAAACTCTTCAAATTTCTAAAACTGTAGATGCTGCAGACAGAATACTGCTTTAGTATTCTGACATTGGGGTCTGCTGCCCTTAGAACTCCTCCCTTAACCTCATTCTTTTTATGCTATTTTTTCCTCTTGCTTTTCCTGGAAATTATAGTACATAGATGTATCACAGAATGATGATAAGTCATGGATCATTAAGTCCAACCATAAAGCTTACCCTGCTGAGTCCACCACTGAACCATGTCCCTAAGCTCCACATCTGCACATCTGATGCCCCAACTGCATTTGCAAGGGGTCCTCCTGTTTCTGCAGTGCTTGTGACTGCCAAGACAATGCGTTTGGAAGGTGTCTGCCAAGACAATGCTACGTGTAAAACATTCAGCCTCCAGCTGGTGCATCTCTGCTATAGGTGTAGAAATGGTTTTCAGAGCTACAGCTAAGTACCACTGAGATGTTACAAAAGAGCATGTTTTCTAAGGTTAAGTGTAAAAAGAATTTAAAAATCAAAGCACTAATTTAAAAATTACATAAAATATATCAGGCCTTGCAAAAAGCTGCTATGAAAAATTTGAGACAAAACAGAGTTTCTATATCCTTGGTAAATTTAGTGGATATATCCAGTTACATTCTTTCTACGGGAGGTAACATGGGTCCAAATGAATTCTTGATGAAACAGGAATTTTTAAAGGAATTTTAAGTTAAAAGACCAGGAAGAATGAAGGAATTTTCCCTCTAAAAAGTGAATATGAGCATTACATTGTAAGGTTTCCTTGGTAACAAAAAGAAGATAAATCCCTTTTTTCTGTGTTAGTGCATTAGGGAGAGATTTCATCTACACTCATCCCAATTTGTGCTAACTGTTCAAACTGAAGTTGTCTCCCCTTTTGTACCATGATACCCATCATTAAGTATTATTGGATCACTGCAGGAAGATATGGATGTTGTGAGTGTGGACAGAACAGAAACTCAGAGAGCAGCATCACCAAGGGCTTGAAGTAATAGGAAACTAGTGCAACACCAAGAACCTACAAGAAAGTCACGCAGCAAATTAAGAAAATTGAGTCTGTACTGGTATATTAAATCTGACAGAATAAAGATGAATGAAAGAGTGGTTGTACGAGTAAAGGCAGTATAGTGGGGACCAGGTAGCACATTTCTTAACCACAGGTATTTTGCTAATTTTTTTGTCACATTTGCCATCATTTTCAGGGTATAAATTTATAAATGGCTGTGTAAACATTTTGCTTTCACTTGAATGGGATTTGGCAGGGTCAATAGAGTACTGGCTCACATAATAGCTGGAACCTATAGGTAATTAGGTGACTCTTAGTACCTTCCCTGCTATTCACTGAAGCACGAAAACAGGTACACAGCAGTAATAAGCAGAAGGCAGGAAAATCGTGATTTGCACAGGTTTCTGATCTCTGTTGCTTTACATAGCAACTCTGTATATGACACCTTTTGAGAATAAAGGTGGGCACATAGATTTTCATGTGTCTGAATAAATTGAAATACCTGACCTATGAGAACGTACATTTAACTGAAAAATCTATGCAGCTGATTTCTCAATGACCTGGATGCTAGAGGTGAGAATGAAACCATAAGTATTTTCAGAAGTGGCACATCATCTGAGCATTTTACCACAGTTGTAAATCTAAGGTCAGAGTTGTATTTTGGGTGGGGATATTTTTGATTTGGCTTGGTTCAGGTTATTTTTTTTTTTTAACTTATTTTATGCCTGCCTAGAATAGAAACCTGTTGGCAAGGAATACTAGATAGCTTGTGTGCCTTCTCTAAATCTGGTCTTCAGTGTCAGTTGGGGAAAGAAAGTTACTATTCCCCTGCTGTCCTACAGCAATTGTGTTAAGTTTTTTATAGACATCACACTGTTAAACAGGTGTTAAGTTTTACTCCAGTGGTGTCTTCATTTTTAGTAACAGATAGGATACATAACTGTTTAAATCAGCTGTTAGGAACTGCATGAAACAAATGTAAATTAATTACCCCTCAATATGAGTATTTGGATTTACGTCTTATTGCTCTTTTATTTTCTTAATTTTAATGAGACAGTCTTCACCTGATAATAAGAAGAACCTATTCTTAAAAAAAAGGGGGCAGAAGAGGTTTTGGTTTTTTCCTCATCATGTCATGCTAGTCAAAAAGTCAAAATAGAATCTCACGTTGTAAAAGTGGCTTTTTCAGAATTGGACAAAAACTACATATCTTCAGCCTCGTAGGGACTCACCCCTGCTGCTTAGAACAATAGGTTAATAACCTTGACATGGAGTTTGTTCCTCTTCTCAGTTGCAGCCTATTAATCATCACTGCCACTATCTTATATCAGCAAAGCGCTCTGCAGGGCAGCGCATGGCATCTGCAGGTGCCACCGCCCTCACCTCTCAGAGCGACACACATCAGCTGGTGGCAGCTGTCACGTGTCTCCTTGCAGCTCGGGAGAATGGCCCAACAGATTAAGTTCCCACAGGTCATTAAAGACAAAATGACCTGCCTTCTAAAAGCTAGGTGTATTCCTTGAAGCGATGGGTTCAGTTGTTTCTTATTTTTCAACCACCTTCTTTCCCAGACTTCCAGCACTGTCTGAAGTTTCCTGGTACATTCTTAAATATGCTGACTTCTTTTTAAAAATTTGATTAAAGAGAAAAGCTCTTAGAAGTTATCTGAAATTTTTTTTCAGTTTTTTTGAGAGAGGTTGTTTAAAGTCTTTCTCCTAAAACGTGAGATTATTAATGTATTTCTAAGTATGTAGTACTACCATGCTATGCAGGTCATTTTTGAATAATAGGTGATAGGTTTAAAAATTTATTTTAATGGGTAGCATGAAAATTGTACTAACTAAAGTTGTGTAATAACAGCGGAATTGTTTTAGCTCAGGGTGCAACACCAAATATGTTCTGAAAATTGTTATCTCACCGCTGAACTTGAAAGTGTTGTTATGAATTCTGACAGTGATATTTTGCTCCTGAGACAAAACCGTCCTAAACATTACAGGGTTTGAGTAGTAATTGCAATAATGCTAATACACATTTTGGTGATTAAATATGTATTAATTAGCAGAGTGTATTAGGGGATGGATGGTAATAATTGGCTGTCCCCTGCATCATTCTCCATCCCCATGCGCTCCCTGTTCCAGAGGACCTGATTCAGCAGGCCTGGCCTGACACTTGCGCAAGTGATCGCAAATGCTTTTGACAAATGTTAATTGGGGAAGCACTAGAAGGCTGGATGCATTGTAATCAAAAGAAAATTAGAGCCGTTTCACAAGATGTCAGGCAAGCACTTGCAGAACAGATCTGAGGGTTTCAATAGCTGGCTACACCAGAAGTTCAGCACAATTACCCAGGCTGTGCTCAAGCAGCCAGGAATGAGACTGAAGAGAAGACAGGCTCTGCAGAAGTTTCTCATCTGTGAGCAGGAGAGGGATGAAAAGCACATCTTTGCCTTTGGTCTTTAAAAACAGATCATGATGCTCATGATCTCGCCACTCTAAATTAATGTGAAAATAAAAAGATAAATTAATATTTGAGACCACTAATATAAGTGAAGCATAATTGAAAAGGGTTTTGAGAAAATTGTTATTTGCCAAACTTCTGAAAGTTAGTATTATTCAAAACACTAACTTAGAAAGCAACTGCTGAACAAACTGAGAGTGCTTTTCTTTTGTTTTTATTTATGATTTAATTTGGAGAAGCTATATTGTCCAGTAAGTCAGAGTTCAAGGGCCTAGCACAACAAGAACAAAAGAGAAAGAAATAAAAAGCCAAAAATATTTTTCATTAGCTTAATTATTCCCAGCACAGGGATCTATGCTTTTCTGTGCCTATAAAGCATTGTGAGCACTAATGAAGATTTGGAAATAATGGTAACTGTTGCAGTTACTTTGCTCACTTGCATTGTTTCTCAATATGAAGGTGTTGCAGAAGCATTCCAGACGCCACTAGCATTAACTTCTATTATCTCTCCAAAGGCACAAAACCCTGGCGTGGCCTGGGCTGTACCTCAGCATCTCCAGCCATGATTTCCCCCTGGGGGTCAGTGGCAGGAGCAGCTGCACATCCTGAGCAGAAGGGATTTGGCCTAAGCCAGTCCTAGTGTTTCTTGAAAGATGAAAACTAGGTCCTTGCCATCGGCTTGTGTGTCTTCATACCTGCTTTATCAAAAAAGGGTGTTGAGGCCCCCAATGTTCGAAGAGGAGAGCAGCACGTACCTGCTGGGTGCTGCCTCTGTTTGGAGCTAATCAGGCGTGCTGCAGCTCTCTCAGGCAGAATGACTGCTGGGTAGGAAGATGTTATCATAATTATTGCCCTGGAAGGTGTATACTGGGTGACTTGAAGTTTTGGGGTCTGTTTTTGAAGAACGGTCTCGTTAGTTACAGCCCACTGCCTTTGTTGTTAAAGCTGGACTGCATTGTTCATGGCACACTGATTCAAATGATTCTATCTATTGAGTTGTTCCTGCTGCAAATGTGATTAAGTAATCTTTAATTGCTTTGAGCGTGTTTGTTATGTACTGATAACTCACTAGTATGCCTTTCAGCTTTTAGAAAAGCAACTAACCATTTTTATTACAGAAGAGGTTATTTGGAGAATATTTGCTGAAACGTCATACCAGTATGCACTGGGAATAAAAAAATAAAAAAACCCCACAAAAGAAAAGTCAGTCAAAGTTATATCTTAAGCACCCAGAATAGCAATAAGAGTAATATTAAGATAAAGGAAAAGAGACACCAGAGAATCCTTTAAAGCTACATAAATAACTTTTAAATAACTTTTTTTAATATATAATTCTGAAGTAATTTACTTTATTATTATTCTGATTTTTCCCTGTGCAGTGCCTACCACAGCAGTGACAATAACTTCTTCAGCAGAGCTTTACAAAACCACAGTGTCAACCACTAGCACTACGTCACAGAAAGGTCCCGTAAGCACAACATTAGCTGGAGGAACAAAGGAAGGAAGCAGAGGACCCAAACCACCGCCACCCATTTCCACAACCAAAATCCCTCCTGTGACAAGTTTTTTCCCTTTGCCAGAGAGATTCTGTGAACCGACTGAGGCCAGGGGGATTAGCTGGCCTCAAACACAAAGAGGAATGATGGTTGAACGTCCTTGCCCCAAAGGAACACGAGGTATTGCCTTTAAAAATATATCTTGATTTAAAGCAGACATTTCAAAAGCAATGTGCACCTCTCTCACAATGAACATTTTTGTAATCTCAGGCTGTCTGTCACATGATTTTTTGTTACCCAGACAGTGCAGTATCTACAGGCAATGGTCAATTTATAATCTGCAAACGTCATTTGAGCATAGCCGCAGAATTACCTTGCGCTTGCACTTTTGAGAATCCAGGTCAAATTTTAGGGCATTGCTTGAGGACTGTTGTGAAATATGCTTACAGCTGCCTTTCTCATTATGAACTCCCCTCTGGATGAGCTCCAGGAAAAATCAAGGGCTTTTTGTTTGTTTGCAGAAAACGTCTGGTACTTTTCACTGACTTTTTCATTGCTCTTTGTAATCTACATTATTTCCTTACGTTTTTGTCAATTATTGTCAAGTACTACCATTAGCAGCATTCAGAATTAAATGTTGTTTAGGAGCACAGTGTAGCCAATTTCCTGAATGCATGCAGAAAAATGGTTTCCATTTCACTGTAGATTTCTACATCTGTTGTAGGAACTGCCTCGTATCTCTGCGTGGTCTTAACGGGAATGTGGAACCCCAAAGGCCCTGATCTTAGCAACTGTACCTCACACTGGGTAAATCAGCTGGCTCAGAAGGTTGGTTGAAACCTTTTAATCTGGCGTACACTGGTGATTAAGGATTTTAACTCTGAGCATTAATAATTCAGTTTGTTGAAGCTCTTTATTACTCTGTGTTCATTAAAAGTAGAAGGAGTTATGTGTACTCCATGTGCAAAGCACTGGCCAACAGTTGGGTTCTTATGTGTGTTTTAGTATGCCCTCTCTAAATTCTTATGCTGAATTTGTGATTACATGTTCTCATCACTATTTAAAACAAAGTAGCTGTGCTTGTTTTCAAAAACCAAAAGTAATATTTGCTTAATAAATCAAATACTATAAATCACACAGCAAAACCTGTGGTATACAGCAATGTTTTTTTCTTCAGTAAAAATTACACTGTAATAAATAGATTTTTGTCTGAGTGAATTGATAACAGTATGATTGGAGCACAGAGCCACTTTCTGTATTTTCCTTCCCTACTGAGATTTACAAAGTTTATGAAAACTGGATAATTTGTTGTCAGTACAAGGCTACTTGACTTTCAAATGCCTCAAGCACTGGTATGAACAAACAGATTTCTTACTGTCTGATAATGGCAGTAAAATAAAAGTGAGGATGAATAGAAGATCGAGCCCAAAAGTCCCAGTCAGATTTCTGGTTTTGATGGCTGTTAAGAAGTGCTTTTGTGTGTCACGGATCTAAGAACCTTTAATCTTCTGAGATAAAGAGAACGTTATTGGTCTCAATTAGTTACAGATTTCAATGTATGTGCAAATGGTTTATTTCACCACAACAAAGGTACACAGGGAATTGGAATTAGGAGCCGCAAGCAGAACAAGGGACCCTGCTGAGATAATATAAACTGTCATTTCAGATCAGGAGTGGAGAAAATGCTGCTAGTCTGGCCAATGAACTGGCTAAACACACCAAAGGACCGGTCTTTGCTGGCGATGTTAGCTCATCAGTGAGGCTGATGGAACAGCTCGTGGATATTTTGGATGCTCAGCTTCAGGAACTACGGCCCAGTGAAAAAGACTCCGCTGGAAGGAGTTATAACAAGGTACACACCTCCCATCACCTCCTCCTGCTGGGATAACAATTGCTCTTCGGTTTTGTATTTTTTTCCTTTCAGAAATATTAATCTATACTTTGTTCCTGCATGTGTATAGTTCTGGAATAAGCATATAAGAGAAAACAGCAGTAAATACACAGTGGAAAGTCATAATTACCTTCTTTAGGGAATAAGGTATAATTCACAATAGCTGACTGGTCCTAAAATACATAGCTGTGTCCCATATTAAAATCTGGAATTCATTATAACTAGTATGAGGGAAATGAATATTAGCTCTCAGAAATTCTATAACAAATCAGCATGTTTATCCAGTGATCCTTTTAACCCTGAACATGTAATAAAATCAGTGGGATTCTGCAGAGGTGCAAGGTTTATTTTAATCCGACTTTCTACAGAATAATAGCACTTTCTTAGACTTTTAAAGACGCCAACATGACTTACAATTGATCTTCATAAAAGTGCCTTACCACACATATCTAAAATGTGAATTAATATTTTCTCTGGAAACATGTTCCAAGAAACATTTCAGAGAAAATAAGTCTTTGTGGTTTAAATACAAATTACAGTGTTATTACCTTTCCCCTTTTTCTCAGAGGAAATGCTGTATTTCTCAGCCTCTTCCTTGTGTCAGCCTAGTCAGCAAGCCACAAACGAAATATTTTTTCATTCTTCTTTAGAGAGAGAGATCCATGCACTTCTCTGTTATTTTGGCAATAGTTTTATTTACAGTCCCTAGCTGCCCTTAAAATAATTTTCCCAGAGACAGATCAAGTGCCCACACAGGGATTTTTTCCTTTGACCTTTTCATACAAATCCTACCATTTGGGGAAAAGATTTGGGCAAAACCTAAATAAAGGTTGCAGTGCTGCTTTTGGCTGGGGTAGAGTTAATTTTCTTCACAGTGGCTAGTATGGACTACATTTTGGATTTGTGCTGAAATATATCTTTGATGTCTTTGATTATATAAGATGTTTCTGTTAATGCTGAGTGGCACTTCCACAACATCAAGCTCTTTTCTGCTTTTCATACTGCCACACTGACAAGGAGGTTGGGGGTGCATGGGAATTTGGGAGGGGACACAGCTGGGAGAGCTGAGCCCAACTGACCAAAGGAATATTCCAGACCATATGACATCGTATTCAGCATATCAAGCTGGTGGGAATTAGGAAGAAGTGGGAGACTTTGAAGTTACGGTGTTTGTCTTCCCAAGTAACCATTACATGTGATGGAGCTTGGCTTTGCTGGGAATGGCTGAACACCTGCCTACCCATGGGAAGCAGTGAATTAATTCCCTGGTTTATTTTGTTTTCATGCGCGGCTTTTGTTTTACCTATTGAACTGTGTTTATCTCAACTCATGGATTTTCTCAGTTTTGCCCTTGTGATTCTTTCCCCAATCCTGCTGGTGAGCAAATGAGCAAGAGGCTGTGTGGTCCTTGGTTGCCAGCTGGGCTTAAACCACAGTTGGGAAAAAACATTTCCTGTGTGATGTCTCTTTATGGTCATCGTGGCCAGAAACTAGATTCATGTCCAGGCTCTCATTCAAAACTGGGATTTGAAACACCAGAGTATTTTTTTCTCTTTCTGAAATTTTCCAGAATCTTTCTAACTTCTGATTTTCTTTTTCCTTATTAAAAAGCTCCAAAAACGAGAGAAGACGTGCAGGGCTTACCTTAAGGTATATCTCCTGTGCTGTCACCCTGCTTTCTCCCTGCTTCAGCAACCTGCCACGCTTTATCATCTTGCTGCATGATCCTATGTATTTCAGTCTTTGATAAATGTGTATTGTGCCCCATATCAACTTTACAAATGTTGGCTTTGCACAGGTATAACACTCAGAAAAAGAAAATTAAGATCAAAGTTCATACCTCTTGTACCTTAACTTGTTCAAAACTAAAAGAGCAGAAAGGATTATTATCTGAATTGGAAGTAACATCTCTCTTGTAATAAAATTTTCGGTAGGGGGAAAAAGCTGGCAAGTCAAAGAAATTACTTCAGCTTGGTAGAATTTTATATCAAAGACTGTTTAGAGTTAATTTGCCTGCGTGAAAAATGTATGTTGTATAGCTTGCTTTGTGTGTATTCTTATGCCTAGTAAAATCACTCTTTCTTACAGTTTTAAGGATTGTTACAATTCAGTGACTTGAGGATACAATGCAAAGACTTTATTTCTCTAACTTCACTTGTAAAATGTCTGCCACGTGTCCCATTCACCAGGCAATGCAGAAGGCGTTCACACATTGCTGCCTGATTCCCAGCTCCTTTCATCAGCTGTAGAATGGCTGCTGGTAGTGACCAGCTCCTTCTCTGTGGTACAATGCCAGTAATGTCACCTTGCCCCTGTGAAGGGGAGAGAAAAGTCCCAGAACAGATGTGTCTCCCTCTGAAAGATTTTATTGCACCTTTTTTCAAAACTTCTTTTAAAATACTGATTTTAACTTGTACCCTCTGAGATTAAATGTAAGAATGATTTTTTGAAAGATTTTTTTAAATACTTTCAACATAATAAAATAATTCAGGCTCTTGCTGAGAAGAGATTTCTCTGTACGGGGCATTTCTGAGTTTTGTCCTAAAGCCCTGGAACTGGATGGGAGATGCCCAGTTATAGAGAAATTTGGCAAAAAGAGACAAAGATCTGGAGAGAAATTCACTTCTCAAATAATAATAATTGCAAAAAGTTTTTATTAGAAAATATTTTTTAATAGTAAAGGGAAATCTGGCAGATATGGTTTGAGTAGAGTGGGTTTTTTGCTTTCCTTTCATTAGAAAACAGGATCATGAGAAGAGCAGTAACGGGGCTGCTCTGACAGCTGTGTCAACAGGAGCTGTGGGGTTTTCCCCACCCATTTGCCTCTGTCTGAGAGGAGAAGCATTTCAGAAATATTACTGAGCAGGTGATGATTTTTCCCAAGAAAAATGCAGAGTTAGGTTATCCCATAATAAATAAAAAGCGTATGATATCAGTGAATGCATACCATCAGCTCTATACAGCAATACATGAGAAACCAGAGCAGAACCTTAATTTCCAACTGGTGTCATTTTCTGTAGGTCTCAAATGGGCTTCTCTGCTTAGATAAGACTAATAAACCTCTTGAAATTACAAATCAAAAGCTGACTTACACTATGCAAATGAAGCAAGTTCCCACTTTGTGACAGAGGATTCATTTGTACCTCAGATTAGAGGCTCCAATCTGTATTTCTTAGTGACTAATGAATCTGGCCTCTGCAGACCAATTTCTGTTCCACTCTAGTTAATGGCTGCAGCAGTATCAGTGTGAGCATTTTGACTATTCTGTCTCCCATTAGAGAAGGAAAAAAGGCTTTAATGCCACTTCGAACTATCTTCCACCTGCCAGGAAGGTCGTGGTGGCTCACAATGCAGACAGAAAGAGGATATTAAAATGGATTAGGCTAATTAATCTTGCTCTGACAATAGCCTTGACCAAGTTTTCCCATTCGTTTGTTTGCACAATACAGTATTCCAGACCAACATCTTTCTGTTTGTATAATGTGTTCTGTTTCCATTTCCAATGCTTTTAAATTGATCAAACAAATTATATATGTGCTTAATGACACATTAGGAGTAGGTAAATGGGACAGAGTAAACAGGGTGGTACAGCAATGCCTGGTGCACTCGATGCACACCATACTCGGTGCAGCAACATCATGCATTAATGGAAAAGCCTGCCTTCAATTGATTAACTGATTACCCTGATTGGATTATTTTGTAAAATAATGTAATCATGTCACTGAATTATTCTTCTTCCTTATTTATTGTTACTTTATATGCAGCTCAATGAACCTTAAAACAGGATGATAGAGTTGTTGCAAGTAAAACTTTTTAAAATAGCAGCTTTTATTCAGCTTTACAGTTTTGCCTTCACTGATAACAGGGACGGTCAGTGGACATCTTGTTTGCTCTATTGATTTCCTTTTCTAACTGACCTTTGTACAGGAATGGGAGTTGGTAATCCTTCTAAGTATCTGTGAGCAGGTACAGGAACAGGAGGGGGAGTGAGAGTGGCCAGGGCTAATTTATATCCACTGAGTCAGCTTCATTTCATGCCTCCTGTAATAAAGGAGGCAGTTTGTCATAGACAAGCAGTTTATAGTGCTATGGCTGCACTAGTGGGGCTCAGATTCCAGAGGAGTATTATTGTCATTTTAGCCTAAACTGCAGAATGCTAATTTTGGCGTTAGTATTTTTAAATAAAAGTTATACATTTTGACATTAAGATGAAAGCTTCAGGCAAGACTTCTGGCATTTATTTTTGCATTTTTCAGCACATTAATAATACCATGTTTATATCTGATACAAAACAAGTCAAATTTGCATGTTTACCACTTAGAGACCATGCAATGCTAGTGGCTAGCTGCGCTTCTATTCATGCTAATCTAACAAGAGGATGGAAAATATTTTAATGCTGAAAATAGTGTTCTAGTGCCATTAAATCACAGTAAATCATTCTGACAGTTAAGTATTATAATTGTCGCCATATAACATTGGAAATTTTCCCCAGCTGCCCTGGGCTTCAGACCTAATGATAGTTTTCTAATGAATGCAGGCAGTTGTGGATACAGTGGACAACTTGCTCAGGCCTGAAGCTCTGGAGTCCTGGAAGGACATGAATTCTTCGGAACAAGCCCACGCAGCCACAATGTTGCTTGATACATTAGAAGAAGGGGCTTTTGTCTTGGCTGATAACCTTGTAGATCCAACTAGAGTCTCAATGCCCACAGAAAATATTGGTAAGTAAACTTCTTCTCAAGCGTAAAGTGCTGTGTGTTGCTTTACACAAAATGAGGATAAAATACTCCAGATAGTGACATACTTTGTGAAGGCTGAGCTGTGCAATGTTTGATGGAAAGGTGAGTGCTCCAAAGAAGGGAAAACACACTTTTCTTGTTTGATTCTTTGAAATTAGCATTCTTCTTTAGTGTCATTAGTACAATATAAAATGGAAAGTAGTTGATGTTGCAAAGTTGATTTATCATGGAAAAATCATTAGTAGAATATATGGATATGAACAGTGCTTAAATGGCAAAGTATAGATTTTTTTGAGGTAACTGCTTTCGGTAGAGCTGCAGAAAATACTTTTCTGTTAAAAATAAACTCTTCCTAATGAATTTAAATTACTTTTTTTGCAATGTACTGTGCCAGTTAAATATTTTAGGCACTCAACATAGGCCAAATGTTTATATTAAACATGACTGCCTTCAGGTAAAAATGTGTTCAGTGAACTACATCTCCCATAATGCAGAATAGCTATGCTCCAGAGACTGCAAAATAGCTGAAGATAGTTGGAGCGTAATTTAGAATTTAAGTGGTGACAGAGAAATGAAGGGGTTTGGTATTAGAGATGTGCAAATATTGTTGTGCAGGATGTGTTAAAGCAAAAATCACTGCTATGCATAAAATTAAAATTCCTTCAACTTATTACAGAGATTAATGTAGTCTCAGTGAGGTACAAGGAACCTGAAAGTGCTAATATGCACAGTACCAAGATAGAGACTTGGAACAGACTGCAGAAATGAGACTTTTCACGTTTCAGTGTCTGCATATTTGTAACAGTAGAAGATGATTCTGCCTAGTTTTTAATTGAGTAGGAAGATCCTGGTAAAGGATGGGGGAAAGTCTTACAGTCTGTTACCAAAGGAACTGCACCAGTTGTTTTGAAGGAATGTGGGTAGAATCACAGATCTGCCTCGGGATGTACACAAGCAGTTCCATGGAGCTGAGTGGAGTCTCTGAATATTACTTCTTGTGATAAGCTGTCTTCATGTCATAGTAACACTTTCCTGCTGCCGTGCAAGACTGAATGCCTGGTGTACATATATATGTATGGCTTGGAGAAAGAGAAGTCGTTCCTTAATTTCATACCTTTTGTCAGTCTGTAGTTCAGACCTGTAGCTAGACTGGTTTAATATAACAGATTTTGTCAACCAATTGTCCACTCTCACCTGTATGATTTTATCTATCCAAGGAAATCCAGCATTTGATCTCATGAAAGTTTCCCAACATACAATGTGTTATAAAAGTAGTACCAAAGTATGGATGACTGGCATCTGATTTTTCAATTTCAATGTCTCTTAGCAGAACTAATAAAATGATTTCCTATAAATAGACAGGATTAGATTTAGAAAAAAAATAGGAGAAAATTTTTAGCTACATATCCTGATTTAGCTAAACAAATGATGTAAGTATACATAGGTATTCTTTGCTGACTGTTAAAAAAATTCTTTATATCTAAATCAATGCTTAAAGTTCTAAATTTGTCAGCAGAGGATACTGCATAGGCATTAAGATCTTCGAAACTAACATTTTTCTGCTACGCGGGTGTGGTATTTTTAAGTGGATGTTTTGTGGGCAGAAATTTGAACAAGGTTTGATGTCATGTTATCACTACTAAAGTGCTGTCATTTTAGCAGTATGCACTAGATTTAGTTAAAGAAGCCAACTCTGTGTGATTGAAGCATGCAGTACAAATCTGCCTTACAGACAGCCGTGTGAGAAAACTAAATAAAGACTGGGGGGAAAGATTGTCGTCTGGCATATTGTAATCTGGCCAAGAGACTTTCTCTGCATTCTCATTTTTTAACACTTTTTTTTTCCCTCTGGTCTGCTTAGTTTTGGATGTTGCAGTACTCGCTACTGAGGGCCAGGTACAGGACTTGAGATTCCCTCAGGCCGGGAAAGGAGGCAACTGGATTCAGCTCTCCGCGAGCACCATGAAACAGAACAGCAGGAATGGTGAGCCTTGGCCACGGGGCAGGGGAACTCATCAACTTTTATCAAACCTACACGACCTCCACTGGTTAAAACATCAAAATGAAACACAACAAAGCTGCTCTGTGGCTTTTCCCAATGATCATGGGTACCTGGTTGTTTTTCTTCAAATCCATAGCCTGAAAATACCTCTCAGTTTAGTGATGCTTAATTATCAGTTGATTAGAGTACAGGTTGTTGTCATTCTGTAGACCTCTGTGGTGTGATGATGGGGATTTTTTTTTGTTTGTTTTGTTTTGTAGGATTAGCAAAACTGGTTTTCATTATTTACAAAAGTTTGGGTCGTTTCCTCAGTACTGAAAATGCAACCATAAAGTTAGGCAGTGACTTGGCGGGGCGGAACAACACCATCGCTGTCAACTCCCATGTCATCGCTGCCTCCATCAACAAGGAGTCGAGCCGGGTGTACCTGACTAATCCTGTGCATTTCACCCTGGAGCACATTGATGTGAGTTATGCTAATGGATTAAAGGGAAGGGCATAAAATCAGCAAGAGAGAAAAGCAGTGCAGAAAAATAACTTTTTTTTTTTTTTTCCCATTTGAATTTTAAATGTTGGACTAGGTCAGAGACACGAGTTAAGTCTATGAACATAAAATTAAATGAGCCTGGTTCAGTGATTATTAGAACTTAAGTGTATTCTTAATGAAAGCTAATTCAGTAATCAACATGAAAATGTAAATGACTAGTTTGTTTCTAACTGAAAATTAACTCTTACCTTAGTAGAAGGATAGAAAATAACTGTTAAGATTCTTGATGATTTGATGTAGTAAGTTTTATTGACACTTAAAATTTTTACATTAATTTTGGACCAAATTATGGAAGCCTTTACAAATTAAATTGCATTTATTCAGCAAAGAATAAAGTATGGTATCTTGGTTTGATATACTTTAAATTTGTGTACTTTCTTCATGGTATTTTATTTGATGTGTTTCTTTGCTCTTAAGTTTGGCCCTTTCTCTTTTCATGTCTCACGTGAGGAAAGTAAATAATCACTACTGTGATAGAGATAATATGGTTAGATTTTCCTCTCATTTTACCTGTTTTTATAAATGTGGTTTGATGTTTTTCATCAAAATAGATAGGCACCAACAAATGAACGTTTTTGTGATATCTGTTCACATGACTTTGGCCTGGCCAAAGGTGAGAATCAAAGGGGAAAGATCCTATTTTAAAATTGTCAATTACAGGAAAAGTATCTTCAGAAAAAATTCACAGTCCTAACTTTCCAGAAAGCAAAAATAGCTATAATGCACCATCCATGCATAAAATCACAAGACGGAAATTGTAATTGTTTAAAATTTGGTCTACAGTAATTGAGACTACACTTCAGAGTGCTTCGGACTATAAAGTCCCTTTTAAACTAGATGTCTTCCTTGTGCAACATAGTCCACAATTTTGCTGATGAAAAACTTTATTGTCCGAAACATGCAAAGTTTAATCTACATTACCCTTTACACATATTAAACAATTGTTATTGCCATTTTGGTGTGTAAAACCCTCATTTTATGTTATCCTTTTATCTCCCAGCCTGACAATTATTTCAATGCAAATTGTTCCTTCTGGAACTACTCAGAGAGGACTATGATGGGATACTGGTCAACTCAAGGCTGCAAACTGGTTGACACAAATAAAACTCACACAACGTGTGCTTGCAGTCACCTCACCAACTTTGCAATCCTTATGGCTCGTCGGGAAATTGTGGTAGGTAACGATGTTTCCAGCCATCAGCAGGGAACAAACTTAAAAGATTTAGCTTTAAATTTTTAGCAAGATCCAAAATTGCTGAAGTTTCTTTAGTATTTATAGCTCCTATCCGCTCCTTCCAAAGCAATTTGCTTTCTGTAGCACTTTTCTTCCTCATCCATAAAGTTACAAGCAAAATAACAGGAAAGAAAAAACAAGGAAGGAGAAGAGTTTTCCACAAGCCATATTTTAAAGTTACTGTCCAACCTTACAACGCTTTTATAGACTTTCCCTCCATACAGATGGAGAGTATCTGTAGAGACAGCTGTGCCGGCTGTTCCCTGGGAGCACAAGTGCCAGCTCTCCTCAGAGAGGAAGGTCAAGGAACTTCCATACTGATTGTTTAAACACCTCTTCATAGTCAGAAATTTTGTTGTCTATTTAAAGCATTTCCTGGATGTCAGGGGGCCCAGAACATGCAATATTTGCAGGGCACTTCTCATAAAGCCATTGTATTCAAAAAGGTCACTGCAAAGAACTGAAGCAAGGAAACTCCTCTAGCTAAACATGAGATTGAAGCCAGAATTACCTCTGCAGCATCTTCTGTATTTTGTCCTGATCAGTGTGTAAAATGTTGCTTTCTTCTCAGCTGTGGAGCTGCAGGTCTGTAGGAAAGAAAATGTATCCTCATAGGAGGTCCCAGGGAAAGCTCTCCTCTCTCTTTGCCTCAGAGGCTAGTGGCACTTTGAAAATGTTACGCTTCTCTGCTCGTGTTTCCAACCAGTCTGCAGTGAGACATAGGAAAAGCAAAAACGCTATCTGATCTCAATAAAATAGTCACATTTTTCCCTTAGACCCGCTCCTCTTCTACGTAGCCTAATCTTGCTCTTCTGGGAAGCTGACCTGGGACTGAGAAATTACTGAATACATTTTGCCCATCTCATGTAATGAACAAGTAACTTTTCTGGATGCTACCTGTGAAAATAGGCTTTTGTTTATACTCATAAAGAGCCATATTAATTTTCTCCATTCTTGGTTATTTCTAGTACAAAGATGGAGTGCACGAATTGCTCCTCACTGTCATCACCTGGGTGGGAATTGTCATCTCTCTTGTTTGCCTGGCCATCTGCATCTTCACATTCTGTTTTTTCCGTGGCCTGCAAAGTGATCGTAACACTATTCACAAGAACCTTTGTATCAACCTATTCATTGCTGAGTTCATTTTCCTAATAGGCATCGATAAGACAGAGTACAAGGTAAGTTTTCTCTCTGTGTACTGATCTTGCTCTCTGAAATGACTGTTTGAAATGGATTTGAATTAAAACATGACAACACTGACAAGTTTTCAGCATTCTAACACAGCAAGGCTGAAATAAAAGCTCAGCATGAAAATAAGAGAGATATATTCACACATAGTATTTACATCCATCCAAAATATGCTTTTCGTTTTCAGCTGAGAAACACTGACTATTAACAAAGCAGGTGGTTAGACTTTTGAAAGAGGAAATGGAATTGAATGTTGACTGTTAGGAACATATATGTGTTTTCCCAATATATTCATATGTCTTAACAGCTATTGACTACATTTATATATATATGTATATATATACTAGTACAGAGCCTTTTCTGTGTATATACACATTTTTTATACTTCACATTCATGCAGGTATTTTGGTAGTATTGGTAAAATGAATTCTGAAGTGATTCATTGGGTTGAAATTTAATAATCTAGTATAGTTTCATCCAGAATTTGGCCAACGGGGAGAGAATTCAGATGGATTTCTGTTACAACAGTAGAAATTTCCAAATAACAGCAGATAAAAGTCTCTGGGTATACACTTTTTAAATAAGTAGTATCACATTATGCATATAGAACCAACTGTTCATGTCTAAGATTATCTAAACTGGAAGTCCTAAAACCATATCAGTTTCAAAATTAAAGAGTTGCTTCTAAAATTAAAAAGTCCACTCTATAATTGATGACTGGGAGATGAGGGTGCAATTTCCTTTTCTTCATTCATGCTGTTCAGCTAATTCAGTTTCTGTAGGTACTGAGCCCATATTAGCATTTTCAAATGTTCGGAGTATGTTTTGAGGTAGGGAAAGTGCTCCTGAATTTGTGAAAGGTTTCTGATACAACCATATGCTCTTCTGTTGCACAGTTCAGGTGCAGAGGTAATGATGTGAAGGGTTTGTGGTTTACATTTCCATCTCTCTCTTTCTTTGCAGATTGCATGCCCGGTATTTGCAGGTCTCTTACACTTTTTCTTCCTGGCAGCCTTTGCCTGGATGTGTCTAGAAGGAGTGCAGCTTTATCTAATGTTAGTAGAAGTATTTGAAAGTGAATATTCTAGAAAGAAGTACTATTATGTTGCTGGCTACCTCTTCCCTGCTACAGTCGTTGGTGTCTCAGCAGCTATTGACTATAAGAGCTACGGAACAGAGAAAGCGTAAGTAATTGCAAGTGACCTGAGTGTTTTTCAAGTGAATAATTTTTTAAAGCCTATTAGCTGTCAGAGGGTCCCTGACAGACTAAAATACCATCTGAAAGCTTTATTGGTAAGAGAATGGCAATGCTGTGCACAAATTACAATCAAGTCTTTTGTAATTCTCTAGGTTCAGAGGATTTGTACTCTAGAGAGACTGATTCTAAATTATGGTCTTTCTTTTAACACAAAAGATTGACCTGAAACAAATTGAAAAAGTAAATAACTTTTTGTCCACAGATGTATATTAAGCAAAATTTCTCAATTTAAAGTATCTGACAAGCCTAACCACCCAGTTTTAAGCTAATGCTTCATTAGATCTCTTTGTTCAGCTGCCCCTCTAGCTAGCTCTCATCCTGAATTATGACAGTACAATATTCCAACCTATATGTTTTATTTTGATAATATTTTATCAGGCAAGTAGAGTGGGATTAAAATTAGCCACTGCCTTTTATTTACAAAAATACAGGTATATATAGGAAGTGACAGAAGGTAGACAGAAAACCTTTCTGAGTATTTCAGTTGCTGGAGGCATGAATTTGCCTTTCAGTAGTGTTTATTTTGTCCTTTGATGAAATTAGTTACAGAAGGGGAAGATACTGTTGACTACAAGGAAGCTGCTTGATTTTGCTACTGATGAAAGACAAATAAGAGAATTCAGCAGGGAGCTGGGCTGTATGAAAAATGAATTGCTGAGTGAAGTTGGCCCTAATAGGTTTACACGTCATTTAGTCTGGGATCTTATGTATTCTTTCTCTACTGTTCAACTCCCAGATGGGGCATTTTATTTATACCATATTGTTTTTCAGCAAAACATGGCATCTGAGCATTTTCTGTCTCGTATTCCTCAGGAGTGAGCACTTCACATATGATATAAAGTTAAGAGCAGATTTTGAAGATTACATGGGAAGCCTGCAAAAAATATTTACTGATGTTAGTTTCATTAGTCCATGATAGTGCCTGCCACCAAACCTTTTGACTGAAAGGAGAGAAACTTGTTTTGGTTTTGTTTCTCCTTTTGTTAGTTATTCCTGATGATGTAGGTTCAGTTGTGTTATTATACAGGGTTCATCAGAAGAGTTTCAGGTTAGGTATTGTCCATGGAATTAGTGGTATTGTGCAGTGTTCATCATTGTTTACTGGCAAAAGTTACCTTAAGTATTTTTGCACTTTCCGTTTATCAGACTGAGGCGCTAATGCAGCTTTTCACTTTTCATTCTCTTTTTTTCTATAATAGTTGCTGGCTACATGTAGATAACTATTTTATCTGGAGTTTCATTGGACCCGTTACCTTTATTATTCTGGTAAGAACTTTGTTTTTTCCTTTCCTTTCAGGTTGCCTCACAGCAAAGTTAAAAAGATTAAAAATTTCATTCAATTCTATCCTTATTCACAAGACATTCCACGAAAATGCTTATGAGAAATTTGTAATGTGACCAATGGTTATACAAATATGTAGAAATCTTTAAAGAGTGCTGACCAAATGATTAATTGTCAAAGCTGTGGTGGCACTTCAGCATAGCCACTTTTTCCTAATGGCTTGAATTCTGAAGGTCGTATTGACGCATGTCGTCATATGAAAGATCAATGAAGTACTAAACACAGGGGTTTTTTTAAAGGAACCATTATAATTGCTTTCAATTGAGTCACTACTGTACACATTCTAGAATTTAACTGCTAATTATCCAACATAATTATCTCAAAAGGGTTTTCTAATGCGTTGGATAATTAAATAAAATTTATGTGCCATTACACTTACACAGTATTTGTATGTGTATTTGCATATGCACATTTTTCCATGACTACTTCTGTGTGTATTTGTGTTACATGTAGTGCCTGTCAGACACAGAAGTTGCTCAGTTTGGGTACGAATAATGTGCTGTTATGTAACAGTAGAAAGCCTGTGCACATTCCTGCTGAAGCCACTGTGTGCATGCACACCCATCTGTGCACCCACAGGTGGCTGCCCAGTGCCCACTTTGGACAGAATGCTGCGTTCATACATCAATTCCCAATTCTCTGAGCCCTTCCAGGTAAAAAGTGTGTAGTCACGTGTCAACCCAGGGAGAAAACTTCCCCCATTTATTTCAGACTAATAATACCATCACCTCACAGTGGAGGAATTTGTGAGGAAAGAGGATGCAAGATATGCATTTTGACTCATCTTGTTTTTCTGCTAGCTCTGTATCTTTAAAGCCTGGCTATACTTGGAAAATATTGTAGAAGGCTGGTGCTGGGGACATAGCCTATGTACACAGAGAGCTTTTCTGAAATTGCTGATAGTTTGTAAGGGCAAATTAATTTGTTTTCCCCCTTTTGAAATTTTAGATATTTGCATGTTCTCCTGCCCTTACACAGTAATAGAGTTGCAAAATGTTAACAGAATTTCAATGCACTTGAATTTTCAAATTCAGGAATTGTATTTTTCCATATTCCGAAATATTTTTTCAGTGTGAAGCACATGCATCAGGCGTAATTTTGAAATTTCTTTGACTTTTATAGATCTATGTGCCATATACATTATTTTTTCACTTTTTGTATTTACAGTACAAACTTATACTTTGATTATGGAAATTCCTATTAAAAATGGCCTGGCCAATGTTTTGGGTTGCATTTACTCTGTTTATATCAAAAACTATTTCAATACTTGAGCAGTCATTTAAGAAAAGATAGTTGTGTAATGTGGAGTTCAGTGGCATATTTTCAAAGGCATGGGTGTAGATGCCAAAACTTACATGTGTATGAGTTGAATTATAGTGTTTGTAAGATTTAAGTATAGACCATAATAATTGTACAGAGTTTATGCTAAACACATTCTAATAAAATTGTGTCTGAGAATGATGGGGGATTTTTTTAAATTAAACTCAAAATTGCAATTGAAAGATAGACTTAGAATGCTCAATATGATAAACAATATTTTTCAACATGACGTTTTTTCTTGCAGTTGTAATTATTCTGTAAATTGTTCTGAGTTTCATGCTATAATAGTTAAGTCACCTCAAGTCTGGTTGTATGATGATAATTTTGCTTTTAGTTTGTAGTTCCTTATTTTATTGTTACTGGGGGTATTTTGCTAAGTCACCTATATTTTTCTCCCTTCCTCTAAAATAACATTTCACATGGGAAGCCTTGGGCTTTGCTGACGGCTTTTTCACTTCCTCATAACCAGGTCAGAGTGAGAATAGAGGTGAAGGACATTTAATCATATTGACCATGTACAGACATAGTTCACTATTATTTACTGGCCATGACATTATTATCCTCCAGCAAATCATTTAGACTGAGACGCAAAAGGCTTTTGGGAGCAGTATTCCCAACTTGAAAAATATGAAACAGCAGGTAGCAATCACAGCACAGTTCCTGGGAGTAATTCTTCTCTAGCAATTGCTTTGCCCTCTAATCGTCCCAGCTGAGAAAGCAAGAGAAACCAGAGGAAGAAGTGTGAGAAGTGTAGTGGCTGAAAAATAATATGTCATGTGCAGTGTAACCAAAGAGCTCTATTTGTAGTGTAGCTTACTTAGTGTCAGTAGCATGTGAGAATTTTGCTTTAGTAAGCTTTTTAACGTTACTCAAATCCCTTTTATGTTTCTCAGTTTAATAGTACTGTCAATGCACATAAACTCTTTTTTGACAGTATTGCTTTCTATTTAAATTTGCATTTTTTTTCTCTGAATTTGTAAACAGTTGTATCTGTGCACATTTTTGCACGAAATGAGAATGGAAAGTATGAGGGGGAAGTATGAAGTTCCTCAGTACATCTTCTGAGGAACTTTTAACTTCACTATTTCTATAGCCTGTCATGCCTTTGGGCACCAGGGTTATTATATCTATGAGAAAAGAGCATGTAAGTAATGAGCGGTGGGAAACCATTAGTATGCCTGAAATGGTTTAATGAAAGCTTGGATCATGATACGTCAGGAGCTGTTCTTATCATTTGGACAGCTCCATCTGCATCTTTAATAATTAATTCAGTTCAGTAAGAGTTCAGTGTGCACACTCATTTAGAAACCTTCAGAGAACACCTCTCTTGCTGCCAGTCCCAGGGAGAAATAGGCTTCTGCATGGCTAAGAGCAAAGATCTGGAGATACAGGAGCAGTTTTAGAGCTGCATTTGCCAGGTAACAAAAGCTCCGGGGAGTTCAAAAAGGGTCAGAACATGTGCAGTTCAGCTAGGTTACTTCAGAGTGGTGTTTCTGTTCTTCTGTCTTATCGTATCCATGTCAGCACTGCAGGCTGTGTGGAATGAATTTTAAGCTGCTAAACTCAAGGCAGACGTGATTCCATTGAGCAGGTTCATGGCTATAAAACAAACAGTGCACTTCTGTAATCTGTGGTCAGAAAAGCCCGAACACTTTGACTGCTGAGTAGATCCATATTCATTCATGCCCGAGGAACGGGTGGTGACTGTTTAATTTAGCCAAAACTATTGCAGGTTGCTTCTCCCAGCTCACAGATGGAGCCCATGTATTAGTCTACCAATGGTTGTCAAAGCAAAAATTACTGAGATGCCCTTTCATTAACATAGGATGGGTTAAATGTTCTCACTCAGGCTGAAGTATTGCTTACCAAAGTCAGTGGATGTACAAATGCACACATAACTTAGCTCCACATGTGAAAATGGACTGTATTTTTAAATGTATTTTTATAAATAATACGTGTTTATCTTTCTATAGTGGACAGTTGAAAAATGGTATTTATCTATTAGTGACAGTGGGAAATTTATCATAATTATTGCAAAATCTAGCTTTATTTTCCTACTAATTCATTGTACCTAAAACTAACTCAAATCAATTAGTCTTCTGTGCAGGTTATTACACCCACATTTTTAAAAAATGTAATTTGACTTGAAGATACTCCCTCTCTCAAAATTACATAGGTTTCAGGTCTAAGAAAGACAAATTTCCTACTTATACCTTATTTCATGTCCAGGTCCTTTTGATTTCCAGATAAGAAATGGCCATATGTGTGTTGCCTTTGAAAGAAGCATGATCTTCCAGACTGCTGAATTTGATTATTACCATAAAAAATCTTCATATTTTATAAAGTAGTTACTCGTTATTTTTTAATATATATCAATTGTCTTTCACTTTGTTCTATCCAATTACACTTATTAAGAGATAAGAAGGAACTGGTATATTAGAAGATGCTCCTTTTTTTTTTTTTTAATTATTTTTATTTTTAACTTTATACAAAGTCCTAAAATCAGGATATAGATTAAGCCAGTTCTCTATCCAGTATGCCATCTTTTCCAGTAGATACGTTTTAGCAACTAGAGCAAAATCAAGTATAAACATAAATTAAATACTATCAATTCAAATTGTTGCTTACTATTACCAGCTAATGTTTTAAAAGAACTCCACCTTCTGTAGCTGTGTGCTCTGTCATCACAGAATCTTCAAATCCAAACCTGATGCTTGAGCAGATTTTTAATTTATTTTTAGTCTTCTGAAGAGCGTTGGTCTGATTTGCAGACATGCAGCATGAAAGAGATTTTACAGACTTGATTAAGGCTATAATTTTGTGACTGTTTGAAATGTATACATTGTGCATCTGTGTGTGTGTTCGCACCATGTATTTATATTTTTATTAGCACTGAAGAAGATGGGTACTGTTCAGCTGCAGATCTCGGCTTATTCGGGATGGAGGAAGCCCAGTTGTCAGGATGAGGCCCAGCCAGTCACTAACCATTTATATTACATGAAGTGATGAGAAAGCCGCAATTGTCAGAGGCACATTTTTTCTCTTAGAAGATTGCTCTCAGAAGTCCATCTTGCCATTCATGTGGGCCTTTGTGTGACCTCAGAGTACTGCATGCTTGTGAGGAGCATTCTTCTCAAAGAAAGGTGTCCTACTCAGACCATCTGTTAAGCTTGGTCTTACTTAGATCAGTAATAGTTCAGCCCTCACAGAAACAATTTAGGTTGAAAGGGGCTTCAGATCTGTGGCTGAGCCCTCTTCTCAAAACAGGCTCAGCTGAAAAGTCTTTGCTTTGTACAAATGAATTCAAAAGTCCTAACTGTGTTTTCTTCTCCCCCCTACATATTTTTCACCAAGAAAAGTAATTCAGCTGTTCCTTATAAAAGCAATTATTTTCCAGCAAGTCCTCTTCTGTCACTGCTTAGAGTCTTTCATGAGAAAAAAGAAAACAAAAAAAAAGGCAGGATGCCCAAAAGTCTTTAACTTACGAGTTCCTCCAGAGCAATCAATTTCTAGATGAAAAGTAGTAAGGGAGCCAAAAGCAAATCTACAGAAAGGTTTGGTTACTGTATCTGTAAGCAGGTAAAATAGGGGTTTTATAATGATTAATGTGTAACAGAGATGCCAGCCTGTTTGAACAAGTGGCAAACCATGGTCTTTTGACTGCTGAAACTGAAAACTGTGCAATATTTCACAGTGATGGAGAAACAAGTATCATATGCTCAGTTGTCATAGTTACTTTGTCTTCAAAGTACAGTGTTTTTCCTTTTTTCAGCTGCTGTGATACAGCATTATTATTTCTGTGGGCTGGTTTTGTGGGTCTGTACCTAAATCACAATTAAAGTGTCACTTAAGAAACTGCAATGTGCAGTTGTTCCCTGGTGCAGCAAGGACATACACCCAGAGAGAGCTGAGTACCTACTTAAAACCTGTTTAATACAAGGGAGCTTGGCTCAAGCTCTGGGGCAGGGCCATGCCTGCTCACACGTCACTGAAGGAACCTCGGTATGTGAATACAAGTTTTTATTGTCATGTGTCAAACCAGCACTTCAGTTGTACAAAGAACCAGAGGATAAAACCCTCTTGTTTCATAAGGCAGACATTTATGGGCTAAGCCATATCTATGAGTTTTTGATCCAAGAACGATGACGATAGCGCAATACAGGATACTCCAGGGTAGCTCCTTAGGCAAGGATTAGCTTCCAGCTGTGCTGTAAATACCGTTCTGAACTGGATTGTGCACTCCCGGATGCACAGGTTGCAGCCGAAGTTGATGTACGTGTTAGGATTGACACGGGGACTGTGTTTTAGCTCTTAATCTGCTTGTCTTCACAAAGAGCAAATGAAGTTGCATTTTTTAAGCAGGCTGAAGAAGTTCATATTATGTCAGTAACCAAACTGTGCAAGAAACTTTTTCAAATACTGAAAAATAAAGTCTGTCTGCAAAGATGTGGAACTGAGGGTTGTGTCAGGCGCAGAGCCCTTGTCCTGTCTGCTGCTAAGGCCAGGGAGAAAAGCAACTTGTTTCCTCATCCAATGAAGTCACGCCGTACAGTGGAAACCTAGATAAGAGGAAGAAATCACAATGTTATAAAGCAATGGTTTCTCTCATCTGGTTAGTCATTTCCTATAAGAATCATAAAAGATCATCACCAAGATCATGAATTATTGACACTTCTATTACATTTTGCAGCAATAGAAATATGCTTAACCTACACCGTGTACGTACATCAGCTTAAAGGTTAAGTATTTTCAGCCTGTTCTTGAAACACAAATAGAAATCAATCATAAAAGCTTATTTTCCTTATTTGTATCACAAACATTTTTTTCTATTAATGTAAAAATGTTATACGTTGCATGATAAGGTCAAAAGTTGCCAGACACTTTTCTGGTGTTGAGAACTGCATTATAGTTCATGCTGTCCATCCTGGTCTTGAGACAGCAGCAGGAGCCATTACATGACTGCCCATAGCAGTAGGAATTATTTCTGTAATTCATGTTCTTATTAACAGACTCTGATCAGAGACATCAAAATACTCATCTGTTCAAGATGAAGACCAGCTCTTTATTAGGATTTCAGTGGCATTTCTGACCATTGAGGCACAGCTGCAGGAACACATGTATCTGGTATCCCCAATGTTACAAAAATAGTGAAGATTTTGAACCTGTCTCAAACCAAAGGCTACCTAAATAGAGAGAATGGGTATAATCATGCTCCATCAGTAACCAGCTTCAGATTTACAGATGTGGAAGATTATAAGAATGGGGTTCTCTATCTAATATATGTATTATAAGGATGTCCAAGCATATTCTTCCATCTTCTCTTAGCTTTTGGTCCAGCCAGTGTGGACCATTGTAGAAGTAAATAAGGATGTGTGTCTTCTCCCTGAAAGGACATGGCTCTTACTGGTGTCAAAGATAGAATTTTGTCTGACTTGTCTGCCTGATATAGGACAGCACAAACTAATTACTCAAATTAATTGGGTACCGTTTTTCAGCCCATATTCTGCAGGCATCCTTGTATTTGGCTTGCCTGTGCTTTTCACAGGCTTTGAAAACGATAGGAGAAAGGCACCCAGTAACTTTGATATCTGTGATTCTGTTCCACAATAAGAAAATGATAAAACATTTCCTTCAGTACCTTCCCTGGTGTTACCTATATGAATGACACAACAAGAATAAGATGCCAGAGTCCTTCAAGTGGCACACACAGTCTCACTTCGACAGAATCCAGACTACAAAGAGAAAGAGGGCAGCAGGAGGGTGCACCACCAGCATATGTCTATGGCACTGTTAAGTTTGATGCATTTGCTACATCTTTGTGTTTCTTCTTCTCTTTTTCTCTCTTTTTCTCCAGTTACATTTAAGCTCTTTTCAAGACCCCAGTAGGATTTGTGAGAACAAAAGGGAATAAAAAAAAAAAAAAAAAAAGGAGAAAGCAGCAAAGGTGAAAAACATTTTAAAAGCAGGATGGGGTGATAAAAAGACAACTAGTATAGTCCAGTAAAGGGGTGACCATAGTCCTCAGAGAGTGAGATGGGGAACAGGGCCAGAGGTGAGAGGTAAAGGTGAGCAGGTGATGAGCACAACATGCTGGAGGACAGAGCCAGACTGACAATGGCAAGTGTTGGACATGAGTTTAATATGGTGGCTCATGATGATGTGGTGCATTTGGAAAATAAAGTGAAACAAGGGCTCCTAATATTTTTACCCCCTCATTCTCATCTCAATCACTGTTTGCAGACCACCTGATACAGTTACCAATTTTCACTACTTACTTGGAAATAAACTACAGGGTTTTTGTTTAGCCTGTAAATCATCATTATTCAACCTATTACTTGAAGTAGTTTAATTTCTTTCTTATCTGTTTTGACAGCTGAATCTTATCTTCCTGGTGATCACATTGTGCAAAATGGTGAAGCACTCAAACACTTTGAAACCAGACTCTAGCAGGTTGGAAAACATTAAGTAAGTGCTTTGTGTTCAAGTATGAGAACTATGATTATTTTCTGATTGCTGAACTGATTGAAAGCTACTCTCCATTAGGAGCACATGCCATTGTCTCCCAGCAACTGCAGATGTCAATTAGAAGCAAACAGAGCCAATCCTGCTTTCGTCACATTGTTGCTGTAATGTCACAAATGCCGGTCAAAATTAGATAATTTCAGCCTGGAACTAGTGCCAAGAAACTGTTTCACGGAAATGCCACAGCACTGTAGTAATTTCATTTGCATTTAAAATGCAGTTCAAAAATGATGTTCCTGTTTGCATGGCTGATATGATTATATTAAGTTTGTTTTGTTAAATGACTTTTTGATTTAGGGATTCTGAGCAGTTTCTACTTGTAATCCTGTTCTCCCAAGAGAATTGACTCTATTATTATTGTTAACTTGAAGATTATCTGCTGTTTTCATGCTAATTTAACAAATGTTTACTTTATCATGGTGCTCTATCATAGTATCCCTTTTGCAGAGTAATATAAGTTTTATATAACTAACAAGTTTTATATAACTAACAATGCTTTGGCAGCTTTCACTTCTTTAGATAGCTTTTTACTGTGTTCTGTATAGCTTTACGTTGTATTGAAGGTTTTTGTTACCCACACTGAAGGGATGGTGCAACTTTCTAACGCTGAGGGTTGGATGTGAAAGGGTCTTACAGATCTGCTTTGAACGTTGGAAATGGCAAAGGGAGACTTTCAGTAAGGATAACATTGTGCACTAGATGTTCTAGATAGGTCAGTATCAGCTTCATTGCATGTTGCATGATGAGAGAGAGAGCTAATCTTTAGCATCTCTCTCTTTTCTTCCTTTTCCTCTTTCTGTCTTCTCATCCACACCAGTAATTACCGTGTTTGTGATGGCTACTATAATACGGACTTACCTGGGTAAGATAGAACCCTACATTAACAAACTTCTAGCATGATTTTTAACTTTACAAACTCGGTCATATTGTGGATTTCCCTTAATTTTAATTAACTATTTTTGAGATACCTGATTTGCTAAAGACTTTTAAACTATTATATGCCTTTATAATTTTAAATTGCTTGCCTCTGCATTTTGAATATCCTAATTTTGACTAATTTTTATAGACAATTAAAAATGCTCTTATTAATTTCTGTTTCAATTCTGTCTAATAATTTTGTTTCTCTTTTCTGCTTATAATGCTTTCTAGCTATGAAGATAATAAGCCATTTATCAAGTAAGATCATTAGTTAGATGTGGAATTCACTGACTAAATTCCCTTTCCCTTTCATTCTGTGCTGTTCACTACAATTCCTTTTCCTTAACCTATTCATGATGGAATCTTTTTTAGATTGTTCTGTAAAGCAATATCCATATTTTTGTCGCATTTCAGCAGGGTTTCTTCATGCGGAAGTTACATCCTCTAGCTTCAGTTTAGCTGAGTTTATCGAAGCATTAACGATTTGGGCTCTAGGCTTTTAATCTGCTGTTTAACCTTTGTGCATTTGTGTTACATTATTTGGTGTCATATGGCAGCACCACTGTTTAAAATCTATGGTGTGATTAGTGGCTAAGCCAGATTTATCAATCTCTTCTCTAAAAGCAGATAAGGCAATGGAGTAGCTGGGGCTTGTGCTGTACTTCTGCATTTCAAAATAATTTTGACATCCTATGCTGTTCTTGAGAAAGATAAAGGTTATATCTACTCTTGCTGTTTTCACTGGAGTCTAAGAGTACTAAATGGAATTGTTCTTTCTTTAATAGATAAAAGGTTAAACCCAAGGAATTTTTACATTTGAATGTGAAACTAGTAAAAGTCAACTGCAGGAACTGAAATGTTAATATTGGATTTGGTGAAGTGCATTCTCATAAGTAATGTTACTAAAATTAATTTTCTTTTACAGATCCTGGGTCCTGGGTGCATTTGCTCTGCTGTGTCTCCTTGGCCTAACATGGTCATTTGGTCTGCTGTTTATAAACGAGGGGACCGTTGTGATGACATATCTCTTCACAGTATTTAATGCTTTCCAAGGAATGTTTATTTTCATCTTTCATTGTGCCCTTCAAAAGAAAGTAAGTTACCAAAACCACAGATGAATGTTCCCTAACTCCTTAGAAATGCCACACATAATTCTTAAGAAAATAGAGATAAAATTAACACTGTGAAGAACTGGAGTATTTTGAATAGTTTGAGGAGAGGACTAGAATTCCAAAGAAGTTCTTGCTCTGTGTGCTAGTGGGAATCATGTAACTGCTCTGTGACCCAGGCAGATTTAACATGGATGCAGCATTTCTAACCTGGGCTTGAAAAGTTTTGAGGTTTGTGAAGAAAATTACTGCACAAAATGTACAGTAACATTGGTAATGTGGTACATATTAGTCTAGACTTACAGGCAAAAGTCTTTTATGTCCACATGAAACAAGTCCTGCCTTTGCTGCAGTGCTGCAAACAAAGGATCAGTTACAATATCAGCCCACATCAGCCTGGAAATGCTCTCCTTTTCTCAGATCAAGGCAGAGCACCTCTCCTTGAGATCCCATTAAGCTGCCACATAAAGCAGTGGGTGACGGGCAGGGATTGTACTATGTGTGCTCGTTCATTACAAAATTAAGTGGGATGTAAAAACTAATTTTATTATGAACTTTGACACACCTTTGTAAAAGTAGTCATTAATGCTAGACATCTGCTACCAGGAATAGTTTTCTGAAGATGGAAAAGATGCCAGCATTACTACTTTTTTTCCAAGTGTTTGCCTCCCCCAGAAATCCCAATAGCTTTGTGCCCTTCACTGGAGCCTCCCTCACGAGTGGGATGAGCTAAACTATTTCTGCTCCCATTGCTCCCCTTCACCAGGGAAGGGTCTGGAAGGAGCAGCTCTGCTGGAGGAAAACAGAGAGCGAGAGAGAGAGAGGGAAAGCTTGAAGGGAGAGAGCAGCAAACAGGAGAGAAGGAAAGGGAAGGGCACAGCTCTCTGAGACCCTTTTTTGAGTTGCCTGCACCCCTTCTTTTCCCAAGAGGGTGGAGATTGCTTCCCAGGATGTATTAGAGGTGCTTTAATGAAGAGTGCATGAAAAAATCTGACGGCCTTTGTTAGAAGGCAGGACAAATGGAAGTAACGAGAGTTCAGAGGAAGGGTGAACATCAAAAAATCCCACCCAAACAAACTTAACATGAAATGCAGTACATCCTGCATTTGGAAATACCCAATTTGCAATATTTAGATTCTAACTATTTTTACCAATTTTAGGCAGGAGATCTAGCAATTATTAACTCCCATTATAATTAGCTCACCAGAGACATAATTAACTGATATTTATAAGGTGGTTTGAGACCAATGGATAAAGCATTGTTGTGTAAATACAAAAATCATATGTGCATGTTCTCAACTGTACCAACTCTGACATTACCAGCACTTCTAAATTTGGTGTAGACAATGGCAAAAAAGATCTGCTAGACAGAATTTTACACAGATGAACATGACACTCCTCATTTGGAGAGAACAAAAGCACACTTAGAGAGAAGATTGAACACAAGAAGAAAAGATAAGGAAGAAAATGCGAACAGTCTCAAAATGCAAATAATTTCAATGTTAGAGTTTCACATAATGTTTACCGTTTTACTGTTTGTATTGGAGTTGAAAATCAGAAACAGATTCCTTTTTTATTTCTTTTTACAGCTGTGCATTGTTTTTATATAAAGTGGAGTCAGCAAAAAGCAATATTAAAATACCAGTCAAGTGTGAAAAAGCATAACCTAGAGCAATAAGATTTATACCTGAAAGAATGTTAAAGCTGCCATTTAAGATTTTTAAGTGTCACTGCCTTTGACTGGATATTGTCCTATCCTCTGTCTGCATAGCTAATGTAGTCTTTTTATTCTGTTATTACTACTTGGTCACTAAATTGAACAGAGAAATAGAATTGTGGAAGTGAAAACTATTATGTTTCCTGTTCTGACGAGATGATAGTGCTGTTGCTTCCATCACTTTCCAACAAGCTATAATTTAGAAATAATGACAGTGGAATGCACAGTCCTGACAGATAATGTACATTCACTGCAATATAGGCATTAGGCAAAACCAGCCCTGGAGGGCGGTATTTGGGTAAAAATACAGTTTTGATTGCTATTGTCTGCACTGTATAGTGGTTTAGAGCATTTAATATCTATTAGTGTCCAGGAATGTATTTTCTTAGGTGTTATACCATCTAGGGATGATGCATATAGACCTATGTTTTCCAGACTACAGTGTTAAAAATTTTAAGTTGTTTCATTTCTGTTTTCATTTTGTACATGTCTTTTGTGCTGATATAGAGAGGGGTTGACTTAAAATATATAGCATATACTTTTATAAAAAGCTGAGTTATTGTCCCTAGCTTGAAGTTAAAGCACAAATTACTCAACTTTTCTTCCACATTGTGGTTTATACAAATATCACAGTATGTATTCTGTAAGTAAAACTCCTGTTGAAAACAGCACATTACATATGTAAATCCACACTATTAATTTTTTGCATTTTCTCCTCTCCCCCTTTTGCATACACATAACTTTCTGTCTTATATATTCATAGGTCAGGCAGAATTTCCAGATTAGCTGAATTCCTGCTTTTCACAGAAACTCATAAGTCTTATTGATGTAGAAGAGACACTTAAATTCCCATGTAATCTGGTGGAAGGTTATGAATTTAGACTTACACATCTATACAAATTCTATCCACTGTGTCCTTTCACTGATGCAGTCTTGCTGCCAAGACATGCACACACTCTTCTGTTATCCCAAAATAGTAGTCAGTGAAGCAGTCATGGAATATAAGAGAATTAACTGCTCTGTAAAATGATCCTGATTACTTTTATGGCAATTGTTATCATGCATAACAAAACTGAAGTTTCCAGTAGGTCACTGGAAACAGATGGTAAATAAATGAAGCCCAAATACTGGAATCATTAATTAGTTTTGCTGCTCTGTCAGGGAAAAAAAAATCATGAACATAGGTATATTCAAATTTCTTGATTCAACAAAGATGGGAATTAGAATTTTATGTTTTGGTCCTGTAAATTCCAAGTTCTGCACTCTGTCTTGAAAGATACCACATAAGGGGCAAGTACTGAGCAGTGCTCAGCCCTTCTTGCCTGCTGGGGTGGGAACACAGGCTTTCTGTGGTTTCTGCACCAAAACCTCCTATAAAAACCACTATTTTCAGCCAGCATTCAATTCAGGTAAATTTAACTATATTAATCTACAATATGAAAACGAAATAAAAATAATTCTGTAACTAATACAGTAGTGACTATTCAGGGACATCTCAAAGAAGTGTGTGTGTATACCTTGGAAATAATTGGTTCAAAACTCCTGAGTAGCTGCTAATATTGCCACCGAGTAGGGAGAAATATGTGGTTTTACTAACAGCCAGCAACTCACCAGACAAGAATTATCTATTTGCTTGGAAAGTGAGTAGTTACAATGCAAAGTTCATGTGTTTTTGCCAGCAGATATTTAAGACTATTTTGTGTGCTAAGCAATTATTTTTTCCCCCCATAGGTACGTAAGGAATATGGGAAATGCTTCCGACATTCCTACTGCTGTGGAGGGCTTCCAACTGAGAGTCCCCACAGTTCAGTGAAGGCATCAACAACGAGAACGAGTGCTCGCTATTCCTCTGGCACTCAGGTAACAAAGATTTTGACAGCATCTTTTAATTACCTTATTTATGAAAAGCCTGCTGAGATGGCTTCCAATCAGAAGGACTAATTGTCTCCTCATTATTGTCATTTAGATGGCAAATACCTACTTCTGCATAGTAGAATTTTTTTTTAATACATTTCCTATTACTTTGGTCTAATACAAAAACCTTATTTTTTCTTGTAATTAGGGGCTGGTTTATAGGAAGGTTTATACCATCATGTTTCATTTAAATGAAGTTTAATAAATTACAGTTTTAATAAAAGAAGAAGGAATTTTCACTACATGCTAGAAGAATGGGTTACTTTAGGCTAAAATAAACACAAATATTCTACATATGAGCACATGAGTAGGAAAAAATCATTTTGTAACTTACTGTGCTTTTGTCTCACTGCTTTATGTTAACAGAGTCGGATAAGAAGGATGTGGAATGACACTGTGAGAAAACAATCGGAATCATCTTTTATCTCAGGTGACATCAACAGCACTTCAACACTTAATCAAGGTCAGTCACTGGGAACATTTCCGTTTTAGAATCCATAAATTTAATACAGATTTTATATCATTTAACACAGAAGAATTGAAAAGAATGTTTAAAAAAAAATCTGGAACAAATGTTTTCTAAAAGCAGAGTTTCAAAGTTAACCACCAGCACTTTTTAAAACCATGTTCCCTTAACTGGCCCCTGCTATAGAAGTTGAATTCTTCCATTCATGGGAATGTATTTAAATTAGTTTCATCAATAATTTAGCTTAAAAGCAAGATCATAATTTTAAATCTTTCCTAACCTTTATAGGTTAAATCTGAAATAGAAATATGAGTGCAGTAACATTCTAATGCATATTTGACTGATTTTTAGGTGCAGAAATTTTCCCAGTGAAATCTAATTGATATCATTTCTATGCAAAAGATGTCTGTAAAACATTTATCTTTTCTATTTCAAAGAGCATCATTTCTGTAACATGGGAGAGAATCCAGATTTTCAGGCACAGAGAAGTCAAAACTCAAGACTTCTCAGCTCAAATAGACTTTGAAAGCTGTAACCTCATTCTCATGTCCAGCTAGAAGACAAGGATATTAACTAAGACAGATTGTCCCTCCCTTTTTCCCCTCCACCCTGTGTTTTTAAGGCAGTTTGAGCCAGGTTTGAAGCCTGTTCTTCCATGGACATTCCTAAGTGAAGAGCAGGTAGCCCTGGTCTCACTGCAACCAGCTCCTGCTCAACTGAGAAAGTTTCCGACAGGAAATTCAAAATCAGGATTTGATGGCAGGGGCATGTACTTAACTCACATTCATTTTGGAAGTTAAAATCATGGTGTTTGCAAAGGAAAAGGTATCAGAAAGCATGATTCTGTTTTTGTTGTTTGGTGTATAGAAAGTGGGTAAGACCTGTGTGTCTCTCTGCTCCTCCCACCCCCTTATGCATCCTGCATGTTCTTCTGGTAAAAGTCAAAATTAAATAACTTCTTCCAGGTAGAAAATGTATATTTTTCATGTCCTCTTCGGTGTCTTATTAAAGTTTCAAAAACACAAGCCACATAAAAGTTTGATATTTATCTAAATGCTGTCTCTGGCTCCTGAGGTTTGCTCTAACTGTGCTCCACTGTTAGTTAATTCAGAGTTGAACAGAGGTCTTGGAAGCTTCTCCCTGTTTCAAGTTCCAGGCTCAAGTCACTGGAGATGTTCTGCCATGATTATACAAATTGGTATCAACTCTATTCAATTATAATATTGTCACTATCTCAGTGATACATACACATAAGGGTTGTTTAATAATTGACAAGTGCCATATTTCCTTTAAAATAAAAATCAAACTTTTAATTAAGCTTTTTTTCTTGTGGCAAAGAAATTTGGATTTAACTATAAATTACACATAATTATTCTAACCAAGATTAAACACAGTACACAAAAAAAAAAAAAAAAAAAAAACCAAAAAAATGCCCAAAAAAACAAACCCATGCAAAATATATTTATTATTTCTAGTAAGAAGTACTTTACAATGGAAAAAAGCTGTGATAATTTTTTTAGTTGATCACTAATACAAACTTTCAAATAAGATTAGCATAATCAGACAATAATTCTCTGAGTGTTAGAAATTTCTGCTCATTTATACTACTAAGTAGCTATGGGAGTACAAAAGCATTAATATTTTGAATATATAGTATCATTCCTTGTCAAATAAAAACATTTATACTATAAAAATATAGTCTGTAATACACTGATCTTGATGTACTGCTTTGCAAAGTAATAGAAAAGAAACTTAAATTTTATCTTATTGAATGTTTAAATTAATTTTTAAATCACAGCATTTTGAGTGGGATTTTTTTACATTATTCCAAGTCATTTTTCTTGTAGTAGCTAGAAATCAGAAATTAACTTTTTAATAATTTCACAAAATATGCTGGGTTTTTTCTGATTATTCTGAGAGTTGTTTAAATAGTGTTGCATTAACATGTAAATTTGTTTTTAAAAAGTTTGTTCATATAGTATTTTTCTTTGTCTCACATTGTTTGTAAACTGATAGTTTAAAGAAATTTGTCATTTGAGGAATTCTTTTTTAAAACCTGGCAGATAAATTTGCAGCATGAATGTCCCAGGAGAAAACGTGAATGCTCTGATTTCTTAGAGCAAATATTTTGCTTTCCCCTCAGCATGCATACTTTTGCATCTACTAAGAAATGCTTCTTGCAATTTGTCATCCACTGTCTGTTTGAAAACAGCAATTCCCTTCCACTATTTGTGTGTTTTTAATAAAGCGAGTAACAGCTCTGATCCTGTCATAAGAGGTTTTTCAATACCTTTCAGTTTGAGAAACTCAGTTCTCTCAGCTCTGGACAGACGTGTTCCGTATGATAATTTTTAAAGTTCTAATAGCTTTGCGTAGTACCTTGATCTCTAAACATTTAATTGCTACTCTCATGTAACATTGATTTTGTATACATTAGTAAATATCACTTTCACTAGATGTTTACTTTGGCAATTTGGACAGCACCTGTGAATTACTGGAACCTAACTTTATTTTCCTGCTCCATTTCAAATACATAGCTCAAATACATCCAGAAATTTTCAGCTGAACTACATTTTAGAAATCCTACGTGATTCATGATGAATAAAAATTATTCTGTATTGAAACTGTCAGGCTAAAATTAAGGAACTGACTTTTTTTTTTTTCTGTTTCTTTTGCTTTAGGAATGACTGGCAATTACCTACTAACAAACCCTCTTCTTCGACCACACGGCACTAACAACCCCTATAACACATTGCTCGCTGAAACAGTTGTATGTAATGCCCCTTCAGCTCCTGTGTTTAACTCACCAGGTGTGCTTATACTTCCTGAATAAACCGCTTTTCTTGGCTCGCTCCAAATTCCCTCTTTTCCCTAGACAGAAACTCAGGTTGCAATACCCCAGCCTTACAGTCTGAATTTCTGAAATAAATTCGAGAAATGCAGTGTTGCCAATGTCAGCTTGTAAAACTGCACTATATTATAGTAATGCCTTTGCCCTAACAGTATTTACCAATAATTATCCATGTTTTTAACACAGGTGGCATAAATCTTAATATACTATTAAAGGACTGACACCACATGGTCCGAGAGCCCATCTTCAAGATATATATCACTTAGAGGTATCATGTCTATGCAATATAAGGTTGACTCTAAAGCTTGCTGAGAAAATCCTGCTTATGGAATGGATTAGAGACTAAAGCAGTGCAAGGCATCTTGACACCTTTGGATACCTTGGTGTAGAAAATTGTATCCAGCATCAAACAGATCTAAACTATAGTATAGTGCAGCTTTATGGGAGATCATTTTCCTGTAGGAAAATTTTGAGATTAACAGTTAGAACAGTTTAGTTCTGTAGGAATAAAGGGTGTCATCATTTACCTAACATTTTGTTGTTGCATTATCTACTTGCTTTTTTTAACAATGTTGTTGCAATTCATCAGTAAATATCTTGCAGATACTGTTTGATGAGTCATAAAATCACATTAGTGTAACTGGAACTATAAATCTTTGAAAAAAAGAGCTCATAAAACCTTGTTTCCAGTTTTTATTTCAAGTTTCCTTTTTAACTGAACTGTAGTTTCTATTTTCATTCTCTTGTTTTCTTACTTTCCTTATGCTTTCCTCTAGCAACCTACAGAGAGACAAGTATGGGAGTAAAACTTAACTTTGCCTATCAAATGTAAATTTTTTCAGCATGATTTTTAATGGGCACAATTAAAACATAACTAGCGGTCATGAAGTAGACTCAGCGGGCAAGTGGTTCACAATTTGCAAATGAAACGTTTCCACATTCAAAAAGTACTTGCATATTGCTTTTTGGGAAACAACATGAAGTCTGTAGCAAACCCTATTGGTAACACTAGTTATGCAATGCTGAAATAATTTGCTGTTTAAAAGCAAAGCAGTGTCATGCCGAAATGCTTAACAATTTACTTATATTTTTACATTCCTACAGTAATCTTGCTACAGGCTATGAAAGATTTCAAATTAATTACCTGATCATGGGCAACAAAATTTGCCTCATCAAATCAATTTGAATATATTCTAGCATGCTTAACTCTGCAGTATATCATAGAAAACTCATTTTGTATTATCAGATGTATTTTGATATCTGTTTAGCAGAGGAAAGGAAAATTAAAATTACAGAATTAAATCACTTTCATGAGGGAAATGAATCCAGCATGTGGTCCATGTGTTGTCTACTTTTATAAATGCCATATGTTCTGCACAGCTAAATCCATTGCAAGAAAAATCTTGGAACATACATGAAATTGCGAAACTACAAAGTTGTTTAATCAAAGCTTAAAGAGACCTTTCAAACAACCCTCATCACTCTTTAAATCAGTACACATGGAGAAGAGTTAACAATAACACAAATGCAAAATGACATGCGAATTGCTCAGAATTTATTTGGAAATTATTACTCTATTTTTTAAAGTTGAATACAAAAATCTTTTCATGAGAAAATGCAATTACTTTTTAATTGAAAACAGTATTTCCAGAGAATATTGAATTTTCTAGGATAAGCTGCAGCTTTAATTATGAAAAAAAAATCCACAAAATTATGAACATGTAAAATCTTTTTAAAAAGAACTTTTCCCTTATACTCCTCCAAGCCTTGCATATTATGCAGCAGCCTCACAGTGGTCAGTCTCATTTCAGTAAAGTCACTTCATTCTTTCTTTACTTCCAGACATATCTGTAGATAAAATGCTTTTCTAGGAATGCTCTAACCATCTGATTTCCATGGTTCAGACTGTTTAATTTCTTGCAAAAGTTTTTTTTTTTTTTTTCTTTTTTTTTCCTTTGCTTGGGAAGCACTGTGCTGTCATAGTTTACATGTCTTTGTGTCTATAGGAAAACCTTTTATTTATCAAGTTATTGGAAAAAAAAAAAAAAAGCCAAAACCCAAAGCATAAAGACTTTGATCATCATAAGACTTCATTTTTCCCCCTCTTAAACTCCTTTTCATGTTTTCAGCAGACTTACCCAATCTGTCATTCCCTCAACAGCTATGAGATATCAGCCATGGCTGATTTCCTCTTCCCATTCCACAACTAATATTTATTCTTTGGTTTAATTTCTGTGACCCATACTTACAGAAATTCCTAACATTTCTGCATTTGACTTCCATGCCCATGGTAACTGTGGGCCTAACTCTTAATTAACTATTCTGGTTCATTCAGTGCTGTCACTGTGACTGATGCAGACTGCAGGCAAACTTTGACCTTTAGGAGCCTGAGGCCATTGTTGGCCGACAGAATATTAGTGAAAAAAAATTACACTAAGTGGGAAAAGAAAAGCTGTTATTGCTTAGTAATCTAATTTGCTGAACCCTTGCTCTGACTAAGTTGCTGAGAAGCTCAGTAATTCTTCATCATGTTACAATAAATCATTTTACTTTCTTTTATATATCAGCTACTCTTAGGCCAGATAGCCTGAGCAGACAGACATGATGTGAGTTGTCCAAAGTGAGTCATTCCACCTGCTGTCTATCGTGTTGTTGGATGGTGCTTGTGGGCCCTGGTCCCTGTAGTGTGAAAGATGGCTGTCCTTGTTTAACATAAATTCTTTGTATTTATCCATTTTTTTCATTCTTTTCTTTACTTCATCTCCAAAAAAAAAAAAAAAAAAAAACCAGGAAAAAATGTTAGAAATGTTGTTAAAGTAGTTGCTTGCCAGTTATGTGGGTTTATGTTGTACATTTACCTTCAGTTATGTCTGTGATCTAATTCCTTTTTAATTTAGTGTCGTTTAGGACAAATTCTGTTAATTTTCTTTTTCTAAATCATGGTGATGTACTTCAAAACATAGATGTTTCCAAATGAATTGCTTTGCATTACATATGCAAGGGCATGGAGTGAACAGTTCCTTGTGGAAAAGTCACAGAATTGACACTAAATTAAGAAATTCAAATGCCACTATTCCCCACAGGAAACACACAATACTATTTTTAGAATGCATCTTTCCTATAAGGTGTGCAACTGTTTACATTTGGGAATGTTCAATAACCTAACTTTTCTCAAGTTTTACTTCCAAGTACAACTTTGTCCTGAACTACATTAAAGAATTTTGTTAAAAAGAAAAAAAAAAAGAAAAGGTGATAAACACACATCAGGCAATAACCAGAGCTGTCCCTTTCCATTTCAGGACATTCACTGAACAATGCCAGGGATACAAGTGCCATGGATACTCTACCGCTAAATGGTAATTTCAACAACAGCTACTCATTGCGCAACGGAGACTATAACGACAGTGTGCAAGTTGTAGACTGTGGACTAAGCCTGAATGATACTGCTTTTGAGAAAATGATCATTTCAGAGTTAGTGCACAACAACCTGCGGGGCAGCAGCAAGAACCACAACCTGGAGCGGGCGCTGCCAGCCAAGGCTGTGATCGGCGGGAGCAGTAGCGAAGATGACGCCATCGTGGCAGACGCCTCATCTTTGATGCACAGCGACACCCCCGGGCTGGAGCTCCACCACAAAGAGCTGGAGGCCCCCCTCATTCCTCAGCGGACTCACTCCCTTCTGTACCAGCCCCAGAAGAAAGTGAAGACTGAGGGAACCGACAGCTACGTGTCACAGCTGACAGCCGAGGCTGACGACCACCTCCAGTCCCCCAACAGAGACTCCCTTTACACGAGCATGCCCAACCTCAGAGACTCTCCCTACCCAGAGAGCAGCCCCGACGTTGAAGAAGATCTCTCCCCTTCCAGGAGGAGCGAAAATGAGGACATTTACTACAAGAGCATGCCAAACCTAGGAGCTGGCCATCAGCTTCAGATGTACTATCAAATCAGCAGGGGTAATAGCGACGGCTATATCATTCCCATTAACAAGGAAGGATGTATTCCGGAAGGAGATGTTAGAGAAGGACAAATGCAACTAGTGACAAGCCTTTAATAGTGTAGCAAAGAAATATTAAAGGCCACGTTCAAGTATTAAAAAGACTTAATTGGCCCCATGCAGGCTCCCTCATATCTGCTCGAAGAGACAATTCTGTTGACCCTGTGGTTCTCCTGTAACAGGGATGACTGGACCTCGCAGTTCTGTGAATTTTTATAAAACAAAAACTTTGTATATACACAGAGTATACTAAAATGAATTATTTGTTACAAAGAAAAGAAATACCAACAAGGTATTTAAGATATCTTCTGCTGCTGAATTTAACAAAATTGTGGGAAAAAAAGAGAAATAAACACTTTCCAGCCATTTTACTGCAGCAGTTTGTGAACTAAATTTGTAAATATGGCTGCACCATTTTTTTTTCCTAGGCCTACATTGTATTATATACAAGGCGTAGGCTTTAAAATCCTGTGGGACAAATTTACTGTACCTTACTGTTCCTGACAAGACTTGCAAAAGCAGGAGAGATATTCTGCATCAGTTTGCAGTTCACTGCAAATCTTTTCCATTAGGGCAAAGATTGAATACATGTCTAACCACTAGCAATCAAGCCACAGGCCTTATTTCATATATTTCCTCAACTGTACAATGAACCGTTCTCATGAAAAAAATGGCTAAAGAAATTATATTTTGTTCTATTGCTAGGGTAAAATAAATACATTTGTGTCCAACTGAAATATAATTGTCATTAAAAAATAATTTTAAAGAGTTTGAAGAAAATATTGTGAAAAGCTCTTGGTTGCACATATGTTATAAGCTGTTTTTCTTACACTGTTCATAGTACGATAGTTTGTTTAAAATGCAAGTTCTACCTGTTTTCACTTATTTTTCACTGTAAACAGTGTTCTGCTTTGACAAGTTAGTTTTTATTCTTAAGTTTTGAATTTTTATTGCCAAAAAACCATAATTTGGGGAGAAAGTTGTTTTAGAAGCCAATTATGCCAAGCCTTGCACAAATTTGGTATAGCTAACAAAGATTGTAACTCAATTCCCTGTTCATTCTTTAATCAGGGTTGGGTGGTAAGGGGCAAAGGGGACACTGGACACTTCTCACAAGCTTTCTCGTGAATAAAAGGTGCCTGTCCTTTAAAAAAAAAATAAATAAAACATAACTATTACTCTTCCATATTCCTTCTGCCTATATTTAGTAATTAATTTATTTTATGATAAAAAATCTAATGAAATGTAAATTGTTTCAACAAAATTCTGCTTTTTTTCATTCCCTTTGTGTAAACCTGTTAATAATGAGCCCATCACTAATATCCAGTGTAAAGTTTAACACCTGTTTGACAGTAAATAAATGTGAATTTTTTTCCAAATAGGTAAAATGTGCATTATTATGTACGAAGCATAATTGGCATCAGCAGCCCTTCGACCCAGATGTGTCCTGCCTAAAGAATGGCATCTTTACGTTTCATGATTTAAGTGTCAAGAATACAACAGAAACTGTCTATAGCTCTCCCGAAGACAGGTCATCTTTACTGTTCTTTTGTCACAATTGAATAGGATCAAACCCAGACATAGCAGGTCATTAGGAAAATGTACTGTAATTTCATATATTTACACAACTCTTAAGTAGGCATCTGCACTGAAATTAAAAATAAGGTGGTAAATGCCACTATCATATTTTCGGCAACAGTAATTAGCAGTTAATTATTAGAGATGAAGATATATTGTTGCAGTGGGGAAAACATGAATAAGCAGCATTTGGTTAGCACTCTGAGTGCTATCTAAATAATTCATCCATCATGGCACTGGTTTGTGTTAGATAAATAAGCATGACTGTCCCTATTTTTATCAAGCTAGAGAACTGCAGAAGGCAGCTGATGCCCAAGATGTTATCTACAAATCATTGGCTAAATTGGAAGTCTAAAATCTTTGCTGTGTTGATTCCCAAGCCTCTTTTGTCCCTCTCATCCAGGGCCTTTCAGAGATAGCATCAAGAGCTATTTGTCACCACTTCCAAAACTGTGTTCTTTCAAATAACTCTCAAATTAATGCCCCATCATCACAGAGGCCACAGAATCATGTATGGCCACTGTGACTCTCTGTATGATAACAGCAAAAATTCACTTGAAAGCTGAATCAGTTGTTGCCTTCTAATACATTGGAATATATAAAGTCCTTTTGGAAAATAAGTCAATGCATTTTTAAGAAGCTTGGATTTCAGAAGAATGTTTTGGGCAAGACTTCCTGCTGTTGAGAAAGTTCAAACTAAAAAACTAAAATTCAGCTTGAGATGGAACCATGGGGTTCAGATATCCCCAATATATCGGTTCAGGACTGTGACACTGTAGCAATTGTTAATGAGGAAAAAAGCATTTTCCATCATCAGCCCTACTGGTAACTGTTGCCAGTAAGTTCCTTAACACTAAAAGTTACTGTGCTTGCAGTAGAGTCACTGAAACATTTAAAATTTAATCAGAAGTGGTTTACTTCTGTTTAGTAGAGATGTTTTAAAAACCTGAAATCTCTATGAAACGGGACTTAGTTCTGATTCAGGGTATACAGCAGACTCTTTGGAGCAAAAAATTATTCCCTTAGTCTGTCTGACAAAAGCATACTTGCTGCCTTCTACCTACGAAATCACATTCTTAAGGATTACAAAAATATGGTGCTCAAGTAATTACAGTACACATAACCTAATAACATCACCAACTTTCTGCAGAATCTTCAACCCTAGTTCAAGCAAGTACTCCTTTGTGTCTAACTAGAGGTGGCAAAACTACATACTGGAGAAAGGTTTGTAGCATTGTGATCTTAAATACATATTCAGTTGCAAATGTAACAAGTATTCATAAAACAAGAAAATGTAGCTGATGAACCTAAGATGAACCAGCTAAACCTAAGTATCATAAGGGAATTCTTTTGTTAGCTTCTTTGTAATGTAGATGTTGCTTTTTAGTGAGCCTGGTTTTTTGTTTTTGTTTTTGTTTTTTTTAATGTTGAGCCAGTGAGTGTCCTGTGTTTAGCTAGCAGCCAATACATTGCCAAATTTCTGTTGGTGTAACTTCTCAGTGTAGTAGGTTACAGTATAATTATGTAGTTGACAGCTTATTGTAATTTCTTTATGTTCTCTTCTCACATTCCTGCCATCTTGTCTTGGGATCAAAAGGACAGAAGAATTCAGAGGAAGAGTTCAAGAATAGTGAAATAATGACAACAGATTTAATGGAAACAAGTGTTTGTTCAGAGTCATCAGTTAACCAATTCCTAGGACGGTGCCCACAATACATTGCTATTTCAGGCACTGTCTTTCAGAAGAGCTGTAATTTTCTTAAGGCTGGTAATCTCCTGTTAGCATCAGTGTTAACCCTACTGGCTCAGTTCAATTCTTCCTTGTAACTTCAGTCCAGTTATATTATTCCTACAAAAGATTGAATGGGATGTGCATTTAGTGAACTGTTGTATAATGGTGCTATGCATTGTTTAATATAAAATACATCTCAATTCTACATAAGTGAACCATAACATGAAGAAATGCAACACTGGTAATAACTTTTTAGTTAAAACTAACCTTTATCTGTAAATTCTACAATACACCTTTGCTTATTTTAAATTTGAAATGAAGTTACTAATAAAGTTTACATATATTCACTTATGTAGGCAATAAAAGGTGTTTCAAATTGCCATAAATTATGGATAAAATATGTGTCATACTTGATGTCCTAAGTTTTAAGGATTTTTTTAACTACTCAGAACAGACATTAACAGAGCAACAAAAATAGTAAACAGTCCCGGTGTACTGTAACTGGTGTTATCCCACTTTGCCTCAAAACTTACAAAACTTCTTTTCTAGACTTGATTATATGACAACATACTGTAGTGTAAAGTCTTATTGCTGAATAAAATTATTTTTTTTAAATCAAGAGAAGCTACAGGTAAACAATCATATACATATGTATAGATATACACACACAACATTTTAACTCACTAATTCTAGAGGACAGTGAAGAATTAAAAATTATGGGATTCAGCAGTAATCCTTCAGTTTTTCAATAACCCTGCAAAGACACCACAGAGAGGTCACAGTAAAGCATACCTAATTTTTTAAAAAATAAATGGTCACAATCACCTTCCACATTTATGAAGAGCAGTGCTACCATTTCAGTAAGCAAGGATCTTGCCATATGGTTGCACTGTGGAATGAGGATCCCAGATTTACGGATGCTGCTGGCATGCTGGGTCTCTACTCCACGATGACACCACAGCTTGGAATCCAGCTTTGCACTGAGTTGGAGATAAAAATTATCACTGCCACGGCCCTGGAAGCAAGAAATCTGTGTCTCATTTACACAAACATTTTGTAAATTAGTAGAAATTCAGTTAATGGCTCCAGCTCAATCACCTGGCTCTGCCAAAAGTCTGGAGTAAGGGCTCATTAGGACCCTGCCTATTTCAACAGTGTTTGGGGTTTTTTTTCAGGAGAATCTTCATGTGGTTTTTAGAACGGCAACTTCCAAATCCTTTTATTCATGCAGGATAAATTCTCAATGGTATTTCATTAATTCATGCCTAAGAGCATTAATATCTCTTCTTAGTGTATTATGTCATCATTAATCTCAGCCGCTCCCCATCAAAGTTCCTGGCATGTGCAGCGGATCACACCATGGTGCAGCCTGAGCGGTTATAAATGCTACTGAAAATCACACAAGCCTCAGTGCAGCAGCAAGGAGATTTTAAAGGACCATCCAATATAACGCACCAGCTGCTGCAGACATCATTCTGGGATCCCAGATGGGGGAAGTCACAGTTACATAAATTACACTCAGAATAGGTAGTTTCCATAAAGAAAATTTTTCTACGGCAAAGTTTGTGTACTGAACCATTTCTTCCTTGGGTGCACACCTTTTGTATGTTGGAGTAGGAGCCCTGGCAAAATGTAGACTCTACACTGCCAACCAGTTCAAAGTTTAGACAGCAAAGCTGAGCACAGAAACATCAATTCACATTAAAAGCTCAGGCTGCCAAACAGGAGGCAGCAGGTTAGTACCTGTATGGGCTTTTCTAATGGAGAAGCTGGATCTCTGTAGATAGCATTGGAATAACTGTTCCACTCATATTGTAGCACTTGAATTGTTTTAAAATAACATAATGCTGCTGAACATTTGGCCTCCATGATTGCTTAACAGAATGATTCCCAAAGGTTAATGAGGTTCTCATGAAAATAATTCATTTTCATTCTCTTTAAATATACCACTTTGCTTCTTTTTTTGCTCTAGCAATATAAACAGAAGCTTCTTAGATTGTGTTCTTTACACCACTCATTGTTTTAAATACTTGCCCTCTGTCTTCTATTACTTAACTTCTTTCTAAACACACCCTTGTTTTCAGCCTCCTCCATCTCTCTAATTATTTAGATGCCAGACTTCAGAGCTACTTTTTGCCAGTACGCTTTAACAGATCGGCCAAGAACAAAATTATGGGTGATTTGTTCATGTTGATTTATGGGTGGGAGTTGTATCTTCTATTCTGTGCTACTCCCACCCCCCACAGTCTCACATTATCTTCTGTTTTCATAGGATCCTTTCACAACACACTATTCCACTAGGATGGTCACAGTAAGTAATGACCTAAATAGCGATGGTTAATTCAGAGCCCGGCAAAGCCTGCGAATACTTCCAATTATTCTATTGAACATGTGCCCAACCTTGCATTTGTCAGCACTGCGTTTCATCTGCATCACACTGCCCATTTATTCACTTTGTTAACCCAGGTCAATCACAATCTTCCCTAGTTCTGATTAACTGAATTGTCTGCCTACAGCAAACAGTGCCACCTCTCCAGCAGCGTGTTCATCCCCATTTTCAGATAGCACCAGTTGAATAGTGCAGGGGCACTATACCATTAGCCTTTTGCCATGCTAAAAAAATCGACCATTTAATCCTGCTCTACCTCTTAGTTTCTAATGCACAACTACTTTAGCTCTCACTTCCTTAATACTCATTTGCTTTAATGGCTTCTTGGTGGGGATATTTTTATATGGATTTTTTTTCTTTTTTAAATCCAAATAAATTACATCAACCATTCCCTCTAGTCTCAGCAGCTGCACGATTGACTTAATTTTAGTGTGTTAGAGAGGCACAATTTTCTTGCCCTAAGCAGTTACATCTCTTTTGGCAATGTTTCCTCTGCAGTTTGTGCTTAAATGTGGATCTGCTAGATGTCAGACCCAAAAAGCACTTCACTGTTCAAAGTGAAACTTTGGCGGAATTTAAGCACTGAAATCCCAGGTACAACAGACATTACTTCAGGGACAGAATTAATTCTAACCTGGAAGATATGTATGTTTTTGTTAGTAAAGCCTTTCTATCATCCCAAGTTTGGTGACTGCTGTTTGCACCCGTTGTCATTGTAGCAGAGTGAGCCAAGGCAAGGCAGGCCCCACGGGCAGTGTCCCTGCCTTGCTGTGCTTACCACTGCAGCCCTTGAACGCCATAATCCAGAAATTAGGGCACAAAGCAGCTCCTTCCTTCCCCTGCTGGAGCTAAAGTCCTGACAATAACTAGCCTGGAGTAATTTTGTGATGTAAATGCCACCACCAGAGCTCTGCAGCATCCGTGGATCTGTCTTACTCCAGCTGGATCACTGCACAGGAGCTCCATTTGACACAGTTTCCAAATCTCTGTGAGCCTATGTGCATCCCTGTGCTGTGGAAAACACCCTCTAAAATTTCTCCTACTTTTTTCTTTAAATCACATGGCAGCTGAAGGCTCTGACCACACCAAGTTCATGGTTCCTTCTGAAAAAGGATCACGACCCCTGTATGCACTCAAAAGCTCGAGGGATTTTGGCCTGGTGTCCCTCCCATGCAGATGTTGGCCTGGTGTCCCTCCCATGCAGATGTTGGCCTGGTGTCCCTCCCGTGCAGATGTTGGCCTGGTGTCCCTCCCATGCCCAGACTGTGCGAAGCTGCATTAGGGCCACGCCGTGCCGTGTTCGTGGCACTGACTGTGCCAGGGAGCTGCCAGGTGGTGTGAGTTGCTGTCCAGCCCAAGGTGGGCACTCAGCACCCTCACTGCCCACACGCACCGCCAGCTCAGGAGCCCAGAGAGCCCAGTGGGGCTGGCAGGGTGGGCAGCCCCCAGCCTGCCCTGCAGAGCCACTCGCAGTGCCTGCTCCCGCCGTGTCCCTGCTCAGGGACAGCCACGCCATGGCTGCAAACGCTGGTCCCGGCTCTCAGCTCTCCATCTCCCTCAGGCAGCAGTGGCTTAATGTGAAGCTACTGCTAAAATCCTTCCTGAGCAGAACATAGCTGAAATAACTGATGACAGGGTTATCTCCGCGACAAAGCCCAAACATGTGCAAGTCTATATGAAAAAGTGAAGGTTTCCAAGCACATTAGAGGTTGCTGGAAGAGCCTGGACCTTTTTTCAAAAGCTGGGGAGGAAGAGGAATACAGACAGATGGAGAAGAAAATAAAAGGATAATATAAAGCAAATGAGGTGCAGAATTAATTTTGCCCTTTCTCATTTCTCTTCTTTGCAGCACCACTAGCTGCTGCCCCTTCAAGGCAAGACAGAAAAATCTCAGTAGTGTCAATCTGTCTGGGTAATTTGACAAAATACTTCAGAGAAGCATTTCTAACTCTTCAAACTTGTTGATTCATGTTTATGACCTAGCCATGCTAGATCACAATATGCTTACAGAAAGCAGTCAATAAATTTTTCTTTCTAATGTATTGAAATTTTCAAAGCATATTTTCAAAACTCAATTTAACAAAACCAACTTACTTCAATGGACCAAAACTTTGCCAGTCACAAAAATCACTGAAAATTAAGGAAACAGTCAAAACACCTAGCAAGAGAAAGCTGATTAGGGATTTGCCTTAGCACACACTTCCTGTAAGTTATCTAGGCAAGTTTTCTAAAGCCAGCTTCGCTGAGAACAAGGCTGATAAGTACCAGCAAGGCAATGTTATCCTTCCAGGGGTGCTGTTAATACACACAGTACTGTATTCCTCAGCATCACTTAAGGAATCTGGTCTATGTCCATTCTCAGAAGTTCTAAAAGTATTTGCAGAGACAATGTTTGTCTCATATTTAAAGGATTACTGTCCTGAATGAATTCTAAAAGTAAGAAAAAGTAGCAGTGACACCTATACACAAAGAAGGATAACCTACTGTTCTAGTCCTATGAAGTGCTGCGTAATTTGCTTTCATGATCCAGCTCATGGTGAGTACACAGAAATTGCTCTTAATAAAGATGCAGAAAGTACAAGAAAATAAGTTCTGAATAGTCTGACCCCCAAAGTACACAGGTAGCTGCTGCAGGGGGGTTCTTCTAGGTCTCAGCAAAAGTTTGATGCAGATTAGCCAGCACTTAGGAGACTACGAGGTCTTCCCACGTCAAGATAAGAACATGCTTATTATAGTTGTAAGTGTTCTAATTAGGTCAACTTGGTCATTGTTCTGTGGTTTGACAGATACTCTATTTAAAGTAATTTCAAACACTAATTTTTAGACCCTTTCTGTGAACTGGTAAATCAAGAGGTATTTATTCACGGAATTATTCTTTTCTTTCTTAATGCTTATTCCCTCTGGCTTGTAACTTTAATTAGAACCTGCTATCTGTTCATACTGGTAATGGTAACAGTTGTCACCAGAGTACAGAGGCATAGATTCAGCTCATATTGCCACTTTGACATTATATTTAAAGCCTAACAATCTCCCCAGCTATGCATCTGAGCATACCATCCATTAGTGCTTTATCTCACTGCCACCCTGAACTCCAGGCTCTAAACACTAACAATCTGATTGTTTTTTAACCAACTAATAATGCATTTTCTAAAGACTAGAAACTGTACAAAAATTAGCTTCATTTGAAGATAAATATCTGCCTGAAAAGGTTATTCAGCCCATCCAGATTTCTCTTTTATTACCATAGATTTTCCCAAGGCAGTTTTGTTTCTTGAATAATTATCGATCTACGCAATCATGTGCTAAAGCAGTCTGATTCACTCATTAAACATACACACAGAAAAGCACTTGGTTGCCCTGGTGAAAACAAACAACTCCTCTTCTTGTTTCTGCCTGCTCCTCAACCCTTTCATAGAATATAATGACTCCATTGAAATGTAATCAGTTAATATTTGATTTGCATTTGTCAGGAAAAAGAAACATCAAATGTATTTTTTAGAGCAGAGGAATTAGGATCTGGAAAATTGTTCAAATAACACTAACCTTGTTTGATTTGTGTCTTTACACACTGATTCATCAGTTTCAGAGAGGGTCTCCCAGCAACTAGTTGCAATTAGTTAGGTTCTAAAAGCTTGCCAACTTACTATTTAGATAAATTATTTAGATAAACTATTTCTTCCACTAAAAACTAACTTACTTTTCATTATTTTTCATTCATAGAAAATTTTTCATTTTTTCATTTTTCATAGAAAATTGTATCTGTTTCACATGTTTCTGATTAAATATATCAGGAATAGAATAGCTTTCAAGGTCTGTGCTCGTTGTGAAGATAGACAGGCTGCTCTTGGAATGGCCTGCACGCCTTGTGTAAGACTCAGCAACACCAGCCAGAACAGGGATATGAAGGTATCCATTAGCAAATACTGCAATTTAAAGAACTTTTTTTTGCATTGACTCATGTACTCCATGGATGGTACAAGGTTAGATTCAGCCTCAAATCTTCTGACACCCAGTACCACTCGCTCACAGAAAAGGTACATTCTGCTGAATGTATGGTGATGATGCTTAAAGCAGGCAAGGGAAAGGCTTCTATACATCAAATATTTCATCTTCACTTGCCCTCACAAACAGGACAAGTGACCTAAGGTGTCTCCAAGTGTCATTGTAGTTCAGTATGCTGCTTTCTGCTGTGCACCACAGAATAAAATATTATATATTCCCGGCAAGAAAAAACATGGTAGCTCCAAACAAACAAGGTTCACCAGCTGTGAATCTGCTCAGAATTCTGCAGTTTGTGAGTCCTGGGTGCTAGAGGCAGCAGGACTTCTGCATAGCCTGGTCTAGTGGAATGATCACTGCCAATGGCAGGGGAGGTGGAAGCAAATGATCTTTAAGATCTCTTCCAACCCATATCATTCCGTGATTCTGACTTACTGAAAGCATCCAGTTGAAAAAAGTCAGTATCGGGAACAAAATTTAATTCTCTAACCCACACAGCTGAGAGATCAGGAAGATAATCTGGTGGGCTTTGGTGAATTATGGAAAAATACTGTGGCCTCCTGATACAACTCTCAGTGAATATTTTTCCTGAAATACTGAAAGATTATCGCAATCATTTCATTGTAGTTACGAGTCAGTACACAAGCAGGAGTTCTCCGACAACAGGGAGTGTCAGAGCATGCAGGATATGCCCAAATAAAATTTTGACTGAATTTATGCCAATCCAAAATTAGCATATTTTGATTGAGGTCTGTGAGATCATTCCAGTCCTGCACCAGTTAACGGGAACAGACTGAGGGTTGCTGTCTGGTGCCGTCTATTTCCTGCCATTTCTCTCTGCTGCTCACCCCCTCTGTTTTATTGCCTTATCACAGAGCCAGTTCCACATCCATGCACTCCTTCTTGTAGCATCACTGCTAAATTTAATGTTCACTACTTAATCAATTTTCTCTCAACAGGTAACGAATAATTGAACAGTTGGGGGGTGGGGAATGACAAGATTTAGTGTGTTATTTCCTCGTAGGAAACAAGACAACTCACCCGTTTATATTTATGCATATTCAATATCTCCCATTAGCCAAATGACCCCAAGAGTAAAGGAATCTATGTCGACTCATCCAATTGGTAGAAAATAACAGGTACCATGCATTCCAAACCCAGCACTGGGCCATAATAAATAACATTTTCAACTGGAGGAAAAGTGAAGACAGCAGATGACAGGAACTGTTGCGATGTATTTCTTTGTTGCCATGTTTTGTTCTGCCGTCAGCCCCAGATTGCTGTTCATAACAGTAAAGCCTGCAGTGAAGCTCCGGCCCCAGTCAAATCAATGGCGAAAGTTTTTGCTGACTTCAGTGAGACTGTGATTTCTCTTCTGAATCATTAAGAGAATCTTTCTGGACATTAAAAACAAAGGCAAAAAACACCTCCATTTTTCAAAATTATTTCCAGCCATGGAAAAATGCTTTGTTTCTTCACTACTCATAACCTTGTTCCACATGCATCACCCCCAGTAAGTGCTATTTCACAAAGGAGAGCACACACAGTTTTTCGCCCACTAGATCAATACCTGTCTAAAAGTATTTACTCACCAAAAGGGCTGCGATCCTTTTCTTTTTCACCCTTGAACTTCTGTTCTGCTCTTGAATTTTTTTTTTTTTTTTGCTTTTTGACACAGGTTCTTCTTTTATTTCCTGGCTACTGCTAGCTCCAAATAGGATGTTTTTTAGTTCTTTGCTCTTCTTTGCTCTGACATTTATTATAGAGTATACATCATAGCTTTTCCACTTGTCTAATCAGAGGGTTGGTCCAGCACTGAAATTGCAGCTGTTTTAAAATGCTACCTATAAACACACACTTTATCTTCAGTTCCTGTTCACAGTAGCTCAAAGGAGACAAGAAGATGATGATCAAAACAGGAAATGGAAAAGACTGATGGGAGACTTGTTTTATAGAAACAGAAGAGTAGAAGGGCAAGCAAGACATACAGGTAATCTACTCTCTGTTGGAATAGTGCAGAAGTTATTGTATCATACTCTGTGAATGTATTCAACCGAACAACTTATATTCTGACTAGCAAAGGCTAAAGTGATGAAAGAAGCTGGAATAAAAGGATATTAAATAAGCCCTGGATAGTTGACTGCAATATTCACAGCCTTTGGAATCCTTTATCTTTCCTGCAATTGGCTGCTGACACACCATTTGTCTTTAGAGGAGCTCATGCTTTCGTCCGACTGTCTGAGATACGGATAAACCATGTTCACTGTCAGTAGAGCCTTAAAACCTCCATTCCTAACACAGTATCTGGAGCAAAAAGCAGTTGTTCGCCTCCTCCAGTCCATCTGAAAGCTTTTTACAGAGATGGAGGAAAATTAAGGCAGTCACCCTTGGGGTTGATGTTCCCACTTTGAATCAGCCGGAAAGGATTTTACAACAGATCCCTCATCTACAGGAAGAATGAGCCAATTACAGCAACTCTTGGTGCCCAGGACACTCAGCCAGTGACCCCCTCCTCGTCCCTGACATGAAATGACCACCAGAATGCTTGGTTTGGGAATGAGTCTCTCAACAGAGATGCTTCTTTAACCTAGTCCCCCAAATTTTTAGTTTTTGTAACATACATCCCATCTGAGAACTTACCTGCTACAGCTTATTCAAAAAAAGTGTGACAGTGTCTGGTTTCACATTCCAGACAACAAAATCTTTACCTATATCCTGACCTCATTTCACCTTATGCTGATGTGCTTCCGGAGGCTACTAACCTCTGTCCTATTGCACAGAGGTAGCATTTACAGCCCAGATTTTGACACGAGACACATTTATGAATTTGGAATAAAATCTGAAGTGAATCTTTGCCAGTGTTGCTGAAAGAATATATTTTTTTTCCAAAGGGTAACATTTCAGCATATCTCTGAACTTGACACAAAATGGGAACTCTGACAACGCTCTTGTACATAACGAAGTGTTTTAATTAATTCACTTTCCCAGATTTCTAACAGCAGTTACCTATTTCAACCTTAGAAACTACTCATATTGACATAATCACAAAGAGTACACAGTGCACAGTGTATGATCAGAAGCAAATAATATACTTGAAGTGTAAAATTCTGCAACAATAAAGCTAAAAAAAGTATTGTTTAGTTTTTGGCACAACTGGTGCATTTATAGTTTCATCCAAATAGCTCCAACTCTGAAAAGAATGCCTGTGCATAATTTTTTCAGTGTGGTGCATATTATTTTTCATGTATTAAGCAGTAGGTTAAAATCAGAGAAAGGCACATTTTGAACTACAAACATAGCTTATAAAACCTCTGTGTAGGACTGCTCTAATTGCATACCATAACTGCTTTGTTTCCAAGTTTTCTCATTCATTCCAGAGCCAGGAGCAAACGCAGGTAAGTGTTCCCAAGCAGAAATGTTTCGTGCCGCTCTCTCTCTAAGCTTGCGCAGCCTCAGTGTCTAATGCAGCACAGATGACCTGAAGCACAGGACACCACTTGCAGCCCAGCAGCTGCACAGCCCTTCTCTCCTCTGGCAATAAAATGACTGCAGCTGACCTCGTATTAACCTGGGTTTAAAAGAGAATAGCAATGAGAACTGTGCCATATCAGGGCCTTCATTCTACTGCTGTAGGAATCAGCTGATTAAGTCAATAAAATCCTACCAATTTGCTTAAAATCTGCGTTTCCATCACCTGTCTGTCACAGACCAACACACACACACATGCGCACCCCCTGCCCTCCCCAAAGAAATATTAAAGGTGCTTCATTCATGTAAAATTATGTAAGAGAGGAGTCCCTGGCTTCAGAATTACAGGCAACTCAACCCAAAACTTGAAGAAAAAACAAAATGTTGCACAGTCTATCCACAGATGACTAAGAGACAAACTTCAGTCCTACAGTGCTACATTATTAATAGCATTCTGTAGGTTACAAGCTGATTTGTCCATATTATTTCAAGGTGACTGCATTTTTATGTAGCATATGCCTAACACCATGGGTACGATTACTACTGCTATGTAACGCCAGTTTTCATGGGTTATTAATTGATAAATGGCAGCCAACTCCTTTTTAGCTGCTACATAAGTCCTTTATTAACAGATCTAATTCAATAAAGAGTGGGATAGTACAAATCATAGTGAAGGACAGAGAATTTGCTCAGTATCACACACTGAGTTCTGCAGTGCTCAGTAACAGGGCATGGCTCATTGCTTTCCCTTACAATGGGTCATCTGCACGCAGGGGACAACAAATAGAAAATCAACAGACACCATTCTTTTCCCAGAAGTGCTTAAAATTAAGAGGAGGAAAGGACAGAAATCTCACAGGCCTCTCCTTTAAGGTTATCCACTGTGGCTGCAACATTACATGAGGCGAATGAATGCTCCGAACATAACACAAGCCCTGGAAAATAAAAATTTACCAAAAGGAAGCAGGATGACAACAAAGTAACAAAAATCACAGAAGACGAAAGAAATTTTTTTTTTTTAAATGAAAAAAAAAATTAAAAAAACAAAGAGTGGAGCATGATGACTAAGGAGTGTGAGAATTTTAATGATGGACTAAAATAAGCACAAGTACCTGTCCAGTGAGATATTTAAGCATGAAGAAATAATGGCAATTAAGGAAGGATCCAAAATAGATCCTCTTTCTGCCATGTGAAGAACAAAGAGCTGGTGGAAATCTTTATTGTAGCTAATTTGGTATATTTTAAAATAAACAAATCCTGACAGGTTTCAAATAAAGATAGTCCATTTACATCAATACCTCAAAACCTCCTGTTTACTTCTGTGAATCCAAATTTAACCTTTAAAAGGGGGTACCTAAAAACATTTGGTCTGTTGATGTTGTTGAGAAAAGTTTCACAACAGCTGCGTAAAACTAATGTAAAGTGTAGTTATAAAATTAATATATGCATTTTAAAAGCGTGTTAGAGCTATAGTCCTGACAATGTTAACTACAAGTCATGTCCTTCCCTGGAAAACTTTTCACGAAAGTCTCCCCTAATCTGTCATTCTATACCTAAAGAATAATACAGAGCTTATCTAAATGTTCTTTACTATAAAATAAACTGAATTTGCTGACCTTCTGACAGCCTGCAAAAGGCATCTCTCTGACTGAGATTTTGGTAGAATGCCAAAATGAAGGAGCTGCATTTTAAAAGGTGTCTTTCAGTAGCTAAATAGCTTAAAGTATTTACTGCAATGAAAATTACTGGCTACATTGTTGCCTGAGTCATTATTACAGTCCTGCTACAAAATCGTGACACTATTATTTAGAAATTATTGTAACTTGGCTCAGATTTAGGAATATAGTCAGGCAACTATCTAACATCAGCCCTGTAGAGCTCTTTACCGATTGTTACAATGTCAAATAAATGATAACTGAGGCGAGTAATTTCAATGAATTATACTTTTCCTTTTTTTTTTTTCCTTACCAGCATTTCTTTGTTGAAAAATGTTGAAATTCTGGAATTCCTGCTCAAAACAGAATGAATATATGTAGCTGCAATTGTGTTTTCAATTCTGAATTCAGTTTTGAATTCTTATCTGTCTTTATTGAGATATGTCAGACTCTCTTCTCATGTACTTCTTCAAGCCTGCGGGGAGCTTCAAAGATCACAATTTTTTCTGCTATATTAATCCACAGAATACAGATAACTTTAATGTGTACTTGGTGGTGTAGCTCAAAAGTGAAGTCATTTGGGAGAACACAGGCCTCATCCAGCAGAAAAGTCTCCCTCAAGACTTTTTTCTTAAATACTTTTCCAGAATTATGAGAACGATGCTTCTGCTAATGATTATTTTGTTTAGCTGTTCATGGTCTCTTCTCCTGAGTTATTTCTCTGAGGAAAGACTCAGACGAACAAGTCTCTTGTACCCTGTTCTTGATCAAAGGCTGTGGGCAAAGCCCTTCTGCTCGGAGAGGATGGAGCAGCACAAGGACCGACAGCAAACTGGGGAGGAGGTCTCTGGGGTAGGTTTTCCAGGTTTTTTAAAGGTTCAGAAGATTCCTAAACAGCTGCTTCCCACCAGGCCCTGTACAGGCTCCAGCTTCAGCAGCAGCTGGGAGAAAGCCACAGCCTGGATCTGCACTCATAGGGCAAATCTCCAAGGCTGTCTAATTACATCTGAGATTTCTCTGCCCCTGTAAGACACAAGGAGCAGCCAAGCAATAAACAACGAAAATAATTCTGTGCTTAAACAAGTATCTAGTGTCATTTTAGACACGGAGTGAAGACATCTGCCCAGAGAGCATCCCAGATGGGACTTTAGGGGACCATTCTAAGAGACAGAGCAATTGCTATTACATGCCTAATTCCTTTAAACAGAAAACAGAAGTTGACAATGTTTCCATATTTATTAGTTGAGGCCATGATCCTTAAAACATCACACAATATTTAATATTAATCACAGCAAAAATATATGCAAAGATAAGGACTTGCAGTCCTGCTGATTTGAAGACAGTAAAATATGTAACAGTGCTTGTGAAGCTCACAATTTTCAGAAAATCTACAAGACTTTAATTCATTTAACCTCATCTTAGAACATCTTGCCTCTCAGATATTTTTCTGTTAGAGACACACAACCTTATGAAGAGGTTTAGCAGAAAAAAGTGAGATATTACAATCTTTGCTATTTTATATTCAAATACATTATCATTCTACCAAGCAAGGAGATAATGACAAAAATCCTTTTATGTTTGTATTTAATTCTGTGATTTAAATTGGAAATACTGTGCATTATGAGTCTTCACCTTTGTTTCAACCACATATATATTCTTAAAGGCATAAAATTATTACCACAATGTTATACCAGACCATACCATACCATACCATACCATACCATACCATACCATACCATACCATACCATACCATACCATACCATACCATACCATACCATACCATACCATACCAGTCAAATTTTAAAAAGCATATTACAGTTCTATGTCAAAACTAAATACAACATATATACACATCTCATACCTCTTTTAAAGTCCCAGCATTTTTTCTCAAAACATCTGTGGCTTTTTTAATGTCCGTATCTGCAGTGGCTGCCATTTGTAAAAGGTGTGGTACAGAGAGAAATAGGAACATAAAGAAGGGTGATGGGAAGGTGGAAAAAGTGCTACAAAAGGAACAATCACATTCTGAAATCCTAGTAGAGATGGAAGATGAAGTGTTTTAGAGTAACTCAAAATCCTGTCATTCGCCTGTCAAAAAAAGACCCTGATCATTTCAGTCTTATAATAAACCTATTGATCTACAGAGTTTGGGGATGAAAAATATGGGGATGAAACTTTTGGAGTTCAGAAGCAGTCAGGGAGGAGAAGATCGTTCCTCTCCTTGCAAGCTGCATCTTCCTCAGTTTGCCGGCTTTTCCATACAGACTCAGGTTACTTGTGTCAGGTGAGCCCTCCTCAACAAAACCAAGTACTTAAACACTTTCTATTCCAATCACCCTCTCTAAGGGATTTGGAAAATGATAGCAAAACCTACATGCCTGCCCTGGAGCTTCTGCGAACTATGCCATGGCAACTACTTTTCCTGTTGCCAAGAGAACAAACTGGAAGTTTTGGGCTGAACTAAATTCATCATGGAGAAGAGTCTTCTGGGGAAAATTAGCCAGGTGTGCTATAGCCACCTTTCACTATATTTAGAAATTATATGAAGAAGATGGACTTTAGTTCCCCTGATATCTCTAGCATCTCAGTTTTCAATTCCATCTTTCTCTTCTATCCTAATTTTATCTATTACAGTGTAGAAAAATTTTAAAGCCAAACTTGGGCTGCAAAATAAATCCTAGGTCAGAAGAATTGACTGCTTGGCATTCATTGCTGACAGTGTCAAATGGGTGAAGATGAAAACCTATCCTGAAAGCATACTTACGAAGGTTATTTAAAATAAAATAAACCCTGAAATGTCAAACACAACTGTAAGAGTAAGGGTTGGACTATATTCAACATTTCATCGGCACTGCACTTCTTGAACCTGTGTCAAATGCTAGAAATAAATTCACTTTCAGCTGCAATTGAAGATTCTTTTTTTTCCAGATAACTGTAAAGCCAGATAAAAGCTGATCTGTCAATTTTACAGGTAGTAGGAACTAAAAAATCATTGCCAATGAGAAGATAGGAGGCTGGACTTAAGTCTTCAGGAAGCCTTTTCAACAAGGGGAGTCTCTGACTGAAGGAATGCATCTATTCGCACACAGTCAATCATTTGGTGATATGAACTGCATTGTTTGTGTTTTATACGACACTTTCAAAAATATATCAAAATACATCTATCTTTCTTATATATATATATATATGTGCTTGTGTATATATGTATATATGTGTGTGTGTGTGTATATATATATATATACACACATATATATACATACACACACACGCACACATGACCTTTGGATTTACCTCTTTTTTTTCAAGAAAAAAGTAAATCTATTACAAGAGCAGAAGATAACTTTCAATTCCCACGTCCATGAGTTTTCAACTGACTTTGGTGATACCAGTTTGTGTTTGAAAATGCTATAGGCTGAGAACCCATTTCATAACACTAATTCTTAGCCACAACAGGCCATACAGCATTGCCTAAGAGGTGATGTCCTCCTCAGGCTGATAGCGAGTACAACTTTTGGCATCTTTTCAGTCACGTGTCGTTCAGTACAACAGCACAAAATTCAGTGGTGCATAAACCACATATAAGCTGCTTGCACAGGACTAACTTTTATTCTGCACATCAAACACAAGCTTGCTGCTGAGTAATGGAAGAAGTGAAGGAAGAAAATACAGTAAAAATCAGAATCGAGGACAGCTCTAATTACTATATGCAAAAGTATAACATAGCAAACAAGACATAATTGCCCTTTGGAGACCGTGGATGGTGGTTTATTAGCAATTTCAGAAGTACATTTTTACACTTTAAGATATCAGCTCAATAGTCTCCAGAGTCAAGGTTTCTGCTTTCACTACTGAGCTGCTGTTTGGCTGAGTGTTACTGTTTCCAACTTGACCCTGCCTGAAACAGAAGCTTCCACGGTAGGTAGCACTGAAAACACAAATTAAAACTTTGAAAAATTATGTTAGTGGAAAATATTCACTCTCGCATACCACAGCATTCGTTTGAGTCAGGCTTCCTTGAACACTCTAATTTAACACTTTACATGCTAGAATATTTTCCATTCTCCGTTATTTCTTTGTCAGGGGCACCTTCACAGGTTCGCCAGGTTGCAGACTCCGAAGGAACTAAGAGGGTTAACATAACGGTATCCCATGAGGAGGATGTTCCCAGGATATCTTGCACCCTGCGTTTCCATGAATAATAGCTACCTCAGAATTAAATAGCTAATCCTGGGAGCTGTGTAGCCATACTGCTGGGCACTCGGATGTAGCAACTCTGATGAGGAACAGAACATACAAAGTTGGCAAAGACCCACTCTATAGACGCTGTAGTATTTCTTAGGCTAGCACTGTCATAGTTATCTTTTTTGCATCATCACACTGCAACACAATTGTATTTGCGTGATTATGCAATGGCATAAAGGTTGAGGGTTTGTTGCTGATCAAATTTAGAGGTCAGTGTCAGACCCCACTTAGCTGACCTCACACAGTCAGTCTAATGAGGCTGCTTTATCCTCAAGGCAATTTCTTAAGCAACAGAAATGCAATCTGGCAAAACAACTGTCACAGAAGGATGCAGTATTGACAGTAGTTTAAGATGACCACTTAGTAAGATCTCTTCATCTGTCCCAAGGTTTCCTAGGCTCGAAAGAAGTTGCACATAATTTTAGGTATTTGTATATGAAACGAAAAGATTTTGAATATAGCTCTCACTGTCATTTTCAAAAAAAAAAAAAAAAAAGAAGAAATCTACATCAAGAGAGGAACTCAGCCGAAGCTGATGCTTTGTCCACCTTTAAGCATTTCTAGAACAGGATACTGGATCCCAGCATCCTGGCTCAGGCTCTTTTTAAGCTTACTGGCAGCTGGGAAATGCAGTCTCCCCTGACCTGAGGATCATAAAAACCTTTCCACTCTTCAAAGTCAATATCCTCAGGAAGACAGACTTGTACCTTTGAGAAAAAGAGGCGCTAAGATCTCTTCATAGGCTGTGAAATCAGTGGGACTATGAGACATTGATGCAGGATTTTGCCTTTCAAAATCAGCTGCTTCTGGCTTCCAATCCAAACTGAACTCTGTGGCAGCCCAGCTGCTACACCTGATTTCAGGACTAAACTCTCCATTCAACTGTTGCCTCACATACAGCAAGCAAAGATCGCAGAGCAAATAAAATGTTACACATCTAGCAGCCATACTAATATGGATCCTATTAACTTGCCTCCCCTCTACCCCCCAAAAGCCTTCTAACTCCTGGTTTCCTCTCAGCTTGTAGGGAATTGTGCTGACACAGGCAAAGGGGCAAATAGCAGCAATCATTTGCTCTCTTGCATTGATTCTGCCACAGAGAAGCACAAACAAAGCCTTCAAAGGGCCTGATCCAACCTCCCTGGAAAGCCAACCCCATTCCTCTAAGTACATAAGTAACACATGTCTAAAGGAAGGTCAAACAGCTGCACATAAGATGTACATAATCATACACAAAACCACCAATTCATCATCCTCAAGCACATAATATAGATATTTTACTATTAAAGACTTAATTTCTTAGTTCAGCTAGGAATTTACATGAGTTGCTCCAGGAAACCTAGTGGGGGAGGTAATTGTAAAAGCAATAGCAGAAGCTGTCTGTGTTTAAAGCACTTCTGTAAATCTCTGTACAAAACTATACATCCTGAATGTGAGGGGAAAGCAACTGCGATAAAGAGCATCTGGTCTTTGAGTGGCTGCAACACAATGAACTCTTTAAAGTGACAACCCAAGTATGGGGAAGAGCACTGCTTAGATCAAGTCCACATGCTACTGCTCTTAGTAGATATGCTCTATGAAAAATGAAAATTAAACTGAACAGTTTGGCAGGGTGGAACTCTCATGAAAATTTCTTGTTTGTATGCTATAAGGAAAATTAATTTGAACATGGGAGAAAATAACGCAGGAATTGATTTAATGGTCCTACAGAATGGTCCAAACCCTTGAAGTCTCCAAGATGTAAAATATTTAGGATTCTATCACTCCAAAAAATCACTTCCTTGGACTAGAGACCCAGCTTCATCTCCTGAGTCACAAATTTATCAGTAAGTTGCAAGAAAAGGAACGCATTGCAATGGTCTGGGTCTGGGAAAAAAATTCTTTCTGTCACGTGCCAGCCAAGAGCACCCACACACAAAAAAAGAAAATTTAATTTGGTGAGCTACAGGCCTGCAGGATTAAGCAGATGCTGGTTTTATCTGTCCTTAGGTAGGAAAGAAGGAAAGAGAAATATGTTTTAGCTCTGCTGTCAGAAGACATGCTGTAGCCAAGCTTCATAATGTATTTTTCCCAGTTTTACTTACTTATAGCACAAGAACAACAGCAACAATAAAGAGAACAACCAAAAAGACTCAGAAAACACAGCACTAGGGCAGGAGCATGAGGTGCCATACAAAATAAATAAAGACCAGTGAGCCAGACCACATCAATAATGTAGGTCAACAGGAATGTCTAGGAGGAAGCCTGTGTAAGGCTGCTGCAATTAAGAAAAGAAAATCTTTTGACTTCATGGCATGTCTTCTGAGATGAATATCCCATGGCTACAATTAAAAATATTGTTTGGGTTGGTTGACCCTCTCTGCACACATACCCCAAGCTTTTAAAGTATTTGTTATTTAAGGTGAAAGGAACAGATCATGAGGTGAGTTTGTGTGAGAGAGTGTGTGTGTGTGTTACTCACACACACCCACTCACACTGTTACACACTCACACACACTGAAACAGTTATTTAAAAATTAAAATTCTCTTGGCATAGACAGCTGAGAAAAGGTATCTGATGCTCACAGAAGTTGCACAGTAGTGCTGATTGGCTCATTTAGTAAATCAGTTTTCTAATACCCTTGTGTTTCTGTATTCCATCAACCAAACTAACATAATTAATACTATTTAAGCTTTGAGAGGTGCAGATTTGCAGAGGCCATGGATCTCCTATGATAGTTTATTTTACCTAAAATTTCCTCTTTTCCATTATTCTGAGAACTAAAATAAATAAATAAATAAATAAATAAATAAATAAATAAATAAATAAATAAATAAGGTTTCTAACTGCATTCTATCATGAAAATATGAACTAAAGAGAAACATCTGTCCATTGGTCTGGAGGTGTCTGGCCTTCCATTGCTCAGCTTCCCATGGCATTTGAATGTACTGAAGTAATCACATTTTAGGTTTTTTCCTTGGCTTTTGGAAGACAGCATTTCATGACCCAATGATTTTTTAAAAGGAATTGAAAAAAGTCAGTATGAATAGTTTGAGAATAAATTATGCCAACATGAAATGAGCTCTTATTCAGCAATACTTACAAATAGCTTTAGCAAAGATAAAATAATGTGTATTGTAATTAATATTTTAATTTGCTAAGAAAAGCTAAATAGTGATTAAACCCCTTCCCCTCCCCTTTCCCCCTGACAATAATGGAGCTAGGCAGTTTCAAGAGAAGCAGCGCAGCCAGGAGTTTAATGTCGTTGATTAAGAACATGTTTCCATGGTGGCTATTATGTCCCTCTAAGAGACGAAAACAAAACCAAGCCTTATTTCCTTTTAGAACTACAGGGTTTCTTCTGCCTTTATAGGACAGACAACAAGAAAATGTTTAGGGATAATTAAAGGCAATTAGGCTCATCAAGGCTCATTTCTGGTCTAGCTCCACTTCTTTTCTCTACAATGTGTACTAATTGCTGCTTCAACATATCAAGTAGCATGGATGACTTTTTTTTGTACTTCCACAAACAAGACTGCTTGGTCATTACCAGCTTTGACAGCATGAATAAGAGACTCCTGATTAGCTTTTCGTTTGCTTTTTTAAAGATTTATACTACATGTCCTATTGCATCTGATAATAGAGAATAATAAATTAACACTCAGCAATTGTGTAGTACCTTCTGGTAGAGGATCTCAAAGTTCTTTGCAAACATTAATGAATTAATTCTCTATACTGTTTAATAGGTATCATCATCATAATTTTGTGGACTACTGAATACAGACACAGAGAGGTTGGGTAGCACATTTAGTGTCACAATCAACATGTTGCAATGTTGGTCTCCTGTTCACACTCAATTAGATTGTTTGCCACAAACCTGCCTCCTGAGTAACTTCTCTTACATCTGGCTTTGATTCACTGATAGTCAGGTCATTTAAGTTATTCAAATGTCTAAACTTCAAAGAAAACTTTCTAGAGGGAAATTAGTAAGAAGCAGAGGCTATCCAGAACTATACACAGAAATATTCAAGTGCTTCTATATTAAGTGTTGCAGAAGAGGATATTGGGGAGTTCAGTTATTGGAAGCAGAAAAGGTTCATTAGCAGAACTCTAGGATTGTCAATTCCTGACAGCACAGTCATGACAGCTCCAATCCCACAGATCCCTTCATGTAAAACTGCAGTCCACTTACCCAACTGAACAGCTCTCCAGTCTTGAAAGCAGTTGGCTGACACACACATTTATTTTTTGTACCAGAAAATGTCTTCCTTTACTTGTTCTAAGTCCAGAACTGCCAAACAAGAAACTTTGTCTTAGAGGAATCACAGTACCACAGCATATTCTGTGTTGGAAGGGACCCACAAGCATCATCGCGTGCATATGCTTTCATGGTTTTGAATATTTGTGTACATTAATCAACAATACTTCCTCCAGCACTGAGATGGCTAAGACTGCGCATACAGCACATGAGAGACTGCAGCTGATGCACTGATTTCATTTCTTTCTACACAGCCATTTGTTCACTAATCACACATCCCAATAACTAAAAATGAAATGGATGCCAAATCTCCACTAAAATCCAGTCTGGATACACAAAGTAAACAATTGTTTGATCTCATTCTCTAGACCTGCCCAGTAAATATAATCACATAGATTAGGCTCCTCACAGACCAGGCATGCTCATCACATTTAAAACCTGGATACAAGGCTCACATGTCCAACCTCCCACCTCTCTATTTACAAAGTCATGAGGTGAAGGAAAAGTTACTTACACCTCGTTTAAAGTGTTTTGGTTTTATAAATATTTAATAATTAAAAATAAAATAAGAGTACAGACACCTACATGAGCAACAGCTACAGCACACCTGAGCTTTGCCACTTGAGAGCTGCCAACAGTCTCATCTCAGCCTGTGTGGGTAGAACGCTGTTCTGAGAGGCAAGAGAGGAGCTCAGCTCCACAGACAACAGGAGAACTCTCTCCTGCTTGCCAGATGCTGGCTGGCTGCTCTGGTGGCACAAAAACTGTGTAATGGGGAGTGCAGTGTCAGCCTCCAGGGCAGCATCCTGAGGGGAGGTTTGGGATCCCAGCATCGCAGAGACAGAGCTCCAGTGACCCAACGGAACAGTGGCTTCCTATGTCATCTGACTTTGAGTCTTCTTGGAAACCCAAATGCCAGGATTGTGCTGCTACTTTGCTGTCTTTCACACATCCTACTCACAACAGCTCTGCAGCTTTTAAATGTCCTGAATCCTCATCTGCTCCCAGGTAACTACAGACTTAGGATTATTACTGACATTAGTTTAGCTACACCTACTTATAGTTTTTCCAGGGTCTTGAACAACAACAAAGGAAACAATATGGACACCAGGTGTTCTGCAAGTCTTTTAGCTCATATCTTAATGCTCATATGGAAAAGGATTATATGCAGTTTAAGTAGACATGGCATTACCACTTCCTGTGGTGAATTTTTTCAAGTAAAAGGGCTTATTTGGTGCAGAAAAGCATGCATAATAACAGATATAGTGTAGAGAAGCAGTCTGGATGGAAATTTCAAGTAGTAAGCTGTACTTTTGTGCAGCTAAAAAGTAAGGCTGAGAGCTGCAATCTCTGGCTCTAATAGCTGCCTCTGCTGCTATTCACCAGCCTTTGCTCAAGGTAAGTAAGAAGGACAACGAAAAATGTCCTGCACAAACTTTACTAGCTCCACCAAATCCAAGCAATAATTAAGTTGCTTAAATCAGAATGAACTGCCTACCTACTTGCATCCTGGACCTCACTGTACATTCATTTTTCTGGACAATTATATCCCCCAAAGACATTAGTACAACTTCAAATTGCCTTTTTCCGAGAAGAGCGGCACAAATCTTGCTTTTCAAGTTTGTGTATGAGAGGGTAGACTATTTACAACCCTCAATAAGGTGTACTTTAGGATGAAAGCAGAATTATATTCTTTTCCCCAACTGAACTTCAGTGTATTCTACAGGTATTGTGAAAGCAAGAAGAGCCCACTTGGATTTTCTTAATAAAAGGAGTATGATTTAATAAAAGAATATAACACATTTTCAAATGGCCGGGGATGAATAACACAGCTTGCCCCATTTCAATAATAGCAATACTTGCCTCACTTCTCACAAGCTGCTCCCATTCTCAGCCCATGCCCTTCCACACTAATAATGTCTTGGGACAGCTAAAAGATTAGTTACATGGTGCCCTATATTCTTTTGGTTCCATGTCATTTATAACCAAGGGACTCAGAAGAATTATTCCAATTCATAAATAGACTCAACTAAAAAAAAAAAACTTTCAAAAAGTATTTCCACAGTACTTTTTAGTAGACATGCTGAGTACCAGTTATCTCATCTGATATACAAACTCCCTGAACAGTCTGATATAAATCCCCACTCAATCATATCGTCCATAACACCTTCTACATGGAGGATAACAAATATTCTTGCTTAAAGATGTCTTTAACTGAATAGGAATTTAACATCCTCCTTCCTGCCAGTCCTCACACCTGTTGAACAAAGAAAGCCTGGCTAGGCCAGTCTTTCTAACTTTCCTTTATTCTATTACATTTACAAATATTTATTTTATAGGGCTACGGGGCATTTTGAGACCCACAGGTTGCATTCTCCTCCTCAGCCACTGTTTTAGACCTCAGCTCCTGAGTATAAGTGCACTCCTCAGTGTTTCTGGTCTTCCAGACAGGCAGCAGCCCCTCTGGGCTCTCTCACATGTGGTGCTTTGAAGCAGGTGGGAATGAGGCATCTTCACAAAACGTTTTCAGAACACATGCTACAACAGAGATACACTTAATGCAGAAGGGCAGAGGATTAAACAACTTTTGTTATTTGCTAGTGAATCAGAGTCAGTGTGACAGTGGTGTTCACTGAATATGCTGCTGAGGCCTGCCCAGTTCATCCATTTCTTTCCTTTGGTTTTGAGGCATTTTCTAGTGGATGGTTTATGTTTTCTGATGATGAAAGCTTGAGATCTCCTTTCACTATTCAACGAGCTATGTAAGTGTCATTCCTATTTTCAGAAAAATAATCAAGGATCCTATTAATTTTCTTCTATTTAGAAATTTATCTAAGGCTCAGATATTTGTCTTATAATGTGAAATCTGATACTGCACAACAACTGTGGTGAAAACACAACAGTTAATTTTAGGGCAAGAGCTAGAATACTATTTTTTCTTTTTTGCCCATATCTTTGAGATACTGCACATGAAAAGGTTAGGCCTTTACTATTCCCTGTGGCATCTTACTGAGATTTCAGGCATTAACACACCATGGCTGAATCATCAGTTCTGAACAGGAGTTGCAAGTGGTGAGGTACTGCGTAAGAGTCAGTCATTTCCAGGGATGTTGAAATGTCCTGTTACATTTTTCAGGCCTACCCAAAGAACTATTGATTTTAAACTACAGTGTCATGGATTATATTACTGAAAACAAGTTAGGTAGAAACTTTCTTTAATAATTAAACAGCTGAAAAAGGAGCTCACTTCTTTGATTACCTGTGACTTTGTATTCTACTTCAGCTTTGATCTGGACAAGCAGGTAGAGAAAAGGTTTACACAGAAGGTCACAACTTCAACCACATAGCACTGGAAGTCTGTGCTGCAGATATCTATATCTATGTATATCTATGTATATCTATGTATATCTATGTATATCTATGTATATCTATATCTATATCTATATCTATATCTATATCTATATCTATATCTATATCTAATCTATATCTATCTATATACCTATATCTATATCTATATCTATATATCTGTATCTATATAGATATGCAGTTATGATCATATATATAAGGGATATACATTTTTTTATATATACATACCTTAGGCATTCACCAGATGTTCACACTCCAGGCTTTTAATTGCATCCAAGGCAAGTCTGGAGTGCTCTTTAGCTCATAATAAAAGCCACCTAGGGTAGAGTTTTCCAGAGCTTACCTCTAGGACTTTATCGATTTCCAGCCTTCCTTTATCGATATTTCTGATCAGGGATGGCAGATATTTTCAAATGCCTCAGTTCAGATGATTCCAAGGTATTTCTTCTGAGAACATGAAGTTCATTAGTAGAATCCCTGTTCTCATGTACTTTGTAGAAGCTGATCTTTTCATCATTTACTTAGAGCAAATATCAGCCACAATTTATTACAAAATAACATGCTCATGCTTCTAATATTAAACTTGCTGGGTCCTAAATGCTTTCAACTCTATTCTATTGGAAAATGCAAAACAGTTTCCTTTCTAATCCCTCAAAAGTGATTGCCTAGATGCACAGAAGATGGAGATGCCATATTTCCAGCTCGAGCTGTTTGCATATTGCAAAAAAAAAAAAAAAAAAAAAAAGGGGGGGAAAAGGTGGGCAATAGAGTGTTGAACATCAAGAAATCAAAATAATTGAAGCAGTGCTATAGTACTAATTTCAATTATTTTGTCTTGCCTCTCCTCCCCAGGCAAAGTAATTTGTGCACCCCAAACATGTCTTTATATCCCCATCCTTACAGCCTGTGATCACACCTTCAGCAATGCTCTCAGCATTAACCCCATGTTGACAGTAAACACCATGGCATTTTATTCTATTATTTTGACATGGGCTCCCTAAGTTTATGATGAGACATTTTCAAAACTTAACCTGTTGGAAAACATCACATGAATCTAACATTCTAAACACTCACCCCTTCCTTGCCTTTCTTAAATGGCCAAATGAGTTTTGCTTTTCATGATCTGTATATTGATTCTTTCACAGGTAGAAGTCCTTGACTGTCACACTCTCCCCAACAGAGAGAGATCCAACACAACTTGGACTGTCCACCTTTGGTACTATTCTTTTAAAAAAATAAAACACTTCATATCCAGTTTCTCAAAACCAAATCTTTACATAAATATGGCCTTAGTACTTATGATGAAATGTTTTTTAAGCCTCTTCAAAAACCTATGAAATGGACCAGTAACACTTTGCCATGTTGTCATTAACAGTAGGAAACCATATTTTATTTAAAATAAATAGGGATTTTAGAATAACATGTGGTGCCTATCACAGAAATCCCCCCACACTGGAAAACATAGCACATACATATCTATCACTAGATGGAGGCAGTACAAAAAGGTCAAAAATTATAATACCTGAGAAAAAGGAATAGTCAGTGCTTCAGATTTCTGCTTCTAGCTCTCAAGTAAGGTATTTCCATTTTTTATAATATATGTTTTCCCACACACTTCTTACATTACAAATGAATACATTCTAGGGTCGCAGAAGCTGGGTACAATATGATCAGGTACATAGCAATACAGCAGGAGTGATTTACAGCATGTAATTTCAGTGAAACAAATTGGCACCTAACCTATAGTATCTATGTTTTTATCTGGTTGAAGGAGATAACATTGTTTGTGAAGTACATCACATTTGTTATCTTGCTGTAACACGGATTTCCCTTGAAATGACTTGCTCTTGAATCACTTCTGAATAGATGGAAGGGAGGGAAGAAACTTAGCCTGGGCTCTTTATTCCTAACATACACACAAATTTACTTCACCTACTGAAACAGCTCTGATTTATTATTTACGAAAAAAAGGTCGTGAAGACATCCACAGCATTTTAAATTTGTCCTTGATTAAAATCCAGATTATGATCCATGATCCAGATTAAGATCCATGATCATAATGCTGACTGTTGAAGTCACTCAAATGCTTTCAGTTGCAATTATTACTCAGCTGCATAGAAGTAATTACTCATGAGTGGGAGAAATGGCTGCGATCATTTCCTTTAATACTGAAACTTTTCAGAGGCCCTTTCAGCCTTCAGCTTCTGACTCAGTTTCATGATGTACTTCTAATCTGCCTCTCCTGCACTTCCTTGACTTTTTCACTCTTGCTATTGTTCTTATTGAGCAGACTGGCTTCAGGATGCATTTAAGAACATTGAAATTGCAACATGGAGAAGGTGATGAAAGTTTTTAAAATGTAAATCTGTTATGTAAATATTTTTGCCTTTTAATTTAATGCCACTGAAAGAAAAAAAAGCCCGGAAATGCCAAATTTAATACCACTAAAATAAAATTTACTGAAACCAGCTGGCAAGACTTATGAATTTAGATTTCCTTCCAATTTGTTTTGTGATTTTAGTTTATTTTTAAAGATGGAAATATCAGTCAAAATTTTGAAATTACTATCCGTGGAAAACAGGAATAGAAAAAGAAAAGGAACTTACTCTTCTTACTCTTTCCAATTCCATTCTTCTTCTTGGCAGCCTTCTAGACATCTATTCTCCCTTGCCTTGGCATATCTCCAACAGTTAGCAGTAGTACCTTTTGTTAAAGACAGGTACTTCTGCATCTATATAGAAAATATTGCATAAATTAAACAGGACCTATCAGTTTATCTAGAAAAGTTAGCCCAGAGATTATAGTTTTGCATTTTCAGTTTTTGGGAGCAGGAGTCCAATAAATGTGTATAAGCCACAAATCATAGATAAAATACTGACTCAAGCTACTCTGGAAGAATTGAGTTTCAGGGGATGGCTAAAAACATATAAGCTGAGCATTTGCACATACCTGTTATTAGCCAGGGACATTCTTTAAATTTTCTGCTGTAAACAGAATATTTGCAATATAAACAGGTACACAGAATTCTGAGCAAATAATGCATAATTAAAGAAAAAAACTGGCCAATAATTTCTTTCCTAATGAATTTTCCTTAAAAACCAACAATCTTAGAAATGTCTATAAGCATTACCATTAAAAATCAGATGATAACGATTCTTCTATAACTGTTTTTTTTTTTTCCAAGATAGAATAGGTACAGCTAGCGTACTACTTTTCTCGCTGCCTTCACTGTCAGGCTTTCCCAGGATGCTGCATCTAGTCAGACCCCATTAAAATCATCAACAAATAGGAATGTCTCTAACCTAGATTTAAACCACAGCCTGATCCAGTGTTTAAGATCTTGGCCCGGAATTTGTTGCACAGTCACCATCCATAATGACTGAGAGGTCAGAGGCTACTTTGCTGCTCACAAGCGCAAATGCAACAGCAAATGTACTGGAGTTCACTTGCTGCCAGTTGTAAGGCCAAGGTTTGTTTTGCAACAGGGCATGGAAGATTAAAACAACACAGGAAACTTGGCTAGAAAATAGGTCCAAGTGGACCTCGAAGGAAGTAATTACTTTGTACTACCGCACTCCCTCTTCCTCCCTCCACTCTTTCACTTCTTTATGTGCTTAATTGTAAATTACCACTACTCCTTCCCTCGCTCAGTTTTGCCTTGTACCAGCGAAGCCACACAAAAGTGCTGGTACTGAATTCCTGCTGTAAAACCAGGGCCAATTCTGATGTCTACGAGCTCCAGAGCACTTTGAGCACTGGAGCTAGTGACATTACAAAGCTTGTTAACGTAAAATCTTCTTTGTGTTACATTTTTTGCAATACATTTTACAAAAATCTACCCCAGGGAGCCAAGGGGCAGTTGCTTCTTTATTACATTTTAGGAGAGACGCATTATTAGCGTTCCAGTCTATATATTATGAAATTAAGTGGATACCCTTGGGGTTAATTCCTTGTTGTAATTGTAATGAAAAGAAACAATTTCTAACCCTCCATTTAGGATCTATAACTATTAAAATCCACTAGTCTTAGTGACTCCTGGGGCCAGTGAAGTACTTCAGTGTATATGAAAAAGGGCACTCCCACAGTGTCCAATATAAGTAATTTATAAAAATAACAGCCTCCAAGTGGGAAAACTAACAAATGAGTTTCCATTGAGCCCCTCCCTGCTGTTTACTATTGCATGCTGGATTCATCAACTACGTAAAATTATATGCATATCAGAATCACGGAGCTGGGTTCCAAGCATATAGTTTGCCAAGAGTGAGAAAGGTAGAGCAGGCATCACAGAATACAATAACTAAATACAAGGAAAAATCATGCAATAAAGCCGTAAAAATCCTCCCAGGAAAAAAAGAAGTTAAAAAAAAAAAACATTTCTTTTCAATGGCTTCTCTCTATTAAATTATACCACTTGCTTCAGTGCATTTTAAATTATAATAAAACATTTTTTAAATAATCAAATATTAACTATCTATTTCAAAAACATTTACTTTTCTTTGAAACGCTTAATTTATTTCATTTGGGAGATGCATAGTAGTAACAATGCTATTGCCTGTTTTCAATGTTGTTATTGCGAATCTCACTGTACTTTCTCTGAGAATTCCCACTCAGTAGTGTTTTCCTGCTGACATTAATACTGTCAGCTTTCACGTCATCATATGTGTCAGGTTTCACCATTCGCCTACACACTTGTACCCCTGTTCACTTTTCATAATGCCCAAAAGAGAGAGAAACATTTTCAAAAACGAGATGAGGAAAAGAAAAAAGGATTTAAAACTGCAGTTGCAAAAGCAACACTGTGCTCCAGGAACCTACTATTAAATCATTTTTATGAACTGACTAGGTTTCAGTTTGACAGCAAACCTTTAGCATGCAATTCCGTTTGTTAGTAATGAAATAAAACGTATATCTTCAGATAGTGTCTTCCAATTGAATAGCCTTATTAAGATCATTGTTTCCATAAAGCTGAAAATAATATAAGTGCATTATTGTCTAATACAGCATAAGTTCCCATTTGGAATGCAGGCATGCTGAACGGACTTACTAATTTAATAGCAGGAGAGTTTTCTAATACTTTATTATAATTGCCTTGTGGAAAAAAATACCCTTTTAAGATTTCAGGAGCTCTCTGGTTTTTTGATGCTTGTTTAGCTGCAGTTGACATAGTTGTAATATCATTTATCTCTCTCTGGTTTTATTCATCATACTATATGCTCCCTTAGAAGGAAAAGGATCTTACAAGACATGAAGGAAGTAAATAGTTGGTTTTTTAAAGTCAACCATTCAACTGCATAATAAAATCTGATATAAGATGCCCTGTACAGAGGAGTTTAGACTCTCATGGTTATTTTTAAGGGAAAGAAGGAATGCGGCATCATTTCATATGTTCATGACCAGCAAAAAATGGGGTTTTTTTTAGGTATTTATTGCAAATTCATGTTAATGTGTCACCTGTTGTTACTGGCAAGCCATGCTCGTGAATGTCCTTATCTCTCCAGTGTCTCCAAACCACCTCCAAGCCTGATGCACTCACAGCTTGTGCAGCCTCTAGCCATCACTGCAGCCAGCGAGACTGGCCCCACCATCTCAGGCTGGTACCTTAGTGGGGCGTAAAGTGTCAGCTTGAAAGGACAGCGCCTGTAACTCATGTCTGCTTTCAAAGGATTACAGAGTATTGTAATACAACAATTGCAATAGAAGATTAAATTGGAAGGCTGATAAGAAACTACAAATACTTCCATTTTTACCGTTGGCATTGTATAATATGCTGAATATATGGGTCTTTAGCCACTGACAATTTTTAGAAGTTACATAAAATGAGCAGGTGGCCTCCATCTCACTGGACAGGTGTTGGTATCACATCTAATGAAGCTAAACAGAACCACTGTCGATAGAAGGCTGTAAGTGTAACACTTTTCATGATCATTACATCCCTTTTAATAAATCAAGAGCTGTTCAGAAAATACATGACTATCCCTAGGAACTGCAACACTTTCTAATATTGATTGTGCAGATGGTAGAAAGGGCTGCACTTCTCAAGGCCAGTTGCTAATTATCCCATATCAAATATGGATAGGACGACTGCTGGGCAAATAACTGAATAAAATGTTGATACTGGGAACCTCAGCAAGAATTGGAAATCATTAAAAATTAATCAGAGAGCTCTGACCTCTGAACTTCTGATTGTTTCTTCCTTCATAGAAATGGGTTTATTCACATTTATCTGCAAGTCCCTGCAATTTAACTGCCCATCATGTACTGAAGGGAGCTTTCCTGAACTGGGACAGAGCAGCACACTGATAAGTCTGGGGTACTTGGAAACCCTTGTCCTAATTTGCAATAAGAAGCATATCAATTTTACTCTAGCATTAAAAGTAGTATATATAATTTTGACATTAAAGCGCTTCCAATAAAGTTATATAAAAGCTGAGAATGGGTCCTTTTGTATGTGAGAGAGCATGGGCAGGGTGAAGAAGACAAAGATGATATAATACCCCTGAGATGCTGAGTCTGTGTATTATGCCTATGTAATTTGATAGCTCTAGTAGAGATTTTATTTGTACTGTGCATTTCATTTAGTATTAGGAAGTTGAAAATAAACCTAAAACACAGCACAGATGCTAATATTACATTTCAGCTTGAATAGCTACACTATAACTGCCTAAAATTGATTGTAATTTCTATTCCATAATGTACCCTTTACTTTTTTCTTACTTATATCCCTTAATTCTGCAAATATAAACATCGCTACATTTATGAAGGAATTTATTCACCATATGTATATTTGCCAGCTCTGAATGGCAAATGTACTTACATATAAAATTATCAATATTGCTTGTTTAATACTGACCAGCAAACTGGCAAAAGGATTCAAAGCAAAGAGCAATACTGGAGCATTCAAATAATGTAGAAATTTTTAGTTGTTATTTATCAAATAATGACCAAAAGTAGGAATTTGCTTCTTACAGAAAAAAAAGCCAACAAAGCAACCAACCAAAAAGAAATATTCTATTTTAATGGCTTTTGTTAATTTTTCAAACTTGACATCTTAGCTCCTGATGTAATTTCTCTTGAATATACTCCTAACATAAATAGCTGTATTTTTCAGACTGCATTTTGTGAAAGGAAAATAATTATATGCTAGAACATGATCTCAATGTTTCCTGTCACACCATTTGGTGGGAGTTGGTGAAAGACTTGTACATGGCCAAAAGACAATAAAAGACCTAGCATTGGTTGGTTCAGTGAAAATCAATATAAAATTTTTCTACTGACATGAAGTGAAACTATTTGTTTCCTCATATAAAAGGACAAATCACACCAGTATATTTTGCTGCTACATCCTAACTACAAAGCCATAGACAAAAGGCATAAAGTAAGAGCAAATATCAGTCCAGAACCAAAACCGATTCAGCATTCACCTGGGAGAACGGAATTCTGGCTTCCAGTTTCTGTATTCAATTAACATTTGGATTATCTCCATCCTAAATACCTCCTAGCCATGTGGATTCAATCAGCAAGCAACTGAAGGCAGGATTTCCACATTCCTGATGGTCCCTCAGCACCACTGTGTGATCAGGTAAAATCAGGCATTGCCAAATGGGTGCAACCTAACCCCAACACCAGGCTGGGACTGCCAGTCCAGCTGACCCTTTTGGGAAAACAAGGGGGAATGAAAGGCCTATCATCAGAGAGCAAAGCACACAACAAAAGTTATTTAAAGTCATATCTGAACTACTGAATCCAGCCACGCAGCACAAAGATAACTTATCTGTGAGTGCCTCAGATCAGCACCACTGCGACTTGCCAGGGCTGAAGACAAGCTACCGAAAACTGCAGCTAGATTTGCCTTTGAAGGAATATCTCTCCTGCTTTCTGACGAGCATTTTTCAATAGGAGCCTGCCACAAGCAGGAGAATGCAGAGGAGGAAGAATCACGTACCCTCTGTGCTCACCCTGGCACACCACACCACTCAAACATGTCTGCATGTGGGTTTTAAATGAGCAAAAGGAACAACTATGCAGCACCAGGAGCCTTTGTGTCTTTTCTTTAAGCTCACATATTTTGCATTGTGAATAACTTGTTACTTGATTGATCCATGGAGGATTTTATATAAAATAGATAAATAAATAACCAAATGAAGTGACTAACCTACCATCTCCTCACAGATACGTAAGCTGTCGTTCAGTGTGGTAGATATTTGGAGCCATTTACAATCAAGCTGAAGAGCTGGTATGCTAGACAATTATTTCCTACAAGCATCTAATTCAAGTGCACGAGACATTGCCTCCCTTCAGACATTTTGTTTAGAAAGTTTAATTGTCTGAACTGCTTTGTTCTCTGCATATGTTAAATGCAGATTCATCAGTGAGTTAAAGAAAACCAAAAGCTGTCTCCACGAACTTTTAAATAACAGTTCCTCCCCTTTTAATCTTGGCATGGATACAAATGAAAAACAGAATCCTGGAGGATTGCTACAGATCCTTGGGCTGTTCTATTCGCAAAGAAAATCTGAGCTTTTTGGAAAGAAGCATGTCATAGTTACAGAAGTGTTTCCAGAAGCTTCACACTCCACGCAGTCTTGTTTCAGTGACACTTAAAAGCAGAACATGCATTAGATTTTCCTTCTGACCAAAGCCTTGTTCTAGTATCTTCAATAAAAGTATTTAATACTCCTCTCTCAGGCCAGTTATGGATTGAATTGGTCATCAAGTCTGGAACCCTTCCTCAGGTTTTCTGAAAAACGTACTCTTTTAGATTTTTAATGACTTCAAATTAGATTACTAATGACTACAGTACTGAGTTCTACAACTTTACTTACCAGCCTTATTTTTTCTTAGCATTTACTGTATTTAGAGTGCTCAGTCAGAAGTTTTCAATAGCAGCAAATGCCAAGTTTAGAACTCAGACTTCTTAAAAAATTGAATAAGAAAAATACTTCCACTTAAAACCAGGAGAAAAATATTTTTCTGGGATCACATGCTGGTCAGTGCATTCCCACTAGCAACCAAACGTTTTGGTACAAAACAAAGTTTCAATAAATGGAAGTGCAACACAGCATTAATTTAGGAAAGCACAGCAGCAGAATGTGAAACTATTTTAAAAGTAAGTAAAATACACTCCCAAACAGGGTCAAGAGCAACTGACTGTTGGTAGAAACCCAAACACATTAGGACACGCATCTCCAGGGTGCAGCAGAAAATGCTCCTGCCCTTCACGTCACCTGCACTGCCTCCTCAGACATCTCCTGCTGGGTGCTCTCTCCAGCTGAAATGTCACCCCTGCATGGGGCCAGCCTGGCCTCAGCACTTCTATAGGCATTGGGAGGGATTTTTTTGGCTCTGGATAGATGTTTCCTCAGGTGTCCTCAAAGATGGAGCCCTTGCTGCAGCTGCAAAATAGGTCCAGGTGTTCATCCAATCCTTCATGGATGGAGAAAGGGAGCTCTCAGACAGCTCATTTAGTGCCTGAAGTCTTCTGCCAACTCCTCACTATGTCCCGCCATGCTGTCAAATCTTTTCCAGAATAGCAGAGTCCAGTCTAATGAAGACACATTTCAGTAATTAGGCAAAGACTGCACTCTTGTTTATATCCTCAGCACAGCCTCTGGGTCACACATGGCCAAGTGTGAGTACAGCATGTGCTTCCATTCATTACTCAGAAAAATTCAAATGGATGATCACACTGTCTCAAGGCTTGTTAGTTGTTTGCTTGCTCTGTCTCTTCTTACATCATGTTCATCAATATAAAAAAAAAAAATCAATACATGAACAGATTTTCAGCTGTCATGTATACTCAGAAAACTACCTCAAATAACCATTGACATTAAACTTAGCCACACTTTCCTTTAAAGTGGATCTAGAGTGTCATAATTTTGGATATACTTCTTACAATTTTACACTCATCTTTTATATATATTTATCACTTAAATTTCGAACTCGCTTCAAGAGTTCCTCCCTGGAGATGTCTCATCTTGTGGCTATTTTCTTAAGAAAATGTAACTCCAGAAATATTTGTATAAAGGAAGACAAGAATAGCGTGAGGAGTAAAAATGTATAATACAGTTGGAAGAACATTTAATTATTAAGTAGAATATTATTTTGAAAACTGATTTAATAAACCATGGAAAAACAAAATAGATACTGTTCAGGTCTCAGTATTTAATTCCAAATTCTTGTTTTGGCCATGTGCCCATCATCTACCAAACTTCTACCAAATTTTACTAGCAGAAGATTTAAGATAATTTAAATATTTTAAGAGATGCTTGTAGTTCTCAGCATAAGATCAAAGATACACATAATAAAATATGCTGAATACTCTGATCATTTGCTGCTGCCTCAGAACCAACGAGGGCAAACACTGCTGTGCAGTATCAATACCAAGACTTTTGAGAGAGGTAGTACAGCATTTTTAACATTCTCCCCATGTGGGTGACAACGAAATGCCAAAAGTTTGGCACAATGCTGATTTTTTACTGTACTAAATAAAGTCAGCTTACATTTCCTACGTGAGGGTGACAAGTACAAAAGAAGAGTTGAATATTTTAAAAGTTCTAAAGACTGTGAATCCTTTTTTGTTGGAGATAGCTTGATTTTTGTTGTCCCATTCCTTTCCACAGATTTTTGGATAGCTCAGAAGAGAAAGAAGTCTCCAAATATAGACCAGCACATCTGTAGCCCAGATAAGGAAACTGATATGCAGTCCCAAGATAAATGATATCTCAGGGAACCATACCAGATATTTTGATGAGTACTAAAGAATTTCCATGTGGAGAACAAACACTATCAGGAAAAAGGAAGATATGATAAAATCAAAAATATTTCAGGGACATGAGGAAAAAGGGGAAGAAAAGGAAATGCAACAGTTGTCTTTGAAACTGCACTGAAAGTGATTCTTTCCATGTTAGAAATTTTTAGCCAGGGTGTCTGTAGTTTTTATTGAAACCTTCACTATTTGCACTGGACCCTAAAAATAGTTGAGTTAAAATGGTTCACAAGTGTTTTCCTCCATTGGAATTCTGATATTCTGTGGATGAAATTGAATATTACCTTTCAAGAACTAATAGAATTGCTTTTCTTCTTCCAGAAAACCCCTCCTTCACTTCATTTTTTCTTCCCTAACATTGGCAATTGTCAGTAATGCCTCTTTTTTCAACTTCTAAAATGTAAAATTAAAAGGAAAATAGTTTTAGATGAAAAAATTTTCCATCACATGAATAGAATGTGATGGCAGTCACTTTTCTGTCCTCACTACACGTAATTCCCATTTAGAAAAGCCTTAACCCTAGAGTAATAGTAGAAGAAGCAGTGCTAACTTTAGTGTTTTTTCCCTTAATCCAAGATAAATCTCTATAATTAGAATTGACTGCTTTTTAAAAGAACAGAAATGGCAAGTGGCTCTATCTTAAATTAAAAGATCTATTACCTTTGGTCTTCTAATTCTTCTCAGCAATGTGTTTTCTCAGGAGGCACTTTCTCATCCTTATGAAAACTAACTTACTGTAGGGTGTAGAGGGAAAAGCACATCATTGGATTTATGTACTAAGTGACTGGATAGGGAAGATACATACAAGTTTAGAGAAATGGGAAATAATTGCCAAGTATGTCACGAACATATTATTAAAAAATATCTGTAGCATAAGATATGCATCAAATAAGACATTTTTATTGAAGGCTAAATTTTCATTCCCTCATTCAAATGGGACATAAAAAGTAGAGACTCACCATTTCTGCATTCAAGAGTTGGATGCCTAGAAAGCTTAGAGGCCCTTCTGGTAAACCACAGCTTTGTAGAGCCATACCACAGAAACCCTCATGGTCAGCAGTAAAAAGTGGTATAGACTGTCAGGATATCATGGCATGTATATGCAGTCAGCTTCATTCTTTTTGCTCCCAGGATTTTCTTTGTTTCCTGTGAGTTTATCTTTTTTAGCTTCACTCTGTTAGTGCCCCTTTCTGCCCTGCTCTCTACATGACTGGGGCTTTAAACCTGGCACTCAACGATCCTGATTTTGTATACTCGGCAGTATTCTATCTCCTAGACAGACAAGCAGCAAATGTCTGCTAGATGATGTGAGATTTTCTAAGAGCTGCTGTACCCTGGAATTAGTGAGCACCGGCAGCATGTACAATAGGAACAATGCTGGAAGCTTTTTGTTGGCTGAAGCTTTGATTGCAAAGTCATTTATTTCACAGTAACCAACACCATTTGTCTAACCACTCATTACACTCAGTGGATGGTATGTACTCCATATTAAAAAGACCTGGATTCACACCAGTCCAGCTTTCTTTTACCCAAAACAAATAAATAAATAAACAAATAAAAAAACCTCACCCAAAAAAAAAACCACAAAAAAACTCAACACCTTATGAAACAAAACATTTCCCAAACACAAAAATAATTATTTCACTGGTCCCTCCTCCAAATGCTTAGTTTTCATCATTCGGACAATTATCTCGTCTAGGTATTGTAATAGCTTCTATATTTTGATGACTTCTGCTTTTCAGACCTGTATGTATTGCCCTTTAAAATTACACCATATGACCACACATTGGCATCTGCTGGAGGGATTTTCGAAGTCACCAATGGGCCAGATAGCTCATGGTTGCTGAACACAAGGCATTTTGACTCTCCTGGCTAATTCTATTTATTTCAGCAGAGCTGTGCCAAGAATGAATCTGAGCCCACTATCTAAATTTAATCTGTTCATTACCTCCAAAGACTATTGCAAATAAATAGGCAATCAAGTAGCTAGAAGGACAGAAAAGAGGGATATGGTGCATAATAGGTAACCTTACAGAACAGAATCAAAGCACTGATTCCTTTCCTTCCAAACAGCAGACAATAACAGTTCAAACTAATCACACTTCAAATTTTCTTTTCTACATTTCTGGAGATACTCTGGAGACTTTATTCTGCTCATTCTAAATCAGCCCCTGGGTAATTGACTTCAACGATAACTGGATCAGCCTGCAGGTAAGAGCTGGACTGGGATCTGTTGAGCAAAAAGCTCTCTGCTTTGCACAGCAGGGAGAGCTGCTCTGACACAGACACAGTGTAGGCAACTCCTAAGAAAGGCTTCAGATGCCCCGACAATGTATTTTACCTTGAACTGGTAACACAAGCCCAATTTCACCCAGTTCTTGGCTTCTTCACTCCTGCTACATTTAGAGTGACACTTACGAAATAGACAAACTTCCCTAGAGAATGAAGCTAAGAACAATTCAGTTTACAAACTCCAGGCTAAAAAGATCCTCTCTGATAATGCTTCCAGTAAGGACTGACTGGGATGTCCCTTTACCTGGAGTACACAATTCACCCCTACACTCCTGTGGACTCCTGCCACCTGTCTGATATTTTCCAGTCATTGCCAAACAGAATTCTATGTATTTAGAAAATTTCAATAGACATTGCTATTTAAAAAACTTTCCAAAGATATAGTTGACTGTGTCTCTGGGTCAAAGGAGAATCTTATCTCACTATGGTTTCTAAATCTGTGAGATTTTCTGAGAAATGGAGTGTTGAAATCTGATTGCTGAGGCTGTGCAACAAGAATGAAAGATAAAGAGAAAGATTAAAGATGTTTAAAGTTCAGATATATCATTACTACCTTTCTCAGCACATTGACATAGGGATTAAATACAGTTTCTCAGAAAAGTGAAAAAAAAATTTCAATAGACTTTAGTCAGAACCAGATAATGTAAGGATTGTTATCCTCGCACATAAAATAAGAATATTCTACAATGAAACAGAATAATCCTTGAAGTAGGATATCCAATAAAAATACTATTCCTAAAAGTGCCTGGTTTTGATCAGACTTCAGAATTTTGTATCTACCTATTTATTTCTTTATTTTAACTCTTCAGGAAAGCATGCATTGAATTTTGGTGTCCTGGTGCTGCTGTCTCTATCTTCAAACTGTTTTTCAGAAACTGTATTTCTTTTCCTCTGTCCTCATACTAAAATATGTATAGTGCCACATGAAGCTCTTCCATCTTACACAGTAATGGAATTCAAACTCTCAGTGTGGGCACAAACTCCTCCCTTACGCAATCATCTTGGCCAAACCATTTAGTCCTTGGAGCTCACACACATGACTGACATGGCTAATGACCAACACAGGATTTCAGTTCCCTGGAAGAAAACCACAACTCTTGTCAGCCACAGCCACTCCACAAACCTTCGGCACAAATGTCATGAATAACCCAGCGGGGAGGGGCAAGCACAAGAACAAACTCAAAGTGGCCCAGGTTTATACGGCATTTTTCTTGAGCTAGTATGACTTTTATTCGTAAGGCTAGATAGCTCAATATGGGTATTTGATCCTTTGAATAGTTCTCTTCTTTTGTCTAATTATTACTAATGGAGTTAATTCCCTGCCTTTCCCATGGCTGTTTTTTGCCGTTGAATACCCAATAAGAAAAGGTGTGGGGAACAATTGAGGAGGAAAGCAGTGAATTGTAAAAAGGGAAAGGTATTTTAGTCTAATATACATGTGCATTTCAAAGGATTAGTGTAAATCATGTGTGCTTACCTGGCACTTGCTTTTTAAAATTTAATTAATGCTGGAAAGACACTTTAAGACATAGTGCTCTAAAGGTGCTTGGAAGGAAAAAAATTGTCCCCCAAGTGTCTGATGTGAAGAGCCCCTAGGTGACACTCAGAGTAATGCACTTTTTGAGCACTTAAATTTACTAGTGTCTTTCAGTGCTTCATTAACATAATTCGACACAATTATAGATATAAACACTTTATAAGCACTTAGTACTAGGAGTATCAAAAAATTGTTGATCTCCATCAGTTTATACTGAAAACAAAAAGCTCCAGCACAGCACTCCAATAAATGCTTAGAACTGTTCCATACATATCAACAGCAGCAAAATGTGCCAAAAAGTAAAAGAGCCTTTCCCACATGTTCCCTGGATAAATTCTTTAAGGATTTCAAACATCCACACAGCAGGTCACCTAAAACAATTAATATTGCATGAAATGAACAATGAGATTTACTTAATCCTGCTGCTAACTAGTTGCAATGACAAGGTAAGTCAACAGTGTTTGGGGGAAAAGGAAAATCAAAAATGGTGCCATTCAGAATAACAATCATCACCTCATCTATCACATGGACATTTTAAATCTTCTGGAAAAGGGTTAAGAATACACAGGCTGGTATGTAGTGCAGGCCCAAGTCACAGTGGTTAAGGTGAACTGAATGTAGATATGGCACGTCGCACCACATCTATAGAGATTTTTCTGTTTCTGTTTATGCTCCCAACTTAGTTGAAAAAATATTTTGGAGAAAAAAAAAAGCCCACATGAAATGTGCTGTTTATTTTCTGGATGCAGTCAGGGAGACTTCCACATGCCTTAAGCACTTCAGAGTGCTTCTTCAGAAGAGAAGTGCTGCTCTCCCAGAAGGAATTCTCGAGGACAGGCTCTGACAGGCAGAGTTTGGCCAGCACTAAAGCCACGTCAGCTGCCTGTGCACACACTCCATTTCTCACCTGAGCCACACTTCCAGGCTCTGTGCTGAAAGTTCCCTCTCTTCAATGGAGAAAGTGCAACAGCACAAAGCTAAGTCTGCCCACAGGACACTTCAATATCACCTCTGCCTCTCTTCTGATCCATGGATTTTCTTTTAATGGAAACCGTTTTCAATTATTAACTTTTTAATTAGTAACTTCTGTGCAGTCCAAAATTTCAGATCAGGGTGAGGACTAAGTAAACACATAGTGAAAGGATCTGTATCTAAAGATTGGTTTGAAATAAAATTAAAGAAAGAAAAAGTACAGGGTGGTTTTTCTTTCCTCTTTTCCCTTCTCTTCATATTTATAATTTAGCATGCATCTACTCAAGTCAGAGGCTGTGTTTTGCAAAGCAAGTGAAGCACATAAACCTTGAAACATATTATCTCTTTTTATGTGTAGTAGGTCAGCTAAATTTATGAATATTTTACCTGACAGTTATATTAATCTTCTTAATACGTCACGATATTTTTGCCAGTAAAGTGAAATGACAATTGATCATACTAAAGACCAGTCATCACATTAAGAAGATACTATCTATGTAAACTAAAAAAAACCCAAAAGACTATGTAAAAGGTGACATTTTTCAGGTGACATTTTTCAAAGCCATCACTTACTTTCACTATCGTTAGCACCAAACTGCTTTTGAAAATAACCCATTAGAAATTGTCTCTATTTACCCTGTTAAGTGCTGGAAGTGGGGTCTTACAGGATCGATCCATTTTGGTTTAGGATATGCCTGATTTGCCTTGAAATTATCTCTGTCATGTGCAATTGCTGAAACATTGCTTGCTGAAATCAGACTAGAACATCTCTTCTTTTACATCTGGAATGAGACTGGGGGTGGTATATAACTGAGGAGCCAAAAAAAAAAGAACAAAATATCTCTGAAAAAAGGTACCAAAAGAGTAAATGAAAATTGGAGACAGTAGGAATTTTAGGATTATTTGAAAAATCGAACCAATGTTTAGGCATCCACCAGTAGAGACTGCAAAAACTGCCTTCCTTTGTCTAAAATTTTCCATCTACCAATTTAAGACACTGTTGCAGCAAAGCACCTAAACATTGCTTAAATCCTCTTGAAGTCAGAGGGATTTAAGTACGTGAATAAAATTATGTGCATACTGAAGTACTTGGCTGGGCTAGGTTGCATTGTTGAATTTGGCCATGGACAATTTTAAAAGATTACTCCAAGACTGAAACTGTTATCTGTAATTTCCTTGACAAAAGAAGATGTATTCTGCCTTTCTCTCTCTAATACACTTGAGATAAATAGGAGAACAGAAACAGCAAAATTGGTTATTTTACAGAGAGAGAGAGAGAGTCTCCAAGAGAAAAAATGCAAGCTGATTTTTACTTCCCTGGGATAAATATTATGTATTTCAGGTTCTCAATCCATCTTTTCTAACACCAATATCTTCACGTTAAGAGTTCTGTCAAGTTGCACATTATGCCTCTCAAATTTTGGTTGTTGCTGTGAAAAATCCTCATTGTTAGAGACATTTAAAAAAACCCAAACAAACCACCCCTTCTCCCCTGAATTCAACTGCAGTTAAGGAAAAGTCTAAAACTATGACTGAAAAAGCTTCAGCCTCATCACTATCTAACCACAGAGGCATTTCTTTGTTTGACTTAGTCTAATTCCTCTAGGATCTAGGAGTCTGCTTCAGAGCATGCTCAAAACTATTCCAGTTTTAACAGTTCATTTAGTTTGTCTTAAGCTTGATAGGAATCCAAAAATTATGCAGAGGATATCTTAAATCCTGAAGGGTGCAATCCGGGGGGTGGAGGAAAAATATAAGTAACATATACACACAATTTAGTGTTAATGAAAATACAGCTAAATATTCTTTCATAATGAATGCAAGAAAAAGACAGTGTAATAGCCTAGAAGGGAGAGAGGTCGCTACAAATAGGAAATGTATTAAATTCCTGTTTCATCCTGAGAGGGTTTACAGCAAAAAGCCCCACACTTAACCTTGCAGTTTCTTCTCCATGTGTGCATTTGAAAAGCAAACTACCATAATTCTGGTCTTCAAAGAACAGTTCTAGGTGTATAACACAGGGAGCTTTGGAGCTGCAAATCCCAAGTAGGCAGAGTTCAACCTTAAAACCTTACTCCAGACAACTTAGCTCTAGACAGAGAAGTAATTTAAAGCAGATTTCTGGAAACATATCTTGTCACATAGCCTCGCATGTCTCTACCTCCCACAGAAATAACTTAGGTTATATTTCCACCATATTTTCTAGTCAGGTAGTGTAGAAGAGACTAGATAGGCAGGGATTATACACCTAAAATTTTGTTCCTGAGCAAAATCCCTTTTGAATGGTTATTGTTTCTTTTTAACTTAATTATTAGACCCTAGATTTAGCCATCCTCGTGAAACAAGTGGTTTCAGCTTAACAGTTGTTGCAACTGCAATTTTATTACTACAAAGCAATGAAAGAAGCAGGTTGTTGGGGTTTTTTTCTTATTTAAACAAAAATAATGTAAAGTTTAATTGTTACACTATACTATTTTATCCACCTAATTGCACTAGCAAAAATATTATTTTCCATATAAAACCCTATGGTGGAATGGTTGATTTAGATGACAACTATCTGTCTGTTACTCCTTGGCTGCCACTATTTTGCAAAACACTCTGACTGTGGGACTGTGCCAGTCATGTGACATATAGGAAACAGTTAAACATGGACCTTTTCAAAGAATGCTCTGGGTTGGAAGAGACCTAAATATCACTTAGTTCCAACCTCCCTGCCACGGGCGCCAACCTTCCACTAGACCAGGTTGCTCAGAGCTCCATATGAGCTGGCCTTGGACACATCCAGGTGTGGAGCACCCACAACTTCTCTGGGCAATCTGTGCCAGCATCTCAACACCCTCACAGTAAAGAATTTTTTCCTGATATCTGATCTAAACCTGCTCCCAGTCTGAATCTGTTCCCCCTGGTCCTGTCACCACATATACTTATGTACAGCACAACGCCAGATTTCTTAACAAAAGCAGTCCAGGAACAATCAACCTCACCCCTTTGCTCGTTTGCAAACACTGAATTCTTTCAGCATACATTACAAATCGCTTTCCTCCCCAGACAATAAGCATTTGGGATCCTCTGGCATTGCAAGGCCCTTTACTCACAAAAGGTCTCATTTTGTTCCACCCATGGGTTGTTTGGGTGTTTTTCTCCTCACAGCTTTAGTCTCTAAGAAAAAACAAATTTTTCCTTGGGAAAAAATGCATCAATTGAAGACATAAATACCATCACATGAGCAGGAGGGGATATGTAAATAACAATATACTGAGACAATCATCACAGTTAAAACTGCAGATGAATAAAGACATTGATGGAATGATTATTCCAGTGCTGAACTATGTACATATACACACCCTCATGATGGAAACGATATAAATATTACTTACTGGGTTGGACTGTGTATCCGATGATTGCGCCTGTCTCAATCAATGAAGAGGTTATAGTTCGGCATGGATATGACAACAGAACACAGTGCTCCAGTGGAAAATGTAAAGCAACCTTAATAACAACACAATCAGACCCACTTAAAGCATCATACAGTCATTACATTTTGGGAGCAAACACATTTGTTCAGCATCTATCTTAATATTTTGCATGTGATTAGCTTAGGTCTATCACACTGTGTAAGCACGCCAATAACATACTGATGAAGTGATATCAGCATAAATGAAGCTTTGGGGTTTTTTGTTGTTTGTTTCTTTGGTTTTTTCTTTATATTGTCAAGGGCAATGAGAAGCATCCAGTAAATTGTGCTAAACTGAGGCCTGCAGCATCAGCTACAGTCCTGGATACTTATGAAAATAAGACACAGGTGGAGCTGAGTCTCACTTACTTTCTCTGTGTAATTGTATTTAATTCATAATTACTTTCTCTACCTCTATGTCCAAAAAGAGCATATCCAATGTCTGTTATTTTTCTAAGACATCACTGTATGCAGTTTTTCTTGTCATTAGGAAGTTCTAAAGACAGCCTTGACAAGTATCATTTATTTTAATAGGTTGAATTTCATTCAAATCTTCATTTAATTCCACAGTCTGCTTAATTAATTATCTATCCAAGCTTGTTGTTCCACTTCCAAACCATCTTTTGCTTGGGAACTGACTGGCCACTAATGGCTGCTTATACCTGCTAAGGAGAAAACAAGAAAACCCTGTCTTCCCTTTCCTTAACCCGACATGTGTTACTAAAATTCGATGCTTCCCTCTTGACAAAGAGGGAACACAAAATTGCAACAAAATAAGCTTAAAAACGCTCTGCTGTGCAGATTTTTCTTTCCCTTCTGAAAATCACTCATATCAATCTACTTGTTCCTTCTTTATACTCTTCCTGCCCCCAACCCCACGGCTCATAATGAACAGAGTCTGCAGGCACAGGCTAAAGCCGATCTGAGAGGAGCAGATTTGTCGGAAGCACCACAGAGCTCAGCCACAGAAGCATGGAGATGTGTGTTACACAGAGCTGCTGCAGACCTCACAGGAACACAAGGGCTGGCTTGTACTCCAGAGCAGATTTCTGACTGAAATGGATGGGAAAAAAGCAGCTATGGCATCCGTTCATATGATGTGGGACAGTGTGCCACGCTCTTCTGGGTTTGTAGGTGAGAGATGGAGACCTTCTTGGAGAAATTACAGAAAAAACATGGCTTTAACAAAGGAGATAATTTTTTGTTGTCTTAAAATATTTCAAAATTTATTGAGTTATCAAATTTATTAATGTATAAACTTGCATTAATTTTCTTCAGTTAAAAAAGCTTCTCCCATAGCTACAGTCTGAGGAGGGGTATGCAGTAAGTGGTGTCATTGGGTAATTAGTGTATCGCAGTAAAGGGAAGCACGGAACTAAAAATTAAGCAGCCTTAATGGCATGAAAATCCACTGGACTGTGTTAACAAGGGCTCTCTAGGTAGGTAAGACATGGATTTAAGAAATGATATCAAGATCTGAACACTGTCTATAGTAATTTTGAATATTAATGAAGCACCACTGTGTAGCTTTGCATATCCAAATGTGAATTACAGTTTAGGTTTTTGTAGCTGAATAACTGATCTTTATTATGTTAAAATCAAGGTTCTGAGGTTTTTAACATTTACATGATTGATTAATGCATAAAGGATCAATTTGTACATCATTGTTTTCTTTGTTTTTAACAGTTTGTTCCTCCGTTATGAAAAATTGTTGATCCAACCATTGCTCATTGCACTGGAATTTAGCTTTTGTGACTTGTATTAGATCATATTTTCAATATTGAAAAATTACCTTCTGACTGCAGTTCTGGTGACAAGTCTTCTGCTGCTCTTTCACATCTTTTTTCAAATAAGAATAACAATTGTCAGTTGTCTAGATGATTACTTTCTCAATACTCACAGGGTCACATTTACTTGCGAGGCAAGCAATACAAAACATCATTAAGAGAAAGATCATCATTCTAATCAAAGACTTTATATCCTTATCTCTTCTCTCTTTGAGGCAATGTAGATGACAGTATCAGGAGAGGACAACTGCCTCCGTAGAACTATACTTCCAATTATTGCCTCCCAGAAAGGTTTTCCTTTGAGCTTTTAAGAGCATTTTTGCTGCCTATTTACATACAAGGAGAAAAACATAACAGATAAAGGTCATGGCACGTACAATGCCTCCAGAAGAGTTTTGATTCAAGGCATAACAATATTAAAAAAATGTGCAAGTCTATTAATTAGCAAATTATCATCTAAACCTCTAATAAAGTAAGCAAGAAAATAATCCTTGCTAGCACTACTTTTTAGTCAAATAATGGAAAAATATCCCCTGTCTACTCTAGGGCACTTATCTGAAGTATGAAGGACACCATGTCGATAAGGGAATCAGCAGCAGCCCTACATAAACAAAAGATTACCAAAGAACATGGAGAATTCCACTCAGAGGATTCTTTTCTTGGAGTACCTTTTGGGATGCATACGAAGCCCTAGAGATCTTCTTGATATTGTGAACTGTTCCTTTGTCTTCAAGAAAACAACTCTAAAGGAGTTTATATGCTTAAAATATTGAAGTCTGCAACAGTCCAAAAGGACCACTTCACAAATATTTTCTAAAGAAACATATTCCTTGTAAAATTTCAAAAAGTTTAGGGTGGTTTACTAGAATAACCAGGGAATTACTTAGAATAACCAGAGATACATAGCACTGCAATTGACTGCTTCATCTGGACTTAAAAATTTAGAAACATCAATGCAAATGAACTGAAGAAACAAAACTTTACATCATCAAATTAATTCTTTTTCTGTATTACATAAATAAATATCATGACCTATCCCTGTACTTTTCTAGTGAGTCCATGGTGTAGACTGTTAAAGGCCAACAAAAGACAACCAAAGTAATGCTTCATCTTAGAAAGTATACACTAAAACTTACAGTGATTTTGAGTAGTTCAGTGAAGTGAGAATTCATTTTTAAATTCCACGTAATCACTGATGCTGCTTAATGCAATAGTGCTTTGTTTCTACCAATTTGCGTAAAAATCTCCTATTTCATAAGAAGCTTCCTTTCCACAGTCCCTTTTAGAGATATTTGTCAGAAGAGGTGTACACTTTTCATTGTCATTCATTCCAAGTTCATTAACAGCTGGTAGGAAGGAATTCAGTCTGGCCTATGGAAATAGGAACAAAAATATCAAAACCAAGATTACCAGAAGATTCAAATTACAATCGCATTCAGTGCATGAAGTTTCTTTGTAGGAAAGAGGTTTCAGATGCAGATTTATTTACAGAAGAATATGGACATTTTTTTCAAATGACCATATTAATGTATGACCTCCAGTGAATCCTGCTGAAATGAACTGGGCAAGCTCATTGTTAGAAAACATATAAGCAAAAAGCAGGGCTCACCCCTTTCTCACTTTGAAAAGTGTTTCCTTCTATAAGCTATGACCCCAGTTCCATTACATTAAATGTAGCCATTAAAAAGGAAATCAATTCACATATTCAAATTATTGCCATTTACCTTACAAGGAAAATACTCAGAATTGTAAACTTAGGTCATGAGTATATTTTTATCGTATGTTACAAAGCTCTGGGTATCTTGTGATCACAGTTACACAATTACTCTGGTACACAAGAAACAAAGCCTTGCTATATTAGGAAAACATCAACACACCTTAAACAATTGAATTAGACTTCATAGGTATAATAATTAATATGTGCAAAAAGGAGAACAAAAGATCAAAACAACTTAATTAAATGCCAAACTTTACAAGCATATCCTCACCTCTGATACACAGACTTAAAAGCATGTAGGCAAGACTCACAGTAGGAACCATTCTTTGGTTTAATTAATTACTGGAATAGTTAATAGCATTGACTGAAGAAAATATAGGATCATTTAATGGAAATGCAGAAGTTCATAACAACCTCCAAGGTGCAAAACAAGAAATTATTTGATCTTGAACTAATAGCTGTTTAAAACATTCTTTTAAACTTCCAAGATTAATTCAAAAATACTACATTTTTAAAGAAAAAAATTATATTCTGAGCAATTTAAGAAAAAATTACTACACCATTCTCAAAATGACAACAAAATTCTCAAAAAGTACAAAACACAATTACAGATTAATTCTAAAACTCGAAAATTATCTTGGATGTGAGCTGTACAAATTAAAGCACTGTGGCAAGCTCTAATTCACCCAGTCAGCTCCTCACACATTAGAAAAATGCAAGGTTGCTTTGTCTTGGCACACTTCTGGGATAATATTTTCTAAATGTTTTCACTTGGAACTCTTTTTAAAAATATCAGGCACAAGTATAATTTCTCTAAAATATTAACAGGGTTTTGTAGAGCTGTGAATTAATTGTTTACATGTGTGAAAGACTAGTGATTTTAGGCCAGCCAGGTACAGAAGGTCACAGCCAAGCCTCCTGCTGAATTCCTGTCAAAGGACCTCCACAAGCCAAACCTTGGCTTCTTCAGTGAGGACGCATGCAGATACACAGACATCTATCACAATTGTACTAAACCCAAGATCAGCTGGAATTCCAAGTCACAAAAAAATGGCACCTTTCCAATCTTTTAATTAGTTGTTATATACCCTTAGCACTTTGAAAATCTTTCATGTGAAAACAAAAAATTATAATCCTACTATATATATAAATTATATGTACACTAAAAAACCAAAACAACAAAACCAAACCAAAAAGACCTAAGCAAACAAGACCAAACCTACTTTAAATTCAGGTAACGCTCAGAAATAGAACTGTAAAGGATCTAGCCCCAAGTTTAGAGATAAGAAAAATGCCTTTTCATTGTAATAGATTATATGAAGGAAATCTCAGATAACTAACCTCAGGACATGATGTTAATTAAGAACTGAACTGGAACAAAGCTCATGGCTTCCAAATCGGAAGCTAATGTATTGCCAGCTGGAATGCATGGACCCCCCATGGTAAGGCTGAAAATACATGTTTATAAACTGTGCTCCTCCATGTTTTCTGTGCTCTGGAGAAACCCGGAACTGGAAAAGATACAGAGTAACACAACACAATTAGCGCACAGTTAAAGAGAAGGCTTTATTATTATTATTTTTCCTCCCAAAGAAAGACAAAAGAACTCCTTCCCATGAAGGGAAAATGGAAAATTGAGGATGGAATAGCACTTTGGTCAAGAATTGTCAGTAAAGCTTGTTTTCAAGTATTTTATGCAAGAACTTTATGTCTGCTTCTGTAGTCCACCCATTTTTTTTTTTAATTTCTGAACCAAATTTGACAGGATGATTTCGTTTTTCCAGTTTCCTTTAAAAACTCAGAAAGTTAAGAATCAGGTTTAGAAAACCTTAAGAGGCAACTTGGTGATTGCTGTTCATTTGCATACAGAGATTTAAGCAAAGACATTAGGTGTGGTTTAGAACAATTTCAAACAGACACATAACTGATTGAAGAAAAGCTCTACCTCATAAACTTAATATAATGACAATATTCAGAGAAATCGGTCAATGAAGCCCATTCTGTGTCTGAAGAACTACAGCACCACTGCACAAGTGCCGGCAGAGTGCACGTTCATGAGATGAGATATAGCCAATATACCAAGTTACCTTCATGAAGGAATGGCCTCCTTAATCCCAGAAAATGGTCCTTCACTGTGCCAGGAAAGAAAAAGAGATCAAGGAAACCTAGAAGTGCTAAATGTATCTCTCTGAAATGACATGCTAATTCCACATTTACACACTTTCACCTTAGTCTACCTAAACTAGGAAACTGCTAATGATAAAAAGGAAGCTGAACAACAGAGCCATGAAAAACACCCAAACCAACCATTGCTTCCGCAATTCAATTTCAGCATCATTGGTGAGATACTGTTGGCAAAAATCTCCTAAGAGATTAGTTTAAATAACTTTTTATTATCAACAAACAGAATTTCAAGAATGATACTAGAACTTACAGTAGCAACAAATCACTCCAAATGCATATTATGCCATCTATTGTGCAGTCTAGAAAGAATATAAATTTTAATGAACAAAATTTAATTTATTTCTGATTTGACACCTACAATCTTCATTCATATGTATATTTCAAATTCTCTTTATAGAGGTCTAACAACGAAAATTCACAGATATTCATGCCATTATTTAAATTAAATACCTCCAATTCCATTACGTCAAGTCACTTGCATTTCTGCATTTACTAACTCTTAGCTAATCCAAAATGCCAGTAAGAATTTACCAGTCCTAAAACTGAATTCCTCTGTCTATCTCTAAACCATTGCAGTTATCTGTTACAGAATAAATTAAGAATAATGGGATTCCTGTTTCTCTAGACTATAACTATTTTAGTAATTTAGAGATAAAACCAATTAGTACAAGATCCTTTTTGCATCTCATTTTAATTGATATTATATTGAAAATTCTTACTCTTCATTGGATAGCTCTTCTACAGGATTCTAATATTAGCATGTCTTTTGTACCTTTTAACTATGTGAAATGTTTCCAGTAAGGGTAATAATAAGACCTCTCAGACATCTTTTCCATTTACTAGTCAGCTAACACGGTAAGACTAATATTTAATGTTATTAATAATTCTCAAGTCAGGAGTTCAGAATTAAATAAGGAATACAAAAGATTGCTAAATTTAAAACACTGTTTAATTTTGGTAGAGGTATGCAAATCAAAATCTGGTACAACGCCTGGGAGAAAACTATTTAAACATTCTTGAATTTCCCTTTAGTTCTGTTTAACCCTCAGGTTTTTCTTTCCTGATAAACATTTGCCCTAATGCCTGCTGTGCAAAGAACAACAGGAAAATCACCAAAGCTCCCCACACCATATCAATGACTTTTCCTCAGTCATTATCTTACAGCTGCCATAAGTAGCATGAAAGGTGTGATTTTTCATCACTCCCAACAGGGATCCAGGGTGAAGTTTTCAGCATGGTGTCTCACAGGGAGAAAACACCGCCTAGGACCTACAACAGTTCCTATCTAAATTCAGTCTCCATTGTCCAACGCCAGAAGAAAAGCATTCCTAGTGCAGTTAGTGCATGCAATTCCTTTTCCTGTTCTTGAGTAAAACTGAAGCAATGCAGTCTCTTTTGTCAGCTTGTTGGGGAGCCCACTGGCTTTTCTACTAATGACAGCTGTCAAGGGGAAAACAAAAATCCTAACATAAGCTGGTAAGAGGTTGTCTAAGGGGAAAATCCAATTCCAAGGATGGAAATGCAGTGTACAGTATATGCTAAAACATTATAGCTTTATGTAGCACAATAAGATATGTTACACTTTTCAATACGTTAAAAGTATTCCTTCCTTGACAAAAACTTTATTCTTAGGGGTGTCAGGGCAGCTTTTGTTGGCTTTTACAGCCATAAAAACAATACTTGTGAGCCAGGAGACTGCCTCAGGGATACTTGGTGATTAAGTCTATTTTTTAAAATATGTTATGGGTATTTTTAGCCTGAAAGAATTTTAGGTCTAACATTACTTAAAATGTAACTATACTTTACTTAAATAGAAAACAGATTTATTTTTCTTTTTTTTAAATATATACATATATATATATATATATAAAATGACAAACAGTATGGCTTTAAGAATGATTTATTAATCTCTGCATTATCCTCAGTACCTGCAAATCCTGTTTTCCAGGGAAAAATACTGTCATGTTCTACAGTTACATAAATAAATATATAGCATGCTTAGAGAATACAGGATAGATGGTGATTCTAAATACCAGTTTATAGCAATACCATATGCACCTATGGTTGTTGTGGGCATTTGCTTTCAGCTCAGAATATAAAGCTTCTATCAGTTTTTAGATGGCAAAATCTGCAACCACTTTTGCAATTAGCAACTGTGACATAGACCTATCCAGTATTTGCTGAAGGAAGAGCTGTAAAAAGTCATATATACTTGAAAACTAAACACTAAGTAAACATAAATCAGAGTTCTGTGGGACTAGATTATATCCGTGACATTTCATCCAATTGTTTCTGTCTCCCCTGTTATTGTTAGAGATCTGAAAGCATAAAACTTCAAAAGTCTTATGGGGACAAAGCTCATGGGGTGAGAGAGAGAAAAATAGCCTAGATAAAAGGTCAGAAGTTGTGGAAAAGGACATAAAGTAGAATCCAAACATAAGTTGCATGTGTGACGGATTCCTAGGAATACTTCCATTGAAATTATCACTTGACACAAATTTTTGAAAATAAGTGCAGATATGTGCACATGTGCATAGAAACAGACAAGCCAATAAATCAGTCTGAGAGTAAACACAATGCCACAAGACAGTGAACAAAATATTGAACACACACACAGAGAGACACACAGTACATGCCAAAGACTGAAATTCTTTTTACTGTAATTTTTGGAGGTTGAAATTTTTTTTTTAGTAGAAATCCAAGGCTTATTTTAACTTCTTTTTTAAAACTTTGCTTTATGTAGTACTAGCCAAGACAGAGTTCTGTGGTACATTTTATAACATCAATATTTCAATTAAAGTAACACAACATATATGCATATGAAAAAAAATGTGTATTGAATTCTATAATTGTCTCTTCATTATATTTGCTATGAATAATATTGTTCAGAAATGGCAAATAGTGTTGCCATGCATTTTTTTCCTCAAAATGAAATCTAGGAATTGCACATGGTTTTCTTTTGAGGCAGAACAGTTTCCAAGTCGATCTATATATCTACCTAAAGAATACCCTTTTTTGTGTACAATGATTGTTTTTATATTTTTGCATTAAAAACTCAGTCTATATACACAGAATTGTGAGCACACATTAGAAAATTTAATTCAACTATTAAACCTGTAGCCTATTAAACTTGAACTAAAAGTTGTCAAGTGCCAGGGAAGTCATTCCACAAATATAAGCACTCTTATACCACCATTAAGAAAATATACCTGAAAGGAGTTATAGAGCACAGTCTCATAGCCACATGAAATAATATTTTTCTAAGCCTAAAACATAATCAGAATATAAAACAGAAACCAGCCCATAAAAATCACACATACTTGTTAAGAGAAATAAATACCTATGAGCCTAAAAGAGAACAAATAAATTCATTTCATTAGTTACTCTGTGTAATGCCTTAATCAAACAATGATTTATGCACATGTTTATGCACACAAACTACCTCATGGATAAATCTCACACATGTAGTTCAAGACAAATTAGCTGTTGTAGGATCAGGCCCTAAATAAGTGCATGCTCAGATGATTGGGAAGCTGTTCCTCAGATTGATACTCAGCCATCCTCAGTGTTGGCTATTTAATTGAATAATCCAACTGAATGCATTTGAATTGGATTATTCGTGGAGTTAATGCAGACAACATGAGAAAAATGGCAGCATTGCACCATTAGAGATGACAATTGTTGGTTGATCAACCTGAAGTTATCATGCTGCAATGTTAATGAGAAGCCTGAAAAAAACCTCAGGGGAAAGAGGCAAAGAAATGCTTCTTTAATTAAATAATACATTGAAATCTTTAGTCATTACTACCATCAATCTATTCTCATGGATTGTTCAAGAGAATTAACCAAGCCACTATTGGAGGTATCATAATGTCCTAAAAACCTATAAACATGTAAGAGAAAATTACTTAAGTGTGTAAAGTTGGCATGCAGAACAAAATTAATCCCATTTACTGAACTTTGTTCCTGCTCAGTTTCAGTCTTGTAGGGGCCAAGGCGATTACCTAGCTCATTTCACAAACTAATTCTATGAAATGCTAACAACAATCCCTAAGTCACAATTTGCTTTTACAAACACATCTATCCTGCCATGCCATTGCCTGCTGATGAGTGATGAGAAGCATCAAACCAAAGTAATTAAGAGAAATATAAGCAAGATGGCGCATCTCAATGGCAGGCAATATTAATTATGTCCTGTGAATGCCCACTACAGCTCGATGGTCACAGCAAGGAAGAACTATTAGTGGCAAGTTATTCTGATTTTGTGATCCAAATTGTACTTGGCCTCTTAGAGTCCATCTAAACATTCATGTGAACTGTGAGAGGAATTTTATAATTGAAAATATGCATAAGGCCCCTTGCCACCAAGTGGTAGCTGGAATAGAATGGGTGCCCACAGAGATGCAGCGCAGTGAGACTCACGGGTCCCTATTCAATATCAGCTAAAAAGGAGGAGGAACTTCTGGGGCAGGCAGCCCATGTGGAGCAGTTTGAAGACCAGGATCCTTCTACTGCTCCTATTTATTATTTATTTCATCACATTCATTTTGTGTTTTCCTGCTAAAACAGGTGCAATCAAGGAGAAAGTGCCTCACATGACACAGCAGTGATCAGCCACATGCCACACGCCGTGCAGTGCACACACAATCCACAGGCTGTTTTCAAAATACTGACTGAAAACAAACACACAGAAAGAAATCAAACCCCATTTGCAGGCACTCCTCATGGAAAACACGAACAGTGCCTTCCAGCAGACATGGGGTGACAGGGAAGGATGTTTGATTAGCTCCTCAGTGTGCTGCTGATGACTCCCAGGGAATTGTACGATCCTCCTCTGTTGGGAAGAGTGACAAGATACAGGCCATGCAGAGATGAACCAGTCTGGCTCACCCCCTTTTAACAGCAGGTGTGTTTAATTTAATAGAATTATATCCTCTTAGGGTTTGCTGCAAATGGATAAAAAGGTGATGGCCAAGACTGGCAATGTGTCTTCAGTTTAATCCAATATTTCCATATTCCTGATGTTTGGCAATGGTGCTCTCAAACCTGAGTTAATTTAGTTTCAATTCATGAGAGGTTTCATACAGAATTCACAACTATTTCTATGTAGCAGTAAGAAGATGGAGACTCCAATCAATTCAGGAGATCAGTTTCCATTTAAGCCATCTGGGACTAACAAGCCTTCACCAGGTAAAAGAAGGAGGGAAGGCAACCTAGAACATTGGTGTGGAAGTCCCAAGATGAAGAACCAATACAAAAATCTATTTTGTGAATGAGAATTTAAAAAAAAAAAAAAAAAAGGAGAATAAAAGGAACCTAAAAACTTAAGTTGCTCCCAAAAGAAAAAGCACTTTAAGTTAATAGCCACAGTGAAAAAGAAAATCCCATATGGAATGAATAATTTTCCTAACATGTCTTTTTTAATTTGGAATAAGATTTGTGATAAAAATGTTAATGCTGGGGATTTTAAGTGACAGAATATTATTCTAACTCATTCCTTTAAAGTCTGAAAAAAACCCAAGCCCTCACAAAAGCTCTTTTGTTAGGCCTAGTTTAGGCCACCTTAAAGCTCCTTTCAATCAAAGTACAGCTTCTCATTAAGGGAAAAATGATTATTAACATCCTCATTTTGCTTCCTCATGTGAATTATTTGCATTCAAAAATGTGCACGGCATTAGTTTCAGGGTAAATGCAAATATGACAGCGGGATTTCTCACCAAGCTCCTTTTTATTATTAGCTCTTTTTATGCCCTCCATTTATTATTCCCTCATCATTTTTCACAATGTATTAAAATGTTACATTTCCTAAAATAATAATATTTTCCTTCATTTGGTAATTGTCTCAGTCCAGTCTACAAAAGTCTCCATCACAGCGCCTACAGTCTATAATTTGGAATGGTTTATAATAATTGTTCATCACTGCTTAGGGGAGCCTTGGGCACTAGCTATCACAGTTACAGAATCCCCACTCTCCCACTGAGTTTGTGATTATTTTAGGTGAAGTTCATGTGGCAGGGGAATAGGGCAGGGGCATGGCAAAGCTTATATTGTGACTGTCCCTGATAGACTCTCAGCTGGTGGTCTGAAGATAAATTGAGATGTTTTTCAGTTTTTTAAGCATCATCCATCCCATGTCTGCCAGAAACGAGGCCAGCTCTAAAACATTTTTTGAACTTATTTTAGATACAACACCAAAAGAAAACAAATAAACTATTACTCTGACTCATCTTCCTGACATTTTAAGAGAAATGATCCTGGATGCCGAAGATTAGTCAAAACATAGTGTGTTCAGTTAGAACAAAATCAAGTTACCAGTGGCATACTCTCTGCCAGGGTTGTATTTGATAAACTGATTACAATTACTTCTTTTTTCCCTGGTCATATTAAAGAAATGAAAATAGATCTGACTAATAAAAGCAAACTAATAAAATCATTTGATCATCCTGATTCACCGCACTTCATCGTGCCAAGCTTCCCTGTTGACTCTCAAATTGCTATTGTCAAATTCTCAAGCATTTATTACACTCGGGATGACTTACGCATCCCTTTTTTCTGTCACTGTCTTGATGTCCATCATTGCACCACCACCACCATTTAATTGCAGGAAAGCAGAGTAAAGACCACTCTGATATCACCCAGTGAATATGAAATAATGTTGTTTCAGAGTAACGCAATTTTGCAATAAAATCAACTACCGTGATCTGTATTGATGTGAACACAGATAGCATCAAAGTCAGAGATCTATCTAAACATATTTAAAAGGAGTTCATGGTTGATATAATTTTTATTTTTCTTCCAGAGGAGGCCCTGAGATTTACCATAATATCATTTACCAGTATATCATTGAAACATTGCTACTGAGTTTGACCTACGATGTTGAAAATTACTGAGAGGAGTAGAACCAATAAAGCAGTTACTGGCAGGATGTACGCTAACAGCAGATCTTATCCTATTTATATCTTTCCTATGCCTTATTCCATCTCACTTACACAAAGGTATGTGCCCATTTTGTACTCATGAGTGTCAGTGTGAGTAATCTATGTAATTGTGAGTTCAAGTAGCGTAACTTACTGCCTTGGAATTCGTTCCTTTTCTCAAAGTGGTTTCTGAGTTATAGAGGATTAATTTTCTGCAATGTTCTGTGGGAGAGACTTAGGTTACCTTAGGGATCATAATGAAATGCACCACAAACAGCTAGAAGTGAAGAAAGACGCAGAAACACATCATCCACATCACTTGGTTGTGACCCACTTAGCCAAATTAAAAGCAGCTTAAATCAACTCCGAAAATTGTTCTACCCATATGAAATCAAGACAGACAGGAGGGGGGGGGGGGGGAAGGAATATGGGGGATGGGTGTGGCAGTGAATTCAAGAGGCTACAGGATAAAATCCTTGCTCACCAATTTGGTAACAAGGCTGCTAAATATTACTATGGGCATTTCTAGTGTTTGTAACAGCCAATAGTGAATTTCACATCGAAATAATCTTTTGAAACTAAGACATTCTAACAAGACTTGTTCTTATATGCTCTTTTTCATCTTTTCTTCTCTATTTTCCCACTCTGATATGAGGATATGCAATAATTACCATTATTATATATTTTTAAAGACATATTTGGCTCAGCTACATTTCTCTCATTCTTTAACCATAGATAATTAAATCAGTAACTTATTCCCTGCTCTTTTCAGAGGTCCTTCAGAGCACTAAGCCTTTCATTTGGGCAAGTAGCGCAGCTTATTAAAATAAATTCATTTTAATGCCATCTAATTCTGCAATGATCAGTTAATTATGGACTCCTGTTTAGTTTCCAGTCCAAGATGAAGAAATAAAATCATCACCTGACAATCAGAGAAGTGCATTTCTTTGATTTAAACTATAGTGTAGTACTCAGACACACCCTGAGTATCTCATTATTTCAGGAATAGTAAGGACAGGGGCACAGGTTGCAGTGCAAGGCTGTAGTGGCTGTTTATTAATTTTTGCCGGTCAGCTCTGCTTCCAATTCCTTCATCACATGGAGATGTTATGAACAATGGACAATAAAATAACACCTACAGTACAGATAGGTCACAAACACAAAACCTGAGCTCCTGTCAAAACTACTAAGACAATGCCATTTTCAAGTGCTTATTGAAGAACCAGTTAGCACTTGCCATAGAAACTCTGTTTAGAGGGAATACCATAGACTTGATATTTTCTCTTAAAGGTAAAAGCCAAATAAGCAGTTCTTCCAAAACACTTTCAGAGTCTTCTTACTTGGAGAGTGGTGGCTTTTCATCTTGAAACCTAAACTTTCTGTTATATGCAACTATTCTCCCTACTGGAGACAGCAAAGCGCTGTTTCAGAGTTACATTTCAGAAGGGGCTACATGTCAGAATGGTCATTTTAAGGAATTATAGTCTGTCCTGTGTTTTTGTTCCACAAAGCAGAAAGCCTCACATTTTTATTAGGGAATCAAGAAAACTTTTATGCTAACTGTGCCAATAGCTGTACTTAAATCTCTTACTTTTCCTCTCAGCATTTGCATTTAGCTGTTCCAAAGTACATCAGAATGGGCAATAAACTCTGTTTGGACCTGGGGTACATCTGGATCACAATCTGAGCCACAAGCACCTAAGTGGAAGAAGTCAGGATTCACTGAGGGCAGGGTCTGCCACAAGGACAAGATACAGACTGCATTGACAGAACACCTACTTAAATCACATGCAGGCCGTTATTCTTTAGACCTATGAGACCAATTCCTGACCTACACATCTACTGGCTTTCAGCTACATAAATATGTTTTTCCCTGGACTAAATTTATAGAAGTACGAAATCTTGCACAGCTCCAGGCAGAAGTAGCAGCATGAACACTGACTCAGCTTTGCTGAGGTCATAGTCTTTACAGAGCCAGCAGAAAGGACTGGCCATTAATTTTCTCCAGTATGATTTCACTTTTCTCATTACGTGCAAAAGCGTTGTTCCAGACTAGTAGGCTGGGGCTGTAGGCTGGGGACAATGCATTGCAGTGAGACAGAGCTCGTAAAAAAAGTGCAACAAATTTCAGTGTGAAGGTTATCCTTGTTGCTAGTGATACACCAAAGTGAAACCTCAGCCCAGACAATAAGGACACTGACAGTGCTGCTCTAGTTCCAATAAGGCCTCTTAAAAACTCCACTGTGAGGCACTGCCACCAATGCCTAATACACTGATGCTGTGATTTAACCGCAGCTGGTAACTAAATACCAGAGAGCCACTGGCCCTCTCCACTTCCCCAGCCCTGGTGGCATGGGGAGGAGATCCTCGGGGCGAGAAAAAAACAGTTTAATAATTTAAATATAGTAATAGTAAAATAACAATAAACAAATAATGATAAAGACAACAACAACAATAAAAATGAAAAGGAGAGAGAGGAATGAAACCCAAGAGAAACAAGGGATGCACCATACAGTTTCTCACCACCCAGAACCCAATGCCCAGTCTCTCTCCCAGCCAGGGGCTCCTGGCCAAATTCTTCTATTTTATACACTGAGCGGGACATTTTATAGTATGGAATATCCCTTTGGCCAGTTTGGATCAGCTGTCCAGGCTGTGCTCCCCTGCAGGTTCCTTGTGTGCCTGGTCACTGGCAGAGCATGGGGAAATGTAAAATCCTTGATTTAGAATAAACATGCCTTAGTGACAACTAAAATATGAGTGCATTATCAGCATTGCTCTCATACTAAATCAAAAACACAGCACTGCACTGGGTACTAAGAAGTAAATTAGCTCTATTGCAGCCAAAATCAGTACTGCTTAGAGACTCTACCTCCTAAACCAGACATTTCGGAAGAAAAATCCAAACAACTGAACCTAACAATTATTTCAATTTATGCAGCCATTTTACTTATTTCACTATTTTTTTTTCTCCTTTAAAAAAATCAAGTTGTTCCAATGCCTTTCTAGTACATGGAGAATGATCCCCATTCATATAGCAACAAGCTGCTTCAAAATATTTTCTAGGGGAAAAATATCTCCTTCATCCACTGTGAGGTCATCTGTATTCAATTTCACTCGATTTTGTCTCACTTTTATCATATATGCCATTCCACCTGCCAGAGAAGTTGAAATGTCTATCAGAATATGGCAATATATATAGGAACAATAGGTCTGGATCTTTTATTAGTAGTCTTTACCGAAGATACACTCTCACGCATCTGCAGGCTGAGAAGAAAATGATAACTCCTGTAAGATACACATTTTTCAATTCAATAAGATATGATTGGCACCACATGATTTAAAAAGATATTGAAACAGGTATCTCCTAATAGGTAACCGTCGATACCTCAGTTAAGCACAGCTCATCCAGGACAGAGAGATGAAGGTCAGGATGTTGATCCATTTGAGCCCTTTCTTTTAGGAAAAGGTTTATTAATGAGACAATGTTCATTATTTTTTGGAAGGGTGAGGGGAGCATTTCATGTCAGAACGGAAAAAAGGGAGAGGAAATCAGTGAAATGCAGAGCAGAGATGACATCTCTGGAAAAGGAATGAGGAAGCACTTTTTCCATGAGTACTTAATAATAAAAGCAAATAATAAAACTAAAACCAAACACATACAAAATACTAAACCAGAAAATGCTACTTAAATAATGACCATTTACAAAATGGCATTTTTCTTCTTACTTTTTAAGGCTGTAAGGCATTCTGGGAAAGAAGAATCTATATGGATCAGTGCAGGTGTTTTTTGAGAGGAGAGTTATAAGGCAACTTTCATACCATGTGGAACTCTGTTAGCTGAACCAAATTTATCAGGCTATTATTGCCTGAAAGCCTAAATATGAGAAAAAGTAACAAGACACTGTCCATTTTTGTTTGCATAGATGAAATTAAGAATTTTCACAGTTTCTGTATCTTCCTGGGCAAATTGAAACCTGAAGCTTTGTCTTGACAGTCTCTTACAAAAAAAGCATTTATTTTGTCTTTCATATTAATGCTTTTATCAGATAAAACTTTTACTTAGTCATATTTATACTAATTTAAGCAGTCAGCTTAGTGACCCAGGTTCCTAGGGGGCTATCCCCTGCTTTCTTTCCTTAAAAAAAAATGGGATCAATTATTTGTGCTTATGAAAACAATGGGGACAGCAACACACTAAAGACAAAAACTTGAAATTATCCATGAAAAAATTACAGAGAAGCTACAACTGAAGTAAGTCTTTCCACTAACTACCCATTTACCAACCTGCATCTTAAATTACTTACTTGAGTGAATGACACAGCACAAAAACAATCTGAAGATGCACTTGGCTATCAACCCATCGAAATGTCAACTCAGCTCATTTTTTGAGGAATTCTGTTCATATTGATCATTTGCTAAAATCCTCAGTGCAACAGAGGCTTAGCAAGCACAGAGATGAATTCAATGACAGCATCTATTTTTACAAAGACAGAGATTTGCTTGAGTGTTTGCAGCATGATCCCTTAATTTAAGAATTAGAAGTGCCCATTGCACTGTGAAAATATAGTTTAAAATGCACAAAAATTCTACAATCTTAACTGGAAAAGATGGCATCAGGGACTGGGCATTTTTTCCCAGTTTTTACATAAACCTGTGGAAGCCAGAATTTAATAATGTAAATTGGCTGCTGTACAAATGTTATTTGACATTAAAACAAATCCAGCCATCTAGTACAATGGGATGGAAAATACAGATACACTATATATTAGTTTTCAAAACCATGATTTGACTTACAGAAGTGAAAGCACTGTACATTAAGGGGACAATAATGTGATTGATTTGAATGAGAGCTCCTGGTCTTTTCAATGTTGTTATCTTGCTGCTGCTGCCGAGGCACCTTTCTTTATTAGTTATGTTATTTGTATGTGGATGAATTCATCCAGCAAACATCTTTTGCACTTTGTAAAAATGAGATGTAAGAACCATTACAATGTAGGTGGAAGGGTACCTTTTAGAAAAGACAACAAAGTCAGCAGAACAGTTGTTCTAGCACTTATTAAAAGTTTTCAAAATGGTAATTCTTCTCGTGTCCCTAATTACTGAAGCACACTTCTTGTATCCTGACAGATAAACCTGTTTAAAATTCTTGAAGGGGCTGAAGAGAAATGACGTCTCCAGCCCACAGCACCTTCCGCCACATCTCTGACAACATTCAGCTCAAGGCACTCTGACCCCACAGTTGATTATCTGTGCATTGACAATGCTGTCTACAAAAAATGCCAGAAAATTAGCACTTCTGAACGCCTGTTTTGCATTCTTCAAGTACATTATTAGAATTCTTTTGTCAAGAGAAGCATGCTACATCATTGTATTCATAATAAATGCTCTTTGATTTGTATGACTTTGTGTTTGTAATAGACCCAAACAAAGATCTCATTTGTTCTGCTGGCAAAAGCTAATCTGTACAAGGATTTTTTTTATTATTTTCTGCAGAAACTGCCTTTCTGAGCCTAGAGATTGGGTTAGCTAAAAGCTTCACATTCATTATCTTTAAGGTACCATGTTAATGAAAGGATTTTAATCATTGACATTGCTTTGTGAATTATTATTACACAAACCCCTGCTGTTGAGTAAGACAAAATTAACCCAGTGTAAGGGGCATTAAAAAAATCACAGCTAATTAGTAAGCTAACAGGAACAAAGAGAATGTGTAACGAAGATGTTGAGAGGAAGACACGTAAAATCTGTAGCTTCCATTCCAACATTGATCTTTCTGTACGAAATCTTTTTTCTGTCTGATTTGTTCCATTAGTCTTGAGCATTTTTATGTTTTGTAATTAGTTTCCTAAGCCACAATGTCTCACTTCTCTCAAACTGTGGAAATCCAAAGGCTCATAATAGAAAATGGAAGATATTTAAAAATGCTTTTAAATTATTTCCCTAGCGATCTATATCAGAAACATAAAGTAATTCTCTGGATTATTCTAGGAAATTATTTCCTTATTCTCTGCTGTTCTCCGTGAATTGCAGAATACTTTAACTAATCTAGCCAGGTTCCATTGGAATAAGCCCTTCATTTTAATGGATTGATACTATTGTCCAGGTTGTAATTCCATATGGAGCAGATAAATGAAGCTATAGGTTTAAATCACTGCATGGCTTCCCTTCGCACTCCTAGTCATGCTGGTTTCCAATGGGCATCACATCATTGTGCTGATGTAAGAGCCAAGGATGAGACAATCAAATCACAGAGAAGTATTCATGCTGGGTACCATTTGCTTATAATTGCTCTTTGTAAGTTATAGTTTCAGATAAAGCTCCCAAAATGGAATGAAGGGAAAATAATAATTAAGTCTGTTTCTCTTTTTGAGCCTGACAAAGGCTTTAAATTTTTTTTAACGTGTTTGCCCTTCTGTTCACTATTCCACACATCCCCCCCTTCCCTCTTTTGTTCATCAGCCTTTTCAGCCTGATAATTAAGACTCAAAATATTTGCTGCAGTTGGTTTTTTTCTGAGACATCAATTGGTTTGTGTTGTAAATGTGGAACAACAATCATCTAGTTCTCTTGTGTGCCAGTAATTTAGTATTTCAATAATCTCCAGTTGTTGAAAGGTTTAAAACAAATCAACATTTCTAGCAATTTCCTTTTCTTTGTGGGGAAAAAGAAATATCTGAACATAACATTTACAGCATATACTCTTCTATTTTCCTTTTTTTCCTCCTTTTTTATTTTGTGATCTTTATGAGGGAATTAAAACACAGGGCAATTGCTTAGCATAAAACAGAAGACTCACTTCAATAAAAACATAACATTCTTGCACAGGGGCAGTTTTTACAACCAGTATCATTGCTTCTGCTCTGTTAGTGCTGAATAATTCCATTAACTCTTTCTCAAGATTCAACTAAAATAAAAGTATCATCTAATATATTATGCAAGGGGCAGAATGTTTTTGTACATAGAATTTTCCATGGAAGCATATTATAATGTTCAAAAAATATTGGCTAACCAAGCCAAAAAAATGAAAGTCAAAATTGTTTTAGGTCTCTGGCATAGACAGTGGATCCAGGAAGGGTAATGACAAAACTGGGAACTAGATGTGAAGCACCCCGGAACACACTTTAGAGTTATGAAATTTATTTTATTTCCATAATCCCTGGGAAATGTTGCTCTCTCCATATCATCAAATATTTAGGGAAATGCCTAAGTCACTGTTTTGGAGGGATCTGTGGATATTAATCAGGGCAATTGTCTAAAATGGATTTAGCTATCCAGCTAATATTGCACCGAAACTGTTTTCTGTGACTGACCTAGAGTCAAGTGAATCAGTGATAACTCTCAGAACAGAACCAACCTCACAGTCCTCACTGCCAGAGTATTTCTCTTTCATTCAACTTTGATCCTCCAGGAACAAAATACAGTTTTTCCTACGTTACAAGCTTTCCCATAACACAACTTTCACAGCACAGAAAGGCAACACAGAGACTGTTCCTAAAATTACATCAAAATCCACAAATGATTCAGCTGAAAAACTAGAAAGGACTTTCAAGCTGCAGACAAGAGAGAGACTGTAGACTTCTCTGGCTCCTCTAGAAATTGAAAGCGATTCATTAGTCCAGTTGAGAAATGACTGGCAGACATAGAAGACAGAATTTAGTCTCTCATGCTGTGGCCCTTCCCTGTGGCTCCCTGGTCCTGGAAATGAGGAACCTTCCAGGGAGTGCAAGACAACAAAGCTACTCAGCAGCATAAGCTCTGCCTCCAGTCAGTACTCCTAGAATGCCATCCACTCTCCAGAGTGATTACAGCTTCTCTTCACAAAATAGTGACATACAGATTCGGACAAAACTCCTTGGATAGTCACAAATTATTCACAAGCTTCTTTCCAGATTTTAGATAACTCTGGCAAAGATTCCCACGCCTTTTTCCTAGCCACCAAAGTGGTTCCTTTTCCCTCCTTGTACAAAATCAGTTGGCTTAATGCTGACCTGCTGCAAATCTTGCAATGTGGAAAACTACCAATAGCTTCAGCTGTAATAAACCCTACTTACAGAGCATCCATATGCTGCATTTGACTAAGGATGAACTGAAAATAAAGAAATTCATGAAAGGATGGGAGCTGAATTAATTTTTCAGATGTCCACACCAAATCTCCATTGTCTATTGAATGCCATGTTTTCACTTATGCTAGATCCTATGTATTTATGAAAATTAGATACAAGCCTATCTATCTATATGTGTATGGCTTCACATGTAAGTGTGTATGTGCATTTGCCTGTAAGAATTGCACCTGAACACTGATTAGAAAAAATAAGACTATCAACCCAGGTCCATTTGTGCTTTCCAGTTTCAAATGCTACATGAGTATTTACTCAGATTTCATACTGATGTCTGCGGAAACTGTATGCAGGCAATGAATGTATGATATAAAATAGAAATTTGTTACTTATTGAAGAGAGATTTCTTCTCAATAAATATTATTAAAACTAGCCATTAAAATCTGAAAATACAGAGATCAAAACAATACCCTATTTGAACAACTATTTAGTATTTCTCCAAATGTTTCTAGCTCTGTTTCTTCACAGAACTTATGTATATGCTTCCATATTAACATGCATTTAAGTGTGTTGTTGAGAAAGGTTGCTACGTTTTTTAATACACTTTTTTTTAAAGATATTTTTAAAGATTTTTTTAAAGATTTAAGATAAATCTCAGTATTTTAATGTTAAAAAAAAAAAAAAGGAATTGCATACCACCTCTTTATCTCTTATACAAATGATTTACAAAAGTTTTCGAATTTTCATCTTTGCTCTGCTTTGCTACAAAGCAGTTATCAGACCCCATTGTGAACACTTTGGAAAAACACAGCCTGGCAGACAAATTAGTGGTGTTTGGTGTTAATATTACTAATTCAGCATTTGAAAAGGCTGCTCACTGGGGAAAAATGACATGTTCTCTAAGTCACAGGAGAAACTAGGGAGATAGTTAATGGGTGTTGGCTGCGCTGCACATATTGTGCTCAACGCTGTTCACATTGCAGCTGACTGACTGCCAATAGATGTAGAAGCAATTGTCAACAAGATTTATTGTTACTTTCATATCTATACAGTTAGAGATGAAAGGCTGAAAGAATTTTTTGAAGTTCAGCCCTGAGTTCTAGTGAACAATAGCAACACACGCTGATTAACATTAATGCTCTCACTGAAATAATTTTGCAGCTTTGGAAGTCTTAAAACTCATTTTCTTGAAAGAGAAAAATTCCCACAATCCTCAGTAATTTTTTTTTTTTCTGAGATCAATACCTGACTCCGACTTCAGTTCTAGCTCACAAAGTAGCAATTTTTCAGTTTACAACTGGTTTTGGAAACCTAAGACTTTCTTAACAAAAGAAGTAGGGCACACAAAGTAATTAAAAAGTAACCACTGAGGAGAAGCAGATGTTTTTTACTAAAAATTACAGGTGGGAAGGAGCGAGAGGAGAGGGCCTGAGGAGAGAGTCTGGAGAGGGGGCAGTGGGTCATCTTTGCACACTTAAGAGTTTAGCTCACCAGTTTGAAAGACCACAACAAAGTTGTTATATAAATGTATGAATTCTGGAGGCATGAATTTCAATTAATGCTTTTTTCAGTTTCTGCTCCTGAGGTTTGCGCTTCTAGAGAATGTTTTTAACACAGCTTCACTAAGGCAAAATGGTATGATTTACATATACTTTATATCCATATAAATTCTAATTTTAGAAGGATAGATTTATTTACCAAATGCTACAGAATTTAAGCAGAAATCAAGACTCAATATCTCAGGGATTTTAGTGTCTAGCCAGAGAAAAGGGTTTGTGTACTTTGAATAATAAAAGTATTTTGAAGGCTCTTAGGATTGTCTTGCTTGAATCTCTAGTGTGTTTATTTCTTTGTTCCAGATAGAAATCAACTGAGGTGAATTTAATTACTTTTTTTTGTTGTAGAAGACATCTCTAGCTCTAGAATCTTCTTAACTAATACCTTGAGACTATGATACATGAGACAGACTGACAAGAAATAACCACCTGGATTGTTTCAAACAAAAATTTCTGCAAAGACACTCTAACATGGAGGGGAGAATGGCTACAATTAGAGGACTTACCCAGTGCTACTGGATGTTGCTGCACTCTGTATCAAGATCTTTGAAAGCAAACAGGAAAGGTATTTAGGCACATGCAATCACATGTCAGCCAAACAGCTGATAAAAGTCTCTATGTTCATTATTTTCTCCACCAAAGCGGGTACACCTTATTGTAAACCCATAAAATAAAAAATTATCTCTTGTCATCCAATCTCAGGTGGCATTTCCCAGCACTGTTGCAGCTATTCAGAGAATTATCTTGGTAGTGAAGGACATCTGAATAACAGACAGCACAAGAGCATCAGAATACGTAGAAAATAGGATGGTAAAAATTTATGGCAATTCTGGGTTGGAATGACTCTAAAGTGCCCTAACAAGTGTTAGAAAAACTGACATTTCAGATAAGCAACCAGCTTATCGAAACATTATTTAGAGGGCAGTCACATTTTTTTTGCAGGAAGAGACCTGAAATTGTAATGCCAATTTAAAAAAACAATAAAATTCGCTACTAAGAAGAAAATCAAAACAGTTGGAAACAGTCTTCTGATAATTAGGCAAACACTGTTACAAGATACAATATGGGAAAGAGTTTGTACAGATCCTTGTGAAAGGAATTAATTGCAACTTTGGTGCTGACAATTAGATTTGACATGGTATTGAGCTTACATGGCCTTGTTTTGATAGCAGGGGGGAAAGCATTTTGTATCTTTGTCTCTCTCTCTGTTTTAGGATTTCCTGTTTCCTAAAATATCTAACATTTTATATTACTCCTCATGAACTTCTACACTCAAATTTAGAAAAAAATATATTATAATAGTGTATTTGAAAATAGTATTATAAATATCATCTATGTATAGAAAATATAATTGTTCTTTTCACGTAGGCTGAGAGTTCCACATCTTCATGCACACACACAGGAGCTGCCTCTCCAGCTCTGCCTCTGGCTGTCCACAGGGTCACTCCCAAACAATACACCCACCGGGAAATTTAGTCCCTTACAGCCAACTAGATCCCGGAAGTAGCAGAAGTGTAAACAATGTGAGGCGCTGAGAATTCATTGATGACTGCTGTGTATCTGCCCGAGCCAGAATAAGAGCACTCAGAGAGCTGTGAGAGAATCAGAAGGTATTACAAGGATAAAGCAGAGTATTAACAAGGGTAATTTCTGAGGAAACAAGGCCAGAGGATGAGGTACGTGCTGCCCTGCACAGTGCACAAGAGAGACCCCCTCTGAACCCTTCATTCCAGCAGTTCTGTGGTATGCACATGAAATAAATGAAAACTGAAAAATAGCTAAGCGGAGTAATTCAAACTTAGTGATTTTGGATGGCAGAAATTTCTGTCAATTCCTTTCTTTTGCAGAGAATCAAATCCAAATCACCACCAGATTTGTCTGAACAGTCCTGCAGACTGACTGCAGGACTGGGCTATGCCTTGTTTGGTCCTCTCTCTGCTAAAGACACAGGGTACCACCTCAGTCATAAGCAAAGCTTTCTCTGCCAAGGCTTAAAATCCTGTCTTCTTTCAAGGCTCATCACTTCTACCCCCAATATTTAAGTGTTCTTCTTCAAACAGCAAAAAGGTTAATTTTGAAAGAAAATATCTAAGGAGTCAAATCCTTTCTCCTTGAACATTACTGTGAGCTAACATAACAATCTGAAAAATAAGTTAATTTGTTGGACCATTAAAGATAATTTGTATGAGTAAAGATACAATTGGCCAATTTACGAAGAGGTCAGGTAAGGCAACAAATGATTTAGGAGAGAAAAATTCCTAGGTGGTTATACAACAAAAACATTTACCATGACTGTTTTTAGAGATAGCACTGCAGCTCTCTCTCGTCATGCCTACTTGATAAAAGCAGTAACGGAAGAGCTATTTTAATTACAAAGAGTCAGTGTAGCACATACCAGTATTTGGCAGTTGGGTGGAATTAATGCTGAGTAACACAGAAAGTTTCCAGAGATAACATCTTCATTAGTGAGACTATGATGTCCTACACTGACTTGCTTGTAGGTCCACCAGGCTGAAAAACAAATACTACAGATTAACCCTTCAAACATCATCAACAATTTTGCTGCACGTTCCCTGAAGAGAAAGAAGAATTATAAAACAATCTGCTGACTGATGCAGACAGTCATGTGGTACCATTTCCCTTTCTCCCACACACGTCTGAGGCACTCATCCGTTTGACATCAGCCCCTTACCCACTGCTCACCTTCCCTTTTTATGTGTCAGTAAAAGCCTAGTACAGATAAATTAAGGTAGTTCAGAGCGTATCCCCGGGTTTCATCATCTCCTCAGTTACCAGCCATGGGACAGATTACAATTTCACAGATGCTAGGAGAGGAGATATTATAGCAAAGCAGTAGTGCCACTGCAGATAAGGCTAAGATGGCATTTCCATTATAAACACCTATTTGCAGTGGCTTATAACTTCAGGCTACAAATTTCTCTCAGGCTGAAACTGGGCATATTTGGGCTCAGCTTGGTAATGGTTTTTCCTGTCTCTTCATACCATTTTGATTAGGTGTTTTCAATATGAGAATGCAAACAAATATATGTCTCTGGTAGTTTCAAATGGCAACGAAATGTGTTTCTTTCATGAAAAAGCCTGGAGGACAGGATGCTCCTGTCATGCTCACAGCCATTTTCTGGTCCATTTTCCCCCCCCGAAAATAATTTTTAAAGTAACAAAATTTACATTATTTTTTCCCTGAAGCATTTAGGGCAGCTAAGGGATGTGGTCCCTGCCAGTTGGCTCTGAAGGACATCCTGTGTCCCTCCAAGATGCAGGAGCTCCCAGGGCTCACCAGTGCCATGCAGTCCAGGCCAGTCTTTGCTTAGGGCTTGGATAAAAGCCTCCCTTGGCAGAACAGCATTTTCAACATATTAACCAAAACTTCCATAGTTTGGAATGAGAAAAAAACAAGCACCATTGTATAGCACACAAATCTCATTATTTTAATGAGGCATTTATTCTAATTGTCTAATTTATTTTGAATTATACCTCATTATTAAAATCCTGCATTTTCATTCTGATCTTTAACGAAGGATGTAATGAAATCCCTAAATACAGTAATGTCTTTTTTTTTCCTTCCTGTGGCCTTTTCCTCCTATAAAGTTTAGAATTTTTGCCAAAGATTACAATTTTTCATCAATCATCCAAAGCAATAAAGTACAAAGACTTGCTCGTATGTCTGTCTGTCTGGCTCCATTCATAGCAGTATCTACCTCAACAGGTATTTAATACAATAAATTACTGTAATAAACCTGTTGAATGAGACAAATTTTGTGTTACTTTTCCTTTGTATTTCTCATGTACCAAGACATATGTCGAATTATTCTATCACAAACAATGAATTACCCTTGTGTGGTTTTAATGAGCTGAGAGGATGCTATACCTATCAAAGCATATTTTAAAGAGTTAGATTCACAGTGGACAGAGTTCAAAACTACAAAGAAATGAGAGCAGGAAGAGGAGAGAAAAAAATGGTGTACCAACATTTGGAGAGGAAATATGAAAATGATTGGACATCAGTTATCCTTGTTATTTTTCAAAATTAATTTCTAATTGCCCATGTCGATTTGTTTTTTTCCCAGCATATCCTGTGCACACTGTAACTGCTTCATAGCTCTGGGACATGTGGGGTCTGTACACTCCTCAGGGTACAGCGCTGCAGCGAGCCTGCTGTGCACATTCCTGGGCACAGACACACAATGGACTCATGGGAAGTAAATCTCCTCAGAGGCTGGGGGCACCATCTTGGTATTTATTTTAGACAGGAGACATTCAGATGGGGCAGATATAGACAGCAGTGTGATGGAAAGAGATAACATTCCTCTTACTCTGGTCACTCCATGTGGAAAACTGGAAAGAGGCTAAAGGTAAAAATAAGTAAAAATGGATATGCTGTTGTTTTTCAAAAAAGGGGCCAGAAAGAGGACAGGATACAAATTATAACAATAACATCAGAGCAAAAAATATAGGAACTGTTTAGATGGAACATGCCCACCAAGAAGGCACCCGCTGCAACAGGAAAGCAATGATTTGGATGTCGGTGTCCCCACTGCCATGCGAGCCCATCGGGAATGGCAGCAGCACCTGGAGAACCCCACGGAGGCTCTGCCCCTCTCTCCCTGTGCTCCAGCAGCACCAGGGGCTCAGCAGGAGCTGATTTACTCACCTCCTCAGCAGAGGAAATTGTGCTGAGCTCGGTGCTGCCTCGCTTAGATTGTTACTAGTGTTTGAATTTTCATCTGGCTCACGGTTTTCCGCATTACACCGCAGGCACTTTTGCTGGGTAAACCTACAGAAAGATTGTAGAAAGGTAGTTTTTAGATAAATTGTACACCCATGGAACTCCTCCCAAAAATATTATTGTATTAATAAAATAGTGCAGTAAGGCTCCTCCCAAAATACTGGATATATAGACAGTGGAAACATCCACGATTACATTACAGAGAATGAAATAATTGCAAAGGCTATAAGGGAGAGATATTATTATGCTTCAGGGCATAAACCTCAATTTAAAGTTCCCCATAAACTGCTGGTACAGGTAAGGTTTGGATGACAATCCTGTATGGTATATTTTATATTTTTAATTTGATATCCTGATTAAAGGTACCTTTCCTGAGCTTGTTGTAGAAGAATTTTTTCAGTATATATTGGCCATCATCACAAACACTATTTAAAAACCTGAGTCCAATCTAGTGAAGAACTAAATCAGCACATATATACATGCAAAATATAGAAAAAAACCCCAATCAAACAATTCAAACCAAAACCCCCAAACTTAGGAATGCGTAGCATTTAGTTTCAAATTTCAACTCACAAATGCAGGCATCTATCTCAAATGTTACTGTACTAGTGAATAGATTTATCTGTAACAGTTATGTCAAATGACTGTATGGTTACAAAAATATTCCTTGAAGAGATGGATGTTATTTTGTCTTTGTAAGAAGGATTGGTCATGGTTCAGCAAGACCACAAAAATAATTTCAGTTTAGGCATGGGCTGGTGATAATTGCTAGTGATTGAATGCCAAGGAGTAAGAGGGAGAAAAAAACTCGTATAATGACAGATGATGGTACAGGAAAGTGCTGGTTACACTGACACCGTATCACTTTATCAGATGTTATAAATTAAGGCAAATTAAATTAGGCTAAATATATGGTTATTTAACAACACTCAACCAAATATTTCATCGCTGGATAGCAAATAAGGCCTGTATTTAACCAAAGATTAGTGCATTCCAGTTCTAATACCAATGCAGTTTGTTTTTATAGGACGATCTAAACAGCACTTTATGTTGACATTTCTATTGCGTATTTAATGAAAGCATATCAAATATGCATGGCAAATAAATACTGTGTTCCACATAAACCTTCCCTGCATACTCCCTATCTTTTATTCTTTGAAATATATTTGTTCTAATAAAAATGCATATCACTACAATGTAACTAAATCTTATTTTCATTTTTTTCCAGACAAGAAACGGAAATCTCGATCGTTACAAGTACAGCTGTGCCACTGTTTTAAAACACAGCCCTGAGCTGTGCCTTTGCCTCCCTCTAAAGAGTCAGCCTGCTGAGAAAGTACCCTGGTGACAGAACAGATTAAGAGTATCTGAAACTCCTTAATCTACTGTCCGTGGAGAGCAGCGCTGTTGCATCACACACGATGCAGCTAACAGAAATCAGAGCTGGCAGCACATCCTGACCACATTCCTCAGCTTGCACAGCTGAGCTGTTCCTGTGCTCAGCCAGAGCAGAGGGACACCGTGTTGGACAGTGCCTGGTTAGTTCTAGGTGTGGGGGTGGATTTCCAATACAGCATTCAACTTGTCTGGCTAAACATATACTGTGAATTATACTAACAAATTAATAAATTAAGATATGTGTCTACTGCACATGTCTTCTGGACACTTGCAAATAAATCTAACTATATGAGAATTATTTCAACTTTCATTATGAATGATGTAATTTAATCTATCAGTTTCTTATTTGGGTGTCCTACTTAGCTTGACCACAGAGCAGGCAACTCCTTTTTATGTGCAAATATACTAAGATAAAGGCATTAATTAATACTTTATTTTTTTTAATTCACAAAGACTTCTCAAATAATATTGCAAAGTTTTTTTTAAGACAACAAAAACATTTGTTTAGTATCTTCAAGTGCAGAAACAACAAACTCCAGATTACTTAGCTCAATAGATTCTGAAAAAAAATTTATTTCTGCACACCTTCAGGTTCTGTTATTTTATAAAGGAGCTTTAGTGCTAGTCCGCCTAGTAATTCACTTTGGGATGTTTTTATATACCACTGACAGTAATAAGGCTCATTTTGGGCGATTAACCTAACCCCCAGTATTGCAAGTGCCTTGCTACATTAGCATATCTTTCAAGGAATAGTTGCAATGTGAGAAAATTGCCTGTAGGATTATTTGCAACTAGGAACCTGTGAAATGTAAAATAAAATTGAACACTATAAAGAAAAACATCAAAGATACCTAAAATATTAATAGCCAGTACTCCAAAAAGTAATTTAGAAGAATTGCATGAGGGAGCGAAAATTACTAATTTAAGAACAGATCGCCTTGGCAAAACAAAGTCAGAAGTTTAGAACAAACAACAGATAATACAAATTCCCTGTATGCACAATATGAAAAGAATGCATACAGCACAAGCAACTCTAGCAGCTGAAGAAGGCTGGGACAGAAATGCCTGACCAAGAAAGCATCAATACAAACGAAACAACAAAGTTGCATTACATTGAATTTAGGCTACCGAAGAGAAAGAAAAAAAGTTCTCTTTAATCCATTTAGTTGTCTGTTACATTTTCATTCTAATTGAATGCAGACAGAATTTGGAGGCAGAAGGATTTTCTTTTTAATTTAAGAATTTGGAGCTGACAGCCATTGTCACGCTGCTCCAAATCATGTTTTCACCCGCTCTCTGTGGGGCAAGCCACACTGGAAGTTTCAGTCGGGTTTCTGTGGGAGATTACAAGCTTCAAAGCTAACATTCTGAAACCCGTTTCCCTTTTGATACGCACTTTTTCTTTTAATAAATTACAGAACAAAGACGTAAACTCAGATGAATCATAAAGGCACAGAAAGTAGGGGGGAAAAGTCTCTAGTCTTGAATCAGGCCCTGATTCTGCATGACAAATCGCAGAGCTTCAGGTTGGATTCATGTTTAATCTTCTACTTCCCCATGATTAGGCATTAGTGCACGTTCTACAGAAAATACCATAGTTTTGTTTGAAAGGAAGCTGACTTAATGAATAAAGAGATGGCTTTTAATCTCTAATAACTGTGATCCTGCTATTTCCATAGACACAGTCTACAGTACAAGATGGTAAAAACTGAACTTGTTTGGGAAGTTCCAGGAGTTAAAAATTTAGAGAATTCTACCAGCTGCTTTTAAAACAAGAGAAGAGTTTTCTGTATTAAATACTCCAGACTAAATTCTGTAATTCTTGATACTGGTTGGGTTTTTTTTTTTTACCTGTGATTAATACATCACAAGACCCTACTAATAATCATGCTCACTTGTATCATGATACAGTGTGAATGAAAGGATTAAAAAGCCTGATACTGCACTTCTAGCTTATATTTAAAAGTCAGGGAAGGAAGCTCTTTCAAACAGACCTATCCATCCAAGCAGCAGATGAAAAAAACAACAGCAGCAGCTATTTTCAGATGACTTACTCTACATACCAACTGGAACACAATAGCTTTCAAAGAAAGGTGCTTTTTGCTCTTCTTTGAGATATAACATGTAGAGCAACAAGGTAAAGGCACCTCACAGTGAATGATTCACTTTCATATAATAATGTGTGGAGCCTCTCCTCACTGTGCCATGCTTACAAGGTAGCAGAAATCACCTTTGAAATGACTTAACTGAACATAGGGATTATTCTATGGATAACCTACTGCAAGGCTGCTGTATCTTCTTCTGTTTCCTTCCTTCCACAAAGGGAATTATCCTAAAGAACACTGAATTTCATTATATGAATAAACCTGTGATCCCATCTATCCTGCATGGTTTCTTTGGACAACCAACTACCAGGGATCATTCAGAGCAGCAGGAAGACTCTAAATCAGTGTGGGCTGGAGGGATTAGACCCACCTTTCACCACTGTTGCAATGAAGGCCTTTTGACTCCAGTTACAGAAATCGTCAGTAAATTGCAGTGCTTCTGTACTGGGCTTTAGGAACAAAGTTATATTTCACTGTAAAAAAAAAGCTTGGCTGAGCCAAACTTAATCAGTCTTGCTTAATGGTTTCCCAAAATTCTCTTCTATCTGCCTGCTTCTATGTAGTATGAGCTATCTGGCCAAACGTGTTTCACCCAGTGAGAGCAAATGAGTGACCTTTATAGCGAAATCTGTAATAGCTACACTGTTCAAACAGATATTTGAGCAGAAGAGCAGAAGAATAAAAATATCCAGAGATAATACTCTGTTTAAATGAGGACTAAATGACCACTGGCTGATTGCTATTAATTTCACTACTGATTTCTGAAATCAATTACTTGACGTATCCTACAGATGCTGGATTCTTTCCTCAATGAATGTGTACACCAGGATTTCCATAACAGCAGTCAGTGCTGATTTTTATGAGCAGTGTCTCATCTGCTACGAAATGGAAAGGAACTGTTAAGCCAACAATTTTTGTCTTTTTTTTTTTTCCCCAGCTTTACACTTAGTACCAGGACTTTGGAGAGAGAATTATGCTTCTTTCAGCTGTGAAATACTGTGCCTTGGCAGTCTCCATGATCCTGAGGCGGGTTGCCACAGATGTCATGAGCAAGCACGTGGAGGGCTTTCAGCAGCTGAATATTTTGGAAATGCAACAGTATCCTGATTCTTTCACATTTTCTTTGGGAGGCTACCTGGGCTAGAACGCTCTCACCCGAGCTGGTGGCTCGACCAGCACTCACATACCCACTGAACAGGGAGGGAAAGGCAAGGGTCAGCTTTGAAAACATTTTCAATACTTATACCAGTATATTAATTTTCTACCAGCTGGGGCAGCAGGCAAGAAAAGGCTTAAAACCTGGAAAGCTTTTGTTTTGTTTTATTTTCTGAGTATTTCCATTCTATTCAGGACCATACAGCTCTGTGACTGTTAAGAAATATTTATTGCTGAAGTACATGGCACTTCTATAAGAATTGGTAGTCACTTGACTTTTGTACGTGTGTTGATAACAGCACTATTTATTACAGAAGCCTAAAGTGTCTCTTTGAAAAGAAATTACCAAACATAATATTTCTCTTTGTACAAAAATATCCTGTAAAAAGATTATTTTCATGAATAGCAAGACTTCATTTCAATTTATATATCTGTTTGCAATTTCTAAAGACACTTTTAGATTGATCTCATTTCTATGAGGATTTGATAAGACAACTCTGTGGAAATAATAAACAGATTCTGTTTATAAAGGACTTGCTAACTAGCACTCAAAAAAGGCTTTGTGTGTGAGGTCTTTTTCTCTGAATTGATCTTCACTGGGATAAAACCATTATCATAGGATCCCATTCAATCCATAAGTATACAGAAACTTGATTTTGTCTGAATCCAGATAAAAAAAGAAAAATTCAATGTTTCTTGGGACAGTAGGTGATGTCAGTACACATTTCTATTAAAAAAAAACCCCCAAAACAACAAGTTCCTGTTCCCACCATTTCAGGGCTCTTGGGGAGATGTCAAAATGTTGTGCCTATGATGTCAGACTGATTTCTTATCAGGTAGCATGCACACCTAGCTAGTTTATCAGGGAAGGAGGACCTGATCTACTGTTCTCAGATTTCCCATTGCCCTTAATAAAGATTGTAGAATTTGTATACTGAGACATGGTGAAAAGTTCAGAATTTCAGAATTACTGGAAGCCCAAGCTCCCACAAATAATAGCGTAATGTCATTGAATGGGTAAATTGATGACCTTCACATACAAATATTTAAATACTTAATGAGAAGAGACTCCAAGACTAACAGGCAAGTTTCCAGTGCCTAGATCATTATGTTCAGGAGAAATGGGCAGGACATTTTATTCTGAAATGCAATGTCCCTGTAGAAGCAAGACCCTATGATACCACAACTGGCCAGATTTACTCCACTGCCCATTCCCACCCAACTCAACCACCCAAAACCATCGTTTGTACATTTAAGAAGCTGATTTATCTAATCTGATTTGTAAAAAATTAAGGAACATGAAACATCAGTCTTACTTTTCCATTGCATGCAGAACTTTGTATTGTAGAGACTCGTGTAACTAGTTTAGACCAACAATAAATTCATTCCTCTGCTCCAAGGCCTGGGACAAGATAATGTGAGGCAGTGGGAAAGAAGAACCATCCTGGATTGCAGGGTCCTTTCCCACAGCAGGCAGCTGTGAGTAACTTTGAAAGTTTCAAGCATGAAGTCTCCAGCATCAAAGGTTACTGAAGAAATCTTCCTGCACTACACATCTCCTGCCATCTGATCTGGCTGTCTGGGACACAGTCAGGAGATAGTGCAGAAACACATAGCCCAAATATTTTCAGAGCAGTTATCTCTAAAATATGACAAAGGAATTGCAGTTCAGTGATATAAAGAATAATTTTTTAAAAAGCTTGATTTTAAAAGCTCTTTTTTAACCAACACAATTTGGTGAAGAAAATAAAAAATATAAAACACTTTACCATTATTTTAATAGATACATCATGCTCCCCAGCATCAGAATTACAAAGGTATAATTTCTGGTATTTATAACCTCTATGCTCATTTGCAATGAAAATCTTATACATTTTCTTTAAAGAGATTTCACTTGGAATGCTTACCTACCTTGCTATTTTGCTCTTATTTATTACTATTACATACCTTGTTCTATTCCTTCTACAAAAATAAATGGCAAAAGACTAACTCATTGTACAGCATCTCATAAAACTCTCACATTTCTTGGGAAAAAATGGTTTATGCTAAGATTGTTACTGACAAGCACCTTTTTAATTGCTAGTAATGTATACACAAAGAATACAACAGCTCTCAGTACTGATATTGCTGCTGAGGCTATAGCAATCTCCTCTGTATCAGAAGTCAGTGCCACAATTTTGTTCTCTAGAGGATATGGCTTGATTAGGGCAGTCCCATTGTTTCATCTGAAGTCTTAGCAGATTAATACTTTCATCAGGGCATCAATTTGTCCCACTTTTCTTTTTGCTGCTCTGCGTGAGTGACACAGCCAAAGGAATGCACCTCTTTAAACTGTCATTCAGCTTAACTCCTCCTCTGCAATTATACTCGCATGCATAATACATCATAACAAATTGGATTTTGCAAAGAAGCAACAACAGAAATTACATTTGCTTGTGGCATTAGATAGAAACTGTTCTAATAGGGAAGGGGGGGTGTGAGCAAGAGATAAAGAAATCTAATGACTTTAAACCACTTACAGAAAACAGTTGCCTTCTGTTTTCCCAAGGTTTCTTCTTCTTCTTTAGCATAAAGACCAATTGCGAAACGGGAATGAAAGAAAAAAGGAACTATTAAAACAAATTAAAGAGCTTTTCAGTTATCAAAGGCACTACAAAGTTGAACAGTGCATTTGTGTTTTTAGCAGAAAAGTCTTCTTCTGGCTTTAGAGGTTAAAAATAACTGCCTTACTTCATGGAACACTTTTTGTTTGAACAAAAATTACTATAGAGACGACATCAGGTGAAAAATCAAATAGGACAAATATCTTTACCAGATCTCCTGGCTGGAGTAAGGAACTCCCATTTTCCTTTGATGAGTAAAAGCCCCTCCTTTATATACCAAACTCTGTGATGGTTTTCCAAGTCTCTCCAAGTCTAGCAGACTCAGTGGCTGATTATTCCTCCTCCATGCATCTATTTGGAGTTACTGAAGAGGCAACCCAGAATATCCTTCAAGTGTCTGACTGGAGCCAAAAACATATCCCCAGTGTGTATGGGACTTCAAGACAGCAACCATATCAATTGTCTGCTCCAGATCCCTCAAAAAAAGCAAAATATGCATTTGGCAGAACATCAGCAAAAAGTCTTTTGGTTTATAAAAGAATTGAGATGAAAGGGAGGAATTTTTTCAGCAGAACACTGAAATCATTCTAATGTTTTAACTCTGATATTGTTTGTCTTCAAGATATCCTTCAAAATTTAAACTGTGGTTTTTTCCAGGCAATTTCTACTGGCTTCGATTAATTTCAGTTCTGTGGCAGGAGCTCCACTTCATCTGAAAAACAAAGAGGGACAAAGGAGAGATGAGCTTTGCGGGGACTATATCTTTGTCCTTTGAAAAATAAGGTATGTTTGGCTCAATATTTAGAAAACAAAATTTTGTGGGTAAAATCGGAACATTTAATGTGGAAGTTCTTCAAACTTCAATAACATAACAACATACAGGTATGCAAGAATAATAAAAGGAAAGGTCAGGAAATAAATAAATGGAAACACATAACCAAAGCACAACCCCCCAGACCAGTAAATAGTGGCATCTTAATGAAATCCAAAGCTTTTTTTGCATGGACTTTATCGTGATAGATATTCCCTGGAATGTTTCACTTAGCTTGACGACAGCAGCAGTGACATACGTGGCAACTTTGCATGCTGAGGCTGTAAATGATCTAGATATAAGGGGTTACTGTGATAAATTACCATATGAGGTGGGAGTTTAGACAGTGAACATTTCAAAATACTCATGTTAGGAAAATGAAGCATATCTCTAAAGATAAGGGAATTATTCTTATCCCCCCTCAAACTGTGTCCTATTAACTTTTACCTTAACGATGGATGATAGCTCCAGGACCATTGCAAGACCTTGCAACATAGAAGCATTATACTCTGAATTATGGGGAGAGTAGAAATTAGCAGCAAGATGACAATTTCTAGACTGATCTTAAAATAACCAGGTACCTTCTTCCCTATAATTAAGCCAAGAACTTCCTTCTCAATTAGACTGGCAGAAATTCCTGCTCAATGACACTGGCAGGTGGATACGTAGTTATTTCCAATAGCGTTAGTGTTTGTCACAGGGATAGAAATGAATTAGAAGTGGGAAACGGGAGAGCCTTATGTGAACAGGCAAGTTTGGCTGCCAGTTATTTAGGCTGTGTTGGCAGGCTGTTATCTGAGATACAACCACAGCCAAAGCTGAGAAGAGTCCTGTCTTTTCAGCACATACTGTGTTCATCGACTTTTCTTATTAGGCTGAGACATTTGGTTGCTTACACAATTATTATCATATTAGTGGCCATTTTCAAGTGCTCTTCAGCTACTCCTTTTCCCACACTAACACTGCAGAAAAAAACTACTGGGATTTCACTGTGAGTAAAATTAATATCTGTGGAGAATGATTAAAGAACAGACTCCAAGCACGTTTCTCTATTTGGTATATTCCTGTCACAACCCTTTCTTACAGTAAAACTGCATTTGCTATAATAATCTTTGGCTTGCGTATTTATTTTTATACTAATTATATGGCTATATCGTTACACAGATAATTGTGGGACTTGTCAATTAAATTCTCATTTATGTTCAAGCATGATGAGTCTGCTCTTAGTACCTTATGCACATGCACAGAAGAAATCTGCCTCTTGTAAACTACAGTTCGCTTGATATATGCAGGTTTTACAGTTTATCAGATATTATGCTGAAAACTTCCATTATCATCTTCTTTTTTTTTTTTTTTTACAATGCAGTGCTGCATAACAAGGTACTCTGTATTCATTTTTCAGGCCATATTTTAAAGTTCATTTTTCAAACTTTAAAAATAATCATGAAAAACTCCCAATGGATTATGTCCAAAGATCATAATCAGGTCTCTATCTGGATGAGATTTTTTTAATCATTTTTCCCTTCTATGGAAGTTAGACAGCACATTTCATGGCACTAGTCCTTCTTAACAATAGGAAATTCATTTCTAAGACTAGGGCAAGCAAAATACTTGCATGTTAAGAGCTAGGGCTGTCCACTACATAATAGTGAATTTCCCACAAAAAGAACTGTGCTGACACTGATCTAGCTTTTTATGATTTTCATATTAATCAATGTGTGCAACAGCATCACAGGTAATGATACCATTAAAAAAAATATTTGTTAGATTTTTTACATCCTTTGCATTACAGTTTAACACAAACAGTACAATATTATGAAGAAAATAAAATCATCGGTCCTTTCCCTTTGTCTAAATTGAACAGGAAGTTGACTAGCAGCAACAGGTGGTGAAAAATAAATTACATTTAGAAAATTCCATCATTTAATAATTTAGGGTATAATTAATAATACAGGAAAATTGATTAATTCTTTTTATGAGTTTTAGCCTGCTGTGCCCTTCTAAATACACGGAGGATCTGCCATCAAAAACAAAGCAAGTTTAACAGTTCACCTCAATGACTTCTAAGACTTGCACATCAGACTTTATAAAATAATGCACACACTGATCTGGAGTGGATACACAGGTTTGGCTTGAAAATTAAAGGCTGAGAAAGAAAGATTATACTGTCTTGGCTCCCTAATTCACATGTTATGCTATGTTATCCTGCACAGAGTTTAAGTGCCCACAGACTGCAAAAATGCTCCAACTGTTTTCTCATAAAATAGAACATATGATACAGATATTTACTGGTCTCTGCAGCTGGGGAAAAGTTAGTCTCAGAGGACTGGGAGGTCCAGTAACTTCTTTAAGTACATAATGAATCTTCTTGATGAAGCTAGAAATCTTGTAAGACCAGGATTTTAGAAAATACCAAGTCCTGTCTTTTTCTATCCAGATGAGATATACCAAGGCAGCAGCTTATATAATTAGATCCATGGCTGATTCACGTTTTTTTAGCTCATAGGACACTCCTGAAATTTGGCAATACACGATGCTGTTATTCAGACATTATTGATTACAGTAAATATTTATTTTGAAACAGAGAATTCAATAATGGCAAGGACTTTAATCACGCTCATCACCTTGTTACACTCAAAGATGACATCCCTTGAAAGGCCTTCCAAAATCCCACGGGCTGCTCTGCCCAGAGCCACTGAACAATAGTCTGTCTTCAGTCCTGGAATTTCATCACATATCACATCCTGCATTGCAATGCCTGAATTCAGCATGGATCTTTCCTACTTTAAGAACAGGAAAAATTGCAACCATAGGACATTCCTGACTGAAGCAATCGATGCACCATTGTAACAAGAACTGTCACCATAGCCTACCTATGGAGAATGAAAGCAGCGCAATGGCAGCAGGGCAGACCAGCCAAAGAGCCATGCTGCACATCAGAAAATGCCAGAGCTGCAGCTGGATGGCTGAAGGACAGAAACCCCTTTGATTTCTGGTACAACAGCTCATGCCAGTCAGCAATACAAACTGAGACTATTCTCTTCCTTCTTCAAATATACCAGTATTTCCCAGGTGTCACTTATAGGACCGCCCTGAATATCCAGTTCAATTCAATTTCTGGTGATAATCAATATATACTTTAAAAGACTCCAAGATGAGATGGGCAAAACTTAACTGTAAATGCATTAAAGTATTGATACTATTTTAGACTTGAGAGAACCTTTAGTAGAACTGGACCATGGCACTGAAATTGCTTAGAAATTGAGGTGGATCTTTAACTGTAAATAGGTGGAAGACCCTTATTGTAAAAACGCATTCAATAATAGTTTCTCAGAAGATATCTTGGTATCTTTTGAAAGAGGTGAAAAGACTACACAGCTTTTAATTCTCCTCAAACAGTCAATTTTTTTTTTTGCTTCATTCATTTATGGCATCCCACACGACTCCATTCTCTTCAGTCATTTTCTATATTACTCTCAATCACCAAGGGGAATTTGTCAGATCATTTAGAGTTGTATGCCACTAAAACGTTGATGATATTCAGCTCTTTCTATGTTTTACCACAATTCCAGTATACAAAGTGCTTAGATAAAATCAATTCATTTATAAAAACACCAGACTGCATTTGAATCTAAAAAAGACAGAGCAATGAGGGGCAGAGGGAGGAATTACAAAGAATATAAAGGAAGGTGAATTCTTCCTTGATTGAAAATGTGCCCCAAATTAGCCAGTTATACACACAGCCTGAGAGTTTATGGATTACTTGATGCAGCTGAGTTACATAGCACTGTCCATAAGCAACAGTTTCTATTACCAGTGATTGCTACAAGGTTCCATCCCATCTTGGCAGATGAAGCCCAGCTTTTGGTTATTTACATGTGTCACCTCTCAGCTGGACTACAGCCATGTGGTTCCTGGGCATAAAGCCATCACACCTTAGGAAACTCCAATTAGTACAACATGCTGTAATACATGAGCTGCCCTGAGCAAATCTATCCTCTCTTACAGTGACTTCTTTTCGACTCCTAAAGCAAGGGAAAATCTCACTTACCACTTTCAAGACAAACAATAGCCTGGGGCCAAGATTTTTAGAAGAAATAAAATTTTGGGATCCACAACCTTAAAATACAACTTTACTCTTTCAGCACCATAAAACTCAGAAAGGGAGTTACAATTTGTCTACCTACAAGACAGAACATCCCCAATAATGGAAGCCAGAAAAAAAGTCAATGTGCACTTCTGTGATCATACAATATTTATGAAATACTTATTGTTATTAAAAAATGAGAGAAGAGATAAAAGAAAAAAAAGGAAAAAAGAAAAGAAAGAAAAAAAAAAAGAAAAGAAAGAATCAACACAAACAATAATACTGTCAAAATCACAGCCTCCACTACACATGTGTTTTTGCCCCTAGGGAGAATATTTTGAGAATAAAAAAGAACAAGCAATAAGGAAATGAAATAATAAATATTAAACAGATGTTTCCTAATAATCTACTGAAAGGCACTCACAAAAGATTAATGAGTGCAGCACAACGCCTGTGTAGAGCTGAGAGCATGGACTACCTGACCGTGAAGTCATGTTTCCAGTCATTTAGTTCTTTCTTTTCCTGCACATATCAAATCTATGGGTTAAAAGGGACATTATTTCTTTAATGAGCCTATTCCTCACAAAAGAGAAGGTGCCAGTTTGGTGACAAAAGCTTCATTACTATCTACTGAGCGCTCGCTATCATCTTTCTGAGAAGAGCCCAGGTCTTTACGCTGGACAAATTTCTCTCTCAAACTGACACTGCTGCTGCCAATCTCAGATCACAGGCCATGGGACACTGGCACCTTCATTTTCTCTCCTTTGGTGATTTTCCCTCCCAGTGGGGTGAGCAAACCCGTGCTGGTGCTGGAGCAGAGTCTGCCAGGTCGCTGCCCATGCCACCTGCACTGCACCTGATGCTGTGCCCAGCCCAGGGCTGCTGTCTCCAGGGCACCATCCGGCACCTTTCTACAGCGCTAAATTAACGCCCAAAGAAAGAGGTTCCTACTGCAACTGCGACACACGAGGAAATGATGCCAACTCTATCAATGATGAGTGTTCTGCTTGCCATGTTGAAATTGTTTGTCCTGTTGTGCATACCCATAAATTAAGCAGCTGTTATTTTTTTCCCCAATTAAACACAGCCCTTATGATTCATAATAGGTCATTCAGAAGTGTGTCTAATCTGTCTATCCTCACTAAACAAAAGACTAGATTCAGGCTTACAAACAAGGAGTCAGTTGTAGCACATTAATTGGGGGGAAAAAAAACAACCAGAAAAAAAGCAGGGAAAAAAAAAAGCTGTGGAGTTGTATTCTTAAAGGATTAACACTGGGAAAATCTCCAGGCCAATAAAAGAAAAAAGAACAAGTGTGTCCACACTCCAAACTTGATGGCAAAACTCCCTCTCTGCTATTTCAGGGGATAAGAGCAGCTTATGTGTAATTAAAAATAACCGTGCGTTTGCACTTGCTAAACTGACCTCCAGACCCCATAGGCTTTTTCAGCGAAGGCCATACAAAATGCTTTGTTAATTTGTCATCTCGGAATTCCTCTGGTATGCAGATTCCTGCGGACAGGTGAAGCTTGTGTCACAGGTCATTAATCAGATATCCTCCCCCTCACATACAAGAGGCATGGCAATTGATCAATGATCCTTAAATCTTTTCGAAGTCACTGAACAATAAGATTTCAACTTTTCCTAGCAACTGAGAAGTTGAATTTCCTTACAAACAAACCACTCTTCTGCTACTGCATTAAATAACTCAAAAGGAAACACTGGAATTCCATGTTGAGTGCAGAGTAACATACCCTTTGAAAATATTTATTTCTTCCCTCCACTCCACTCCCCTACCTCTGTGGTGGTGAAAGAACACATCTAACCTTTATAAACTTGACACTTGCGTGCAGTAATAATCTTTTCTTTCCCATATGAAATGTGATTTTCTGGGACTCTTAAATTTGTGATCAGTGACATCTTAGAGCAAATAGTTCACTAGACAAGGACACAAGCAAAACATGTCAGCAAGAACAACCTCTCCAAACCGGATCCTCCCGTCCAGCTGAGCTGGGCTCACTGAAGACTTAAACAGGAAATGAAGACTTGAGGATAAAGTAGAGGACAGACTTGAGTTGCTAACTTCCATCTTATCTAGGGAGAAAATCACTTAAAAGTAAAAATAAAGCAAGTTAGCCTCAGCTGTACATCTTTATCACACTGCCAGTTTTGGAGGGTGAGACAACAGAGATAGGACAAGGAACATTTCCAATACTCATTTCTCCTTTTGCAGTCAAGCCGAATTGGCAGAACTTACTCAATATTTGTGTTATTTAATATCCTGTTTGGTTTGGAAAACGTTCATGCCATTGTTATGCAATGGTCTCCAGGGCACTGCCTGCTCCCTCCTTTGCAGGTTTGGAGTGGATAAGAGCTCTTGAGACCACAGCAATTCAGGCAGGATACAGTAAAATGCACAAGAAAGACTGGACAGTTCTCAGATTTCATACATGGTATTGGTGTAGTTATTCTTAATGGATGAATTCTCACTCATAGGATTTCATGTCTCCCTAGGAGTATCAGATTTATTAAAAATGCCAAAGAGCTGCCATAAACTGAAAATGAACTGGGGAAAAAAATCATTCTCTAGAATTCAAAAAGCCAGTTTGGTGATATTCTCACCCAAGTTTGCTATTTTTGCTGGCTTTACAGATTTAACGTTTTTTATCTGCTAGAAAACTTTGTCTCCTGCTGGGGAGAAATGGGACTTTTTCTAATGAAACGAAAGGAAACAAAAAGAAAAGAAAACCAGACATTTTCTTAGAGATATTTTAGTGAAACTGTTGGTAGTCCTAGAGTTGGTGACAATTGTGTCTGGGAGAATAAATCAATGCCGGTAAAGCTGTAGATTGCTAGATGACATTTTTTCTCAGGTGAAAATAGTAAACTATCTTTTAATTGACTTTGGGATAGCAGGAAAAAAGAGTGACGAAAGGATTCTGATCAGAGCAAACAGAGGACAAAGGCAAGTGAGTCAAGGTCTTCTCCATGAATCTCTTCCTAAAATCGTCGCTGTCTGCTTAGACTGCAAGGATGTCAAACGGGGATAGCTTCCTGCTGGAGCCGCTTCAGGGCCATGGTAGGTCTGGGCACCACACCAACAGCCACTTACTCTCGCCACTCATCCTCTTCCACTCTGATAATCACAGCAGCAGGTTGATTATTGGGTTGTAAAATACAAGGGATTTAGTGCTGACTGCAGCACTGAGTGCCTCGTCAAATTCCTCACTGTAGATCATTTTCATAAAATTTGTCAAGGGTCTTGTCTGAATTGTATTTTCACCTAGTTAATCCTCTGTCTGCACAGCAATCTGGCCGAGTGCTGCCTGCACTGCAGAGCACGCCCGTGGCTGACCCCCCTGCACTCCCTGCACATTCATCAGGATGCCACTGGCCCAGCCACCCAGCCAGCAGGTCCTGACAAACACTGCCACAGGCACATGCAGACCGACCACAAAGAAAAGTAAAGACAGTGAGGAAATGAAAAGAATCTAGGGGAGGTAATACGAGATTACTGCTGACAGACTACCCTGAAGTGCGCTCTGCAATGTGTAGGAATGGTCTGTGGAAAGGACTGAGACATATCTCTGACTTCAGGCCCTGAACTCTGGCAGAGTTCACAGAAAAGTTCACTAGGAGCCAAGCTTAGCACATTATGATAAGGATGAGTTAATAAAATTGAGAATGGACTTAACTGGTGCCCAGCAGTAGTAGTGGAACAAGTTCTGACTACAAGAAAATGGAGTATTAAAACACAAAATGGAGTATTAAAATGCAAAATGGAGTATTAAAATGCAAAATGGAGTATTAAAACATCTGCTTGACCTTAATACCAGAGAGAGAAAAAGCTGGAATTTTTCCCATCCATTTTCTGGTCCATTTGGACCACGTACTGATCCATTTCAGTCCATTTAATGTGTTTTTGTTTTCCTTTCTTTCTTTTTAATCAAGGGTAATGAAACTCTTGCCGCCTTTGACCCCACTTGTGACCATACTCAAGGTATTTAAGCCCTGCAATTAAAAACCTGGCATTGTTTTGGTTCTTCCTCCAATGCCTCACTATTTGCATCGTTGAAAATTACTACAAATATCTGCCCAGAAATAGGGAAGAAATAGGGGCAGAACAAGGGAAAGATAGCACAAGAATGCATTGTGTCTCATCTTGACAGACAACAATACTCTTCTTAGGTCATGTTTCCATTCTGAAAATTAAATGCAGTGGAAAACAATGGAAGTATTTTGTAAAGGAAACAAAGATTATATTATTCAAGAAGGAAAGGAAGTGGTACAGAAATAACTTAGGAGGAGACAAGAGACAAAATGTCAAGAACTTCAATATTTATTTTTGGGAGCTCCATAATTTTGTTTTTAATTAATAACTATTAACTTCCCTCTAACAAACAATGCATTCTTCCATACTCCCCTTCAAACACAGGCCATTTTCATTATGCATGCATTTCCCTAAGTATTTTTAACAGATAGTTTTCCTAGCAAGATGACTGATATATGAAAAGAAAAAAAAAAAAAAGAGAGAGAGCTTGCTGTGCAGCTGAACTGAGAACCAGGACTTTGTTCACTCTCACTAATGGATCAACTGACAGTCAAAAATAGGTGTCATTTTGTCTGAAGGAAGCCACTTAGTTAGCAAAATTCAGTGACGTTTTCAGGTGAATTCAACTATAGTTAATTGAAGTCTGTTACTTACAAAAAACCATAAAAATCTATTAGGTTTCTTGGCTCAAAAGCTTAGAGAAATGCATTAATTCAAATGTGGTTCAAAATATATGAGAAATGTGTAAATACAGGCCTTTAAACACAGACTATTTTTACTTCTGTAACAGCATTAAGATGCCCGATGACCCAAATTCAACAGCAATGCAGCAGACAGTCTTTTACACAGCAACATGGCCAACTCTGGCTATTATTCCTAACACTTCTTTCTTTACCTACGTTTTAAATAGTCTCCACAAACTGAGAAGTAATGCTGATGGTTGCAAGCTTTTGCCAAGTGATATTTGCAAAGGTATGTCAAAATAATTTCTTTCCTGTGTTCATATCATTGCCTTGTGTTCACAGGAAAAAGCTGCTGAAGACACCTTCATGCTAACATTTATTCCTGTTGCCTGATAGTAAAAAATGTCTATTAGTAGTTCTTTTTCATTGAAAATTATTACTTTCTAACTTATGACCTACTTTACCGTATTTCTAAAATTTTGCTACATATTCACAAGCCCATTTTCATTTCTGAACTACAGTCTTATTACTTCTGATAAAAATGAGATTACAATTTCACTTGAAATTAAGTGCATGTGAAGTAATTGTAGTACCTTTTGGGAGTGACACTCCAAACTTAAAGCATAACTATACTCAGGCTCCAGTAATTAAGTTTTTACCTCTCAAGGTTGTTTCTAAGCATCCAAGAATTGCACAGAGGAGTAAAGAAGACGAAGAAAAAAAAATCCTGTTTCTCATTTCCTAAAATTCAGTTTTTTGGTATGGCAGTGTTGCACTGACAAAATACCGTAAGGAATAAAATCTTTATATGCACTTTCTATTTAAAATTCAGTATTCCCTTTTTCTTCAGATAGCAGCTACTGAAAAAAAACCAACAAAAAACCATATTGAAATACTGAATGGTGAACAATCACTATCACCCCCAGGCATTCTGTATGTAATGTAGCAGGAGCCTGTGTTTAAACACATCCTGAACATCTGACACGCTGTACCGTCAGCGTCTGGCATGGCTGTGCTGTCCTAGGGCCAAAGACTCTGAACTGCTCCCTTAACCCGCAAGCTACAATTTTTGAAGATCAGGATTGAAATACGGTAGCAACAGGCAAAAGTAAAGATGCTGTTACCCTAGGAATTCATTACTGAGTTGTTCAGCTGCATCCTGTTCACAAACACTAAAAATTCCTTAAAAATACATACAAGCCACAAGAACAAAAAGGTGACTGGGCCTTGGTTGCTGGCTGGGGCTAAACCACAACAACTTCCAAGACTGGGAAGCCTGAAATCTCACAGCTTCTGGCACCTGGCTCCTTCTCCACCTACAGCTTTGCAATTCCAAAGCAGGTTCAGTTCCCCAAACTAAGGAAAGAAGCCTCTGTTTTGGGCAGCACCACCAACAGGATGCAGCAGGTGACAGCAGTGGAAGAGCTGCAGGGAAGGGGACACCCATCTGCTATCAGACTCGCAGGGCAGGCAGATTTGGTGCTTGCTGGGGGGGCTGAGCAGAACAGAAGGAACCCAAGAGGTTGTGCACACTCCTTTTTGGACCTTTCCAAGGACCAGCTGAACAGCCTGGGCAGCCTTGTCTGACCTCCAGCTGGCCCTGCTTTAAACTTGCAGGTGGAATAGAGACCTCATCAGGTCCTTCCAACCTGAGTCAATCTGAGCTTCCATCAGCCCAGGAGAACATATTGCTCAAATTACAGGCAAACTGTGAGATAGCATCTTCGCTCGGTTACAGCAGCATTAGATCATGTGAAAGAAAAGGGAACAAATTTATGCCAGCCATCATGCATAACTAGCTGAGAACAGAAACTTGTACAAAAGAGGGGGAGATGTAGAGCAGTTCCTTCTCAAAGCGTATCAGTAAAATATGTTTGCTTTGTTGCTTCAGGCCAGGAGAGTTCAGGTACTGCAAGAGATTTTATGCTTTAAAATACAGCTGGGGTTACATATCAGCAACAAAATTCAGTAAAGATCTCCTTACACTAATAAAGACAGAACGAAAAGCAAGAGCAACTTTTATAATTGTGGCAGTGCATTGCAACTGTGATACAAAAAAGCAGAGGCAGAGATAGCAGCAAATGCAGTAGCAGTTCTGCACCCAGCCATAGCAATCACTGATGTTATCCCTCACCTTTTTCTCATCTCCTTTTTCCCCATTCACAAAACCCTTGGTTTACTCAAATACTTTGCCTCTGAACATCATCTCATGGAAGGAGCATGGAAACTACCCAAAGACTTTCTAGACCCAGCTTTGAAAACTTCTCCGGGCTCGCAGCCAGGAAGTCAACAGTGGAATAAAACCCCACAGGGCTCTATGGAATATAAAACCCCACAGGAAGAGCATGGGGTTGGCACAGCCAGAGCAGCACACTGTGTCCCTTTTCCCTACAGCCTCAGGGGAAGGCTGTGTATGCAGTGAGCTTTGATGGATGACCAGGCTCACAAATCCTGGGTATAGAACAGCAAACTGAAGCTATTGCGGGCACCTGGTGCCAGGGTCAGACCACTGCTCTTGATTCCCATCTGCCCTTTTTGTAACCTGCCATGAAGGGCTAGAAGGGTCTAAAACATCTCCAAATGGAGAGCAGTACTTAAATGCCCTTTCCCCTTTGCCCTGCACTGGCACAAAGAAGTTATATAAAGTGTTATGCCATCTAGAAGCAGTATCGATGATTTAAATGGCCTCCTTTTGAGGATGAAACCACTCGATCTCCCTCTGCCTTCCTGAAATCCACATGCCTGTAGTTGCATCCTGGCCCAGTTCCCCCTCTGGTGACTGAACAGTATTTTAGACAAACTGCTTTGATGGTCAGTCTGGTAAACAGGCAGAGTAAACACTAACTCATTTTTGTTAGGAAGCTGCTACCCCTTCTCTTGGAAAGGCACCGTGAGCTGGCTGCCTGTAGCACTTATTGCAGCCGTGCCCCCGAAGAAGATAACTGTAGCCCATATCTTTTAAAAAACGACTAATGTAGAGCTCTGTCCATGCATAAATATTTATGACAAAACAGCTGTTTTTAGTTGAAGATGTTTAACTTATGAGATCTCAATTTTATAATCAAGGCTAACAAGTCCCATGAGCACAGACTGGAATGTAAACACCCATTTTGGTGATTCCGACTGAAGAATGCTCCACCACAAATTTCCAAATGAGAAGAAGGGGGGGAAAAAAAGGAGTATGTGATATGACGAGAAAAAGCACCACTAGTTTATTTATGTTGTTCAACCATTTGTATAATTAATGAAACATCAATAAATTTTATTTAGGATTTACAAAAGTTTTGCCAGGTATGGCCATGAGGGTGGTGATTCCCTCTTTGGTAAAAAGAACATTAGCATCACATGCTTTCATTATAGTACCTGTGCCTACTAAAAATGCACTTAAATTTAATGTGCGAAAATTTAAGTCTTTTTAAAGGAAGGACCAGATCTCATAAAATAGATATTTATCTAGTTAGTACCTATTTATTGATCTAATGTGTATGTTTACACAAAATACACAACTGTTACACAAAAAGTATATAGTAGCAGATGCTTTAAACAGATTAAATGTTATTTTTATACATCTCTGAAGTCTGTGCCTCATATTAATAAAATGGATTGTCAGAATTTTCCATTGTTCCACTTCAAAGCATGCAATTATATTACCTTAATTGGAAGCACTGATGTGTTTTTACCAAGGATGTTTATTTGTATTCTGACTACTGAGATATAAATATGAGACCATTTGCTACATTTAGTTTTCTACTTATATGATTTTTTGTTCTCTGCATTTTATCTTTACAAACTATCATACTGAGTATATTTCCAATGCAGGAGCTATGATTTTAAACTAATATAATCTAAAAACTTTTTTCTTATTGAGATCTCTGCTTGATTCTCTATAGTCACAGAACTTGTTAACTGCAGAGTGTTAATGTTAGGGAGAAGCCTCACAAGTTTTTGACTTGTGAATTGCAGCAGAATCAAACAGGTTAGGAAATCATATACTGAAGCACTGGCATGCCCTAATCCAAAAGCAAAGTTTATGTGTTATTTGTTATCAGAACAGTCAACATGGATATCCAGAAATTTTTATAGCTTCTGCATTAGTGAAAACACAGTGTATCTGAGAGTTTCTGAACTGCTGGGATGAGAATGTAATCCTTTCAGGAGTTTTCCCTTAGACAACCTTTACCAAATTACACTAATCCTTTTCTAATCCCGCAATAAAAATACATTACTTTGCCTTGCACTTGGTTTACTGTGATACAGTTTTGTCTGTCCCAGTACAGAGAGAGGTCTGCTCATGGTTTGGCAGTACACTCACACCTGTGGTCAATGCTGGTGAGAATTGGGTGTATTCATTAGAGAAACAGCCTTACATTTCACTTAGTAAAACATGCCTTCTAAGTGGTATTTTCTTCCAATAATCTGCTATTAACTGAAAAAACTGTCACTCAAAAAAATCTCCAAATTACTTATCAGATCATAAAATTCTAGATTTATCATCTAATTAAGGTTTAACTCCACAGAAGGGTATGTCTTTGGGCTTTGCTTTGACTCATCTAATGTGCAATAAATGTATTACTAAGGGTTTAGACTTGGTTTTTGGTCTCCTTGTGATTTACACTTGAATTTGCATAACAGCACCAATGAGACTGTTTCAGAAATGCAATTCCCAGCACAAGTCTAAAAAGTGCGCATGAAGTACCTAGCTGTAACCTTATACAGTCACATCTGTTCACCTCACAATTGTCTAATGTGACCTTTTGAATTTAGCTGGCTTTTTTTGTATTCACACAGTGTTCAGCCCAATGAGAAAAACATTTAGGATTTCTCACAATGTACACCCAGAGATGAAATGTCATTTCTCTGGGGGATGATCAGAACATGTTTAGTGTTATGCTTGCATTAGCTGACACATGAGTGCTGATTAGATGAAAAGGTCTGCAGCCATCCTAAGCTGACAGCGTACAACAGCAGCACCGGTACTAATCGTGCTTCCCCTTTAGTGCCGAGCACAAAAATATGTGAAGAAGAATACAATGAGAGAAAACCATCCAAGCTCTGAAAGAGAATAAAACCCTAGGGAGGTCTCTGACAGCCCCATAGCCTGCAAATCAGTATCCATATCCTCAGTACTCCCCTGACACTTTGGGGGCTCATTTTTCAGAGGAAACAGGAATGGAGTCAAAATACTGTGAGTCAGTATTCTGGACTTTGCAGTGAATCGTCCCTGCATGATCCCAAAATCTACCCTCTGGGCGTGTTCAGAAGATTATGGCAAATCCTGGGACTTTTATGAACCCTTGTTGCACCGTCTCACAGCTTTTTACTTCCAGAAGAGATGAAAACAGATGCACAAGCCAGAGCAGAGGAGCTTTCACTTTTCACAAAACACAGAAAGTAAGAACCTAACCAAATTAAAAGGAGTAACCACTCCTTTTAATTTGGTTAGGAGTGAAGTCCTGTTAAAGCCACAACATTAGAATACTGTTACTGAAAATAAGTTTTGCTGATATGAAGATAAACGAGAGGCTTTTCCATTTACAAGGATCTCCTTGCTTGGAACGAGCATATGCCTAGCAAGGAATTGAATGTTTTTTTCCTTACCATTGGTACTGACACCACAAATGGAATTCATCTAACAAAAATGCTCATATGTTCCCTTACTTTCCCTGTCTCTGAGCTCATCAGCACTGCCACACAGGTACTGCATGAAGAAGGTAGATGACATTTCTGCCACAGACCCACCCAGTACATGCACATTTGGCTGCCTCAAGATGCCACTAAACTGCTGCAACCAAAATCCTTGCTAGCAGCAGGTGTGGGAGAAGGGCTGTCATTGAAAGAAAGGAAATAATAGAAATGGTTTTGTAAATCAGAATTAGACACAGCTGATGTTTGTCATAAGAAACTTCTTCACCTTTTGCCAAAGCTTTTATGAATGAACAAATACAGCTAACACAGGGACTAAGCAGCTCAGGGGTCCATATGACAAGATAAAAATATATGTAAAGGCAGGTGGAAATGTGGCAGCCAGGTGAACAGGAGACATCGCTCTTCTGGGATGATCCAGGCCAGCTACACTGCACTGCTGGTCTCTCTCTGCATGGGACAGAGACTAAGGCACCTCTCTTCTCCTCACGATCTCTATCCTTAATAAATAAAAATACTTGCTTGTCTAAGCATCTTTAACATGCTACATCTAAAGTGTTTGTGACCTGGATGAGGCATTAGACCTGCCTTGCCTTTGCTAGAACTTTTAGTGCTGTAACTTTCCTTTTAGCATGAAAGTTCCTCCCTTGGAAGAGCTTGTTCTCATTCTTTGTGCATCACTGATGGCTTCAGCTCACTGGAGAACTGATCCAATCCACTGGAATCAGCTTTCAATGATGCAAAATGCAATCAAATCAAGGAACTGCCCTAGGATATCAGCTACAGAATAGATTATAAAAAAAGGTTTCAAATTTTAATTTCATTCAGGGAAGTTTTTTTATAAGCATTTCTGTAGGTACCCCTGCAGAAAACAGTTGATGTAAAATGATTACTACCAATCTTGACAACTTCCTACCAAAAAAGCTCACAATCAGACAAACCCCACAATGTCCTTTCACCATCTGCAAAAACTGAAAACATCGGTACACTCTATGGATCTAACTCTGCTATTCCTCGAATATTCTAGGAAGCCAGGTTATAACACTCATCTTTAAAAGCAAAAGTACTAGAAGATTTGCCATTAAATATATAAAATATACTGTGTTGGGTAAGTATGATTTTTTTTTTTTCTCACTAAAGATTCTTCAATGTAAATTAAGTAAGACATGAAAATGTGTTGCTGTGTGAGACTGCAACACCACCCATCTTATGAGTTCTAACCAGAAACACTAAGCTTTGCTCGACTTGCAATGAAACTAATAAAAAAAAGCCAACATTCCCCATGGAATAATGATGTGAGCAAAGGTCTCTGCAAGTTCCCTTAACGATGGAACAAATCTTTATATTGTGAGCCGTAAGAATGATTAAATGGTTCCTCAGTAAAATGTGAAAAAATATATGGGGGGAAATATTTTAGAAGATGCCACACTAAATTAGGAGTTTCATGCCTGTGAAGAAAATCCAAGGAAAAATCTATCTCTGGGATAGATTTTCACTTTATTACAGTAGAACTAATTATACATTCATTAAAAACAATGACTGTTTTATAAAATGGGATTCCTTCTGCTGCATTTTACTTTTAATGAATCTGAACAGACCTAATGCTAATATTAATGGCCTATACATAAAAATAAAAAATAAAATACATATGGTGCACAAGACTACTGTTGCTTTGATTCCACTCAATCAATAATCAAGACCAATGTATATTTTGACCACACAATTTAACTAAATACAAACTTTAACTCTTGAACATTTCCAGAAAACTACACCTCATAGTACCAGTATAATAGCTAACTTAATATTTCAATAAGGTTATTTTTCTGTTGATTTAAGTAGCAATTCTTATTATTTAAAAATTCATCAAATAAAGAGCTTTTCAGGAATTTCCTTTTTAGATGTTTTGCAACTAAAATATTCTGAAGTGGAGGTTTTATGTTTTAAATATTATACAACTAAATAAAATTTTATACATTAAGCATCTCATTTTCACAAGGGAAATATTTAAATTGTGCATTTATTAGCCAATATTGTTCTATTTTTTAAATTGCTGTCAAACTACATATGTCTGGTAACTCCCTTTGAAGTAAATGAGCAACATTTATTCTCAATAAAGCTTTCATTTTAACTAGGCACATTAGATATCATTAGTACAAATTCATTATAAATTATACTTCAGATTTCATAGAGAGTTATTTACCCAGCCCTTTTTTATATTTGAAAGTTAACTAAGATAATATTAGTTTTAGCAAATGCCCCGCAGTTACCCAGATTTTAATATGAAATTATTTTCCTTGTTTTCTATTATACTCACAAGGCAGAAATATATAACCTAGGTTTATTTCACAACTATTAAATTAAGTTCTATATTTGTTTTCATTCTAATGATATATCTAAATTCATAAGTATAATTCAAGATGATGCATTACGAAACACTACTTCGAACGTAATTAATTACTTTAAAAGTTATGCGAATTTTAAATTATTGCCCAATTATAAATGGGCTTAATGCTTAATGTTTTACATGATCCATCTTTGAAAAGTGATTTTGGCTTCATGTGAGAAAGGCGTAGGGAGTGCAGCCCCTGCATTTGCCACCGTTTGGGCCCAAGTAGCTCAGCCCCCATGCATAAAAGGAGGAAGTGTAACTGAGAAGAAATTGCCCGAATTTTTCTGTCAGGAAGATTTATGACTTTTTTTGCCATAGAAATGCCAGGGAAGAATAATATCACTGAAGCAAGAACAACAGGATAGATGTGCAACATGACCCTTGTAATTAAATAAAGGATGCAAATGGCAAATCTAATGAGGGAAGAAGTATGTATATGATCACTTTACCTGCTATCTTTAAATATGAAATATTTGTTTTCTCTGATTACATTTAGATATTTTTCCTTTCCTGCCCACCCCAAATTAGATACGAAAGAGGAACCAGTGTTCAGGTAGGAAAGGAAGCCAGAACTCCAGCTGTGCCTGCAGCTAGAAAAGCAGTAGACAAAAGAATTTTTGTGCTCTTAAGAACAGCAAAACAGCACAAAGGACAAAATAACCTTTTCCCTTTGCCTCCTTTTTTCAGTCTTTGTTTCAAACAGGCAAATCTCTTCAAAATGACTGCTCTCAAGCATTCTCAAGCATCACCAAACTCACAAGATTTTTTTCTGTCCTCTGTACACAGAAGAAAATATATGGAAAAGCTCAATATGAAATGTTGGTCTGATTTTCAAAAGTTGTCAGCAGCCACAATTTCTGAGATCTGCAGGTGTTTAGCAATTAAGACCTCATTCAAATTTGTTAGCCTAGTCATTACAGTTTTTAAAAAGAATTTATAAATTAATATATTTAAAGAGCCAAATTCTAGAAATAAGGTGGGAAGACATAATCAAAGCTTTTGCTGATTAACATCTTTTCTTCTGTTTCCATAAATATTGCAGGATTTCCTACCCATCTTTAATACAGACTTGGCCAATTCTTTATTATCAATTAGGACTGATTTGAATAAATCTTCCCAAAAATTAAGAATAACTGGTATATGACTGGACAGGAAATTAAAAACCAATGAGCAAGTTTCCATGTGAAATAGAAGACAGAACTTTCCAATGTTGTGTCATTGAACCTCACCTACACTTTTTAGATCTAGAAATTTTTCTCTGTAAGAATCTCGTTATGAATTTTGGCTGCAAAGGGAAATAAACTTCAGTTCTTCTTGTGGCCTCTGCTGGGACTCCCCAGCTGAAGTAGCCCTGAAATCACCACCATGACAATACACTCGGTGGGACTTGCAGATTGGCATCCATGATTGCAGTTCAAAGTCTGGGTGGTGTTACTCCCATAAGTCCCATCAGAGCCTCTAAACACCACACAAAAATTAGTTTTTATTTTTTCTTAGGCTACTCTAATGGAAGTAATTGTGTTTCAGTTCATCTCCTACACAAGCTCAAAAATTTTATTATTTTCACAAGAACTCACAATGTATCCAAGCAAGTCTTGATCATAACGTTTCACTTTCACTTGCATCACTATGACATGCATACCCTTTCTATTAGCTCTTTTGAAAAAAAACCCAGTGTTTTCTGAAACAGGCAACCCTATCCAAAGGCATAGGATTCTTCTCTCAGTGCCCTGAATTATCTCTGGAAAAGCCCACAACTGATAGCTGACTCGTTTATGTATTGTTGCCAACTCAGAGGCTCCCTGCACATCATCACATGTGAGAATCAAAATTATTTGTGGTGAGAAAAGGATTTATATTGCTGCAAGCCTAGGTCTATACACTATTTTCGTTAAATCACATTCATTAGCTGCAGTTTCACCACATCTCCCAGGCTGACTGTGGCCCACTTTCAGCATGGCTGCTTCATATGACCTGGAATGGTGACAGTGGAAGCTCATCCTCCTAAAAAAGCTATTTTATTTTTATAAAAATTCCCTCTGCTTATGAATTATTTAGTGTCTCAGACTTTTTAATGTTGATCTTTTTTTTTTTTAAAGGAAATTTAAGAGGTACCCAAACAAAATCGTTCAAAAAATAACAACTTGGCTAATCTAAAGTGCCAGGGTAACATTAACCTTACTGTTACAAATTAACTTTATACACATTCTAAAACACAACTATGAAAATAATGGAAAAAAATACTGCAAGATAAAGTAAAAGCAATACATAATTAATGCCATAATAAAAGAGCAATATGATGGAAAACTGTAATGGAACTAAATACAGCACTGTGAAATGCAGCCCATAAATGTGCATAAAATATGCATAAAGGTGCAACTGCTCTCAGCCTGGTCGCACAAAGGAGGATTTCATGAAGTGACTAATGGTTCACTTGTTCCAACCTGTAGCCTAGAAAAGTACTGAGAGACAGGAATTTTATTTGTCACTTGAACCACTGGTATTGACTGAAGGGAGAGAAAAGCAGCAGGGAAGAGGTAAGGGAGGCTGGGGGAGAGGGGCTGCTGAGGAGGCTGAAAGAGCATCCGAGGTACTGCAGTCAGCAGTAGAAATTTTATTGTATCATCATTTATTCATACCGTGGTGGTACCTAAGTACCATAATCAGGTTTCAGTGCCTTGTTGTGACAGGCTCTGGAAACATTTTGCTAAAGGTGGCACTGCCATTTAATGTGCACTTTCCGTGCCACACTAATTACTCTTCAGTGTACCAATCATCTACCAGAAAACACAAGAGAAGTGTTATTTGGCATCCTAGCTCTTTGGCATTTTAGGATAATATGTAACAGTAGTTAGGTATTTCTCTAGTAAATTATTTTTTAAGTTATTTCCCAATGCCATAAAAACATTATGAGGAAAAGTACAAACTGTGTTTTTAATTACGGCCAAGGTTCAGAATCAGGGCTGCACTGTATCCCAAGCACACACTGAGCACTGTTTTCTACAGACACAGAAAGGACTCCAGTGCACATGCCAGACTTGGATACCTTTTCACATCCTGAGCGTGAGACTAACAAGAGTTGAGTTTTACTCAACAAGAAGGAAAATTTCTGAGACTGATTGCTAAATTTCCTGCGTTATGCTGGGCTTTTCAGCATTCAAAAGATAATTCATGACCTCTCTTTTTAAGCTGCATCCATCTCCTTTCTCTTTGTTTATCTGCCTATTGGCAAGGACAGTTACCTGACTTCACACACATAAAATTTGAATGCACAGCTATCTACCTAAATTACTTGAAGTCCTGATCTTAAATAATTTTGAAAATTAATAGCTGTAGTGAAAACCAATTTCTATTTTATAGAGCTTCTGTTCCAAGCTAAGACTATGCTATACTGAATCATATATAACTGTTTTCTGTTTTAATCTATAGAAAATATTTGTATTTGTCATAATCATAACATGACATATTCCCAACCAACTCAACATAAAAGCTGCGTCTTACATACCTTTGCTGAAGCCAGTGTATAAACAGAAACAGATTTTGTTTTAGGATGAATTACAGGAGAGTGGGCACTTGAAAAAAAATGTGGGCAGAAAAGCTTTCTTGAGCACTAGAAAAAAAGGCATACCATTGAAGAGGGTACAACACATTTCCTTCCTATTACTTTACAAATACACTGCAGCACCATGAAAAAAAAGCAGTAACTTAAAAAAAAGATTACTGTAATCTAAATAACAATATGATAAAAAAAGAAAATCCGGCTTTCACCAGGATGAATTATGCTCCTCAGACCACTATGATTATTTGAAATGGTAAACAAAACAAAGGATAAAGAAGCAGCAATGAATATGATATACTTATGACTTTTGAAAGGCTTTTGATAAAGTTCATCACAAGAGACTATTAAGGAAATTTAGTGACCACAAGGTAAGAGGTAAATTCTTGTCAGTGATTAAATGCTGGCTAATAGGAAGGAAGCAAGGGGTAGGAATAAATAGCCCATTCTCAGTGTAGGAAAGATTAATAGTGGGATACTCTAGGGACCAGCAACCAGGCTAATATTGTTTAATATATTTAATTATGATGAGAAATGGGTCAAAAAGCCCCTACAGCTCTGAATATTTCTGAACACACAGAAGGTTTGAAATCAGGATATGGCACTCAGAAGTTGTAGATCAGACTCCTTTCAACCAAGTGGTCAGAAGAAAAATGGGAGAAAATCAAAGAAACACAGAAACTCAAGGCACCAGGTCCAGAAAACCCATCAGTACGTGGAATACACCATCCAAAAAGTCTGTATTTCAGCAGTGGCTGATATTATTTAAATACATGGGGTAAATCACTTTAATCATTCAGGATTATATTCACTAAAGATTAGCCCTTCAAATTACTCCTCCTTCTTGCCCTAACCATTCTGTTGCAATTCCAAACTCTGTCAGAAGAAGAAATTTCTCCTCTGTTTCCATTCTCTGAAAATGTAAGTGCATTGCTTCTTTTTTTCAAAGGCACGTATAAAATCCCAGTCCCCTCAGCACAGGGGACAGGTATCTTAAACTGTTTCTCGCTCGGTTTTTAGAGCAACAATCCTTTCATGCTCTTCTGTTCATTAATTTATTTATTTAGGGCAAAACTAAAAGCATGCAAGAGGGATGGTGTGTGGATTTCTGTTTGGTTTGGGATTTGGCAGGAGGGACACACCTTTGCTTTTCTCTGTCTTTTCACCAGTTTCTTTTATGTTATTTTTATTTCTTTGCAGGCACAGACCTAAATAAAACACCACCAGTCAAATCAGTGACAGCAGATACCATATGCCTTTTTGTTTTTGAAAGAACATAGCTGAGAAAACTGCAATGTCTAATACAGCATAGCATAAGAAAATACCAGGATAACATAAAATAAGTTAACAGGAAACAAGTAAATCTTTCAACCATATATTTTAAATTAAGTCTGAGTTGTGAAAGGCAAGGGACAGAATTCAGTGGTCTTGATAGGCTCCCCAGCCATATGCTCTTGCTGCACCTACACACCTGACTGCAAATTTATTAATACTGTCTTCTCTATCTCTGTAATTTTTGTCTGGAACCTCTACAACTCTTTGAATAGCAGAGTGTATATACAAGCAGTCTATGTTTTGCACACTTTCTGGAGCAAAACCAAGAAGCATATTCTGTAATAGATTACTAAAAATGGATCTTCTCTCTATTGATAATCTGAGATGAGATGCAAGATATAGCACAAGTGAATACTGGAAATCAGTGAGTTGTATAACAGGTCTCACTTAGCACGGATTTATTGTGGAATCCTACCACTATATGTGGCATGCTGGAACATATTTTACCCTAATACATAATATTTCAGAGATGAATGAAAAGAATGAGGAAAATCTAATTCTTTGCAGCTCATGAAAGCTCACTGGCATTAGGAATGTAATTCGACTGGATGACTTGGTGGAAAAAGGGAAAGCTGCAGGGCAGTGCTGGAAAGTGTAAGAACAAAAGAAATACAGTTCCTTACCCTGTGCAGCACACAGGGCAGAAGTTGGAGGAGCTGTGCCAGTATCTAAAAGCAGCAGAGAGTGGGAGCAGATTATAGTAAGTGAAACTGTTATTCATTTCTTTGCTTGTCTTTTTCAACCAGAGCTAAGAGAAAGATGATTAAGAAAAAACAGGACTTGCATCCACAGCCATGGAAGTCTACCCAGAAAAGCTATTTGCCAGAGTATTTGCTAAAGTTATTTGCCTAAGTATTTTAGTTTTTAATAGAGTATTCTACATAATAAATGACCCCTTCCCAGTTCAGCAATGCAAGTAAAATGGGCAGGGAATTCTATTGTTCTAGAGAGATCAGTGAGTGGATACACTGAATGGCACATTTACCTGTGCCTATGCTCAAGTGCACTGGTAAATAAAGGACAGTTTTCTTCTACTACATAAGAGCAAGAAAGAGCAACAAGAGTAACAAAGCCTGCAAAACTGCCTCTTTAGATTTCGAATTGCTATCCTACAGAAGCAATTAAAAAGGACATGTTAATCAACACATAGCCTTACAAAGTAAAATTGACAAGTGAAGAACTGAAACATTTTTGAAAGGGATCCTGTTCAACATTGGGTTTGGGCATTCATGGAAAATTAAGCGTAAGAAGACACCTGCAACCATGCAATTATTACAATAGTCTTTAGGACAAAACTGCTTGCTTGGTGATTACAAAATCCCTGTGCATAATGAAGCTTTCTGGCTCACAAAATCAATCACAGACATATTTCAGAAAAAAACTAACCTGCTTGGAGGTGGAAAATAAGGATTTCTTTTTTGTTGTTTTTTTATAAATTCCTGTTACCTCTACAGAAACAAAACAGACAAGAGCATTTAAGATGGCATTTGTTCCTTGTCTCCTTCCTTCAGGAGCCATCAGGGGAAGATTATTTTGAAACTCCTGCTAACACTTGCCCTGCTGCATCAAGCCTCTTCTAGCTGCCAAAAGCCAGAAAGGCTCTGATGCTAGTGAATATTCATGCACGTGAATACTGAAACTGTGTACCTGCAATGGCACAACATTCCTCTGGAGCTAATAGCGTTAAATGTTCCCTCTGTCTCAGTTTATTTGAGACTGCCATGCTCAGCTGGGGTGTTCACATCTAATATTGTTCTGTGCCACAAAGATATGTAACTATCAACGCTCTTAGCTGAGATAAAGAATTGGAGAGGGAGAAAAAAATGCACTGCATATACACTCTACCTATTAACAAAATATTTTTCATTTGTTTGGCATGATCCCAAGAAAAATACAGCTCTCAATCCATGTTTTGGTACTTGCTAGAACTTAATTCAGAGCAAATTAAATTGGTAATTTAAATCAGTTTGCTAATTTTTGCACTTGAGTAGGAAGAATATGTTACACCATAAACAAAAGAGCTACTTTACTTCAAAAGTATATTACAATTACCCATAATGGTCCCCCATTTTATGAAATGAAAGACAAAGCACCAGGCTCTGTGTGTCATCATAGTTAAGTCTGCTGGGAAATGACATACAAGCTTTCAACACCTTAGGAGAAATTAATTACATAAAATGTAACAGACCAAATGGTCAAGCATAAGGAGTAGCATCACTCGTATTGACGAGCTGCTGTATAGCAAAATTCTCCCATTACCTCTTTGTTCAACTAACTATAGTATGTAATTATAACAAGCTCTCTTTAATGTCATCATTGCATGTTGAGCTGCTTAAGGTCTTTTACTAATTGGAAGTCACTCCCATGGATCTCATGTAGGGATGACATCACTTTTAAGTGAAGAAGATTGATGTAAAGCAATGGACTCATGCTGTTTTTCTAAATTTCTAATATTTCTGTCGATTTTAAATTGCTGCTTAGATCAATTGATGCTTTCATCTATTATTAAGGATTTAATGGATTCTCTTCTGTCTGTTGATTATACTTGAGGTAAAATGCAGGAGGTTCTCAGGAGAAGATTTGTTACTCAAAAGCTTTCCATCATTAGTGATTTGCTAGTGAAAACTTCCCATTTTTTAGCATTTAGTTCAGTTTTCTCTGTTCAGGTTTGAAACTCAGACATTGCTTAGAAAAATACACTTTTATTTTACAACTCAGTTATCTTTTTAAACAACAACCACTGCTCCTACTTCTTTGGAAATCTTGTATTTGCTGAGAATCCTGTGTGACCAATAATGTACAAGGGTTATCCTTTTGATGGGTCTAGATTTTTGAAAAATTTTAAATTCCTACAACTTCTTGATCTGCATCTTTAGATAGAATTTTAGCAAGCAAATGTTATGCCTTTACATGCATAGAAATACATGCTCCCATTTCTGATTACATGAAACCAGTTTTAAAAGGAAGGCCTTACAGAGTTTTGATAGCTTTGTATCTGGTCCTTTTTGATTCAAAAGGCAATTCTGATACATTTTGGATCCAGGTCTCATGGTTGCATTGCTTTATTCATCCACATTCAGGCCTACCATCAAAAGAACCAACTTGGACTGAAACAGATTCCCTTTTAAGTCAACAAGAATCAGACTGCACTGCCCTGGGGAGCTGTTCCAGTGCCCAACCACTGTCTGGGGGAAGCACCTTTTCCTGATACCCAACCTAAACCTCTCCTGGCACAACTTCAGGCCGTTCCCTCGGGTCCTGTCCCTGGTCAGCAGAGGGAAAAGATCAGTGCCTGCCCCTCCTCTTCCCCTCACGAGGAAGTTGTAACTGCAGTGAGGTCTCCCCTCAGTCTCCTCCAGGCTGAGCAGACCCAGTGCCCTCAGCCACTCCCCATACAGCTTCTCCTCGAGGCCCTTCACCACCTTTGGTCCTTCACCATCTCCTTCCCTAATGACATTTAACAACAGTTACCTTCTCGGACAATAATTGGGGGAGGGAAGGCTGTAGAAACACACTCAAAGCTTGATTTTAGTTTCTTTTCATAGATTTCACTTTTCATTCTCATTTCCAAAAACAGATTACAAAACCCCCCCCAAAAAACCACAAACCAAACCAAAACCAACCAACCAAAAACCCAACCAAAAAAACCCTCAAGCATTGCTAACTATAAGAAATCTGCCTGTGTCCACATCCAGTTTTGCTGAGAGACCAGAGCCAGCAGCAAATACACCTTAATATTATAAATAAAAAGAAGTATTTCGGGGGGGAGGGGGGGCTGTACTTATCCACTACACTTAAAAGCTGCCTGGTGATGAAGAAGAATATACCACACACTGACCAAGAAATGAGAACTGCTAGGAGCCCTGCAGATGTGATTCTCTACAGCTCCTGATAGCATGTACAGCTCTAGAGACTCTCATAATCCAGGCAGAACCTCCTGCAGCTTTTCCTGGAACAATGAGCTAAACAAATGTTGTAACAAAAACAAAAGCCTCAGAAAATTATTATTTTTTTAGGGAAAAATGTAAATATAGCATTAGTGTCCCTCATATGATTTATTGCTACTCTGTATCTTTAGGATAACACAAGTCCATTTTGTTGTTCTACTTGACAGCACTTTTTTTCATGTATGGTTGAGCATAGAATAAACAGGCTCATAACTGTCAGCACATAAGTTACTGCCAATGCTGCCTTGGGGTCACATTAACTTATATACCTAATTTTTTATTTTTCAGGGTTTTGTTTTTGCTATTTTTTTAATTAATAGATTTTCTTACATGTATACATTTAGCATTTTCTTGTTTAGCTGACATAGTATACTTTTGGGGTTTCCCCAGGGGGTGTGGGAGAAAAAGATTGATGAATTATAATTTGATGAAGGTAGTTATGGTAGCAAAAAGTGAGAAACAGAATATTTGCAAAATGCCAGAGGTGAAGGAATAAGATACACATGATTAAAGTTGCTATAAAATCAAAGCTGTCAAAGCAACAATAGCAGTAAAAGAGAAATATTCAAGCAATGTTGGCTTCCCCAGAACATCCAGTGGTGCCATGAAGCATATTATTTAGGCAAGACTGTTAGGAAAACAGGGGGATTGGATTGGTTGTTTTTCTCACCAACTACAACAAACATGTTGAACTATAAACATTGTTTGCTGCAGGAATTTTGTCCAGGACAGCTGGGGATCGCAATTTCCTAATAGAATCCACAGCGCAAACATTTACAGCAGCCTATACAAGAACCAACTAAATGGAAGAAAGGTAAAGAACCTGGGGATCAGAGCTGTGCAATAAAATGCAGCAGAAGAACCAGAGAGAAAAAGGCTTATCAAGGGACTGAAGTAAGGAGGATGTAAAGTACTTTTCATTGTGGTTAAACACAATCAATCAGACTTTTGGCATATTGGTGTCTGAGTCACCTGTCCCTCAAGTAAATAGGGGCAAAACAACTAGAAACCAGCTTGGCTCTTAAGTATAATCCAGAATTATTTTTTCAAAATATATAATTTTCTCTCTTCTAACTTTTTTTTCCAAATTTGTTAACAACTATTTAATGCCTTGAAATAAGCTTATTTTCACCTTTAAGGTCAGGAACGATATGGGATTTTGTCCAAAACACACTATTTAATGGAACACAAAAACAAAGCCCAAAAACCTAAGTGAAGCTCTATGCGTACAGAAAAAATCCTATAGGCAACTCCAAGCGTGGGGAATCTCAGGAGATACACATGTTGTTACATGGCAGCCAGCATTCCTCCGGCAGAAGGTGGGTGGGCGATGGGGAGACAGTTCCTATAGAGGATAAACTCGTGTTGTTCCTGTTCTCTGTCTGCTATGAATAACTATTGAAAAACAGCTGAACTGTACTTTGTATATTGCTATCAGAAAAGGACTAAAGGGAATAGCAAAAGAGGATAGTGACCACAAGAGGAAGCAAAGAAAAACATTAGAAATGAAATTATTAAACACAAGTGGTAGAAAGAAAGGCACAGTGAAAATTGCTTTATAGAGTTCCTTGAAGATGTTAGTGTGAAGCAGGGGCTACAGAAGAGTAAAGAAACATGTTTTCAAAAAGAGAGCTCAGAAGTACTGAATGCTTCTTCCCTGTTTTAGTTCAGACAGCAGCTTTATCTGCTACCCAGGGAAGCAACACATTTCTCACACGGAAAACCTCAAAAGGTGCAGGATGGAGCTGTAGAGCAGTAATGATGAACAGATTTGGTGCCTAGTGTCACATTTATTGTTGAAAGATCCGTGCCTTATTGCTCCTTTGTGCCAGTCCAGATCTCTGACAGTGCTAAACTGACTCTGTTGTCAATGGTTTTCGAGAAGGCTGTGAGAAAACTGACAACAAAATTTCAACAGAACCAGATGAGATTTTACGTGACTCCAGCTTTTGTCATAAACCTGGAATTCAGACCATGTTTGTCCAAAAATGTTTTCAGTGACTCATACCAAATGTTCACCTCACACTCTTTTTTCAGTGAAACACGTAACATATGGATTTGTTTACGCATGGACTGAGGAATGGGTTTAGTTACTCAGAGATTCAAAAGCAAAAATAAAAAATGCTAAACCAGAGCAAATACAAAATCTGCAGCTGCATTCAGAACCACACTAAGAAAGGACTCGTACCAAGGAGGACAAAACAGAGATTTCCCTCCTCTGTGTCATTTTCTAAGAGATGCTGACAAGTACAGGAGACACTTATATTTAAACACAGATTTCACTGGCTTATTTCAACTTCGTCTCTCCATCTGACAGTGAAATAGAGGATGTCAGGTTCAGCCCTGGAATCAGCACAATTATTCCAGTCACATTGCCAGGTTAGTTGCCTACCTGTTTCCCCCTGGTTCAGAAATTGTAGCGAATCTTTTGTTTCCATAGTGACAGGATGCCATGGAGGCTGGAGGTTTCCCTACTTCAAGGAGAGCTGGGATGCAATGGAGAAAGCCCTTAGCTAATGACAGTGAAGGGCCTTCAGGGAATTATCAGGTGCTAGAACTTCTCCAGGAGTGAGTGCCTTGCTTTTAATGTCACCCTGCATTAAAGCTGAGATTCCAAAGCTGTCTAGAAATACCTAATCCTAATGGGAGATTGGGCACCAAAATTCTTAGGGTTCCTTTTTCAGTTTATCTGGACAGAAAAATAGAAGATACCAAATACTAAGTTTTTTCTGAAGACATATACATTTCATTGAGCAAGTATTTTTGGCTTTGTATTAAATGAAGTTTTTATGAACACAGCAAAGTTACATTCCTAAACACAATGTACTAGCACTTTTGATATATGCTAGACTATTTATGTCCCCATCTGTTCAAAAGACACTGTCTGATCCTTTATTCCTTCAGGTTCTTTACTGTGTCCTCATTATGCAACCCTGACAGTACTAGCTGCATTTGGACACTGAAATATTTCTCACATTTAATGCACTCCTCATGTTTTCTGGTTTTTGCTTTCATTTTGCCTGAAGTCTTTAGTAGACACAGTGGCCATCTCACTGAAAGCAAGGTCTGAAACTAGCCAAAAAGCTTCAAAAGCTATTTGAAAACAAAGTGCTTATTGTTTATCTTTTTTGTTCAATCTCACTGGAACCTTATCCAATAGAGTGCAGTGATTTCTATAAGGAAATTAAAATTAAACTTCTCCTATGAATTAATTTTAAAAAGGAAATACTAAAGTAAAATCAAATTTAATTAGTCTTGGTTCCATCCAATCACCAAACCTGAGCTTCTAGTTTTGCCATGTAGGCTCTAAGACCAGGCAGCTCCGTACAGGATTAGCACCCATCTCAAACAGCAAACCTGCTCGGGTTGAGAGGGAGCAGACAGAACTATGGAACATCCAGGTCCTTGGAAGGTATGAAGTTTACCTGATTTTGTATTTATAAACCCAAAGCTCTTTCCAATTTACTGCAGTTTAAAGCTTTTGAATAAACAATGTATATTACAAGGCCTCCGGCCACATTTGTGATGACCAAAAGCAAAGCTATAGACTCTTGTTCCAGAGAGCAGTCTCCTGATTTTTTTACTTATTCAAATCCAACATCAACAGGCAAGAGCTGAAGCAACAAGGATCTCAAATGAGACACAAGATAATGCCCAGTGATCCAATTCTGCAAACATATTAATTAGCTGTGTACACAGGTGAAAGCTTGAAAAATATTATTCTAGAATCCACCACGCACAGAGACATTGATCTCCCATGCTTGCCATCCACAAATTCTCTCCTGTATTTTACATATGCATTATCTACAAAAGCCAAAGATATTTCTTATAAGACAAGATACAGTAGATACCCACAGGTATTTGCAGACACTTCTATCTAAAACAAAAAAACCATTAAAGAAAGACACATTAGCTGTGAAGGAATTATGCCATAAAATAGCAGTTCCTGGTACCATACCATTACAGCATCCATTCTCTACTGAAACAAAAGGGATACTTCAAAACTACAACTGTAAGTTATGCTCTGTATTAGAGAAAGTTTGTAAAACTGGAAAGCTACCCCACAATTATAATGGAACACAGTGTTTTAAGTATGACAAAAAAGTCACTTCAAAGACCCAAATCATACTTTGAATACTTATTCCGCAAAAGCAGGGGATGAATTTTAAAGTGGGATTTAAAGTTTCTGTTATAAAATACAATTTTCTCAATTACTGAATGTTTACATGTGCAAAGAAATGTAACATTGTAGTCTTTTCTGTACTCTAGATCCTATTAAATTCTAATATCTGTTTTATCTTTCCAAGCAGAATCTTTTTGCTGTTCAAAGGGAGTAATCTCAGGATGAAAACTCTCCAAATGGAAATGAATTCAAACTGTGCATGACACCGGTTTCTACAAAACTGACCAGTTTTTCAATATCTTTAGGTCACTGTAGATCTGATATGATACTGTATGAAATTCCATCTGAAATAACAGGCTTTTGGAATATATTTATAGTGTTATTTCTGTAGTTCTTAGTACTTCTGCAGTACTGAGGCTGTTCTTAGACAAAAAAGAGATCACAGCATGAAAGAAATCTCCTTCCTTCTACCAACTCACCTTCACCAGAAGTTCTTTACTAAAGAAGACAGTCCAAGCATTTAACTCAAGTTTTATCTATCCCTAGTTCCATCTAAAAGTGTTCCTGCCTAGAAGCTGGAATGCAGAAACAATTATAACCTAGATCTAAAACCGAAAACTTGGCTTTTATATTTTAAGAGAAAGGTTTGGGGGTTTTCCTCAGGCATTCTACTTTTGCTTTCATACATGCATTTAAGTTAAGAATGTCTGCAAGGAATACAAGTGCTTCTTTTGCAGGAGAAACTTAATCCTTGCATAAAACCATTTTAAAGATCACACAGTAAAGAGAGCACAGACAATTCTTCCCTATAAATAAACATCCATAACTATCCTTAAAATTAGTAAGGAAATCTATTTTACTCTATGTTCCACTGATTACTTCTGTATTGTTGCACTTCCTGGATCTAATCAGGGCTGGAAGTAGATTTGGGGAATACAGGAAAAAAGCTGAAGAAGGGAATTGGAAGTCCAGTCAGAAATATAAATTGCCAGGGCCTAAACACCAAGGTAATTCTGAGAAAATTGTGAATGCAATAAGGCAGACCCAGGTTCTGCATACGTGGAGGTTTGCTTGCAGCTCCTGAGGTTTACAATGAAGGCAGGAAATCTCCGAAATGAAAAAGCCTTCTTTTGTTCAGCTTTGGGTTCAGTGAAATTATCGCAGCACATGAAAAATGCTCACCTCAACACGCCAAGAACCCCATGCAAAGGGATCCTTATGCAATGATCTTTGTTCCACTTGCACAAGGAAGGAAAGTCCCAGCCTTTCCAGATCCAAGGCATCAAGCTCACTCTGGAGCACTTTCTTTCCTAGAGAAGCAGAACACTTTGTGCCTTTCTCCTAAACAGCATGTTTGACCACAAGTTAATTCTGTTGGATTGATGACAGCACTATACAGATGAAATATGGAAACTCAAAGCAGTGATTCACATTAACTGTCTAAGGACTTACACACAGGGCACAGGGGCTACCTCTGCCGAAAATGAACAAAAATTTATACTAAAGCGACCATGCTATGAAAAAATTTCTATAGAAGAGAAGTAGTAAAAAGGCAGTTCATCAAAGGTTATAAAATCATTATAGCTATTACAATTTGTCCTCAACGTAAGACTAAGTTTTTAAAACACAAGGAGACAGATATTATTTGTGGTTTGGCAGCTGAACTGAAAGAGAAAAATGTTACTCAAAAAATAGTTCAGAGCAAACAAAACTTAAAGTGATTAGGACTCTTGTTGCTGAAATGAAAAAACAAAAAAATCAAGAAAGTATCTTTTTTTTGGTGTAAAATTGCAAAGGAAATGAAAGGACAGATTCCCATAACAGAAGACAACCTCTTTTTAATAAATAGATCACTTGGTAACAACTTCCATCTGGCACATGGAAAATACGGTTTCAACATCAACCTCCAGCTGAAGAGATCTGAACCGATGTTTCTGAAGCACATGTCCTAATCAACAGGTTAGAGGGGAGTCCTTGTCCTTAGAATCTCAGTGCAAACAACAACCAGAAATTTTATATATCACTTGTAAGATATGAGAAAGAGATGACCTTCCAAATGCACTTTTATTTCCATTACTCAGATACTTATTCTGACTTTCTAAATCCACTTTTATTTCCATTACTGGGATACTCATTTAAGAGCTAGCTATATTGCCTTGTATAATCACATACTGTACTGAGGCAGAAAAAGATTAGGTTTAAACTTGAGTCTTGTGGCTTTATAACTGAAAAAACCAGGCATTTGAAGTTGCATCCCTTCTCTTTGACTTTGTATAGAATATTTAGCGATTAAGACAACAAAAGAACACAAACAAGCTCCTGAAGTGCCATAATAATGGCACTCAGCTGTGCAACCAAAGGTATTTCATCCTGCCCCTGATCATTTGAATGCTGAACTATTTCAGGTAAGAATAAAACAGTTGCAATATTAGAGGGTGGTTAGTGTGCATCTTAAACATCACAGCGTCTTCTTGCAATGTGAGTTGTATCCCCTTAGACAGGTGTGTGTATATGTGTATGTGATACATATTTACACACATACACATATGTAAGAACTGACCTTTGTTTTCCACACCACGAAAAACATGTACTTCTGAACCACTCACTGAAAAGGCACCAGCAATCTCATTACTAATAACAAAATAAACCTCACAGATAATTTTTTGTTTCGATAATTCCAAGCAGATGTTGCTACAACAGCGAATGCTTGAAATTCTCCACTTTCACAAAGGAAAGCTAGGGAGGAGTTGGCTGAAGCAGATCCAGCCCTTCACTGATTGTTATGATTGGCTTTCGAGCCCTTTGAACCTTGGAGCAGCAAAACCAGGCTGTAATGCAGACCAGAACCTGGCTCTAAGCCTTTGTGTTTTCAGCAGCAGAAAATACAGTTTTCAATAAGCACAATGAACTTTGTGGGCCTGACAGATTTTCAAAGTTTGGTCCAAGCAGTTTAATGTAAAGCCATACATTTCTGTACACTGTCTAGATTCATATAACAGGTCTTTACAGAAATTTAAGTGTTGACAGATAAGATGGAATGCTTTCATGTATTTAACATCTCTCCTGCCCTGTTAAATGAGAATTATAGTGACACAGTTTAATGTGCTTGTAAAGAAAACTACCTTATCAAAAATTTAAAATCAGCTTTATTTTGAAAAATGCAGGAAGAAATGTTAAATAAACATAAACCAGTGTTATCTAAAGTATTCAAAGTTATAACAGTCTCAGTGTTTTTTTTCCTGTCTGCTCTCAACATTTATAACTGAAGTTGTTTGAAATGCAATTAGTGAGAAAACTTTGAAAGGAAACCTTGACAATTCTGTTCAATAAAAATATTTATTTTTATTTCACTGGTCTGAGAATGTCATGAATTTTCCTTTGGGGCTCTGAACTGCACTTTAATACCTTGATAGATCATAACTGTTAGGTTATTATAAAATGCTGACAGATGAGGCTGTGATTTGTGAAAGCTTCATATGAATTTTACTTTTAATTTCTGTTAACATTTGACAGAGCTTCATGACATTAGAACCACAAAGTTCATTGAAATTCAGCAGTAGTTGAGCACCTCGCATACATTTCTCATTTACAGATAACACTTGTACATCTCCTGACACAAAGATTCAAAATTAATCTCGTCAAAAGCTGTAAGAAATACACAGTGTTTTATTTCACAATAAAACTGAATGCATCAAAGGGCCTCTGTGTTGGTAAATTACTCCAGTTGGGCATAGGGAGGATTTTTAATTGGTTTGCATCTTTCCTGTTCTGACAATGTTATATCAAACACATCAAAAAGTAAATAAATGACTGAGGTTGCCCCCAAGGTGGCATGTCAGCAGCAGTTTTCCTGAAAATTATTACCAAAATCATGAATGTCTCATACAGACTAACAGCTTCTGGAATTTTTCGATTATTTGTGCAATAAAGTATGAACAAGCTTTGTGAGTTATGAATCAATATTTAATGAAGTCTAGCTTTCATAACTGACATCTTAACTTATTAACATAATCAGCTATTTGAAGAAAAATGTACTAAGATAATAAAATAAGAAGCAATAAATAACCACACAATAAATATAATAATAGCAATATAACCATTCCCATTTTCTCAAATTTCATGTATTAGCCCTACTTTACTGACTAGGGTAAAATATTACTCAAAACTGTTCTATATCAGTTGGGGTGATGGAGTGGTCGCCTGTGCAGAAATTATGTGCAGATTTTAAGAACTGCATCATATCAGGGCACTTCTTCAGAGGGAAAGCAACACATCAGGGAGAACAACACCATCCAACAACAAATCAGCTGTGGAAGCTGCAAGTCAAGCAGCTGAACCTAGAAATTTACAGACCCTCTCCTGACAATCGGCAATACAGAGTGGGTAATCCAGATGACTTTCTGAGTATTCTTTCAGCTCTAAAAAGATCATTTCCATATCCTTGCTCAAGAGTGACTGCAGAAGTTATGAATGCTTTGTTTTACTTCGGTAAATAGCCCAAGGTGTAACTTATCAGTTATTTCCTTTAGAAATCCTTGAGACATATCTCAATGAATAAGAGCATAAGAAAATGTCTAGTAAGATTCAAATTTTCTTCATCTCATGGACCCTATTGACTTTAAACTAGCATTGATTTCAACAGAATATGCAGACTAATGGCAAGTTTATAATTTTATATAATAGTTGCATCATCTTTAGTACTTTATTTCTAGTTAATTATCACCTGAACAGAACTGGAAGTGCGAACATTATTTTCACCTTTCTAGGTGGGATGAAGCTAATCCAACTCCATAACCTGCTTCATATTTGAAAATATCAGACAGCTGGTACTCAGATCACAGCAGAAGGTATTTAGTGGAAACAACTGTCAGGTCTGATTTATTTAGCATTATTCAGATTTACAACCAAGGCTTTTAACTGATGTGTGAATTCTAGAGAGACATATAAATGCCTTTTTACTATTTTGATTGTTTGTTATAAAATTTTGTCTTTAACAAATCTACAGAAGTACATTATCTTTCATCATTGTGACCAGGGTCCTTTAGGTTTTGTTGAGATGGATGTGACTTGGGTTGTGTTTATTTAAACTAGAGAGATATGAGATATTCCTTCTACAGCCCACACTTCACTAAGGACTTCCAACACACTTCTAATGTTTTCATTCCATCTGCACAAATATTCAATAAGACAGCAGGTAGCTGTGTTTATTCTGGTGATGAATACACAGGGTCATTCAAGTACTGAATGTGGATTTTCAAGTGCCAGAAGTGTGGACCTCTTTCATTTCCCTAGAGTAATAATTTTATTGGCTACTTTCATATAGGCCCTGGGACAGAAAATAACTGCAGGCAACTAAACGTCGCTAAAGTATTATGAGTGAAATGTAATAGCTTGAGAGATGGACCAGGATTTCAATTTTTTGGGTGTCGATCTGACTTGATCTTCAAACCTCCTGAACTTGTGTTACCAGGATGAAACAGAATGTTGTGTCAAAATAGGCATTTGTTTAAAAAAGAAGCAAAATGGAACGGGTCCCCTCATTCAAATACCAGTCTTTGCTAATTAACACTTTGCCATAGAGAAATTGTTGTGAATATGCATCAATGGAACAGCTCTGTGCAATAATATATGAATGAATGATCTGAAATAAGAAGTTACCTTTTCTTTGACTTTATCCTGAATTATTTCAGAGGTAAGTATCATACTCCCCTGGAATAATAGCATACCAAAGAGAAAACACTAGATGCTTATGAACATGATCAACTGGAGGATGCTTCAAATAAGCATCACAGGGACAAGAAAAAGAGAAACACTATCGATTTTTGACAGAGCTGCAAGTACACCTCTAAGTGATTTATCTCTAGATAATCTATTTCAGGTATAAAACTAGTAAGACCTTTCTTTGAAACATAGTGTAGTCAGATAGAGATGAAACCATAAAGGTCAGGATACGTTCTGAAATTCAGACACATACTGAGGTGCCAAACACATTCAGCTGGAAAAATTTATCCGTAATGTAATTCCCATTCCCGTACCTGAGACCTTTGTGAGGAAGAGTGAAGTGATTCTTATATTTTCTTATGCAACCAGACAGGAAAACAAGAAAAATCTGTAAAGGTCTGTAAATCTAAGAAATGCCCTTGAAGCAGGAATTATGTAACAATTACAGAATAAAGACACTATGAATAAACGTATGGCTGAATTAAGACCATCAAACTACCTCTGCTCTGTAATCCCATACATCATATGCAAATCATTAGAGATGCAGTCAAATAAGAATGTATGAGCTTTTATAACTTGTCCAATAAATTTTAAATAATTTTAAACCAGGCACATTCTACACAGATTAAACAATACTTCTACATGAATGATTTTAAATTCTAAAAAAAGGAATTAAATTGGGATTCTAATATGCTCTATTTATAGGATTTTAGATCTAAAGTCACTGCAGAAGCATGAATTCCAGGAGCTAGAAGCATTATAAATATATTCAGGGGGTATATTCACTATATTCTGTCATTAAATCCTACCAAAAATAATGCCTTTTCAAGCACTGTGAAAAACAAGAAAAGTGATGCATGTGAAATAGCAGGAGGTATCCAGTTATGGTCACTCACCAATGAAACTATTACATACACAAAAGTATAAAACAAAACTGTATAAACAGAAACAATTTCTGACAGTGATCTATAGCCCCACTTCAGAAAGGAAATCTTAGTTGAGTGACACATCGAGAATTGTAATAAAAAATTAGCTCAATACCACAGTCACAGGCTACATCAATCTTTGTTTCCAATGACAGTTTCTGATTTTGAGTTAAACGCTAAAAAAAAAAAAAAAAATCAAAATAAGTTCTTTTGCTCACCAATGTCAGAGAATCAATATTCATGCAAGGCATAGTATTTTGAAAAGAAGAGAAAATATCTAGGATTTTTTCCCAACAATGATCAAAGGGCTAGTCTCACACAATCTTTGAAAAGACCTGTATGTGATTCTTTCTATATATCAAAAAATGTTGATCCAAGTTCAGTCAAACAAGATTAAAACATTGTGCAATTTTCCATACCATCTCAAGCTTTTATAGACTTATAGTCCCTTTCAGCACCTATGAATACAGCACTAAACTAAAGGACTCCCTGATAGTCTCATGTTCTCTTGTATTTCCACAGGGATCTGAAAAAAACAGGTAGATATCTCTAACTTAAACTATAAAATGGCATTATATGGTTGCTAAATTTCTATTTTCTTACCAGTTGATTATCACCACAATATCCAGACTCTGAAAAGAATTTTAAAAATAAACGCTGTCTTTCCCTTCTCCAGATAACAGAAAAAATGAGATAGAAAAGTGCGTGTGTGTCTATGCATGAGAAATGTAATGAGGGAAAGCCAATTCAATGAGCTGAGTTTTGCTGGATGCTGGGATAGTGAGAGTAATTTTTATTTATTCCTGTGGTAAGTTTCATGAGCTTAGTTCTCCTCTCTGTTAGTGAGATTTCTTCTTCTGGTCACAGTTTTGTGATTCCAGTGGAATGTAGCTGTCAGAGCTTATAGCAAGGAGTATATTTAAAATATATAAGGCTCTGAATATCAGGGAATAAAACAATCTACAACATATATTCTCTAGGAGACTGAGTGGAATGCAGAGCAGAGAAATGATGTTTTCAGTTGCTTGCAATTTCTGCCACTTTGAACTTTCATCATTATTTGCAGTTTCTTTACAAAGAGTGGATTATAATAAACACATCTGGGGATCAGAAACCGTCATTGCAACATCTGTGCTCAGGAGACTGAATTATACATTTCTGAAATACTATGTCCAAAATAATAATAGAAATTTTGAAGCCATAATCAATCAGAATTCTGCAGTAATATTAAGGGATCTGTGATAGCCATATAATATACCAAAAAAACATATACGATATATTTTTTAAGGATTCAATAAAAAAAGAGGAATGCTGCTGAGGTCACAGAGACATAAGGGAGAAAGATTTTCTAAGACACTAGTTCATCACCATTCCTCTAATCTCTCCATCTCCACCTGGCAGGCAACAGCATTTTCTTCTTCCTGACAATTGCTTTTCCTTTTGTGCCTTGGTTCTAATCTACAGGACCAGAGGAAGTGTCATTTTCATTCAGCATAGTCCAGATTCAGGCCTGCAAAGGGGTGAAAGGGATGGAAAGACCATACAAGCTACAGACTCCTTGCCACCAGGAGCCTTCAGTGGGAGTAGAAATTGGTTTATGCTCAAGAGACAAGAAGTAAAGATCCTCCCTGAAAATCAGTGACTCCTGCCTCTCAGCTTCTGCCAAGGTCTGAGTTAACAGATAACAAAACTTCTATAAAACATGATTTGCTTTGGTGAAAAGTAGCTACATTTGGATTTTTATTCTTACAGACTTCTGAAAAGTGTTGTAGCTGAAAGACACTGCTTTTAAGCACTGCTATATAAAGCAGAAGTCTAAATGTCCCAAGACCTTGACATAAAGTTTGAAAGACCCTCCAAAATCCAACAGTGAATTCTAGGCTTGCCAGATAGGACGCACTATATGGAAGATCACACTACTACGGATAAAGCATTTATACACTTACTATGACCATTCAGCTTCTGTCGAATCATGAAGATACTTAAACATCATTGTCTCCACTGCAATTTTCCCAAAACATTTAGAACTGAAAGCTCAGGAATCAACAGAATATTTTAATCTAGGCTAGATTCAACAGCTTGACAGGTCTGAAACTGTGCTTCTTAATATCAAATACTAAAGCAGAAATCTAACTAAGCAGAGAGACCAGAACTCAAGACTCCTTCTGGCAAGTGTCCTGACCACTGAACTACAAGTTTATGTTTCTGTGCTTGCCAGATTTCTGCGTAATGGTACAGCCACACCAGGAGAGGGACGCCGACGCTTAACTGGTCTGGTAGGCATATTCCCTAGAGGCAGAAATATCAACTCAAATCTGCTTCACCAGAAAAAAAAAAAATCGGAAAAAACTGGAAAGTCTGTGAGGATGCTGAATTGACTACAAACCTGTTATAGACAAGAGTTCTTCCACTTTTATATGTGTTTTAAAAGACAGCAATACCTGGAAGTTAGAGAGCACAACTCATGCCTCCCAGGGGATGTAGCCTTTTACAGTGCATGCCTCAGTACTCACTGTAAATTGAATAATATTGCTCTAGACTAATTCAGACTGAAGTCTGAATATGAGTATGCTTATGCACAAGTAACCTAAAAGATGGTGGTGCAGTTTATAGGTGCTTCAAATAAACCCATGTTGAGATTATGATTGGAATTTCAATTAATAGAATGAACTCAACCAACTTCAGATCTCAGTATTACTTGAAGAACAACAAGCATCAAAATTCAACCATCATTCTGCAAGCTGCCCCTACAGTTGCCGAACTACCACTTAGTCAAATGAATACTCAGTTCTGGCCTTTTCTGTAACCAGATAGAATTTAAAATTCCAGGAGCATTTCCCACATTTTCCAAAATTTCCTACATTCCAAATGCTTTTTGAATTTCCATTGGGTTAATAACATTGTTCTTCTTGGTGAATGTCATCTGTTTGGTAAATATCACCAAATGTCATGTGTTTGGTAAATACCATTAATCGTATGCCTCAGCAAAATAAAGACATCAGACTATTTACATGGGTCTTAAATTGTTTATCACTTGTAGTACAGACAAGCCTGTCTGTGCCACAATTAAGGGGAAAACATATAGGATACATGAGTAATAGACAGTTATGGCAATGAATTAAAGCATAAAAATTCCCTAGGACACTGTCATAAGTCTTAAATGTCTAATGACACCTCATAGGTAAGTTCGGCTCAGCAGTCCCTAACTGGAAAATCCAGGATATTAAAAGACTTTTAAAAGTCACTACTTTCGTAACTACTTTTCTTTAGTAAAAGTCAGATAACAGCTGTAGTGAAGAATAATTCTTTTGTTTAATCTGCTTTTTATTGGTTAAGCCAAGTACTCTGTAGGTACTTGGCCAAAAAATTATAGAAAGATATTCAGGTGTCATTGGATGTAATTTTGAAGTTTACACACTTTTTTAGCCTGGCAAGCAAAAATATTTCACCCAGGATATTATGCATGCACAGGGCTGCCAAAAATATGTTTAAATGTTACATATCTACAGTGCCATCTGGCCAAGCAGCTTTTCAGATACAGTCTAGAGACATAAGAGAGAGAGACACTGCTGGATATCTCATAAGAGATATCTATTATATCTATTTCCAAGGAATGAAAGATCTTATCTAAAATACAGCAGACCACTCTCAAAAGTAGCCACCATGGTTTCCAAGAGAGTTAAGGAAACAAAGCATGAAGAAGAATTTTCCTAAGCTCTCAACAGCATAATGTATTCACATATGCATTATGGATACCTGCAAATACATTTGGATTGGTCAGTGTTGGGTTTTTTTAATAAGAAAGAACAGATAATATGTGTTTCAAACTAAGAAAGTTTGAAAGGCAACACTGGCAACTTGCTAATAAAAGCAAATGTTGCATAACAACAGAAATTAAAAATACAATTGCTAGAAACTCATGAAGATTTAATAGAATCATTTAATATTAGAACAGAGGGGAAAAACAAGATCACAAAACAACCATAGTCAGCAATAAACTCAGCACATGTAGTTTCTTTTCCTGATTTCAGAGATTGTCAGCAGACCATGTTTTCAAAAATGCATTCATATTTTGTCAATGAATTTTCTGATTTCATTGTTTTAAAAATAAAAAAGCCTGAGTTTTATTAAAAGCCTGAGTTTTATTAAAAAAATTGTAATACTCAGCATGAAAAATTCTGAACAACTAAGGGTTAAGTAATGTCATGCCACTCCATATGCAACTGTTTATAATTTTGAACCTTTTTCAAAGAACCATGATTTTAAGTATCTGGGAGAGACAAAACTAAAGGAAATTCAGCTGCCAAAGAGTATCAGGAATTTTTGAATTGTTACAATCTTAGCCATGGAGGGGAAACCAAGTTTTGTCTTTGTCATCATACAAAAATGAGATAGACTACTCCAAAATTGACTGGCTCAGAATAGAATCAGTTTTCAAAGCAATTACAGAATAAAGCTATGAAAATAACAGCACAGGGTATGATTTTGGACAATACAAACAGGTCCCTTCCCAGGAAAAAGTCTCCCAGAAGTCTGAATTTTGGGGGAGAAGCATTAAGAATGCTGTATCTCTGTTGCACTAGGAAAAATGCAGTTTATTAAAATAAATAAATAACCATCCATACATTCTAACTTTCTGTCACCAATACAAGCTAATTGAGTAGGTGAGCTTGTTATAAACTCGGAAGACAGTTCTCCTCCCGTCTGGCTTGCTTCACTGGGTCTGTGCCAGAGCACTAAAGAATCTGTCACCGAGCGGTGGAAGCGAAGTCCCTCCTGTGTCACACACCTACAAACAGGCGTGTATGTGTATGGCTGGGCATGTCTCCATGTATTTCATTTTCCAGTGCAAATAAACAAGCACGTTCAATGTTCACTCCCAAGCATTTCCAACAATTAATTTTTGGCAATTTTCAAACAGCACGAGGGCAGTAGAATGCACAGCCTGCACTCTGTTTACAAGAATATAAACTGTATGCACGCCTGGCTGCTCCTCACTCCCTGCCCAGCTTACTCCAGCACAGTGAATGGCTTTCAAATTTTCCACGTTTCTACCTTGACTAGTAGAAAGAATATTCAGGCTCACCACATATATATGAAGTTATATCTTTATCTATGAATATCCATACAGAATATAAAACACTAATTTGACACAATTAATAATAAAAAATTAATTCAAATGCAACACACAAGAAAAGCCCGCAAAACCATAATCAAAAAAGTTAATGCTCCACTGAAGCATTAACTGAACAAACCTATAAACCAAACAAAAGAATTCAGAATCACTTCTCAGCTATCCTTTCCACAGATGCAGTAAAAGAAACAAATCAATATTGATCTGCAAACTCTCTCTCCTGGCTCACAGCTAGAAAATTCAGCTGCAACAGCCACTTGGGCCTCTACACTTGATGACTCTTCCTCCTTCCTATAACAATCTTATTAGAAGAATCTGGCCTACAGCTTTTTTTAAGGGGTCAAAAAGAAATGTAACGTGATTATACTGGGGCAAACACAGCCCCTGAAGCTCTTGCACATCAGCCATGAAGCTCTTCTGTTGCTTATGGCAGCCTCTCTTTTACTCTGCTAGCAACACCCTTAGCCAGGCCCCATAGAGAAACAGTAATCCGAGATAAAAACCTCTTCTTTCCTGTCAGGACTAATGAGAAATGAAGCTGAAGTATTGTGCTGACAAGGATGAGAAGGCAACATTTAAATCAGAGCAAAAACCTACTACACTGTTCGTAATTGATTAAACAGGAATCTAAGTGATCAGTGTTAACAAGGGTCTGCTTTGTTTTCTGATAAGCAGAGAAACGTTTAACAAACTCTTCCCAATTAAAAATGGGGCCTGCCCGCCTGCTGCTGCCTTCAGTGGGATGAGGGCAGCCTTCCCAGCGAGGGTGGCAGCAGCTGGCAGCCACCCAGCTGTGCCAGGGGACACATCCCTGCATCCCTCCGTGCTCAGGGACCTGCGGCACCTCCACAGCCCTGCAGGAGCAGGTCCCCACCGCACCCGGGACAAGAGAGCCGCTGGCCACTCTGTGTGGCTGAATTACAAATCCACTCGCATGGAAAGGAGCTGCTCAGTGCCAGGAAACAGACAAAACCTGTGCAAAGAGTCAGCCCTCGGAAGGGATAAAGCAGCTCCTAGAGGAGAGACAGTGATTAAATAATGTCCAGCCAATGATGCCAATAAACAAGTTTTCAATTATCAAAGGACACCCAGGCAGCCAAAAAGAGGCTGCTAAAAGCTGTAATCACACAATTCTACAGTACCCACTTCAAAAAGTAGAGAAACATATAATATATTTTGGCTGGAAAAGTACATGTAGAGCAGACTATTTAAGAAAATTGCAACCTGCTACAAAAACAAGCTTGAGTGCCTTCTATTTAAGAGAGTGGGGCTGCATTTCAGATCCCATTTCTTACTTCAGGTGAATTAAATTTCTGAATCACACAGCAGTTATCTGTCTGCATGTTTTTCTTTGACACCATTATGTCCTCCTGTCCTTGACCCCATCTGAAACTGACAATCTCTGGGGACTGTTAATGGAGCAAAATTTTCCATGAATATGTTTGTATTTATAAATTAATTTACTTAAGCCACACTAAGGTAATTTGTGTATTTGCTTTCTGAAAAAAACTTGTTCATTTGCGTTTTCATGACATGAATATTTGCCAAAGTAAATTCCAAAGATGTAGCCAAAGGTATTAGGATCAGAAAAAGGCTTTTAAAGTGCACTGTAGTGTGTCAGTGCATTTATATTTGCACAAGACAAATGATTCTCACTCGGCCAGCCAAAGAAGAGAGAGAAAATTTGGAGGTTTCCTGGCCAATCATAATTAACCAATGCAGCATGAAGAATAAGGGCTGAAAGCAGAAAATCTGTTGGTAACAAACAGAAACAGTTTCATGTGTTACCAGGTAGTATTCAAACATTTTTTCAGACTGGATAGATTCAAAGATGTGATACGGTCACACTGACTATGCATAGAGCAGAAACCTATAGAGCGGAAGTCTCCTAGGATAGGAGCCCAGAACCTGTAAAGGATTTTCTTGTTTTGAAAGACAAATCTATATTTGCACATGCACTGTGCTACAGCAGACTTCTTGAAGCATCACAAAATAATAAAATTTTTTGTCTGACCTCTTGTGTCATAGTATCAGGTCCCTGGGAAGACCAAATCTGAATGAAGATTTGAACATACAGCATAAGGGACTCTGAACAACTAATTTTTCTAATTGAAGTACTGTTCAGCTCTCAAATTATTTTGCTTTTATATCTATGTTCATGAAACAGCAGACTAGGGGTAAATTAGTTTATTTGGTTTGCTCTTTTAGTAATTTGCCACACTGAAAAAAAAAAAGTTCTTGTCAGCTCAACAAATTAAAGTCAATTGTGGTTTAATCATTTTCCCTTCAGCCAAGACCATTAACATGGCACAGTTAAGTAAATGCTAAAAGCCAGAAGAGGAGTCTGCAAGGCAGAACTGCCACTCCTGCTGCTGAACAGCAATGGGAATTCCGGGGAACAAAGACACCAGTACCCCCTGCCCCACTGCAGCAGCAGCAGCAGCACCTTTCCTTGACTGATCTGACAGAACAGGAGCTTTCTTCTGATGCTCCCACCCAGCCTGACCATGTCCTGCACAAAGCAAATACTGCCTAGAGTACTTTGTGTTTGCAGTATCACAGAAAATGAAACCTCCTGCTGTAGATTAGTAGCCTGTCCCAGACTCCCATTAAAGGAGGCCAGGGCATCAAAACCATACAGCCTTGCAGAAATCAAAGAGACCAGGTTTTTAGCCCATTTTTGCCAGCACCATAGCTATTTAAAGCATTGTAAACTGGTTTAAGTGTGCTTTGTTTTACATTATGCTGATTTGAACCTCTCCAGTCTGAAAATTACGCTGAATTCTTCCAGATCAAGTTTTATAGTATTTTGTATGTGAAGGTAAGATGCACAACACTACAAATTCCCTTATACACCTTTACTGTATTTTTCCAGGTCATTTGTGAGCTAAGCTTTGAGGAAAGTCCTTAGTTCTTTCTAGATTACTGAAATTGATTTGACTTCACTGCTCTCTTAGACTTTTAGGGACATTAGCATGAGATCCCACCATCATTCCAGGTATTGTATGATCCTGATGGAATGTTGTGATTCCAATAGTTAGTGAATTGTATTTAAGAGGACTATGGTGGATTAATTGACAAGTTAATTTAAGTAGTGTATGTTCTCATTTGAACTATTTGGATGACTAAAACAAGTATTTAGGCATGGTTGAACTTAAAGCACATACTGATGCTGTATCTGGCAACCTGTGTAAGCAACAATTTTCCTCAGCATTTTATCAAAGACATCTCTATAAGGAATAAGAAGGATCCCAACAAGCACAAATAATGTCAGTCTTTTCATGGGGATTTTTGTCTCCTTACATCATCATGCATAGGAGTCCATCCAAAAGGATATGCACTCTTGCTAAGAAACTTGGACATGGTGAGCAAAACAATTTCTGGTGTATAGGCTAAAAACATTGCTGTGACATGTGAGTGTTGAGCAACTTCAAACTTATCCTCACCAATGCTGCAAGGATTTCCTCAGCTGTCACATTCTAGAATCAGATTCCTTTCCATGTATTTTGATGTATGTTGACAATCAGACAGGATAGAGGACCAACCCAACTGAGCTAAGAACTGTATTTTAAAGAACTATGTCAACTATGTTAAGAATTATGTTTAGCAACCTTAAAAGTATTATTTTCACAAAATATGGCCTTTCATAATGGAGAGAGCAAAACAGATGTAAATTATGATCTTAGAATTTTGTAAGCTAATTGTCATGTGAGCTACTTTAAATATGTAACCATAAATGCAATAATTCTTGAGGGAAATATTTTAGTACTAGACAACTTTGAAAATCATCTGTCACCTTTGGGAGTCCTAAAATAGGATCTGAATTCACCTGGAAATCCATTTCAGTTGTGTGTGCTGGTTACCTGAAAAACTAGAATGTTATTGAAATTTTCTTCTCATATGCTTCACTGCATGATTCATGCATAGAATTACTGTTCATCAGCATGGGCTGTGTCGTGCAATGGGATTCCTGCTTGTTATCCAGCTGTGAGAAATGCACAAGCTGTAAAATAACTTAGGAAAGGAGGGAAAGAGACTGAAACCAATGCAAATGAGCATGCTAAAAGAGGAACAGAATTGCAACACTATTTATAAAAGGAAACAGGAAAAGTCATGGATAATTTAGGGTTAGCATCTCACAATCATGTTCACTCCAAATCTCTTGATCTCTTGGTGTAGATGGTACCTTCTCAGTTCTGAAAATCTGATTTTTTTCAGGGATGCTACTCTGTAAGAAATCTTGCCTGCGTGTTAATACACAAGTTCCTCCTTCCAAGTTGGCAATTTTGTCATTTCTTTCCTTCTACAGAAGTAGCCTCAATATTGATGCGAAAGATGTTCCTATCCTACTCTTATTAGAATATTACCTATACTTTATGCTTGCTATCCTTTGAAGAGAATTTATAATAAGCGTTTATTTATTTAATTAAATAAAGGCTAGAAAGCTCCCCAGGGTTAAGGAAATTCCCCGAGTTTTGTAAATCCCAGTGTTAGCTAAGAAATTACTAACCCCAAAAGTATCAAATAATCATAGCTATAAACACCAAACTTTTATACTGCCAACTGTACTTACGCAGAAGCTAAGATACAGCTTTCTGACTTACTCAATACTTGAAGCTTTATTATTTATTTTGAGAGAATGTGCGTATGAGTGTACTCTGCAGACTACTTGACAGTAGTTGTTCACTCCAAACTATAAACACACTATGAATTGTGAAACAGGAGAAGACTGGCTGCAGGCAAACTACCAACAAGTAACTTCTAAGAGACCAAGATACAATCTCTTCTTACAGGGTAGCAGCTGTTGTGATCATGATCTTTATTTACAGAAAACAAATTCTTTTAAACATTTATGCCTTAGCAGAAAACACAAGCATGTAAAACAGTGTTAAGATTTAAAGTAAGGATAACTGTCAATCATTTTGTTACCAAGGTTTTAAATCAGTAATGTTTCTCCTCTTGCAAACCTTTAGTTTTATGTCTATAAAAGGAATTCTTGAAACTCATTAGAAATATTCTACATTCTGAAATACAGTGCAGAATTCTTATAGCTGAAATATGTTTCCAGCAGATGTTCTTTCTTAGAAATTAAAAAAAAAACCAAAACCTTTGCCACCACTTAAATGTTTTAATGCTTCTTTAAGGCATTGGCAGAAAATACTGGCTGCTCAAAAATGCGATTCTATGAATCATGAGACGTCTGTACTCAATAAATAAAATGGAAACAAACAAGCTTTCATTAAGATCACCTAAGTACACAAATAAATTAATGAGCATTGAGGCATTGTGTATTTCAGTTAATTCTCAATATTTCTGTCACAAAATGGTTCTTTAAATTATTACTTTAAAAAGAGTTGAGTACTTTTTAGCCTTAACGGCCTAATGATATTTCTTCTCAATTATAAGATGATGTATAAGATAACATACAAATTGGTAACCTATCATTCATCAGCACTTGAATGGCATTTCTTTGCCCATACAGAAGCTTTAGAAAATCCACACAGAAAGCCTTATGTAAGTTTTAGAAATCTGCATTTTAAAGCAACACAGTTTTATCTAGAAACAGTGACCCCATCAGGTATATTCTCTTTTGAAAATTTGAAACAAAAAGTTCCACAAACCAAAATCATGTACAAGACCTTGTAACCAAAGATATTATCGTTGATCTCTTAACAATAAAATGTTCTATCTATCTTGTATTATTTTATCTAGTAATAATTAAATATTCCTATCTAGCAAGTGTAATTATTTTACTTTTCTTTAAATAGGGGCTCCCTTAAGGTGCAGTCACAAACCCATGTGGCTAAACTACTGAGAACAGTTTCCCTAAATAATCACTGATGAATGATCTGCCAGTCTTTGTGTATGTTTGAAATATTTTTGTTAATTACTTGGAAAGCAGTACCTTGAGCACTCTTCCTTATTCTCTCTCCAGATAATTGTACTGAATAATAAGAAGCATCATTACTATAAATAAAAATCCACTTTCCCTTGACACCGTTAAATGTCTACATTTCTTTTGTGCTGAAAACTAGGGCGGTGGTAGGCTATGGTATTTTTCTTGTTCCAGATCCGAGTCTTATTTTTAGATACGTTATTACTGCTGAGGAAACAGAGAAGCTCTGCAAAGAGTGTTTGTGTACCACAGTTACATATTTTTTCCATCTGGGGAAAAAGAAAAAAGATTTTCCTCAGCCTCCTTTTAACATATGGAGTTTGTCACATCAATCATTGGTGGAGAACATGTAGTGGCATCCATGTCATATGGGTGACAGGGCTGTTTTACATAGTATCAGTGTTTTAGATTCATGCTTTCCCAAGCTACAAAGCACAGACATTCTACTTCGCAATGGCATAGTTCTTCCAAAGAATAGCTGTCTTTTGTCAAGCATTTTTATCACAGAGACGTAAAAATGTTACAAACGATCCCTAAGTAATAATCTAGATACTTCAGCATGCAGTCTTTCTCTAGCTTGTGCAATAAATTTGATCTGGGTGTTTCACACATATGGGGATCACACCAGGGAAACCTTTCCCTTGGTGCCTATAGTCACACAGAAACCACAGCTTGCTTTTATGTGTGGCTGTGCAGAGGCCCAGTCAGTGAGACAATAATTCAGAGAAGATCAATGAATTTGAGGCCTGTAGTCAGCAGCATTCCCCAGGGCTCTGCACTGGGTCTAGTCTTATTCACCGTGTTTATCAGCAAGCTGAACAAAGTGACAGAATGCACCCTCAGCGAGTCTGAAGCTGGGGGAGTGGCTGCTACCCCAAAAGGCTGTGCTGCCTTTCAGTGGGACAGGACAGGCTGGAGGGTTGGGCGGGAGAAACGTGAGGTTCAACAAAGGCAAATCTGGGTCCTGCCCCAGGGGAGGAATAACCCCAAACCAGCACAGGGCAAGGGCTGACCTACCAAGAACAGCTCTGCTGAGAAGGACCTGGGAGTCCTTCTGGATGGCAAGCTGCCCATGAGTCAGCAGTGTCCTTGAGCCGGGGAGGCAGTGGGATCCTGGGGTGCATCAGGAAGAGTGGGGACAGCAGGGGAAGGGAGGTGGTCCTTTCCCTCTGCTTGGCCCCAGTAAGGCACATCTGGAGTACAGTGTTCAATCTGGTCTCCACAGCTCAAGGAAGACAAGGAGAGGCTCCAGTGGAGCCACAAAGATGGTGAGGGGCCTGGAGCATCTCTCCTATGTGGAGACACTGTGGGAGCTGGGCCTGTTCAGTCCAGAGAAGACTGAGTGGGGATCTCATCAATAACTGCAAATATCTCAAAGGCAGGTGCCAAGACAATGGTGCCAGCCTTTCCAGCTGTGGCCAGTGACAGGATGAGCAGCCACGGCCAAAAGCTAAAACACAAGACATCCCACCTCAACATGAGGAAGAACTTCTTTACCTTGAGGTTGGCGAAGCACTGAAATGAGCTGCCCAGGGAGGCTGTGGGGTCTCCCTGCCTGGAGATATTCAACGCCTACCTGAACAGGTTCCTGGGAACCTGCTTTAGCTGACCCTGCCTTGGCAAGGGCAACTGGATTAGATGATTTCCAGACATATCTTCCTACACTATTCTGTGAAAGTTTATAAAAAATCTTGCCCCATTTATTTGTCCTTCAATTTTAAAAAGTGATATCTCAAGCCCCAAATGTATCGAAGTAGGCCTGTTACAGTCTGCCACTTTCACATTACAGCTCACCTACTGCCACCATTCTTATGGCTCCTTTCCTACACAAAAAGGATGCCAGTTCCATAGTATCCCCGTTCTCTTGTCTGCAGGCACCACAATATTGTCAGCAATTAAAATTTACCCTGGTAAGGCACTTACTGCCTGTTACTGTTCAGTACATTGGCTTCTTGACCTCTCTGCAAATAGCTAGATAACTAATTTAGGGTATAAATGGCTGTGATAATTATAATTCAATTTAATTTCCTTTCAGTAATTCACACACAGATGTTTTGATAGCACTGAAACTATTAGCTGAAGAGACCACACACTGTAGAGTGCCTAAAAATTTAGCGCTGTGTCCTAGAGGACTTCAGCAGGATATGAGTGCAAAACTGCAGTTTCTGAAGATTATAATTTCTTAGAGTAGAATCCTAAGAAATCCTCAAACCTCATCCCACTAGGAGACTCAGGCTGGACAACCTGAATTTTGGTGTTTAATTTTTCAAAATTAAACAGCACAAATATTCATAAGGCTGGCAGCACCTGGCATAACATAATGGCATAACATGGGCAACCACACAGGTTTGCTTACATCTCATGAAAAACCTGCCGGGACAATTGACAAGAAACTAGTCAACATTATCCAGGTCAGAGAGCCTTCAAAATATAACCTCACATGTGAAATTAGCAGTGTTCATCATTCCCTGCATGCTTTTTAACTATGAATTCCGTGAATAAAACATTACATTAGGACAATATGATTTAATGTCTTCTTGCTCGTGAGAATCCAAATAATTTCTCCTAAGAAATTCCCTGTCCTTAGTGGCCATGTTCTAGTGTTGAAACTGCATCCATTACACATGGGCTTAAATACTCATTCAGGAAGAGAAAAACCTCCTAGTTTATTACTATAATACTGACAGTGAGGCACTTCTGGTTCTTTTGGTGAGACGGTCTCTTTGAAACAAGCCTATATCTGCAAAGCTCTGATGCCTGAATGCAGTGTGTTTCACTAAACAAGTTCACTTTTGAACTGATCTCAAGAATCTACCATCCTTGCAAATAAACAACCAGCACCAGCAATCCTTACAACAACAAATTCCCAGCCAGTCACTATGAGCAGCAAATTGTTTGTCTCACAGAATTCAAAATGGTAAGGGAAAGTAGAAATATACTTTATCACTCCCAGAGACACAAGCAAAAATTAAGAAGTCATTGTCATATGTGTCCCTGGTGAGAGTGGTGACAACACTTGACAAAGCACATATGTCATTAATGTCCAGGATAAGGAATGTATTCCTGTCACACGACTTACTGGCATTAATGCCCCTGTAGGACTTTGCCTAGAAAAGCAAGTTGTCACTGCTGCCTCTGAGTGTCCCTCTCAAAGGAAATGTATCGCTTTGCTTTTAGAATGAGACAAATAAAATAAAGCACGGAGCATGACACAGAAAAAACCAAGGAACTTCTAAAGCATGCATAGTTTCATGTTCCTTCCATGGGACTTGTACAAAAAAGGATCAAATGCACAGATGTTTGATAAAAGGCACGGCAAAGCAACAGGGAAGATCACGCCTGTGATGATCACGATAGGGGAGCACCTTTTATTCAGTAGCCTGCAAATTCTGCATGCAAGCACATAAACGCAGAAACTTCAAGTCTGTCTTCATAATGCATTTTAGATGGTTTTCCCTGCTTGAAGAAATTGTAAGTGAACTGTCTGTAAAGGTGATTTGTATCCCTGGGTATAACTGTTTCATTGGGCTTCTGGCAGCAAGCAATTGTTTTTCAGATGTGATGCTCATAAGACCTTTCACTATAGTGATGCTAGCAATTGCCTCTATAATACTTAACACATAAAACAAATTATAACAATATCCTTAAGATTAGCATATAAGTAATAGTGCCATATAAAAACTCATAAAAGCAAAATGTATGGCTACAATAACCATATTAAAACAACCATAGTTCTGCTTTAAGTAACCATATGAGCCACGTTTGGAAGATATTACAGTATTTACTGGTTAAGCATAAGGAAAAGTCTATTGCTGTCATCTTGGAAGAAAGAAATTGATTCCAGTTTCTGTCTTTCTTATAGGTTTTGAAAGGCTAGCTCATGGCAAAAGTCAAACAGAACCACTTAAAGAGCTTCAATAATACTTTGATAGTTTTAAAAGAATTAAAACACATCCTTTTTATGCACCCTTTTTGTTGTTTGGGTGAATTTTTAGGGGGTTCATTTGTTTGTTTTCCAAAAGGGAACAACCATGTGTTATAGACAACAGAAGAACATGCTATATATCACTAACTGAACAGTAAATCATCTTCTCAGAGAGCTGGACAATTGGGCATCTGGACCACACTGGTAACAAAAAAAGTCGAATTGATGCTAATGGTAAGAAGTCAAACTTACACTGATGCTAAACTGGCATAGAAAATAGAATCAGGAGAATACATCTCTTTAAACAGTGACAACATTTCAGCGCCTGGGAAAAACAAAATGCAGAATGGGTTCATCCGAATGAGCGCTAGACAAGATTGTACCTAAACATCGACAAGATTTTTCTCTGTGTGGAAATTTGAAGAGAAAACCCTTGTTTTGTCACAGAACTGGTGCTTCCAGTCAGTTTTGCAGTTTCATTTTTCACTTGGCAGCTGAAGTGCTGAAATCCAGTGAAAATGAAAACAAACAGATTATGTTTTTGAGACCAATAAAAGCTAAAGGAAAGGAGATTATCCCTGTAGGTGGGGACCAACTGAAAGGCCTTTTGCACCTCCGTTGAGGTGCTCGGGGTCAGGGCAGGTGTGAGCAGAGGAGCTGTGCAGCAGAGCCACGGGAGCAGTGCAGCCCCACTGTGTCCTGTGCTCCACTGCCCCTGTCCTTCCCGGGGTGTGGCCGCTGCCCCAAAGCCACTGCACTCCAAGGAGGAATATCAGGATATCCTCAAGCCCTGGGCTCAGCGCAGCGACCCACTAACAGCCAATCAGGCAGAGCAGAGCAAATAAAGGAAACACCGGTCATTTTTCATTTGCCTACGGACAGGCAACTTATGATGATACTCCGATGATTACTTTCTAGTGAATGAATGAATCACCTTCTGACCCCTTCTGCTCAGTCATTTTCATTGTACACTAAATTCCGTTTGCCATGTCAGACCCTCAGTTTTATCAGATCCACTAACACAATTTTCCAGAGCAGCAGCATTAGCTCAGCTTCCTCATTTTGTCTCCGGTGCCTTGTAGTTCAATTTATAGGCGGAAATAAAGACTTGTTGGAACTTGTCTCCTGCCCCCGAGAGTAATCTTAATCCAAACCCAAGGGCAGAATCTGGGCCCAACCTCCAGGCTTTTTCTCCCAAGAGGTGAGATATCAGCAGATGATCCATATAAGTCATATCACTATCAGTGGATATAAAGCAATTAGCACTACTATCAAAAGATTTCCAGCATCGAGAAATTCACAGATACCTGCAAAAGGAGCACACTGTTTTTCTTCCTGATAAAAACAGGAGGAGAAAACATGCTCAAAAAGCCTCAAAGCACCAAATGAACAGAAAATTACAAACCAGCACAATGTAAATTGAAATATGTTTGCATTAAATAATTTCGGAATCCTCCTGTAGATTCATATTTAGCAGCTATATCCATCTTACAAAATCAATAACAAAAACTAGAAAACCTTCCTTGTTCACAGTAAAAGAATATTATATGAAAGACAAAATGTGTCAATTTTGTAGAGAATAGGATATTCATATGTTTTATTCCTCACCCCCCCCATAATGTGGGTTTTAGATTTGCTTAACACCAACATTAGCCTGTCCCAGCACAGCATTACTTTCGTCAGAACACCTGCCTTAGCATCGCCTAAAGCAACTTCATTGAGAATTAACCATTTCCAAGCTCTCAGAAATACTTACAGGACAATTTCAAGAAACTGGGAGCTCAGGTCATGACTGTGTCATCAGAATAAAAATGAACATTGCACTCAGTGCACTGGCTTGTCAGTTCATTTGCAGAGATCATAAATATCAATGGTCCAAGCATAGATCCCTGAGGTATTTCTGTAATGACATCCATTAAATCTGACATGATGCTGTTTAATAACACAAGCTGTATGTGCCCTCCTAAGTAGCTAGCACCCAGTTAATTACAGATGATTCCATTCCTAATCCACTCAATTTATCCTGTAAAGGAATATAATTTATGAAATAGACAATAAAAAACAAATTCAAATGCACTCCATACACATTCCCTGGAAACAACTTGCATTACATCTGCAGTGTTTAAAAGCATCCGATTTGCTCTTTCTAAATTAACCATAAACATTCAAATGTTATTCTGCTCAAGAGTCCCTTATTATTGCTGTGGCAAACTAACACAGCGTCCAGGGCTCGTGCTGCTGAGCACCAGCAAGGGGTGCTCCGTGGGAGCACACCCAAATTAGATTAGTGGTGTTCAAACTGTGCCTCTTCAAGGCCTGCAACACAGATCCTGGGTAATCTGCAAGTCTGAGCAGGGCAAGGCTGGCTTTGGCCGAGTCTTCCTGGCTCTGGATGCAGTCTGTGCTGCCACACTTCTCTCCAGGGAACAGTGAAAAATGCTGAACGAACATACTGGTGCTAAGAGGGCATCAATGCTTCTTTTGGAGATGAAGAAAAGGAGCTGACGTGATTCCCAGTGACAACCAGAAAGTGTGAGAGAGGGAAAAAGGTGAGAAAGAGAGGGAGATCAGAGACATTGCTTTGGCTTGCTCTCTCACTTAAGAATGAAGGGAGAGTAGGATGTCTCCATGGCAACCAGCAAAAAGCATGGAAAAGCAGAGAGCAACAATGATTATAATAAGATCAGAAGAGGTCACACAAATCATCAAATAGTCCCCCAAAATCTCCAGCAATCATATAAAAATAGCTGCTTAGTCTGGAAGTGCTCCATGGAACAAGAGCTCCACATCCACACACATCATAAACTTCTTCATGACTTATGACTAATTTCTGTAGGCAAAAATAAAATAAAATGAAAAATATTATACTCTGAAGTGAATGAGATTCAGAGAACAGGTATCCTATATCCTTGTGACAGGAAGGAATTTACTGGATCCAGAGGGTGATTTTAGGACAAGCATCTCACCTCCTGCTCTTGAGCAAGGCTGGCACAACAAATCCCACACATCTGACCTGAACAGTCTGATCTTCAGGAGAATTATTTCATGGTACCAAAATTAGGAACCATGTTAACCTTCAGGATGCAAGCAAGATGCATCAGTGAGATTTCTGAGCACTAAAGAGAACACCATGTCACCTCTTCTGCATGAATCTTGTCCCTGACACTACATCAGCGTGGGCTGATACAGAACGTAGACATTTCTTAAAGGGCTATCTGTGAAAATGAAGGCAGGTTATGGGACACACACACACACACACCAGGCTTTAGTTGCCACACTCAATTCACTTCCAGAAAGTGGCCAGACATCACAATCCTGAGTGAAATATAATGCTTCAAGGAGAAGGAATAATTTATTTCTCTCACTAGTGGGTGGATGAAATTTTTTCGGAAGACAGAAGGAGGAACATATTCACATGCTCCACCATTAGGTCAGAGCACAGAGATAAATCTAGATGCAACTGGCTAGACAGAATAAAATAAAGATACTCAGTCTGAAACTGAATGATGCTCCACACCATTAGAAATACGCTGAGTCTTGTCATTTGCCTCTGATAGTGGAGGGAAACAAGTGAGGGAGGCAAGAGTGTTTGTACTCTAATGCACTTTCACTGTTTCGACAGCAGTGACTTTTAATTTTCAAATACAGTCCCATGGCTATATATTGTTTTCAATACCACACTGATTTAGAATCAGACAATGCACAGTATAAGTCTCCACCAAACTGACACTGGCCTGTGCTGTAGTTCAGGGTGAAAATCTGTAACTGATGCCTGCATGCTCCATGGGACTGGGAATAGGAAATAAAGACAGTTTTCTTATCTATATTCTTATCCATCACACCTTCGTAGAAAGGATACTTTATGCTTCAGAACTGCATGTTTCATGAGACCCTGAAGAATTCCAGTGCCCAAATAAATAAACAGAAAAGTCAGGTATATTATATATGCATTTGTAGGATACATTTTGAATTGGCCTTCTTACATTGCATGATGATTTGTGCTGCATTTTGTTGCTGTTGCAACTGTTTTTTCAATAGCAGGTTACGTCTAATTGGGCAATTTGCATACCCTTTATGCTTGTCACATTGCTACCTACCTGTGACACTTCCTTCAGGAGTGACTTGAAAGTGCAAACTAGACTCACATTGTAATTTCTGACTACAGGACACTATGGAAAGGCAGCTCAGCTGAAAGTCTGAAACCAGTATGCATAAGATAGAGTTTTCCCACTCTTGTGCGAAGTGCAGCTAAACTTTACGGCTGCTTTACTGCAGAATGAGATAATCCACATGGCAGAATCAACTTCAGCTGATCTGCCTTAACCTTCCTAAGCCCTTCTACAGACATGGACTTAATTTGTGTTTTCCCAACTCTGCCCTTCCTTCCTCTGCAGGTAACCCTCTCAGGCTTTTCTCTGCTACCTATTTGACTCTCCATTCCTAAAGCTGTTTTCTTTCTACTGATACTTTCTGCAGCTGTGGCAGATTGCATTGTTTTTCCTTTCCTATCGAAGGGCAGGGGGTGATATCCAACATGTTAGCTTCTTTTCAGCATGCCTGGCAGCAAGGCATATGTGCCTCTGCCTCCCACACTATTTTCTCCATCCCCTGTATTCCTGTTTGTAACAGATGTTTTCTCTGCCCTTTGCTTCTTCCTGTCTCAGCGCCCCTTGATTCCACTGGGACATTTGTACCCTGTCATTTTGAAGTCTCTGACAGCTTCTTCTGCCAATACTAATGCCATTATATGTGCTAACAAATATGTCCTACACATGTACAGGCATCTGTGATACGTGTCCCAGCCACTATCACTGCACCAAAGGCTTATGGCTATCCCTGAGGTAGGGCCAGGGAAGCCCAAGGAGAGCATCTTCATGCTTCATATGAGCACTGGCATTGCCTCTGAATGTTCATCTCACTAGACTTCTTAATCAATCGTACAACATTTATTAAGAAGGAACTTTTTTCATCTCTTTTCTCATATTTTTTCAGTAAGAAGGAAATATTTCCAATTCCTCAGTGGCTAAGCAAGTGATAAGTCCACTAATGAGGGGCAAAAGCAGGATGCATAGCATGCCTGGATAACGAGAGAAGTGCTATTGCCTTATCTTTCCCTTACTTTAATAATCTCTTTTTAACAGAAAAGCTCATAGTTCAATACACAGCCTTGAGCTTTAAACTTCTGCTTGTCCTACAGGGGATTTCCTGCCCTGTCGGGTGAATTCCACTTAATAATACTGAATTCCTTTAACAGAACAATCCCTTCCTGTGGGAATTTACAGACTTCAAGACTATTTATTATATTTTAACTGGTGATTTTCCCTGTAGCTTCAATTGTATTTGGTTTAATTGCGTAGAAAATGTTTATTCCCTTCTTATATTTTTCTTTCACAGTCCCAGCTCACTTCTACTTTTCCCACAAAGAGAAGCAAAGTTACTTTTAGGTCGTATTATCTAACCAATATGCACTTAAGGATGCACTTAAACCCCCCCACAGAGAGGTGTTATTTGCAAAATGTATTACCTTTTCTTTTCTTCAAACACTGTGTGTAATCTCTCCCTTTCTCAAGTCTCTCCGGTGTGACATAGGTAAATTTCACAATAACAAAGCAAGTTCAAACACCACCTCACTGTACATTATATGCCCTCTGGGAGACTTTACCTCATACACAGCTATGTTGGACCCCTCACAAAAAAAGCACCGCAGCTCTACAGAAATAAATACGTGTACCAGTTAAATAATATTTTGCTTATACCTAGAACAAGAGATCCAGAGGCATTTTAATATTAAATTATGATTTCCATGCAGCCTAAGCAGCAGCACAGGGTTAGTAAACCTGTGGCTCTTTAGGTGTGCACAATTTACAAGCAGCTCACACAGCTCCTAGCCTATACCTCAGGTAACCAACAGCAGATCACAGGAGCTGCTGGAAAGGGCAACCTCCCAGGATGGGGAAGAAACAAAACCACAAAGAGGAAGTACTGAACTCAGCCTTAACTCACCCTGCGGCCTCAGTGGACACCTAGCACAGCTCCTGACACAGCCAGCAGCATCTCCAGCTGCTGGACCCCCAAAGGTCCAGTTTCGTGTGCCATGTGTGTTTTATGGCTGCTGGTCACGAGACATTTCCAGCTGATGGCTCACGCAAGGAGGGAGCACAGGTACTCGAACCCAAAGGTACTCGAACCCAAAGGTACTCGAACCCAAAGGTACTCTCACAAAACAACTGTACAGACCATGGCAAACGGAACCAGGGCAGGTAAAAATCACCACTGTCCTCGACACTGCCTCAGTCACAGGAGGAGATCAGAGCAGAGCAGAGTGTGCAGGAGCCAAGATAGGGACAGGAATGGCGTGGCTAAAGGAGAGGCACTGGTGTACCCTCTGCACTGCACTAGTCCTTAAGGCTGAGACAGTTTGCCTTAGGACAAAGCACATCCCTATAAGCACATCTTAGGCTTTCTGGGTCTGTTCTGCTCTTACCTGGTTTTAATTTAATTTTGGAAATGTTTTGTCTCTATAAAGAAATGTTGGTTCAAGGAAAATATTTACATGGCATAAAGTAGAGTATTACAAACTTAATTAGAGTTGCAATGCAAAATGAAAAAGGTCCTCATTCTCTTTCCCATTTCACATGCAGAAATACGAAGTAACCGAATTAAGTTAGAGAAATTTCTTTGGCAGTGGTAATACTACAGAGAAGGATTCAACTACATATGATTTACATGCCTCTAGAAATGTCTGTGATAAAAACAAGCATATCACAATATTAACTTTTTACTTATGTTGCACTTAATGTTAGAGTTTTCTATTTAAAATACATTCAGATGATTTCAGAAATCTGTCAAGTGATAAATATGTAGGCTATCTGATGAAACATATTTGAATTTCTACTTAAACACTTTAACTTTTAGTTGAGACATCAGTCAAAGCCAAAGATCTAAAAATCCACGTACTTCAAAAGAGACTGGTTTTTGATACTGATTCTGTAGCCTGGGACCATCTTTGAGGTATGTAACTGAGTTCTCTGATGATATCTGTTAAAATGCTGTTTGTAACCAAACATTTGCACAATGCACATCATGAAATAGATTTTCTTTTTTCTTAAATACATTTTTATACTCTGGTAGTTTCTTGAAAAGAAAATCAAAAGTAAACCTTACTAGATTTGATAACCAAATCACAGCAATCTTATAAAACAGGTTAACACATTAAGTGTTGTAGTACATTTTTTCTTTTAATCTCAGTGGTAGTACAGGATAATATGGACCACCTTGTTCTGTAACATTACCATTTTAAAAGGGAGATGTGCTTGGTGATATAGCAGTTTTACCATATGTACCCTCTTTGATTCTAATGAAAGCAATAATTTTAATTAAATGCTACAAGTAATAGCATAGTATAACACCTCAAATTGAAGAAATAATTTCCAACATATGGCATAAGCTTTTATATTTGGTCCAGACCAACAAAAAAAGGAGTGTTTTATTTAATATTTGAGGTTGTAAGACATTTTTATTACCATGTAAAGTTTCAGAAACATTTCTGAACTATAGAAACCAGTTTCAAGTTAACAACTGAGGTTCTGGATCCACTTCAAGGCTAGCAAAAATAAAATAATACTTGAAGTTTAGATCTCTCTGAAGGCTGTGAAAAATGCTTTGATTTTTTTCACTTTGAAAATAGTTCACTTACAAATTTTAACTACAATACAGATAACCATCTGATGGCTGCTCAGTGGATCCTATGAAATAAAATCAGCTTCAGTCTGTAACATTTAGGTAGTACTCAGGAGCAACATTCATTAGCAGAAAACCCACAACACTTTTTATCACTTATGGAAGTACTCATCTTGATCTGAATGGCTCAGGTTTTGGAAGAATTTCCTTTTCATATTAGTCATGCCTACATGCTTTCCAAATTATTAACAGTCTAGACTACGCAAACACAGCTTTGCCTTATTTGCATATCCATCCCCAAATATTTCAAGATTGCTCCCTTAGTAACTGCATCCTGATGGAAAATGCAGACTTCCTACTTGCCGACCAAATAAGAAAACAACAGAGCAGTTGACATCTATCTGCCTGCATGATATCATATCGATTACAGAAAAAATAAATATACTTGGCAGTGAAAATAACATGCTAAACAATAAAATTTGATATTCAAAATATTATTGTGATGTTTTTAGCTATCATGAACACAAACACTGTAAATCTGTGCTGAACTGTTGGCATTCATCATTGAGTCTTTTGCACCCATAAAGGCTGGAAAAAGTTTGAGGAGAGAGAAAGCAAGCAAAGGGAAACAACCACATAATTTTCCATTTCCAATAGCTGCTAACTTAGTTCACATTCTAGAGCTAAAGCTTGATTTACTTTTCCCATGTTTCAGCTCATTTCTCCATTATCAAACCTTGTGTGATACTAATTGAAGGATTCCGTGAGTCTGACCCATCTGACACGTGACATAGATAATAAATTAGTTCTCCCATTACAATCCAGCCTCAGTTCTTTGGAGACTACATTCATTCCAAGTGATCCTAAGTTTGAGAGTAATAAACACTGGATTTCTAGAAAATGTCAAATAAGAGAAGGGGGCAGAGTAAACTTAACAAGAGTTACTTTTCATGCTGAAGATACACTCATGCATCAGCATGAAAGAAAAGACAGACAAGAGAAGTTGGCAGTAACACCAACTTGTTTTCAAAAATATATTTTTATCTTTGCCTCTGCAGGAGAAACCTTTTCATCATTCATGTGTTAAACTTAATTTAGAGTCTAGATGGTTGTGTCCATGTACACTTGCAAATAAAATATTATTTATGGGCTGATCTAACAAATATTTACTACTGAGCATATGGATGAATGTTCAGCTGGTGTAAATCAGCAGAACCACCAATCTCATTTACATTAGCTGAGGCTACAACATGTTATGTTTATTACATTAGGGACCCATTCATATGGATAAGATTTACCCTGGTAACCATCTATAGGTTGCTTAATCCCATCTACATATTGATGATGACAGCAGAATCCCTTTCCTATTTATGCTTTGTGCAACGCAGAGCCTTAAACCATTGCTTAATGAATATTTTGTTATATATAATATACAAATTAAAGATCAATGTTGTGTTCCCGATACTTTCGTAGAAACCAGCTGAAAAGTTGCAATATTAGTTTGTAAACCCTTATGATAATTGTACAGTCACATGAAGTACTTAGCAACGCAGACCCCAAGCCAAAAAGGTGTGAGCATAACCCTGAGCACTTCCTGCAAAGGGCAGTAATCCTTTGGCTGCTGTTCAGGACATTCAACACCTCACAGGATTTACTCGGCAAGTCTCAGTGTGGAATCAACAACTCATCAGAATGTTATACCAAAATCACATGGGTTTCTGGACAAGAGAGACTGGAAGCACTTTTTCCTTACAGACCCTCTTTATCAAAAGAGGGAAGTGTTGGTGTGAAGAGCTTCTACTGCAACACTCACAGTGATCCATGCCTACATGTAAATTAGCTTTACATCATTATTAAAAAAAAACCAAAAAACCAAACCCACGGTGAATCAGTACTTTAATTTGCCTTTCAGCTCTGGATGAAGCACAAAGGTAAATCTAAAAATTGCTAGTGCAATTTGGAATAGAAGTTTTGCAACAATAGAAATTTCATCTATTTTCGTCACTTCTTGTTACATAGCCACAAATAGAAATATATTTATTGCTAGATTTGCCTATCCACTAGACAAAGAGCTTATTACATAGCAGGATAACTAGAGGTAAAACTGAGTTTTCTGCTCTCCACTTCAGCCTGTCTTTTCTTGTTTTCTCTCAATTACCATATTTTCCATATTGCTTCCTGCAGCATTTATGGCTTACATTTGGAACCAAGGATCAAATACTTAAAAAACATATTTCCCTCCAGGTTTTAAAATTCTTTACTCATTCTTTTTTTTTTTCCAGACAACTATTCAAAGCTGTTGCTCAAGTAAGTAGTAATAAAAGGCAGCAGACAACTGACCTCCTCTGTATTTCTGGAAAAGTAATTAGTGAAATTCTCTAGAGACCCGAGACACAGGTGATATATTACCACCCGTAAGTGGTTTCGAAAGGCATATTTTACAACACCCACACAGTTATAATCAACTTACATATTTTAATGTAGAAGCATTGCAACCAAGTTAGACAGAAATGTGGTTTTTAAGCAACCTGTTTCAGTCTCCTTGGACTGATACTGTCTCCTTTAAAATATCTATTATTATAGACCTGATGTCACAAAGACAACTGATGGTGGAGGCAGAGATAATCAACTAAAGTTTTCAACACTCCTTATCTCATCCAACAACCAATAACCATCTCCCTGCTAGGATTTTGCAACACAAGAAACAATGTAAACTAGGCACACTCATTTTTCATCTCCTTCTTTGGGGATTTTTGCTTGTCATCATCCCTGCATGCATTTACCCCTTTATAAGTGAGACCTAGTAGCTGTCTTCAAAAAAATATTTCAGGTAAAATGTTGAAAAGTGTGATTGCCAGCCAGTGATTTCAACCAAGACATCTTATTTCCTCTTTTAAGACTAGAACTAAATCTTTCGTATCCTGGAAAAGACATTCCTTTTAGTACTTATACATATTTCTAATAATGGCAAGGATTTCAGATTTGAAATTTTTTCATATTTTCCCCTGTAAAAGGAAAAGGTGAGTTTTCATCTCAATAGTTTCATTTTTACACATTTGAAGTGCTACATATAACAATGTTACATATGGGACTTCTAGTGAAAATTCCAAAAGACTACAAAAACTGAAACTCCAGAAGGAAATCAATCTACTGCACAATACTTTTCCCCAATCAAATTATTTATTTGGTCATCTAAAAAAAAAAAAAAAGTAGATAAAGTATGTGCTGGTTTTGATTGGGATAGAATTCATTTTCTTCGCAGTAGACTGTGACTATGGGACTGCGGATCTGTGATGAAAACAATGTTGATAACTCAAGGATGTTTTATTTATTGCTGAGCAGAGTTTACACAGAGCCAAGGCCTTTTCTGGTTCTTTACCTTCACACTGTTGAGAAGGATAGTGATTCACAAGAAGCTGGGAGGGGACATGGCAGAGACAGAGGGGACACAGCTGAACCCAAATGACCAAAAAAAAAATTCCATCCCATATGACATCATGCAGAGAGGGTAAGCTGGGGGAAGCAGCAGGAAAGGGAGACCTTTGGGGTGATGGCTTTTGTCTTTCCAAGTAACTGTTACATGTCACGGAGCCCAGCTTTCCTGGGAATGGCTGAACACCTGCCTGCCCATGGGAAGCAGTGAATGAATTCCTTGTTTTGATTTGCTTTTGTGCACCTTTTAGTAAACTTTGTCTCAATCCATGAGTTTTCCCACTTTTACTCAACTGATTCTCTCCTCCATCCTGATGTGGGGAGAAGGAGCGAGCAGCTGTGTGAAACTTATTTGCTGGCTGGGGTTAAACCATGACAAGTCTGCACAGAGACCCAAAGAAATAAAAGGACAGGATGTAACTGAGCTGATATAGGGGAATATGATAAAGGAGAGAATTGACAGTTCCTTGTGACATTGAAGAAGGTAAAGCAGCATTCAGAATGTACTTCTTTACAGGTACACCTTTTGTATTGCTCCTGTCAGAGTCCACAGGTTGCATTCCCACTCCCTCAGTGTACTCCAAGAAGGACTGAAAATGAGACGCTGCAATTGCCAAACCGTTCTAGTTTCCCGTACCTGTTGCTAGCCATACTGGGGCATTGAGAGGAACATGATAACACAACCTTCACACTATTGCTCACTTTCTAGTTTTAGGGCCAGACAGTGTAAGAGGGGAGATGGAGATGCCTGGCGTATGTCAGCTCTGAGATTTCATTCAGCACGTTGTTCTGCTCTCACAGACCCCTGCATTACACTCAGTGTACTTTTCTAGTCATATACTGCAACAGAACAACTTTTACGAACTTTTGTCTTTATTTTAATCAGAAATTGAGCAAGGAATGCAAGAAAAAAAGCACCAGCAATTCAAAGTTCAGTTCCAGAGAAGTAAAAATCAATTTCTGATTGCATGAACACAGGACAAAGCTTGGAAATAGTTCTTGATTAATAACGTTCATGGTATGAATAGATTTACCAGAAGGAGGAATGCAAATCAAAGATTCCATAATGATTTCTAGTAGAAGCCTTCATGACTAGAATCCAGACTGAGATGATTTAGAATTCGTACAAAGATGTTGGTCTACTATGTTGAATCTGTGAGAGTAATCAGTTTTCTGGCATTAATTATATTAAGACTTCTCTTGATGTATCTCTTTCTGCTCCTAACTGATTTTTTCAAGTATTATTTTTTATTGAGAACTAAACAGGATATCTCCAGAAGCAATATGGCAAGGAGATTTCTCCATACTGGTGAGAATGTCTATTTTGCACAAGTTTGAAGTGACATAAGGCAATTTCTGTTTCAAAAGTCTTTATAACAAACACAGGACTGTTGACCTGAATTATCAGATTTGTCAGAATGCCACATTAAAACAGTTATAGAGGTTTAGGAGTGGGGCTGACTAGAGCCTTACCAAGGGAAACTAAGTCATCTCTCAGGCAAAGGAGCCTGAACTTATTTGTTTGCCCACCTTGACGTAAGTAGGCAAAAGCTAGAGCTGGATTGTAAAAAAAGAAGTAAAAACCACATCCAGAGTCAGTGAAGTCAAGAACTTCAAGCTGGTTTAATAATGAAGTTAAGCTGGTTAAAGCACAGATGTTTTGTTTGTGTTCATGTTATTGTTTTGTTTGTTTTGAGTGGTTTTTATTTGTTTCTTTTAGGATTTTTTGTTTGTTTGTTTTTGATGGTTTGGGTTTTTCTCTGGTGTTGAGGGTTTTTTGTTTGCGGTTTTGGGTTTCTTTCATGTCGTGTGCTTGCAGTTAAAATTGACTGCAATGTTTATATTCATATAGCTTGTTGCAGACTAAAGACCCTCAATAGGTTTCTGTGCATCAGATGTTGCATTTTCTGATTCAGGTGCCTCACAGAATCATCAAGGCTGGAAGAGACCATCAAGATCATCAAGTCCAACCATCAACCCAGCACTGCCACTGTAACCCCAAAACCACTGAACACTGTCCCCCAGTGCTAGATCCAGACAGCTCTCGAACACCTCCAGGGATAGTGACTCCACCACCTATCCCAATGCATATTAAAATACAACAGAAAAAGGTTTTTTTATCCATGGATCTTAATATATTTTCAAAGAATAATAAAATTAATTCACCACTGAGAAACATAATCTATAGAAAGATACAGGGATCTGATTAGAGGAAACAGAATGTCTCTAGGCAACCTGAAAATAAAATCCAGGTCTTTTGGTTCTTAGAGCACAAGTATCCTGTGACTGTACATTTTGAGCAGTGGCACAGCCCAGAACCCAGCAAAGGATAAAAGATCCAAGTTAGTTAAGCTTTCACAGTAGAAATTTGATGATCCTGCAAGCATGCAATTACAAAGGCACCTGCTTTGAACCCTGTCTCAGTGCATCAATGTCTCTGCATCTGCTTTGTATGCTTTCTAACCTTTCACATCTATAACCCCAACACTCAAAACTAAGTGTTAAATGACACAGCTGAAAGTTTAAAACACACCTTATATAAGCACATGAATTTTCCATCCTGGGCTGATGCTCTCACAACAATTTTGTGCAAGCCTAGGTTGGAAAACTTGTTATGTAAGATGGTCTCCCCCCAAGCGAGCATGCATCATACATGCTGCTGTAGGAAGCAGAACACAATGCAAATACATGTACGGAGATATTTTTTACCTCACAAATATTCCCATGTAAAAATAACTCTTCTCTGCCTGTGAAAACTGCTCTGAGTTCTCTTTATAAGCCCAAAGTGAGAAGAAATGTTTTGCTTTTTCACAAAACTAAGAAAATAGGATTTCCCTGTATAGCTGAGAAAACATTCCTGTTCAGCTGTCACACTGCTCAACTGAATAACTATAAGCCAAATTATTCATTTGGCTTGTACATAACTCTTGCTCATTTTAAATAGGTGCCATCTAGGAGTAGAATTTGACCTAGTTTTTCCTCAAGAATATGCACAGAGAAAAGAAACAGGAAGAAGTGATGAGATCAATTCACAGCTGATTCAAATTTCTGTTGAGCCACTAAATCCAGAACACAGTCTTACAAACAAACAGTTTCTTGACAATCTCCAGTGAAACGAGCTATCAGAAATGCCAAATATTGTTAGCTAATTCTGGAACAATGACAGAGTTTTGCTTTGGTTCTATATCTCATGAATTTATCATGACTTTGTATATTATTTGCCTAAACAGACTTCCTCCATAACTTTGCCAAACACTGCTAGAGGGAACTGTATGATACAGTTTTTCAAACCAATAGACATATTCAATGAACTGAGCATAAAATTGAGTTAACTGAACATGAGTTTTGACTTTGGCCACAGAGTCAAAAGTTTGGAAGTCTTGTTATAATTTTTACCAAAGACAGAGCACAACAGATTCATCTCTCCACTCACTGGTTTTCTTAAACAACTGCACTGAGCCACCTGGTATAAAAGGGATCTGCATTCACTGACATGGAATAGTCTTCTCCATTCGCACACACAGTTCTGGGACTAGCACAAAGTCTGAGCACAGTCTGAGCACTCTCTGATCTTCTAGTCACTGCTTGCTCTATCTAACTACAGGAGTAGTTTGGTTAAAGCTGTTCTTTTCATTTCACCCATTCTCCTGATCTGGTACGCCCTGGGGAAAAGGCAGAAATGTACCCTGTACCTGACCATGCAGCAGTCAACTGCTGTGGAGAGACTTCAGGATTCAGAGCATTTTTCATCTTATTTGACTGTATTACATTGCCCCGAAACCTCCCAGTAGAAGAGCAGAGGAAAACAGAGCAGTTAACTGAACTATGGTTTTAAGAACCCAGCTTTGTCCTGCACTGCTAAAATTACACACTGCTAAGTAGATTTTGAGGCAATTATCATCAATGTTTCTAATAATATCTGCATTCTTACTGAACACAAATTCTCTGCTCACTGTCTTTTGCAGAATCTTTTTTTTTTCCTTACACATGGAGGGGAATTATTTTCATACCTTCTGGCTCCTCATTGCTAACCTGTCTGAAGTGAGTTCTCAGAAAGGTTCACCAAAGCCCCTACTATTTCCCTAGCTCTCTACATCCAAACTCTGGAATCTAATGCATTTAATGTTGGTTTTCTGTCAAAGTTAATAGTCATAACTGCCTAATTATCAGCTCTAGTATGATGGTAAAACCTTTTAACATTTCACTTTTCCCCAAGGAGTGTGCATTGCAGTTTCTGGAATGCATCCTTACCCTTCTTTTGGGAATACTTAGGCAAAGAATTCATTTTGCTCTCAGCTAAATGAACCTTATGCTCTCCCTCTGTAGCCATACTGTCTCTTTGCCTGGCTGTTTTACATGAAGTGTATACATCTACATTGGGATGTACAGTAAATTCACCAGCATGTTCTGTTTGCCAAATTCCCATCTCAGTTACAGAGATGCAAATCACATTGTGAGTAATTTTGTTCAGCTAATCAGAATTAGCTTAGCCATGCAAAGTCATAATAGTTTAAATTCCATCTGATTTAGTCCCTATACATGTTGAGGTTGTTCAAGGCTACTTACATTAAAGGAATCCTGTGATGGCTGTAACCTGCAGCAGAAAATATCTTCTGGGCAAAATGACCAAGAAGGGTCGTTCTGTTGGTGAACCGAACAGTTCTAAGACATCTAGGCTGGATTCTCCACCACCTTACTCATACAAAGTCACCTACCTCAAATCACAGTGAGAGACACCAGGTAGAAAAAATGTTGATAAGAATAACACACTAAGTAGGTGTCGAAATGATTGTGAAAAATAATAACTTTTCTTTATGGCACATACAAACATATAAAGAGATTTAAGTTAAGGTCACTGGCTACTTTAATGTTCTAATAATAAACCTAAAAGTTAGAAGTGCACCCAATGAGGATTAAATTTTGTAAACCATTACTTCCTTCCTTACAACCTAATTTTACATCTTCTTGTTTGAAATGTAGGGACACACAATAAAATCCTCAAGAGGTAGCTTTAAATGGCAGAGGGAACAGGATGGCTGGAGCAGCACAGAGCCCTGCACAAAGGAACTTCTTGTTTTATTGAGCATCTCAAGAGTAAACTGTCCCAAGTTGTTTTGCTTCCAATGCTTGAGTTAACTCACTTCTAAAGTAGCTCAGATGCTATGAGGTTTGGGCACACAGATATTCTGATCATGAGATTTTTCCTTCTGTGCCCTAAATAATTGTTACTTTTACTAATAAAACAGTATTTGTATCTCGTTGGACAAGTTTCATGTTGTGTCCCTGTAATTGCAGAATTCTGCTCCGGTCCCTCCATCATACTTAAAGACTCCACTGCCACTTAACCAGGAAGACGTACAAATAGATTCCCTGGGACCAGAACATCTGCCCTGCACAGTTTAGAGAGCAGTCTTACCACCCACACCCCTGCAAAACTGCCTGTCCCAGAAAAGGACTCCATAAGCAAGAAAAATAACAAGTGATCACACATGGATCGTTTTTTATTAAGCTAATAGAGAAATGACCTTGTGGGAGGACATCCTTCAAAAGTAGCTAAATCTGCTGATACACAGAGCTGAGAAGTAGTAAATACAGAGGAACAGAGCAAACAAAGTTATAATGATTTGGATAGAATTAGGCTTATGGGATGCTAAGTAGTTTAGGCAGTTCCACGTAAAGAAGTAAAACGTAATGAGGTTAGGGACCAAAAATAATCACAGAGTCCAAAAACTAAATTAAAGCACAATGCAGAATACAGACCGGGAAAAGAAAGTGGGAATGAGATAGTTTAAAGTGTTTTCCATGATCATACACAATATTTTGCAGCAATAAAAAGGCAAACAAAAGTTCAGAGCAAGAAATTGGGTAACTTAGAGGGGAAAGAATAAAAAGCGAATTTTTTCAAGGGAAGGCATTCTGGTACCACATGAATACTGAGGCCACATGATGAATATTGTATGGAATTCTGATCACTACATTACACACAGAAATAACATCACTGGGATGAAATAAAGCACTAGATGGATATCAACACATCTTACAATTTGGTAGGATAGGTTATTCACTGTGAAGAATGATTAGTCAGCTCCACATTAGTCAGCTGCAGATTTTTTAGAAATTATTTACAAATAATCATAGTGTTATATCTCATCCTAAGAGAATGGACATGGATTGATGACAGTCTGATAGCAAATTCATGCAAAATGTTAAATTAGATATTAGAAAGTACAAACAGTAATTCAGCTAGACATTGAAATACTTTGCCAAGGTGCACTGCAGCAGTTCTGTTTATTTTAGATTCTCAAAAGAAGGCTGGATAAATTCAGTCTGATTCTGCGACTTTTAACAGGCAAACATCCTATTAACTTAGCAAGAGCTGTGTATGCAAAATACTTAGTATTGAACTCATAATTCATTAGACTTTGAAGGACCTGAAAAAAAATTAGAGATACAGTTCATACTGACATCGAGGACAACTGTGTTGCTAAAATTCCTGCACAAATCATTAGAAATGGTGTTTTAAGAGGCGCAGCTCTTAGTGAATTATATAAGTATATGCTTAATTTGATAGCCAGTACACTTTTGAGACAGTCAGTGAAACCACTGAGTTAAAGGTAAGCTCCTGTTTAGGTCATGGGGTAAACTGTGGGTAAATGCATATGAGATTTGCAACTGCTCAAGAAGGTTTTTTTCGCTTGCAGTCCACAGGCTTCTCACGTATTCTAAAACATGTGTAGGCTCATACACGAAAAGACAGAATATAAATACCTTAATGTTCCTACATGAAACTAATTCCAATGTTCAAGTTGGAAGTGTGCCAAAATTTGTATGAAAACTTGATGAGGTCTGTGAAGACTGATTTTTAAGCATTAAAATATTAAAACTAGCACCTAGCAAGGATCTACTATAGAAATCAATGGGTGTTAAAATACCTAATATTTCAAGAAAAAAAGTCATCATTACAAAAAAAAAAAAAACACCTAAATAAATTTTAAAAATGTACCAAATTTCACTTACTTCATATTATTAGATATCTTTTAACCTTTGGACACTACAAACTAAAATATTTCTAAAAAATCTGAAAGCACATCTTGATGGTGAGATGCTATATACATACCATTAAAAGATACTACATAAAACATTCAGTCTTGTAATATTAATTCTAAATAACCACATACAGAAGTTGCTAAAGTGACCTAGATCACACCTTCGGTAGATATGAATTAATTTATTTTCAGGGTTTTTACCTAGTTCCCACTCCGGGCATACCAAAATCTTCTGTCAATAATGCCTGGTTTTAAAAGCCAGCACTGTCTGACAGATTTGGCACTTTGACCAGCTGAAATTCTGTGAGAACAGCAAGACAGAAACATCATAAAGATGCAGAAAACAAATAACCCTCCAAAGCTCCCATGAAAAGAAACAAACCCACCAACCAACAACCCCCTCCCCCCAAAAAATAATCTAAGAAGCTGAACTAGAACTGAAATACAGGCAGGACACATAAAGGAACAGAGAATCAAATAAAAGGGATGCTAATGAAAGGGAACAGAATTTTCTAGAGAGATCAAGGGTAGCCTGGGGGAAGCCTCCAGAAAAAGAATTGCATGAAAGTGTTACAAAACAAGAGGAAAGGTGGAAGAAGAAAGCAGTGAGTAATGAGAAAGTAGAAATTGTACAAAAGCACAAAAGATGAAAAATAAAAGCACAAAGACAAAAAAATGCAAAAAAAGCATTTTTCTTGCCCCTCCATATATATGTGCCCTTTAGGAATCATTCATTTGTTTTCATTTCTTCAGAAACTGGAAGATAGGACTGCAGTGGAAACAAGGTTAAAATCTGTTTCATTTTTACCCATGTGAAAATTAAAAGCCCAAATATCAGAGCTGACTGCTGACAAGCTATGAGGCTTTACATGAATGCTTAAAGGCCCAACATCCAAAACTTCCAGTGGGGGGTATAGAGGTTTTCAGAGTCCCTGACAATCAGCTCCTACATGACAAGACATGCATTTAAAGCTTTTCACTCATACCCACTTACATCCCTTTGCCTTCCATTCAGAATTTCCTGAACATCACAGACAGAATTTCCTGATGTGACATAAAATCTGCAGAAAGAATTACCAATACTGTTGGAACAGATGTTCAAAACAAGATGAAAGAGTAGTCCTTGATAGGGACAAGTGTGAAAAACACGATCTCACCTTTCTGAAATACCTGTTTTCATAAATGAAATTGTTTCTCCTCTCTCCCACTCAGAAGGGCCCACTCTACTGTTTGCTCTTTCAGCTTGGACTTTCAAGTTCTGTAAGACTATACATGTATGTAGCAGGAGACAGAGCATGACCTCTAAAGTGAGGAATCCAAGCTGGAGAGAACAATCTCTGTACTTAAAGGCCTTTTTAGAAAGATGATTCCAGAAGTGCAAAGATTAGTTTTAAGCACTTCTCATTAGAGTTTAGCAGGAATATGGAGTTTTTTCCACCTTGAAGACTTCCCAAAGATCACTATTAAAAATCAAGGGAGATCTCTAAAGCAGACTAACACAGCATTTTGGATACTTCTCTGTTCTGTTTCTGACTGAGAACCCTCACCCAATTATCAACATCCCAAAAAAACTATTAACTACCAAACTACTATGTAGTCTGGCATGTTCTTTTCCTTTTGGCTATGAGCTAAAACTCTCCAAGAAAAGTTCAGCCAAGCAAATGAATATAAAGGGCTACTACACACAGTAAAGCAATATTTTCTCATGAAAAAATATTGTAGCCATAAAAACCCAAATCAGTACTCCTTTATGATGCTCACATTTCCATCAATTTTGGGAATTGAATCACAATCTAATGGCCTTCTAGGTACCAGCAACAGTGCCACAAAAGATAGAAATAGAAAAAAAGAAACCCAGACAGGCAGATTAGAAGAATGGCTACATTAAATATAAGGAAATGATAGTTCAGTTCAATGTCCTTCAGCTCTTGAATGAAAGAAGTGGAAGTGGTGATACTAACCTGAGCAGATATTGATAACATGCCCAAAAAAGTCCCTTACATTTCCCATGTACTTCCTCTTAAGGCATTACACTGTACTGCTTGGTTTCTAGAAAACTATGCAATTAATACATTTGTTTTATTGTTATTGGTGGGCATTGTGCCATCTTGATTAACGTCACTGATATTTATTTCTCCCACACAAGGAGAGCTGTTTCCCATACCAGTATCACAACTAAGCTGTCTGATGCTAATGAAATGGAGTCACAGTATTCTCACTGAAGGAAGAAAAACTATCAGAGGGACCAGAGTCCCTCACCAGACAGATCCATTGAGGTTTTTGCCTGGATTAAGAGTTACTTAAGAGGCTAAAAGGAGAAAAAACATTTGGCAGGCTGTAAAATTTAAGGACACAAATAGATTTTTAGACCTGGAGCTCATGAATTTAGTAGAGCTGGTGAGGATTTAAATTGTTTCTCTCATAAATTTAAATCAGAGTAACAATGTGTTCAGTACCTATATTAAAATGAAATAATATGGAGATGATATCTTTTTCTTCAGTTTACTTTCCTTCTAGTTTTTCTGAACCCAAAAAGCTTTTGTTAGGTGGGTTCACTCCTAGGAGAAAAACACAGCAAAACTAATAGCACAAAGGAGGACTCCATTTCAGCTGTAAATTCTTCATCTGTATTTGATGTGTTCATTAAAGCCTTTCATTACAGCGCTCTGAATCACCACGGTTCCAGACATCTTCAGTAAGTCTAAAATGGCAGAATGAATTTTCACTATGCTTCCTTCTAAAACTCTGGACTCCAAAGTTAATTTTATAAGATTTGCAAGACAAATACTGTGACAGGAAAAGTGTATTTTGAACACACTTTTAGGATGCCAAGGTCTCTTTAAAAGGGAATGGTCAGTGTCCCAGAAGGATGAAAGAGTACATTTGATGGTGGATTTTCTGTTTATTATACCAAAAAAACTACTCCTCCTCTGAGACTTCACAAGCTGCAAACATTGTTTCTCTGCTGTCTGTTACACTTGGGTACTTCTGCTTAAATTATCCATTCCATAGATTCCTTCTTGTCTTAACTTCAAGCTTGTCACATTAAGACATGATGGAACACTAATGCAAGCAGCTTTTATCTAACAGATACAAACGGTATTGACTGCTATCTCCCTAAACTGCCTTTTCTATTGGCTTAATGTAAACATTGCTAGTTAAAACATCTAGGAAGTCAAAGACATAAAATACATTTCTGAAGTTAATACACGGACCATTTTCATTCCCATACATTAAAAGCAAAAAGGATACTGCAATCTCACAATATTAATATCTACATAAAATAGGTCACTGAATTTAATGCAAAAAATTTTGCACTGGGAATGTGAGCAACTCACTTGACTCCTGTTCCTGAGTTGGGAACAGGGACGACTATAGAGGTAATAATGCAAGACAGCAGTGATTCTCAGTAAACAGAGGTAGATCAGGTAAAAATTCCTTCAGATTAGTCAACCAAGTGAGAAATTCCACATTATGGAAAGCTTTGTCACAGGATAGGACAGGAGTTATGATTTAGAACCCCACGGATGGGAATAAAGACAGATTTTCCTCTTAGAGCTATTATGGAACATGTTGCTCTAGGCAAGTGGGCAAAAGTTTTGAGGCATCTCACAGCAGAGAAAAAACATTCCAATCTCAAATTTCAGTCTCAAAGATATCCCCAGCTCAGCCACGTAGCTTGTCCTCTACATGAGCCCCAAGAGAATTTTAAAATTCCAGCTAGAGAGTGACAAAAAGGAGGAAAATTATTGTATCAAAGGGCATATGCATAAAGGTGGTGTCTTTTGATGTACATTTTACAAAAATATGTTTTGAAATTATTTTTCATTTTCTGAAAAAGTGCTTTGGTACTTTTTCATGGTACTCTTTCCAATCCTGCATTTTCAAATCAAGACAAAAAGTAGTGTTAGTGAAAGTGGAATGGAATAGTTAAAAGCATAGGGTAAACATACATATTCTATTTTTTTTCCCCTGAAAGAAATCATATTATGAGAGAATTTTCTTAGCCTGTATGTTTCAACTAGATTAGCACTTCTATGTAATTCAGTTTTACCCAACTGGACTACTCTTTGCTTTATGCTGATACTACAGGACTTATGTAGTACCTCCTCTTAATACAGGACTAGTCAATTCTCTCCAAATCCCTTTCTCTTTCCCCATTCTCCTGCTTTTGGTGGGTAAAGAATGGAACTGAAACTTTACAGTGTATACTAGAAATAAACACAGACTCAAATGTCAATTGCAAAAATAGGGTTACATATTAACAACTTCTGTTTTGAAAACTGCTTAAAATACATTATGCTTTCCATTAGAAGAGAGATTATGATAGAAGTACCACTACATTGATGGTACTTTCCCATCTGGAGAGATGAAGAAGTTTAGAAACATTCAGTCAGACAAAAGGCTAATTCAGATTTTATTGCTAAAACTGCCAGCCAGCACAAAGTACTTAAACTTACTGTTCATATTTTTAACAGTTGTTCTTTCATGAGTAAATGGGTAAAATACCTGCAAGAAATAAATTGCACAGAATAAAATGAGTGAGACTAGTGTGCCCAGCTTTTTACTATGAAAAGAGCTGGCACTTCAGCCCTGGCTCAGAAAGCACCATTCTTTATTTTGATGTTGGTCCCTTTTTGGCCCTAATTAAACAAGACAGTGCTGTAAAGTGTCTTTCTGCTTTGTGCACATATATTCACTGATGTTTGCATGTATAACAGCAGCTTATGGCTCAACAGCAAGATATCCCGGATTGGAACATGCATACAATTCCAGATATCAAAGTTAGCTTTAGTTTGACTTTGTGAGATTCCAAAAGCAGCTGTGCTTTGTTGCACTTCCTCAGATCCCAATAGTGATTTAGTTCTGAGGATTATATATTTGTCTCTTATGTGTCAAAAGTCTTATCCCTAGTGACATTACAACTCTGTTTTTGTATTTAATGTAAAAGCATGATAGCTCCACATTGATGATTGTCAGCAGTTGCTATTTATCATCTGTCAAAACTTTTCCTCATGGGAAGACAGAAAATCAAATGGATTATGGCTGGTTTTTTAGTTGCTTAAAGGAATCTTACATGACACAGGCTAAAAAGAATGGCGAAACTGCTCCTGACAAGCACGTTAGCATTCGCAGCAATATGCGATTTTATGTACATCGCAGGAGAACTGTCAGCCTCTTGACAAAGCAGCACATCTAAAAATGCTATGTCAGTTCACTCATCTGACCTCTTGGTTGCAAGATCACCTGATACCATGGTGCATATTTCTAAAACTACTAACGGTATCCTCTAGAACAAAAAAAACCAAACAACCAAAAACCCAAAAAACACCATAAAACAAAAAAAGAATAGGAAAAAGCAAGATTTCAAATAAACACAACAGATGAAATATCTAATAGTAGATGTATAAATGTTTAATAATTGTATTTTAGTTAACATTTTTTAGAAATAAGAGGGATATACTCTCCAAAGAGAGAAAGAATGAGAGACAGAACCTGCAATAGGTCAGTGCCCCCAAGTCACTTCCTTGCGCTCACAGTATAACTAGAATGTAACCTTTCTTGAACAAATGAGGAAGATTAAAGATAGTTTCTCTAATATGTCTGGAGAAGAAACTTATGGGAAGATACTCCTTTAGACTTAGGCACTTGTATCAACAAAAACACACAGAAATTTGATCACAGAGATAGCTATGAATTTCATATAAAACTTGCAAGAATCTTTCTAGCTACCTCTAAAAATGTAAAGCCACAAAAATTGGGGGAGACTTAAAAATGTATAGATTTATTGCTTCTCTAATGCTTTAAAATATGTCAATTTGTATACAGAACTGCAAGGTAATTAAATGAAACATACTGTCTGTCATTTACTCAATGTCTGAAAATATAAGGCATTCAAGACTTGGATTTAGAGGTCCTAGAAGCACAATGGATAATTTCAGAAACTTGTAAACCCATCAAATGTAGGAGTTAACTGCATTATGAATAGAGTCTTCATTCAGTCTCTATTCTGGAACAACCATGAATGTGGTTCGTGTTGTAATGCTGTGAAAAAGGCTATTTTAATGACATTTCATTTGGCATACAATCTACAAAACTGGTTTGCTGGTCCAGCATTCTCCGTGCTCTCCTTAACCTGCTTCAGGTTTGATATACTTTTATCTTTAATCAACCTACTGAAAGGGATTCACTGATAATTATGCCCCACCTCTAATTTTGATGCATTAAAACACATAGATAAAGGAAAATTCAGGGAAGCAAGAGGGATTTAAATGAATAAAATACAATAAAAGATTTTAAATGCAGTCTTTCTAGTTTCACCTTATATTGCCAGATAGAGAAACCAGATTTATTTCAACCTTAATGGTCGTGTGGAGATTACTGGTCAAAGTGCAGAGAATACAAAGCTCCTGTTATAGAAGTACTTCTGAAAAACCTGAAGCTTAGATCTGGGCTACCACCTTCTTTGAAGCTTATTATGAAAACCTGTTCTATGACAAATGTCCAGATAATGATATACTGTAACAATACCCTGGTTTTCAAGATCCATCTTAGAGAGTTGTGCTGCACATACCACCACTGGAATTATGCCCTTTAAAACACATTATATCCTTCTAGAGTTGTTAAAAAGTGACAAAAGTCAGGGTATCTCTAAGGAATCTGAGTTCAAATGAAGTGTTGTATCCTGTACATAGCCACAGAGAGACAGTACTAATATTAGGTTAGTGAACAACAAAACCCCAATGATTATTCTCATTAGAAACAAAAGGATGTCTGTCATCAATGAAAATTTAATTAATAATTTGAAATCCTAATAGCATCAATAAAACCCCAAAAGCCAAGAATCCCCAAACCACACAGGTGGGATGGGTTAAGACTAGTTAGGATTGGTTTAAGTCAGTTTCAGTGCCAGGCTTCTTTTACATTACACTCACACAGCGTGGAAAGGAAAATAGATTTTTATACAAGATAAAAGGATACTTCTCAGAAAAGGCAGCCTTTCCCCCCCACTTTAGCATAGATGTTCTGCATTATTAAGGGATACATTAATTTTACTTCTCTCTGAAGCCTTGGTAAGTGTATTCTTTTTCTGTGCAGACACATTTTGAGGATCCAGTGGTAATACATGAGGCATATAAATACTATGGTGATGAGTAGCATGGAGAAATGTATAAAAATAGTGTTGACTTTATGCTTTGTCTGCATTTACTAAGTGAGCTGGAAAAATTTGGTCTCCCTGTTAGGTAATCGAATGCTTGTGAACAGGAAGAATGAAAATGATGTATCTAATCACCTTTGAATCTCTCTGGGTGCCAGTGACAGAAAAGGATTTGAAGGGTGAAAACACAGCTAGACCAGAAATTTCTAGGTTTAACTGGTTTAATGGATCAAATTTAGTAATCTATTCAAAACTCTAGAATTGAGTAGGCCTCGTCTTGACTATCAGAGAACACATTAAATGAAATTTGCTAGTTCTCTAGACTGTATTTTCACTTTTTTCTCCATCACATTTGCAGTACATGGTTATACCCAATGTATACATGTGTACATGGTTATATACAATGCACAGCCTCCCACACACTGGGACCCACAACTTATAAATTACACTGAAGCTGTGCACTGATGCATAAAATATCATTACACATAAGGTCACATTCAACACATGCATGGATGATTTCCAGTGATCATTTTAACATGAAACCATCATTGCTGAAAGCCCACGGTTGCCTACTTATGCTCAATACTCATTTGTAGGGCTCACTCAGCTCACATGGCTCCCACAAATAATGCCTTTCTTTCAGTAAAGCTACAGGCAAGAGAGAGCCGTCCCATCCTTGCTGTGGGCTCTCTGCACAGCCACAGAGCTGAGCACTGCACGAAAAGGCAGCGCCTGCGGGTGCAAGTCTGTGGGAATTAGTCCATTAAGAGAGCTGCCCGTGGGCAGTTTTGTTTTCCAAGCTCTGTTTTTCATACTGAACAGCTCCTTTTAATGAGCACTAATGTCCACTCTGATCAATATCTGTAGCATAAAGTATTACTGTCTTTTTTTCTGGTCACACCCAGAGTAAAGGAGAACTTTCAGGGGGTTTTTCTCAGCAGCACAAGAATACCAGCTAACCACTTCTTGACAGTGAAATATGGAGAAGGAGAATGAACATAAACACTCATGGATCTTTCTCCTTGTGATGGCACTTCTTAATTTCATGACAGCCCCGTGATTGATATCGTCAATATCCATGACACAAGCCACTTCTCCCCATTTGTCAAACTACAGCAGAGCAGCATCAAATTGCTGGGAACACACATGTTTTCATCTGTAAGTACTACTCAGCACAATGGATGTTGAAAGCATTTTTGCAGCAACAGAAAAAAAATGAGTAAGAAAATTCACCCTTAGGCCTGGCCATTCTCGTTTGTTGGCATTTTTTTAGGAATCCAGGCATGATCATATCCGTTGCTAAAAAATCACTCATAATTATTTTCCAGTTCCTGGTTTTTTCACAGACAGAGGTGTTGAGAGCAGTGGGGTATGATTCCCTGTCAGGAAAGATCAGCTGCCACGTGCAGTAGGGGAAGAAGGACCACCACAATCCAGAAACTTGGACAATGAGGCAATTTATCCCTCGCTCTTTCAGCATCGCCCTGCCAGTTGTGACAGGCTTCATTGATCACAGCACCACACACTTCTAATCCTGTTCCACTTCTCGAGTGTTGACCCCACTGAAGAGAAATGGGCATCTGAAGAGCTGCTAAGGCCAGCTCTGCACTGCATGAATGAGAGAAGAGAAATACTTCATATGGCAACCAAGAACCTAAAGCTTCTACTAAATTCCATTTATTGATCAAGTTATGCCATGATCCTGCTGTTTTCCACACAGAGCTCATCAATTTCCAAGGCAGAAACTTCTTCCTTGGGAAGTCTCTGACATTCACAATATAACATTAACCCAAATCAGCACAACCAGAGAGAAAGAAGCTTGGGCTTACCCCGAAAATCTGCCTTAGATTTATCTAGGCACCTCTTCAGCCAATTTCTCATTACCTAATCGGGTCCCATTTCCTCTAAAGTCCTCAAGTCCATTTGAATTAAAGAATTAAAGATAGAACAGAGGTGGAGGGTCCTTGAATCCACCAATTACTTCCAGCAGCGAGGATATGACTTAAAAGGAGGAAGTATGGAAGCAAACAATATTCCTCTTACAGATTTTTTGACATTTTGGGCAAATATGAAATTAATATCCCAGCTGCACTTGGAGAAAGCAAAAAAAAAAAAAAAAATCCATTCTCAAAATCTGGGATGGCATTGTCTCAATTCAGACCCACTCTACATGCTTCTATGCACTGAATTCAAATTCAAAGCACGTCAAAGGTGGCATATTTTATACTTTCGCTTATAAAAAGAAAAGGAGAAATGGAAAATTTAGCAGATATCATTGCAGTTCCAGAGATCAACAGCATACTCCTGTGTAAAATAAAGCATGCAACCATCCTTAGTTACTGAGAAGCTTTAACACATACAAGTTCTCTATGTTGAGATTCTCTTTCCCAATAATAATGACATTCCCACTCTCCTAGCCATCAGTGAAGGCCAGTAAATTTATATGTTAATACTGAACACTAAATTCATTCACTTGCAAAAGTAAACTTAATTCCAAAATTTTTCATGTGTCCTGTCTGCAAAGAATTTGAATTAATGTAGTTTGCATAAATAAATATGAATGTCAAGAATTCTAGGCAAGACCCGGAATAGTTTTATATTTTTGCAATACATTCATACTCATTGCTGGTACATTGAGAATACAGACGGTTTTTCATTGCTTCACTCACGATCAATTTTCTTTCTCTATTATCATCCTTACCATCTTCACCTCTTAAATAAGTGTCTCTCTTGCAATAACTAGTGGTCTAGCAGGAAAAGCTTGCAGCCTTCTTCAAAGGCTGTTTTCCAGCATTGTTTCGAACAGTCAAGAAGCAAACAGATTTTATAATTGTCCCTCCTCTAGCAATCCCTCAAATACCCTTCAGGTAACGCTTTGTGCCCCAGCCTCGCTGGCTGCCCTGCTGGTGCTGCAGAGCAGTGACACTGTCTGTGCAGTCAGCAGTGCCAGCAGGGCCCCAGACTGTCCAGCAGCCAACCAGCCTGGCCCCATGGGATCCAACTGCTCCTCTGGGACTTGTGCCATTCAGCCATAAACCTTTAGAGGAGCATCTCTCACTGCAACAATCACGTCTACATATCCTGACAAAATATCAAACTGCACTGTAGGAAGGTACTGGGTTTGCATGGCAAAGTTTGGGTGGGAGGGACAGCTCTAGGGCTGGCTTCTGTAAGAAGGTGCTAGAAGCTTCCCCTGTGAGTGAAAGAACCAGGGCCAGCTGCCTCCAGCATCTGCCACTGGCACTGGTGAGGGCTGAGCCCATCAGAGCCTCTGGGATAATGTATGTGTAAGTTGGGTAAAACTACACAGCTGCAGCTTTGACAGGAGAGAGGAGTGACAACATCTGGGAGAAACAACTCTGCAGACACCATGGCCACGAGGAAGGAGGGGCAGGAGGTGCTCCAGGTACCAGAGCAGAACCCCCTGGAGCCCAGGGTGCAGCCCATGGGGATAAAGCCGTGCCCCTGCACCCTGGAGGACCATGGGGGAGCAGAGATCCACCTGCAGCCCCTGGGGGACACACCAGAGCAGGGGCAGTGTGGGGAGTCTTCCTGCTGAGAAGAAATGATGCATGATGAACTGACCACAGCCCCAGTCCCCATCTCCCTGCACCACTGTAGGGAGGAGGTAGAGTAAATCAGGAGCAAAGCTGAGCCGGAAGGGAGGGAGGGGTGGGGGAAAGGTGTTTTAAGATTTGCAGTTTTCCTCTCATTACCCTACTCTGATTTAAATGGTCATAAATTAAACTAAATTAATTTTCCCCAAGTTGAGTCTGTTTTCCTGTGACAGTAACTGTTGAGTGATCTCTCCCTGTCCTTATCTCGACCCATGAGCCTTTCATTTTGTTTTCTCTCCCCTGCTCAGATAAGGAGGGCAGTGATAAAGTGGCTTTGTCAGGCAGCTGGCACCCAGACAGAGTGAATTCCTGCCACAGGGAATAACTACAGTTATGTTATCCAAACATGACTCCATGCACAGGATGTACTTATGCATTTCATTCTGAAATGTATTTTTATATTAAATTAAGACAGTGACACAAACAACTCCTTAATGTCTAATTTTTAGGCTCAGGTTTGAAGTTCTTAATTCTCTTCCTTCCCAGCTTCTGTTTTGCTCTGAGATGGCTAATAAGAGAGACGTTCCTGCTTTCCAGTTCATATGGAAGCAAAGAATGAAAACCTGAATCCAGTGCCTACACATAGAATATCTATAAGTAGAATTAAGTCCTCACATGCATTACTTAGAACAAAGCAAAATGATTCTTCTTAACATGTTTTAAACATAGTCAGCCAAAAAAAAAATTTTTTTTTACACAGCACCCCTCAAAACTGCATTACACACGAAATAGGAAAACTGCAATTTAAGGGCCTGAGAAGATGATTTGGTCTCCTAGATGCATTCTGAGTCTCCCAAAGCTGTTTTCATTAATTATCATTTAAATCACAATATTCTTACTGGTCCTGTGACTTAGCAAATATTTCTAGCCATAACAGTCCCCCCAAGTGAATTTAGATTTGCTTTTTCTGATTCAGTTTGAATAGAGATAATTTTGATAGAAAGTAGGTTACTATTTTCAAAACTGTATTTTTATGGTAATAATTTATTAGAAGCAGTAGGGAATTCAAATTTATGGATCAGTTATATCAAGTATTTAACTAAACCCATGAGTGTACTGAACAGTATACCACTAATCCCAAGATAAATATTTTAATCCACTTTTCAGCAGAGTCTTAAAATAACGCTTCTTTCAATATGTATAATTTTATCATTTATTTTTCTCTCAATGTTCCATGGATGAATTAGTAAAAAAGCACAGCTTAGAAAGAAAATCAATAGTTCTCAACTGAAGACCACTTACAAAATACAATTGGGTAGTAATTGATTTGTAGCAAAATTTGCTACTTAATTCTAGCCACATGTAACTGGAGTAAAAGCATGCATGAGAGATTATAATTTGTCTGTGTACTAATGCTCCCAAGTGTATCACCTCTACAATGATCATAGTGTAACTCCAATAAATTAAATAGAATTTTAAATGAGCTCCGAGCTTGCCAAACACACCTTTTGTTATGGACAGGAAGTTGCATTTTGGCTGGGATTTACTGCTGCTGTTTATTGGAGAGCCATTCCATAGCATTGAGAGAATGAAGGAAAAGAATGATGATATAAATTGGGTTCAGAATGTATGTGCATAGAAAAAGATAATGATTTCGAGTTACCTCAGAAACAAATGGATCTTATATTGTGTAAGCCACACAATATAAGATGTGTGTGTGATGTTAGCCATTGATGCAGAGGAGAAATCCTCCATGGTAATTCTAGAGCAAACCAGATCCCATTAAACCAATATTTGCAATTAAAAAAGAAAAAAGGATAAACAAAAAACCCCAACCAAGAAACAAAACACCTGATAATGTTTTATTTGCAGTTGTTTGTTGTAATGTTCACAACAAAAGCACAACACCTGACAAATGGTGCTCTCAGAATGAGTTAGATACAAGGTTATGTGGATGACCCTGCCTTGGCAGCGGGGTTGGACGAGGTGATCTCCAGAGATCCCTTCCAACACTAACAACTCTGTGATTTGGTGAAGTTTAAAGTCACTGTTATTTTAAGAATATTTCATTTACCCAAGGTGCTGTAGTATAAAACACATTCCAAGACCCATCCATTAAGTGCAGTATTACATTATAATATAATCTTTTGACCTTACACCTGTACATCTTTGATTTATACTTTGCGGCTCAAAAGATGCAGCATATCATTAAGGTCACTCGATGCCTTTACTCAGGTAACTTCTTACAATAAATGAAAAACTGTAGTGGCACGACAAACACCACTCCTGTAAATCCTGAAGGAAACAATACTCCTGCATGTTTCAGTACACACTGTTTTTCCTCACATATACACTTAGTAAAGTGTGTATTACCAATACATTGTTTCTGAAATGAAGCATTCAAAAATATGAGACACCAAAAGTACCAAAAGCTATTTTGTGTATTATCATTATAGTCCTGCTTTTAATTATCTAAGCAGGATACTTATCTACTGTTCTTCTAAGAATCCCTGACCCCATGTTTACTGTAATTGAATTCATTTAGAAAATATGTGTATTGTACTTTTTTCTTTTCATCCTTATAGCTCCATGTTAGGACCATAGGTTAGCAGGACCTCATTAATTTATTTCCATCATCAACTTTTTAGTTCTTTCCATCACTCTAGAATTTAAGTTCTTCCCATTTTCACTCTATGTCTTGAGTGCCACTCTTCGAAGCCATTCACAAGGGAGGACCCAGCTGCTACAACTTGCAATTTTCATATGCTTGGAGACTGGTACAGACCAGGGTGATCCATATAGATTAAGCCTTTGAGGAATTTGCCTCCAAGTCCCTTAAGTACTTTTAAACCCTTTTTTTTTTTTTTTTTAGCCCAACCAGCTTAGGAATGTCCTTCAGGTGGGCAGCAAAAGATGTACTTGATATAGTGAAACATTCCAGACGGTGCTCAGAAACATGGAAATCCATAGATTGTTCCAGAAAAAGCTGTAGTTTTCAAAACCTAGGAACATTTTCTCTGTAATAATTTCTATCAGAAGCAATTATTTTTGCTGAAATAATAGTTAATAATTGTTAAAAGAGGTATCATGAGAGCCACAAAGAGAACCCCAAGTTAAATTTGCAGAAAGGATACTAACACGAAAATACTTGGTGACCTCAACTCCAGCTACAATCACAAGAAAAAAGCATAAGGAGGACAGTATTTCATGATAATATTATAGTGATGTAGCACAGTACTTCACCAGAATTTCAAAACTCATTAGAAAATGGGTTCAGCTCTGAAAGCGTTTGCCTGACAACAGAGGAAGAAAATATGTCAAAATGGTCTGAGATTTTGGCTTCCTCTGACTCCTTTAGTGTTAACTTCTCCCAACAAATGGTCTGCCATATTTTATAGTTAACTACAGAGAATTTTCTCCTAGAAGGCACTGTTATTTACTTGAGGCAATGTTACTACGCAAACAGTTATGCAAAGAGTTCCTAGGAATATGTGAACAGAGAGAAAAACCTATTTTATGGAGCAAGTGATGTATAATAGAGAATTACTGTACACTGGAAACTTTCCTAATATTGCATGAATATTCTTTCAAGCAATTATACTGAAAACGTTGAGAAGACAAAAATGTTTTGATCAGAATCAGTGTTAGTGGTTTCTGTGATGTGGGGTTTATGTCAGCAGTACAGGTTCAGTTTGCAAATAAGATCTGCCTGGAGGCAGTTTCGATTTAAATGCCAGTCCCTGGATATTTGTTCAAATTTTCCAAAATGAAGACTATAGTTATAGTAAATAAAGAATGTTTGCCATTTTCACACAGGGACGTATATATGTATATATGAAGGTCCAACATTTTTCTCACTTTCAAGCCTGTAATAGTGCCAAACTCTCCGGAAGGAGCAACATTTCCTCTGCTGAGGAGCAGCTTCATTTCACTGCAAGACCTATGTAGCCCAAGTAACCTCTGCACCAAGTGTAACATTCAAAGTTATAGAACCAAAAATAGCATTCACTTCAATATCAACAGTCTATCCAAGGTTCTACTGTAAGTTTCACACATATTCAAAGATAACGAAGTTACTTATAAAAAAGAATGCAACCTCTTTAAACAGTCTGCGTATTTTTACACCCACAGCTTCCCCATGATAGAAAGTAATGTTTCACCATGATAAATGCACTTCATTTTTCTAAACAAGGTAAAGTGTAAAACATTTTTACATCATCTTACTTCAGGAACTTCTCACTGTAGCTACAATTAAGGATTTTACAAGGGCCTCCCTGCATCAGTTCAACAACCCACATAGCCTGTGCCAAAATTCCTTATTCTGTGAGGAGAAGGTCTAAAAAAGACATAAGGGTTTTCAGCCACACAGAAATGTGCTTTCACAGGCACTGGTAGAGACGGTGGGAGGAAAGTGAAGGGACAAGGAGACAGTTTTAGAACGACAACCAAACTCAGCCCATTTTCTTGAAATACGCTCATTTACTACAAAAACTACTCTTCTAAATGTGTAGAATTTGTAGTGTGTTGCCCAGTGTGCACGTACATATGCACAAGTGAAAGCTGACTAATTAGAAGGTAGCTTGGGCTTTTATCCCAGAAACTTAGAACAGTCAGTGCATTTGCTCCACTTAGTTCAGTGAGCTACATTCTGAAAGCAAAACACATCTCTTCAGACAATCACAGGCAAGGGTGATTTTTATAAATCAAAGGGAGGGGTGACCTCTCCAGAAACAGCCTCCTTTGAGTCTCAAAGTAGGCTAACCAAGAGGTTTCCTGAACCACTAAAACCTGCTCCAGCATATCACTGTGAAGCTGTAATCCATTTCTCTGGTGCTTAAAGTCCGAGGTGAGCTTTCTGAATTGCAAATAAATTCCTGTTTAAAGAATAGTTCATGTATGTATCCAGTCGGGGTGATAATGTTGTTATTAAAGCACTCTCTGCAATAATTCAGCTGTCAAACTCACTTGAGGCTGAAATTCAGTCTATATGGTTTCAGCTGACCAGCAATTTCGTTTTTTCACATACAGTATGTTTAAAGTGTACCCAGACTGTTATGAGGTGGCCAATAAAAGAGAGGGGAGGAAAAAAGAAAAAGGATTTTAAAAAAATTATTTATTTAAGAAGAAAAAAGTGTTAGGAAATTTTAAAGAGGGTGTTATCACTTTTTGCACTATTAAATGTTACTTCAGAAGAATAACTTTTTGACATCATGTATTTAACTCATTCCTTCTATTTTCAGCATTGATTTTAGGTCCAAACCTCTTTTCATGAAACTTTTGTCTGTTACCCTTTCTATTAAGCTAGTTCCTCCCTTAACGCAGTACTAGCAAAGCCCACATTCTATTCTGTCCACAGCAGATAGAAAAATTGTGATCTCTGTCCACCCTAATAAATACATTGACAGTAGTTTGAGACCAACCAAAAAAAAAGTTTTGTTACTTCAAGTCCATACAAAAATTTTTAAAGTCTGTAGCTACCAAATTTCAATTGAATTTCAATGTATAAGCAAAATACAATGGAGTCCAGAAGCCTATTGTTGTTATATTCTTGTTTTACACTGAAATTCCTTAGCAAGTATCTGCCACGAACTATTAGTGAGAAACACTTCACTCAAGATACCTCAGTCAGGTTCTTCCTTTGTTTTAAGAATACACAACTTTAATATATTTCTACAAGACAATATAAAAATGCAAAGACTTCAAACAGTATTCAATGGCAGTGTTATGCAACATTATTTCATGCTAAGATCACCGTGAGCTTTACAGAGCACAGTTGATAGCTGCATTGACAGAGAGACCTATACAGTGCCTGCCATGGCAAACATGAGGCTACAACTTCATTACATTAGAGACAAGACAGGAGAATAATTTTACTCATCAAATCTCATGTTGCTAGGATTGACCCTAAAATTAAACTTATTGTGCCTCAGGAGTAAGAGAAGTTGTTGGATGAAAATGATGTAACATTACAGAATGTAATACATTATAAATAATGTATTTAAATTTTTAAATACTTAAATTATTCAAAGTATTAAATAATGAAGAGAAAATTAACAGCTAAATCTTATAAAATAAAGGTTAGGAAATAGTCACTGGCTGCCCTATGTGACAATACAAATATGGCTGCCCCAATGGAAATGACTTAGAGGTTAAAAAAAATAAAAATATATCAAGATGAAGCAGCAAACCACAGCTTACAGGGAACTCGGGTCAAATAAAAAAGTTTTCAAAGGCATAACACAAGATGGGTGACTTCTCTTCAAACCAAAGCATTTGAACGGAAAGATGCAATTTTGATGCCCAGAGTCACACAGCCCATCACATCTCGGTACTTTCACCACTGTGATGTTCAATGTGTGCTGTCTCTTGAACATAAGTTTGCTTGGCTCATTGGTTATTCCTGAGCGTTGCTACATCTGTGTACACCAGGCAGAAGAACCCTCAAACTCCTTTTCTTTCCTCTCTATAATAGCGTGGAGGAGGCTGATTAAGGCCCACTTGACATAAATCTGGAGAAGCACTGCCTTGTCTGGTGTTATATTTTCTCATTGCAAGAATGAGATGATGCATCTATATGTTGAAAACTCTCCCATTAAATCAGCAAAACTAAGAGCAACATAAGAGCAACAACCAGAAGAACAGCTGTGAGAATGCAATATTGTCCATGACATGACATGACATGACTGGCAAGCCAGTTATGGAAGCAAATACCTTCTGGTTTACTGTACTGAAATACAGACACAAGACCTATTTTAGATGAGAAAAATTACCAAGTATTGGTGGGGTTTAGCAGTCCCCACATCTCCTGCTAGACTTTTGCAGAAGCTGTCAGTTTTAAATAATTTTGCCATACTACATTAGTCACCTTTAAAATATCTGAAATTTCCCTTGAATATCCATTCAGGAATTTTATGGCTCTGTTAACTACCTGTAAGTCGCAAATGCCAATATTTGATCATTATGTTTTACAATTGAGCTGTTTACCTTCTGTCATTCTGAGAGCTTTCTAGGCTTACTCCTTGAGCAGAACTGACCCATCAGACATCACCTGTATTCTGCACCAAGGACAATTCATAGACTGTGCCAGAAAGCTTGTGAGAGGCCTCAAGGATGATTAACTACATAAGAATGATAATCGAAGTTAAAAAGGGAGAAAAAAATCACCTCTGACCTTTCCATGTTCTTGTTTCCATACAGCCAAAGAGGAAAAACAACAATCCAATATCTACAGTAGCTGACAGTGCAACAGAAAAGCAAGAAACACATATTTCAAAAAACAACTTGTATCTATCTTTTTAAGTCAAGAGCTCTTCAGTCCTTAGATTAAACCTGTCCTGGGTATGCAGATCGATGAAAGTTCTTTTGAGCTCTTTTGAAAGCCAGTTGGAAAAGAAAAAGCCTATCAAGACAGATGCATATAGTTTAGATGGGGGAATTCTATCCAAATGGCAATTCAGCGCTCTTTTTACACTTTTGCAGCTTCAGGAGATAAATAGTCATATTGACTATTATAATGAGTAGTACAATACATTGAGATCATCTCCCTCTGAAGTGACTAATGAACAAACCTTTATGGGCTACCCCAAGTAACTAAGGTTTTTCCACTTAGATATACATTTTATTAATATATGTTACTTGAGTTTGTTTAAACCATTTAGAAATTTGTAAGAAGATCAACACATGATTTTTGCACTAGGGGAAAAAGATACTGATGGTAAATCCAGAGGTCCACCAAAGATCTTAAATCTCTGACTGGAGATTAAAATAGCTAGATTCCCTCTTTGGCACTATCTAAGTTAAAGAAAAGGAATGAGCGTTGAAAAAAACCAAACCATACAAATCAATAGCAGTATTAAACAGATATTAAAATATTATTGCATTTCTGTCTTTGAATTAAGCTTCCATGAAGGTTGACAATGTAGTTGGACAAGTAGGCCCTTTTCCAGCTGTCCACTGGAGTCTTTGTACTGACTGCCCTAAACTTCTGAACAGATACATAACAGAAATAAAAGTATTTAAATATATGTCTGAAAACTCACCATTATTTTGTATTTCAGCCACTTTCTATACACTTTAATTAATATTTCCAAGACGTTGGACAAATTTACATGTATATCCATACTCAGTATATATCTATGCTTCATTCAGTACCTTTATGAGTATTTGTAAGCAGCCATGAAAGTATAACCAACCAATTTTCTGAGGTTTTCTCCTTATAGTCTTAGAGAGGAAAAACAACACACTCCATTCTTGGCTAACATATTAAACACTTCAAAAGCAGAATCAGAGAGCACAATAATCAAGAATCTACTGGCCACAAACAATTCATAAACACTGCCTAACATTTAATGTTCACAAAACTGTTTTAAACTGTAACAGATAGCAAACAAAATTCATTACTCTAGTTAGAAAACATCCCTCTTTCTAACGACTAGCAAAAATTCCTCAGATATAATACCCAAATGCTTTCGGGTTTGGAGTACCAAACTCTAAAATAGATCATGAATTAAATGAATTTCAAAGCATTTTTCATGCTAAAATATATGCAAATGAGCAGATTATTCAGGCAATAATTAAAAAGGATTATAGAAAGACATAATCCTTTTAATATACTGTACTTCCATTTTACAATTGAAGTGAACTATTTTTAGGCAGCTTCACAGTAAATATTAACCACTATCTTCCTTGACCATAACCGTCAAACCCCTGCATTGATTTACCTGTATAATATGCAGGTTTTTGTATATTCCACACATCATGGTCCATTATTGTTGAGTATAAATTAAGTTCTAAAATACTTGTATTTGAAATACAGCATACACTTGAAATTTTTCAGTCTTTATAATTGATTGCTTCTGACTTTGTCTTTTTCATTCTTTTATATACATGTCCTTCTATGAACATATTTTTCAAGTACTAAAATCCACTTGGCAATGTCACTTTAAAACAGTCTTTTGTGCCTTATCTCACTAGTCATAATCAATCAGGAATATTAAAGCCGTGTCTTGTGCAACTGAGGAAAATGAACTACTACAGTGCATGGACAGAAAACTGGTGTAGTGAGAGCTCCAAAGTACGTAAGAGGTTACACAGCCTGTCATCTTCAGTTCTGAGGTTAATGCCAGTGAGCAAGGAACTGTACTTTCAGATCTGACATGAAATGTCATGAGATAGATGAGGTAATCATAAAGTGCAGTTACCAAGACTAGACTAGTCTGAGTACAGCAGCATGGAAGAACTTAATGCATCTCTCAGTGAGACTGTTACTGCTGAAGTACAAGCTCCTGTTGTAAGCCAGCAGGTGATCAGTTCATAAAGTGAAAGGAGGCCCGCAAAGTACACATTTAACAAGATTTGTTTTTCCCTCAATATATGGGGGGTATTGCAGAAGGATGTTACCAGTGGGGTAAAAAGAAGAAAATAGAATGCAGTGCCTTTCCTTAATTTCTTTGGTAACCAAGAAACAGCCATGATAAGCCAAGACAATTGTTGAAAACAACAGTGCAAAAAAAAAAAAAAAAAAAAAAAAAAAAAAAAAAAGTGAAAAGCTATTGAAACACTGGAGCTGACAATTTAATCATATGGTAAAAGAACTCATTGCCCTAACGTACAATGGAAGATAATAAAGAAAACCAGAACCAGAGTTGTTCACAGATTCATAAGCAAACAAACAGGTTACACACCTTCCTGTTACAGAGCTATGTGCTGGGTTTGCATGGACAGATTTTGGTGGGGGAGCTACAGGGGTGCTTCTGTGAGAAACTGCCAGAAGCTTCCCCAGTACCTGCAGAGCCAATGCCAGGCAGCTCCAGGACAGACCCACCAAGGCCAAGGCCAAGCCAGTCTGAATTAGTGGTAACACCTCTGTGATAACATATCTGAGAAGGAAAAATAAAAAAGCTATTGCACAGATATGATTGTGACCAGAGAAGAGCAGAGTGAGAATCTGTGAGAGGAACAGCTCTGCAGACACCAAGGTCAGTGGCAGAAGAAATCGTGTTTCCACAAGAATTGAATGTTTTAATTTGAGCATACCAGAGTAGTCCATCTGGCCATTTAAAAACACTGCTAGCTGTAGATTCATTTTAAGACCTACTGGTTTCAAAACATTACTTTCTTTCTGACAGTTAACTGTATGAACTACATAGTTATGGAAATATTTGAATTGTAAATATTGAAAACCAGCTACTGTTCATGCATTGCGACTTTTCATATATTTTAATATGCATATTAACACCACGAAGGCTCCATATTCATAAAACTGATCTTGACAGATAATAATAATAATTGTTGAATATAATTGATAATACTACTTATTGAAAGTGACCAACCATTTAATAGTTTCTCTCTTTTTCACTTGCTTTAATTCTGGAGAAACATGATGATATTAAATGTTCAGTATGGTAAGTTCAAGATTAATAATTCAATTATCATTAAGCACAGATTGAAACAATAGTATTGCCTTGCCTTACAATGTCAAGAGTTTTAGCGAATCATTTAATAATGTCAGTGCTCTTCCTGTGCATGGATAGTCTGGGTTGACAACACCACGCAATGGCTTCCAAAATAACATTTTGCAACAGCTAAAAAGCAGCTTTGAACCAAGATGTTTTACAATTATTTCAGTGGGGGGTTTTTTAATGTGTAACTACAGACACTCTCTAGTGTTAAAAACACAGGCCAAACTCACAGCCCAGGGATGAATTCTCCCAGGGGAAGGAAGCTGCCTCACTGACAACAGAGGCAGTGCCTTGGTGTGAACAGCAGCTCCTGGCAAAGGCAGAGTGATGGACAAGTGGCACTAGTTTGTAGCTGTGCAGCAGCTCACCCCTCTCTCTGCTGAGCCTTTGCCATGGGGTCATATCCAAACCAACGCATTTTGCCTCACAGGAAAATGAATTAAATGATCTCCCTGTTTTCTTTGATTAGACCAGCATAAGGCAGTGGACAGGAGCCATCTCTTAATTTCATTATGGTCTAATTTCAGTAAGGATTTAATTTTCATTTTAAAAGGGACAAAGGGACTGAAGGATCATCTGAGTTTCCCGAGGAGTTTCCTCAGATAAAGACAGAAAGTTGAAATTGCTTATCTTTCACTCCTCCGTGAAGCCTGGCTCTCAGACGTGTGGTCTTAACAGAGCTTAGGTGGACTTTTCTCTTCAGCTTTTGATCTTGCCAGTCCCTTCTTTACTAGCATAAATGATCAGACAGCATGCACAAACACTGCCAGTTGCATATCTTTTGAAAATATGGAAGTCAAAACCTGGGCTCCTGCCTCTTCCTTTTGATCTGAATCTATTCTTTATTTTTTCCTCAGATTCATAAATGTGAAAATATCTCTTGACCTGTACATATGATGTTTCATATATATTCACCATTTTCATAGCAAATGCTTTGAAATTGTTTATTTTCAATTAAGGGATTTTAAAAAACTCCATTTTTTATTATTAAACTAACCACTACTGCTTTCCTTAATCTATTTGAATAAATTATTTTGGAAGAAATACACAATCGGAGACCAATTTTCCAAACATTACTGAATGCATGCAAGTTTAAATAAACAATCAGAAATATAACCTCTGAACTCTACCTTATACTTATTCATAAAGCCCATCTTGACAGAAAATAATAATTAAGGATATAATTAATAATAAACACATCAAAGGTGACCAAATATTTAATAACTTCTCCTTAATTATGCACAAATAGGATATGTAGCACAGATCACAAATGTTCAATATAATAAGCTCAAATTTTATAATTCAATTAACATTAAATGTAATTTATATCAAAGCACCCTTTTAGGTGAATGGCAAGTAAATATTACTTAATTCTGCATCATGAGGACAAGTGCATTGATCCTCTTATGGAAAAGAAAACATCAATAAAGCAGCGGGTTTTTAGTAAACAAATACATTTGTCAAGATAAACTGTACAGTGCACAGCTAGTAGTGAAATTATCAGGATTGTACTTTTGACTCCTACCCCATTTCCTGTCAACCTTATGGAGTTTCAAAAGAAGACCCACTTTTTGTGTCTGCAGTGCCTAGGAGACCTGGGGAGAAATTTCTGCTTCCTCTTTACATGTTTTGGTGGTCCTATAGATAGGCAAGTCATTACACTCATGAAAAGTGCCAGGGAATCGGGATTTTTTTGGTTTCAAGAAAATTGCCTAATCTCAGTTGAGTGGTACGTGTACTGTGAAGATAAATTCTTCCTCTGTGAGGCTATATACCCACACATTAAACTGAAAGTTTCCTTTCACCTTTGAGCAGAGCCAACATCTGCCACCTGTGTCCCTTGTTTCAAATTTCAGAAGAGGGGAAAAATGAACACTTTCTTACAGTGTTTCATGGCAATATACATAATCCTTCTCCCACTATGTAATATTTATTCTTTGTAAAACCTGCACTTTTTTTTTTTTTTTTTTTTAAACCACAAGGCTGTGTTTTTGTTAAAGCTGTCCAGATTTTGTAGTTTGGGGAAAAGAGCTAGCTAAATGCAGCTCACACCCTGGAACTCCTATGTACTAAGGCAGAGCAACAGAGCACACTCAAGGCAATGATGACTCAGTAAGAAGGTTTCTTAAGAAGCAATTTCTTTGTCATTGTTGATCATATATGGATAACAGCCACACTGTTAAGTGCAAAACAGAAAGACTCCACACCTCACAGGAACAAACAGAATAAGCCTTACAGTCAGTACATTTATGAAAGCAGTGTTGGAGCTTCCTCCCTTTTCATTCCCCAGAGAAAGGGGCTGAGCTCCAGAACTGCGGCACTTTCATGGGCAATCCCTCTGAGCTACCACACCCATTGCCCCTAACAGCAACACCTTGGTGCAAGGAATTTAAGACCAACAGCTTTACTCAAATAGTTACTGGGAATGACAGCAGGACCCGAGCACCAGTGTAAAGCGATCTGACTGAATGACAGACTGAGCTGTGACATTCTGCATTAGTTTCTATTTCTAAATGATCTCAGGCTGCAGCCGCATGCAAAACAGATTAGTGCAATCTTGTTTCAAGCAAGAAAAATGTGGTTAAATGTGGCAACATTTGTACTGCAAAGATCTTATTCTTCTCACCAGGCTCTGGTAAAGGAGTGAACTCCCGGCCAAGACTGTGGGCTGTGCATCTGGACACAGCTTAAGATGAAGCAATTACTTATCCTACAAAAGCTCTGATTCTCCAAGATGATCTACTCCATGTGTCTCCTGTTGTGTGAGTCTGTGAGGCACATGTACACAGCACATGTTTTCCTAGCAGTACCAACATTCAGCACTGCTCTGCTTGTCCTGTCTGGTTCTTATGTTCCCATGTGAGAGGACATTAAAGCTTGGCTAACCATGCCCAATTATCCTTGCAGTGTTAACCCTATACTACTAAAAGCTCTAAAGCCTGAAGAGAAAGCAGACAAGAAAAACTTCACTGACAGCAACTCTAATGGTAGTAAACAACCGTTTTGTGGGGAAAAACAAACAAACATACACACATCCTCAAATTAAAAAACAAAACAAAAGAAAAACAAAACAAAACAAAAAAAACCGAAAAGCCAAAAGGCAAAACAAAAAAAAAATTTAAAAAAAAACCAAACCAAAAACCCAAAACCCATGAAACCAAACAAAAACAAAACCCAAAACCCACAAAACACCTGTTTCAGATGGGGATACCTGCTTTTTATAGATGCCCAGTGGTATCAGGGCTCAGGATGTACGCCTAGTGGAGTGTTCCTTGCCATTGCCTGATAGCTCTCATTGAGTGCTTTGTAATTGTCGCAAGCAACGACAGTCTCTGCCAGCCAACAATACTCTGACATTTGGAGGGGAAAAAAGTCCCAAACTACCAGCCAAGCAAATGGAGATACCCTACATGATCTAGTTCAAGAACATTTCTGCTGGAATAATTTAGCTTTTAAACATAGTACCAAAAACAGTAAAAGAAAGCCTGAAATGTTTATTTCCTGTTAATGTAGTAGAACAAAACTCAGCAGTTGTCAAAATATTCTTTTCTAGCACGGAATCTGGATGAGAATATCTAGCAATTTAGGGCAGACTATCCTCAAATACTAAATGAAGTGATACCCTTCAGTTAGGGCCCAGACAAGAAACAAGTGTGAAAAAAGTCTAAAGTCTGATATCGAGGACAAATTGTATCATAAGACAAAACAGTTGATGCTCAGCACAGTGGGTGGTATTAACCACACACTCTAGACACTGTTTGGCCTTTGCAGTAAATATAAAAAATAATTTCCTTGCTGGCTTTTTTGGGTCACTTGGTGCTTTATATAAGAATTTACTGAAGTGGTAGGGATTGTTCGTATTTTGTTTTATTTCCACAGACCTCTCCATAAAGCAGAGGTTAGTATTTTGCTCTGATCTGGTGAAAGATGTAGTCTGTCTTAAACCTAGCAAGCTAAAAGATATAGTCTATTAAAACTAGCTTTCCAGCCCCAGCAGGTGTTATAATTATTTCACTCCACTACTGCTACAATGTCAGACTCTGAAGAACTGGAAAAATAGTTACAAAGATGAAGTTTCCCAGAAGTGTATATATTAGCACAGCTCTATTTTGCTCAGAACATACCCTTTTTATTGCACTAGGTATTTATGTATTTTAGTAGCTTAGCACCCAGTTTAAACTTATGAAGAGTAGTTTCTTTTCCTGACCTTCACATGGCCCAAATTTAGCCTTTTAATCTGCTGACCAACCCAAGCTGGAAATAGCAGAACAGAAGGTCACAACTTCCTTGCAGTGCAGGATCCCCAGTACAGGATAAAACACATCTTTCCTCTGCTATTCAGCTCCACTGGGGATTACTGGGGAGGTTTGCATACTTGGAGGAGGCTGTTGATGGCAGAGCAATCTGTGCTATCCCAATCAACCAATTTGACCAAAATCAGCCATAAAAACCCCAAGAGATTCAGCAGAATGAGGCTGTGAGCCCTTTCCTACTTTGTTTTTGGACAGTTACTCGAGAATCCAAATAATTGTCCATCTACCCAGTTTTTAAAGCCAACACTGTCAGTCCAGCAGCCATGCACAGGTTGCCTTCAAATGGCAAAGCAAATAATCTCATTAAAAGGCTTACACTTCATCTCAAAACCTGTGCGATTTCCATACAAGTTGTGTGGGACTACACAGTGCAAAACCCCTCTTTCCAGGTTGCAATACCTCTGCCTGGAAGGTCAAGGGAGGAAAATTCTTGAGGTCAATCCCAAACTTGATCTCCTGCAAGGGAGGATGTACAACTGTCGGTTGAGCAGCCTTTGTGCTGACCCAGAAACTGCAAATGTCTTCATTTCTATTCCTTTTATATAAAGAAACTCTTCTGTTCCCCCTTAAGCTTTTTAGAGGGGAAAATAAAAAAAGCAACCAACATCTTTTTTAGCTCCATTTTTCTTTTGTGTTCTCTGTCCTTTGTAATCTACTTTGACTCACTGACAATACATGACTTTCTGTACTCTCACTCTTTTAATCACAAAGAAAAAAAAAAAAAAAGAGGAAACACACCACCCCAAAACCCTCTGACTGTCCATCCCTCATGATTACAAACCACCTCCTTTATCAAGTGGCCTGGGAGGAAGAGGAGGAGGCAGCACAGCAAACCTTTTTCTTTCACTGGCCTCTGCCCCAGCAATATGACTTCTTTTACTTCCACTTCTCTTTTGTGCTGTGTCTTCACTGAGTGTAATTGTCAGATGTGTCTGATGGGCAGCCAGGCACACACACAACAGCGATGCCATTCTCTTCATGAGCATTTTAAAGCAGCTGTTGAGTACAGATTCTCTATTTGGTCACATGCATTTCCACAATTCATTTCTCTGCATTCCTGATTCTGCTCTGCGTGGTTTGATTCTTAGATTTGATGAAACCAGATTTACCAATGTGAGAGTGAGTTGTTTTGTTCATTTTGTTTGTTTGTTTTTAAAGGGCTAACATAACAAATATTATAAACTGCACGTTTTTTGAATGTGGGGCTTAAATGTCCATGCTGTGACAATGGCTGTGTTATCTGTGGATTATAGCAGTGCTTTATTTGTGCATACCCCTGAAAAATACTCAGACACTGCAATTACTGTAGAACAAACAGTGCAGCTTATCAAGGGCTTTTGTCCAGGCTCTTCAATGACACCCACACTGTGATTTGCTTTGACTGCCTACAGATCAGTGAATGCACTGCAAGATTTTGCTTGGTTGGTGTATGGAGCTCTAAATCACACAGGGCATGAGAGAAGGCACAGCTGCCCTGTCTGTCATCCCACCAGGACTTTTTAGGCATGTACTTGCTGAACGTGAGTAGGTGACTGTACCTTGTATATAACCCATATTTGAAAGCCTTCCCTGTATTATTTATCTCCCAAGAAAGATTCAAGACTCTTGCTACCCTCAAGGACTCAAGTACATAGGAAGCCATGAAGCTAATTGCAAGGTTTCTTTTCAAAACATGATGAACGCTCTCTTCTGTTTTTGCAGCACTCACAATTAAGGTTTTCCAGCTTTTCTCTACAGGCACAAACTGCAGAAAAGGAATGAGCCCCCCCTTAAATTCTCACACCCATACATCTCATGTGCTGAGGTTTTTTACTAAAATCACAGAAGGCACAGTAAACCAGGCAGCGATTCACTTCCTAAATACAGGCTGGTGTTTCTGTCTTTACATTGAGCTCATTATTGCAGTGTCAAGGAGGATACTATGTTGTTTCCAAGAAGGAAAAACAAAGGAGTTTTTCTTTTCATTTGTGACCTGCCATTTTTCAGCTCACGGTTTTGGGGTTTTTTTTGGACATACTGAGATTGGTTATATCTTAATAACATGTTAAGAACTTCCACTTACTAAGCTCTCATTTGGGAAGGAAGGATTATCTTTGGGCACAGTGTCCTCTAGCTCCTCCACAAACCTGCCCTGTGACTGATCAGCCACTGACTTCTAAAGCTGAGCTGTACTATATCAAAGTCCAGATTCATTATCTATGAAATGGGTATAACAACACTCACTATTCTGGCTGATTAGTGTTGGAAGTGATAAATGCCACACAGCCATCTATGGTAAATCATTACAGGTGCAAGCATTGTATGTACAGCTGGCTTTTAAAATGCTTTTTTGAAACCTGGCAGCAGTAAAAAAATCCTGAGCCTACTGTTATGAGGTTCCTCCTGATGTTCTGTATATAGCTAAGAGATGTAAGACATTTTGTGGAGTGAACTCTTTTTGTGGAATTACAGAAGAGGCAATGTTAACATGAAGATCTATTTAACGTATCTTAGTCATGAACATACCCTGATGGTAGAACTGTCACTTCTGTGCATTGCTGCTCTCTAATCAACAAAATGAAAGGAATACTGTGGGGGACACTTCTCCAATGCCAGAATATAATGTATGATGAGCATTTTTCCCAACCAATGCCAGAGAGGAAGGATGCAACTCTCATCATCTTTCTTTGGAAGCAAAATTAAATTATCAGTCTTTAATTTAGTTAGTGATAAACTGTGCTAAAACATTCCCTCATGGCTTCCACTAAACATACTATTAAAATCTCCATTCTGTCTGAGCTCACTCTACACGAGAACACAAATTCAACTTTGAACTGGGTTCCTACTGACTGTTGGGAAAGCAGCTTTTTGTTCCAAAAAGAGTTTTTGCACATCACTGCATGACATAAAAGTGCAAATTGGTCATGTTGTGTCATCCTACTAGGAGCTAAAAATTCTAAGTCAAATGTAGCTGTAGCCATAGCAGGGGAAAAAACAAAAAAAAAAACAAAAAAAAAACCCCGAAATCCTTTGGTCACTAGGGAGAACATTATCAGTTTTGCAACAAAACAACTGCAATTTTCTGGGTTGTATTTTAAGAGAAAGAACACATCTGAGCAGCACTCAAAGACAAGGACAACACAGGCAGCCATAGAACAATTTCTGTCTGTGGGTGAGTTCCTTCACTTGTGCTTTTCTCTAGAGAAGTACACAGTACCAGTTTGGAACAGGAAGAGGAAGATGTTCCTGGATGACAGCACAAAGGAATCCTCCAAACATGACACCAAGAGTGTAAATTACACACAGGGATAAAGTGTAAATTACTGGGGAATCTGAAGGGCCAGACTGGAACTCAAGCAAAGTTTAAGTCACTGAGTCTGAGGGTTCCCAGAAGTAAGCAAAGAAAAAAGACAAAAGTAAACATCTGCACAGGAGCCAGAATGATCCCTGCTCCTGTTTACAAAAGAGCCAGTCCACCTCTCGGTCAAAAATAAGAGTTTGATTCTCCATCACTTCACCCTGTCAGTACAATGTAGCTATATGCAGAAAAGGAAAAGAAATTCTACTACAGTACAAAGAAACTGGTTTCAGATTCAATTTATGTCATCAGAAAAGTCCTCTTCACACATTGTTAAGGTAGATATGTAAAAAATGAAAAATAATATCATTTTGTATTTTGATAGATCCAATGTGCATTTGTAATAACAAGCCAGAAATGAATCAACATGTTCAGGAGTCCCTGGGCAGCCCGACTTGGAAGTGATGGAAGACATTCCATCACTATGACCAACTCAAGAAAAAAAACAAAAAAACCCTTCTATCTCAGTGGTGTACAGAAAACATGGGAAATGATGACAGTGGAGTACCTTGGAGTAGTTACTCCATATTTGGAACTCTGGTCTTTGGGCTTGTCACTAAACAAATTATTTCTTTTCTGGCACTGTAACATCACTTTATCAGTGTGCACCCAGCTCCCAAATAACTGTCCAGAAGAGCAGAAGAGCTAAATAAACTGGATCTCTCCCTAAGCATGGCTGCAAAACTCATCAGACAGAAAAGAAGTCTGAAACAAAGGTTACAGATGTTAGCCCACAAATAATGGGAGTCATATGCCAGCTCCTGACTGTTCAGTACTTCTCAGACACCAAGCTGATGTAAACGTCTTCTTATTTCAGTTCCTTAATGTGGAAAAACCAAGAGTAACTACAGGTGCCAAATAGGAAAAAAGTAAAATAAAAGATTAGGATATCTATTGGTCTACCTTCTAATTTAACACATTAGTTTGCAGTCCTGTTACACATTGTTTCCTACTCAATCAGAAAAGCAGCTCATTTTCCAATGGATCAGGCACAATTATTATTTCCATTCTAATTCTCACACACTCCCTTCCCACCATGGTAAGGTGAAAATAGGTGTTAACAAAATTTTTAAGTAGGATAGACAAACAAACCAAAACCCAAACCTGTTAAGCTCTTGAATTTAATTATACATCATGAGCTCATTATCTACCATGCAGAAAAAGTATAAATTTTAAACACTTGTATTTATTTTTAAAGCATTTCCTTTTAATATTGGAAAGCGCGAACGTGAGCTCACAGTGTACCTAGTCATCAGTCATACCATTAGCTTGCACAAACCTCTACCATGTATCTTCTCATTCATTTTCTTCCTGAGCTATTACTTTTTTCCTTTTTCTTTTATTGTGTCCTGTCTAGAAGTAAATCCAGGCCCTTAATCACTTTCGTTGCCATTTTGGGCCAGTTTTTTCATTGCCTCTTTCTCCTTCCCACAAAATATTTCAGTCTCAGATGGAAAGTATAAAAGTGGCTTTTCACTAATTTAACTTTCCTCACCTACATTTCTCACCATGTTTCAAATGGATACATCAATAATAAAATGTTATGATATTTATCACAACTGCCTCTGCCTGCTGACTTCAATACCTACAAACTCAGTAACTGCAGTTGTGCTGAAAAGTCATCAGAGCAGCACCCTTAATAGATGGGGGACACAGGCTGATTTTGGTTTTAACCAAACATAAAGCAAAAGGCTCTGACCACAGATACTGTTCTTGATAGAAGACATTTCTGCCTCTATGATGTTCTGCTTTCAGCACAAGGTGGACGTGTTTTTCATGGGTGCCTAAATACAAATGCAAAGATATGTAATTTTAAATAGACTAAATGTTTGTGTTAAGGTTTGGGGATGCTCCTGTTTTCTCCAGCTACATTTCTGCCTTGTGTCATTCCTGGTTTTTACCAGCTCATCAATCAGAAAATTCTTGTCTCTGGATGCACTAGGATACTCAAAAGAAATATGCAAATTTGAATTGGAAAAAGTTAACATGAACAGGTCTGGTATCAGTAGCAATGTATTTCTAGGCCCTGATACACTATTTGTTATCAAACAATTAATAATAAATAGTAGAGGCTTGATTTTTATTAAATCAATTTATCCAAAAATGCTATATCTTCTCCTATAATTCCCCAGCTATTTAAATTCTAATTCTGGATAAACTTACTCTTAGCAACCACCTGAATGCAATAGTTGCCCACACAAAAGGTGTCACAAAAACCATGTAACTACCTGGACCAGTTTAGAAGTTCAGATTCTATTTTTAAGGCTGTAAATAATAATAAATTAAAAAAAAAAAAATCCAAACAAACAACACCAGCAAAAACAAAACAGAAACCTCCAGAACACTTGGGCCGCAAAGGAAGAAAGCAGGTGTCCACATCTGCAATATCTGTTTCTCCAAAAGAGATTGCAACAGGCACTATATAAATTTAAATGCTCTTAGCTACAAAACACATCAGTTTGCAGAGAAAACATTTTTGCCTAAAAGTTTTACCATCTCTCTTTTGTGTCATGATGGCTGATGTATCAGGGATGTTTACTTTTCACCAATACAGAAATCAACAGCATTGAATCATATTCAACACAAGGAAATAAAAACCAAGGTGACTCACGCGTATTAACTACAGGTAAATTGAGGCAAAGAGCTTATACTAGAGAGCTCTTTAAAAAGGTTATTAAACATAATTCCGAAGTGCTAAATAAATACCTTGTTCAAATACATTTTAACGTACTTGGATTTTAAATACTTTTCCCTTAAGTATTTCTTGTAATATTTAATACATTATTTATGACACATGATCAAAAGCAGTGTTGTTTCTTCTTCCTGACTGAGTAACCAAACAGGAAAGAAGTCTGTCACATTGAACTCCAACTCTGATTTACATTAATATTATTTATATCAATGCAGGGAGAATAAAACAGCAATTCTTGCAATTGTTCCTGGAAACATATTTGAAAGAACAATGAATATCTGAGTGGCATCAAAAATTAGTATAAACACTCCATCATTTATCCTTAGCGCTTTGACTAAGACAGAACACTGTGATAAAAAGCACACTTCACACCTCTCGCAGAGCCACTGCTTTAGCTTAGACAATTATTGCAGACTTGGACAATACATCAGCTAACACTTCACTCTGTATGACAAGTTAGCACCGCCAATTGTTCACTGCCACAAATTTTAGGAATATTCTTCTTAAAATTATAAGCTAGATGTTATGGCTTGATTCAAAAGAATCTGCACAAAAATTAGGGAGCATGACATGCAGAATAGAAGAGGAGTTGCATGTTATGTTCAAATGGGTGTTCTGTTCACTGTGCATACCCAAAGTACATCTATAGTCTCTCAGTACATCTATAGTCTCTCCACTTTCTATTACAGTTATTTCAGTATATATATATTTTAGTATATATATTTCACTTAAAATAGTTTATAGAGGCCTGAAGTATGGATACTGCTACTCTTTCTGAAGTTACAAAGTAGTTAACTTGCACTAGTTAAATCTCATATAAGAATTAAACTGGTCATCTGAAAATAACTCAGCAAAAGAAATAAAACAAGAATTAAAATGTGTAAATGGTGAAATAGAACACTAGTACATGTAATTAGTCTATTAAAATACATGTACTTGCAGACTACAATGTGTGAGTAGAGCAACACAAAGATTTAAAGGCAGCTTGTCTTGAAAAGGGAGACCCTACCCTTCATCAGTCCTAACAGTCAGCATTTTTGAGCAGCACCAAGATAACCTAAAGTTAACATCACTAGATAGTCAGCACATCTGAAAATGTAGCCCAGGATTTTACCAATATCATTCCTACTCAAAGATTCAAGAGATCTGCAAAAATCACTTTTTCCCTTCAGTGGCCATGTTGTACATACAAAAGTAGCAATCCCGTTTTCCAGGATTTTCTAATCTGCCGCATGGCAACTGGTGATAGAAAAATCACAGTGCAAATCTTTCCTAATACTCAAATCCCACCCCCTCCATAAAAGCAGCACCAACACCACCCTATCCCCAGCAAACAATCCCCGCACATCTACCTCACCAAAGGACTGCTACGGAGGGTATGCACCAAAACATGTCCCTGAAATCAAATGACTGACTCCTTTAAGAAAGTACAAATGAGTTATACCAGAACTCCTGCCGTACATACACGGAAACCTGCACTTTAATTGATTACAACAGGGGAATAGGGGGAAGAAAAACCAACTCCAAAATCCAGTATCTATACATTGGGGTTTATATATGTCTTCTGCAGCCTTGTCCTTACTTGTTGAACATTGCTATTATCTCTACTTCTTGCATAGCTTCAGTGACAGAAAGAAACATAGCAGCCCAGGAGAACAATAAGCATTTAAAAAAAAAAAAAATTAAAAAAAAAAAAAGAAAACTTTAAAAAAAAGACGAAGAAGGAAAAAAAAAGGCAGCCCTCCCCAGGTCTGATCCATCCCCACACTGATTCCAGATAAGCGTGTCAGCACACAAATGGCAGACTCACAGTACAAAGCTCCACGATGTGTGTCAGCACAGCAGCAGTCGCCTTTTTGCCAAACAGGAACATAATGGACAAGCTGCAGGAGCTCACACATTTGGAGGGGATCTGCTAGACAGAGCTCAGAACTCTAGTGAACATCTCCCTGCTACTCTGCTGAACATCTGTGCTCGCGTGCTGCAAGCCACTGACAGGAATCTTTTGTGAAGAACACCACTTCCATGTCATGTTGCCTCATTAAATACCCCAAAAAAGTCTCCATTATATTCCAAAGAGGACTGTTTGTTACAAGCTGTGTTCAGACTCAGCCGTGAAATAATTGTACAAAGTAGGCAAGAGGAAGGGGAGCTGAGTATGAGGAGGTCTGTGTTCTGTCCCCATTTTATCCATGAAGGATAAAATATCTCACTGAAAGGAATATTCTGTGGTTTGCAAAATTAATTCATGGCTCTCTTTCTCTCATGTGAAAAATGGGATTAAAAGTGGCAAGTTGCTTTTATAAAGTACTTTCTTTGAAAGAAATCTAAAATAAAGCAAAAATACTTGGGAAAAAAAATAAGACTGATTCTAACTAATCTGACTAGTAAATAGCAAGGTTGGTCCAGAAAAACCACCTGCCTACCTGTAAACTGCTGCACCAAAGAAAAATAAAAAATATCAAGTAAAATATATTAGGGAGATGCTCAAAATGTTTTATATTACTGACATTCTTTGATGCACGGTGCTGATATTTTTCCATAAACTCACTACTACTGTTTCAATGTTTTCCTGTTGTGCTTTGAGAATTAGGGTTAACATGGAAACACACTTTACAGTCAGCGTTTTGGTAAGATAATAAGCCTGATGTAATAGGCCAAATCTATGTTTCCAGCAGTGTTCAATAAAAAATATGTCTTGGGAAGAGTACTAGAAAATATGATCTGTACTGTTCTTTTATACCAGAAAAAGTGCTCCACCCTTCTGATCAGATGGTTTAGTTCTATCTTGTCTTTCTCAAGCTTTTTCAGCAAGAGTCTTCACAAATTCCTACAAGAACATGGGGCAAGAGACCTAGCAAGGTCTATTCCCTTCTCTGCAACTGTTCCATTACAAATGCTTTATAGCACAGTATAAGAAACTCTTCTGTCTACAGCCTGTGACCAGACTCACTGCTTTCACCTCCTTTAAATTTATTTCTCATTTTCATCCCCCTTTTCATCTGTTTCACTTGTTCTGTCATCTTTGTCTGTGTTTTTACAAAATGTCAGACATTTTTTCTCCTTCCCATTAATCCCTTTGACACATTTCATATTCCCATCCAAATTCACAAAAATCATGCACCAGCTCTGAGATATACTTAGGCTTTCTTAATGTCTCTGTAAAGTTTACAGTACTATTTGCAAAGGCAGGAGATGCCACTGGAAGTTATTGAGTGGCTGCAGTCAAGTGAATCAGCAAGCAGAAAGTCTTTGCTGAAGCAGAGTCAAAACACCATACTTAATTTCTCAAACGCAGTTGACTTTAGAATTATGCTGCAAACACCTTATCCTTCTTAAGGATTCTAGCCAATCCCAGTTTGTGGAAATGTAGTAAGTGCATAAAAAGAAAATATCAACATTCTTGGCTAATTTTATGAGCATCTTTGCCTTAATGTTTCATTCTCTGTTATAAGGTTGATCCAATACATTTCCACACATCAATCAGCTCCCTTTTAGAACTAAAGCTGCTGAGATCACACCTCTTCTTGGTAGTAATTGGTTCAATTCCCAGATTAGGCAGATGTTTGTGTACCAACTATTCCTTATTTACTCAGGTTGGTATTTGCATTAGCTTTGCTACAGACAGATTTGTGCTTAAGCTGCATCCTGATACGATGCAGTAAGCAGCAATTCACAGCAGCTACTACTTCCTCAGCGACTCAAAGGTTTCCAAATTAATACTACGGAGGTGTTTTCAGCCATCATCATAGTGTTATTATCCATACATACCTTCCTTATTATATGGTGTCTTCTTTCCCCAGCATTCCTTGTGATCATTTGTAGAATGGTCTCACTACAGTCCTTTAATCTTTCTATCTCCTAACTTAGTTTAATTGAATCATTATAGAGACTTCTAGGCCTAAGAATTTTCATTTTCTCTATATGAAATTCCTTTCTTTCTGATTTTATTTTGAGAGATTAACCTTAGTACATGTAATTTGAAATAATACCAATTTCATCCCTTAACTTCTGCACATATGCATAAAGAACTTCGTTTAGCTTACTGCTGCCCATATCCCTGGTTTTAATAATAATTTGAAAAAAGAAAAAAATATAAGAAAAGAAAAGAAGGAAGGAAACCCAAAAATTAAGCCATAAAAAATATTGCAACTGAAACAGGGTTCTTTTGCATTAAAATAAAAGGATATTACAGGATAAAAGTATGTTAGAGGATATTTCACTGGCTTTGGCCTTTTAGAAGAGGACATTATTTCCCTGTTTTGTGCAGGGTTTAAATTGATGCATCCGACACAGAGAATTCTTTGGACAGGACACATGATTGAAATAATTCTTTCTTAATCCTTCGTTTATTCTCAGTTGACTGCTGAAATCACCACTATGTTATTTTTAAGATATTACTCCAGTAATGAGTTCTGTAATTACGTGACAGTTACACTGCACGATAACTGATAACTAATCTAACAAGTATTCCTTATTTTGTTCTTTTAATATTATAACACACAATGTAGCACAACTTTTTAAAGCAACTGTTTATTTTAATATACAAGACAGAAACACCCTTCTGGGAAGATGCAAAAAGCAGTATGACAGTTTTGGCACTTTCTTAGAGTTTAATGAACTTCAAGCAATTTCTCTGAGACTGTCTTGTCATAGATGCATTATATTTTCTGTCTGCACTGAAGGAAGGTACTTGAAAACTAAGAAGTACTTAAGAGATTTATGAAAGAGTTGGGCAAGAAAGCCCTCTGCACCATGAATATTGATTTTAGTTTTAAATAAAGCACTGAGATGATGCAAGATTAGAAAAAGGCACTTTTAATAATGAGGAAGTGACTCTGTCAGCCCATTGTCTGCACAAACTTAATAAATGTCATTTAGGGTTAAACAGTAGGAGTTCAGCAATGCTGCAAAGTTATTGAAAATCCCAATTCTGAGCTGGCAATAATCAGCTCTGTTTGACCCTCAGTTCCAGATGGCTGCAACTGATATCCTCAGTAAATAGCTGCTTCTAGTAAATTTCTCAAAGCAAGTTCATTATAGTGCAGTAGTCCCTAAACTTTTTCCATATTCTATGTGGTATCTGAATAATGAAATGCATGTCACTCCTTCCATCTGTATCACAGACATGATCTTCTTTCCTATTCAGTCCTTCAGTGTCCTTGGCGCATCAACAGCCGTTTCATACGTGGAACATCTATTTCACTTAATACAGCTTTTTAGCTTCTTCTGATGCAACTGAAGGAGTACAAACAATGAGATGAGATCACATCATGTAACAGACTCATCTCCATGGAACTCTATTAAGTGTGCCCCAAAAGGCTTACTGGGTAGCCATCTGCTACTTCTGCAAGGACACAGAATATAAATCTGTACTAAGGGGACAGTATTGACTTGCACTCTCACTCCCATGCTTTTTAAGAATAGGGAGAAAAAAGGACAAATGTGCCTCATTAGATAACAGTTCATTATAACACAATCACAATGATGTTAAGATAGCCATAGTAAAGAGGACTTCCAGGCTCACATTCCGAAGTCTGGGGGCTGTTTATGCACTCCTGAAGGGCCTCCCTCCCACCCAATACACCTTTGCCCTCCAAGCCTCATTCACTGCATATTCCAGCACTTCCTTGGACATATATCAAATAAGCACTTGCCATCTCTCCCTCTCTATTCACACTGAGGCCCATTTTCCTGTCCAGCTTTTGTATAACTGCTTAGGTATTTACAATCCCATACATCAATGGGACACACATCTGCAGGAGTCAAGACACTAAGATTATTTTGAGGGGTCATCATTGATGTGATGATTTTGCATTAACATAATGCAAAAGATAAGGCAATAAAATGATTTATTAAACTGTTTATATCTGCTTATCTCACCTTTAAGCTTAGTTGCCTTCACTGTCTTATTCACAATGTACTTTTTACATTGCATTTACAATGGTGCAAGTACAGCAACAATACTCTCTCATCTCCCAGAAAAACAGGCAGTGCACCCACAGTTCAATGTTTTACAATCCGTCCTTGAAAATAACAAAACACTTGGAGAGGTGCATGACAATGCATCAGAATTTGAACACCTAATTTTTCAGGAGGAAGGAACTTGTGGGTATAATGTTTTAGGATAAAAAAATACAAAGGAATTGGGTATGTCTCACATGTCAGTGGTCTAATATTCAACACGTGACACTTCTCAGAACAAAGTATTTTGTTATATCTCACTTCAATGCCGGTACTCGAAACACGGAAGATAGGGTTCATCCCAGTATGAGTACTTGAAAACTGTATATTTTGTGCAGAATGCTTGGGGAAAGAATCCAGGGAATGATCTAATATTGCATATCACCATATAAAAATATTTACATTCTTGGCAAGCTACATCAGAATTGAACATTCACATGTTGCTGCGTCTCCCTGGAAAGTAGACCTGCTTTCCTGCTAAATGATACATCACTAGGACTCAGACATTCTTGCATTTATTTGTATGTCTATATTTGGCTTTAGTAGTTGAATTCCTCATCCCTGTGCTTTAAGTGTGGGCATAGGGAGCCTTTCCAAGATGCAATACCTTTGATAGGTACGTCAGATATTTCCACTAAAGATGCAACTATCCTGCGGTATGTAAGCCTACAGAAAATCACAGGTGTTTCTTCATAAAGAGAGTCCATGGTTTCTCAAAACAAAAATTATGATTCTGATTCAGCTGTTCATTACATTTCCTCCCTCTTTCCCCCACCCTTTACGTTCACATTTTCACTATGGCACAGAATTATGTACACTGCCACATAGCACTAATATCTAGTTTATGCTTTTTCCATTATACTTCTGACAGAATCAACCTTTTTAACCTTTCATTATTTAATGAATCAGCATTATACAGTAATTATCAAAGTACTAAAACTTTTATGGCCATGCTTTAGGAACTTTGGATAACATCTCTAATGATCAACTTCTGTTCCATTTCTCTAACACAAAGGACTCAGGTCCTCTAAGCGCTTTTGAATCACAGCTCCTGTGGGAAACAAACAGCACAGGCCACTCATGAAAACATATTATCTGTTGACTTGCTCCTTAGAAACACCAACGAAAAGTGACTCAACATGCTGTATTTTGTAGTATTGAGTATGATGCTTAACTATCTATTCTAGATACCTAGACAAATACATAAATAGATGGTATTAGTGTTAGACTTTAGTAAAGAGTCTTGAATGATACAGTCATGAGTAGAATTTAAACATCATTTAACAACCAGTATCAGCATTAAAACAAATATACACATATTTCCTCTAAGAGTCATAAGAACCTGAATCCATTGCACTCTATGTGAGTGCTCTCTCCAGATCCCAGAAAAGCAATCCAGATAACAGGGTAGATTTCACAGATGCAACTGAGCTATCGAGAGCAGAAAGCACAACATGTAAGTGAAAAAGTAAGAGTCAAACAACTTTGTTATTTGAGAGCTTTCCTTTAAGAACATTGCTGCTTGTTGTCTAAAAGCAAATCAGAACCTGGAATGCCTGTGGACAGGAACTGAGACACGTTTGGAGACACTGAGCACCATGGAAAATGACAGAGGAAGCTAATGATGTCAGGGTAATCACACATAACAGGTTCACACTGATAATACACAGTCTTTCATTGTCATGGTTTCTGCATGTACCTGGACATTTTTGTTAGATAAGAAAAGAAATCGCAGCTGAAATAAAATAAAAAACCCAAACACTTTCTTCCTACCCTACAGAGAACTGTGGTGAAACAGAAGGCACAACCAGGAGCATCCCAGATATGAGTGGACTGCCAAAACAGACAAAAGAGTGCCTAGGGAAAGTGGACAACTTTGATACCTATTTGCTATAGCCTTTGAAGGAAGCTATTTCAAGTAACTAGGTTTCAGCATAAGCAGTACCAGTGTTTAGTACAAGATTAGATCAGATAAAATTATACACAAATACAGATAGTGGATTATAGAGGGTTTTTTTCTCTTCCACTCAGTCCCATGTTGATGGGAGAAATCCCTTCAGTTCAAAAGATAACGATGATGCAAATTTTAATGTTTACATTTCATAATTAAGTGCCTACAATTAGTTACCTACATGCTTATCAGGTTACTAATAAGTTTAGCTACATCATGCTGTTTAGTCAGTTAAAACATTGCCATAGGATTATTACTTCTTGATCCTTTGATTAGACTATATCCTTTCTAAGATGTCATTTAGACATAATTCATTGATATGTGAATGCTGAATTATCTAGGATAAAAAAGCATATTGCCAGCAACTTAACAGTTAAGAATTGGCCTTTCAATACATTTTACTCTTCTTCATACTCAGGAATGTCTTGCAAGTCACACATTGACTTTTTCAAGACATCCTGCTCGTGCCAGCTGAGCAACCCAGAGCATTCTCTGCCCATACCTGTCATGCCCACAGCACACAGGTTGTTCCCTGGTCTCACCCTTGCCTTCCTACCCTGACATGGGATACACAGACATGTAACAAATATTTGAAAGCTTTTCCTTGAACCCACAATACAGCATGGTTTATCACCCTTGGAGTCCCACCTAATGCAAACAGCACTCATGTCTTAAGCAAGAATTTACTGAACACAACCACCAAGCCTAGACGCAGGCTCTCTACTTGTATGCCTCAGGAGTCTGCTGTGGTGTATATGAATTCAAAGAAGGTATTATATTACATTTTTCCCCGTTGAATATATCACCAATTGATTCCCCCGGCTGAATTCCCAGCGCCTGAGTATCACATTCCCCTAATGAAGCTTCACAGCATTCTTTTGAACTGAATCCTGCCAATATCAAAGTAGCACAGTAGAAACAAAAAAATAATAATGCAATGTTAAAAGTCACAATAGTTAACTTAGAAAAATAGCCTTGATACACAGGTTAGAAAAATATGTAGTTCAAGGAAGAGACTGGTAAATTCATGGAAAGCCTGGAAACAAATAAAATGGCGATTAGAAAATATAACTCTCCAGTCCTACTCAAACAGCGAAATATGATTTTAAATAATGCAGGGAATACAGTTGTTTTTAAGCCCGTTTGGTCCACATGAAGAGCAGGACTAAGAAACAGCAACATGAGGACAGGTGCTTTGAAAAGTTAATTATGAGTCAGGCTGTTATTTCACAAAATGAAGTTAGAGCAGTTACTCAACCTTCCTATCTTTGATCTATCATTGTACTAAATATAAAAATATTCTCTGGAAAAAAATTATTTATCTGGGCCATCTGATTAAAGTTGCAAACCAATTTATACTCTAGCAGGGCTGAAAAATGTAGGATGCTTGGATTCGATTATGTGTTTATAATACTACCTCCATTACCTGTGCCTTGAGACTTTTTAGTTGGTTTTGGGTTTTTTAAACCCATTTCAACAGTTTTAGCCTAAAATAACTTTATTAAAATTTGAAGTTGTCCTGATTATTCTAATACAAGCAAATAACATTTAATTTAGGAGAAATTACTTTGAATGTGCAATCTAGAAATGGAAGAAATTGAACAGACTTTCTCTATGAAGCATCTGGGATGTAGTTAAATTGTTTATGTTTGTTCAGAAGGGTAGTGCAAATTTAAATCCTACAGGCAGAGCCAAACTAGCAGTGCAAGGTGGTATAGTCAGTTAATCTTGTGGTGTTCAGTTTGTTGGGTTTGCGCTGTGAAATTGCTCCTGAAGCTTTCATGTGGAAAATGAGAATGTTCTTTAATGGCTGATGGGGGAATAAAGAAGTAAATACAAAGAAACTCCTACAAGCTCTTAATATTAACTGCACTAAATAAGTGTAACTAACTGCACTAAGTTATTGATTTATCAGGGCTTGTCCAAATAGTATTCTCTTTTGTTCATTTGGGGAAAAGGATGGAAAAACATGTTAGAAAAGCCAACTGCTAAAAGCTACTGGAAAATGCTACTGTTTATGCTTCCAGCTGTTTCTGTAAACTACCCAAGGAACAATTAATAATGACCTCAAATAGTCTAAAGCTAACAAAGTTTATCATATCTCAAGTAAGATGTACTTTCCTGGAAGGCTGTACCATTTTCCATGAGCTCCATCCTCTTTCAAAAAATGGGAAGTAGAGTAAACAAGCACAGAACAAGATGTTATGGGAAATCTACTTTGTTGCTATAATCAGATCAACGCATCCGATAATTTTGTTATTGCCACATACTGCACAGACTGAGGAACTGAGCTAACCATGTGAGTTTATTTACAATTGAACTATTTGAATTATGTGTGCTTAGGACAGAACAACTTGCAGACATTTACTTCAGACACATTTGGGTATTTTCCACTCTGCTAAAACTCAGAGCTACAGAGGCTTAGTTCACAGGGACGTCTGACAAGAAGCTGCAGCCATGCGTTGGTCCCATTTGAGCTGCAAAATCAATTCTAGTTGGTGATTAAACTTGCCAACCATTTTAAAGGCAGAACAGTGTAGGTGTATGGAAGTTTTAGGGCTTTTAAGTGCAACTCCCAACAGTGAGTTTTGGCAAATTTGAATTCTGATTACCTTTCCTGTCCCAAATTAACAGAAAAGCAGGTTATGTGCACATACTGTAAAATTCACTAGATGCATGTTGTTTCCCTAACTTGATAAAAGTGGTGAACCTACTGAATGTTACCTGCCAGGTATTGTGTAGGAACATTTGCTCCATTGAGAGGAATAAAGTAAGGAGATGGATGAGAAAATCTGCTGAACATGCTGCTCTGTCTACTTTACAATACATGCATCCAAACTATATCTGTATGCAAGGTCACTAATTGCATAAGTTACTGTATCTACAGTGAATTTTAACCGTTTCACATATGCATTCTAGTTCTGCATAGAAACAAGGTTAAACAAACTTTTTTCTGCTACTTTTACAATAATTATAGAGTGGCACATCTTGACCTGTGTTCAGTTTAATGCTATAGGTTTCCCATAAAGTAGAGGAAGAAAGAAAAATACACTATGTGCTGTAGACCACAACATATTTTCAATTTTCTGAACACACCCCACCCCAACAATTGTTTAACAAGCCAATTCAAAGCTTTGATTTGGAAGGGATAAAGGACATCAGATAAGTCTGTTCAACTCTTGTTCATGTGTTTTGCATATATCCTATTTATTTTGTGTGTGTGTATATGTGCGCATTGAAAGTAAGAAAAGACTTTACATCTGCAAAAAGATGTAAGATGTTCAGTAAGCTTAATCATACATTGCAAAACCTCTTTCTGAAAATTAATATTATACCCTATGATCAATCCAGGCTCAATTTTGAGTCAGTGGACTGTTGACTATACTCCAATGATACAATTTTGAACAACTTTTTATGGCCTTGCAAATTACAGATATCAAGAACTTGAAGGAAAACAAAGATTACATTATGTCAATGCCTACACCAATGAAACCATTGAGCATCATCTCTACCTGCTCATATAGCAGACACGAGAATTGTCCGTGTTGAGGAAAGACTGTTTAATGTAAAGGAAGTTCTTAAATATAGACTTAAGTGATCAATAGCAATACTCTGTTGTCTTCACTGGTTTGCAATCAGACAAATGAGTAAAGATAGATTTAAAGAGGTACCCTCAAAACCTGAAAGACCTCATGTATAGCCAACGTTGTTATAAGTAAAAAATCATGCCTTCTTCAAGAAATAAAAAATACGTCATGTAAATTACAGGGATGAACACTAAAATATTTGGGCAATATCACTTTCATTTCACAATGTTTGCTTTACACAGTTTGTGAAATGTCTAAGAATTTAAAAAGCAATATTTGATTAATACTATTCAGACAGTTGTAGTAGTAATAAGATAGTGTTGCATGGTATCTAAATATTTCTGTTTCAATATTTTAATGGGTAAAAAATATTACCCATAGCATCAATTTTTACTTAACATCTCCTGACTGCCACTAATCAAAGCAGATATTATCCTTTTTTCTCCAAAACAACTGTCAGGGATTAACTTCCCTTCTGAAGCCAAAATTGTGCTTTCTGTTCAGGTCAGTGGACTGGTGACCTGTCCTCAAGAGACGTAAGGCTGAAATGTCACACTGCGGCCAAGATCTTAGACCTTGTAACCTGCACACATTTGGATCGTAAATGGATTGGCCTTTCTGAGAATTCACCTCTCATGATTCCTGTTGAAAAGCAGAGTGGCTTTGTTTCAAAGGCAAACAGGGTATGACACAGGACACTATTACCCAAATACAGTCACATGCACAAGCAGCAGCTTCCCAAGGCTTCTCACTTCTCAAACTGTCTGGCAAACTACATTTTCACTAACAGAAGAGAGTCCAGCTGGACCAAGGAATCAGTTATTTACTGTAATGCAGACTGACTTTCTACTGACATCAGATAATGAAGGCATTTACTGCAAAGTTAGAGAAGTTTGTAACAGTGGTTTGAACTATTTTTCTGTATTACTGCAGATTTAATTATCAAGAAACTTGCCACTACTTCCAATCCAGATTTGAAAACTTACTTTAACAACCAATGTGAGATTCAAATCCCAATTTTGATGGCAGAAGTTACTGTTTACTAATCCCTTTTGCCACTGATTGACAAGCAATGAGAGAGAGGGGGGAAAAACCACATATTTTTGAATCCTTTGAACAGCTGAGTGAGAAAGGCTTTGCCAGAAGAAGCAGCGAGACTCAGGTGGTATCCCCTGCTGCAAAACTTTAATAAGTTTTAAACTAGATCCTGTAACATTTCAGACTGTTAAGGAAGAAGGAAAGAAAAGCATTCCAGCAGAGTTCCAGTAATAAAAAACTGTTATCTTAGGCTGGCAAAAAGAAGTGACATTATGTTGTTTACATGGAGCTCTATGGCCGATGAATGGCAGCTCAGTGACAGCACAGACTCCCGAGAGCAGTGTGATGCTCCTGCCTCAGGTCTGGCTGCTGCAGAAGAACTTGGAGAGGATAAGACCCCTCACAGCACCTCTGGTCAACTTTTGCTTTTTTGAGTTTTCTTTTTTCCATTACAGTTGACATTTTCAAGTATATCATCTGTTCCAGAGTATTAGCCTATCACTGGGAGCTGCTGAAGACTCCACTCACAGACAGAATACATATTTTTAATTCTAATTGAAAACAAAAAGGATGACTTCATTTTTAACTGTCTGGTTGAAAGATATTTTTAAAAAATAAAGCCAGGAGGCAGGTTTAATAGAATATTCAAGGCTAATATGTCTTTCTAAACTTGTTTTATTTTAACAACTGTAGAGATAAATCAATTTATTATGTGATCAAATTAGAACCTGACAGTGACAATAAAAACAGTTCTGCAGAGTGTTACACTCACTTGGGAGGAATAGAACTATAAATAAAAAATTTTGTATGTAACATAATTTTTAAAAAAAGTAATTGATGTGATACAGTAGGTAATAAGGGACAAAATAGCAGGTGGAAGAAAAATTCTTCATTTTACCATTCTCCAGTCATGTGACATGTATTCTACTGTAGAACTGGGATAAATCTTAAACAAAGACTTCAATACCCTTCAAAGCACATGCTTAACTTATCTTCCTTTTAAGGAGTTTAAAATTCACTTTGAAATATTTACTGAGACAAGTATTATGTGTGTGATTCTAGAGTAGGAGTAAAGTGTCTGAACAGTGCCTTATTTCAGGTATCTTAATTTCATAACTTTACTTGCTTATCACATTTCAAGGGGACAAAATTTTTTGACAGCAATCTCAATGTTTATATACAGTTGACCAATAACTACTCTAGCTGTTGTCAAAACCTGATAATGTAAGTTACTAAAAATATATTTTTAACTCATAAGAAAAATAAAAACCACAAGATACTTTTAATTTATTCCAAACAACTATAAAATGTTCCCAATAAAACAGGTAGATTTTTTTTTTTTTGCTTTGCTGAGATAAAGTATAACTCACAAGGAGCTTATTTGCTATAGGGGATTTTTACATACATAATAGTCAAAATAGCACCAAAAGAGGAGAATTTTTCTCAGTAAGATACATGCATAAGAAAGAAAAATAGTTCTGTGTCCACATTTAAAACCTTACCTTTGCAGAAATATGAAGGTCATTTTGTTAGCAATAAAATTATTACATAGCTACCAAACCAGTAAAGTATTATGCTTGCCCTTTTCAAAGAAAAACACATATTTCCATATTTAAGAATAAGGGGACAAGGCAAGACCAAACAGAAAAAGGAAGAAAAGCCTGTCTTCAGCAAGGACAGGCTGCACCTGCACTGAACACAAACCAGCAGTGGCTTCCTCAGGCAGCAAACTCGCAGCAGATTAAAAAGTCAGCACTCAACAGTCACCCTACAGGCACACAGATATGCAGCATGAAAATAAACAGTATCGCAGGTATTGACGCATTTGCTGACTTGTATCCAAATCACAAAATTAGGTATTAATTTCACACATATTGTTGCATTCTTTTGCTGGTCTTTATCCCTCCTATTATGAGCAGATTAAAAGAGATATGCACTAAAACTGGCTTCAGCCAGCAATCCTGTTGGCAGGCTTGACGAGGATGCCAAGGCCAAAACAAAGCATGCTGAAATCTTTGCCTGAGCCCTGACATGCATATATATGTATGTATGCATGGATATAAATAGATTGTTTTTACATTAGCTGTACCTGCTTGTGGATGCAGGAGGAGAGCTTGATGGCGCCTTTAGCTGAGGAAGTGACACATCTAGGTTCCTTTCAAAAACAAATGGGATTTAAAGCCTAATTATCTAATTTCTAGCTTTCTTTGTAACTGTAAAGACAGGATGAGGCTCCTACTTAAAGGAAAATCAATCATACTGAATGCCAAACACAATGTGAAAGCTAACAACAAACAGCTGTAACACTTACAAAACAAGACTTACTAGCCACAAGAATCTCTCAGCTCATACCAACTCCTTGATTTCAGCTGGCTGCTCTCGGTCTGCTTTATCAAATCAAATCTATTAGCATAGGTGCTTCTTTAACCCGTTTGAACCCACCTCTTAATTACCTATTTCCATTCCCTCAGAGGTTTTGGGTGAAGCTTTTAGGGGTGCTACTTGCAATGTCGGGCAGTTCTTGTATCCTTTCAAACTGCTCCAATGGCACTTGCAGCTACTCCTTTGTCTTTCCAGTGACAATGTGGAGTGAAAAAACACTACTTCTGTGCCTACCTGGTTTGAAGCAACTCTTTAGTATTCACATCTTAGATCAGCCCTATCTGAGCAGGGGCCTGCCTGCAAAAACAGAAAGGGCTGGTAAAGCTTTACTTGACAGCATATATTGACCAGAAATCGAATTTGCTCTAATGATATGATTGTTGCCAGTAGATTTGCTTATTACCACTGTGCTTCTTCTTAAACTCTTAAATTAATCCAGAAACAGAAATGTCTGATTACACAGGGGCCAGTGATTGGAACTGGTGCTAAAATAGCCTGGCATTAAAGCATGGAAGTGTAATACAAGAAAAGTTGGTTTATCACATAGCTATCTAACTAGACTGACAGCAATTAAAGTGCATTCCTCACAATTAGCTAGCTGTACCTGACCTATACTAAAAGACTAATAAGGCTTACCTGACCTAAATCATTTGTTAATTTTACTTTTTGCTTCAAATTTGGATAGTGAAGGGAGGTTAATTAGGTAGCCAGACAGTACTTTGAGTCTCACTGTATCTGTGTTACAGTTGGCCTATTAGAAAGAGCTACCACTGCTTCATGTGTCTGCTCCCATTTCTGAGCCGGTACACAAGAAGAGAATATTTCTGATTTTTGTGTTGTCATATACAAGACTGAGATGTGACTACAAAATGTACATTTTGCCAAGAGTGATTGGGAAATGAGACGTACCATGCCTTCCACACCATGCAAAGCCGACACAAATACAGAGTACTCGGTGTCAATCAGAGCTTTATAAAAAGAGTGAGAAGAAAATGAAGTACTGTAGAGAAAATAAATTACTTAAAGGATACAATGCTTGCTCCAGAGGGCTCTTAAACGCCAACAGTCTTCAGTGTGGCTGAGAGACTGAGAGTTTTTTCCAGAACTTGATTACAGATTTTCTTTTTCATATAGGAAAGCACGGCAGTGTCTACCTCAGTTTCACAGGTTTCTTCTCAATATTTCCTGAATTCTGAGGTTTTTGCTAAAATACCAATAATCTACTCACTCTTTGCACTTGTCATATATACAGTGAGCACATCACGAAAATAATTTAAGATGATGTTCACATCTGGCACATGACAGAGTCTATGATAGCAAAAGTAACCAATGCTCTATCCTGCATTCTTAAAGAATTAATTCATTCCTTAATAATCTGTTGTCTCAACATGGGGATTCCTATATTTATTTGCCATAAGGATAAGTTTTAAACCTCAGATATAGGTTATGAAACATGGGGAAATTTAAAATAAAAGTAAATACTGCACTTAATTCTGCAATTCTCACAACTCCTACATTCTGGAAAGAGGCTTTAGGTTGTTCCTTACTTCTTGCTCTTGTGGCTTCCTAATCCCAAATTAAATATGTATCAATTATATAAAATTTTCTAAAATGAGAGTTGGACAATTTCACTATGAAAAAATGTGTTTTAAAAATTTTTAAATGTAGACTTTTCAGAGTGATGGAATTCTGCAAGACATCTGAAAGCATTACTGATTTTTTCTTAAATTTCACACTAAAAGTTATTGCTTCTTCATCATCCACTTGCTTTACCACCGAACGTCAGCATGCAATTCTAAGTTGTTTATTTCTTTTAACAGACAATTCAAAACTTCAGTTGGTGCAACGAAGCAGTTGCAGCACAGACAGGGGCCCAGTTGTCTTTCAGTAATTTTATCTTCCTGGAGATCTACACTTCTCACATTGGGAATGCTTATCTGTGGCTCTAAGCCTTCCCGAAAGTGGAAATATACTAAAAGGTAATAGATTTTTTAGAACTGTTTTGGAATATCTCTGCATGCCACTTTTTTACTATGTAAGATTTCAAAACCTACAATTCATATCCATAAGCTGCATACAAAGACAGCCTGGATATAAAAGTAGTACCAACAATTTTTGAGGTGGAAGTGAGGTCTATTTGAAAGTTCAATGCTGTTATAAAGAACAGGCTGTTACCTTTACAAATTGATATTTTGTTTATTTTGATTCTATCATGCAGCATGAAGTCTTTTCATAGCTGTTCCTAGGTCAGTTTTCAAGTTATTTCTACTGAAATTTTATCTGCATCCTTACACAAAAGATATTTTTCCCTCAGTAGAAAGGGAAAAAAAATCCTGAATTACTTCTGTTCTCAATAATAAAACCTGTGCTTTTTTTTTCTTCACATTTCTTCATTTCAACCAGATCTTAACTTCTGTTTCTTGCCTATTAGCATGTATTGGTATAATTCTCTGACAAGGATTTTGTGCAGTGACAGTTCAAACTGTCAATTATTTCTTCAGGGTCCATGACTTCATGGCAAAATTTTCTTTTGATACATGTACAATTAAGCATTTCACACTCTTCCAAAACCTTTATCTTACCCTCTTCAAAATTAATGTACCAGCATTGCTGTCTTACACTGCAAAGTGCATATGAGACAAGAACTATCATTAACTTCACATGCAATTCGGGGTCCAATCACTAGATGTTGTGCCATTCAGTTCTGCTGTACTAAATATTTTACAAGAAGGATACATAACTTTGCATTAATCTTTATTAAACATAAATTGCATTTTTACAGCAGTATTTCTGAATGGTCATATTTAGAGCAAATTGAGCTGCAACATCAACACTGTTAAAAAAGCTTACTGTATCATCTTGATTTCTTTCTATTTCTATAGGATTAAAATAAAAATAATAGAGACTAAAGAAGCCAGGTTATCAGAACATTTTCCCAGTTTTGTGCGCAGTAAATGAGATGAGACTCGATTCCGCTTCACAGTGCTGCTAATAATAATGGGAGTTCTAAGCCTAACTCAAGGCTTAAGAAATTGAAAGAACTGACCTTCTTTGATTCTACAGTTCCTACATCCTCATTTTCCAGCTCTTTTAAAATAATCTTGTAGTGTTTCATGATGCCACAAATGATAATAAATCCATTGCCAGAAGTTTACAGCAGTGCAAAGTACTTATTCAGAACTCTGTGTATGGATATCAAAAATTAATTTATACAAAATTAAAAGCTTTTAAATAATTATTTAGATTTTGGAGTTGTATATCCTTTGTGTTACCATATGCTACACTCTCTCCCTTTAAGGTAATAGGCTAGAGTAGAGTAAGTGTGTCTGAACACCACAAAACACTACTGAAAACCCCAAAACACAGCTCTGGATTGTGAATGCTCTTGACTTCAGTAGTGCACAATTTCTGCTGATAATCAATCCTGCATAATGGCAAGCTGAGGAGGTCCATTTTCTTCAATATGTTGTGGATTGTACATTATCCTCTTTTTCTCTCAGATTGAACAATAATAACTCATCCATCTGAAACAGCACAAATGGCATGATTTGAAAGCCTTAAATCTTGAGATATCTTTTCCTAGTTTTCCTACAATGTACCTAATTTCCTGTCTGGTGGACCCAAAAACACATGCAACTTAGACCATCGGTCCCATCCTGCAGCCTATAAGCTTCATCGCTGTGTCTCATTTAAATGAGAGTATAATAAACAAAATCATGACTTTAGCATTCACTGGTGGCCCTAACTCTGAGCTTCTTGCTCAGAGTCATGTAAGAATATTATTCACATATATCTTTACTTAGAAAGTCTACACATATGTCTACATTATTGCCACAAAAGCTATTGCATGTGGATAAAACAAAGCAAGAAACCACTTTGATTTCAGGTAGAATCATGAAGGTTACATGTTACATGCACAGGTTACATGCACAGTTAGGTTCATGGGGCTAGAGATTATAACTTCCTGATTTTTTACATTATTGCTACTGTATCTTTCCTTTTTAATTATTTACCAGACAAAGGTCAGGACACATTAGAATTCTTTCAATGGAATCCTATCTGCACATGGCATGCTGAATATTGTTATTTCTCCAAATTCTTTTTCCATCAGATCTGCAAGAGTTCCATTTATGTCAAGGGGAATTTAGTTTTCATTTAAGACATACTACATAGCAACTGTTTTACGTAACAAACAAGGTATTCATCCAGTGCTGATATACTGGTGTTTTGGGTGTTTTTTTAATTTTTTATGGTTTAAGGGATTAAAAAACATTCTACAGACAAGAATCATTCATACACAAGACCCTGGAAACCAGATGAGGTCATGACTTTGCAGCTGGCTAAGCTATTCAGCTGTAAGTTCACTCCAGCTGCAATTGCCATTTTTTCTATATTTAAGTGGGATTGGCCATGAATTGCAACAAAGAGTCCTTGCTGCTGGAGGAAAAACTACAAAATTTTATTCTCTTTTTTAAAAAACATATGGAATTTCTATAGACAGAGTCAGAAGTAACTCTTGCTCTACAGACATCTGCTGTAGTATATTCTGTGCATGTGCTACATAGAAAACATTATATTAGAATTAAATAATATTTAGAAATTAACATCACAAAAAGTTAGGCAAAGCAAAAAATAAGTATCTACTTGTGGTTTTAATTTGGCTCATATTTAGGTAGTATTTGTTTCTGGGGATACAGATAAAGGCATGGACCTGAGAATGAAAAGTATGTAGACTTACTGTTCTTACAAGTCACATTTTCTAGAAAGATTATCATCCCTTAGTACAAAATTTGATTTTGGAAGAATGTTTAGAGTAAGGAAGAATTATTTTTTCTTAGGCTGGTGCCAAGTACATTGCTAAAAGCTTTTATACACTTTTATCTGTACAAATACATGTAGTGCCATGTAAAGTGTATACATCTCATAATTTGTTAAAAACGGGTTTTTTCTCTCTCTAGCCATGAAGTCTCTTGAAGTGTAATAATTTAAAATTGAGCAAACTTTGGCTGGATAGAATGTGCAGGGATTTTTAGAAACTCCTCAAACCCACTTCATATAGCTTTTAAAAACATAATAATAAAGAAATAATGTCTACACTAAAACAAGGTTTGGTTGTGAAAAAAGTTTTAAAAAATCATATACAGCTAGTCTGTTCTTGATACCTTTGAAAATGGGAGTCAGAAATTAAATATGAGAAAATAGTAAATAAAGTGAGTTATATGAAAAATAGGTCACAATTACAGTGACAGGTTTGTTCCCTGTCTTAATCTGATCACACATTTTAAGCAAAATCACTGGCAAATGCCTACTTATTTCTATATAAGCATATGAATTGTTATGATCTCTTAATTACAATAATGTTTATTCTGATAATTTGTGTTCATTTTTTAATATATATAACATATGTTTTTCCTTTGGAGAAACACATATAGATTTCTGTAACATAAACACATATCCAAGTCAAAATAGCTGCCCTACTACAAAACCAAAAATCCATGACATTTAATTGCCAGCGAAATCTTTTACACAACAGCTATGGAACACACAATATTGTGGTGTACTACAGAAAACCTTCAAAACATTAACTGGATGGATTTTCAAAACATACTGATTGACATTATAGTTTGAATTTTCCTGTCTGTAGAATGCTGCCTATTCTAGTAGTGCTTTTAGTCCATCCCAAAAATATCTTTTTCCATAAGTACATTATGATTAAAAATCATATATCTGAATAGTGCCATCTGTTAGAAAAATATTCCTGGTTACATTAAGAATCTGTAATCATCCCCTCCTGGTAGCTGAGACTTCAGTTTGTGACCTTGTGGACTCATGTGCTAGCCACATTTAGGGACATGACATTTGAACATCTAAGCAAGCTGTCACTGCACTGATTCTTCTCTTCCCTACACCAGGTGGGTGTAACTTGAGATGAAATCCCACCTCCAGTGGATGAGAACAAGAGGACTCTAAAAGAAGCTTAATTTTTTTATTGTAATGGCAGCTGTGTGAACCTGCTCCAAGTTTTGAAGAGGAAGCCCTGGGAGAGATGGATTCACAGGCAGAGGGCAGGGAAAAAAGTCAAAGTTGTATAAGTTGTGTGTCACATGGCTATGCAATTTACCCATGATCATATGCACTACTGCCCAATGCTGTTATCACCAAAATCAGTTATAAATTGCACATATCAAGCTTCATGTTTCACATTAAAAAGACTTTAGAAAGGTTTCAAGGGATTCAGAATAAGCAACAGTAGACAATTTATTCCCTTTGGCTTCATCAAGCAGTAAAGCTCAGACAGTAAACCTAAATAATCATTATGACAGAAGTAGGAATTTTATAATAAATGAAATTCACCCATTTATACTATGCTGAAATTAAATAAAGGCAAGAAAGTACCAAAAAAAAAAATCTTTTCTGGCCTACTGATCAATTTTCCACTGTTTTTCTCATCTCTGTACAGACCATTTTTTAGGGATGTCACAAAGTACTGCTTGAAGTTAATGGGCTAAATTGTACATTTTTATATCCACTTACATAACAAAGTTTTCTCTGCATTAGTGTGGCAATCTGTTATGCAACTGCTGAAAAATCAGTCTGCAGTTCTGAAGATATGTTTCTTGGTGTTAAAGTAAAAAGACTATGTGCACTTAGTTAAAATGTTAAATGTGGAAGACAGTATTTCCCTAGAGGAGGAGATCAAAGGGATGTAACATAAGCAAGAATTTTGATCAAACCTTAGAAGCGTTTGATATTTTAAATAAACACATATTGACTCCTTGATTATTCAATGATACGGTTCTTCATGATACAAAGCCTAGAGAGCTCTTTTCTCATGCCTGCTTTGTAAAACCTGTCCCTTCCAGCCCTTGCCTCATATTCTGTGTGACCTCCATTATCCTCAAGTGGAATCTTGGGACTGAGATTGATGAAACTCTTTTCTGTTGTTCTCTCTTAGTTTTCTTTACACAAATCTAGAAGCCGACATAAACTGACTGGAGTGGAACTACAGCTGGATCAGGGCACGAGGAAGGAAAGATTTCAGCTGGCTGCAGCTGCCATTGCTACAGACTGATAATAGGGGAACTTGTTGGAAAGCAGATTGTTTTTCACTGTTGCATGGAAACTGAATATTGCTGATATAAGCCTCCCAAAGTGTATCTGAGGTTATTTTATTGCTCTTATTACATTCATTTCCCCAAAGCAAAATGTTGATATAACTCGTTTAAGAGTTCTCATTTATTCAGAAAGTCTCTTCCAGAGCATTCAGCAGGTGCCATTGCAAGAATACTGGAAGTTGTAATATATTGTAATATTGGTGGAATTTTCCCCTTCAAATATAAGGAGAGAACTAAAATTACAGTAGAAAAGACAAAGTATCACGGCATGATGAATGTTGTCCTGTCTAACATCCTCTGCTGTGCAGGAATGTATTTACTTTCTCAATAAATACAATTACAGAACAGTTTTCTTTCTATGAAGCTGTCCCTTATCTCTCCCTTATAGTGCAGGAGGCACTGGGAGATGTCAGAGGGCCAGGTTCCTTCAGCGAGCATGATTATAATTTTTTTTTTATCTCCTCATTAGCTTCCTGAGATTTTTTTTTTTTATCCCTTTAACTGTGGCTGTCTGGGGTTTTTTCTTACTTTCTGGGCAATTAGTGAGAGAATTCTAACAGCGACATTGTCTCTTTCTTCCCTTTAGTCTTTATTAGACAAAAAGGAGGTTTCCTTTGTTCTCTGACTAGAGTGGCTGAAAGAATATAGTCTTTCACGGAGCGCCTTCTTGTCTTTTCCTGTTTCAAAGCTGCAGAAAAGCAGAAGCTTAGCAGGTCCACTGACTCCAAGGCTGCTCCTGTTAACTGGCTAGGGTGGCTGTTTGCTCGAGTTCAAAGGGGCACTAGACAAGAATGTGGAGGGCAGAGGCTTTAAATCCTACTAAGTCAATGCGTTACATCCATATTGAAGCTTTACCTGATATGCTCCTGGAACACCACAGGGGAAGAGGAAGCTCTTTTCACCCCTTCCTGCTTCTATTTCACACAAACCTAAATCATTAATAGTGTTTTGCCTGAACATGAACATCTCTTTTTTACAATGAACGAAAGCAGATTTATCTCAGCCTTGGGTGAAAGCAAAGAACTCAATCCAAAACAAACACTAAAAAAGGGCAAGAACTTTATATACAAAACAGCTTCGGCATCTGAAAGCTTTTCCATAATACACTGTTGCTGAATAGTGACTTACGTGTCCGTTAGGTAAAAATCATGCTGCCATTCTGATGACTATAAAACCAGAAAATAACAGTCACAAGAACAATATTTAAATTTACTTTGGGGAAATACTACTCCAGTCTATGTGGCACTACAAGACTTACCTGTTTTCATTTTCAGAAGACCATTGAGAAGGGGAAAAATATGATGATGGAATTTCTGCAATTTAAGTTGGTCAGTTAATTCAAAGCCTTCAAAGCTGAGGGATAACTCAAGTTTACTTTACTTACGTAAGTTAGAATGTGTCATTTACTTGATGCAAAACCAATATATAGCATGTCAACTCACAAGCAGTTTTCTTACAACTGAGGAAAAAACAGGGCTTTTAAAACTCCTGTAAATAGAAAAAAATACTGTCTACTGGCCTGACATATGAAGGAAATTCCATTTTCTCAGCAGGAGATACAGTTTAGAAGAAGAAACAGTTCCAGATTCATTTTTTTAAGGAAACCATTTAAGTTTCTTTATATTCTAGCTTTTTTTATATTTCGCTGTCATCTCAATGGCATCACTATATGCTTATGAGAAGACAACTGACATACTTAATATCTACAGACTTGGATGCCAGGTTGTGCTGTGTATTATAATAATTGCTTCCTTTTCTTTTGATATCTTCTTCTCAAACAGGATGCCACAAAGGCAGGCACTTTGCAAGAATCTTAAAGGCAAGAGGAATACATTTTCCTTACAGAGGTAACGTGAATTTTGGATGCCCTGTGTTTGAGGAGGAGAAGATAAAAAACCCTTTGGGATACTTTCATACAAGACTTTGCCATGGGATTGTAACTCTCATGTCATAATAATCCCCCTGGGACCACCAGCAGGGAGGAGCAAATCCACAGCCAGTGGGCTCTAGAGAATGAATTTCTACCAATAAAAAGAGCACCAAGAGTGTTCTCAAGGACTGTCTGAGGATTTTTGAATTCTTCCAGTGGCTGCTCAAATGAACCATTTTAAAGTTTAACACTTAAAATAACACAGCAAATATTCTCCACGATTTTAATTCAAACTGTGGAACAGCTTCAAGGCCATTCATCTTTTCAAGCAAACACAGATTATGTGTTTAATATACACATTGCATCCAAAATGCCAACTCATGGTCTACAAGATGAATGCACATTTTATTACCTTCTTACTGAAAAGACACAAGGCCAAAAATAATCAGTCAATCAGGTACAGTTGAAAATAAAAACTTCTCGTCCCCATCATGTTTATTCCATCTTTCTTCTAAATTTGGGATGAAAATACAAAAAAGCAGTGATTTCAAGGTGCATAAAACATTTATTTTCTTAGGCTTAAGGAAACTTAGATAATTTGGGAAAATTCAGTTCAAGTTTCTTAACAAAAAGGCAGGTTTTTATTCCAATTATTTTGAATAAAATACACTAGCCAGAGAGCTTCACTCCTAAAACCCAACTGTTTTGTAGACATATGAAATCTCTTCCCTTACAGGTTCAGAAATTCTGATAAATTTGAACTCTGAGACTTAGACCAGCAACAGTAGAAGTAAAACGGAGGCCAGCTGTGCAGATATTCATCTCACAGGACATGAAACAATATTAATCTCAGTTAAAAATTCAACATAAATTGAATATCCCCTAAATCTTTGGACTTGGGAATGACAGATCCATTCAAATTAGCAAATTTGAAAAATTATGCATTCAGGAAAAGATTTTAATTCCTGGAAACACAGAATACAATAAATTTGTAATTTTTTGTCATTTAACACAGATCCAGATGAGAATTTAAAAAACAGTGTTACATCTATATGTAAAATAAACTGAATTTTGATGGTACATTTAACTGCTGAATCTGACCTCTGCTTTACAAAGAATTCAAAGACTTTCCTGAATTCACGTTATAAAATTATCTGTGGAAAACTGTATGTTCCCTGGGAGAAGACATAATTTCAAATGAAAAACCGGTTTAAGGGAGTGACTCACAATATTATACATATTTTCACCCACGGCACCTGATACCAGAAAATTAGAACATACATCACTTTGGCATCATGGTTGACATTTTGGCTTCAACTTGCCTTTCTGTGCCCCTGTTCTCCACACATCAAATGAAGAGAACACCTTCTTCTGTCTGTCTTATCCTGTTGACCTTTTCAAAACCGTGTCTGTGTCAATACCTCCACAACACCTACAAGTGAGCTTCTACTCTCTGGATTATCTCTAGATTACCTACATGATAAAATGACTAATAAAAATAAGATCCCATGCTGGCTGACCTCTTATCTCAGAAAACTAAAACTTTCACAACAATGCACACTATGAAGCATGAGAATTGTACTACAGAACATTACTTCCAAAAAAGTCATGTGTTTGCAATACAGAAAACCATTTTTCCTCAACTTTTCTTTTCACAGTGACAATTATTTTTAGCCTAATGCTGGAAGCCTTAAGATTTCCCTCAGTGAATTTTAAAATAGGCTCATTATTTGACTGAAGAAGCCAAAGTGATTGTTCACATCAGGAGAATTACTTGCTCAGGTTTTAATCCACTGTGCCAGGACCTTAATTTACCGTGTCATTTCCCAACTATTTTCATACAACCTAAGCAAAGAACCACAGAATAGGACAAAAATCTTACAAGTCATCTTCTATTACTTCCCAGTAATTACTTAGTCTCCCTACGTTTCTTTCAGAGCCTTCAAAGAAGAAGAAAATATTGTACATGTTAAAATTTGACGGTAGAAAGTATCAAGAAATTTCCAGCTTTCCTTTTTATTTTTTCAGCTAGAGAAAAGGAGCTGAAGAGTTTAACTATAATTCTTCAGACAATATTGACATGAATTTTCTTTCTTAAAAATAACCAGTTCACAATAAAGTTTTGCTACGCTTCAGTTTTGCAGAAGTACAGCATATTTAGAGGTTTATTAACCAAGATTTCTAACTGGTATTAGGGAATACAGGCTTCAATTAAATGTGCTTGTACAATATATTTTTGGTTGCAATTTGAAGGCAGCAAAAAGACATAATTTGAATTTTTTTCATGTATGTCTGTGATGTAAAAAGCTTTCTTTGATATCACCTATCCCTTGCTTGGTTCACCCAACAAGCAGTGTGACCTTGTTTTATGTCCCTTCCCTCACCATGATAGAAATGCATGTTGCTTCTTTTTTAAGGAAAATATCATTTTTTTCTGTAACTTTCACAAGAAACTGCAATGCTCACATATCTCACACAAAACTACCTGAAAGTGATAGTTATGTACTTTACAAGTGACAACCATTTAGAACCTGTCAGTCAGGAAGAAAATTATTGCTCTTTGTGCATAAAATTGAAATTAAATTGTGCTTCTTGTGTTTCAGTTATAAAAAAAACAAGCATCTCTCGACCACAACTTAAAGCATCAGAGAATAGACAGATTTCCAGGGATTAATTCAGTTTTCAGGTACAGTATTGCAAATTCAAAGTCTATTGAACTGAAAAGCTTTACAAAAGATTTACAAGCTTTACAAAAGTTACAAGAACAACCAACCCAAAACTTGGCCCCTTCCTGTTCATTTCTATCAACATTTGTTCCATATTAACTACTGCTCACTATTTTCCATGAAACAAAATTAAAACTGTGTCCAGAAGTAATGTGGGGTTTTTTTGCCATCGTTCTTTCACTATCATCTGATATTGAAAAGTACATAGGCTCTGAAATGGGCTTCATGACATGCTTTTCCTACCTGCTCTTCTCTGTTTTATATGCATTCCAGAAAACAGAAATTAAATAAAATCTGTTTAAATCCAAGAAAAGCTGCCTAAATGTATAGCTGAAAAGTGTTAAAGATTTTTTTTCACTGCGTGAGCAATTAGAAAGATTACACTTCATAGCACTCAAACCTCATACATTAACACCAAATGACAAAGAGCACAAAAAAGGAACAAGGTGTTTGTTCTTACTACAACTGAAGAAAGATTAGGAGTTGAAGTTTCACACTGGAATGAAAGAGACATCCTTTCCTAATGGAATAGGATACACCACCAACAAACAGCTGTCTACCAACAAAGTAAAATGTGTGCATTTTTATTGCTGTCCTATGTGTACACCAATCTGGTGTATTGGAGGTGGCATTCAGGACAGATTGGTAAAATATTATAATCAGGACCCAAAAATATATTAACAAACCTATTACTCTCACCTGAAACACTGCGTAGGAAAATCAAATGTTACAGTAGCGGTCATGCACTGAATTACCACTGAAGGGACACATTTGCTTTTCAATGTACATTGTCATAAATCCCTTGTGCAGCCTGATACCTCTGAAAGGCCATATTATTGTCAGCTCCACCTTATCCAGAACATGAGCCCAAATTAATGCTGCCCACAAAATATCTTATGTGACGTGTCACCGTCCTCCTAAATATGGCTAAAGTCTGGATGTCTCATCCTCCAAGAAACCATCTCTTACAAATGGTAATGCCTTTCCTTACAGAAACTAAAGATTAAAAAAAAAAAAAAAAAAAAAAAAAAAAAAAAAAAAAAAAAAGCATTTCATTGTTTTATACAAAAAAGACCGCTTCCCTGAAATCTGTCTTCTCCTTCCTCCACTGCACTGAAGAAGTACCTTTGAAATAAGCATCTTTTCCATTTCAGTCATTCTGAATCACATTTTTGAGATACTTGATTCAAATACTGAAAATTCAATTTTTTAGTTAGCTAATAAGAAAACTGGAGGAAACCAAAATAATGCTGGCATTTTGTTGAATCACAAGTTCATAGACAATGGACCTTCAGCAGAGCAAGACTGAAACAAAAGAATCATCTTAACCCTCTAGAGCTGCAGGACCTGCAGCTATTGTGTTGCACTAACTCTCAGTGTAGACACAGACTGTGATGAAAGGGAACACAGTACCAGTTGACCTGAGAGCTGTTATCCATAGTGGAACTCAGACAGCATTTTGCCTATAAACTTTTTTTACCTGTAAAACCTATGCTTTATAAAGTTCATGGAATATCAACAGGTTGTGGATTACTCTCTATGCAAATCACATTATAGACAAAAATCGTATTAAAATATACAAGATTTATAAGAGGAGTACTTAAGCTTACTTGCAGCACTCGAGGATTTTAGTTATTTGAAAATAGATAAAAATAGAGAAAACTTGCATTAAAATAACATATTTGTGAAGCAGAAAATATATCTACATAGTTTTTCATCTATTGATTTAATCTGGATAAATAGCAAGGAACAGAAGTGAAAAGAACTGGGCAATAATGCACTGGATAGTGAGAAGACTCTCTTATACAAAGAGTACTTTGTATAAGATATAAAGGTACAATAGCCTAAGTCCAAAAAGCTCTTTGGAGCTTCACTTGAAGTATGCCTTCAATAGTCCTGAAAATGTGTATTTCTGTAATACAACTGTTATCAACGTTCTTTGTAGCTTTCTCACCTACATAAAAAGTTACAGAATAAGAAAAAGAACCTTAAATAAAGAAACAATTGACAAAATAGATCACAAGCTCTTGCTTCAATTTACCCAAGCTATCTTAAATATTACTTCTACTTAGTATATTATTTATACTTAAATCTGGTGTATTATTTACTCCATAAGTGAATTAAAATACAGATTTTCCTCTTAGATTACCTGCCATCAGGGTCAACAGGGCCTCTAAGAACTACCTGAACAACAAGGAGAGCATTCACTAGTAAAATAGCCAATTAATATTCTGAGAATTCCAGAGGGAGTTTAAAGCTTGATCATTATAAATTTGGAATGGCATGTTCAGTTTAGGCAGATTAATTAAAATATCCAGGTACGTGTTGCTATCATATTGAATTTACATCTTTTTATAGAAAGGTTGCATTAGTTTGATAAAATGATACATTAATCCCAAGAGGTGCTAATTAGGTGTGAATAAATGTCACAATGAACTTTTCGGGGAAGCTCAATAGGACATTGTCAGTCAGTGTCAATGTAAATGTCTCTTACTGATCAACACACAAACCCTCCAATCCTTTCTTCAGAAAGGCATGGGATAATTTTAATAATAACAGCAAGGACCAATCAGTTTCTTGTGTTGCATTTCCTACAAACGTTTGTAGATTTGGTAGAAAGAGCTATTTCTTCAAGCTAGAGTAATTACAGCATCAGGCTATAGATATCATTACAGCTGATGGCACACGAACCTGGTCATTCATTAAGAGTCTAGTATTTACCCTGAAAAATTATTCATGTTACAGAAAATCTCCCCCATACCTTCACAAATGAGGTAATTTTAGGTCTATCCGTTTAACGAAGCTCTTTTTAAAGCATTCTTTTTTAAGCAGTGAGAGAAAACAATATCTTTCAGGTACATCCCTTACCTAAAAAGCAGAAATCTACATTCTGCTTATGTACTGAATTGTACCTAATTCTAAAATAAATTTCCATAGCTCCAGCTAGACATGTAAAAGATACATATGCTATTTGAGCTACATCAACAAAAGAAACCCCCATGAAATACCATGAAAAACAGCTGTAATAACTGGCACCTTGCTTTGCAAACGATCCCCTCACCGGGACTATATAAGAATTTCAGTATCTGGCATTCTACAAGAAAACGTCCATCAAATATAACATAGACGTTCACACATAATATATATATTACATTTGGGATGAATTTTGTATTCATGAAAATAAAGCACTGACAACACGAGAGCATAGTATAGCACAGGCACTGCACAGCCTTCCCCTCTAAACTTTGCCAGTGAGCAAATCTTGACCTGCAACCCTTCTGCTATTCCAGTTCTTGGCCTTTCTTGACTAAAGACTGCCAAGTGTGATGATCAGAGCCAAACTCTGTGAGTTGAATAAAAATCCACTGGGCACAGGGATGTACTTTCAGCATATTAAATATTATTTGGGTATTGTAGTGCTTAGAGCTGTGGAAGTCAGTAAAATCCAAATTGACAAGCCAGCTCTATTACTGTCTTCTCAATTTTTTTTTTAAATTCTCTGAAAATTTCCATCTAGAAGGAAGTAAGGTAAAGGTACTATTTAATACTACACTTTGGAAATGTTTTTTTGTCCTCTACTGCCAAATCCAGCTGGTGTTCCCGTTATGACCTCCCCTGAGAGGCACGTACATTAACTGAAAGCTGATATTACTGGAGGAGACTGCATGAAGCAAAGTATCTCAACATACAGATTTCATTAGACCACAGACGTTCTGGACAGACCTGTCATTTCAAAATTTGTTTGCTTGACTGCTTCCTTTTTGATGGCTCTTTAAGAGGCTCCCTCTCCAGAGCCACCTAGAAGCAATGCAGAAATAAGAGCATTTTTCAAATGACAGGTCTAAGGAACCACAGTTCTCTGTATTAAATGTTTGTATTTTTAAAACTGAATTTAGAAGTTAAGGGCTTGCTCATCTTGTTTCCTTCCACCGAACTCCCTCCACTTCAAAAATCTAGGCCAAGAACATGCAAACCTCTTCAGACAGCATTAATATGAAGAAGGGAAACTCAGATTCAAGCTATTTTTTTATTACTTCAAGCTCAAGCAAAATTTTGAAGTACCACTTATTTCCCATACCTTAAGTAACAGAATCTCAGTTTTCCTCCCTACAGATTTCAAGCACCCTAGACACAGAGTTATATCCAAAGTGGTATCCAGTTACCCAATTTGTCAACTCACAGCAATGTCTGAACCCTAATTGTTTAAAAAAAAAATCTAGAAATTATATGGAAAAGAATTTTCCCATGAATTTTCTGGTACATTTTCATCAGCTTCAATCACCTTTCTTAAAGGTGATGAGGAAACACTATAAACGTGATCCAAAATTACATTGAAAGGGCTTCCCAATTGACTTCAAAGCAAGGAAAAGAAAAAGAAGTTTGAAAATTTAATGTGATTCTTCTGTCCCCTGCTGCTGAATCAATCCTTGTGCATGAAGTAAAATGTGAACATGGAAAAGTTATATATAAATAAATATATCTCCCTCAGAAAATGCTTTTTATTTCAGCTGAAACACTTTGGGGGAAGAGAACTGACTTGACAAAACTTTCAGAAGAAACCGGAAAAGCTCAAAGATGAACAGCCTTTCACAATTCTTAACATGGGAAAGCAATTCTCTATTGTCATTAACACTAATTCCATAAAGAAATTGAAATTCTGCAATCTTAGGAAAGTAATTTGTAAAAATTTGGTTAAAATAAATCTGTTGTGTCTTCATTTGTAATGTCCCAAGTTTTACCAAAAAAAGAAATATGTCTAGTTGTTTTCATCACACTTGTATGGCTGAAGCTCAGAGTGCCCAGCCTAAATTGCATTTTTTACTTCATTGCTGGGAGTAGGGACTTGAATAGACCATACGGGAAGTAATGACAGCTTTTAATACTTACTGGTAGCTCTTGGACTTCACACTTTGAGTGAATATGGGCCAACTAGCTATAAAACAAGTATCATACCATTTTACTAGAGGAAATGACCCTTTTGAGATTCAAACTTCATTCTAGTGCTATTTTGTACAATTTATTAGGTGAGAACAGCTTTTGTACTGTATAGCTTAGCAACTTCAGTGACAGATTTAATTTCCAGTTATCTCTGCTACAATAGTAAATAAATCTTTCAACTGACAGTGCTCCTGTGTGCTTCCGTATTGTCCGAAAATGAAATATATTCCACCATAACTGTTTATTGGCCATTCAACTTTAATTGACCAATTTTTAGGCAGTTATCAGTTGGCTATTTTCTTTAGAGCAGATAACATTCCTGACAGTCAAACTCCTTTTCCTTCCCTGTTATCAAGGATAAAATTATGTATTTGTGAAACTTTATAAAACATTTCCTCCATCACCTGAAACATGGAACTGATGAAAGGAAAGAACAATACCCTGTAACTGGGCAGCTTATTTCTTCTTTGAATCATCAAGAAGTTTACAGCAAATTAAGAATGGGTATCCAGAAAAGTAAGCAAGCGCTTTTCATTATTTCATTATCTAAAAAAAATAAATAAAATAATAAATTTTTAAAAAATTAGATAACAAAATTAAATGACAAAATAAAATATAATCCCAGGCATCTTTTACAAATCTGCAGCATCACTTGGCATTGCCTAAAATACAAATACAAAAGGATTGCTTACTAACATGACAACTAAGTGAGAAATAGTCACTAAGAATTGAACTTAACTTGATATTTTCAATTCAGCCCCAGTTTTACTTTTTGTTATGGTTGCCAAAACGTTTTTAAGAAGTTCTCTTTCATGGAATTCTGCAGTCCTACAAAATGTCACTTAGTAGTTTAAATCTGTGTCACCAAGTAGAGAAAAATATTTGCTTGATATTAAAAGGGAAAAAAAGTAACAGAAATAGATTTCATTTTTAATCCACTGCCAAAATCCATCTGACAAATGCTTGGCCTTTGGCCAATGACAGTTGAGGCTGACATGAAGATTTGTCAAACTGGGTTGACATTGCTATATGAATTCTATTCTTTATTTTGGGAGGTTGGCGAGGAGAAGGCAAAATTCCTAGTAGAGGTGGTAACATTTTGGAGACTAGCAGTAAGCTACTGGATAATGCTTTGTGGAAATGAAGTAGATGGAAAACAAATACTGCGTTGTCAGCCATCTTTAGCAGAGTGAACAGAAGCAACAGTGAAGAACTGAAGCGAGTATAGATATTCCTTCACATACATGCACATACACGTTCTAAGTAGTGCTCTCTGACATTAAGTGGCTAAGACTAATAATTTAAACTTAAACACCCTTTCTTCAGCCTTTATTTGATGTTGTTTTGGTATGTTGTACCTTATAACTATAGTAATATGAAGCAACAGACCGTAACAAACTATATTTTCTTCAATCATGCCTGATCTGGACGAATGTCACTCTTTCAGTGACATACCATGACTGCAGAACAGAAGATTAAACAGGCTTTGGATCTTTGAGTCCAGTGCCTAATCACTGAAGCTGATGGATCATATAATCATACTGAATATTTTGGATGCTGTACTCTTAGAAGGTTAATCACATCTTGGTCATGCCTTGCCACACTTTTGGTGTGCTCTAACTGCTACTCAGAGCTTTCTTTCCTTTTCCTGGTTTCTTTTCACTCTCCTCTCCCATACACCTTTCCATTGCATTTCCTAATTCAAGGAGCACAAGGACTTACTAACCTATACAATCACATCTGTTGTTTTTAAATTAATTAAAGGGTACTGGGTGATCAAAGATTCCAAAGTTCAAACTGTGAGAGAATAGAACGTTTGGCAGGGCTATTCCTCAGCTTGGGAACTCCTGTTTGTCTGGAAAGGACAGATAACTTACACAACCAATCATACATTCTTTATTTCTTGTTTCTGAATATTAAAAATAACTATGACACTGCTGTTACACTCAGACTCAAGGTCCCTTTTCTTCAAGACAATATGAAGGACTCTCTTCAGGTAGGGGTTTTTGTTTGTTCCTTTTTGTTTTGCTTTTCCTAGTAGAATTTGAAATGCATGTTAAATGTTTTACTTTATATCACAAAACTAAGAGGTTTATAATACTATTGTTTAGCGTATTTTGTTAAATAACATGCAAATCAAATATAAAATATTATAACAGATTTGAAAGACATAAATTTGAGAAGAAAGATACTGTCTTGATGCTGTAAATTTTTTATATATTAACTTCCTCTACATATGACCAGTCCCGATAAAGGTTACTGGACTTGTAACACTTAGGCAGTTCTATACAAGAAAGTCAGACTGAAGGAGCTCTGTAGATCAGGGAAAGACATGGTTTGAATTGTGACCTCATAGTAGAAACAGCTGAACATTTTTGCATCTGGAAACTGGTTGTAGTTATAAATGATATGACTTTGGGAAACTTTTGTTGTGGTTCTTTAATCTTTAAGTTTTCAACTGAAACTTGTTTCATTAAAGTTCATGGGGGATGCCTATTCAAGGGCTGCCTTTATAATTTGTGTTACTAGTTCAGATGGAGATCTGGTTTATGTGTACTATTTCAGCAATGAAGGTTTATTGTATTTACTAAACCACATGTTTTTCTACAGCCTGCTTGGAATTTATGATGAGATTGTTTTGGTTTAAGTTGACAACTACAGTATGTTTCAAGTTAGCTGATTTGCACTAAAATTGTAGCCTCTAATGAAATGAAATTCTGAAATTTTCAGGCAATTACATTTTTCAGCTTTGGTGATAGAGTTCTATTGCAAGGATTAGTTTGGGAATTTTTTGTTGCTTTGCTGGGTTTTCGTCTGTTTGTTTATGTTGGCTCTTTATTATTTTATTTTTCTCTACAAATTGATAAAACTCTTTGAAAGGTCTTATTATTGCCTTTTGTGGCAAATTCATTAGTTTGTGTAGGATAGAGAAATCGAGAGCTCTATATCTGTAAGCATCCATGCCATTAATAGAAATTGCAGAAATACACTCGGCCGATTTAGAAACACTTGCCAAGCACCCTTTACTTGCCTGAATATTCTAAAATTGGAAACATGTCGCATGACTATTTCTGAAAAATACCAGCCTAACAAGACCAGCGCAGTAGTTCCTGAAAAGCAGGGGATGCCCACACAATGTGGAACAAGAAAGACCACCCCGATGGGTAGAGCAGACAGGCTTCTCATCCATCCAATGGAACATGTGCTGCAGTCCGTGGATGAGTTCTTTGAACCACTAACTCACTACAAGAGGAATCTAGCCCTGACTGGAGCATATATGTGGATAATACAGACTCTGCTTTAAAGTATGGAGTAATCTGACAATGCACCTTTTGAGAGGCTCTTCACCGCTCCCCTCATTGCATGCACCCTATATTATGCACTGGCACAACTGCTTTCTAAACCATAAACATTATATAAGAATAGTGTTGTAAAAAGTAAAAATCATTAATTAAGCTTCAAATACTACATATTTCAACTAAAATAACAATAGCACAATAAATGCACATTTCATACTACACATTCCTTTAGCACTTGCAGAATGAGTGAGAAGCAAGTGTATAAAGCCTAGTCTCTCTCATTTTTTTTTGCTTTCAAGACTGTCATGTTTGTTAGCAACTAAATAAAGTGTTTAGTAAATAATCTATATTCTCGAATGCATCCTTTTTAATTGTCTACATAGCACATGAATGTTATTAACAAGGAGGGAACAGAAAATGGGTAAGGTCCCATTGATAAGCACAATTCTTATTTCCCTCTTACTCTGGCAAGGGAGGCTTTCTCTCTCATGTCAAAAGCCTAATCTTGCAGCAGCTGCCATAAAAGGGTTCATCATTAGAAGTACTTTGCAATGCACAACTGCTTTCATCTTTGCAAGTAATATTGGTCAACATGAACGCACTGGCTCTGGCTGGGAGGGAGCTGGATCCACAGCAGTGCTGTGGTGCCGTGCTTTGGATTTGTGGCTACGAAAGTGCTGACAGTGCTCCCATGTAAAAGCCATTTCAGTGCTTTCTCTTTTTTTCCCCTTCCCCAGCAAGTAGGCTGGGGACAGGCAAGAGATTGGAGGGGACGTAGCAGGGATAGCTGACCCAAAGTGACCAAAGGGATATCCTACACCATCTGACATTGTACTCAGCAATAAAACCTCAGGGAAAGGAGGGGAAAGGAGGAATGTCTGTGGTTGCAGCATTTGTCTTCCCAAGCAACCATTACATATGTTTAGGCCCTGCTTTCCAGAAAATGGCTAAATGTCTGCCATTCTATTGCCTCTTCTTCCTCTGCTTGTATGCACAGCTTTTGCTATTAACCTGCCATCGTCCTGATCAACAAGCCTTCGCACCTTCCTTCTCTTTTGTCCCACTTCCATGGGAGAAGGGAGCGAGTGAGTAATAGGGTGGGCATTTGGCTTCTAGCCAAGGCTAACCCACAACAGTTAGGAAATCAGGAATGCTGATCTATATTAATATATGCCACTGGTCAAATGACATAATGCAGTCACCAAATAAATTTCTAGATTAATTGCAGACTCTTCATGGGAAAGGAAAAAAAAAGGGGAAAAAAAAGAAAAAAAGAAAAGGCTTAATATAAAACAAATTTTGGCTGAGGAGGTAAGAGACGAATAAACAATCTCCATGCTAAGAAGTCCAGTTCCCTTGCTTCTCTACAAAGTGATATAACTTATTAGGAACAAACAAAGATAGATCATCTCAAATATTCAAAAGTCATTGTCTAAGAAAGAAGTAACAGTCTGAACATACATAGGCTTGCACAAGGATAAGTTCCAGCGTAAGAGTTTTTAAAGAAAGAGCTAGGAAGGAAGTGGTAAGTTTCAGAAAATGTGTTTTCTAGGTTACCTTCTTCCTTATATTAGGTTGCATCACTTCTATTAAGATTAAACAGCTTTGTGATTCAGAAAATTCTCAATCATTAAAAAAAACTATTTACAAGTTCTCAAAGTTTATACTGAATTGACCAGTGGAGCAGTTCTGATAACTGCATGTATGAATATAGTGCAAAAGGTCTGAGTACTGGGAGCTTCCACATCTGAGCAAAAGCCAAAGGGTAAAAGCCATTTCACCTACTGGCAGTGGGGTATGAGCTAACATGAACACGTAGGAGACAGCCACCCCTAAAGCTGTAAAAAATGAAACAAGGTCCGTATTCGTCCAGTTTCAAAGAATTAGGTCTTAAGTAAACAATTTTTATTATTTATATAACACTTCCCTAATGATTCAGGGTCCCTGTAACAACACCAAGTCTTACTTTCCACACTGTATATCTACACTGCACTATTGCTTTGGTTTCTCAGAGATACATTTTTGCCATACTACCTTAGTGTGCAAGAAACCAAAGGTTCTTTGGCCTATGACCAGAAACTGACATGATACAATTCAGAAGACTTTTAAGAGCCACATAAAATGCTTTGAAAATAATTTTGGAAGATGAAGGCATACCAAATCTGGTTATGATTATTTTCCCACTGTAATGTTATGTGTCCATGGCAGGTATGTTACATAAAGGAGGCATAGATAGAAAATTAATTTTCATTGCTTTTTCTATGGAAAACATACTTAAATCAGTACCCAAAAAATACTGATAAAATAGCAAAAGTTTGTTTTAAATAAATTCTGTGGCAAAAAAGTACTTAATAGATTTTAACTGATTATTTGTGCTGTGCATTTAACTGATGGGATATTATGAAATACACATGGATGTGTTGCACTGAGCCCACTCAATTCTTTACAAACATTTAAAACTTTATTAGCTGATAGAGTAGGAGAGATTTTTTTTTTTAGTTTTGTTCCTGCTATTTTCATATGTTCAACATATGGTATATCTCTCTGAAGCCCAGCTGACACTAGAAATCAATAAAGCCTACTTGCACTTATGTCCAAGCATCATTTGAGAATGGCTAAACTGTACTTTTATTAATTCAAATGCTATGATCAGCTTCTGATCAATAAAGAACAAGTCACAAGATTTATAAATTCCATGTGTCACAATCTATTATTGGGTAAAGCTTTACAATATTTCATCTTCTTTCTTTATTCCAGAGTTGTATATTTCATTAACCAGGCTAGTGCAAAACGTGGGCTGGAACTTTGTTTTTAACTGGCTTTGACCTTTTGTTAAAATTATTCCAGTGCAGTGTGCCATATACAATAAGATGTAATTATGCAATCCCTAAAAGTGTGAATTGGTTTAATGTACCAACAAGTTATCCAATTTAAAAATGGACTTACCTTTCTAAAGATGAAGTTGCTCCTAAAAGTGAGGATGAGCTTAATGGCTTTCCAGCTCCAACAAGATGCAATTTTTGCAAGATGCCTCCTCCAAGTTTTCCTTCCCTCTCTTGAATTTTGATATCCTAATACAAGCTTCAGCAGAAAATATAGTTATCAGATAATTATTTTCTAATTACAAAGGTTACCTAAAGGATAGACATTAAAAAAACCAACAACATTTCTCATAAGGGATGTAAATATTTAGTTTGCATTTCAGTGTACATTTGCAACTTGACCAGCACTCACTGAATTCCTCTCTGCAACAATGGCCTCTGTGAAGCTGCACATGCTCGTTTACTGCATTTACTGTAAAAAGACCCTTCTATTCCAAATAAATGTCTAATGTTTTGTCAGGTCTGAAGATGTGCTATCCATTTTATTATTTGTATTTTCTCTTTATCAAGACCAAGCATACTAAACTGCAACAGTTATACTGTGAACTTTATTTGGCCTTTATTAAAATCTGACTCCTGGCTCACTGGCTACATGTATAATCTTCCCCTTGGGGCAAAATCTTTTGCCCCAATACGTAATTCTGATAATTGAACAAAAAACTTGGAAGCCTCTTATTTAACTGTATGGTTTTAACATTTCTTTGCCTCCTCACATGGAAGTTCAGAATGAAGATTCTATCTAATGGCATTTTACAAGCAGCATCACCAAATATCCTATGACAGGTGTGTAGCTCTATGTTCCCTTTACCAGCTTAAGCATGGCAGTACCCACTTGGCTTATTGAACAATATTCCAAGCAAGTTTGCTTGTTTTGTTTTTGGTTTTTCTGGGTTTGTTACAGCTGGCAAGATTACGCAACTGTTTCATATTTTAGTTCTATTTTAAATTTTCAAGATCAAAGGCATAGAAACAGTTCAGTGATTCTACAGCCTCTTGGGAAGGACTTCATGGTGATTCAAAACAGTGACTACATTCCAACTCAGAATGAGATAGTACGGCCAGCACTTGGCTGAATTGTTGGTAAGGTGGAATGTTACTTTTAAAAAATTAATTTTTTAGATACCTTTCTGCTAAAATAATGTTGTGTACTGTTAATCAATTAATTACCAAAGTGATATTTTATTTCATGCTTAATATTTTATAATATTCACCAATTCTCTTAAGACACATGCATTTCAAAAAAATTAAAGTTCACAACACTTTCACTTACCCACAAAACTCTTGGGGAGTGTTCAGATCACTCCTATTACAATGAATTGCATAAATACAGAACATGAACATGATTCAAATGTCAAATTGAGTGGACTGGCAAGCATTTTTAAAGGAAGTTAGACTACTTACCTATTTTCATGCAATCCATGAGAGCAGAAATTACTGAGACTCCTCGATAACTCTTCCTCTCAATTTTGAGAATATTGCTGCATTGGATAGAATTTAATCACTGAAAAAGAAGAGAGTCATATACAACATTTTTAGTCCTGGGGTTCACTCTACTCCATTTTACTTCAAAGTAATATAGTTTGGTGTCCTAAGAATTGCCAGGTCTTTTTTACTTGGAAGTTTCATTTTCTACTATTACTGTAATCAACAGAGCCTGGCATTTTACAGCAACACAGACATTTTATACAGAACAAAGAATTTTCCTCCATATTCTTTTAAAATAGAGGGGGTAGATGACAACAATGCAGAAAAATCTCTTCCTCTTTGAATTTTTTTTTACCAGCTTTTTAAATAAAAATTTATGACCTATTACATCATCTTGGATATGAGTTTATCTCTTGACCAATATCAATAAATTTCAAATGTGATTTCTCCAGATATCCTAAAAATTGGAAAATCCAGGAACCTCTCTTTCAGCACAGTGGATAACAAAGGGCAAATGCAGAACCCATAAGAGGAAGCCAACCCTTCGTATACAGCTCTGATGAGATCCCACCATTTCCCTTTGACAGATGAAAGTTCCCCTATCAGAAGGGCTTTCAGCAAATATTGTAGCAAAATTAGCCTGTGCTTTATCTGAAGCATCACATCTGAAGCTGGTTCATGATAAATATTCCATGAGGGGGTTTTGCCGGTTTTTAACAGATTATATTATTCATGGTTAAAAATAAAGCAGTGCATTCAGAAAAGGTACTGCAAGGCAAGTACTTGGGTTCCACTCAGACTGGATTAATAAACTACATCTGACCTGAGGCAAGACATTTAGCCTGGTGTTGTCTCTGGCTGTTTGTAGACATGAACCTAAACAGAGCCCAGAGTCTCCTCAGTGTCTTCCCCAGTGAGAATGGTGATTTAAAGGCATTATTTATTTATCCGTTTAAATAAATACTACCCATGAGGAAATTCTGGCAGTGGGCATAGCTGCTACATTACTCTCATTCCCATGACTTCTACAGTACATTTGACTTCTGCCTACACCTTGGTCAAGAATGTATAGAAAATGAAAATCTATTAATCAGCAAACTTATCCTTGTTATATTTCAAGATTAAGCCTTTGGTAATATTTTGCTCATTATTTGGTTTTGACTCTAGATTCAGTGACTTTTGCTCACGATTCAGAACAATGTAACATCAGAACATTAATGAGAAAAAAAGACTAAAGATGAAGGTTGTTCCTAAATCCTGAATCCAAAACAACTCAGAGGACAAAGACTAAGAATTTGGTCTAAGTTTTAGAAAGTCATAAAATCTTTAATATGGGGGCATTGTAGAGCATATAATCCACCAGGAAGAGCTGTCATAAGGACACAAACACCATTGAGTTCTGTCTATCATCCCAGATGTAGAACATGTTCTGACAGCAGGTAAAAGGTATTTGAAACAACATTTTGTTTGTAGGTCAACTACTTTGGCCTAAAGCAATTTGTTTCTGTATCACAAGTTTATATGCACTGCTAGCCTGTTAATCATGGAGTATATACTACTCTTCAATATTTTACTATAAACACACACATAAAACCAAAAAAGGGCTTGGAAATAAAAGACATTTAACCCCCAGAGAAAGCTATTATAAAAATATGTCAAGTGGGTGAATCTTTTATTTAAAAAATTAAAAATGAAGTTAAATGATGACAATTAGACAATCCATGTGTTTTTCTAAAAACAAGCTAACTTCAAATAAACAGGAGCCTTTACTATCTGATATAAAACTATCACTTTGCCACACCTTTTATCTCACACTTAGCAAAAGAGAAGAAAACTAAATTCTTGAATTATTAGAAATCCAACCAAATGTTCTATATCTGGAATTAGGAGTAATGAAAGTTATATAGAATATACCGTTTATTTTTGGAAACTAATATAGACCACAATAACATTTTTTGAAACCATCTCTTTACCTTCATTTTGAAACTGAGTTCAACAAAGGATCTCACTGCAGGTCCTGTTTAATATCATTCAGTCATTCTGCTCATATTCCTCAAAAACACAGAATTTAATTTTCTTTTATCTCTAACATGAGTAGCATGGTAAGATCACAAGCTGAATAGATCCTGAAATGTTATTTTAGTAGGCTGTAGGAAGTTTATAAATTTAGCATTGCTATTAAACATATTCCAGTGGTCTGGTTTTTTTCAGGACTGCTCAACATACCACACAGTTGTGTTACAACTTTGGTAGATTGCTGATTCTGAAAAGTGTGTATTTTTGAAGTCATTTCTGGCCCTGAAGAAGCGACCCTTTGTCACCTCCAACTCATCAACTGCTCTCTCCTATGACATCCAAAAAGATAGTTTAGCACTTTAAAAGCACTTATCACAAATGTTGCCTTATGGTAAAGCCTTTGTCTTTGAATGCCATTATTCAGTTTTCTTTCCAGCTTTCTGAGCAGTTATGCTCAATAGAGTCTGATTTGAAACAAGTGCTGTACATGTGCAGTGCAGCATTTCCCTTCCACTGCCAGTCCCTGCTATTTATCCACTTCTGTCATGATAAAAGTATTACATTTCTCCAATAGTTTATCTGTGATTTCCATTTCAGCGAAACAAGCCAGTTCTTGGTTGTTTAGAGAGGCATCCAGCCTTGAGCCATGTCTGCCTCCCAGTCTAGCAGAAGAAGCCCTTCTCAGGCAAACCCTTTCACACTTTACATTCTAGTTTCCTAACAACTTTAGGGCAACAGAGCCAAAATCCTGAGCTGGTATGAATTACACAGCCTCTGTCTGGGGCAGTGGTGCATAAAAATCTCAGCTGAGAGAGTAGGTTAAATTTTTGGTATCCAACTTTCTCAGACTAAAGTAATCTCTAAGAAGTAAATGCAAATCATCATTCAAAGCATGACCTCATGCAAAAATGTTAAATAAATTTTTTAAGTTAGTGAAGAAGGTGTAGAACAGTTCTGAAAATATTGGCCGATGGAAGCAGAGAAGTCAAGGAAAGGCAAGGGGTCAAACTTGGGAGCTCCAGTGATAATCTTCAGGGGGCTTATGTGAACCAAGTGCCCCCCTGACAATCCTTTAATAAATTAAAAAATAAATACAATCCGTATTTATTTTGTTAGTCTGATTCTCTTTCATATCTTGATGAGACAGTCATCTGATATGTGCCTGCAAATTAACAAAAGTAAAATTTAACAAACAGTATTTCTTTTAGGAAATGATAGAGACCCTTTTATCTCAGTACTAAAGAAAACAGAAGAATTGATACAACATGGATAGCTTCAACTTTCTTCAAGGCAATTTTGTACTGCCATTTAACAAGTTACAAAATTCAGCAAAATTGCTAACTGATACAAGAACTTAAAAGAATTTTATGTCAACATACATGAAGAGAAAAAGCATTTAACAACTTGGTATACATTTTCAGATTTCACAGAATGGATTATTTTAATCAAAATTAATATGGACATTAATGCACTACTTTTGCACTTATATTCCACTTTTATGCTGACATAACTTAATAAAGTTCAATGGAGTTATTTCTGGTTTACAATATAGCATGTGAGAAGGAGCAGATCCTGAGACTTTAATGTACCTACACCACAATATAAATAAACAATCTTCAGTGTGAATCAGAAACCTCTAAAACAGACAGGGAGCTTAGTACAGGAACATCATAATGTGGGGTGGGAAGGGTTTAGTGCTTCTGTTCTTAAAAAAAAAAAAAAGGCAACAGTAAAACTCAAACTTCTGCAATATTGTACATAGCTGTATTCTGTATTGAGCTTTCTGGATTACTCCTTGGTATACAATTTTAATATCCTTCTCTCTTCGCCAAGGTTCAAGTCTGCTTTCTCTTTTAGGCAGCTCACAAGATTCAAGTTATAGCTAATTGGTTTGATTATTTGTTCTGTAACCTCTAATTCCCCATGACCTTTTCCAAGCCCATTTTCAATTTAATGAGCCAAACTAGTAAAGCTTATACTGGATTTTTGATGAGACCTGTCAGAATGTCTTGACAAATTAAGTGTCTCACATACCAGGTTGCTTTCAGACCAAATGCAACTGCAGATTTAATGCTGTTATTTTCTTTTAAGGTATATCATTTGTCTGTGGAAAAGAATTGATTTTTACAGGAAAAAACCCACAACCAAATAAAAAATATTTCTTTTTCTATACTATCCATACAGGCTGGTCCCTAAAGATTAAATGTGTGTATATATATTTGTATGCATCCAATGATGTAACTTTAATCTTTTTCTTATCCACTTCTCTACTTGATTAAGCTACACTGACTTAAGTCCACCAGAGTGAATACTGTAGTTGGGATAGAAATATCCTTACAAACATTTCTAATTTTAAAAAAATGGATTAACAAAACCTGAACTTTTCTCCTAAACTAAGCCATCATTATCTATCATGACCATAACAGAGAATTGTCAAAATAAGAGGTGTATAATCATTTGGTGTTTTGATTTAGACTTTATTATCACAATTATTGTCAATGGCATGACTTTCCTTTTTAAGAAAAAAAAAGTAAAGTTCCCTTGCCGTACCCTGTCCCAGTTTTGACAGTTTGATGCAGTGGTGACTTGTTTCAGGAAAGCTGTTTTCTCTTTGGCTTTGAAAGATGTACATTTGTACTTGTTTTTATAAAATTGTCTCTCTGAAGTAAATCACAACAATTCCATTATCTAGAATAATGAATGGTTGGGATATACCAAATGGTAGGAGGAAAAGAAGGGGACGAAAAATTGCTACAAGTTCCTAGTTTACACCTTCTGGAAGGGCTGGGACACCTTACAATTAACTTTAGTTCATCTACACCATTCTCCCCAGCGTTTGCTTTTTCCTACCACAGTACAAAGATACCTCTGTGATGTCATCCTTTACAGACCACATGTGCAATCCAGCAAGTTCCTGAAGAGGCTTCTGATTTTTATTTCAGAATTTTTTTTTTTTTTTTTTGTTTTTAATCTTTTTAAGATTGTTAATCTTCAATTAGATTTTATATTATATTGGTTTAGAGCAACTTTCTATTTAACTTACAGTGAATATAAGTCAAAATGAAAACAAGCTTAGTGCTTTGATGAGTCAGACTTGTGTATGTAAAATTAATCCTACACACTGATTTTTTAAAATTTTTTCTATTTCTTAAATGAGACATTGAGGCTGAATTTAACCTGTTTTATTGTAGTCACATATTTTGTGGGTCAGGTTTTTTTTTCTACATTAGAGCAATATTTTTCTCAGTCCAAGAGATGTTGCTGCACATTATTAATCAAGATAAGAAGGTATCAGTGTATTTCTAGAGTTGAGGTCATATTATAATTGGAATGAAGGGCAATTTGATAGCTGAGATGATACAATATCAAAGCACAGGAACGGAGAAGAACCTCCCAAATGCTGACCTCTGGCCTAATAAAAGGAAAGTGACAGAGATATCATTATCCTTACACAGAAAGAAAGACAAGATCATTCCTGAGAAAGCAGGCAAGAGATGAGGATGAGAGTGTGCAAACTGGCAAGGATTAACACTGTAAGAAATGCTAGTATTAAACTGCAGCTGTGACAAAAAACGTATTCTTTGTATTCATACTCCTTTGTATGTGAATTATTTATCAATGAATCCTGAAAATGGTGGGAGGATTGCGGTTGTTCGGTGCTTCCAGAAAGATGTGAGAAGGCAAAAGATACAAAGCAAATTAGTGCAGTCACTGCTGTCAGTACACAACCCTATTCCCTGCACCACACTGCCTTAGGGAAGGAAAAAAAAGTGAAGGGAATATGCAGAACCATCTTTTCTACTCTTGACATTATTCAGTCAGCATTAGTCAGAGGTAATAAAGTGGCTGTACGATGTACTGAGGGTTCATCTGGCTCACTGGCGAGCCTGCAAGCACAGTGCTTTTACCCTGAAGGGGCTGAAATATTTGAAATCAACAACTTGATCTACTGGGATTGTGACAGCAGGTCTGTATCTTTTTAGTGCAGCATGTCAAACTGAAGAAAATAGGGAAAGCAACACGGGACAAATGTTTTGACCTCAGAGCACCGTGCTACAGTGATGAGATAGTGCAAGTCTTATCATTTTCCCTGCTAGTGCTTGCCAGGAGCAATAGCTTCTGCTGTACTTAGGGCTGGTCTTGTTTATGTACATGTTCTGCTATACACTGGCAGAGAAAGTTGTTAATATTATCTGTTTCTAAATGTTCCCTCCGTTCCATTCAGAAATATATAAATCACTTAGCCAATATAAATAACTTTTTTTTCAGATCAGATAAAGGAAATGTAAACTTGAAGATTTTTAAATTTTTTTTTAATAGTCGAAAATTATTTTGAAAAGATCTTGAGATATTATAATTGCCAGGGGGAAAAAAACCTCCAGTGCATTGTTCACATATGAAAATCTCAACAGAGTTTCCTTAACAAAATTCAAAACATAGTCATCTGATAGTCCATATCCTCAAGGGTCAGATAGAGTGGCATATATTTTTTTTAAGAGATTCTTCTTGTTCTTGTATTGTATTACAAATCTCAGTATGTGTCTAAAAGAATTTTACCTAGGATTAATATACGAAGATATTGTAGTATGCATAACAGTAATTATGTGAGTAGACACAGTTCAAAAATAACAACACTTAAGCCATTGTAAATATTTGTATGTATGCATGGCAGAAGAGTCTTATTGTCACAATTGTACCATTGCATGAAGAATTGTGGGAATAAAGAAGTATTTTAAGAATTTGGGTGCAGAACAGTAGTTTTCTTGTACTTCCTGATTAAATATATTATTTTCAAAATGCTTCTTATATCAGATGTTATTCTATTATGTAGCAAGAGCACCATAATTAATGTGACAAGTTCAGAAACCTGAATCTGTTAATGGAAGAAGTGTGTATGATATTTACATCTCTTTTGGAGAATGATATTGAAAGAGCAGCATGCACAGAAGAGTAGGACTGCTGAATATTAATAAAAATATGGTGCTCAGTTTTCTAGATACATATACGGAGGTGGTTCTACTGCTAATTTCACTGTGAAATAATTTGTTAATCATAAGCACACAGCCAAACACCAAGTACTACCAACAGAATCTGCAAGTGCAGGAATTTATTTGTAATTTGGGGGGTGTCTGCCTAAACTAATCATGAGAACACTCAATACATTATTTGTTGCTTTCTAGCATTAAAGCTGTCACAGTTTGTCGCAGACCAGAAAACAGCCCAGCATACCTCAGGCAAGGAGTCACGTCATCAACAGCATCCAATGCTAAAAGCCCCCAAAATGAAAATTCTTCACCCATATCATTAAGTGTTCCCTGTGGAAGTACATCCTTTGGGAGTGAAGACTTGAAGGACAATGCTAGCAGAATCTTTCTCGAATAAGAATCAGGGAATTAGATCTCGTATTTGGAACTAGTACCTGAACTTCTTCCACAACAGAAGAAATTTATCCCACTCTCTGACAGTGAAACAATACATTGTCACAATTTTGCTATCACAGTGATATTTATATGTCCTGATAGTGTGAAATACAATTTTTCTTCCTTAAGAAGAGAGAGCTATTTTTGCTATTTACCATGGGTTTAGGTTGACATATTTTATTTACATCTTGTTTCTCCCCATCTGAGGTTTCATACTGATGGTCCTTTGAGGAACTTAATTGCCCCAAAGCACTACCTCTTTCAGTGTTTTGTTGAATTTGAATTAAGTTTCCCTGTAGTAAGTTGCAAAATTGTTCAAAATTGACTCTAGGCATCCTAAGAACCCTAAAGCTTCTAAGGGACTTGTTTAAAGCTAAAAACTGAATATCTCCTAAAGGAAAACTACATGTCAGATTTATATTATAATGTGTTATTGTGCTTTTTGTTCTAATTGGGTTTGAAGCCAAAATGCTGTTGTTTTGCAAATGCTCCTGTTATTATTATTGCCACATAGAAAACCAAACAATGAAACAGCATAACAAAAAAAGTACCAGAACAATAGCAATTCTGGCAATTTTTCCATTCATTATCCATTTTATTTAATTATGCAGTTTTATGTCACATAGGAGGAAGGATTTTTAATATTCATGTTGAAGCACAGTGACAGGTTGCTTTTTATACAAATGAAGTAAAATTACTCTGAGTGTCTAAGAGGACAATATTTTAAAAATTTTAGCTTAGCCTCAAGGATTAGATAAAGAATATGAAAAAGTAAATAATATCTGCCAATAAGGGATATGTGACCATCAGCAAATTTCAACTACTACTTTGCACTTCAACAATATTAAAATACTCTTATTTAATACTAACAGTGAAAGCATCCAAATATGAGATGCCTAAGTGCACTGTTTCTTTAATGATAATTAATAACCTGGGTTCTCAATATGGTCCAACCTTCTAGACTAAGAGAGCTTGTGTGAGCACTGTGTGTACACCTGTGAAACAAAATGGAATGAGGAGCTTCAGTTGAACACTCCTTACCTTCAGAGGAAGTCCTCCTACTGTGAGGGATGTTTCACACCAGATCTGGTTCCTTCACTCAGAAGTTATCTGAGATTTGGGTATCCTCAACAAGTCTGAGAAGATGCCAGTACTGGCACAGTGAGAATATGCCACGCATTATTACTTTGAGGTACAGCATAAGACTCAGACCTTAAATGCACAAACAAGCAGAAAATCACTGCACTCAAAATTCCAATGTAAGAACTATTCAGATTCTTGAAGTAAACATTTAAATTGTAGTTTACTGAACAGATTAAAATTCTGTTCCCTCAATGTCTACATGTTTCTGCACTACAGGAAACAGATGGCCTCTGACATCAACCAACCTTTGGAAAGAAAAAGGAAGGGAGTTCAAACACAAGTCAACTCAATGCGTATTTCAGGTTGCCTATTTACCATAAATCCTTTACAAGTTTTTATCTCAACCCAGTCTACACAGGAGGAATTCTTACCCTAAATTCGCTTGCATTTTAATTCTCAGTAATAAAATAATAGAAAAAAGTCAAGTACCATTTATACCATTGTGGTAACGTACTTGAAAAAGTAGAAAAAGCTACATTAGAGGAGACCAATTTTAGTACAGCCATCAAGACAAGTTAGTTCAGAGTACAGTTAAAGAATCCATGGAAGATGTAATTGAAAACATTTGTAATCTAGGTTATATTTTACAGGAACACTTTTCAATGCATTGCATAGTGTCTAGCGTAGATCCTTAGGATGCTTATTCCATAGGCTACCAGTATTTCCACACAGTAATTATAATTTGGGATGTTTTCATCTTCATTTTAACCTTAGATGGACTTCATTAGGTACAGAAAAACTTTTAAACTCTCAGACTTGTTCATATGATGGTAACTATACACAGTAGTGGGCAGAATGTATGATGTGAAGGTACCAGTATAGAAGGTCTACAAGCAAGCCAACATGCCTTATGTATTAATCAATTACCTGTGGGCCATACAGTTCATTGATTATTACATCTGCTATCAACTGATAACCTACATTAGAAACAGGAGATGGGTTTTAATGCATTTAAATGAATATATATTCATAACAGAAACAGTGTTTAAAATAATTGTATATATATGAGATAAAAATACCTTTTTCTAATCTGGCAACTTCTATAAAATTCTTGTTATTTCATTGAGTTACCACAAAACTTGTCTTTCCTTTTCAATATACATGTAGCTAGACTAAAGAGTGATTTCTTAGGATGTTTCCTTTAATTAAAGTACAAAAGAACTTTTCTCATTTAGAAGATAAGCACAATAGGAAGAAGGAAGTTTACATGCTTGCAGTTTCAAGCAAGGATCAAGACATTGTTCCTCAGTATGACTCATAACCAGGAATTCATAGCTGATTCCTGTTCGGTTGCACATCTGATTCATGTCCTCTCACAAGATATGGTGCAGAAGATATTCCAAAAGTTGTAAGACAATAATTCTCAGATATACCAAGGAGACTTATAAAACTGAGCTATTTCAGTCTCCTGGAAATGACTAATGAGAACTGTTTCAGCCATTATTTGCAAATATTTATTCTTCAAGGCACAAGGCCAGAATTACCAAGGTTTTAACAATGCAAATACTGGGTAGGTACACTTCCCAAACATTTAGGACCAATTAATATTATGTCGCATAAAGAACAGACAAGCCACTACTGCTACCTCTATTTATATATAGGCATTTAACATCTTTAAAATAACTAAAAATCACTTTGAATTTCTAAGGACAAAAGGACTTTTTTTCTCCACTTTTGTTTGTTTGTTTTTCTTTCTTTTATTTTTCTAATTTTTCATTAGCACAAGCACACAATTTATTCTGGAAGGTAGAACAGAAACCAAACTCATACATTTGGGATTAGAGAGGGTCTCCCATTACAGACTGCCTGTGAATTCTTCTGACATGAGGGAAAGCTCCAAAGACATGTCTCATTTCCATCTCCTGAAGACTGCATCTACCAATTCTTCTCATGCTTTCTTTGATCTCTGTGTATGGGTCCTGCCCAGGACAGGTTTTCCTGGAATTTCAGTCAAATCCATGTTTGGGGACCCCTTCTTTCCTTTCCCACATCTCATTCATTGCTACTTGTATTGAGTAAGCAATTGATCAGGCACCCTTGGTCTCACGGGCTACTGTCTGATATAAAAACTGTTTATCAGTGGAAGTCCAAAGGAAAAATGGGCTTGCAGTCCTATGCAGCAATCAAGATTCCACTGTGGCAGGTGCTGTAAACTCCTGGAAGTGAAAAAGGTACTCTGCCCTAGAGAGCATAGAGCCTTCAAGCGCATATGTGCAACAAAGACACTGCAAGGTAAGGAGTCTTCAGCAATACAAGAGGGAGATTAAGTAGCCTGAGGCAAGACAAACCCTTGGATGAGTGTTTTGTCCATGAAAAAGATCTGAATTATACTTTCTAACCATATTTCATAGTCATCTAAAAAAACCTTCCTTTCTCCTCCCTTCTGCATCATTATTTGTTGGGACCTACCACAAGAAGCAGAACACGAAACAAAAAAAGCAATGATCACGTGGAGACAAACAGATACACATCTGTGTAAAAAAAGCTGTAGAAATAGTCCTACTGCTTTTCATTTTGCTGTACTCAAAGTTTCTCTGGGAAACAGAACACTCATCCCTCATAGCTTTAACCTGGTATTTAACTCTCCCCATGAACAGGCACTCCATAATGAAAGTTCAATTCTGTAAATTACAATCCAGCATCCTTTCTTTGGCGTTAATGGCAGATTAACTTGATAAGGACTTGGAGAGTGTATCCCAGATGAAGCAAAAGTATTTCCTCCATCAAACAACAACAAACAGTTATTGAATATAGTTAAACAAAACCATCTTGTAGGAATTTTGCCTACTTTCCACAAGATTCTATAAGGCTGTTTCCCTAGAGAAAGATTTTTCCTGATCAGAGGACAATTTTTATCATTTCTCCCTGCATTCAGGTAAATAGGCATCTGGGCCACAAAGTTCTTTGTGCTTTGTGGCAGTTTGTACTCAGAGGTCAAACCAATTGATTAAAATGGCAACTAGCAAGTCCATATAATGTGGTTACAGGGTGGCCCTATGGTCTCCATGTGCACCTCATTAGGTCTAATTGCATTGAAGCGAACTGTAATTCACTGTTAATCTAAAACAGCCGAGAGGATGGAGTTCTTCACACAAAGTGCAGTCAGGTAGGTAATTTCAAGCATGCTTTGTGTCCTTGCAAATGACAGTTGAGTTAAGAGAAAGCTTGCATATTACTGACAAAATGAAAAGGGCAGTAATTGGTAGATCAGGCTGGAGAGACAAAGGCCTAATACCTAAGTGCAATGCAATTTTTGCTGGCAAAAATGTCAGGGATGTGCATATATTAGACATCCCCAGCTTTTCTAGAATACTATTCAAATAATTTCTTATTTATTCAAGGTCTCATCCCACTCCCCAGCTTTTATACTGCTGAAAAAACTCAAATATTTCTGCAAAGAGAATATTCAGGAATAGAGTGAGTTTCTGCTTAAAACTCCCCTGTGTGTTGTACAATGGCAACTTTATTGCCAGCTATTTGTGAAGCCTTATGTTCCTGAAGATAGTTTTCTCTAGATTATGAGAAACCAAACAAAACCAAAAACAAAACAAACAAACAAATCAAGCAAGCAGGCAAAACAAATTGGAGGAGAAGTATAGGAATTTCAAGGCTAAATCCAAAATCTAGCCTTTGGGCAGCACAGATGTTTACTTCAGTGAACATCTGAATACTGCTACAAGTTTCGGATTAGGCCTCTCATAACTTAAGCTCTTCCACCTTCTGATTTATTAAGCCTTACTTTGCATGCCCAACACAAGCACAAGAATTTTAAAAGATAATGAAAAAAATCAAATGTCATCACATAAGCCAATTTTATGTAAGTCTAATAAGTTTAACCACCTAGAAATTTTAACCAGTCTAGTTGAATATTCATAACTTAGTTCCTAACTGTACTACTCATTGAAACAGCATTTCATTTGACCACATTGGGAGGCATCAAATCACGGAGTGGGACTAAGCTGTGCTGGGTAGCATGAGGACAAAACCAGGCACTTCCCAGGAACTGCAAAACAAAACATCAGACTGGACAGACCAGTGGGATGTAAGCAGGGACAGGAGCACAAGGAAACCAGGAAAGCAAGAAATGCAGCACCCACAGAACATCCATAGCCTGCCATTTCTTCTCATTTATTTCATAGGCATTATAACAAGGGAGAGTTTCAAGGACTTGAACTTAATAAGGTTATCTTTTAAATGTTTATGGCAACTTTCAAGTACACGGTCAACATAGAAGAAAGCACAAAAGGGCTTGTTTGAAAATCTAACAAGTGGGTAATGAAGGTGTAATGGAAGGCAGAGGCTGACAATTCAACAGAAGGGGAGGAGAGACTACACTGCATTCTTGTATCACACAATAGAGAGGCTTTGTTCCAGCATTCATTTGGACGTGAACTTGTCAAGGCCAGAAAAAAACTATTATGACAATTGAGACATAAGATGTTAAGAGCATGAACAAGAGTTTTAAATGTTCCCCTACCAATCCAAACAATCATCTGAGAGATGTAACTCAAAAAGGAATTCCAAGAATAAGGTGAACCTTAGCTAGGAAGAGGTCTGATGTGATCATGATGGAACTGGGCTTCCATGAGAGGCAAGGCAGAAGAAAATGAAAGCTAAACATGGAAGGCCTCAGGCAGGGGAAACATCTCTAATAAATAGTTCTGGTCTAGTCATGTACAGCTGGATCAGTCAATTCCATTAATTTAGAGGTAATGGTAATCAGAAACAAAGATTATATTATGAAAGAAATTGAAAGTAGTCCAGAGGTGACATTTTTGTGTAAATCCCTGGCACACCAATTCAGAGATGGTAGCTGAAACAGAGTTTGTACACAAGGTTACTGTGCTCTTTCACTTAATAATTTAAAAATACATATTATAAGAGATGGCCTACACACTTATGCTAAAGCAGAAGGTGGAGATAACATTCTCCAGCTTTCCTATTGTTTGGATGTTTTTCCAAAATCAGGGGAGCAAAAGATGATGTATGAAAAATATGTCCGTGAGCCCATACTAATTACTAAAATATGGTGTAAAAATAGAAGCTGCCAAAGACAGTATGTAAAATTGGTGCATTTACTTGACAAACAGGTAGATAATTAAGTTTATAAGTAGTGTTCGCTGTCAAGCCATGGGAAAATATTTCAATTTACTATATGCCAAACTTTTTTTTTTTTTTTTTTTTGGTAATTCAGTTATTAATGATTATGGGATTTTTTTGGAACTATTGGTAAAACTTTCTTCATCCCTTGTGGTAAGACACTTCCTGAGAGAAATTAAGTAAAGTTCTGCACGAAGCTTCCCAAATAACCAAGTCAGTACTAAAAGCACCTGATGATAAATTTCTGAGTTTCATTCAGTTTTAAAACTCTAAACATGAGAGTTAAATCCCAGACCTCATTTGATCCAGGATGCAACCTTTGTCTGCATTTCTTTGCTTGTGTAATATGTCACAAAATGTCCAAAATATTCTCTCACTGCATTCAATCACAGCCAACCTAACATTGTCACCTGAGTCCTGAGGAGGTCACTTGCATTGGAGAGACTCTGTGACAACCCATAAAGAGAGTAAGAGGTAAATAGAATTAATTTCTTTAATGGTGAAAGACGAAAAAAAATCAGTGTTTCCAAAGCAATAACCACAACTGTCTGATGGAGAAAAAAGATCCCTCCCTGCAGCCCTCCTCAAGTGCTTTGATCCACTGCACTTCAACTGATCATCTTCACCAATCTTTCATAGAAGAGGAGGATCTTTTATCCCCTCACTTTATGTGAGAAGAAATATCCATATAAACTGAAAGGAGAATTCACCCTGAAGAGTGTCAGTTGCTAATGGTGGGAAGTTTAAGTGATTAGCATTACTTTCTGAACCTACTGCTTCTTTAATTCTAATTAAAATGAGTGTCAATCGCATTACTTCAGGAACAACAGAGAGAAGAAATTTGATATACCACCCTTGTTGCATCATACTGTAGCTTCTTTATAATTTTCCCTGTGCTGATCTTTTAGGCACAGATCTTCAATCATTAAATGTCCCTGAAGACATTAAGTTGCAGAATAACTAAATACAGAGTTACCCAGGTAGTCCCCACCGAGGATGTGCCTCACATTAAGTGTTCTGGTTACAACCTCTAGAGCCACGATTTTGTTCCTTTGTTACAGATAAGCAAATTGCCAATACACAGTAAGAACACTTCATTAATAGCTCTAATTACATATAATCACAGGATCATATAATGAACATATGATTATGTTCATATAGGATTAGCTGCTTGAGCCAATGCAGAACATTAAAGCAGTAAGACACAGACTCTGGGAGGAGCAGAAACAGCTTGCACAAACTGTGCCGCTGGGCTGAGTCATACATTGCAGTGAATAAAACCTCTCTTGTTTCCTATTCCATTTAGGATACTCAAAACTTTTAACTCACATCACATTACCATCCAAACTTTTTTCAGGCTCTTTTTTGACCCTTTTGAGGGCTGTCCCATCTATTCTTTAGAATCCTAATTTCTTCACTAGCATCTCTAGTACTTTATTTTTGCTTTGAAGGCTTGATTTAAAGCAAGGAAAATCTACTTAATGGTTTGGCTACTGAAGTTTTGATCAGCCCCAAAAGTTTACACACATCCTATAGTTGAGTGTTCTGCGCTCCTGTGTGCAGAAGACTAGTGCAACACATAACAAACACCTATGTAATGCTACAAAGATACTGAGAGTGCTTCTATATTAATAGAAAATACCACAATGTTCCAAATAAAAATAAATGCATGATCAGTTTGTGATTTACTTGCAGGAGCCTGCTGTTTATAGTCCAAGGTAAATCCATAAATTCCTTGCTCTTTCTGAGACAACTTTCAATTTAATATCTTTTATTTCTTTTTTTTTCTTAATATTAAAGAAAAATTACCCCTGAAATGTCACTTGATTGATTGTAATGGCCAGCTGTTACAATCTCAATGGAAGTATAAGAACTGCTGCCTAAGGTGCACTGAAGAGTGCCAAGCCTCATAGCAACTCAGCTCATCCTAAAAAGCACCAGTCTGGAGTGAAAACTGCAATTTAAAATTCTCCCAGAGAACCATTATTTGCAAACCATTGACACAAACAGCTCCAGTCTCCCCATCAGTGCATACCTGGGGAGCTCTTCATCCACAGAGCATTGCATGCTCTGTAACTTTACATACTAGAAGTCCTTACGAAATTTTGGCTAAAGCGGAGTTCTTACAAATGTAAAATGGTTTTTTTCTTACCATCCCAAAAGATCATCAATCTACTAAAATGTATAGTTCATATATATATCAGTTCATCTTGATTTAGGATATTTTCAGTATAGAAAACAAGCCTGCTATTGAATAAATACAGGAAAAAATAGAATATCCAAGACAATATCCTAAAGTTTCTAGGTAGCTTCAAAAAACAGTGTAATATATTAATAAATTACTGGTATTAAGGGGGAAAAAAGAATTTATAATTTTGAATCCCGGGAAACTTAATCCCCGAGGATTTTTAATTCAGATAGAAACCGTTGTGAAAAGGCATTTACATGGAGACACTAGAACATAAATATTACTGTACAATGAAACCTGCTAAACAATTGTCCTTTGTTTATACTCACCTTCTACAGAACTTAAAAAAAAAACCCCAAGCTGCTAAAGACAGGTTGATTCCCATCTGATTAATTGACGGAAACCAACATTAAACATGAGTAGCTGATGCTTCTATCAGCAATGATTCTAGTAAATACTTGGAATACTGCATTTTCTTACTTTTTTACCCATTTGTAAGTTAGATCTGTAACTGCCTCTCTAGATTATTTACAAATAAATTATAATAGTTACTGATATATCATTGATATAAAATTACAAAAAGATTCAGAATGGAGAAGTTGAAGATGTTTGATAGTTTGCAGACTAAAACTACACACTTCACAGTTCCACTGAGATAAATTTATATTTCAATATCTACCCTAAGCATCCTCAAGGATACATCAATTACATCTTCAAATAAGTTTTCTGCTCTTTTCTATTTTTGAAAAGTTTAGCTTCACAAAAAGAGCATTTCAGTTTCTATTTTTAATTTTTCTTTTCAAAATAGAGAATGTGCCTGAATGGCAAAACACACTACTTTTGCACAGATTCTGCTGCATTAGAAATTCAATGCAGTCTTCAATGTACCCCAGAGTTCAGCTCAGGTCTGTAAACAGTCCAGGCAATATTCACAGCCGATGGCCTGAAGATTTTGCATGTTACTCCATACACCTCAAGGAATTCACCCCTCCTTTCTATTGTTTTAGTATTAGTATATCTACAAGTTTCTCCTTATATTTATCAAAACATCTTTTTTTTTTTTAATCTTATCAGTCACATTTTATCTTCTAATGTCTTTCTAACAGTAGAAATGTTGGAGAAAGAGGGACATAATATCATAGTCACTGACACTCCAATCACTGCTCTTTCTAAAGAGAAATTAGCTCTTTTTCTCCACAATTAGAAAGTTTTCACGTTAGCAGCCAAGTACCAAGCAACTCTGAGAATGAGCAGGAAAGGTGGAAATAAACCAACCAGGATGGCAAATAACAAACAATAAGAGAAGCATAAAACTCACGCAGAGCCAAAGCACTGCAGCCAAATCCAACCAAGCAGTGCATATATGGCACTGCACACGCTCTGTGGCACTTGCAGCTGCAGCTGGAGCAAAATACCTACTAAAATCCAACTGTGAACGAGTATTAGCAGGCTCATTGCATCAATCCCATGGCAAAAGTGACACTGAGACATGAAGTTGCTAATTATCCACCAGCCATTAATGTATCTCCTCCTACTGAGTCCTATCTCCTAACATTCCATCTGTGATGCTTTTTAACCTTATTTCCAATTCAGCTACTGAAAATTTCATATATAAGATATATTTCTTGGTTGAAGCAAAATGCAGCTCTGAGAAGGCTTCAATCCACAGAACCATGTAACAGAATAGGAAGAAAGTTCATTGCAGTCCTTAGCAATACCTTCATCTAAAAACCACCAAAAGATTACAGATGACAGTGTGAAGCTTTGCAGCTGTTTTTTCTCGTCTTTTTGTGTGTGTGACAGAATAAGAGGAATCTTGTAAAATCAGCAAAAAAATTAAATTTTACTGAGCAAAACCATTTTTTTCATATCATACAAAGAAATAATTTCATACTATTATGATTGACTTTTTTCCTCTAAGGATGCAGTAAAATATTTATTTTTCAATACATAGACATGAAAAAAAGATTTTTTTGTAATATATAAAAAAGACAATATTAAAAATGGGTAAGATTATTGTAGCTTAAAATCTTTGTTGCCACTTAATGGATTCTGTGCAATATATCTAATATTTTTGCTGTGCTGGGAAAACAGAATAAATATTAATCTTTTCCACCAATTAATTTGCTCAACAGTCAGCTTCTACTAAATGGGCTTTTGCACAGGCTTACAACACCATGGCTAATGAAATGGCACCCTTGGTAACCTACACAGAGAAAATATGTGAGTGATGATATAAGTTTTCTCTAAGGTTTTTCTGGAGTGAAAGTTGAAAATATCTGTGATACCCCATCTCCATGTAATGGAGGGATTACAAAGGTTTCTCATCTGTAAGGCCAAAATGGACCTCAGGCCAAGTTAGTAACTAGCAGAGAGATTAAATCACTGTTCAGATGCAAATGAAAATAACTTAATTTTATTTTTCCGAACTCTAAACATGCCACAGCTAAATGCCTGATACATGAATAGTCTGAGTAGAAGACATACGTGGTCCTTTTAAAAAGCTGACACATATCCCATGCAGAAGCTTCTTAACAAAAGTTTGTAGCATTGCCATATAATGTACTAAAAATCGTACAGTTCACATGTATATTGTGCACCATAGCTTGATGTAATGTGGTGGTTTACGTAACAGCTCAATTCAGCTTTTATCAATGCTTTCCATGCCTCTAGATTCTGTCCAGACCTTCTGTTTAAAACCATTGGCAGGGGTCATTTACCTACCATACCCATACCCTTCCTACTCATACCTCCCAAATCTCCTATAGTTGGCCATCTTGTTCCATGGTCACCTCTCCTTATCTTTCTCCAAATTTCTTAACACTACTCTTCCACCTCTCTTGTGTGTGTGTGTGTGTGTGTGTGTGTGTGTGTGTGTGTGTGTGTATATATACACACACACACACACACTCACACAAACACATATGTTTCAAAGGATTTTTCTTAAAGCATCTATAACTTACTCTTTTTAACATTAAAAATTGTAGAATGTCCTTCCAACACATTTACTATCACTAATCAATTTCTTTCATTTCCTCTTGAGCTAGTATGTATTTTTTCTTATCCAGGTATGTATTTTTCTTCATAAGTTCTTTAAAGGAGGTTTGCAGAAGACCCAGGCATGGCAATAATGCTCGCACTGTGCAAAAAAGCAGACATTTAAAAAGCATTTTTATATTTGGGACCACACCTTGAAAGTATCAAGTTTGTCAGAAAAATACATTCCATTGACAAGAGCAATGATCAATCAATTCTAAACCAGGCAATTTTCCCAGCTGGAGAATGAGAGAGCCTGAATATTATTTAGGCACAATATGCTAGATCTGCTATAAAAGATCAGCACTTACAAATAATATAAAAAATACCATATTGAACATTATCAGTAAGACTATCTAGATGGTACAATCAGGACTTTTACAGAATTTTTGTAACTCTCCATCTACCCTAAGAAGTCAGCCCTCACAACCCACAGGTAGGGAAACTTCTGTTTTACAGAAGCATAAAAATATAGGCATCAAGAAGGTTGGAGCCAGCAAATAAACCCAGAATTCCTGAGTCCTTGTCTCTTGTCCAAATTACAAGACTGGGATGAATCATCCTGCTCTAGGGCTATCATCACAGAAGCACAGAAGGCCAGAATCAAATGAAGAACAGTATAAATATATGTGAATTCAACATTTCAGTATACTGAAATATTTGGTATCTTTCCTGAGGTACATAAATAAACTTCCAAAACCCAGGTTTTTCATGAGACTAAAAGCTAAATTTTGCATTATACATTTTTATAGACTTTGATGAAATACTGAGCTGGTGTGTTCTACACCCAAGTATTCTAATTGGCATTCTTCCAGTATGTTGTATAGTCTATGCTTTGATTAAAAAAAAAAAAAAAAAGATACAGTATGAAAATTTGGAGTGTTATTCAGAACGGAAGGACACTAAAAACTCTCCAGGCTTTTTAAGTGAACCCCTTCACTAAAATTAACTTCATCTCCACTCCACTTCATCTCCACTTTATCTCTTATTTCTGCACCATAAATACTTCTTTAGAGAAATGTTTTCATGTTTGGCCCAGAGAAGAAAACAAGACCACATTTTTTCAATTTTGTCAGAGGCAGGAAGTCAATGCCACTGTTCAAACAACCTAGATGTGAAGCACAAGAATAAATGAATGCACTTTGAGTACATAGCAGATAAACAGCTGCAGAGACTCTCTTCAGACAAAGAGGGGTAATCACACTGTCTCATAAAACTAAGTACAGATTCCTATTGAAAAAATAATTATATATTTTTATATCAAGAGACACTAATGCTGTGACAACTCTGCTAATATTGATCATTGTTTTTACAGAGTTTGACAAACAAGGAGGCAAAGATCAGATCTTTATGAAGGATATTTTTAGAACCTTTCCTATTTGTTTATGGCACCCCTGGTACGTTCACATTTGATCATAAAAACTTGCACATACAGAAACACGAGAAGTATTTCTTAGAGAATGAGGTGGCAAGGGTTTTTTGTAGCTTTGCCCAATACCTACCCTAACTTATTAAAGGCATAATATACTTCCATACAACCTGAAAAGCAAGCAAACAAATGATACATTGGGTGGTAAGGGGTGAGATGGATCTCACTGCCTGTGTCTAAATTGCATCTACTCAATTCTGTGAAGTTCCTTTAGTGTTGGTCAGCAGCTGCACAGTGAGCTGGGTGTGTAATGAGCATCCTTGTTCCCCACACCCTTGTACGCCTGCATTTCCTTTGGAAGGAAGCTTGGGCTCACTGGTATGGATGATCAGAGCACCAGGACAGCACTGACTCCTCTGGAGCACACCTGTTCCAAGATGTGTAAGCAGCCAAAGAAATCATTCTATACTTATTTTAGCACAGCAAATGGGTTCTGTTCCTAAACACAAATGCTGTGCATAATGTATATTGCATCAGAACGATTGCAATATCACAATCCTATTGAAATAGATTATCTCTAGTGGAAAAGCAATGAACTAAATGTAGCCTTTTAGTACGCTGGTACATAAATCCTAACCAGGGAAAAATGACCTACTGAAAAGGTGGTTTTACAGGAACAGGATCTGTTGTGCCCACTGTAATTTTTTTTAGGAACCTTTGAAATTAATTAAATGGATAATTACTTGTATCTAGTGCAATAATACACATACAACATATATATCAAATAACAATTGTTAGCCTGTAGTTCAGATGGTGAACTAATCATGCACAGATTCATTAAAGAAACCCTCCTCCTTTCATGGACAGTCACCATATGTATATGCCAATGAAAGAAGAAACTATACTCTACCCTAGACTTCATTCCTTCTCCTCCCAACTGCTTTATGTCCTTGGGAGCTGTTGGGTTTTTTTCTTTTGTTTTTTTCCTTTGTTGTTTTTTTGTTTGGTTGGTTTTTTTTTAATTATCAGAGAGCAAATTTTTCAATTACACTCTCCAACTTTCTTCTTCCTGAGTACAAACATAGTGTGCACACACAAACCTGAACCCAGGATGAAGCCTTTTTAAAAATTTGCCTTCTGGTGTTTAAACAGTTAGATACTGAAGCTCCACTTTGTCACTAAATACAAGAAAACACTAAAGGGCATGACTTCAGATATTAGGAACTAGATATTCACCATTTTCTTTTACTCAATAGTTCAAATTATCTCATTAATATTTCCTTTTCATGCTACAGAGAATATACTTTGGAACATCTGTTTGTTGAGCTGGGTACCACTGAATCACAATTGGCTACTAATAGCTGCAACAAAGAAAATTATGGGAAGATTGTTTCTGAAGCACAAATGTTTGCAGTTGCTGTTTTCCAGCAGCGAATATGCTTTTGGAAAAAAGAAATAAACATTAAGAAGGGAAGCGCTGTGGTCTCCCCGCTGTCAGTATCACATATTCCATGAATGGGAGCATCATTTTGTTACTGTGTAGCTAAACAACTGCTTAAGTGATCGATAAAGACCATTATCTTAAATCATAGCATGAATTCCCAATATCATACATAAAATCAATAAAACATACAAAGAAAAGGACTGAAATTTTCCACTAAAACATAGCCTGCTGCTTTGGAAAATAATATTTAGTAGGTTGGGTTTTTTTGTTTTACTAATTATGAGCTCAGTGGCAGTTTATTCTGCAGTAAATCTGCTGGTGTGAGATTAAACCTGTTATTGAACAGAGTTTTGAATCTACTGCAAGGCACTCATCACTGCTGGAGAGTGAACATTGCTGTTATCTCATTTAAAAGTTGGCCAGCAAAGCAGCCCATTTGTTTAAAATGCAATTAAGCTGGTGTCTTGAAGAGAAATTAGCAAGGAGTACTTCATTCTGGAGGCATAAGAGGTCTGTCCATAGACACATTAATCCTGTGATTTGGGACATCACTACAATTTGGGACCGTGCTCCAAAAGGATGTGCAGTACACACAAGCACAAAAAAAAGGAAAGCTGTTCATTTAGGTGGGTTGGTTCTTTTTCAGGAGCTCCTAAGATGATCTTCACTAATTCATGCATGTTGCATGTGCTTGCTGCATGCAAAAAAAGTATTATTTTCTATTGTTGCCAAGTTGAAATTATTGAGTGTTTAACAGTTCACAGATCACTAGATTAGGTTAAAGTTGAAGCCTATTCTTTAGAAACCTACAGTAGGATTATTTCAGTCATAGCAAATCTTGCACTGTTATTCGATTTCTAAGATATTGATCAATACTATATGTTATAAACAAATTATTATCTCAGGTAGCACAAAAGCTAGAAATAAAAAAAACAAACAAACTGAAAAAAGTTATGTTTGTCTTCAGCCCTTCAGAAAGCAAACTGGGTCGTACAGACTCAGAATACTCTTTTGAAATAACAAATATTTTAGAAGTCTGCAAAGTGAAATAGTGAAGGACACATTCTTCTCTGGCGTAACTTGACCAAAGCCAAATGTCAAGTTCAGTCTGTACAGAAGTCAGCAGTGTTATAGCAAGGCAGCTTTTTTTCCTACTGATCTCTGTAACATGAGAGGACAGCCCCACTTTGAAGAACAAGAAAACAAAGGCTGGTGCATTTTCAAATGCTGTGTGTCTAAATGCACACACAATTCTTGCACAGAAACAATAAAGAAGTATTCACCTCTGGGTTCACCCTACAGGGCTGGTCACTACATATTTGGATGTTCCTGTGGTTTTATAGGAAATAATATAGTAATCTAGATAAACGATGGGTTAGAAAAAATTTTGGATGCCATTTTTCTTACCTTGTCAATCATGGTAAAGCAAAAAGCATTTTTGCCCAGAATATCTTCAAAGATACCCTAAGATCTGTTCTTTGTTTTACTGGGAGCATCAAGGCCATTCCAAATCCAGGACTGTAGAATAAGAACAGTATTTTTATCACTCTGCTCTTTCCCCAACTCAAACAGAGTTTGAAGATAAGGGATTCTCTATGCTGTGAGCTTTGTGTCAGCGCCTTATGACACCTGCATCCTCCTCAGACAAAAAAAGGAACTCTGCTGGACAGGGCCTGCATTTGTTTTTTGTTCTCTGTATTACTCCACAGGGTTAATGAGGGATAAATGAGGGACCTGAGCATGGCCAAATGTTTATTTTTAGATTGCTTTGGTTTCACAATCTCCTACCAAAACTTCATATAGTATTTTCAGTAAGGTAGCAGCAGTGGGATGCTCCTAACAGAATCCAGTTAACATTTGCTGCTGCTGCTGCTGTGGACAGAAATTATTTTTTAAATTGCCAGTTCAAAATAAACTCAGTGATCTATCATTAGTTTCTGATACCCCTCTGCGATCTGGCTTTGGGAAAAATTGATGAAGACACTGGATCAGCAGTTTTTTGATCATTGCCATTCACTCCCTCGTGGTCACAGAGCTTAATCATGGGCACAGCAACATCTGAAGCACAGCAGACCCTTGTAACTTGTGCAAACTGTCCTGAGCAGCGCTTTTCAACTAAGTGCTGATTGGCAAATGCCCAACACCAACAAAGCAGCAGTGTGCTACTGGGATTTAAGCAATCTTCCCACAAAATCAGATGTCTGAAAGAAATGAATATCAAAACACAGACTTTAGCTGTCTTGTGATTTTGTCCTGCTGCTTCTGAACTCAATGAGACTGAGGAACAAGCCCTGAGCGAGGAGCTCCAACACACTTGGAAAGGACTCCACTGTACTTCTACTTACTTCTGACAACCATTACAAACTAACACCGGACTGTAAGCTGACTGAATTTTTAAAACTCCAGATTTTTTTGTACTTAGAAGAGCTCCTGTTGGGATACTTCAAAGATTTCAAAAGGTAGGAGAGACTGTGGAGAAGGCTATACCCTTTCGGTGCAGCCTGCATGGATGCCACTCAGCACAGGGCAGATTTGTGGTTTTAAACACTAGACTTGAATTCTACTTACAAGCAAAAATTAGTCTGTAGTGGCAGTGAGAAAAGATGTGGAATCAAAGCCTCGCCTCAGAAAACAACTGTTTTTTCTCTGCCAAGGGCGCTTTCAGCCCCAGCTGCATTTAGTTCAAAGACAAAAGAGTCCACAGCTGGGGCTCAAATCAAAAATGATACTTTCAAATGACACTGGAGGCTTTAGGTCCCTAAGGTTTTTATTCATTTAAATGAATAAATAAACAATACCAAAACAGAAAAGAGAAAATGTTTTACTCTTTTTCCTTCTGCTTTTTCCTTGGACATACTGATTCAGCTAGTCTGAAATAGCAAACAAGTATCAGCAGCATCTATACAGGCTGGAACCTTCATTAGTTAATCAGATCATTCCCATTTTTGTATTCCATAATACAATGCTTCTACTGATTTCTTTAACCTTTCATTTTGGACACAATTAATGTAATCACACTTCCTACAATTTGGAGATGATTTCTTGCTAGCAAACTGCTACACACAGTGATGTGCTTCCTATTTCTGGCTTGATTCTCAAACAGCCAACAGAAATGGGAGTTTGAAGTTAATTTCTTTTTAATTATCTTTTCTTTCTTTCTAATTATCCTTTGATCACAGATAAGAGGAACAAATTACAAGAGTTTTTTCATTATCCACAAAAGCTGATGATGTCTGCACGTCTAGTATAACATATTGGTGATGCTTATTGTTTCTGCAAGATGCCTTAACAACATTTTGGAAGGAAAGTATGTATGCCACACTAGAGAACTTTTAAAAGGGCACACAACTACCAAGATCATGAAGCAAACTATACCCACGAAATGACTAGTTGATTTTTTGTTCACATACAAGTCAGAAAAAAATTAACTTCAACCGACACTGATTTCCTTGACGCCCCATACAAACAATCTAAATGGAAAAGACAAAGTTAAATATTCTAAAGTTGCTCTGGAGAAAGCAGCGACATTCTTATCTAAATCCCCAGCTCCAAGTTTATAACAGAGTAAGTCACCACCTCACTAGAGTAGCACATCTCTACGCTATTTTTCTAGCTTTCGTCCAGCCTCTCTAACATGCCAAGCAATTTGGCATCTACTTCTGCCTTCGGGAGACTATTTCACAATCTAATAGATCTCATTGTCAGGAAATTTTTCTGCACTGCCAAGTCGTTCCCAAGAGTGCCACTTTTATTTAAGGGAGGGGAACTGATTCTGGCAATAGTGTAGTCGCTCCTCTGATATTTTGAGTTAGTGGGTGCAAGTAGCCAAACACCATCTGGTACCCAGCTGGTACAGTATATTTAGAGGCACCTAAAATCCTTCCAACCCTCCCTGGCTCATCTTTGCTTTTGGAATCAGCTTCTTAATCATTTTTAATCATTGTATTGTTTTGCTATCTGGAAAATTCCTTTATATGTATACAATTATTGGAAGGAAGAATTTAATTATAGTTCAGAGACTATTATTATGAACAAAGCAGTGAGGCAGGTTTTTTTCCCTCCACTTCAGTTTAATTATCTTTAACAAGTTTTAATTGTGTATCTTTCTCAGTTTACAGCATACAAAGTGTCTCATGAGAAGAACAAATCTATGAAACTGGGGCAAGGTTAGTGGCCACATTTGTACATAAACATGAGCAGCAGTAGATCTTTTATGATATTTGCAATAAAAACATGAAAAGGGGATTCTATATGGCAGCTTTAGCAGATAAATACTTTCAAGTATTCAGAAGGTGTGTTTCAAAGCCATGCTTTTGAACGTGACTGTACGCAGTATATTATTCTTTCCACAATTAGACTTAAGATAAAGGTAGACAAGTTAGGCTGATATCTTTTAAATGTACAAGGTTGTTAATGACTGCCCTATTATAGGTCCAAAAGCAGTCCTTCCCGGAGCACAGCCCTTATTTAATATTTTTCTCAAGATTCACTATGGTGAAAAATGTGTTTAGTCTGTGGCATACTCCTGCAACATAAAAACGCGACCTATTCTTCATGACCTGATTCCAAATCCCGCTGAAGTCAATGGTACTCTTTGCACTGACATTAGACCCCAATGCATAGCTAAATATTTTACAGTATCATAATAAAAATTGCAGTAGGAGACAGGGTAGAGCAGGGATCTGATGCAAATCTTCAGTAAACTCATTGGAGCGATATATCATGTAAAAGTAAATGTCTGCTCTGTGCATTTGCTACTTAAGTCACTGCGAGTTTTGCCTCAGAATTAGATAAAGGATGTGGGGCATCCTCAGTTGGCTTCACCAATGCAGGCACAAAGGTAAAATCTTTCATAACAAAAATAAATTGTCTGTTTCAAAGAATACAGGAAAGCAAATATGGTCCCCATCACCTTCAAGATGCAAAATGAATACACAAAATTAAGATCACTCACTACTGAGAAAAAAGCTTATTTCCCCATACGAAATCATATAACACGAAAAATGGGAACACATAAGGAAAACAAGATCTCATCTTTTGCAGCACACACATCTTCACTGAAGAAAGTAAGTTCCAATGACTGGGAGCAAACAAATACAGTTCTCCACAAAACTGTCTTTGTAAAGAACATTTAAAGCAAATACTTTAATCCCATCTGTCAAACTAGTACTCAACAATTATTTTTTTTTAATCTGATTAAAAGAGAAATAATAACTTTTTATCACTTTTCAATATTAAAATCTGAAGTCCTTTTCCTGCCCTGGCCACGTAATAAACCTTAACATGCAAGCTTTTCCCTTTGGAAGAACTTCCAGTGACCATATTTGTACCTGCATATTGTCTGCTATATTAGAAGAAATCTGAAGGATTTGATAGACTTGTTAGATGCAAAAAATACTTCTGAGAGAGTTATGAGAATGATCTACTGATGGTCCTTCAGATATTTTATCTACAGCAGAAGAGACTTATTCTGAATGACAGTACATGTTGCCCTGGCTGCCTACAGCATCCGCTTTTCTAATGGTTTGTTTCCTGACCCATTTCTATTAAGCACAGAGACTAGCGGAGGATTTATTCACTTTCTCCTCTCTGTTCATTTTTCAGCCTCAAATCTGCCACTCAATAGGAATGTTTACTGTGTCATTCACTGTGGTCAAAAATGAAAGATAAGGGAGGCCAACATTTGAAATAATAGGCAGTCCTTCAGTCTATAATGCTTTATTAGACTTTCTATTAAATGTTCCATATCAAAGAAACTATTAGTTGAAAGCAAGAATTTCTGATACATCAAAAATTTCAACTATACCAAATGTCTCAGTCAGTCAATCAAATCAATCAATTTAATTAACAAATAAAATTCCTTGTGTCTGTTACAAAACTGACAGTAGAAATGGAGTGGGAAAGAAAACAGCACTTGGGGACTGGATTTACATATTTCTAACTGATTTTTTCAGCTGGTACCAATAATTTTGGTTTTGCAAGAATAAAGCCAAATATAAAAATTAAAAATGCCTTGATGCTGTTTAGTAATATAGACCACAACTGCTCTGACTGGGAGGAGAACATAAAACAGAACAATAAAGCAAATGAACTCCTACGGAAATAAGTTGGGTATTAGTTGAGTAAGACATTTTCTGTTTATTCATCATAAAGATTATTTGGGTTTGTAGCAGAAAGGGTTGTTCTACAGAAAGAGACCATAATGAATATGATTCATCATTTAATGAATGCCTAATCCTTAGCCTTTAATACTCCATACCATCATCTACACAAGACAGATGTTATTTATAATGCCAAGCAGGGACAGTGAATATCTGCTTACAGGAAAGCAGTTCATCAAGCCTTCAAAGAAGCAGCAAATGCCACAGCACCATAGCTGTCCTGCTTCTTGAGAAACTCTTTATGTTGAAATCACCAACAATATTTAACTTGTGGTTCCAGGTGACACTCAGGCACCCAAGCTGAGCTTTCTAATTGGTACTTACCTCATCTTTGGAAGTGTTTGAGAAGCTAATTCTGGAATTTCCTTTACTATTTAGGCATTAATATGCATATATTAAGTAACTAATTTCACTGCCCAAAGCCTTCTTTTCAGTAATGAAGAACGGGATATTACATATGTCTGAGACCTTAGCACCATCAAAAATAAGGTCACATTTAGTCAGCTATAAGTCAGGTGGTTGAACATTTCAGTTTCTTACTTTCAGAGAGCCCAGCAGGGAAACTACACATTTACATCACAAATTTTCTTCAAGATTCACTTATCTCTCATTATCTCTCATTTCCTCCTTCATTGTCTGTGCATGAGATTTAGCATGAATAACAACAGAAGGATGCTAACTCGAGTTTCCATTTTGTCAGCATCATGGCAGCAGTCACTTAAAACAGTAGAGGGGTCTGAGTCTGGAAATCAGCACCATCTGCATTGCTCCATAGGAAAGACTGCATGCTCAGCATGGCTGGCACTAACAGCTGAAGTCCACTTCTATGTATGAATCTCACGGAATTCTAGGAACACTGGTAATTTCATATTTGCAATTTATATTTCATACAGCAATTTACTCTGATATGAAACTTACATTTTTTCTAAAGATACTCTGTCTGAATTGTCTCCCTATAATGGCATTCCAGGCACAATCAGAAATCCATACATAATGCTGCTTTCTGAGCCTGACAGATAGACATTATTCATCCTCGCTTAATCCAGAAGACCCATACATTCAATAAATATTCTGAACAAGAATGCTTTCCAAAGCAACCAACACTATTTTGCTTTAATCTGAAACAGGTCTATATTGAAAGACCTATGTGAATCTAACGTGTGTGAAACAGACAGCTTGCTTGCTTACCAAATTCTCAAATATAAAGTTCTTGGAATATACATCCATGACAAAACACTATTACATCTTACATTTGTTTTCATGCACAACATCTACTAATAACTGAGTATGTTAGAATCTAATATAAACCAGATGCCTAAACTTTAGAAACTTAATGCACATCTCCTGAAATTCTGTCTATAGTTGAAAATTAAGAGCTATTAAAAATTAAAATTAATTACTAGTTTCTATTGATCCAGTAGATTCTGAGTCAGATGATGTGGAGAATTTTCCATTTACATTCTAAATTCCTGGCCCAGAAAAATGGATTCAGGGTGTACTCATTTCATATTCAGCATGTAACTGAAGAGTTTCTATTCAATCATTCTTTCACTCAAGCAAATAATTGTGTTTTATTTTTTCTTAGAATGTATACAGTAAGGATTGATTCCACAAAAATCATTTAAGCATCATAACCCTGAAAATTGTTGGTAACTTGACAGCTAGGTATAAAAACAGACTGAGAATCCAGAAAATATCAGAGACAACCTAAAAGAGTGTTACAAACACCACAAAGACACTGAAATAAGATGACAGCAAATACAGTAAGGTGACTGTGGTTCTTCTAAAGGAATTAAACCATTAACAGCAGACCATCAAGTGATGGCTCAGCTCACCATTTGCAGTAATAAATATGCGAGTGGCATACAGGTTGCAGATAGTTTCCTCTCAAAACTATGGAGGAGGGAAGGGAACAAAAGAAAAGAAACAAAACAGCTCTACTGTCCCTCTTCTTATAGTCTGAAACATAATGATTCAAACAATTGCTGCGAGATCTAAAATAAAATCCCTTTCATGCCATACTTGAAGGAAGTACTTGAATTCAGGATTGCAGCTTCACAATGAGCTGAACAGCTCAATACCAAGGACTTCCAGGTAAGCTTCTGCTAATAAAAATCCTTGTCCAGCTGGGACAAAGCAGAGTCCTGGAGTCCTGCATGTCGCAGATGAGGTGACTACAGCTTGCAAAGGATACAGGAGAGGAAGCAAGACAGAAAGTCAATCCTCTGGGAATTTTGTGTTCTACAAGCTTTAAATTAATCAAGCCCAGGGGCAGAACAAGCAAAGGAATGCATCCTCTCTCAGCAACACCTGGGAGCAAGGGAAAAGCCAGCTGGCACCCTCAGGACACAGGGAGTTACAGGCACCAGCAGAAACAAGCACTACGTTTAGCTGCAGATTAGGCTGGAAGTGGCAATGACACAACCAATTTAAGCAAAACTGAGATGTGTGAATATTTTTGACTTTAACCCCTAAAAATAAAGAGAGTAGTAGTAGGGGGTTTTTGCTGTTGTTTTGTTGGGGGTTTTTTTGTTTGGTTGGTTTTGATTGGTTGGTTGGTTTGGGGGTTTTTTTGTTTGGGGTTTTTGTGGGGGTTTTTTTGTTTCGGGGTTTTTTTGTTTGTTTTTTGGCGGTTTTTTTGGGTTGGTTGGTTGGTTTTTGTTTGTTTGTTTTGTTTTCATTTTTTATGAAGTGTTTTTTTCTGTCACGGTTTGTGTATTGGGTGTCTGTCCAGATGTCCACAGCCTGGCTCTCACCTGCTCCCGCTGGCTCCACAGCACAGCTGGACGGTGCTGGGCTGAGGCAGCACCCCCGGGAAATGTGTTTGAGAAAGGACAAAACACAGCACAGAGAGCGAGGGACAAAGTGTGACAGAGCCCTGCCAGCTCCCAGCTGGCAGAGGATGGGGAGGGATGGAGCCCAGGAACCCCAGCACGGACAGCCCTGCAGCCTGCGAAGGCCACGCGCTGCAGCAGGTTTTTGCCTGCAGCCCCGGTCACACCAGCACGATCCATGAGCTTTTCCATCTTATTTTATCTCCCTGCTGTTGAGGAGAGGGAGTGAGTGTGGCTGGCTGGTGTCTGGCAGCTAGCCAAAATCAACCCACCACAGGTTTTAAGGAAAGTCTGATTTTTGCTGAACTTCTCCATAGGATTACCTGCACTGGTTAGGACTTTAATATTTTTTTATAGCTATATAATCATATAAAAGTGAAAATTCTGACTGCTGGTGATGCTTTTCATCTCTGTATCTAGACTATACCCTTTCATTTTACTTTTTCAAACTATCATGCATCTCTATATGTGTTTTTGTCATTGCATAATTTTAATAAGATGACTGTTATAGCATTCTTTAATGAGACCGGCAAGACTCTACCTCAATGGCAGATTGCAGTCCTTTTTTTTTTTTTTTTAAATACAAAGCCTAATTAAAATGGCAATATTCCAATGGCTTCTCTACCAGGAAAAGAAAAACGACATCTGTACAGGATAAAGATTTTGGGGTTGGGACTTTTGATATGTTTCTTTTTTTTTTCCTAGATATGTAAAGAAAATAATCTGTTGTACTTGCTCAACCTAGAGTTTTCTGGGTTTCAATTCAAGATGCTCTGTCCCTCACAGGAGGCCTGAGCTCCCTTTTTTTTAGAGTGCATCTTGCCTCTATGAGAACATGAGAAGAGAATTTGCCACAAAGCAGTGGTGGTTTTTAGTATGAAGGCACTATCAGAAGAAAATAAGCAGAAACATTCACATTTAAGCTAATTCAGCTTTCTTCTCAGGGAATTATTAAAGAATTATGAATAATATAGAAGAGAAAATGAAAACTATTATCATGCTTTGCTATGCAGTTGACTGACAAATATTTCACATTTCAGTTTGCCTCTGATTCAAAAGCATTAAGGGTGAGGAAAGCCTACTGTAAGTTCAAGCAAACATGACAATTTCATGAAATCTTTGAGCTCCATCAGACTGACAGTCCATGAACACTGCCCTGTTTATCTCAATTCTCAGCTTTGATACTCCTGTACCTTTGTATTTCTATGTTTTAGGGTCTCACTAAGATTTATTCAGTTGTACACCAGAAAAAAATTAATAATTTTTAGTAGAAAAATGAGACCAAAGAGTTACTGGAGGAAAGTTCCTAGTCAGCAATGTGTCATTCTAAGAGCTTTTATTCAAAAGGCAGGATCAGGGCTTGCTTCTCTCCAGGTAACAACTTTCATCTGTCACCGAGCACAAGATTAACAGTTAGAAAAACTTGAGAATGGTACTAAAGACAGTGCTGGGAAAAGAGCCTTCCTACACTGCATGCACTGGTGCCATGAGCTAGTTAAATGCCAAACTAATATGCAACTAATCTCTATTTATTTAGCATAGCTATATTCTTTTTCTTTTGGATGACGTATGCCATCTGGAAGCTGTCCCATAAGAATGAGAAATCTTGTCATTCTTTCTTTCAACTGTTGAAAGCTGAGCTACTAATCTTAATATATCAATATACTAAAATAGCTTTACCTGATATTTAACAGTACCTGATGGCTTTGAAAGCCTATTTTAATTAAGAAGCAGCTAATGCTTTGAACATTTCAGGTCAAGTCAGTTTCCTCAAAGTGCCTTAAATACTGAACAGTGGTAATGGAAAGTACAAATGACAGTGTCAGTAAACCCTCAGCTTTAGCAGCGACAAGACACAAGTAACCACTTACAAAATATAACAGGAGGAAAAAATGGCTTAATGATTCTAGATCACAATGGGCCTGCCTCCAAAGCAAGGGAAATTAGGCAGAAGACAGGGACCCATAAACACATAAGAAACAGAAATGTCTCACTGACATGCTACTGGGAGTAGCGAACCAGATCTTCTACTTAGCAAACTGAAGAAGTAAAAAAGTTAAATAAAAAAAATTGAATCAGGAGAGGAGAACCCAACCAGAGACAGAATTGCTACTGTTTCTTTGTAATGTACTATTTTTAACACCATATTACTGCAGAAAATAAAACATCAAAAAGTCAGCAAATTTGACACAAATTATTACTATTTTTCCGTGAATATGAAAAGTAAGTTTCACAATTTCATGGCAGAATTTTTCATTTCAAGAAAAACACAGGTTACTATTTGGATTAAAGCGTTATTATTTCACAGTGCAGTTTCACTCCTCCTTTCCCAGCCATCAATAGAGAACTGAAAATCTTATTGATTCATTCTGCATGTATCCATTCATTTAATATTCTTTTGCTCTAACTTTTAATCAGTAGCAGGAAAGTCTCATCTCTCCCTAGCAAACAAGGCAACATTTTCATCTTCAAAACCCTAGAGAACTTAAAAGAATTTTTTTATAAAATTGAGAAGTAGAGAGAAATTCTCTCTGGACTGATTCTTTCTCCTATTTTTGCACCTGCATTATCCTCCTGGATTATCCTGCTGTCAGCTGCTCCTGCACAGAAAACACTGATATATGCACACCACTGACTGAAGTCTTTTGCTTTCTCAAGCCATGCTCACCCACTCACAGTTGATGCTGCACCATCAGCAGTATTTTAGTGCAGATATCAAAAACCATTTCATTATTTAGGCTTCTGCAACAAGGGCACCCTATATACAGGAGAGGTGTAGGATAGGAAAAAAAAAGGATAAATAGCTGACTAGTGTAGAGAGAGCAGTGACAAAGGTTCCTACCATTGTTTGCAGAGAGGTCTGCAGCTGAATGAATAATGCCAGTGCCCAGAGGCCTCTTGTGGCACCACATTCCTTTTAACATGAGCAAGGAACCATTGGCATCTGTAAGCTTTGTTTACCTGGTCAAACTGATGGAATATTTCATCTGTTAGAATTGCTGAGGATTACAGTGAAACTGTCCCTTTAACATGCACTTGAAAGTCTATTTCAGAACACAGGAAAGAGTTTTCTGTAAGTAGTGTATTATTTGAAAATAACGAGAAGACAGCTGGTGCTTGCAGAGGTCAAAGATATTAGTGAAAATACCTAAAATTTTAGCCAAAACACTAGGTGTTGCAGCAAGGAGAAAGTGTAGAAAAAGGAATAACATGCTGAAAAAAGAATCCTGTGGGGCACAAATAGAAGATCTGACATTTTCTGACAGTTTAGATAAATCCATTGTAATGAGAAAAGAAAGATTCTGTATGAAATCAATTCTGTTTGCAATACTTATCCTTGGATGTTCTGAAGAACCATTTCACATCTCAGAGATGACATCCTTTTCTTTAGGGCCTAATCCAAAAACCGTTTAAGTTAGTGGGCTGAAAAAGACTCAGCTCAACTCAGAATGATAGCATCTGCCATAAGATTTGTTTCACATCTTTACAGCTTCAAAAGCATCACAGACATATCTCCAGGAAGCGAAGAGGGAGGAGGCACACGTCCAACTGCCCCCAAATCTTTGTTTAGCTTTCCCACTGTTTGAAACCTTTCCCATTTTTTTTCTTTTTTTTTTTTTCTGGTGGTAAAAAATGATCTATCCCATCACAGGACTCCATGAAAAAGGAAGAACACATATTGTTTTCGCAATGTGCAGTCTGCATTAGTATAGTTACATTACAATTCTTTTTAAGTTAATTAAAACATTTGATCTAAAATGTGTAAATAAAATAGAAGATACAATGGAAACACATATAAACATGTCACATTAAAGGGTTTCCTTGAAAACGAATAGACTGGAGAAAAAGGAATCATGATGCATATGGAAAAAGATAAAAAGAGCAAAAAGTAAAAACTAAAATACTCAAGCCAAGACTCTTACACAAACAAATATACTGTGGTGGAAGAGAATGTGAAGTTCTACATTTAGAGTTTTCTAAACCATTTTTCTTTGTATATTTAAGCAATGAGGAAACAGGACGCTTCCTCCACAGAACAGTCTGGATGGGAGTTTGCTCCACTGAGAGGTAGATAGAAGTAAAGATATAAATACTGCCATAGTGACAGTTTTACACACGATTCTGTTACCAGATTGAAGTCCAACAAATCAGAGGTGCATTTGTGAAAGAACTTATAGAAAGATCCCTGGAAGATTAACAAGGAATTCAGATACTATTAGTAGCAAATGTAGGAAGATAAATTGTTCCTGGTTTTGAGATTTAAATTTAAGTAAAATTCAAAAAAAACCCTCTCCCTCTAACTCAATGTCAAAACACAGCGCTGAAGCTGGTGCTGATTAAACTGTGGAATCCTTTGCCAAAGCAGTATGTCAGATGTCCCATAGCTTAAGATAACAGAAACTGGGAAAAAAACTCCCAGGGAACTGCTGTAGGAAATAGGCTGGAGGACAGCCAAAATGACCAACAAATCTTTACTACTGCTGATCCAAGTAAGGAAGGAAAAGAAAGATAAAGAAGAATAAACAGTGCTCTCCCTTCCTGGTCTCCCTTGAATGGCCAGCAGTATCCGCAACACGGCAATCACCACAGTTTTGCTCGTCCCACCCTGTTACTGCACTACGTGTGTGCTCCAGTGACCTCCACGGACAATAGCAAACTTCTCATTTACTTCAGCTGAGTGGAAATCAGGCCCAAGGGAAAAAGCTGAAGAGCAAATCTCATCCCCTATACCTTACTGATTAGGCATGTCTTTGTTCACTTCAAGTACAGCAGACTCTTCAGAGCAGTTTTGTTTTTAAACAGCTGATGGCATGGGAGAGAGAGAGGAATACGTGGTGTGGATTGGGTTTTTTACATAACCCTGTGTTCCTTGATTAATTGGTAAAATTCTTCATATTCTCCATAAGGAGAGAAGCAGCATGAGCACAACTTTCTTTAGAGATTACTGCAGGAAAAAAGTCTGTCTACTACTTTATATGATAGCTTGGTGATTAAAGTTCTTCCTCAGCAAATTGGAAATCCAGATTCAATTCTTTCTTCTGCTTTAGCATATTCAGGATCACACCTTCTGTTTCACAAGCGACATACATTAGGGCATAGGCTGCTAGATAACAAGGCATCAGAAACATCTTCTGATAAAGCTCCATCACTATACTGGGAGAAAAAAACTGAGCTTATTTGGGTTGTAGATAGAGAATGGAAAGAGGAAGATTTTCGATTCAAGCAATTTAAGAGAAGTGGCTATATTCAAGTGATGAACAAGAATCCTAATACCCAATCCTAATATTTAGGATTACTTGTTTATTTGATTCAACAACCATTTAACCACTGAGATAATAAAAGAGAATTTAGAGAGATACCTGTCTTACTTTGTACGATTTTTAGCATGTTTGTTTTCTACCTTTATATGTCACTTGCCAGTTTTCCAGCATCTCTGGTATTCAGTTTTTATTGTAATGATTCTGAAGTGAAGCCTTAGATGAAAAAAAAGGGCAGAATGTTTATTATCTAAGGCTACTCCTGGAATGCATTTTGTTGTTAGGCAGTGAAGACATACATTCAAGCAAGAAAATCTTCAAAAATCAGCTTTCATTCCTATCTTGACCTCTACACTCAGTGAAATGCATACACCTTTTTAGAAATAAATACGCATACTCCATTTCTCTTTCTCTTTTCTCTGCCTCTAGTATAAATGGTGAATACAACTAGCAAAATCAGTGAAATAACTTTGTTCAATAATAGTTTTAAGGCAGAATCCATGTTTTGAAATGTTTCTTAAATATTTCTTCTATTACTTGCCTGGTTGGCAAAATTTCTCAAGGAAACTCCTTAAGACTATACCAGTGTAAGAGATTTCAACTTTTTTTCCTTCCTTACTCTTTGTTCAAATAGAAGTTTGGCTTTTTTGGCTTAAACTGGCTTACATTTCATGTGCATTCATTGTTCCATAGGTGTATGAATGTTTTCTAATAACTAATAGTTTTAAACTAGCTAAAATGCCCAAACATATACAGAGTCTACTCATGAAAAGTTGATGTCAATTTTTTCATATTTCCTGCAATCTGTACATATTTTGTCTAATTATATTTGGAAGTACATCTGCTTGGACACCTGCAGAATTACTGCAAGCTGTCATTTTCATTCTTGAAACATTATTTAAATTTTAAATTTGGCATCTGTCGAAAACAAACAAAAAATACTATTGGAAATTATAATACAGCAGCTAAAATTTGCCGAATTTTACTGAATCACATAGAATGACAGACAATGCGTTCAAACCGGATCTTTATGTCAGCACTATGGAGCAGAAGAAAAATCACCATGAAGTGATATTTCTAGTAAGATAGATATTATTCTGATTAAGTCCCTACAAAACTGATTGGATGTGAGAACATGGAAGCACTGACAATATGTTTTTTCCTTTCAAAGTACTGTTGAAAACTTTCACATTGGTCCCAGTAATACAAGTCTCAGTAACAGGCCCTGTTTGACAGACTAGGACACAGAAAGCTGTCAACCTAAGAGTAGTCTGAAGATGATTGTTAAGGGGATTTGGTATTTCGTGTATTTTGCCTAATAGGGGAGCCTGTGCTCAGCATTTCCTGAAGCAAAAGAAGACAGATGAAATCTCTGGGCACTTCATTGCTGCTGTCTCTCAAAGATTTCCTGTCAAAATGGGCCTATAAGGGAAGAAAGGTTTTCAATAACTTTTTTTTTTTTACCTGGCAGGATTTCCAGTCTTGCTATGAAAGAGTTTGAAGGCGCTGTCTTTGTGAAAACACTGCTGCCAAACTACCATATCTAGCTGTGTTTAAAAATAAAAAAGCAATATGACTCACATTACCATAGTGTATACTACAAACCCGGGTTTGATTGACATTCTATCCATATTTTATACAGTGCTTTTTTTCTTCCGTCAAATGGAGCAAGTGACCTTGATGTTACTGTGCTTTGCAACTTAAACAGGGAAAGCATATTTGTTGTCAACTTCTTTAGGGATACAATTTTCAACAGAGTACATAGGGAAAAGGAACACAACTCCTATTATTAATAATAGGAGTTATTCATATAACTTCTTGTTCATCTCATTGAGACTTCACCCTTTTATGTCAGCCTCCTTTGAAGGCTGCCATGTAAATTTTAGCTGCCCAGAATTAAAAGGAACAAAGAAAATGACAATTCTTTTTGGCATCAATTCTAAATAAAAAGTGTTGCACATGTCTGAAAACATGAGAATTCCCCAAGGAATTTAATCTTGGGCACCACAGTGCTACACCCAAGTGAATCTGCTGCATTGAAAACAGCTACACACACATAGCAATTGCAACCATAAAAACCAAGTGGTTTTCCCTATCTCATCATTAAAAACGAGCCAACAGAAATCTCATTTTCAAAACTACCTCAGATTCTGGAGACTGAGAAAAAGTCTCAGTTTCTGTTCTGAGAAAAGGAAGACGATGTCCAAAATGATCAAATCATACAGAACCTGCAGCTTAAGTATAAGGAGTACTGCTGTCTGTTTAAGGCAAATCGTGTAGCAGGGTTGAGATAGGGAGCTTGGCTGCTCCTCTGTGGAACACACTCACCTCTTTTGGGTTTGTGTTTGTGGTACTTTTCTTACAAGGAGGAGGTTACTTAACCTTCTCTCATGTGAGCTTTCCTCCCAGAAGTGGAGCAGGAAATTCGGGTTTTGTAGGTCTGAGGTGTTAAATTAACTTGATTTATTACAGACTCAACAGAGGATTTTACTTTGTGGCCTGAGAACCCCCTGCTGTCTGAGAAAACTCAAGTGATGCACATTAACTCTGTCTAAACAGACTGTGGAGGATAATTTAATTTGCTGCAGAATGATTTGCTCCAACAGGGGTCTTGAACAAGGAAAAGGGGATGTGAAGCTTGCTGTCTGTTACTGATAAAGACAATTTATCTGATTGGAAAATGGGTAAAAATTTACTGTATTTTTTAAAAAGGGGAAGCATTTGTTAAATGGGAATGATGGATACTTTACCCAGGAAATGAGATCAGCAGATACTACAGAGAAGAAAGGATGGAGGTGAGAGGACGCAGCACTAAAAGCAAGAACTGAAACCAAAAAAATGCAGTGAAACTGGGAAGAAGAGTCTTTTGAAATAAGTGGCTCTCAGAAGGCTAAGGAACATTTTCAGGGTCACATGGGTGTATTTGCTTGGTCAGACAGCCAGAGATACAGAGGGGAATGACTTCGAAAGACTGGGGAGGACTCAAGATCTGCAGCAACAAACGCACGAACAAACCAATCAGCAAACTGAGCGTGAAACTTCCGCAGAGGCAGGCGCACATCGCTTAGCGCAGGCCTGGCAGACAGTGGCCCTGCAAAGGACATCCTGCTACACACTAGTGACTGGGAAAAGCAGAGTGGAGAAGAGCTGCACAGCTCTGAGTCCAAAAAGGAAATCAAGATGCCATCACTACATCCAGAGATGGTGTATGTTAGATGGAGGAAGTCAGAGGTACAGTTGAAGGTATTTACCCTTCCAGGACACAGCAAAGAAATCAGATGCTTTTCTGCAGCCTCAGCCAAACACTTAGTACTCGTGCAGATCCCTTAGCTTAGTTTATCCATAGCTCAGTGGACCTGTTCTTGCAATGCTCTGCCTTGGCAGGACATCTGGGATTCTTATTTCTCAAAGTAAGACTGTTTTGGAGGCTACTGCATGAAATAATTTAAATGCACTCTCCAAACATGTATGTGCAAATATAACCTTTTCATCTAAGTAATTACTAGTACTATTCCAATAGCCCATTACATTTTGGTTGACAGTAGGGCCAGATCTGGCCTGGATAGGCATCCATAGCTGCAAGAAGCCACTGAGCCATACAGGGAATGCAGCAGTGCAGTAGGAGCTGATAGCTCTCCTCTTCATTCCTGCAAAAATCCACATTTTGACAGGTATCTGTATTTCTGGGGCAAACTCAGTTACAAGGTTTTTTCTTGCAGTAACCTTTCATCAAGTGAACCTCCTGCAATTTATCTACACATGATCCCAGCCTCATGGGGAAAAAAAAAAAAAAGAAAAAAAAAAAAAGATAGTTCACCAGACTGGAAAGACAGTGAAAAGGAAAATGTCTCTGGCAGTATGGTTCAGTCTTCAGCAGTCCTTCAGCTTTGAAACTTCAGATAAAGATGTAAAATCATGCTTTTCTTTAGCAGACTGCCAGAATTCCACACAATGATACTCTTGAAAGTAAAGAATTGATGCCCTGGACCTAGACAGGCTTCTCTCACTGTGGTTTGGCATAGGAAGGGAGTTACAATGCATTTAGGCCAGAAGAGATTAATTCCACTTCTGGTAACTTTGCCCAGATCTGAGTGGTGAGATGCTGAACAGTGTTTGATGAGCTACAGAAGTGGCTGTAAGACCATGTCACAAGGCAGGTTTTGTCTGGTTGGTTTTTTTAACTTGCATAGCATTTTTCAAAGTAAAGCAGAATATTCAAGTAGAGAAAAAGGTAATTTCCCCATCCCCCTTCTCCCCAGTCCAACTCAGGACTTATAAAAATTAATGGACAAAAAATGTCCTTAAAGCCACAGTGAAGGCTTTGATACAGGATCTCTCTAGTACAGGCCCTACAAGAAGGTTTGGACTAATAAATAAAACCAAACTCAAGGTAACTTGACCTTTATGCCCTAGTTTAAAAAAAACAACAAAAAACAACCAAAAACAAAACACCAAAACAAACAAAGCTAAATAAAAAACACCATTGCACCTCATATCAATTTTTCATGCAGAATTTTATATGGAAGTACACGATCTACTGTTATTCACTTTTAAAAACACCGTTAGATTATTTGCCAAATCCAGATGATGCACTATATTTCTAAAAACTTTTTCTCCAGGAAAGACACACACAAACCTTTTGAGGATTCCCTGCCCCCATTTATCATGAGTAGAAACTTGTGAAACACAACAATAAATTCCACCATCCCAGAAAATGACATTATCCTACACTACTATCACAATCTAATACTTTTCTCATTACCAGGATTCTTCTTTCAGCAGCTATTCCTAACTTCCTTTATTTTCAATGCAATATAGTTTCACATATAACTCTCCCTTTTCCACATCATCTTGCAATATAGAGCAGCTGACTAGAACCAATCTTATAATTAAAAATTTCCATGGCAGCACCTGCTGAGATCTGCAACACTTGCTGCTGCAGGGAATGGGGAAACAGGGGAAATAAAAGATGGGCTGTTACAAGCAACCTACGTTTTGTATCATCTGAAGCTATAAGTACCTTATTCTTTTCAAGTATGTACACTGCTAAAAATTTTCATGTGGAGAGTCATTAAATTTGTGTCCATTTAGACAGTCCATTAAGTTTCCAGACCACTCTTTAGGTTTAATGTTTTACCTACCTATAAATTATAAGCAAAATGGTAACTTGATAGAACGTGACTTTCTGAATTATAAGAGTACAAGATACATGACTGTAAGTTATCCAGGGCCACACACCACATCAGGTACATGAACACTGGACAGGAGCTGATCTCACCACAGTGACGGAGAAGCATTTTTGCCAGGTGTTGCAAGCCTCTGATTGGGGCTCATTTAGAGAGTAAGGTGCCAGGTAGGATCAGATGAATAACAGTTTTATTCAGTATTTAGGAATTGCATGAAAATCTTACCATATAGAGGTTTTCAAAAGGACTCTGATATTTTAAGTTAATAAAGTCCACAGTCCAAACAACTTACTCTCCAAATGCAAGAAAAGATGCAAAAGAATAAGACTGTAAATCACAAAGCAACAGTAATGTTCAAATATGCAGAAATCTGTTCTGCATGCAATGATTGCAAATTCAGTCCATTTTCTAAAGAACGATATGCCAAACTATGCAAACATAATACTTTGCCTTCCTTATTTCTGTAGACTCTTAAGCACTTTGATGGTCTTCCTATATTGTTTTTATATAATTCCAAGTAGCATTCTTGTTCTGGCTTTGTTTTCCTTTCTTCTTTATTTTTGTACTACCATCTCTAAGAATCCATTTGTTGAATTTTTGGTGCTAAAAACATTGAAGCAGCTTTCAGAATAAAGTCAAACTGCAAACAAATAAGGCAGAATGTGGCATTGGCAGCTTTTTTAGCAGAAGTTTTAAAAGCTCTAAAAATTTAAAAATTAAGGAACCCACCAACTACTTCCTCTTAAACAGCAGAAGTGGAACTTCAGCAGATAGATGGTCCAAATACTTAAAACACTCATTTTTCCCCCATCTTCTGTCTCCATTACATTTATCTTCTCCCATTTGAATCTAGGTTTGACTGCTGAGTAAGGCCCAGGTAGTCAAACACTGTTTTTAACTGCCCTTCTAGAAAGATACACACAAGCTGTTTTCAGCTTTTACATAAAATATGTTTCTATAAATAGTAAATATCAGGGTATAGAAAAAACTACTAAATAAATATTTGTTAATCTTCACCATTAAGTCGAACAGGCATTATTACCAAGTCCTAATAGAAACAACTCCTCACACTTACAACTTCATTGTCGTCAAAAAACAAAAAAATGGCCAGTTTTGGGGATCAATCCCAGGGCTCACTCTTTAGCCTCTAAAACCACCTAGTCAATGTAATATTCTCAAAGCACTGCACTCAGTTGATTAAAAGCATGTTTGCTGTGATGTAAACATCACAGCATCACCAAAGTGTCAACATCGTCAAACATTAATTTTGGAATTATTTTAACACAGTCTGACTACACAACAGTTCATCAGGGTATTTGAACTAAAACATCCTTGCTAATTTGTGCATATATACTACAAATTAATGAAGTAATACACTGCAGGATCTGCTGCCCTTTTTTACACCAGAAACACAAACCACACATCATTTCCCCTATGAAGGTAAGCCATTACACAATTACACCCAAACCCCGTTTGTCTTTTTGAAAAACCAAAACATCTAAGTCTGTTACAGAAACCAACAAAACGGTTTCACTAAGTTTCTCAAGACAATAATGAATCATAAGCAGCAGATTTCTCAAAGCTTTACTGCGAACAGCATGGGAGACAAACAGGGCCAGACTGGTATTTTGACATCAGACTACGGAAGGACAGGGATGACAAGGTGGAGCAAGCCTCAGAGCGAGCTGGCAGCAATTACAGCCCCATTCAATATCATAAATTTTCCACTCAATGCCAGTACTTTGGTGGCCATTAAAATAAAATCACAGAGGGACAATCCCAACTCTAGCATTGCTGGGAGGGAGCCCTACAAAGAGCTATTAGAGTGTAATAGACTCAGGTCTATAGCATAGTTTGGGTTGTATGGGACACGCAAAGGTCATCCAGTACAGCCCCCTGCCCCAAGCAGGGATATCTTCAATTACATCAGCTGCACCCCAGAGCCCCATCCAACCTGGCCTTGAATGCTTCCTGTGATGTGCTGTCCACTGCTTCTCCTGGCAACCAATTCCAACGTTTTGCCACCCTCACGGTATAAAACTTCAGCCTTTTATCTACTCCAAATCGACACTCCTTTAGTTTATGCCACTACCCTTGTCCCATCACAACAGGCACTCCCATCTTTCTCATAGCCCTCCCTTCAAACACTGAAAGGCCACAGAAAGGTCTCCCTGGAGCCTTCTCTTCTCCAGGCTGAATAACCCCATCTCTCACCTCATAGGAGAGGTGCTGCACCCCTTTAATCATGTTCGTGGCTCTCCGCAGGACCTGGTCCAACAGCTCCCTGTCCTTCCTCTCCTGGGGAACCCAGACCTGAAAGCCGTATGTGGTGGCAATGCTGCTTTTGATGTAGACCACAACACACAGGCAGAGTAAAGGAATGCTCCTCTGTTTACATGAATTTCCTGTCCCCAGTAAGCTGTCAGGTTTTTTCCTATTTTCACATATTTGATGTATATCAATATCTGGTGTAGCTATATAGATACCAAGGTTCTTTAAATATTGTATGCATAGGCTGATGTTAAAAGAAATTGGAAAAAAGAACAATTAGGACGTCTGCTCTGGGAAAGATTGAAATATGAGCTCATCTTTCCATAGGCACCAGAGATTACGTGGGACAGAAGGGACATTACACATGCCCTAATTTCAGGGAAATCTTCAGTTTGAGTTGTGCCCTGCAAGTCTTCACAGAATCCCATCACTGGACACAGGGCTACAGCTCACCAGGTTTCATTAGTTTCACTGCTTGCAAACTACATGTTTATTTTAATAAAACATGACCAACTGAAAACAGAAACCTGCCTACCAGGTGGGGCTTTTTGTTTGTTAGTTTGGTTTACTTGAAGAGCTTTAGATAAAGCCATAACATTAAGCAGTTTGCCTGTGTTTTAAATCACACTATCAGCAGTGAAATCGCAGATGAGAGAGGCAGCTAAAATGACTGCTGATGCAGAATGAGCTGAGCCTGCCATTCCTACCCAAGCCTGGCGCAGGCTGCTGCCACCCTAATCAAATTCTTCAGATTATTCTGGATTCTTGCATTCAATACTGCAAAAGTGAGTTTCCTGGTTAATGCTATAAAGCAACACTGAATAACTACAAATAGTTTAATCTTTCTCTGCAGTCATATCCTCCTACACTGGTAAGTGTAATTAGGAAAATGCTACATTGCATGTCTTGAATAGTGAATGTAGCTGATTGTTAATCATTATATTTACATAGTTTATATGAAAAATATTTAAATTCATGAATGCTCCAACTTTTCTTTGCCATAGCATTAATACCTGAACAACATCTGAATGTATAATAGTGTATTTGTAGCTTATTGATTCTTCCGCAATGTCCTTGTAAGAAAACTGTTAGACAATGAACTTCTGGGTGAAGAGAGCATTTGGAATTAAAAAGGGATAAAAAAAAGGATAAAAAGGATTTTTTGGATAAAAGTGACATATGCATGGAGGGAGAGAGGGGAATGATACACGTCCCAAGCTGACATGAAAATGTGCTCACATAAACAAACATAAACTGTAATATATTAAAAGAAAATTTGGGGAAGTGCCTTTTATAAAATCCTTTTTTTGCAGAAGTAATTGTGAATAATCTTTCATCTGTGTTTAACATCCATGAAATAATGATTTCCACAAAACCACGGTGATAAAAAGGTTTATATGAAGCATGCAATTTCATTTTGCCAACAATAACTGCTTTGTATTTGTTTTACAGAGGATAGACAAAACAAAAATGTATCATATTTTGAGAACATAAAAAACTAAAATCACTCTTTTAGCAAATAACTCTTTAGAAATGTGACTAGGAAGCAATGTATGTTCACTGGCAATACCTCTGATATGATTTTTTAGATCACAGAATGAATGCACAGAGTATTATTAAAACATGTTTTAAAACCTGAGCTGGGAGAACAAGCAACTATTATTCGATTAAAAAGTTTTATAAACCAGAGTATTATTTCCAAAAAGCCCTCAACTTACTTTCCAGGTGCTCAGTCTAAGCTGCCATGGAGTGAATTTTCAGAAACTATTTACACCTTTCAAGATCTAGTTTTACTCAGAAGTCAAAAACTAGAGCATCTCAACATAAAATACTAGTCTTTTCCTAAATAAAACTGGGAAAAAAAAAAGTGACATACAAAAATAAAGTTCAGATGAATTTATTTCCTTTTCTCTCTTCTTTGACTTTTTTTCTTTTTCTATATTGTCCAACCATAAGGGAACTTTGTTTTTAAATGTATCAAATGAAATCATTACTTACATTACACTATTACACATCCTCACATTTAGATCACGTAAATACAAACCAATGCTTATTTGATTTGTGCATTCAAATTTGGACATGTTCTAAGCACTCTTACCGCGTCAAACACATGCAGAAATGAAAGCAACAGTGTCCACTTGCAATACAGTCCTAAGAAATGCTTCATTCAGGTATAGTGGAATGAACAAAAGCCTGAAATAACCTTAATGCCTTCCTGCAAGCATAACTGTTAGCAGTTTTCTGTAGCTCTTATTTAGCCCGTATTCCAAAAAGGACTATTCATTAATGTATGATGTACTTTATACACATTTACTTGCTAAACACATTAAATGCAGCATTTTATGACCAAGGCACCCACGAAGATTTATTTCTTGATAAAACAGAACAGTGGCAATGCTTGGGGAGTGATTAGATTATTAGTATTTAAAACTTACAAGTGCAGTGAGTGAACCGACCCCCTGAGTGGTTTAAAAGCTAATTTTTCAATATTTTCAGTACTTAGACAGTGAGATCACTAGAACTAATATAGATTTGAAATAATTTCAACATATAGATATGTTGTGCCATAATATTTCTTAAAGAGAGCACATGACAATCCAGTGTCTCAAGCAAAATCAATTACTTATTAGTTCAAGATCCTCAGTCACTGACACAGGATATTATCTTGTGTCCTGAACAATATCTTGTTCCAGTTTCTAAGGAAACCAGCAGCAAAAACTAAGTTTACAGTGCTGCATCCTCCAGAAATTGACTACAACGTTAGTCTCCAGGGTATTATTACCAAGTGCTATTTGCATTTAAATTTCTATAATCCTTAAGCAACTGGATTGTTTGTTTATATGCACAGTTATGATTTACCAGGTACCTAGGTGTTATTCTTCACCTCTCTGTATGGGTTAACAACCTATTGGCATTTAATGACTTAAAAAGCTAGATTTCAAATCAGGAACACCATTTGTGAACTTTTATTTCAGAAATTTCCTTTTGCCACCCTCAGTGAGATGTCTGTTTGAGACACAGTATGTGCTTCATTAATGGATGTCACTCATTTGGCTTCACACATGGGAAGAACCAGGCAAAGTCGTGCTGTTCTGCGCTACAAATAGCCAGATCTAGAGGAACAGTGGATTTGTTTTGCACAGAAGGTTTTGGGAACTGGCCTAGGGGAACTGGGTTACATGTTCCTAGGGGAAGCCAAGGAAAACTCCAGATTTTTCTTGACAGACAATTGCTTCTTTTTCAGAGAAACCCAACAAATATTCTGATGAGTTACTGATGCTTTTATAGTTGAAAACTCTCCAGACAAACTACTTTGCTGACCAGAGATGACAAGGCCTTGACATCAAGCTTCTGTCTTCAGAATATACAGAATTGTTATAAAATCTGTTCACAGAGAATGCCACAAAAAAGATTCAGGGGTTGTATTTTCCCACCGAAATCAACATCAATTTGTCATTTACTGGAAAATCCCCTTCCTTTCTATTGTGTTTTAAGGCTTTTAAATTTTGATTTTGTGATTATTTTTTCACAAGAAAAAGTCTTCTATGAACTTCTACAAGCTCTATATTTATTCTGCATTTATTAATAGAACTTAGTGAACAGCAGAAAAAAGGGCTTTTCTAAACAAATCACTTTTATGACTAAGCAATTACACTTACCTAAAGAAAGAGATTATGAATACAAGAAGCATTACATTTACAGTCAGTTATATTTGAGTCAAATGAGCGATAAATAACATTATAAAAATAATAAATAAAGATAAATAAAAATAATAAATAATAAAAATGTGCTGCACTAAAAATATTTAAAAGAACATTTGAAATATTTAAATGTACACTTGAAAAGAATTAAAGTAATGCTTCAAGGTGATAAATGCACATTTCTCATTGCTTGGATGCAATACATCTTTAGTTAATTACATAATGCTTAGTGTGATGCATTTATTTGATGTTATATCTTCTTTTTACTGTAAATATCATAGGATTACCTTCAAGATGGATTACTTTTTGATGACTGTTGAGTTCACCGGGCATGGCTGTTGATTTTATACACTTACTTAGCAATAAAATAAATCCCTATTATAGTCTCACCCCAAGTAGCACGGAGCACCTCTTAAGACGCACTGAGACCTTAAATCAGGCAGTCAGCTAAAGAGAACTTGTGGCTTTGCATCTCATAAGATCAGTTTTCAGCTAAAAGTGAAAGGCCACGGATTGCACTAAATCACTCTTTGACTTTAATGAGCATCTCTCACACTCAAGTCAAAGGTTGTGTGTTGAGGACAATGTTTGACCACTCTGTCCTCTGAAAGCAGAGCAAACGCTGATTCATTTACCTTCCAAGAGAGGCCAAAGCAGAAGCAAGGGCACACCTTGACAATATTACACTTCTTGGGCCCAGATTCCCAAGGCTGCCCCCAGCACTGAGCCCCAGCACGGCCAGGCTGCCTCTGCCACTCTGCCACCTCAGACACCCACAGGTAGCAGAAACAGAGAGCTTTGACACCACCAGAGATCAGATTGCTTGAAAGGAAAAGAAACTACAAGGAGAGGATAATTCGGAAAAAAAGAAAGGGAAGGTCATGAATAGAAATGGGAACAAGACTAACCGGGATTTAAAAAAGGAAGTCTGTCTTAGACGTGAAATGAAACCCCTGAGTAATCAGCCTTATTTCTGTGTCACAGCTGAGCCATCTATAGGAAATATTGTATCACTGATATTTAAACAAATATTAAGGAAGAGAAGAACAGGAGTCTTCACTGCACAATGAAGAGGCTTTTTTAAGATTTCTCAGTTCTTTTTTAAATCTTCCCCGTTAATTTTGGCAGTTGTTGTTGGGTAAGCCCTGCTCCTGTGGCAGGGATATCACCAAAATGCAAATAGTCTTCAGCTACCACATTCCTGTAAAGTCTCCTTGTGGGGCTCCTTCCAAATGCTTGGCTAACTTATGTACTCACGTCAGAGCAAAATTCAAGCTCAGAAATACAAACCAAAAGTGTTAACAAGGTTTTCAAGATACTCCCTCAGAAGCAGATAATCATTCATGAGAATTGATGCAATCCTTTCAAGGAATAAGCTCTTGCCAAAGACTGAATTAATTTAGAGGGACAGTGTTGAAGCCTGCATCCTGTTAAGAATATACAAGCGGAAAATGTTTCATACATATTTTGCATCCATTTTTCCACTGTCTAATTGGGCTGGAGGAGTGAGATAACTCATAGCCTATTGTTCTGGCAAGCCACAAGTGTAAAGAGAGAAGGGAATTGTTAACAAGCTAATATTAGTCCAGTAACATGACTTGATCATTTTATTTCTATCTGTCGGATGGATGTCACAAATTCTCACGTAGGAAATTTGTTCTTGCCACAAAGATTAGCTACAACCTGCAATACCAGTCCTTTGCTGGAAGGAATAGTAGAGGAGCTTCACTGCTGTGTTATTATCTGGGATCTATTATGTTTTACATTTTTCAAAAATCTTTAAGCTAGATCTTTGACATTCAACTGCCTGTAAAGACATACGCCACCCGATGAGAAGCTTTGATGTGCATTTTGAGGATTAAATAATCTAGATGGAAGGCAATGTGTTTCCAGCCAAGAAGAAAACTATGGAGGAAATTTTGCCTCCTGCTGTTCAGCACTGCTGGCAGTCAATACCTTTTAGCCTACCCTCTAAATTTGATTTCATACATATTTACAGACTATTTTTCCTCTTACTACTAATTCTTTTGAGACCAAATTAAGAACAAAGATAGCAGGAACAGGCTTCATCAAATAAAAATGTAAATATGCTGCATCTCATTTTTGGATGAAGAGAGTTTATTTAAATATTTTCTCCAATGGAATATCTTTGCAGTATCATTATTGCTTGCAACTGGAAAAGTAATAGCCTTACAAGTCAGAGTAACCTAGTGAGGCTTAAGCAAATTTATGCATTTAAATAATGGCGTTTATTTTTAAAAAATGAAAAAAATAAAACTAGAATTTTCTGCACTTCCAGACAAGGAAAGAATAGTAATGATAAAACAAATAGATACTAAACAAAAGATAATCTCTCTTCTTTATTCAACATACATTGTCTCATAACTCAATAGCTTTAACTATGAAAGAAACACTGAATTAATCACTAACCCACATTTTTTCACATTTTTGAAAGCAACTGAAAAATTTTAAGTTATAACTGAAAATGATGTTGCTTCTACAAAGTAAGATTAATCCATATTTCCAATTTTAATTTCCTTAAAGTAGGTTTAAAGTAGGTGTTTTTTTTAATTTTCAGCCTACCCCTTCTGTCTGATTAACTCCATAGGTAAATAGACAAATATGGTAGATGCAGGGTACTACACTTTGATGAAGAAAATGAAGTCACAGCAGTGATTTTGGTGGAGTAAAAATCTTACTAAAGATGTTTGATCTCCTTTATTTCCCAGTTTAAGTTCAGTTAGAAAAAGTATTATTCTTTGACTGACTGCACTGATACTTTTTCCCTCAGCTATTGCCTCTACCCACATCCCAAGCATTCTAAAAGATTTCTAAAACGTCATCAGCAATAATTATTGCTATGAACAAAAGAAGATTTTACATTCCATCATCATCCTCATTTTTCAAAAGACAGAAAACACAGTTTTGTCCATAATGACAGACTTAGTGAAGTTCAGTACAAAAATTACAGTTACGGACAAAGCAAGAAAAGAGAAACCAGACACATTTTTCACATGTTCATCTGGCATGACATCCATCTTAATAAATTTAGACCTGTAGATATCTCTTAATTTTGAGGTTCTTCCATCCCCTCACACCCCCAAAAAACCCTTCAGAAGGTGCCATAGGGGTGTTGCAGGACCAAAGTAGCTCAGGAACTTGTGATTCTAGCTTTAAAACATTCTTAATATCTTATGGTGTCTGCTTCCCACATATCCTATCAGGCATTTCTACATATGCTGTACGTAAAGAGAAATAGTCAGAGCAGGTCTTGATAAGGCTTTGAACATCACGTGTGTGCTGTAAAACGGTGTCTGCAGGCCAATCTCTGATTTGGGTCAGGCACATGGGGATGCTCTGGCAACCAGCTTGGCCAGAGAAACGCTCACTGCTTCTGAAGAGGGGGCGTCCAGAGCGCCACGGAGATTTGTAGTGAAATGAAAGGTTGCAGCAAGAAGCCCCCTGGATTTTCTGGGCTGCATCAAACTTTAGCTTTCTCTGCACTCCCCAGCTTCTAAGGAGAGCATGCAAACCAAACTCACTGAGCAAAGATGTCAGGACTTACGTGAGAATATGTGTATTATCCTTGCCTGCAGGTATTTCTTCACAGAAGAATATATTAGGGCCTGCTACCTTGTATCATTTTCTTTTGAGAACCTGAATCACAGTTCTGCTACCTCTAAAGTGTCAGATGTTCACAAGCACAATATTAAACTGATATGTGTTTGTTATATAGCATATAGATATCCTTTGTTGACGTCTCATGATATTTCTATATAGGGCAAGATAAAATCTACTTGAAAGAAGAGCAAATATGTTAACTGTTTTTCTCAAGAAAACTCACGCAGAGAGGAAAGAGAGATTAATCTCTTTGTAAGTGCTGGCAACATTTCAGAAATGTATCTACAAAGAATTGTGACAAGTTTAACAGTGACATTATGTAGAATGGTGAGCAGACTAAACACAAACCTAAAGAGCCAAACTTCCCCATTAAGTCCCTGTCTACATCAATCAGCAAACAGAGCGATGTTCAAACACAACCCCAAGCAGGTAGGCACGTTCATTATCTGCAGGCCTATTCCTGTGACTCTGCAGCAGGAGCCCCAAATACTCTTAGTTCAGCTCCGTCCCCTATGATTTCACTTAATTTCTCTGCACCTTCAGGAAAAAAAAATATCTGGTGCTCAGTCTATGACTGCTGGAGCTGCTGTTTGCCCCTGCAAGTTGCAGGGCAACGGGAAATGGGCGCTGGGAATGTGTCCCTGGCTTGGTTTTTTTGGCAAATCTCATACAAACAGCTTGGAATTTCTTTATCTGCTAGACTCCACAAAAATATTAACTGTTCACAGATCTTCAGGAAATTTTCAAATTTTTCTGATGCCCTGGAGACTAGGAACACAAGTTCTGAAGGTTTTTGGTGTGATGATAATAATAATGAGCTAAATGTAGAAATGGAAAAAATATAATGTTCTGATAGTGAAAAAAAAAAAAAGGCTTATAGCAAGATTGAAGATTGAGCTGTAAAAGAGTGTATTTCATGTGAAATACTTTTCTTTAAAGGCCTGGTTGTGATTTCTGCAGACAAAATATATTCAATGTCAGTAAGTGTTTTCTTAGAATGATATTATATAATTTATGAGAATTAAAAACCCACAAACTTTTTCTCATCTGCAAGATTATATTCAAGAGGGATGTTTAGCAAATTCTCTTTTAAGAACTGTATGCATCAGAATTATACATATGAATGTTTTCACAGTCTCAGAGGCTTCACCACTGTAATTAAAGGTGAATTTTTCACTTTTATTTTGTTATTCTTGTCTCCTGGGCCTGATTTATAACTTTTGTTATACAATTATATTCATTTATTTCTTTGTACCATGTTGTATGTTATTTCAAAAGCAACATCTAGAGTGTCCTTGCTTTAAAATGTAGATTTAGCCTCTCTGGATGAAACTTGGTAGAACATCTGTGTTTGAAAGCATGAAAAATTACACATTTTCTGAGAGAACCAGGCTGAGTGCTCACATTATACTGTCTCTAAGAGAAAATTAAAGTGCTGCTGATAGCTGAGGGACTGGATGGCTCAAGGGAATCGTAGTGTGACAAAGTCTTTCATCTGATGAAAACCAGCATGAATTTGAGCCCATGCTGATAATGACCAAAAGTCATTATCATTTGTTCTGTAATTTATTTAAAATGAGTTAGGGGTCTGACTCTCATCTTGTTGGCAAAGAGTCCAAATTAGAACTCAGCAAATAATGAAGAAACGTCTCTGCAAAATTATTTCCTATCTTTAAATTAGTATGCTTAAACTTCTTTCTGTTTATCACCTTCTTAATATTTTAACGAACAAGTCTAGGAGGATGGATGTTTGTGAATTTAAAAGATGTATCTGCAAATTCTCATGGAAAGCAAATTCTGAATTTATGAAGACAAGTATTTGCACAGGAAAAAAATCTATTTTTCAGCATTCTGCATATTCAAGTAAATATGTTAAAATACACCTCTTGTCTCTGTGCCTGGTCAAAACTAACAAGCATCTTCTCTATTGTGACTCAGATACTAACAAACAAAGTACTTGGAAGAAAGCTACAGAATCACAGTTATTTACAAAGAAAACCATCCCACAAGTTAAACAGAGTTAAGCTGAAAACACATGATGTCTTATTAACTTAATATTTGGGATAAACTGTGACCTACTAGAAGGAGGAATAGAGAATTTAAGTCTCTGCAGAACTGCAAAAAGAGTGGTGTGTGAAGAATTTCTCAAAGTTTGGCCAGAGGATTAAAATGAAATTAAAACTAACAGAGTGGTGTACAAGAGATAACAAAATCTAGCAGAAGCACTTACTGGGTTCACAATCCCAAAAAAGTCTTTATGAATAAATATGGATGTCTTGCAAAAGTACCTCCAGTGAAGGTATCTAGTGTGAAGAGGTGTGCTAGTAAAATGTGTAAGCATTGAGCAGTTTTTCAGTGAAAGGCCAATCAGAAAAAACACAGGCAAATGAACAAAAAACCCAAACAAAAACTGCAAAGCTACAAAAGATTCAGCAGAACCCTGAGGAAGGAGGACTATATCACATTTAACATATGCCTTTACAATTTCTGAGCATCTGCATCAAATACAGGAGTTTCTTTGAATAGGACTGAGGGCTGAAGACTGCACTGCACATAAGCAATTTATTCTCATGGTGAGATACTCTGTGAAAGCAAGATTTGAATGTATATTGGGATCTGGTAAGCAGGGGTATCGATAAGAGAGTCACAGAATCACTGAGGTGGACAGAGAGCTCTGAACATCACCTTGTCCAGCCCTGCTGCTCAGAGCAGGTTGCTCAGGGCTATCCTCATTCAAGTTTTTAACACTTTTAAGGATTGAATTCTCTGCAATGGATTTCCAAAAGAATGTATTCAACCGATGGTGAAACTACAGCAAGTGAAGAATCAGCCTCTGAAAGCTGAAGGACTTTTGCTGCAAGCAGGAAACAAGGAGAACTTCGTGGTATAACTACAGAGCTGAGCTGATAGCCTTTCATGGGTAAACACAGGAAACAGACCCCAATTCCACTCCTTTTTTAATAACAAAGATATTATGACTTAGGGACTCAGCCTTTAAAGGCAGACAAGAAAATGTTGCAAAGACAACAGACAACAGTGTTTTGTTTCCCTGTGTCCTACACTCTTGGCTGGGGCTCCTGCTCCCATGGGAACAGCGGGACTCTGCCACACCAAATACACTCATACTGGGGCAAAACCCTAGGCAAAGGGAAGCAGTCCCAGCAATCGTATTTCTGTATGAGTAGCAACACTTTACAAACCCCACAAAGGTCTCTTTGCTGAGAAACACCATATTTAACTGGAATGAATAGTATTACTCCTTATTTACATCAGTGAGTCTGAGAGGAAAACACGTGGAAGAGCTCACAATGAGAAGGGCCATTGGCTTATTTCTGTTGCTGCTACACAGAATGTCAGTAACAACAATCTGTAGTTTGAACTGTTCACTATGTTCATCCCCATGCCATGGGGAAAAACGATGCTTAAGGCAGAACAATTACACCACAACTAGCCTTAAGGTAAAATGGCATCATAAATAAACAGCGCAAGGAGTAGTAATAATGACAGCAATGAAACAGACATAGAAACCAAAACCAAAGTAGAACTGTCAAAAAGTAATATATCTTCAAACTTATAAAAGTAGCTAAGACATTTAAAGATCCATTTAGAATAATAAAGAGAAAAATGGCAAATGAAAATCTATTATAATACTTGAAATTGTCCTTTTAACCTTTATTTAAATTAGCAAAAGTTGCATGTTCATGCCCAATGGCAAAATATAGTCTTTTTCTAGCAAAACATGGACGTTTGGTATTAATGCAGAGCATATAATATTTAAAAAGTCATCTATTATAAAATCTAAGTCATGACTATACTGCCAAGTATTGAGCTTAGCAAAGAAATATTCATTTGAGTTAAATTGGCCCAAAACCCAATAAAAATATTCAATGAAAATTTGGGTCAATTGTCCATTTGCAGACCAGTAGCTACAATAAAGGAGACAGCGTCTTCACTTGTTGAAAGTAATTTCCTTGTAAGTTCTGAACACAAGTATCCTCTAACAATAAACCAAACGAGCTCTTAATATAAAATACGTCTTCCTTCTCTGAAAATCTGTATAGCAAATACAGCCCGAGGGAACTTTTAACAAAATGTTATAAAACTGAAAACTGACATTAATAGGAAGTACTGATATATCTTTAGTGACAATGAGTTCAATTCTCCTGCCACTGCATAGCGGAAACACCAATTGGCTCCAATTTGCTTCGATTGGATTTGCTCCGATCAGTGACAGAAGAATGAGGCCCAGTCCTGCTGAGACATCATTATGACAGACAGATTTAGCACAAAGTATTGGCTACAGCTGAAATATGTGACTCCTTAACAGCGCTCAGACTTTGGTTAAAATCCATGGGGGAGGATAGGATGCAGTACAAGTGGTCAATGCACTCCTTAGGGTCAATGACTACAGTTCACACAATGAGCTCCGTCAGTGAGGTAAAGCACATGGAGTTTCAAACTTCCCATTGCACACACCAATCTCAATCCTCCCTCTGTGCAAATTTATCCTGGCCCTTTATTCTAAAATGTCTTCTAACATCTCCCCAGTCTTTAATTATTGCTGTGCCTTTCGCACATCTTTCTTTTCTGTCTGCCTAAATACGCTTCATTTTCTCTCACGTCTTTGTCTCACATCTTAGCCTGTTTCTTCCTTCACCAATCCCCATCAGATCTCCTTTGCTCCCTGCACAGCACAGGGGCAAGGTAGGAGAGTTCTCCTAGAACATCTGCCGAAAGCAGCCCAAAGCTCAGACTCTGCCAAAAGAATCTGTCCACACTATTACTTCATCTTTTCTACAGCATGCTTGCATTTCGAAGGGAATGAGGAGGTACTGCAGTCCTTCTAGTGAAAGTCAGCAAGGCGAAATGCAATCTGTCCCCTTACCATGATGTTCTGGCCAAGAACAGACATATGCACCAAGAGAAGGTGCAAGAAGGAATTTACACTGCGCTAGAAATATGTGATGAATTTTATACTGAATCAAACTTAAGGTTACAATTGATTTTTTTCTTCAACTCAGGATTGAAAGCCTATTATAATACTACTTATCAATAGAGAATGTTAATTCACACTTTGAATTATGTGTCTAAAATGGGAATTTAATTTAGATTTACTAAGATGGCAATTGCATGTTAATTAAATAGCAATTGATAATTAAAATATTTTACTGAGGTTTAACAGCTCTATTACATAAGAAAATTTGCTAAATTACTGTCCAAATTGTATTTTTAGATGTCCTGCAATGAATTCAGTGAGGTTTCACTGATGTAAATGAAAACAAAATAGTTGTTTTCTCTTGAGTTAGTGTTCATTTACCATAGAGTAACTCACTGAGTCTAAACCAAGGGGTTAGCTACAGCTATTTAGGACAGTTAAGGAATATTAGGAAGTCATATGTTTTGAAGTTGTAAATGTTCAGTACCATTTATTAATTGCCAAAATAATCTTTAGTTCAGAAAGATATCAAAGACTGTTGATACATCTGTACCTAAGTCTGCCACCAGACATATCAAGCATAAATCGATGCTATTATAGCTGTAATAGACTTTGGTTAACAACAGTATGGGAGTGTGACCTGGGAAGTCATATCTAGAGGACTGAACTGGACTCAATCACCCACCAGCAAAGCAGGGAGAAGTAAGAACTCCTGCTGTTCCATGGTGTCCAGGCACCCAAACACGAAGCAGGTTTTACGATGAAATTTTTCTTCATTTGATGCTGAAAGCTAGGCTCAGGATGTGCATGAGCACCGCAGGGTTTTCCCCCTGCAGCTGCTCGCAGAATATTCATTACCAATTAACATAATCAATGGAGATCTCCTCCATTTAGAAGGGCAAGATAAGCCACTACAGGTGCATTAGTAGTGACCTGTGAGAATCTAATCCTGTATGGGTAGATGTTTTCTCTGTATTTTTCCACCACTGTTTAAGAAATTGGCACTTTCAAGAAATAAAAAAAACCTTTTAAAAGTCTTAACTGACCTCACAGTGAGAGCATAACTGTGATTTTTATCACTTTTATATGATCTTAGATTCTCACCCAGTTCTTTCCCTTTAAGATAGCTCTTCTCTTCAGCAACATAATGTACTCATTTTTCCAGTGGGCATAGGTAGAATTCCCCTTTGTCATGAAGTTTCCTTGGATGTTTTTTTTAAATGTTATTCTATCTACTCACATTCAGCTTTCAATTCCTGATTTCAATGTTTTATCACCCCCTTGATCCCCTGTTTTATATGCTGCCTTTCAGCAGTTCCAATTCTTCCTGGTCTAGAGAGCACCAGCACACATTTCAGCAACACTGCTCATCACCATTTTTGCTTTCCATCCTTCATAAAACAGAAATATAATCCTTGGACCTATCCCAAGTCTTGTGGTATCAGATAAATCACCATTTTCTTTGGTGCAAGGACTTCTGTTTCTTATTTGTGTGAAAAATGCAATTACCAGAATAAGGTCTTTGGCAGTTAGATCCACTGCTTTTTTTTTTCTCCTACACATTCACATAAAGCTCATGGATTGCAGAGGCAGAGTAATTCTCTGGATGCCATTTTCCCTCCCATCTAGTACAAACTCCTGTTACTGGGGGGAGAGGGAAGCTAAATCCCATGGTCACACCCAAGCCAAAGCTGCATTTTAAGCCAATATCCTTTCTTTCATCAAACGCTGTTATGTGTGGGACAGACACCTTTATCGTTTCACTTTTGTGGCAAAGTGCGCACATCCGAGGAACTCAATATCTTCCTGTCAGCATCAGCCTCTGCCTAAATTTTTATTCACAGCTGAGCTGACTGACAAAGGAATCCCCTGGTGTCCCCCCAGGGCCTGAGGACTCACTCAGGGTCACACCAAACACTGCCACCAGGCGTGCCCAGTCTCTGGTCACTGGGGGGGAGGCTGTTCAGGGTTCCCTAAGTTACTGGCTCTAGCTCATATTCCTCAACTTTTTAATGCCATTCCAAGGCAGATCCTGCCTGAAACATGACCCTCATCCTCTTTTTTAATCCTCCAACTGAACCTACACGTGAAACTGTTCTGCAATGTAAGTTCATGCTCTTAGAATAAATATTATTTTGTAGCTAGTGGCTAATATTTCTAAAGAAAAGTAGCAAAATTTAGCCATTATTTTCTTAAAGTGAAATATTCTGTTACCGCATTAAACGAAACATACATTTTTCTGCTTCTTCACAACTTCTTGTGTATTATCACCTAGAAGAAAGGGATTCAATTACTTACTCTCCATGCAAGTACTTAATTTACCTTTTTTGGAGTGGGGGCAAGGGAACAGCTCAAGTGCAGCTGTACAATATTATGTTGTGATTTTCATTACTAGTTCTACCTACTGGACACACGTTACTTGGTCTTCCTAGGAAATACAAACATTCAAAATACAAACCAAATACAAGCTGATACTTTTATGCCTATTTCCCATTCCTCTGCATTCACACTTGCGTGACTGATTTGTGTGTGAAATGGTTTCCAAGTTTTCAAGCAAAAAGCAGTTAAGAAACAAAATATTTATACTCTTCTAACTTGCACTTCCTGTCTAGCTAGATCCAATACAGATGCAAAGTCACTGGTCTGCAAGAGCTTTCCACAGATCTATAATAAAATAATTAAATTAGTGAGTTGTGTTTAGATCAGAGATTCTTGGCTGCCAGCTCCTAAGAACTTGGGGAATTCTGAACCACAGAAGGATCATTTGGAGTCCATTTGGCAGAAACGTCAGAAACTTGCTGCTCCTGGGAACATCCTTTTCCAATAACATTTATAGCTCTAGATGGAAGTGAAAAGCACCATATGTTAAGAGTTTCCTGCAAAGCTTCCTGGTAAGAGAGGAAATAAATTCAACTTGTCACATCTGCTCGTGGACCAGTCAAGTAGGATTTTATCACAGCTTTAAGTGGTTTACAAAACTGTCCTGTTATCGACTGAAGGGAGCTTTACTTCTCAAGGCTTCTTTTCAATATGCATGTTTATATAATCTCAATCATTAAATTATTTATTTGTCAGTGGAATTCAGTAACATGTATTATTATTTATCTCTAAACAGCAAAGATTACTCAGTTATTCAGCTAGCAGCAACAGTTCAGTTGGAAGCCAATTTGCATGGTTTAGCTGAATAAAACTAAGCAGCCCCATTTTGCCCTTCGTTTTTCTAACCCCAGCTCTGTATATGGTATCAAATTTTCCATTATGAAATACATTTAATTAGACAAAAGTTTCTAACCTACTCAGAAATCTTAGGTCCTAAGCACTGTAAATGCAATGCAAACAGCTGGCTTAAAATTCCCAAGGAGTCAAGGATCCCAAAGAAAATATTATGAACCACTACATCTTGTCTCTGCGGTTGCTCAAGAAATCATTACTCCCCTTACGGAAAGCAGCAATTTGTTATGTAAAGTGCAAAGATAGCACAAAACAAGGCAACGATATTCTGTGGCAGGAATTTTTGCAGAAGTCACAGCTCTAGGAAGTTAGGCACAGCCAAACTCCACAAGTACACGCGTGTTTTTTGGCATCTTGTCCTGATCTCATTGAAGTCACAAAGAGGAGGATTGGGCCCAAACTATGCAGCTATTTGCCAAAATAATCAAGTTCCAGGAAATTGCTCCCCAAAAGGTAGACATGTTTTAAAATTCCAGATGCCTACTTGGAGCTGATCTAATTTACACAGACCGGGCCATATACTGCTCCCTGCCTCTGCACACAGTTCCCTTTGATGTTAATGGGAATCTGCTGCTGCTTCAGGGCAGTGCAGAACACGTCCCTTGGAGCCCATTCCTTCCACTCTGACACTAAGGAGTGAGCACAAAAGAGAGTGGAAGCAACACATCACATTACATCCAATATTCATGCAATTATTGAAGAACACTGTATGTATTACATTTGCAAACTGTCCATAATAATTTAATTTTCTCTCCTCAATTTATAATATGCTAATTAGGCATGAAATTAAATGCTTTTTAACATACAACTGATTATGCTATAATGTATCCACAAAGATTGATTACTGAATAATAAATTGTCATTTGCATAAATATTTATATAATTTATTTTTAAAAATTCCATAATGCATAAACAGATAACATGGGAAAACAACAACTTCTATGACAGAAATTGTACTTTGCCTTTCAGAGATCTTTTTCTTGAGACTTGTGAAGACTTCCTCACATATTAGGGAACCAGACTGCGCTCCACACCATAAGGAGCACTGCAGGCCTTACATGTTCCTTCTTTACATGACATCAGAACTACTTAATAACATGTTGTTCTTAACATGCACCAAAAACCAGAAAACTTGCCAGAAGAGGAGTTAATTACAATGAAAGTATATTAGCTTCACCCAATATGGAACTTTAAATTAAAAACTGATCTTGCATTTGGGATCCATCCTTGCACTTGCTCATACCAACAGCAAAACCACTTCTTTGTGATCCTTCATTATCATACCTGACACAACATTTTGCTGCAATTGTTTCAGTCTAGGTTTCTCTGTGACAAAATTACAGTCGTACTCATTACTTTAGCAGGGAGTTAACAGCTGATAGTTTTTGTTTACAAGACACCCAGGATAACTTTGAAACATGAGCAGAAATCTAAAGAAACTCCATTAGCAGAGGCGCAGAGAACTTGTTCAGCAGATTTCCCAGCAATTCTGACCCCACTCTGCCTGCCTGATAGCAAAAGTCAGTTTTTATGGACTACTTGTCCTTGAGGAACATTCCACCAGCAACAGCTCAGATACCTTCTCACTCCTCCACAAAGGGCCTGCAGCAAAGTTAACTCAAGTAAATGGAAAGACTCCCCACGACCTCACAAGCTTTGGATCAGGGCCACGTTTTGCACAATATTCTCATAAACCAAAGATTATTCACAGGCAAGTCCCAATGCTCAACTCTGTTCTGCCCATGCTGAGTGGGAAGGGAGACTCCCAGCTGATTTCAGTGGGAAGGAAAAGACAAACTTCATGTAACTGGATAAGTCCCTCTACCTCAGCTGGCTTTGTGTATGCTTCTTATTGGCCTATTTAGAAGTGTCTAAGGCATTAAAAAGCCCCCCACCATTATTCAAAAAATGCAACAAAAACAATGGAGTTAGGTTTTTTTGGACATGCTGACTTGCTGCTTAGAAGTCAGGAGCAAGAAAGAATTTGGAATAAATCACACTGGTTAGAACACACAATCCTCTTGTAAAAAGAAAACTGGATGTAAATGCCCGATTTAGGATGACCAATTAAAAATAACTTTCAGTCATTCAAAAAGGAAAAAGTTTAATGAGAAGACTATTATGAGAAAACTGCAACGGGGTTTTTTTCTGCACCTGCTTAAAAGTCACCAGCTAGCCAGCAGGAAATGCTAAGGAGACATATTCCACACAGGGAACAAGACTGAAATAGAGCCCAGCTTTGGTTCACTGCTGCAAGCTGCTGTGCACCTCTTGAGAAACACTCAGCTCTATACAGAAATCAGTGGGAGTTTTAGTAACTCAGACTGTTACAGCATCAAATTTTTGGATATTAATGTGGATTATGTTTAAAAAGTCTGTTTTCTTGCCCAGAAATCCTGTGATGAATTTGCTCTTCAGTAAGTTTTCAGGAAGCACTCATCATTAGTGGAAGGATGTGGTATAATATAAGCTTTTTTGAAAAGTTTTGAAATTATACTTCTCCTGGCTGCTGCAACCACACATCTGAGAAAGGAGGTGGGAGTTCCTGCACAGCTGAGAGCTCTTGGGACAGCAGAGCCTGATGGGCTGCCCAAGAGCTCCTCCTGGACTCCTCCCAGGGACTGCACAGAAAATGCCATAAAACTCAGCCTTCCAGGCAGTTTCTGCAGTGAAATATTTTTTTTCTTTCTCTCTTCTTCTCACTTCTCTTTCTCATTCTCAATTACTTTCTCTTTGTTTTCAAGGCACCGTGCAAGAGGATTTTGTTTTAGGAAGTGATGCTCTTTTTGTGAGTATTCCATCACAGGTGGAGAGCACCAGACCATCCATGTCTGCTGAACCACACTCCATCTCTTAATATTGTTGTTCTGTGTTTGGCACCAGCTTCAAACTCCATTTCTCATAAATGCACAGAACTCTGCAAACTGCAATCCTTCAGGTACAAACTGGTAATGCTACTCAATACCCTGAATTCTTAGAGCTTTCTTCCATGATCTCAAAATGCTTAGAGATATCAATATTTCTTCTGCACACAGAAAAATGACTTAGAGTGTACACCCAGTCTACAAAGCCACACACTGGTCACACAGCTGGATCTTCTAATATTCCTAAAGTAACTACAACAAACTTTACCTCCTTACAGAATTTTACTAACCAAGTCATTCCTTTTAGTTCTCTCTAAAATTGCTGTCTATCTTCCTTCTTACGGATTTTTTGGGAACTTTCGGAAGCTGTTCTCACGGCACTCCCTCCTCCACCCCTCTATTGATCCAGCTGTACCCCAGCTGGGTACAAGTAGGGCATTGTGCTGCTCTCCTAGCCTTAGCTGCCCTGCTCCACACTCGTGCTCGTCTGCATCCACTTTTTACTGACATATTTCTTATATGCAGCACACTGTGAAAGGGATACAGGATGTTACATGAGGTGTACTGAAATGCTTTATTATTAAATATTTTAAATTAATCATGTGTGATAGTTAATTATTCATTCAAACAAACCATGAAAAATGGGGACTGCAGCAATTTCCTCTCTCCAGTATCAGATTGCTACTAAATGTATGGCACAATAAAACACTCAAATTAAAACTTCCTGATGTGACACCAAATTACTAAATACCCAAACTGCTGAAAAATTAGAAGTATAACCCTTGCACAACACATTTATTATATTCATGTCCTACTTAAAAATGCATCTTATTTGGAAGAAAAGAATATTCATGATCTCTCTTCTACAAATTGGAAAGGAAGTTTCTTGATTTGCCAGAAACTTTTGAACAGCAACATAAGCAAACCTTAAGAAAGGCACATCATGTGCAAGCAGTCGATGGTGTATGGTAAAATTAAATAATTACATAGCAGAATGTAACCTCTTGAAGTCAGTCTTTCCCACTTGAACAATTTAATTTTTATTATTCCTAATTATTTAGAGTGCCCTTCACCAAGAAGGAGTAAGAACAAAAGTTCACTGCCTCAAAGAACTTGAAAATGAAAATCTTATTACATCCTACTTGTGTTGGCCAGTGTTGGTGGAACTAGTCCTTGAAACAAGCAATAAACAAGATATGAGGAATTTTTAGGAAAGAAACCCAGAAGATAAAAAGGAAAAACAAAGCACAGAAGTCTAGAGATGATGAAGAGATGAAGGTTAAGATGCAAAGAAAAAGTTAAGCCAAATGGCTTAACATGGTACCTGCCCTGTTAACTCTCCAATCCTATCTTTTTTTACACTCTTACATGTCTCAGGGTCAGACTGAGTAGTCCACTACTGCCCTTCCCTAACAATCACTAAAGTCATTTAAAAAAAAAATCCCAGAAAGATAAAAACAGGATAGAAAAGATGAAAAGACACATATCTCAATCTTATTTTTATTTATGATTTTACTGTAATTTTGTCATACATACTCAGCTGTATAAGTTTACCTCCTATGCAATTCCTAAACCTTGCACAAAATGTAAACATAAGACTTTTGACTGAACTTAATGATTCTATTTTGAACTGCCTGGTTTCTGGCAGAGATATCATTATAGTATATATTCCTGAAGACTCAGTGTAACGATCAAAGCACTCTGAAAGTACAGTGATCAATGAAGAGCTGTTTGTCTGTCAATCCTTCAAGAAAAGCAGGAGTGCCCAGCTCAGCAGAACAGCAGGGGAGCACGCTGCCATCTGAGGGAACTGCGGCTTGGTCACGGTCTCTCCAAGGTAATAATATTTTGTCAGTATTATTTCTTTTCTTACTACGAAAAGAGATCCGTCTTCTGTGAACCCATTTGTTAGATTGCAATTTCCAGGTTTAACCTTTCATTAGTGTCTATCCACTTTCATTAAAGCCACTAATTTGACAAGTGAATGACTTCTTTTTGAGAGGTTTGTCCTTTCCTTTCCAAAGAGAATTTTTTCCCCCTTGCCTATCAGCCTGGCCCAGGCACTGAGCGTCATTAGCACCCTCCCCGCTGACAGCAAGAGGACGGAGCAGGAGAGCACCGAGGCAAAGGTTTGCAGAGGTGCAGATTACATACATGAATGAACTTTAATACTGGTCACTTTTCACCATACTCATACTCTGTTCTGCCATCCTCCCTTTCCCCTCCAGTAAAAGCCCATGTTGCCTCTCTCTTTGTGTTGGCAAGATATTCCTAACAGCATCTTTGAATCTTTTGCCCCTTGTATGTCCTTCTCCTCTACTTCCTTCTGCTTTGATTCTCCTTTGCTTTCTTCTGTTTCATCTTTTCTCTAGTCAGGTCTCCTATTATTTGTTTCATCTTTTGTTGCTCTTTTCCCCCTCTACAGTTGCTCTTTTTCTGTGCTGCTGACTTAACTTACAGTTTTTCCAATCTTTCTCTAAAGCACAGCAGAACAAGCAAATTAGAGAATCTTGTTAATTTAATCTAGCACCTCCTCAGTGTTGTTCTTTTCGTGATCATTCCGCTCCCTCTTGCTTTTCTACAAGCAAGGATAAAAAACTTCTAATGATAAAGGGCAGAGAGAGAGGAAAATACCATGCATGTGCTCTTCGGAAGCTCTCACGATCCTTGCTGGAGCCATTTGCTAATTTTTATATCTATTTGGTTGTTGCATAATAAGAGCCTTCTCCTTTAAGCCTCCAAATGAGCCAGACACAGTCCTTCACTGTTCTCTATCATTTTATGGCTCTTCAGTCTTTTTATAGTAAGAAACTGGAAATATATTCTGCACAGTGTTATTTGTAAGCTTCTCTCTCTCCCCATCCCTTTCAGTTTTCTAAGTGTTATTTAACTGTCAAAGTTTGGGACACTGTATTTGAAAAATACTACTCAGCATCTCTACACTGGAAAACCTGTGAGAGAAAAGGAAATAAACCCTCCTGAAAGCATTTATGTTCCCTGAGCAGCAGCACATGGAACGTCTGAGAGCCATTAGGTTCCTTCAGTTGTCACCATATGGGTGAACATTAGCCAATACATAAGAGCTGTTTGGAAGCAGCCAGCATTAGTGGGGTCAGAGAGGAATGGGTTCCATTCTGTACAGAAAGGTTTGTTCCTGTACAGCCTCTGCTTCACAGTGCCAGAATCAATGAGCTGCGACAGGTTGCTTCTTCTCAGGTCAGATTGTGCATGGGGCGAGCAGTGCATGAAGGAAAAATGGTAGGGAGTCCTGAGGTTATTATACAGACAAGGAATAAGCAATTGGAAAAAGGAATGAAATGCAAACTGCCTTGACAAAAGGAAAAGGATAGAAAGCATAAAATAAGCTCAGGTCAGGCAATCACCGGGGATGGAGAGAAAAAGAGGGGAAAGGTGGGAGGTAAGACATTTTAGCTCACATCTACTCAGTAAATTCCCTCAGATTACTCATAATACATGAAATTATACATAATTCCCCGCAAAGGTGTTGACAGCTAAGCTACATCTACCTCAGCAACGTCATTTACTCTTTACAGACAATGACTAGCAATAGTTTTTATCTATGATTCATAAAAGCATGGTATAATGTATACAGGTATTCAGCAACATTATCCAAAAAAACTTAAGCTCTTCCTAACAACACACACTCAAATCCCTAGACAGAGACAATGCATTTTTTTTCTCTTGTTACATACATAGGTTCTTTCAACTGAAAGTGTTAAGTCTTAGATAAAACAGCACAGGAAATCAAAAGCAAAGCTAGGAACAGAGGTAAGTGTCCTGCTTGCTGAGTCTGGCTCTGAGAACCCTTTACCCTTGTCAAAAAAGACATTTTGAAGAAAAAACTAAAATTGTAGTGAACATTTATACAACTGGACATCAGGGAGGTCTTGAAATGTACCCAGCATGAGAAACAAGACAAGGAGATAATTTGTTGACATTTACTTGATAATTTCCAGATATAATTTTTCTCAATACTAAAGTTATAAGCACTTTGAATCTTAACTGTACCTTTCTCCACCTGGGAAAGTTAAGTGTTCCAAATAGACAAGCCTAATGCAAGCAACCTCAGACTGCTGAGACACCAGAACAGCCAAGCAACAAAACCCTGCACAGACTCATAGGAAGAATACCAGGAAGTTTCTTCACTTAATATCTAACAAGCCCCTTCTCTCACTAGATTTTGGACATCAGTTTTTTAGCAATCTAATTCAGAGACTTCAGCTATAGGCTGATTAGATTCATTCCTTAGATCCACAAACAACCTAAGAAACAAAATATGGCACTCTGAATTTCAGTAAAGCCAAGGTTCTGACCTTAAGCATATAATTCTAAAGATTCAAGAAGAGTTAGAACAATCTTAACTAAATTAGTAAAGGAACTTTATGATTTATGCTGTCATTGCTGTCTTTTCTAAGGAGAGTAAGGTTTTATCTTATTTTATTTTTAAATGATCAATTAAGGAAAAGTTGACTGGTGACAAGAACTCTTCTAATTACTAAGTTTTCACAGTATTAAATACTTAAAGTTAAATCAACCAGCATTTAGCAAACTACTGCTCCCCCTTTCTCCCCCTCCATATACACACTTTTTTCTTTCTAAAAGCCCTCTACTGAATTAGCTGTTAGGTACTAATTGCAAATGATTAAGCACTCACTAGTCTTACACTTCTTGCTTTAATATTAATGTGATGTATTAGCATGGAACATGGCTTGTATTAATATTATAAATGGAAGCCTGCATGGATCACTGCCTACTGTTTTGCATTACAAGGAGCATGCAGCTGAAGAAAAAAGTCCAATTTAGACCAGAAAAAGCCTAGTACACCATATATTTCTGTTGGCAACAAAGAAGTAAAAGGACTGAAGAAAATAAAGTTAAATACTATCTATTTATATAAGCAGCATATATTTTTTTCCATAAGCAGCAGAAGCAAACATATAAAGAGATAAATTTCTCTCATCCATCTCTGAAATAACTGGAATATATGAAGCTAAAGTTAAATTTAAATTACTCCATTAAGCAGAGCCGTGCCACAGACAAATATCTTTTCTGCCTTGTTCTGCAGAGGTAACAAAGTTGTTTTTTTCTGTGTATATCAGATTCGAGGATTATACTCCATTTAAACATCTTACTTGTGCTCTCATATTCATAGAATATCAAAGAGTACTTAGTGTATTCTTAAAGTTTATATACTTGTAATTATTTATCCTTCCCCCAAGGTACCTTCCTCATTTCTTCAGCCACCATGGGCATGTAAAACATAGCTCTGTTAGCATGTACAGCTTAACCAGCTTGCCTTGTATTTGTTACATGAAATAAACTGTGTGCTAAAATTGAATCCAATTTTTCAGAAATGAAAAGCATTGGTTTGATTCTTCTTTGCTTTGTGCAACTATAAATGGACATAATATGTTTAGATGATAGGCAAATGAAAGCTCTCTGCACACGAACTCTGTCAGTTCTAAAGACAAGTACCTTCTACAAATCTATGCATTTTCTCAGGAGCCTAAAGAGTCTCCTCCAAGATGAAATTTTCAATGCTAGTTATTGGAGAAGTATGGAAAATATGACATGCACATTAAAAAAAAAAATGACAGGTTTTCTTATCTGGAAAACACAATACATCTCTTTTTCAGCTTTTCTCTTGAAGTTGGTTATGAGAGAAAGCTGATGGAAGGAAGAGAAATTATTTATACAGTATTCTTATAAATAAGTTGGAAGGATCAATACAAATGCGACTTTAGAAAGAGAAAGCCTGGGAACAGAAACGTGAAAGCAGCAGCAGAATCCTGGGACACCTTTGCCACTACAATAGTAGCAGGAATGCACAGTGACAAGCGAGAAACAAGTGATGTCAAAGCTGTGAGCTGCAATGTCCCACACACACACACATTACTGCTCCTGGCAGCAGAGACACCTCCACAGAGAGCAAAGGAGACTCCAGTGCAGAGGCTCTGCTCTCACAGAGAGGGAGCAGCTCAGCCACATCTCAGCACATGGCACAGGACACAGCCACTCCTCAGCCAACCCCCACGGCACCTGCTGCTCCTGCTCCGTTCAAAGCGTGCCTGCATCGAGGAACATCTGCACAGAAACACGGCAGAAGCAGAGAGGCTGGGCACTAACACAACGAACAGGCTGTAAAGAGCCAAGGAACAACTGAGGGGAAGGACCCTCCCTGGCAAAGCACAGCCACTGTGCCAGCCCCTGCTCACTGCCTTCACCTGGCACTGTGGGGACCCCTGAATTCCCTGCTGCTCCCACACCAGAGCCCTGGGCAGGCCAGCAGAGAGGAGAGGCTGAGCAGAGCAGTGAGAGCTGGCAGCAGCACTGCAGGATGGGACTGACACATCTCCAGCCTGTTTGGGTTGGTTTGCTTAGCTGAATCTTCTACATCTATTTCTGTTTCCTAGTCCTTGCTTCATTTTGCCTTTAAGACGGGGCTTGTGGGAAGGAGTAGGTTGGGACCTTGTAGCTGCAGATCTCAGCTACAGGTTGGGTTAACCAGAGTTTGATTTGTACAGATATTAAAGTCAAAGACACATTTATGAAGCATTGTGATTAGAAAAATATTCCTTTTCAACAATAAAAAGTGGAGTTTATTATTTTTTAATCACCGCTAGACTTAATGGGATATTATGAAGATGTGTCTCTAATTGGTCTGATTTTTTTTTGTTTTCTATTGTATGTCATTATAAAAAAGCAGCAACTTTGGCCCAGTGTAGCTTTGCCTTCTAATAATTTCTGCTGTCATCGTCCTGAAGCACCTTTAGCATAGGGAAACTGTTTTCCCAATATTTGTTATTCCCTACCAGCCATCTGAGAAAGAGACAGGAGCTGACTGAATTACCCATGGCCACAGGGTGACACTGAGGCAGGTTCAAGGGTTAACCCAGGGCATTTGAATCCTACTGACTCACTCTTCTGTCACAGAAGTTGACATAAAATTTTTCATCTCGGAGGACATGAGACATGTCTTCCGAGAGACATGTCGGACATGAGGACATAGACATACCTTACAGCAGACAACCAGATTTTTCTGAGATGGATGTAAGTGAAAATTCTCCACCTCCCTGGGAGAAGATGAGTACAGGATTGTTCAGCTTTAGCTTCTTCATTAGCCCAAGAATTTAACATCAGTAGGGCTAAATTTATGGAGATACATATTTATTTATATACAGACACAGAGAGAGAGAGATTCAAAGGAGAAACCTTCAGAAAAATAGTAATCAGATTATTAAAAACACTATCAGATTACATGGATTCTGATACAAGACTGCTATCAAGTTCAGATTGCTCTCTAAACCTTGAATTCCAGCTCTTAAATTATTGAATTTACAACCTTGATAATGCTTGAGATTTTCAATGTATATCTTTGTTCTGACTGTATATACAAAGCACTGTTATAGAAATTCAGTGTTTGCCTATATTTATCACACACTGTCACAGAAGTTTCTCAGTCTTCTGCTTTTAGAATTGGAAATAAACCTATTGCTAAGAATATAATTTTCAATAGAAACTACTTCCTACCAGAATCCTGATACTGGTAATTCCTTGGAGTAAATACTGCCATTTCTGTCATTGGATCAATGAAACTGAGCACTTGTTTCAAGTCAGATCCATACCTGATTATTATTCAACTCAGCTTTAATTTCTAATGCAGGACAAGAAAATGCAACAGCAAGTTCCCATCTCCAGTGAGGGCTCTCCTTTGGGAATTACATATTTCTCACTAGCAGTGGCTAAATCCTGTTTGAAGCTGCAAGACAACCACTTATTCCATAGTGTGTAATATTAAAAAAAAGTTCTGAGCATCACCCAGCCACCCTCTTACTGGATGCCACAGCTCACTCATACAAGAGTCTGCCACAACTCTTCCATTTCTTTCATTTATGTTATCTGCTGCACCAGAGTATTTGGGATAATTGGCAGTGGATTTCTGCTAACATGAACTTTGGGACTGAATTGTTTTCGATTAGTGAATGTTCCTATTGCATATTGGTGACTGCCTGTGCAAGCATTCATTCTTCAGAAATGCTACTGAGGTGCTTTTTCTGAAAAAGAATGTTTGGAAAGAATTCAAAACAAAAGGGAAAAAAACCCACCAATAAGCAGTAAACACAAGAATTCTTGCGGCAGTAAGAGAACCAGAGGAACGGAGAGGTTGATCCTTGGTTACATTGACTACTCCGTTCAAGGATTGTGCTGTTACTTTGTATTAAATTCCAGTTTCTGCTGAACTTTCCCAGGAGTTATCCACTCACTTTCCTTTCGGAAAGAATGGTTAAAATTACTCACTAGAGGAGTTGGTTGGTAGAGGAGTTGGTACAGTATATGGCTTTACCAACTTGGATCACTACATCTACATCTATGAATACATCTCCGTGGCATAAGACACTTGCCTGAATGTACCTCACAGTAGTGCAAAAAAATCCTGCTGCCGGTGTCCTAACCCATGGGATGCCAAACAAACATGGGCTGCAACTTCACTATTCTTCCTCTTACGCAGCACTGACTTGATGAAAAGTTAGGGTATCATTCTTGTTACAACAGTTCGCTTTCAACAGTTAGAGGCATTTTTATCGTTTCCTTTTCAATTGTGTATTAAGGCTGAAATGCATCTCTTCCTTCAGTATATTTCATTCCTTTTCCAGGGTGGTAAGCAATTTTAAAAGGTCTAAAACCCCCCTTTCACAGGGTCAGCAACCCCACCCAAGTGAGCAACACTTGCTTTAGCCAATGCATGTCACAGAAATCTCAAGATATTTTTATTGAATATTAAAAACGGCTTGACAAATTTCTCACGTAAATTACAATTCTTCAATTTTCAATACACAAACCACATCTCCAGTGCTCTCTACACTACTCAGGATAGCAGGACAGCTGGAATAGAGATACCAGCCTTCACTACTGATTAATCTGCAGTGGATTCACCCACCCTCTCTGCTGCCTTAGCCCTGCTGGCTTCTCCAAACAGTTGGGGACGTGGAAACAGAGACTCGGCAAAGTTTGCAGTCTACAAATATTTAGTAACTTGATCTTACACTGATCTGAAACACCAAGTCCCAACTCAGGAAAACATTTCAAACCTTGTTTAGCTTTAATTCAATAAATTACCTAAGTGAAGTCCACTGAATTACTTTGGTGCCTAAAGTTAAGAGCAATAAAGCATTAAAGCATGCACAGAGACAAACTGTTCTGCACTTTTGAAGCTTGTACTCTTAACTGAACACATCTTAACTGAGTGTCACGCTTCAGAGTTGAGGAATGAGACTCTCACCCATTTTACTCCCATTTGTCTGGATTCCTTAACAAGAAGCATCTTATTCAGTCACCTCTTATTGTATCATATCAGGTCTGCTAGCACTCTAGCTTCAAAGAGACAAAGTGCTAAAAATGAGACAGGGTGATCATACGAGATCAAAAATATACAAGAATTCGGATAAGGAGGTGGAAAAAAAAAATGAGGGAAGAGGAATGAAAGCATGTGCTTACAATTCCTGGACAAGAACAGTTCTCTCAAAGACAATGTACTGTACATATGTTATTTATATGCCACCATTTTAATGGCCCTTCAATGAAAAACATCTTGTTACCATAGTAACTGCCACATTGCGTGCTGTCTCTGAGGCTCCTACATCATCACACAGGACACGCACAGCGTTTCACACCAATAAGTCATGGGCATGTCTGGTATTCTACGAAAGAACGACGTGCACATATTTTCTCTACTTTAACCCATTATCTTGCACACACACTATCGATGTGAATTTCTCAACGTGGAAAAGGAAAATTGTGTTCTTGTTATTTCTCTTATTGTTTGGGCAGAGAGCAACATGTGTTAGTAATGGCAACTCACAATAGGAGAAAAAAAACCCTTTATTTTCAACTATTACCTTACCTCTCCACACATCCACAAGCTATTTACAAGCTGAAGAAGAACTTGTTGAATTGTTTCATCTCATTTTAAAAGTGCCAACTTAATCCCTTATGGCATTTCTGTAACACTGATTTTTCAGGATACTTTGCAGGGAGTTATGCACATTTGCAACAGAAATTCACTGCAAAGACTCTCACTGTGAGGTGCAGGCAAAGGTCTATCTCCATCCTCCAGTCCATCATTTATAGATTTAAGATTTTGTACATCTTACACAAGAAACTTCTGTTGCTCCAATTGCTATCACATTTTTATCCAGTGCTATATTTTTGGTCAGTCATAACTACCTTAAAGATTTAAAATTATGCAAAAAGTGGACTTAATTTTTCCTTTGGAAATGGGCACAATAAAAAATGTTTTGTCCTGAGCCTAAGAAAATGTTTGGTGTCTGTACAGAGTCTCCACAGGTAGAACTCCAGAATAAATTATGCAAGAGTATCTTCACGCTGCATACAACAGCTCTGAATCCTGTGAACCAACATCCATTCAGCAGTGCAGCTGAAGAAAACACAAGTAAACAGTCTGCTGGTTCTAATTTGATGAGTGCAACATCTTCAAACAGTTTGTTCACTTTAAACAGGCAAGTTTATTCATTCTGAATGCATTATCACACAATAACTTTTTTATTTTAAACCAAAGGATAATTAACCCTGGGGTCTACCTGTGGGAAATAAACTATCAGTATTGTTGGCTACCTTCAGGATACACTCAGCAGAAACACCAAGCTATATCATTACAATACTGTTAAACATAGTAGCACATACACAGTGAGCCCTTGCCTGAAGATTTCTTGAGATGGAGGAAGGGTAGGAACCATTGCCAGACTTAAGGCTCCTGCTCGGCCACGTGGGATAGATATGACCATTTCTCACTGCAAAATCCCCTCTTGCAAGGAAATAAGGACCCCAAAATTCAAGCCAGCTTCTTGCCATGCCTCAGTGTTAAAAGACCCAAAAGGCTTTAGTCCAGGAAATGACTAGAAGACAATTATACAGAGGGCTGAGAGGAAATCCCACTGTCACAGGACTGCTGCCAGGCCAGCACCAGCTCCTTCCTAGGGCTTTGCCTCATAACACAGGCCCAGCAAGAAAAACATACTTTGAATGCGTGGCTTATAACCACACTAGTTTTCCCCAAGTTATAGAAAACATACCTAACATACATTAAAAATGTGACTCATCTGGAGAGGTACTTTTCTTTGAATATTCCAGGATATCCTGCATTGTCACTGATAGGGACAAAACTTGTTCAACTTAAAACTTTTTAATTGACTAGAAAGTATGGAAGCCCTGAGGCCACGAATACACATTGCACAACAGACTGTTTCTGCTTTCCCACCAAGAATCAGGAGCAGCCTTGCAGTATTTTCCACTTACTCATGAAATTGGAACTGAAAAAAACAACGAATTTCTCACACTGTACGGAAATGAGCTCAGTCCCAAGACAGATACTGGGAGCTTTAAATCCTCACACCAGAAGTTATTCCAGACCTGACAAAACATACTTGTTTATAATAATAAGCATAGGTTCTAATGACAGGAGGCACCATATCTGCACATTCTAGGCCACACTGCTGTGCAAAAATGGTGGGGTGGGGGAGGTGGGAGTGGGGCGTTGGTGATTTTTCTTTTTTCTGTCCAGATTGCAAGGAACCTCTTGTTACTCGTATCAGAAAGTCAGTTATGGACTGTTATTCAGTCAAAAGATAAAGGGTATGAAATTAGATCTTAAAATAACAAAGTTAATGTGCCCATATAACCTATTTCTATTACTAGGTTTCAGACACAGAAGAAAGCCATGTAAAATTCTATATGTAACTGCAAAATTTGCCAAGTTTGAAAAGAACAGGATGAAATAGCATCAAAGATTATAAAGCAGTTCAAACCTTCCTGTGGGCACAGAAGTCAAGAAGAATAAAACCAAAATTTTTAACATTTAAAAATATGTAGATACTGTATTAGTAGAATTTTTAAGTTGTATAGTTACCTCCCTAAGTTTGGCTGGCTGCTGCCAGCTTTGTTTTAATTTTATTAATTGTGATTTTACTTTGTATTCCTCAAATCCTTAAATATCCTCACACTTGAGTCTTGTTTGTAGCTTCCTTCTCCAACCTCCTACTTCCCATTCTAGTGAATCACGAGGACAACTTTAAATGGTTATTGTGCATCTAATAGCACAAGCATCAATTATGTGGTTTTTTACTATTTGGTATCTTTAAATTCTACAGTTTAGACCAAAAAACCCAACAAATCCAAGCCACTTCTGCTTGCTTAGAAATCATAATCTGCACTGTTACTGATACTAACAGTAAAGGGCCAGACTCTGCAACAGTAACACACAGATTTTGTGGCAGAGTTGGAAGAAAGTGAAACAACTGGATGTCACTTTGGATTTGGTTTCTTCACATTTTCAAATTGTTCTGCATTGTGCAAGAGCAACATGGCTTAAAAATAATAAGAAAAGACAAGTAAGAAACCACTGCTTCCTGTATTCTGGTCAATTTAGTACATAGAGTTCTTTCTACCTATAACTCATCCATGGTGTACGGGAGAAGTAAAGGGAATGTGGGAAAGAGATGGGAAAAGGAAATGTACTTTGGTTATTTTAGAAGGCCCTTAATAGCTGCTAGCAAACTATCAGGGAAAAAAAGTGAACCCATTCCAAACTTTCAAATGTTCTAAAGCCAACTTTTTTTTTCCCCCTCAGCACTGGAGAGGACAAATCACTCATTCAAACATCCAAGACCCATACTAGCAAGACCTAATTGTGAACTCTGTTGCCTATCCTCAGCTACCTCTGTGTCTGAAGTTTTTTCCATATCTCATTGCATCAAGGAGAGAAAAGTGCAGTTATGATTTCAAAGTTTGCTGAAGCAGCACTTATTGAAGTATGCACTCAGGATCCATTTCTGTTTGAGATCTTTCATTACCTAAATTTTAATCCCACCTTTCAAGGCATCACTCATTATCACCTGAAATTCACGAACCACAAGCAAAAAAGACTGTCTGAACACATGGTTACAAGAGAGCGATTTTCCTAGCAAAGACAGACATGTGAAAGCTTTCAGAACTTCTATTCCAACTCTTGTGAGTTTTTAATGATTTGGATAGCGTGGGTAGTGGAAACAGATGCTATCGTCTCTACATTTTTGGCAGAGGATAAAGCAGCAAAGGCTAACATATTCATGCTGTTTGCAAACTCGTGTATACCACAGATCATCTTTCCAAAATATATTTGGGCAGGACAGAAATTTTCAGCTCTTGATGATATAAAATTATACCATTAATGTCTAAATATATCATTACTTTTTAAAAGAAAATACCCTCCTCCCGCAATGCATAATCTTTGCTGCTCTCAAACGGATAAAGAATATGTATCTGGGCAGCCCTTTAGATTCTTTCCTCTCCGACAAAAGAAAATCATGCTTGCCAAGTGCTTGAGGATCCTCAGATGGAAGACACTTTGTATGAGTAAATTCCTGTATTTATTGCTACCACACAGCATTCAGTACATCCATAACGCTTCCTGCAGGCTGAAGACTATATTAAGACCCAGTGCAAGCAGATGTAACTCCACTGACATCAGCAGAGCTGCACGCACTTACATCAGGCCTCAACATGGTCTAAACACTGCTGCCTATGGTCCATACTTTGTCTATTCTTACCAGTGAAGCCTTTGTAATCTAATAATAATTGTTAGATCTGACCCAAAACTTAGGATACACAGAAAAGAAAACTAATACAAAGCAAGCACCTATCTCTGCTTCACCTAAGCTTTCCCCCATCCTAAAGAAGCTTGGTTTGGAACCTTAAAAGAATTTAACCTTTAAAGATCACAAAACAATAATGCAGTTAAGTATGAAGGAGAGCTGATAAAGGGTTTGAACGAATCCCTGTTCTTTGTGTTATCCCCCCTTAACTAGCTGCAGGCTGTAGATGCATCTTGCATCTAGAGATGCATCTTTCAACATATTTTAAAAATAGCATTTATCATACAATAACCTGAAAGAATTTCAACTTCATTCAAAGTGATGAAAGAAGAGGAAGGAAATTCCAGAATACAAGCAACATGCTGTCATCTGAGATCCTAATTCCACTTTGCACAGGCTGAACACGGTGCAAGTGGACATCCTCCTTAGGGTCAATGGGACTATATGGAGAAGGATGCCCTGAAAGGGGAACTGGTTTCAGAGTGAGGTTTTCTAAGCATTCCCATAGCACTGAGTCTAAGGAGAGTATCAAGTAAAAGGCCACCCAAATATTTTGGGTCGACAATTACTTAAAACCAACAGTAAAATGCAGGATATTTGGGGTTTTCATGAGAGTGAGAAAAGAAAGCTCAACTCAAGATTCACTGCCTGACCTTTGATCTGACTTTGATCTCTTACTGGAGAGTACTCGGAAAGCAAGTTTCCTTGAATCAGGCTGCTATCACTGACAGCACCATCAGGCATTATGATGCGTAGATCACTAATGCTGGCTTGAACTGTATGAAAAACATGGAGGGGGAGGGTATCACTATTTTTCCCATTGTGAGAAACAGAAGGACAGGAAAAAGGGAATGGTGTTATTTTCTGGTTCTATTAACCATGTCCAATAACAACTAAAAACAAGCCAGTTGCTATCATTTCTTCTACAGTGTGGTAAAAATATTGCAGTATGTTTTGTATTTTGGCTTTTAAGAGTGAGAACAATTTGATCTTTCAGATTTCTTTATTTTTAGCAAAGTAATGACATTAGCTTTTATACATCATCTTTTGAGAACAGTGTTTCATGTTTTGTGCACTCCAGGCAATTTGAGATCAGGCTTGCCTTATACCAGACTGATACTTAAAACAGGTGGTGTTAGAAAAAAATCGAGTGGGCAAAAATCATGCCCCAGTTGTATATTTTTTCCCCAGTTTAAAGCTAGCAGAAATCTCCTCTGTCTCTCTCTTTTAAACTGTAGGCTATTTCCATATACACTACAGGAATAAGAATTATTGGGATAATCTATCATGGATCTGTGATCCTACTCAGTTACACTAAGCGTTCTGATTCAGTTCCAATGAATTATACCAACAATTAAAGAAGCTGTGTTAAGTGTATTTCAAATAAAAACATAAACATATTATTGGTTTGGGGTTTTTTAAATACTTGCAGGGAATTGCCAGAAAAAGACATATATGCATCATAGTGAGGTGTTCAACACAAAACACTCATCTTTAAGAATAAGCATTAAGGCAATATACAGTATTTCCTCATTTGCTTTCCAATGTCCAACAGTGGTTGAACAGTCTAGAATAATGTGGTCACCCTCCAAGTCCTAACTATGGCATTTCTTTGTGAAGCAGCAGCTACAGCCTCCAGTTTCTATCTTTTAAAAAAGCTATTTTGGTACAAAAATGGCTCAAAGAAGGTCCAGCTGTGATGGAGAAGACAGGGAATAAAAGACAATCACTTTTTGCAAGGATTACTGTGTACCATATCTAATGCTTCTTATTCTATCTGTATGCTTGAGGCAATAAACCCTACCAGTAAACCTTTCACCTCTCACATTTTCTATTCAAAGACTGTCAAGACAGATGGCAGTAAATGCCATCTTTATTGAATTATGATCCATGGTACTTTACCAGAAATAAGCAAGTATTAATCAAAGTACAAAGGGTTGAAAAAGGTAGAGCTGAGAGAGCTTTGGGAAGAAAACAGCTTGCCAGGTACGCTCTTATATCTTTCTCAAAAATTAAAATAAACATTACAAGAGTTAGAAAACTTGCTAGATACCAAGCAGAGTTGGATGAAGCATCTTTCAGACTTCTAATAAATTCAGAATATTCTGCCCTTTGTTCTGTGTCATGTCTATGTGCCTGGCATGCACATGTTTTCCTGGGTAAAAGCATAACTTTAAAATTTTAATTTCTTTTGTTTTAATTTTAGTGACTTCACCAAACCTTTTAAATTACATATGGTTTTCTTTGGGTGTCTTATTGGTTTGGGGTTTTTTTTTAATGTCTTGTTTTGGTTTGGGGGTTTGGATTTGGGGGCTTTTTTAAACCTCTTTGCCTCCTCTTGTGGTCTTGCTGGCTTTTTGTCATCATAACTTCATGCTTCCGCAATTTGTCTTGGCCAAAGGACAAAATCAACACTGCTCTCTCTCTCTGAGCAGTCACATTCTTCACACTGCAGGTTGTAGATGGGACACTGCCACAAACCTGCACTCGTGTGCTCAGCGTAGGGCCAGAAACAGTCTGTGACGTGTTCCCGGCCCAGGAGGAGTTCTGAGCTAGCAAATAAACCAAAAGCATGTATTAGAGTTGGAATCCCTTAGTACACTACAGCTCAGGAACTGTCAAGCAATTGGAAGAATTATCTTTCTTCTTTTTATCTTTAATGGCAAAAAGACGATTTTTTCATAATATAATAGAGCCTCTGAGACAAACGGATCCATGATGAGGTACACCCACATGCAGCCTAGGTCTAGCCATGACAACCACAACATCCTAATGGGGCACTACAGCCCTTATAGCCCTTCCACTGTTCCCCGTAAAGCCAAACCCCACACACAGCCCCAGCCCGCCATAGAACAGCTGCTGTCAGAGCCACAGAAGCAAAATGAAAGACCTGGCTATGGAAATGCGCATACATTAGAAAAATACCCGTGAATGACCTTTTCTCATATTAACTTTATTTTATGAGTGTGATTTAAATACTAACCAGCAGGTAATTTGTTCATGCACTTGCATGCTGAATACCTAAGAATCGAAGACATCAGTTAAATCATGCCAGGCTTTGAGGAAGAAACTCAGACTTAAAAATTCTGTTTGGTTCAAGTTGGAGCCAAAAAAACTGTAAACATCTACTGCAGATGAAAGAGTTTTCTCTAGTGAAATCCCACTAGGTGTTTTTCCAATAGCAATTCTCATTTAACAAGTGCACTCTGCCATGCAGGTGGGACCTGTTACAAGCAACAGCACATTGGAACACAAGCCTTGCGTAATTAATATTTATTACTTACGAATATTAATTTTATTTATGTCTTTATTGCCAGCCTCATGCTCTACTAACTGTAGTAGGAAAGCAGTAAAAGTTTTCACTAGTTATATACACCTTATACTGTCTAAAAATATCTCCAAACACCTGAAACATACATTTATTATGAGATTATTTTAAATTAAATAGGACAAAATATCAACTGATTTATCACTTGTCATAAAAGTAAACAAAACAGTGAGTGACTCCAGATGATGAATTCACAAAAATGTCAACATGAGGCAAATTACAGTCTGAAGGAGCAGCTCACAGAGCTGCCCGTGTAGCTGATATTACTTCCCAGTAAACTTGATGTGAGCCTGCTTACCTGCTAATGAAAGGGAAGTGAGTTACCCTACGAGCACAGGTGGGCAAAATTACACACAGGTTATCCACCGAGGTCAGAGGAGCTGGCAGGCTGCTAATTACCCACCAAGTTACCCCAAGGTAACCCAGCCATGGGTTTGCGTTTTGGTCTCCGAAGCGTGAGCAGCTCAAGGCACCACAAAGGCTCTCCACTTATTAGCAGCAAGGAATGACTTGTGACACAGGGTGGTGATTTACAATTGGGGCTGCCTCTTTTAATAGGGACCTACTGCAAGACCTGAAGATAATGTCATTTTATATGAACTACAGCTTTGAACCTAATTTAAATATCTAAATAGCCCCTTAACCTTCTTTGTATCCTGACTGTACTACAGTAATTGTTATTCTTCTCTTTTCCCATACTCCATGGTATTTTTTCATAAAGAAGAATACTGATTTATCTGCGGTTCATTATTTGTTGTTACTGGTAGCTTCTTTTCCCTGAGAGCATTTTTGGTGACATTTGTCTAGGTTGTTGGAATTTAAAGTATTGTTTGAATCTGTAAAGCACTTAACTACTTAAATTTGGTTCTGCTCTAATCAGTGAAGTATAGTGCTCATAAAAATGCTTTGCTGAAGTAAGGCATAACTAATGTCATGAATTCTGAACCCCCAAATTTCTCTTTCTACTCCAAAAACATACTCACTCTGAAAGGCCAAAATAAATCTGAGGTATGTCCTACTCCTGTGGATGATAAATGTTTTTACTTTTTCTCATCTATATGTAAATAAAAGTATATAAATGAATACTGGTATTTAAGAACCAACATTGTCATAAAACATCCACTGTTTGTTCTCCCACTTGCTTAACTATTTTTATTTTAATACCATTTCTGAGGATATAGAAAGAGGTCTAAAATTTAACACCACTAAATTTTTCTTTATCAATACATCTTCTATATTTTAATAAGGACTGTAAATGCAACTTAGGCTTTAGAGCAATTCTGGATATCAATACACCCAGAGAATTTCTGTATGCTTCTGTGTCAAATGGCAAGTTCTAAGAACCACGTTACTACCAGTTTTAAATTGTGAAAAATTTCTATCACCTATCCATATTTCTATGACTATTCCTGCTTGACTTTTGCCAGGCCTGTGCTAAATATAGAAGAAATTAAAATTTGCGTTATATTCATGCCACGTTTCTGCAGTTTTTAAGAAAAATATTGCTTTCAAAAATTAGATAACACCATTCTATTAGCAAGACTTGCAAAGCTGTGATGTGGTATGATATAGCACTACACATGTAAATCTGTTCCATAAGGTTTCAGAATCTGTCATCATCCTTGGGTTTCTTTCCCAGGACATTTTTATCTGTTGGAAGACAATGGGTCAAGTAGCAAAAACTAAGCTGTTACTTCAATATAAACTTCTCAGTTATTTTCCCTCTGCATTTATTTGCATTCGAGGCTGGGAGCAAGGAATATTAGAATCTAGTCCATGGATAGCTTATGAAATAACTTACTTGGGAAATCTCACGTTAGGACGACAGAAATGAAAAGTGTGGGGAAAAAATCCAACAATAACGACTTTAAAAAAGTAGTTTGAAATGTATATTTTTCCCTTTCTCCTCCTATTTCAATCCCAGGTTGTTTACTACTAAATATGAAGCACAAAAACCTGATGCACAGTAATGTAAATTCAACTTTAATGATACACTGAAAAATGTCTTTTTTTTTACCACAATCAGCATCTTCCTGGATATAAGAGAATTTACAGAACACTAAAATAAAGCCTTAAATCCATAATACTTTTCCTATGTAAAGTAAAGGCTGATTGCTAAGGACAACAGTAACAGTATTTTGGTGAACTACAGACCCCACTTGTCATTAGTGGTCAGAAACTAAATTAGATCTCCCAACATATTTTTTCTGTATGTATCCTAAACAATCTTCTTGCTATTTGACCCATGTAATTTGAGAAAATAAGCTGAACACCGATAAGTTTGACAAAGCTGCGGTAAACCAGACTGCCCTACAGCTTTGTTTCTGATATATTCCTAGATTAAAATAGCTGATAATTTACATCCAAAGATGTAAAATAAACAACTCGTGAGGCATTCAAGTTGGAAGCACAACTCCTTCTGCAAAACTATGAATAACTTATTCACTAGCATCAACAGTAATTTCATCTAGATTGCCGTCTTTACATTGTAGGCACCGAAGGGATATTAAATACAACAATATTAACTTCAGCCTTTGTCATCAAGCAATACCTCTTACTCTTTGAAATTGAAAACAACAGCACAAAAATAAAAGTGAAGAAAGAACAACACAACCAAAATTAATTCTGAAAATCCAGAGGATATGGGTAAGTGTTTGTGAGTCTATTGAAATGCTTAAATGAAAACCACTGTAAGCCTTAAGAATACAGCTAGATTGTAGCCCTACTTATAAAGGAAGAATGGCATTTCTGATGCAAAATGTTAAAGCATGCTGAGTGAAATATATTACACACTCGTTCCAGGTTGGAGATCCATAAAGACTGTTTATTCTTTGCTTTGCTTAGAGAGTTTTGAGAACTCTGAAAAAAGGGGGAAAACAGAGAAAGAGACAAACATCACGTATTCAATATTTTACTATCAGCTCCTTGGTTTAATTTAGTGTTAACGCATATGTGCCTTGGTGCTCACAAAGAGTTCAAGGAACATTGGGTGTTATTAGATTGATAACCAACTCATATCCCCAGCAGGTGGCTCATAAATACTTAAACATATGCAAATTATTTGGGAGAAGGTAGTCTTTATTTGTGGGTTTTAGGTCATACTAATGTGATTTTCTCTTTCAAACAGAACTAAACAGATGTGTCAGAAGGGGTAAAATTCTTAATGGAAGAGAACACAAATAGTTTCTAACCTGCTGGTAAGGTCAGAAATGTCACGAGTTATTGTCATTACCATGGAACGGAGAGTTCTTCGCCATTTCAAATACTTTTTCATACCCACAGGTAGTCAGATAAGTGACCATTACCACATGTAGCAAAAGGACTAACAGATGAGATTCAACTCATTCATTTTTGCCTCTCCTGTTCATTTCCATTGTTTTTGAAATTTGCAGTTCCCTCTTCACTGAAAAACTCTTTATATACAACACGAAGTATCATATCTTGGAATGCTACTTTCTCCAACTTTAAACTAATGTTCTCATACTTTGAGACAGTCTGTGCCTGGCACACTACTGATGTGGGCACAGTTCTGTCAGCGACTGAAGGCAGAATCAAAAGGAAGATTTGAAAAAAATATCTTTCATGATGTTTCTCTACATTATTATTTTTAAGCAAAACAAAAACCAGAATGAAGTTCAAATTTAATAAGCAAAACAGTGATATAATCAGCTAATTTATAACACTGACACACCATAGCAGAATATCAAACATGAGTCATGATACGATCAGGGCAACTAACCTGATGTATCATTCAAAATATTTTTAAGGAAACCTATCACGTTCAGTAAATCACAGCTATTAAAAATAATTCCTAGCAAAACAATATTCTATTGAATATGATTTTAGTCAGTTTTTGCATTCAATTTATTCAATATGCCTCATAAATAAATAAATAAATAAATAAATAATAAAACTTGTACCAGCAAACTTCAATGACCTTTATTGTGTCCAACATAACACTGCAAATAATCCATCTCTGCACATCTGCTTACAAAATTATAGAGCAGACAAGCCAGTGGTGTGCACAGTTCACCCCTGTGGTTGTTGCTGCCTAAGGACAGACAAAAAACATCTCTAACCAGACAACTGGGTTCCTTTAGGCACTAGCAGCATGTCTTCATTTAGTTTGATTTCAGTAACTGAGCTTTCAACAGTGACTGCAGTGCAAGGTTGTAATTACGTCTCAGGAGTGAAAAAGCACCGAAGCTCAGGTTCTGCAAAGCCTTAGAGTTGTGCTTTGCTTTCTGTGCTGTAAGGAAGCCCATTCATCTCCAGGAAAACACTGCTCCCTGTGCACACAAATACATTCACAAGCCCTTGCTGGACTGGGGTGCAGGCTGGAATTATATTTCTGTCATTTAACTGTGCACACTTGCCAATTTTGATCAAGTTTTATCAGTTCAGTAAAAATGAAAAATTTTTGTCACTCCTGGCTGAGATTAATGCAATGAACCCCAGACTGTTCTTGGCCCGGCAATAATTCTAGCCCAGAATGACAGTTTTCATACCACTCAACCGACAGATCAATGGAGTAATATTCACATTGGCACAGATGGCCAGAGAAGGGCCTAGTGCACTGTACTAACTGGGCACTGAGGTTTGATACGATCAGCTGTTACCAAGAGCTCACACTGAAGAATATGAAGTGATGGGCACAGAATAACCAATCTGTTAGACCTGCACTGACTGACAGAAGGAGCAGGGGAGTGATTACATGAAGGGATATGTGGGTTAAGTCATATAGGACTCATCATTCCTAACCCAATTTGATGAATGACAGTGTTCCACTAATGGTGCAAAATAGCTCATCTTTCAAGTAAAACAGCAGATTTTTAGGCTAGGAGGTTATCAGGGAAGCAAACTGGAAACAGTTCTATTTTGTCTGCACCAGAACCTGTTGCTGTTGTGACATCAGGAGAAGCAGCAACACTCAGGAGCTGGAAGTAATCATGACATCAACCCCTTCCTGTACCCATTGGGGACTACTGCAAACCCATCTCTTCAGATTTCCTCCTTTATTCCAAATGGGCTTTCCACCCCAAATTTCCTCCTCTTACTTTTTCTGTAGACAAATGGTGCAGTGGCAAAAGTACCTGGGAGGTTCCCATGCATGGAGACAAAAGGGAGAATCTTCAGCATCGAAACATTTACTGAGACAAGAAACTACAGTATGTTGCTTATGATTCTGTAGCTTATGATACTTGCATAAACTCAAAAAAGTGCTCACATTTCAAATAAAATCAGATCTGCCTGACAACCATGCTGATTGTCACTGCTGAGCTTCTCCTTAGGCCTTTCCTTATGCATATCGGCACAAGCACCACACACATACCCTAACCTTCCCATGAAGGCAAGTTACTCCATCCTTATGTGAGCATGTGGAATTCCATACCTAGGTTTTAGGAGCTTTCCTTATATGTCTGGAGTGCCTAGTGGCCCAGATTCCTCTCTACCATTACTATGTACTGAGGAGTAAATGGGGAAAAAATACGGGAAAGTTTTCTTCTAAGGAAATTTGAATGTTTCCCCAGAGCAGCAGCTGATTTCTACCCTCAGACACAGACGTCTCTTAGTGCACAGAGCTCAGGAATTACACTAGAAGCTCTGGTTTGGAGGTGAGTCTGACATTGAAAGAATTCAAATATAACATCATAGCCACATATAAGTGAATACACTACTAACCAAGTATTTCACTGAAGGTGAGCATAGAAGCAGAACAATAAATACAAGAGCTTTCTAACTGATTGGATGTGTAGAGGTACTGAACTTTTCAAAAATATGCTAGTTTTGAAATGGGAATTGCCTTGCAGGGGTACTTAAGTTGCAGCTGGGCCACTTATCACATCCAGTGTATGACCGGTATACAGCAACGTAAAGCTAAATTGGAATTATTATTCCAGCTTTCATGGTAGACAGTAATATCACTACAGTCACACATGGAGTTCCCTTTAAAAGCTCTATTTTCACCCATGATCATTTACTGAGAAAGATTGTATGGGGGGATTGGGGGAGAGCAGGGGCAAGGGGAGATGACATTTTGATGCTTCACCTGTAAGTAAATCACTTAAATTTTTGGTCTGTAACATATCTTACAACTGCTTGATTTATTAGTGCACAAGAAAAGGGCAATTTTTCCTCCTGTTTCCAATCACTACACCATCCTCCATTAAACACACTACTTTTTTAATTTTCCACTTATAAGGAGATGTAAAGAAAAGTTATATAATAAAATACCAAAAATAGAATCAAAGTAGTTACGAAATGCAAGTAATTTAGGGCACAGGTATTGCACTATTACACCGTACCAAACTGAGGGATGAGGGCAATGTGAATTTAATATTCACACAAAGAAACCAATGAAAGTAAAAGTTTAATGTAAAAATCTTAGCAGGCCCTAATCTGTAGTTACTAGTAGACTTCTTTACACACACATTCCCCTTTACAGTTGCTCTCTTTTTCTTCCCCTTCTCAAATTATATGATCACATCCAGGCCATAAGGAATAGAGCTGAAGCTCTGCTAAAACATTTTAATGGCTTGTAAGAGGCTGTGCTTTTCTGTTTTACCTATCACCACTTATAAGTAAAAATTTATTTTATGCTGGTCATGCAGAACACATCTCCATTGCACGTTTCCTCCTTTTCTTTTTCTAGCTAATAACTTGGAGTAGGGATTTAAGTTAAATGGTTCTACACCTTGACCTCCATCTTGATGTGAACCATAGGTGGCAAAGACTGTATTAGAGTTGTCTCGGGGGTGTTATGCAAAAGACTTCAGTGCTTATATAGTAAAGAAAATTGTGCTTCAGTGTTAGCCTGCTGAGTATGCATTATAATTCTCTAACTATTTTCAGCAAGGTATTTTATGGGATTCAGTGTTTTCAGATGCTATATATTTGGTACGAGGTGGCATTAAATTTTTCATGTAAGGTTCATTAGCAAGGCATACATGTTAAATTTTAATTTTTTTGTTGTAGTTTGCACAGAAGTATACCAAGTGGCTAACCAAAAATCTAAATCTTAGACCCTGAAACTAAATTCTTCTCTCTTTTTTTTTTTTTTAAGAAATTGTATAAACAGTGTGATTCATTATAGATGTGCTGGGAAAAATATATCATAACGAAGATATTGCCTGTTATAAACATACAGACTGCACAAAGCCAGGAAAATCTGCTAAAACCATTTCTGTTTTGCTCGAGATCAGTTTTACAATATTGCTCCAGACTGTTATAGAGCAAAGACCTCACTTCAACATAATGGATTGTGGGGCTGGAGTTACTCTTTATAAAAGAGAAACCCTTTTTCAGAGCTTAAACTTGTCTTGAGAGACAGAATTCTTCATGTCCAACGTTACCTCATCAGAACTTCTTTCAGGCATACACAGGGGGATAAAGGCAGCCCTTTCCTTCTGGTAATTTACCTTCACTCTGTCATTACATTACATAATGCAGATGCTTTCTAGAGCTGTCTGTGTACTCATACAATCTCTGTCCTGTGGTCTTTCTGTGTGCATCTATATAAATATTATATATATATGTACATACACACACATACAAACACACACAGAGATATATCCAGCCAACTACACTACCCCCATGAACAGGAATCCTCCCAAACAGCAATTCCAAACCATGATTGATTACAAACTGTTCTCAAGAGGACTTCAAATTTGCCAAGATACTTTTCCTGAATATAGTTTTGTGTTTCTTTGCGTCTTTTAGCCCTCAGGTGTGAATATACTGATGAAAGCCCAAAACCTCATGTACAGCATCCATACAGCAGAGCTGTTAGTGCTCTGTCAAGGAGCCAGCACCTCTATTCTGCTTGCTGTGGAATTCATCAATTTTGTAGTTATTTTTGATTCTCAAACCTTTTAGGAGAAATGCAAAAAAAGAAATTCAAAATTACCTTAAGTTAATCTTAACCAGCTATGGGCATGGTAGTGTTAGCTTGAAGGCTGGACTTGATCTTGCAGGTCTTTTCTAACCTTAATGATTCCATAATTCTGCTAAGCTAGTTCAAGAGAAGAACTAAAGAATACTCCTATTTCTTTTGGAAGCCAAAATCAGACCATTTTTCCATTCAGAAATTTTGGTTTCTTTTATTTTAGATAAAACATTATTAAAATGAATTGTACGTATAATTCCTTTTAACATTCCATTAGGCAACTGTGCTGAATGCAGTTTTATGTGCAGGTGTTATTTACAACCTGCACGTACCAATGTCTCTGGGGCTCATTTAACCCACATCTAGACAGCAGGAAAAAAACACTACAACTACAGTAAAGTGGTGTATTTGGAGAGCATATCCAAACTACCCAGAACAAGTCTTGAAGTCTATCCCAAAATGATCTGGGAATTTAATAGAAGGAAAAAGACTCAGGGGTTAAGGAAAAAAAAAAAAAAAAAAAGTTGTCTTAGACATGGATGATATATTTGTTTAGCTGAAGTATTGTGTTTTCATTTTGCTTTTGGTACAATGACTCCCATCATACATTACCCTACCAAGCTGACATAATGAAGTAGGATTATGAATTATTCCTAGGGAATTCCAGATAGTCATCACCACCCTTGGCCATCCATACCACAAAAAGAGCTTGGTTCAGATGTTGTTAATTCTTCTTGTAGCCAAATAATTCTCATTTCCAAGGAACATTACCTCCACATTCCTAATCTCTCTTCATCAATGGTATTTTCTACCTCTCCGTTATCATTGTTTCCCCAACCTTTCCCTGCTTTGCCCTGGGTGTCCAGTGTGTTCTTTTAACTACTCTTCTTTCACCACGATTGCTAGTCTGGAACATTTGAGTGTTTTATATCTAGCTCAGCCACTTCCCGGCACATGCATTTCAGAATTTCTCTCTGTCATTTTTAACCTTTGTTCAGCTTTTACTGCCAGGACATAATTCTCAATATGTATCGGATATTTTATGTGCCATTAAAATACCATACTATCGTATTAACTTTCTTTATCTGAGTGTACCAGTGTTTTACACCACATTCCACACAAATAGTAGTTTTTGCTGCCTTCTTACTAACTCTCACTAATGCGTAAGAATTTCCCTCACTCTCCCAGAGCGACTGCATCTTGGATTTGGCTCAAGTATGCACTTCAATATTATATTATCACATTACACAGCAACTCAGGTGCAGTACCAAGAGGGAAAAGAAGTAATTAAACACCTTGCACACAACAGCTAGTAGTAAAAAACACCTTAAATTAATCTCCAAAATCATAATGAGGGGGATCACTAAATCCGAGTTATTAAGGCAGTTTAAGGTTATCTTTCAGTACCTCGTAATCACAAGACATCCCATTTTGGGGAGAGAGAGAGAGGAGAGGCATTTAAGTGGATGCATGCCAGTGACTCCAAACAAAACAGAGTAACTAAAACCATCAGTTTTAGAAACACAAAATAACAATCACAATTGAGATATTAAAAAGTCATTTTTAACCATTTCATTAAAACAACTGCAAATACTACACACAACAATTTACCATAGTTTGCTAAGATCCTGCAAAGCTCTGTCCTTAATAAATGAGGTTCATCTGTAGTAAGTGACTTGGTACAACACTGGCATTCCTAATCAAATTTGGGACAGTTGAGTTACACAGACACAGTTTATTTAATTAACTTAGAACTGCTTTGTACTCATGGTAGATGGTCAAATAGTATTATTTGTGACAACACTAAATAAAATAAATAAAAGAAAATGAGGCACATGATGTATTACCAGGATAAATCATACCACAAAATGTAGGGAGATGAAAGCCTACAGCAACAACACTTAGCACACTTCATTTGATTCTCATCCGTCAGCTTCAGCGCCAGTGGCTCAAAAAAGAATGTAAAGGTAAATGAACACCAAAATGTGATATACAGCACTTGAGAAAGAATCACACAGAAATAAATCAAAACTCCACTGCTATTTTAGGCCAAGGTTTATTCAGAATATGGCATTTTTATAATAAGATGCTGCTAGCATAAAAAAATCACAGCAGAAATACAGTCATTAAAAAAATCTAAGTAAATAAAATAAACCAGCCTCTAGCTAAAACACAAGCTAAAGGTTGGGGGTAGATTTTTCTTTTTCTTTTTGGTTTGATTTTTTTTGGTTGGTTGGTTTTTTGGGATTTTTTGGGGGTGTGGTTTTTTGGGTTTGCTTTGGTTTTTGTTTTGTTTGGAATTTTTTGTTTTAGTAGATAATTATATTCATTCCATCCTAAAGAGGATGATACATAGGCACCTAAAATTTCAACTATGGCACATGATTCTGACTGCCTTCTTATTTGCCTCAGCATTCACAAGCAAGTGGTCCTCCATCTCTTTTTTTTCCTTTCACAAATTGAGATAGCCTTTTGATGGGCTTACAAGTTGTAAGCCCGTGGGTCATGGCTCAGAGGGATGCAGTTGGGGGACTTTGCCAGCTGGAGAAGTTTCTTGCCAGTTCCAGCACAGCATGGTGGCTCTGTCCTGCTCAGCAACACCTCCTGCCAGACATAGCTTTTTGGCAAGACCTGCACACGGCAGCAGAGAAGGCAGCAGGTGTCACCCAGGCTCAGAGAAACAAAGAGCCATTTGTGCAGAGGCCACTCCATCCTCCACCTTGCAAGTGACACCAGCTCGCATTTGCCCTAGAAAAGTTCTTGTACATTTGCTCTACAATCCACGGGGGATGTTTTCCCCATCTCTCCTGACACTTTTTATGAGCCACTGTTGGGACACAGTAGCCTAATTAAAAGAATAAAAGCTTCAGTAAAACCACCAGGTCTGAGAAATCTAAGGGGAAGCACAAACAAGACATATATTGCAAGTTGGTCCAATGTGAAACGGGAAAAAGTGAAAATGAGCCTTTGTATGCCATGCAGAACCCAGGTCAGTCCTACCTAGACAATCCTCAAACAGTCATGCTACAGAGAGGTTTTGGACTATTAGTCTTGCACAAGTATATCAGCATTCATTATCACACTAAGTTTACAATGTTGATTGGTTTTGCTTTCAATAATCACAGCTCTTTTCTCAAGGTTAACTAGTCTATAACTGCAGCTTGAATGTTTGATTTCCTTTTTTCTTAATTGCATGTAGAAGAAACACATTGGAATGATTTTTGACCACCTACTGCTGTATCTCATAAGATTTTTATCAAGTTCTTTTATTAACAGGCTGAAAAGCAGCAGCAAAGAAAAGCTTTGATGATAATAATAAAAAAACCCTAAACCTTATTTCATACCTGTAACATCATCCCCAGAAAGATATTTTCCTAGTGTTTGCTCCACAAATGCTTTTTATATTACTGAAACTTAAATTGTAATACTGTTGCAAGTAGGGATGAAACATTAACAAATTTAGGCTCCTAGAGCTGTATGAAGTTAAGATTATACATTTCAAAGGTTTAAATAGGTGTTTGCCTAAGAGCAGCAATCTCTATGGAAAACAAGTTTGAGAAAGAAAACACCAGTTGGATTTTCGTTCTATTATCATTGAAATGGCATGGGGCTTTTTTTGTTAATGACTGAATAAATCAGAATTTCAGCTTTATATTCACAGCATTTCTCCTAGTTATTCTATGTTTGATGCAAAACTGAACAGCAGCTGAAGAAATAACTCACTTTACAATGGAATGTAGCCTGCAAATTTGAATTGGTCACTTGGACAAGAAGATCACGCTAAGTCCTTTCCAACTAAAATATTCCATTCTTATTAGCTGAATTACTTCCCAGGAAAGAAACAATCCCCAAATAAATGCAATTTAATTTATCATTACAGCTATAATAAGAAGAATCTGAAGATAATCAGTGTTCTTATAGAGATGGTAAAGGTGATAAGGATGATCCAGGGAATTTTAAACTCGTGATCCTCACTTAAGTACTTAAGAAAATTGTTGAGAAAGTCATTATAGATGTCATTATAAAGTACCTGAGGCGTAAACCAGCATAACTTTCTGTAAGTGTAAATTTTGTTTAATATATTAGAATCCTTTGAAAAAGTCAGGGTGAGTAATGAAAGAAATTTAGATACACTGAAACTTAAACTGTTTATGATGAAACAACTCTCAGCTTTATTATGGTGAAATAAGAGTAAAAATTAGGAAACAAAAATAAAGAATTACGAATGAATCCTACAGCTTTTGGCATGAAAGCTATTAAGTATCATTTGGGGCCTGAACGCACATTTCCCCTTTTTCCATTCCCCTCCTGCCCTGAAGCACTGCATGGTTGAGCCATTAGGTTTATCTTAGGTCTTTGTAACCCAGACAGCTTCCCACAGTCTTTCTCCAGCAGAAACGCAAAATCTTTTCCTGCTCACTATGAATTTGAAGCAAACAGTGTGTCTCCCACCAGCAATAGCCCTCATAGGTTTTTAGAGAACGGGGCATAAAAAGCACCCTATGAAAACACACCAGCACCACACAGAGATATAAACACAAATTTAAAGCTGATGGCTGGTGAGAGAAAATCTTCTAGTGATCATCACAACCCAGTATTATTTTCTGCCTGAATAAAAATGCTGAAAATAAAATGCTTGAAGTTTATGATTCAGTAGTCTTGCAGTCAACTGATGCAATTAAAAGTTGCATCCAAGAAAAATTATCTATATATACACAAAGAACTAGAAGTAATGATGTAGTTGCTTAAAATGAGGGAATGTAAAGAAAAACCTCCTGAGGTGGTTAATGCAATCTGCATTAGGCTTCTGCAGGCTGAAGCTCTTGAAACCTGAACTGCAGCCCCTTGACAGCTTTTGCAGTTATTCAGACCTGCATGGGGCAGGTGTAAAGCTCAGATGTGGCAGCATTTACACCCAGACAGCACAGCTCAATGTCCACAGAAACCAGCTCAAGGCACTGTCTCATCCAGCTCATCTCTCCATTCAACATGCTACTTTAAGACTGGAAAGTTGTAAAAGCCATCGACTCTATTGCCTTAAAATTGAATGTCTGTAAGCAGTTCAGAATATTTTTTAATATCTTTCTAACTGTTTTAATAAAATCTATAATTAACTAAATAAGGATCATAAATGTTACGATGTTTTATATAAAATATGACCCGATCAATATATGTAAATGACTTGACCATTTTATTCTTGGTGAAAGCATCTGAGGTCCAGGAAAGTATTAGTAACGCAGCAACCTCAGTATAGTTTCCAACAGAAAATTCTGAAGGAGGAGAGCTATTTTATCGTTATAACCATTAACGTGATTTACAAGCCCCAATAAAACGGGCACACTCTGATCTATTTTAATCTAGTGCATTAATAGTCTGAACCATACTCAGAAGCATGACACTGGCAGTAGGAGAGCCAGAAAGACTGTCAGGTTCCCAGGAGATATTGTTCTTTGATGCTCTTCCTGCAGCTTCCTCCACACGGCTGGAGCTACTGATGTACTTTCTGCTGAAACCAGGACTAGATGAAGCTGGAAGTTGGCCATGAGATTTCATGCTCTCCTAAACCCTCTCAGCATCCCAAAGTACACCCATATATGAAAGCAAGCAGTGAGGAGGGGAAGAAGTGGCAAACCAGCAGAGCTCACAGGAAAGCCCATGAGTTTCACCATGAGGAGCTGGAGGTGTGGAGCTGAACACAGGCACAGAAGCCCTCTGCTCAGAGCCATGCAAATGATCAGAACTTATACTGATGATAACTTCAAGAATGACAAGTCCTAAACAAACCAGTGGCTGAGGCAATAACTCACAAATTTATCTTTGTCAAAATTTTTATCTCTGTCAATTCAGAAATGCCTGCACGGAGCTTGGTATGATAACCATTTTATTCACTGACCATCAGACTACTGTCACCTATACCTTGCTGATAAACAACTGTGTGCCCAAATTTAATAGTCAGAAGTCAAAGTCACGTGGCCCCTGCCCATCCTTAGCACGGAAGGAAGAACATTAGTCTGAAATGCCTACCGAGAACAGAGTAACTTGATGGCTTATATCAATGTCAAGGCCTTCAATTTTTTTAAAATTGTTTACAGTAATTCTCTGAAACATTCAAGAGGGGGGAAAATGAAAAAGACAGCAATGAAAAAAATCACAATGGAAGTAAAATGAATATTTGCAGGTTACACAAATTAAAGGTAGGGACTGTCCAGCTCCAACATTTAAAAAACCAAACCCACAAGTGTTCCTGTGAGTGGGAGAGCAGGGTACAATATAAGGAAAAGGAAGGGAGTAAAAAATGAACAGTAAAGAAAATATTCATTAATTCTACTCACAATTTTGGAAGGGAGGAAGGGAGCAGACCATTTTAAAATAAAGAGATCATAAGAAACTGTTATTGACCCCAAGGGATGGAGAAGAAAGCAGATCAGGAAATGTTTACATAGATAAGAGAGGTATGTAAAATGGCTGGTCTATTGCCCATGAGAGGTTTCAATTACTTCTCCAATCGGCACAACACTGGGATTACAAAGAAAGCATTCATTTTCCTGGAGTTGGGACAGAGTCAACAGGTTTGAAAAGACATTCTGGAGTTAGTTTAAGGAATTAAATCAAATAAAATGGGCAAATAGCAATAGTTTAATGTGGAGAACAGAGTTTCAAATATACATGGTTAAAAATCCCTCAAACCAAAAAGCATAAAAGTAGTAAAACTTTAACAGATAAAAATACAGGGAAAACTTGTGCAGATTAAGTACTTTAACAGAATTCATATGTCAAACTTACTTTCAATATCACTGAAAGCATGTGCAGTTCACTTACAAGATAGTTTATAACTTCTACTTTGCTTTCATTTGTTCTCATCTCTGACAGTATTTTACTTAAATGAGAAACAATTGAAATTCCTGTGAACCTGATGAAACTGTATGCACTCTTCAGCAACATTAAAATTGTGCTACCAACGTTTCAATGCTAAAATAAAGTAATGGAAGACACTGTTGTTCTAAGGTCTCAGTACCTAGAGACTTAAATGTGCCACATCATGCAGTTCATGTGTTTCCAAGAGGCTCCCGAGAGCACCAACCTTTGCAATACTAGAGATAACACACAGGTATCACAGCTGAAGGCCACAGTATGATATAAACTGAATTAGCTAATCTCACGCTAAGAAAATTAGGAGCATTCATGCCATGCGGTACCCAAGGTGAGGTGTTAATTTGCAGGGAATGATCAGCACTTTCTTCCATCACTTCCAGTTAAGATTCACCACTCTGTCTACACTTTGCTGATATTTCTAAACCCAAGTTCAACAGTTCCAGAAGGTTCAAATTGCATTCTTTTTCTTCATTATTTCACCAGACTTTCATATATCCATACTCTTAGTCCACTTTTCACCCAGACTTCTGCCCTCCACTCATATTCTTTTTTGTCCCATTCCCACCCTGGATAAATCAGACTTGTATAGACTTTCTATAATTAGAGTTATACTACATTTGGACACAAATAAAATGCTCAGTATGTTTCCTGAAAATGACTGATAGTCCTAATGGGCATGTCTTCCCTAATTATCAGCCTCAGCTACTTTCCTCTCTATATCCTACTGCCTCCAGTAGCATTTTGAATGTTCATATTTTAAATTTAACTTCTGACTGAGTAGATAATAACTTCTGTCTCTTATTCCCTGCTTAGATAAACTCTATGCATTTGTCTCTTCTAAACCTTCAACATGAGACAATTCTTTTGCTGTGGTGTTTAGCTGTTTACTACACGAGCTGGCAAAGACTCAGAAACCCATCAACAGGAAAAGACAAGCAGAGATGACCAAAAAAACCCCAAACAAAATAGTATTTTCTCTGCCTGATGCAGTGATACTTCATCTCTGGCAAGGTTTTTCACATCATAAACTGATCAATGGCCATTAGCTGAGGCACTGAGCTCCATTCTAAGTTCAAAAGGACATCCAGCTATTGCAGAGGGAGCACTGCAACATCTTCCAGCCTTTACACCAGATTTATTTACTTTCTTTAATACTAAACTGGGAAATCAAGGAATTCAGATGTAAGAAATAAAGAAAAACATCCACTTGTAGGTAGCAGGAAAAAAAAAAAAAAAGAAGAGCAACCCTGCATTGATATGAAACAATCTAACTGGTTTACTAATTGTCATTTTCCCTTCAAAATACAAGGCCAATTCCCCACTTGTTTTGGTAAAGTGAAGTGATCAACTGTGTTCTCATGGGCTGTGGAGATACATTTGCAGTTACTGGAAATCTTGTCATTTACAGCAAACTTTTCTCCAACTCCCTTTGCCTGAAATCCTGTAAAGTGTGCTTAAATGGGGCTGTCAGGGCTTTTCACTTGGCAGCTCCGAGGCCCCATCCTTGCTGCAAAGGACAGTTGAGCAATGTATGGACAATCAGAGAAATCATAAAATTAACGCTGTTGGAGCCCAGGCTGGGCTCTGTGCCAGGCTGCAGAGGCTCTGTGTCTGCACAAGGGCTGGATGCTGCTGGCTCCAGTGGCAGTGACACTCCTGAGGGCAGTGTGGGACATCAGGGACAAGGGAAGGGGGAAGCCAGAGGGAGAATGTCCTGCACCCAGGAAGCCCAAAAAGGTACCCAGACTCCTGCACGTGGAGAGGAGCTGGCCTGCACAGGAGCAGAGATGCACTAGCACAGGAGCACAGGGCTTTGGGAGATGGATTTTAAAGATTGGTATTCTCGTACCCTCCTGCCTTGTCCCTGCACTGGTGATAAGGGAATAGGGGACAAGATTCCCATTTTAAAATGTGCAGAATTAGACACTTGTGGACTATTTGCCCCTTTAAGAAGAAAAAAGAAACCAAACTAACATAAAAATTGGAAATTCAGGATGTGCTCAATCCTGTTTAGATCAGATTCTAAAACAGCATAAAGATCTTTAAGTTAATTCAAATACAGCCATAAGTTTTTGGGGGCCTAGACAATGACAATAAGCAGATTCAGGTCCAGTTCTTAGATGTTCCCAGAAACATCACAAGAAGGTATGAGAGGCATATGCAATTTCTAATATTTCTTCTTTTTTTTTTTTTTCCCTCAGACATTGCATTTTTCAGAACCCAGATCACTTTTCCAGATGAAGCTGCACCACAGGCAGGAATGAAAACTTGCTCCTTCTGTGATGGAGTGCTTTAAGAGATACTGACCAAAACTTAAAGGACTTTCTCTGTTCCTGGTGCTCACTGAAGAGTTACCCAGGATCCTCTGCCTATAACTGCACTGCTTTTTTCTTTTCCCTCTTCAGTATTGCAGGAAATTTTCTGCCTTTCAAAATACTTCCTGCAAACCTATTGCTTGCATATTTCCAAGATAAACCTAGTTTTTGTATTTATGGGGCATGATTTGATTATCTGTAGATGCTATTTCATTATTTCTTTCTGGTATGTTTCTTCCTTTCATTTTAGCATCAATTCATTAAGAAAATGTAGACTTATTCCCCTGTCTCTTGATTAGTAGAGATATGGAATATGTTTTTGCAAGAATGAATGTCATCATATTACAAAAGCATAATTGTACAAGTATCAGTAAGAAAAACATATAAGAATTAACAGCTTTTAATACATATGACAAACAGCTTATAGAAAACAATCCATACTTCAGAATATCTTGACCATAGCCACATATGAGCATATATTTTTCCCTTACATCTGAATGGTATACAGAAAATAAAACAGATTTCGCCTGAATTAGACAGATTATATTTACACCTTCTCACCAGTTGTTTCTCACCAACATGTTACTTCCCCCACATTTTTATCCAAAAAACCCCAGCTGTTTATCACAAGAACATGTGACAGTGACTTGTGCCAATACACTTCTCACAAGCAACTGTAACTTTGATTTTTACGCTATAACTTTGACATTTACATCGCTCAAGGTATACTCTTAGAGAGCACAAAGAGGAAAAGGTTGTCCATGAAAAGATGAAACATCTAATTAGGCAAGAAAGTGACAACAGAAAATGAAACAAAATATTAATGAGTTTAAATTTAATAAATAAATAAATAAATAGGAAGAACTTTAAAAAACAAGTCTGGCTCAGTGGATTAGACAAGCCACCCCATGGTGTGACTATCAGCCCAGTCTCCCATAAAGGGCTTGGCCTTGTCCCAGCTCATCACTGAAAGGGGCCTGGGCTGCCGTGCCCTTCCCAGGCAGGGGCCAGCCTGGGTGTGACAGGCACTGGTGAGCAGGTGGCACAGGGGCTCTGTGGCACAGAGGTGCCTGGGGTGACTGAGAATGTCACTAATCACTCCTGCCTCACAGCATTTCTCATTCACAACAAGGAAAACAAACTGTAAACACCACAAGGTACAGTGAAAGCTACCCTGTTATAGCTAGTCCTTCCTCACACACAGTAGATTTACTGCACAGGGAGCAAGGACAATGCAGTGCAAATCCTTTTTAATAGTATGAGGTATAAACAAAGAAAAGTGAAGCATGTATTGGGCTTATCTTTTCCACAACGAGGTCAGGAGTTTGCTTTTGAAGGAGAAAGATTTTTTTGTTGTTAAGTCTGTAATGGTAATGGTATTACTAAAATGGATAGACAATTTTAAAAACCATGGCCAGACAAATATCCAAATCTGCTAAGGAAGTGGAGAGAGAAAATAAGGAATTAGCAGGCACATTCACAAGTTCATTTAGTTCAGAAGAGACCCCTGGGGACTGGAAAGTGGTTAATACAACAAAGTTATTTTAAAAGTGCCTGGAGACATAACAGGAAGCCATAGACCAGTTAGCTTGATATAAAGTGGGGAGAAACTCCTAGAATATCAAATTGGAAAACACTTGAAGAAGCACAGCTTGATTAAGGATTGACAGTATAAGAGCAGAGAGAGGAGAGAGGAGAGAGCTCCGGGTTCATGGTTCGCTAACTTGCTGGGATTCTTCGAGGAGATTTCTGCCACAGCAGTCAGGGAATGCAGCAGGCACCAGCAACATAAACCTTTCTCTCTATTCAAGAAAGTGTATGCTGTGCTTCAGATGAGAATTAACTCCTCCCTCAATGGCACACCACCACAGCCTCCGTGCCAAGAAACCTGATCATCGTGTCCAAACACACCAAAAGTCCCTGACCTATCCCATCTTTTTGGGGAAAGCTGGTCTTCCATAAGTACATTTCTTACACAGAAATTATCTGAACCAAATCTAATGAACAATTTAGTGTTTCTTTTTATCAGTTGTATCTCGCAATATCAGTAGCAATGCTGCTTATCAGAAATCCTTATTAATGTTGTAAAATACTCTGCAAGAAGAAATAAAAAGCGAAAAAAATAAGAATTGGGTCCTGTCTTTAAATCCTCAAAATGGAAACAGCTTGAAGTTTGATTTCTTTATACTTTACATGAAAGTAAGCACATTCTCTTGATATGCCACAGTCTGTAGATAATGAACCAGGCAGAAAAGACAGCCCTGAAAGTCTGTTTTGATTCATGGGTTAGACAAGACAATAAAGGCAATAAATATGAAGCCATCTACTACTCAGTAAGTATTTCAAATCAGTTTCATGATTATAAATAATTGTTACCATATTTGTAAAGCTGAACATTAAATTTCTCTTTTTGTTAAAGAGATAATTGTCTAATTCATGTAAGCAGAAGTTACTCTCTTCTCTCCCTTTTAAGTAGCTGTAACTTGTGCGAAGTTCTATTCCATGAAATAGGAGACCCAAGATGCTGATCAGCACAGTGAACTGAAATGGAATGTTACCCAAAAAATGAAATGTTGTTGCAGAGGAAACATTTGGCAAATGCAGAAGTCAGATTGTGGTCATGCAGAAGCATTTTATGATTAGAAATGTCTCATTCTATTCTTCTGCCTGCCCTTGAAGAGCCAAAAGTAACTTGGATTTTTGGCTATAGGTTGTGAGCTCCCAGACTGGGATGACTGCTGCTTGTTTCAGAGGATCAAGCTGGTTGACAAGACGTGCCATTTTCAAACAGAAATAGCCTGGCTACTGTAGCAGTTCCAACAAACATGAGTCCACATGCCAGAAGTATATCTGCATTACCAGCAGGAAGGCTGTAAATTATGAACTAAAATTGTTTATTTAATGATGAATTTGGTGCTATGACTCTCACAATCAAGAACTTTTACATTTAGGAAAAAAACTTTGCAGCAAGGTAGGGTAAGCTTGACATGGCAGAATTATCCACTGAAATTCCACTGCTTTGCAGACAAATGATGAGATTTTTGAAGAAAAGGTACCAACCGTAACAGAAACTCAACCAGCAAAGAGCCATAGAGGGATCCTGGGTTTTAAGATCAGAAAAACAGTAAGAGTTGGAAACAGCTGATTTAAAAGATCAGTTGAGAAGAAACCTGTGAGCTATTTTCTGTGCTACTCTGAAAAAAAAAATACAATGATAGGGAGTGGATGGGCTGCCAGCAATTTCATGCAGATAAACCAAATAAAACTACCCATGTGGCACCTGAGAGCTAAAGAGGTAAACTGACATCAGAAGCCTCGTATGAGAGTTTATATGCCTTACATCATAGCCAACCAACATTACTTACATTAGAAAAAGACAATTTAAAAAATGGCAGCACAATCTGTGATTAACTTCTGTGTCTTGAGCATTGTGAACACAGCAAATGGAAAGACAGATTTAAATATAATCTAAAACATGATATTCACAGCTACTGGTATTCATGCCTTTTCTCAGATTTTCCTTATTCTTTCACCAGCCTGAAAAATATCAGGTTTCCATTCAAAAAGCGTCATCACCCTCTCCATATATCAACAGCAAATTTGCACGTAGGATATGGAGTGCCATGGTGTGCTTTGCAACTGCTTTTGTAGCCAAGTATTTTCTGATTCCTACTCTCTAGCTGCTTGCAGAAGTTCCAACATGGTGTTCTCCCTCTTTCCCTTCCTCCCTCGTAAGAGGGGAACAAAGACCCCATAGAGTTTCTATTATTATCAACATAAATCAATTGTCAAGGTAATATCTGCCAGACAAATCCTTTAAGTGATGATCTTCATGATGGACTAAAGCCACCTGTTTGTCTTCTTTTCTTTTAATAATAGAATAATTTAGGCAGGACAAGACCTTTAAGATCACTGAGTCCAATCTAACACTGCCAAGTCCACCACTGGACCACGTCCCTATGTGCCACATCTAGATGTCTTCCCCCAAACAAAACTAATGGAGTTGGGCTGTACCTGCCCCCAGATCTCTGGATGTCACTGATTCTAGATGTTGCTCAAAAGGAATGAAAGGTAGTTCTACCTCAAGCCAATCTCCCTAGCACATGCAGCCCGGTACAGTCATTCCCAAAGACAATTTGCTCATTTTCCATTCACCACTGATGATTTTTTCAGGTTTCAGCTCCATGCAACACTGCGCCCCTCCAGAGAAAGCATGCCTTTATCTGTTCTTTCCTCTTACATCCAGAGATGTAGCCAAAAACTGCTATCCACAGCATTGCCTGCTTGCAAGAGGTCACAAGCCAGCTTCCAGTTCCTATCACTGTCTGCAGGTTGACACCGTCACAAAATTTCCAGCCACCTCCTGTCACCACCTGCAGAAAATCAGAGCAGCAGACAGCTCCTAGTTTCTCCCTGCTCACGCACATGAGTTGCTAGAAGCAGACTCCCAGCTCTGCCCTGTATCTTTCTGGGATGATTCACATAGCTCAGCCTGAAAGTCTGTAATTACAATTACTCCTAGCCCTGGCTAAATTGCTAGTTTGAAGGTTTCTCCCCCAATTATATTCCCACAGCTCAATGCCAAATTACACAATATTATCTCAAATGTCATCTAAGACTTTGGAGGCTTATCAGAGTTGGCTTAACTGGTTAGTATGAGACCTTTTTAATGAGATGATTAGCTACATAAAACAATGAAAAACCTTGAACCCTTGTATTTGGCTGATAATATATATAAAACATTAGTAAGAGTCTCAGTCCTGGTAAAATGGTAAGTGGATAAAACTGGCTACTGCTCTAATGAGATAACCACCCAGCTAAGACTTCTAAGGAACATTTAAATATGGACTATGAAAATACCTCCTTTGTTCCCTCACTTCTTTCCCCTTTTTGCAAGTCTCTGTTTTCTTCCAAGTGTGACAGCAGACAGCTTTCCCTGCACAGAGATCTTCTGCTTATAATCTTCATACCAAACAACTCTGAGAATAGCCAGATAGTCGTTCCAGATAGAGCAAAAGGCACCCATCTTTTCACAGTTATATGAAAAATACTCCCAAGGTTGATGGGTCAGGTTGTTTTTCAACTGCTATGTAGTAAATAAAGTAGTAAATCAAACAATATTCAAACAATGTAAAACACTGCATTTTTTAGACTGGCATGTCTCATAAACACCTTGTCCAATTCATTTCTCTCACCATCCTCTCTTTAAAAAAATAAATACAAGTTCTTTTGAGGAAGAGGAGAGCACATGAGAAATGTCTTGGCTGCACTATGAAGTTGAAAATTAAATCAAACTCAGATTTATGGCAAAAAAGGCTAATTACTGGCTTAAACATGGAAACAATTGTCTCATATAATATATGGTGATGAATCAGCAGAGCAGCCACAGGTCACAGGGGACAGTGTGAGGAATGAAATCGCTGCTTCTATCAAGGGGTCACACTTCATCAAGAGACAGATTATTTGGGGGAGACCAAACAATCACAGAGCAGCTGCTACAAGGAGCTGGCCAGTCTGGAATGGGGACAAGACAGACCTCCCTCAGAAAGGAACAGGACCAGAGATCAGGGAGAAGTGTGCTGCATCACACGGTGTTAGTGGGACTGAAACAACAGCCCTTGCCCTGCCCAGCATGGCCATGGCACAAAGCCGTGCCCATGTGCTGGAGAGGCCTCCTGAGACCTTCGGCACCAAGAAGGTAACGCTGCTTGCTGATGTATCTTCTTCCATCCTCAACCTAAAGTACAGAGTGACCCAGACTTCTGGAACAAAGACCAGAACAAACCAAGGTGCCACTGCCTCATGACACAGCTAGAAATGTCTTGGCTGCATAGTGAAGTTGAAAATGAAATCAAACTCAGATTTATGGCAAAAAAGGCTAATTACTGGCTTAAACATTGATGCATTCCCCTTAGTTTCATAAGTATTTAACATACACAGAAAATCCTCAGGGACTGCAATCAGTCCCAGTTTCCAAATTTCAGAAGATTAGATCTCCAGTAGTTATATTGACATCAAATTCCAATATGTGGTTTAGTGGTGGACCTGGTGGTGTTAGGTTTACAGTTGGACAGGATCTTGTCCAGCCTAAACTCTTTGACTCCCTGCCGGTCTCTACTGTAGTTTTCTGCTTTCCCATTGCATCCTATTTACACAGAGTGTCCCTGTTCCTGCTCATTTCTCACAGTACCCATATCCAAGTGCCTTCATTTCAATACACTCCATGTATTGAAAATAATCTTACACACACATAGTACCACATATTTTTCCACCAAATACATTTAAAAGGTACTTTTCTCTTTCATTTAGCTTCAGTTCTACCATGATTTTCTGCAGTCTATCCATTCATCCCTTCTTGGCAGGTCAAGGTCCACAGCAGTAATATTGGCTGTTACTGTCCTGGCCCAGAAGATGCTCTGAATTGGAGCAAACTGAGCAGGCACAGCAACTTCACCAGCCTCAGCCCAGCTTCCTGCATCCAGACTCTCTTTTCCATTCTTAACAACTTCCTTTCTTCGCCACTGGATTTCATTGCCTTCTATTAATAAGTCAGTCTCACTTAGCAGACAAAGATCTTTGTATTACACTGACTGCTCCTCTGTATTATTGCAGATGCAAACATTACTGAGAGCAGAGAGGCTGCTAAACTGCATGCCAGCACGGCTTGTCCCATTTCCATCAGAAAAAACACCATGTGCATTGCTGCCCTTTTTCAAGGGCACACATATGGCTGGAACATGCTTTTTCCTATTTTCTGTCCATGTTACTCATTTTTTACACTTTCTTCCATTTATATTTTCTTGTCCTGAAGGAGAATTAGACATTAACATATTAAAAAAACCCAAAAAAACTCCTGCGCTTTTCAATTAAATTTATCTTTTTCCTCGGACACAAAAAACTTTTTAATTCTTAAAATCATCTAAAATTCTTAACATCGTTTAGAAAATTGGCTGCTGTTAAAGGAAAAAGTGAAAAAAAAAAGATGCTTTCCATTTTATTTACTACATACCTTTCAAGTAGTAATGATGTGGTTACCCATGGCAGGCTCAGAATATGAGCAACATGAAGTTTTGTAGAGAGAAAAAGGATCATCCCACTGATGTAGCTGAGGAGAAGATAGAAGGAACTGTTCTAGACTTGAAGCTTCAAGCTACTTACTAATGTTAGGAACAGCTGCTCTGAATTAAACTTACATGTCTTAATTGAGTGCACGATTCAATGCTGGCTAGCACCTGTGCCTGAAACGGGTTTTTAAATATGTTTAATATTTTTAAAAAATTTTTCCCCTGTACTTTTTTAAAGAGGCAGAAAGATGTTTAGAGGTGGTTAGTTACCATGGAACTAAGGAGATAAAGATTTCTGAGATAGAATCCTTCCATCTTGTTTTAATATCCCATGTATAACATTTTTGACTTTGACTGTTGAGAGCCATTTGGCCCATGAAATTTAACACATAGACTTCCACAGAAAAATCCCAACCATTACAGAAATACAGAAGTTTAGCTGATGACTTGACTTTAGGAATTGATTGAAGAAAATTATATGCCAGACTTGAGTTTGGTGCAGCGTGCTATTTGAAACATCAGCTCTCTGACAGGATGTCTAAAACCTAGGAAAGGATTAGATCTTTTCCCCTGTGAATTTCAATATAAAAACTACCATTGCTCTTCACTGCTGCAGTATTAAGTCTGTTTTGGCATGTCCACTAGTATATGAGCAGATGACTGCTCTGCACACCTACATTTTTCCATGCACTTTCAATCAGAAAGGCTGAACTGCAAGAAGGAAACAGCCTAGGCATCATCTTTCTAGCAGTCCATAAACCACCAAGTAAAAGAGGAGAAGTGGTAAGAAGAAAATAAAGCCCTCTGAGGAAGGATATGGAGGGGACTGAGCAATTCTCTGAAGACATATTTTTATTGAAGTACACAGTTATGGATACAGTCTTGGAGCATACAGCAAAAAAAAATTGTATGTGCAGTCTATGAACTAAAATGATCCTTTGAAGGGATTTCTCTATGGTATCCAGCATAGAGGATAAATTGAAACAGATGCAAAAAAAAAATCCTTTTTTACTCCACCTACACTGTGTAATTATGACATTACTGAAACAAGTTTTTATTTGAAAAGTTTCTGTTATATCTCAAAAAACTGGATTTTATATAACAGATTTTTCTTTATGGTATTACATTCCTTCTCCTTTTCTTTACTCACTTCTTTTCTTCCTTTGACTACATTATTTTGTCTCTGCTTTTACATTGCATCTTCTTTCTTGCATCATTGCTATTATATTGTGAATACCATGATTTATTTTAACTAAAGCCCCAGCATCTGGAATTTACTGACCACAGGATAATCTCAGTTTCCACATACTATAAATAAAACTGATTTCCTACAGTTTTGTACCCTTGTCTAATTCCTACCTGCAAAACAATAATCCCAAGTGCTTCTTTAAACCTGAAAATATGACTAGGGAGCAGACAGCAGGGTTGAGGCTAGTTTTAATATGCAAGTACTAACTGGTCAGCTAGCTAATGTCCAGAAAAATTCATTGTGCTTGAGTACTGCCTGCTGTCTTCTCAAAAATCACCCAGACTTGGAAATGTTATTCTTATTGTTATTATTATTTCATGTGTATAACTTCCTAGCTTTTGTGGTTACAGAGACAGCTCATATGTTTGCCCATCTAGAGGTCAAAATATAGGGACAAGTCTTAGGTGGACAACAGCTCTACCTTGGAACACAGGATATAAATGTACCCATCTGGTGATCAAGCCCCTTTGGATATTTTAGGGAGAAAGGTGATAAATATATTCATCCACAAAATAAACTATTGATTACTGTTGCTGCCATGAAGGTTAGTTTCCCTGTACAAAGAATACTTAATAAACTCAGGAGTACACTTTGATTGTCATAAAAACAAAACAAAAGCCTGCATGAAGCTAAGATTCCCTTATGCTTTGGAAAGCACAGTGTAAGACAAGTTTCACTTGTTCCACTGCATAGATTTTCAACAATTAATTAATTACATCTCACATAAATGATAGTAGAATTCACAAGGGAAATCAAGCAGTCCTTATTTTTTTTTTACTTTCCCCACTGATTATAGCACATTCCAATGGTGTAGTAATTCTCATAGTGAGCTCGCAGCATTTTCCAAGCCAGAACAGTCCTCAGTCCTATCTCAGTCTAAGCAGAAAAAGTCGGGGTTTGTTTGGGACTGAAAATTACTGTGAAAAGAAAGAAAAAACTCTAGACGATAATTCTGAACAAAGAACATAGGGAAAGCAATATTAGTAGTAATAATCTTCTTTCATTTTTAACACCTTTCACCTTGAAACTTTCTAAAGCTCTTTGAAAATTATGTATACAGCAGTAGCTCTGCCAGCTGCTGAACAGGAGCAGCACCTGAAAAGGAACACAGACAGCTGCAAGAAATAGACTTGGTGTTTCCACTTGTAACCTTCCTTTCACCCTCCACGACACATACCCCATACAAACAACTTTTACAAAGCCTATTTCAAGGCTGCTATCCCATTCTCTTAATCTGCTTTCAAGTCCTTTCCATATTCTTTGCAAACGTTTGACCATTCAAGACTGTTAAGAGAAAAAACTATTCTCTTTTCCTTTCCCTTGCATACGCCAACATCACAGTGCTGAAATAACTTCCTCAGTGCAGCCACACCATCTTTCACCAGGAACCTCCTGATGTTCTGCACAGAGGCCACTGGACAGCAGATTCCCCCTGGTTTGGAGCGTGCTGTGTCCCTTGGAGGCCCAGGTACGCTCTGGGGTCTACAGATGTTTTTATCTGGTCTAACTTGCCAGCTTTTTAGGGCAGGACTGATTTCCCATCTGGGCATTTGAACCAGTTCATTCCAGCTTGCCATCAGATGTGATGAAAATATAACAAGGAGAAAAAAATCTTATTAATAATAAATTAACACATAGCTAAAATTTATTTAGATGGAATATTAAAGCAAATCAAGATATTTATTTATAGAAAAGACAGTCCTGTCATTCCTTTGTCAAAAAGAAAAAGGGTTAATTTATGGAATTAATTATTTTGTAAAAGGTCTACAATAATACTGGCATTCCTTTTGTGAGAACTATTAATATTTTATTTATATTCTTGTACTGCCTTCAAACCTCAGCCAAGAATCAGGTTCCCATTATGCCCTCTCAGCAAATAAAGCCACAATCCCTGCTACGAATATGTATCAGGTAATTAGTTTTTTAGGGACTTTCTCCTTTTTTTTCAGGGTGCCTTTGTAGAAGAGTCTGCCAAAGATACCAACCTGGATTTTCTCTAAAGCCACCCAACTGCTTCTGAAATTCAATTCGCTTCACAACTAGAAATTCATCATTTGCGCTTTTTCAAACTTTCATCCAAGGACACTTCTCCTTTCCTACTACTTTAACCATGCACAGCCCATGAAGTCAACATGCTAGAAGCACTGCATTACCAGCCAAATGCAGATATGAGGAAAGGGTAATATACATGATCCTTCATCTCCGATTCTGTCATCCCCACCACAAAATTTTGGACCTTTATCAAATTTCATCAGCACAGAGTAGTTCAGTATATAAAATACACAGAATCATGAGCTAAACTAGTAAGGATCAAAAGATAAATCTTCCGTAATTTTTTTAGAGTCATAGTTGGATGGAGATTCATTACATAAAGGAATCCCAATCCAGAGAAATCTTTCTGCTTTGCAAAATGCTTTTAATACTCATCTCTCCCACAGCACTGTACAGGATCATTTTTCAGGTTATAAATTTGAAAGGAGAGAACAGAGGGAAATTTCACAGTTCTTTCATTTGCCATAAACTTTTTGGGGTGTTTATAGATCTTGTAGCAGAAACCACAATTCTCCCACTGGAATGTGACCTGTCACTTCTTAAAGTAGAAGGGAGTATGGCAATGAAAATGTCCCAATTTCCCTTTCTTTCCAGCAGTGGCTTTTCACAGGTTTCCTCATAATTGCACATAAATTACATATTCCCTTCAAAGTAAAACTGTCCGAAAGACCACATTAGCAGCTCATGCATCTTCTTCTCTTTCACCTGCTGTGCTCTTCTTTGGACCAACGCTCACCTCCTAATGTGATGGCCACACAATGTGTCTTTCTTGGATTTTTGTTTGATCCAATCTCTGCTCCCTACAATGAGACTTCCTTTTCATTAATTATCCTGAATTAATGGCAAGCAGTCAGACTGCAGTACCCAGCATCTATCAACAGTCATAGCAGGAATTCTGACTTCACACCCCTGCCTCCTACAAGATACAAGAAACCAGAAATTTAAATACATTCTTTTGAAGTTGTGGCCACATGCAGCACCTCATGGTGCAAAGACCATAAGGACTGAAGTCTTTCTACAATCAGTTGCAGCAATTACATTTTCATAGTAAAATTTTACTTAATTTGACCTTGCTTTTAAGATACAGTAGAGTCCTGTCAATATGCCCCACTCCTTCTTTTGACTGCTGATTACTTTTTGAGCCAGGAATTTGTGGCACAACTGATTTCCACTGAGCTGTCTCCATCACTGGTTTATTAGATGAAGCAGCAGGCAGACAGCAACTCCACTCATATTCTCCTACCTAAAATGTGGAGGTCCTTCCCCCAGCCCCAGCTGTGCCGCCTCTAGCTTAGAATTTCCCTGAATTCCTTCTCCAGTGAAGATGCACTAGTGCTTCCACACTACATACTGCAACTGCCCTGAGTTGGGACTTTGCCAGTGCATCATTTACTGCTGGGCCAACACACCCACTAAACACCAATCAGTAGCACAAAAGGAGGGAGCCTGTCCAATCTCATTAGCCTGGACTACATCATTTGTAATGCTGAGCCACATCACACACAGTGAAAGCCAAGGGGCTTACCTGATTTACATGCACTCATAAACACTAGTTAAGACTTCCTCACAAGATACTTATGAATTGAAATCTGAAATTGGAATTAAATACTGATTTGGAAAGAGGAACAAAGCCTGAAAATAACGTAGGGGAGATTCTAATGGAGAAAAATCAATGATAGTTACCACACAATCATGCTTTCAGGAAACCAGCCCTCTGTCTCCTGCTGCCTGTAATCAACTGTTAGATATGTAGCAACTCCTTATTTACAACATAGCCAGCCAATATCAATATTAATTAGACTTGAGAAAACAGCTCGCAACAAAGAATTCATTTGACAAGTTCCACACATTTTGCAAATGTCACTGGTCTCTTAAATTTATAATTTTTCATTATTTCAAAGAATACATACTTTCTTGCCAGCTAACTAATGTTGAAATTGTTACTTAATTAATTGTAGTTTGTCACAGAGATCATCTAAGAAATAGTTTCTTTTAATTTTGCTTTGTATGTTATAAACAACTCTCACAGAATGCAAGTTTTAAATGAGTTTATTAAGAGAACAGGAGCTTTCAAGACGAAAATGAACATTTTGTGAACATCTGCACACACACATATTTTGAGTAACTGGGAAAAACACACGGAGAACAGAATGATATGAATGAAAAATAACTGTGGAACATTCTGGGGAATTTTTGATTGCATTTAATAGTACGAATTTCAATCATATTCTGATGAACAAAAAATGCCAAGGGAAAAAAACACCTGAAAAATAATTTTTCTCAGTTGTTTTACTGTTTATAAGGTCTTCCACAGTCTCTGAAATCCTGCCAGGGAATCCTAGAGATCACTGGGAAGGCAGAGACAACTGCAGAGGAGCCCCTTATCTCTAGGCCAGCCCTCGGTCACTCTCATTTGCTATTTGACAACACATTCCCAAGCGATTCACACAACAGATTTTGTAGCTGAACTGAACATGGCTGTTAAATCATGCTCAAACCATAGAAGCACTTTCAGGCAGGACTTGGAGAAGCGTTAAAGCCTTATGTTGTATTACATCTCCCACCCCAGGCAGCAGAGGATGAGCGCAGCTCTGGCCCCTCTGCCTTCTCCTCTAAATGCCGCTCCCTTCCCCACACTCGGACTTCAGAGTCTGAGCTATGGGGAGAGCTTGGATACTTCCCAGAGAAGTGGGAAGTGCACAGAAGAAAAAAGGAGAGGAAGAGAATATAATACATAACACTTCTACTGAGTTCAAAGAAGAAGTCAAATTCACACCAATCAATTGTTCCAGAGTACAGTTTAGAAAGGCAGTCTTGAAATCACAGTACACCTTACTAAGTATTTGACTTGTTCCAAGATTTTTTTAAAAAATCAACACTGAAAATTTTCTTTTCTACTTATATTTGAGAATACTCAGCAGCATTTTGAGGTCTGGAAAAACTACAGTTTTCAGACAACCTTAGTTTTAAATAAAAATATCCTATATCACTGAGCAAAGATTCCTCCTGCATGATGGGTAAAGTTTTTCAGCAAAGACAGCTACCATTTACAAAAAATAAACTCAAGTATACGTATTCTTCTCAACTCCTCACATCCTAAAGCATTCTGCAATTTATTTCCCCACTTTCATCTACTGAGATTCAGAGCAGCCATGGTGTGATCGTATGTTTTTTCAAGAATAGCTGATGAATACCTGAAAACTCTCCCACTGTGGGACATTCTGTTTTCTCAGAAATGAAAAAAGGAGCCAGAATGACACATTTTCTATTTCTAAAAATAAACTGAAAGGCCAGAGAAATCAATGAAAAAAAAAATCACAGCACAAAACACAGAATACCAATTACATTCTGGCAATCTGACTAATGAGATAGTCAGCTAATTGCCTGATTCTGATAAATTTTTAGCAAATAATAATCTTATGGGTAATGCTTACTTCCTTTCTAACACTGACATTTTTCATAATGAAAAAGCAGAACAGACAACACATGATTAAAAGCCTCCCTGCCTAAGTGAGATTTTGGTTTATGCTGTTAAGCACCCGAGGACTCAACTAGCCGAGCAGATTATTGCTGGATAAAGAAACTAAAAGAAGGCAGTTGTCTAGGAACAGGTTCATCTTTTCTCTGTATTGCCTCAAATAAAAAGGCAATTCATTTTGTGTAACCTTCTCTGCAAGGATTTCCTACATTTCCCTGCTCTACTACCTGGAACTCTCCAGGGAGTCAGGAAGGGGAAGGATTTCTCTGTAACCCCCATTTTTTTTTTCCCCACAGGAATTCCGCTATTTATCCAATGGTTCCCTCTCAGTTTGATAATCAACTGGGATGAAGGTGATGAACAGGATGAAGAGGTGTCTAATTCAACCAACAAACGCTGTTTCAGAGAGATGAGAATAAGGGTAAGTTTCTGGGGTTTTTTTTCACAGGTCCCAGTGCCCAACACTGATCGATGAACTCGGGAATGTAGAAATAGTTCCACCAGCTGGGAGCTTTTTTCAGAGCACTGTGGATATCCACACTGATCTGTTGCCTTCATTTCTACATGTGTTGCAGCACTGGGGTACAAGCATTATTCTGATCTTAAAAAACTACCTGTTATCATGTACCCTCCAAAAGATTAATATTAATTCTTCTGAATGCTTCTTCTCTCATAGGGATTGATTCATCACTAATCCACAGGGAACTCCTTCTCCTGGGAACGCTGCATATGGGGGAAGCAGGGAACCAAGACAGAAGTGGATTGAAATCTAAGAGCAAGTAAGAGCTCTGAAAACCTCAGTTGGAAGAGGTTTCTACATGTTATTAACATTCAGTGTAGCTCAGTTTTCAGAAATAACATATAATACTGCCATGCATCCCTCTGTCTGTATCCCATTGCTGTCTTTTGGCAGCTCTTTCTGCATGTTTGTAGAACTCCCGCATCCTAGTCTAAGGCAGGAAGATCTAAGTGTTTTACTTACACACATCATAACATTGCTTCTTGGATGTCTAAAGGATGCTCCAATTCTCTCTTATTTCCATTTGTCTGATACTGTACTGAGCTGGCAATAACAATTAAGAGCAGATATCACAGGTCCATATACTTTTTTTACTGCAACAGAGATTCCAAACAACAACTGTGCATGAAAGGTAAGGAAATTCTGTAGAAATCTTGCCCTGCACAGTAAACAAACAGCTGTTTATCATTGGCCTAATTACCAAGCTAATGAGATCTAATTTCTATATTCATAAAGTATGCATGAGCAAGCATAAGCATATACGAAGCAGAGCATAGTGACAAATACAATAAATAAAATAACAAGGTATTGGTAAATAAACATTAATGATCTTTAAACCTAAGAATCAGGCAATGTTTTATGGCAATCTTGCATGGGCAATACATAATTCTAGTAAGTCTTGGTGTTTCTGTATTAACAGCATTGAAAAAGTATAAAGTACATCATTTAGAAAGGAAAAACAGCAGTGTATGAACAGAAACTGGGGAATTACTGTGCTGGCAGAAGCATTGAAGAAAGGTTTGAGAGTAACAACACAGCAATAAAATAAGTCAAATTAATAATATGCAGGTGCTGCAAGAAAAGGAACATTGTCTGGGAGGTCACCCATAAGCACAAGCAGTAATTCTGTTTTCCTCTGACAATGTCGTGGCTAAAGTGCTTCATTAGGAAGGAGCTAGAGGAATTAGTGAGAATCCAAAGTTGAACAACAAAAATGCTGAGAGATTTGGAAATCGTTAAGCTTTGCAGAAAGGTGGGGAAAAAAGCTGAATTCTTCCATTTAAAGCACAAAAATCTGAAGAGTAGACTGTAAATTCTTCAATTACATGAAATATTGCAATGAGGAGTATAAAGATGGATTTTCTCCATGGTTCCTTGAGGAATTATGAATACTCAGTGACAGCAGTGGGGGCTTAATATATTAGGAAGTAGTTCTCAATGGTCAAGCCCTAGACAATTAAGCACTGGAACAGCCTATGCATGAAAGCCCTGACACCCTTGCAGCTGGCAGGTTTTTCAGAAGCAGGATGACAACCATCTCCCAAGAGATTCTGGCTGTAGAGCAGGAGGATCAGATCGAATAGATGACGCCTGCATTTCCTTTCCAGCCTTTCACTTCTGTCACTGGCCATTCTTTGCTGATTATTTATATACGAAAAGTGAAGTGAAATAGTTCCCTAAATAAATCTTCTACAAAGTATGGAATATACTAGCTTCGACACCCATACACCCTTGCGTCCCACCTCCCTCAGAGGTGGGAAAATTCCTATTTTTTTTGGAATACTGTCTGTGAGATATAATCTCCTCCTTGCAAATATACATGCTTGCATGAGCCATGTCACTGAGAGAGCAGAGTTATTGATTCAGAAGTTTTCTCCTGCTGACAGGTGCAGGTGTATCTGTAGGATGGTCATTGTATTTCCACAATTGTATTGGAGAGCATGAAAAATGAATAACTTGAAATCAAATGTTGTGAAAGATCAGGATTATGTCAACTCTGAGAATGTTCAGCCTGGCAAAAATATGATAAACAACAGGACTTGAAAATAGTTGCTCTTTCCCCTTTCTATTCTACTCCCCAAAATTTTTTCTAAAAGTAATATATGACAAACTTGAACTGTGCACAACATTACAAATCCTGGCATGTCAGCACAAGCCTGATGACAGCTGCCCACCACATGCTTAAATCCAACTTGGAGCTCAAGGAAAGCGCTTCCAAACTGTGGCTGGTTTCATCTTTGTAGTTGTCTTTTCTAAGGAAGGATATGCAGCCACAGGTCCTGATCGTGTGGAGATAGTAACTCCCTCCCCTCCCCCCTAAGTTATTTAACTATTAATGAGAAAATTATTTAACTAAAAGTGAGATTTCAGTTATGTTGAAGACAATGGTTTTGACCTGATTTTCTCCGGGAAATCCACATTTCTGCATCATTCTTCTCACTCCTTAGCCAGGCTTAGCCTCCTTCTCTATGACAAAGGAAATTCAATTCCTTCTTCTGCTCCCTGGGGATGGCAAAGAGTAAGTCCATGCCTCTTATATCATGCTGAGGTGTTAATGAAATATCAGTATAAAAGTTCATCACATCAATAATCTATTTCTGTTTTGTTTGGGGTTTTTACCGTTTTTTGCTTTCACTGCTAAACTGAAAAAATACACCACGAACCCAGAACTGTAAACTGCAGGTCATGGATTAGCTCCTACTTACAAGTAGCTGGACTTTTTTCAGAAGTTATCTTACTTATAGAAGTTAATAATGGGGCGTAGGTAGTTTCTTCATAACTTCAGATGAAAGTAGCTCTGTATTATAAATCTTTTTCCTCCCTGTCAAATTAGCCCCTTAAAAGGGCATTGCATCTTGGAAAAATTCTGGAAATCAGTCAGATTTATTTTTCTAACCATCATCATCATTTCAATCAGAGCACTATTTAAAGTATACCTAGATAGGGATGTTTTTTCTAAAAACATTTCTTTGAGTCAGATGAAAGTATTTAGATGCAAAGTCCTTATACCACCCAACAGCTTATATATATTGTGTGCATCAGAGAAGCCACATAAATTTCTTAAAATCATGTCAAACTTCTAATCTTTATTTCATTAAGGGCTTACTGACGCAAAATGTTAAAAGTTTCTACACTTTATATTTTATTTCTACATGTATGCAACATTTAGTCTGGAAAGTAATAACTGGATAAACACCAATAAGTTATTCCAAACATTTTCATTTCCTTTCAACCTTTAGGACATTTCTATCTTAAGACAAAAAAAAATCATATGGAAACACTTTTTAGATCCTATCATGCTGTTAGACAGAAACATTTTACAATTTTTAAAGTCCAGTTCTAGTTTCAATGTCACGGTGTTTGTTCTATATTTTTTTATGAATGGAAATCTTGTTTTCAGCTGTGCCGCAGCTTTAGTGACAGAAGTTACTAGAAAATATTTATTTGCATTACATGGAAGATATGTTGATCTTCACCAGTTGTTTCAGCTGCTTGGGTCTGAAGAATTTCTGCATTTTTCTTTTCCTGTTTCAGAATGTTTCTAACTCAAGGTTTTTATTAAAAACCAGTAAAGATATATTTTTATACGGCTGATGTTTTTTCTTTCATTCTTTACACTGTCTCCTAGAGACCAGAAATTACTCTTCTTGCCCTAGTCCCTTCAAAACATTAATTTTGTTTAATATAACTGTTCTCCAGCTTAACTGAAGCTCTAGACTTGAACATCACCTATCACAGTATTTCACTTTCTTTTGTCTTTCATTTAGTTGCTTCTCACTCCTAAATAAAATGTCAAAATTATAGAGACGGTATAATTTTAAACCAAAATTCCCCCCCAAACTATTTTAACATCACCAGCTTTCAAATAATTCAACTACTTCATCTTCTGGTTACCAAGATAACATAGACATTTTAGAGTAGTCACATTTTTCAGTTATTTTTGTGTCTCACATTTTCCAAAGTTAATTTTCATAGTTTTACTTCTTACCTGGAATTCCATGGGGAGCAGGCACCGTCTCCCTACTGAGCAGCTGCAGTTCATTTTATTCTAACTATTTGCTATTCAGCCCCTAAGCTTCCTGCCTCAGCTTAGCACTGGGAAGGATCCTGCACAGCCTCACTAAGTTCTCCGAGCTACTCGATTGCTTTCTGCTTCTTTTGTGAAAGCAAGGCCTGTCACCAGCCCAGCACCACTTCCATTTCAGCTGTGCTCACCTTGCCTTCAGTCAATTCAGCCTGCTGCCATTCCCTACAGCTTAGATGGAGCTACCAGTCTTCTCCCTATTAATAACCCGAATTGATTAACCAGAACCTGAATACAAAGTCTTGTACCAACTATAAGGCACTGCTTACTATTGTATACTTGTTCTGTATACAATGGTCTGTACCTCTGGAGCAATGTCCCCGTGACTCCAGAAGGCTCCCAGCACTGAGAATTGATCTGGAAGTACTGCCTGGCACCAGGACTCCAGTGCCTGCTGTGGGTCGAGGCCCCTCGCGCCCTTCCCACAGTAGCTGGCACAAGAGGCAGAATCTGGCCCATGGCTCCTTCCAGGAAGCAGCTGCGACATTCCAGCTCCCTGTGCCAGCTTCCCTGCCTTGCCACTTCCATCCTGCTACTAACAGCCCTGAGATTTTGTTGGGAAGTAGAAAAGAAACAGCGGTGCTGAGCTGCCATGCCGAGTGGAGCAGAGGAGGAAGGGATGGGAACATGCAGCAGCCCTTCCCTCACCTCCGAGAATCAAGAACCGCTAATGTTAAAGCACGGATCGATATGCAATCTGCCACAAGCGACTGGTGCTTCATGCAGACCGTGGCAAGGAAGAAAGAATTTCCCTCCCGTGCTTCAGGAAAGTGTTGATACAAAAACAATTGTCAAAACTTCATCATTCAACCATCTGATATTGATCCTTCCACGTCAGCCAGTGCTCTGGATGCTGTAAAAAGCCAACACCCTCCTTCTAGCAATTGAACCTGTGCAGGAGCAAACTACCACACCTGCCTGTCTGCAAACATGCCTCTTCCAAAATGCACAGGAATAAAGATCCAACTCCCTGTGAGGAAAGATGAGGGGTAAGACACTTTGTCCTCATTTTGTCTAGAGTCTGATCGTGTTGGTTTCTCCGTGGGCCAGAGCAGAGCCCAATGAATCTGCAATGGTTCAAAGGGCTGGAAGAGCTCAATGTGGGGATCTCGTTGATCAGCTCTTGTAACACACCTAGAGTTTTCTCCTCTTACCCAACAAAAAATTGCCCCTTGTCCGCCCCTAAAACCACATAAAATAAATTCACAAGAAGTTCCCTGATAGTTTCCTTATTTTAAGTCTGAGACCTCCATACAAGAGACAAAAAAAAAACCAAAACAAAACAAAAAAAACCAAAACCAAAAAAAACAAAAAAAACAAAAAAAAAAAAAAAAAAAAACAGAAAAAAAAAAAAATAAGAGCAGTGCAGCTCAGTCCTCAAAATCCTCCGTCATGGTAACACAAAACAGGAAAATACACAGACTGTGAGAATTCTCATTCGTAATCCTCTCCTGACAAAACTTAAGCTCAATGGCCCTGTTGTACACAATCATATTTAAAAGGTATTTGAATTGAGGTATAATTCCAAGGGCTCAGGATGGAAATTTTCATATCAGATATATTTTCTGGGTTTTTGGCACACAGGAGGATCCATGTACCTTTTGTCTTTTGATGGTTGTTTAGCTGTGACATTAAATATCCTCTTTTCTCTCTACTTGTAGCCTTTTGTCCATCTCTTAAATATAGCAGTAGCTTTTTCATAGCCTTCTGCACATGAAATAGACTTCTCTGCCACTCCCTCCATGTCTGATAATCTTGTTTCACTAATATTACAATAATTTGAAGTCATACTGCTAAATCTTCTACTAAATACCTTGACAGCTGAGAATAGACACCACCATGCTACTAAAGAGTCCCTCTAAAAGACTTAAAATCTCTCCCAGGTGTGACAATTCCTATTAATTATTGATGATTTAGTATTTTTTCTAAAACTGTGTATTGAGGTTTACTGCTAACCAGTCAAGAGATATTCAAAAACCTGCTTAATTTCCCAAATTCAGTGAGAGGCATCCACAACATGCAAAGAATAGTATCTGCAAATCAGAAGTGAACCCCAGAGAAGGTGTGACAGTATGCACAGATCAGCTGAGCACTTGTGTTAGTAAAATGCCTAAAATTTCTGCATTAGGTGAGAGTTAGATTATCAGGCAATGTGATTTGGTTGTGATAGAAAGAAGCAGTCTGAAACTGCTGTAAATCTGCAGGATTACAGGTTTTCCTTCCTTCACCAGGGGAAGTTTGGAAGCTCATCTACAGGACCAGTTTCTGCAGGGCAGGAATAGGCTTTGAAAGAAAAATGTATGCCTGCTCGGAAAATGAAATGGAAACAAAAAAAACCAAAAACAAAACAAAATAAAACAAAAAAAACCCCAAACAAACCACCAAAAAGCAATACACACACACACACACACACACACACACACACACACACACACACACACACACGCACAAAGGCACCCAAACCAAAGCAAAAACAAAGACACCCAAACTTTAGGATTACAATTTTCCTCCCTTGATTCACTGTTAGAGTTTGCTGGACTCAGCAAGAGCCCTTGAAGTCGCAGGCTGTCACAACTGTGCCACAGGCAGGGATACCTCCTGGCCATGCCAGTAAGTACAGTTGCCAGAATCTCCAAGGGCCCAATTATCCCAAATGAAGAGTACAAACAGCTCCCAGTGAAGCTGGTGGGAGCTACAGGTGCTCAATACTGAACTGAAAGTCAGTTCACTTTGAACTGAGGAGCTGAGCTTCGGGAAGCCACACCTCAATATATAGGGATTATCTCATTCATGAGATAAACGCCAAGGAATAAGTTCTGGCCTGAACAGATTACAATAAAAACTCTTCCCATTTATCTTTTTAAAAACAAGAAGCAGTATAGTTTTTAAATCATCTCTATTTATTATTTTTTCTTTTCAGACAATGCACCTTGGGGGCTTAAGAATCTGCAGAGAAGCCCTGCCTGGCAGAGGCAAGCAAGCAGTGCTCTGGAAGACACAGAGCAGAACTGACAGGAGAGTCATCGTGGACGGTGGCAATTCAAAGCTCAAGCAGAACTAACTGGTATAAGACACTGCCATGTGCCAAACCCCAGCACATTCCACCAAAGGCAGGTTGTGCGCAGCTGTGAATTACACAAGAGGAATTTTCTCCCTATCTGCTGGAATCCTCTGTTGCTTTGTAAGCTGCTTGCATTCAGTGGCCTCCTGGTGACTATCTCTGTGCAGCTCACCTGAGGTACAATTTATATGCTTGCAAACCAGTTGCTTATTAGTTTGACTTCATGAAAGCCTCCTCATGTTACAGTTGTTCACTGTAAATTAAGTTAACATGAGGAAATCAAGTGCATCAGTAACAATTTGGCAACTGGTCAATAAGTAATCCATGCATAAACCATTTCTATTATCTGACATGATCCATAGATGCTGGAATGCAGGGAAGTCTATTTGCATCATTCTTTAGGAAAGCAGCAGCCAGCGATGGTAGAAAATTGCAGTGAGTGCTTCCAGCCACCCTCTCCATCAAGCAGGGACTGCTCCCTATCCCTGTGGGCACATCAACAGGGCTGCCTGGGCAAACTCTTTTTTCAAAGACTGTTTATAGCCTGTCATGAGGAAAACAGCTCTTTTTCCCTGGGGACTGTAGGAAAGGAAAGACACGTCTTAGCAGCTAGAATGTGAAAAATCTCTTGGCTCACAGATAAAGTTTAGGGAGAAAATGTTTCCTGAAGTTGTCTTTTCCCTTTTCTACCCATCTTGCCCATCACATCTTAGTGAGCAGTCTTGTGAATGGAGTTGTATTAGAATTTACAGGTAGCAAGTTTATTCTGATTGCTGCATTACAGTACACCTGGGCATCATTTAGGGGGTTTCTTCTGGGTTTTTATTATTTCTATCTGTTGCCACATTTGTAAGAGAATTTTACAACAGTTATAATTACTCATTGAAGGTGATGGTTTACTTTTTTTTTCTCCATTTAGCTTCCCAGAGATCCTGAGCGAGTTTGTAAAATTGCTTCTAGAGCAAGCTCTGGCAACACAATGTTTAGTATGGTTTACCTGAACATTATCTAAACAATAGTAGGTGTCTGGCAAAAAGCCAGCAAAGGTAATGCAGGCTGAGTCTGTCTGCAGAGCAGTAACGATCTAATGACAAAAACTGTGAAATGCAAGGAAAATCTGGGGCCTCCAGATACAATTAAGGAGTAAGCAGGCTGAGATGCAGAGGAGTAACCCCAGAGGGAGACAGGCAAAAGAATGATGATTAATATCAGTATGTGTTATGCTTGATAGGACCAGTCACAGCAATTACACCAGTGATTCTAAAATGGGGGCAGGGGCATATGGCTGCACATAAGGCTCAGAAGAGCTATTATATCCAAGTATCACCTAGATCATTGCGAAACAGCACCTGAAAGGACTGCACCATGATCATCCAAGAATACACATGCATGGACAGCACTATGAAGTTCGTTATGCCAAAATTGCTGCATTACTATTAAAAATTCAATCCTTACAGTCCAAGTTCCTCTCTGGCTATTACAACAAAAGCATCTGCTCAGTGCTGCTACTCAAGACAAGACTGCCAGCCCTTTAAGTGAATGGGGGTTTTGGAATAAACAATCAGGATGATTATGCTTTCCACTGCTGCAGGGATTTTTATTTACTTCTACAGCTTATTAATATAGACAAGAAAAAAAAAGAGATAAACATTTTTGGTTGTACTAGATGGCAAAAGTATATAATTACATTGCTCAGAATCTCATCAGCTCCCATCAGTCTAAGCTACTTTATGAACATATTTATAACTGCCGAGTATAGAGCAATTACGGGAAAACATTCTCCATTCTGAATGCATCTGCACATTTAGCATGGTCTGATCTAATTAAAGTCACTTCCACTACAGTCAACTGGAGTGTTTTCACTCCAGGTTAAGGAAAGACACTACAGGAACATGAAGACCCCAGTTCCTACAGCCAAAGCTTCCATTTTAACCAAGTCAGGATATTTCTAGAAATTACCTAAACACAACCTGAATAAAACCCTCAGCTGAGACAGAAATTTTTTTGGCTTTATTTGCTCAACAGGAGTCAAAAAACATCCTACTTAGCATGGGGTACTATGCAGGAAACTGCACTCTTAACAAATACTATTTGGGGGGAAAAAAGTTGGGAAAAACAAAGAAAGAAGATATTTGTTAAAGTATTTACAGACACATTAAACCAATCTCAGTATTTTTCTCAAGTACTTTGTTTTCTGAGAGAGAAAGTGAATATTTTAGGGTTTCTTGTGCCCTAAAATCTCTATCAGTACTGTTACCTGGGAGACAATGGAAAGAACATAAAATAAGAAAAAAAACTCTGTATGAAGTTTGATAAAGCTACTAAGATAGACTATTGGATTTTAATGGAGAAAAGAGAAAATATCTGAAGCACTTAAAAGTGAAAACTTAACATGACAGGCAAGTTTAACAGGCTTAATTCATAATTCCATATTAAATTCATATTGATTTTTTTCTTACCAACACTCTCTTTATCTAAACAACCTTTGACTGTCAAAAGCCTGCGGAGACTGCCTAAGACCACTTCATTAATACATTCAACGGCAATTGTTAAGTCTCACAAATATAACTAGGCTGTGTTTATTTCAGGAAAAAAGGCACAGTTAAATAATCCACCTTGAGCCAGCCTGGCAACAAACTTTATTTTGGAGGTTTGACAAGTGGCAAAATGCCTCTGCTCACATGACTGAGAATACTTAGCAGAAGTTTCTAATCGCTGAGCAGAAACTACACAGTGTGTCATTGACTTCAAAGGCCTCTCACCTATATGGAAGGAGAAGCTTTTTCTAACACACTGAATTTGTTTTCTTTAAAGGAAAATCCATGGAATGTGTCTATTGAGCAAATGTCAAGTTAAATACAGATGGAGTTTTTTTTCTTTCTATTTTAAACCAGATTCTTCAATGATAGACTGAATTCTAAGTGTAATTAGACTACAGTAGTTAGTGTCAAATCATGTCCTTTGTTTTAAAAATCTAGATTGGTGAATAATTTTCAATAAAGCTGATTTGATCTTTAGTTTTCAAAATTAGGAAGGCAGAAAGCATACACATACTGCGTCACAAACACAGTGCTGAGCACAGATATTAAAAAAGAGAAATAATTTTGAAGCATATTAAGGAATTCAAAATTTTAAAGACTTTTGTGACAATTTAACATTACTTTTCAGGACACATCACTATCTTCCATTTTCTTTCTCTGTACATTACTAATAAAACATTCATAACTTTAAGTACACAGACAGAATTTGAAGGATGTAATTAACTGCCTGGCACACCAGAAAAGGCTGTTTCTCTGATTCCTTCAGAAAGAAAAGGGGTGCACAGCCAATTATATAAATAGAAAGTCATAAGTATGAGAAAGCCACTTCAGCCTTGAAATCACCACCATGGAGTGAACAAAAACTATCACAGTAGTGACACAGACTGAACCTCTCTAAGAGCAGCCATGCATTTCACAGAGAGCAAGCAGGAAAAGAGTTGGCACAGGAGCACCAAGCCCCCAAATGGGTACAAGTCAGTATAGGGTTTTTAACAACAAGCAGAAAAATTCCTCTTCATCTTCCTACTTGTCCCATTTATTTTAAATTTGATGAGATTTCTGAGTTTGGGATATTTTGCCTTTCCTTCTTTTTAGTAAGTGTCAGTTAAATTTAGGTCTTATCAACAAGCATTATGCACACAAATATGTAAATAAGTGAGGAATATGATTTGCATTCTTCTACAATCACATTACACAAGCCAGATTTACATTTAAGCCCTTCAAATAAACAAATTTAAAGAAATATGAAAAGACATGCAAGTAACACTGGAAAGCTGCCTCCCTGTTCTATGCAGACATACACACACACACACTTCTACACACCTACAGTTTCTTAATAACAGAGTCATTACTTCTCAGTAATTACACTAACATAATTATTAGTTACACTTTACCATCAACTTTTCCACAATTTCTGAGTAACACTGAGTTGCTGCAAATTTCCAGCAGAACAGAATGTATCTCACAGGTCTTTACAGCAGGGAAACATCCTACTCTGACATTGTCAAAAATTACATAAGACAATTTTTCTCCAAAAGGAAGGATATCTCATGCTTAAGACTGGATTGATAAAAGAAATAAGGTTATGTTCCTTACCATTTCACAGTCTTTCATTATGGCCTGAGGCAAGTGGTTTAACCTCTGTGTATCTACTTGCTATGACTAAAATGAGTATAATAACATGTTTTTCCCTTTATTTTTTTTGTCTGCCTTGCCTTTGGGTATTCTCCATCAAGGTATGTTTTTTCACTTTGACTTCAGTCCTGCTTAAGTGCACACACTTCAACAGAATTACCCATGTACTTACTGTTGCACACATTGAAGGCAACCTGCTGCACTGGGAAAAGCACCTACCACAACAAATCTTCAAAAACACTGTGATGTATATAAATAAATAATACCTGCTTATCAAAGCCATTCATGTTTATTACATATTTTTAATGAAAAACTTAATTAAATATTTATGCCAGTGATATTTTTATGTTATAAAAATGAGTCTAGAATAACAATTGAGAGCTATGATAATTTAAAAGTACTTCTAAGCTTCGTTTCAATGGTTTCTCATATTGTAGCAAAGTTTCATGAGCTCCAAGTATACAGGAACAAGGTTCTAATAGGTGAAAGTACTAAATATCTTAGGAAGTGACCAAAATCATTAATTCAGCAGGTCTAAAATGCTTTGTACAAACAAATATACCATGGAAAGCAAATCTAAAATTTGATGTAATTCCAGAACTATGTGAAATTACCTTTTTATAATCCTATAATGTAGGATTTAGGTACTTACTGAAATATTGTTACCTCATTTTATTGACGTGACTCAATGAATGAGTGAAAACAATGTATTGTAGGAATCATTCAGCTCCCACAGCAGAAAAGAAAATGTTTACATGAAGGACATTTTTTTCCAGACTAACAAAAAATGAAAGTGCAGTGTGTCTCAAGCCTCTGGGTAATTCCTGACCCAGAATGTGCATTATGTTATTTTTTTCTCTTCTTTTCTTATAGTCAGCTTAGCCTGTAAACAAACTGCAACATCTTTATGAACAATATTTGTTAAATAACATCTGTTCACAAAACTAATTTTCTAGGTGACAGGGACTCTATCACTGGCCATCACCACTGCTATTACTATATTCCTCTAGTGCTTTTCTGATGGTTTAAGCACACTGCCCTCACAAGCATTTCTTCCTCACTCTTCCCCTCTTGTGCTACCTCAGATCAAACATCTTTTGTCTCTCCATTTTCAGTGCTCCATAAAATAAATCTGTTGTCAATCTGAGGACACCTGGCATGAACTTAGCAGTGGATTCTCTGACCTTTTTAACACATGGGGGTCAAAAATCACCATCAGCAGTTGGAGAGAAAAATGTGAAAGATCAAAGTCTTCCACTCCCACTACTGTTCTTGTTTTCCTTTGTTGATATGTGCACTGCTGACAGAAACCAGCAATTTTTAGCTCAAAAGTGCAAATATTTGATAGGAAACTGAGGCCAGATGTATAAACCTAAACCAAACAGCAAATATTTCTGTGATTCTTTTAACAGCACTGGAAAAGGTCCTTTTCAACAAACAAAATCTTTCTCCTGAAGGGAGATGTTTGTAAATCAAACACTGTAGCTTTTATTAGTTGATAGACTGTTGATACTAAATAACAGCTGACTTTAAGCCCAAGAGCAACTGCATAGACTCCTTTCATTGTTGAGCTGAGCTATGCAAAAAGTAAACACCATAAATCATGAAAACTTTGCTTTGTACAAGTATTTCGTGCTAGTAATATACAACATGTTGGTAGAAAAGGCAATGTTTTTTAAAAAACACTTTTTTTAAATCAGTCTCTCTGCAGGTCTATATATAACAGAAAATTATTCATTTTCATTCACTTTCCTTGAAACAAAATTTTTCTTTTCTGTTTTCCAACTATTACTTTCTCTGCTGACCTTTATGTGGCCCAAATTTTAGAGGAATGTAATGAAAAAGCCTTCGAGCATCTTAACAGTTACAAATTGTTTATATTTCAAACTGACTCTATCTCAAATCAAATGTCAATATACATTTGGTCTCTTTAAAAGGCACAACATTGCTTTTGAAGTATGTTCAGAGAAGTATTGAAGAAAAAGAAGAATAAGAGCACAGAACTAGAAGAACATGGATTTGGTCTACACATGTACCTAATTTGTCTTGTAAAGTCAGGCATCAAGTTCTTTCAGCTATTGCCATTTTTTTGCAACTCAACACAAACTGAATGAGTATAAGGAGTGAAGCTGCCACTGAGGAAGTAGCAGATAAAGTTTTAGGGCATCCATCATAGTATCACCAAAGTCTGATACAATTCTGATATAAAGCCTCTTATTTCCTTAAAATATTTTCTTTTGCACCACTGTCACACAGAGTGTCACAATCTCTCAATGTGCTAATAATCTGGGAATCTTATTTATGTTCCAACAAGAATTCTACACATGTAATTTCAGTTAAGCTGACTGTACATGAAAATAATGTAATTCAGTATTGAGGTCTGTTGAGGAGTTATTGTTTGGTGGCACAAAGATCTTTGCAGAAGCCAAAGCCTTTGTCCATGTGCCTCACTCTCTTGGTACAGAAACTACAAATACGCTTCATGCCATCTCCTACGTGACTTAAGAACGGACTGCTAAAGACCAAGGCCTCTCTCTAAGCAGACCCAATACCCACAAAGGGGGCAGAATAAGTGATTAATTACTGTAAAGGGTAAAATCTAAGAAGTCAGCCAGTTACTGAGTTCCTTTTACACACTGCTTACACAATACCTACAAAACTAGGCCACGTACATTATAAAGAGCTAACTTGTAAAATCTGTGGGTTTAAGTCAAGTATCAAAACACAGCACATGTTGAAAATCACTAGACGATTTATCAACTAACCAAAATATTCGAACAAGTCCTTGAAGGATTATAAGGCAGAAGCAATTTCCACACCAACTTAATCAATCCCCACTACAATTTCCATGATTTGATGTTTTTAAAGAATTTTGATCCAGTCTTAATTCCCATAGCTTTACCATCTGCACAGTATTTTTATGAAAGGTAATTTTATCCCCTCTACCAACCTGTTAAATATTGTCATGGGAGGATTTATTAGTTTCCATGACTCCAGACAGTATTTTATTCTTCCTTTGTTGTCAGCTGGCAGACCCAAGTTCCTAATTTTATCAATTGAAAGCACTGAAACCATCCATTAATAAAATACTCTCATTTACTGTTCTGTGACTCAAGAGCAAAACTTGCCTTTCAGCCCAGAGCTGACAACCTCTTTCACATAAAGAGAGGGAGAAGAAGAAAGTTCTGTATGATGTAAATCTCTGCAAGTTTAGAACTCTAGGTAGAGCTCCCCCACTTTCTAATGAGAAAATCCTTTAGAAGTATGATCATAACAGAAGTCTAATTGCTACAATTTGTTGGAGAAATGTAATATTCCATTAAGTGCTAAGCTTTTTAAGGGCACTAAACTCATTTTACTCTTAAAATTCTACACACACTACTGATGATCTTTAATTATTAGAGTGCAGTGATTAATAAAAGCAGCAATGAGCTCAACAGTCTCAGCACACAGGGACTGTTTCTGCTTTAGGGAAGCCTGAAATGCATGATAGTGGATTCCTTCCAAACGTATTTATCAGGAGGCTGTTTATCTTCTGTAGTAGAGCTTGATTCATAGTCATTCCATTCGTGTCAATGAATGCAGCACAAGGCCTTTAATACTCCCTGGTCGGGAGCTAATGCCTTTAGCTTTCCATTAGGTAATTTGAAAGACCTATTCATTTTTTTTTTTTTTCACAGTCAGCTAACTAATTCTTTAACACTTCGTTTCAATACCACTAACACTTACTATGGGATTGACTTCACTAAGTGAACAATCTCAGCTGTCTCAACATTTCATCGTTACCTGACATATATGGCTGTGTCTAAATCAATGAATCACACTGAGGTAGGTCTATCCCCTTAAGCTTTTTTTTTTTTTTTTTTACCTCTAGTCCCAGTGCTCCTCTTTATTGTTCAATGTGAAATTTCCAAGATCGATGGAGAGTATGATATAAACTTGCATCTTACCCCCATTTCTATCCTTTTCTTCTATCCAAATTAAAGACCATCAGCTCTGCATCTCAGGAACTAGGATTGCATTTCAAAGCGCTTCCTCTCGGATGCACCTCATGGCAAAGGTGGCAAAGAAAAGACTCTTTCTTCTTTCGCGGTAAAGACAATCACATATCATGATGACAGGCCGAGTGTAGGAAAGGTGAATTAGGTTCTTCTTTTACCCCCAAAATTGTCAGAATTCATTCTCTTCCAGCAAAATTCTATCAGGTACACCAAGGAAGATTATCAGGCATAAATTCATGAAAAGTTTTCAAGATGAATCAGTGAACACACAGCAAGCTTAAATTTCTGTTGACATCAGCTTTGACTAAAAAAAATCAAAATGTAGTCATTTGTTTATTACAAATGTGCTTTAGATAAGAGAAAAATTGTATCATTTTATCTCCTGGCATGTCTGCCTCACACACAGCAGAGTATGAAAATTCCTAGTAAAAGACACAAATGCATATTAGAGGTAAAACACCACTACATTTAAGCTAACCTTCTTTCAGTGCCTTCACTTCACAGTAAAAAGGCTCTATCAAGGTGCAGAACGTGACGTCTGTTGCCAGCCTGCTTGAGCATGCTGTCTTTGCAGTTTCTGCTACTCTGAAGAAGTTATCGCCCCTCTACTGCCAAGTTGTCAGTGTCTCAAATGCATCACCACAGGGTGTTGCAAGAGGTCACTTGAACTGAATCTTTTAGAATCTCTTTCGTAGTTGAATAATGCCGGAATTTTAATTTTTTAATACTAAATAGCTCATTAGTGGCACACAGGTTGTATGTCACCTTATTTTTGGTATAACCAGGTTTGCATTACACTGTTTAAAACAAAACAAAACAACAACAACAACAACAAAAAACCACAAGAGCGGAAAAAAACACCAACTGTGTCCTGGAGGGAAAATAATCAGATGAGAAAATACTGTTTCTGGAAGATTCTTAGCATTAGTTTAGTGATCCAAAACATCAATGAGCTTTGACTTTCCAGAGGAATGTCAGCTAAGGACAAAAAGCTGATGTTTGCCTGTAGGATGCCTGTCACTGTGGACCTCCAGGGCAGCTCTAAACTCCTTTGTGAGTTTCATTTCTAGGAAAAGCAGAAGGGGGCAACTCTCAAATAATCAGTTGGTTTTGTGTGCCGAGGATCAACAGTCACCTTTCTACTCAAGTCTGAGCGAATTCTTTGCCAGCAGAAAGCAGGTGTCAACTTAAATCCTACATTAACAAATGTTATAGCAGATATAGTACACTTTGATGTTTTACTGCCGTAAGAAATTATACCTTTCTGTAATTCAAAGCTGCCTTCTCCACATTAAGAGCTACAACACATTATTACGATAACTAAATAATTTTCAAACTTTTGTATTGTAACTAAAACCCCATTTAGGTACCTAAAGGCATTCCAGTTTTCAAAGATAACTACAACTAAACATGACCAGAAGCAAGTAAGAAAAATGCAGAAAAAGTAAATAAATGCAAATAAATTACATTAACTTATTCTGAGTACAGACGAAAGTACTACTGTACTGAAGAGTGGGTATATGGATGCATTATCTTGGAATCCCATCATTATGATAGATTTTTACAGTGAAAAGCAATGAAATCTCGTATAAATCAGAACCAATTCACTTCCTTCATGACTGCAAAGCCTCTTGTTACTTTTACTTCAGAGAAGTGAATCACTTCATAGGAAATGGTAGAACCAGCTACACATGTTCAGCATTGGAACACAGAAATCACATTATAAGATTACTATTGAGTTCTTTTAACTCAGACAAAGCCCTCTTGTTAGCAAATGATACTTTATATTTGGCCACGATTTGTAAAAGCAGATAATATTTTCCATTTGTTTCATAAATTTCATCACTGGATATGAAAGTCAGCTAGTGGTTATTGGCTGCTTATGTACAATATGATTCTTGAGAGATTGTCTGGTTTTCTGGGTACAGAGCTGGAAGCACAAATGAACTGATATAATATCCTCAAGGCCTGTGGAAGAACAGAATAGGAAAGTCAGCCTTTCTGGATTCCAGCTCCTGTGTCTTCACCAGCAGAATACCTTTCCTAACTTTAGGCACCCTTGTTACCATTTTTTAGATGAAAATAACAGGGAGGAAAAGGGGAAAAAAAAAAAAACAGAGTTAAAAAGAGAGGTCATACATTAGTCAAAATATTAAATAAGCCAATTTTGAATGAGTGTTGATTTAATTCTCTCTCTCCTACTTTTCCAGAGTATATTTGAAGAAATAAAAGGAAAATCATCACTGTGATAGTCTTTGGGAGCTGGGCCTGCTTGAACAAAATACACCTATCTGTAGGATGAAGAATTAGGAGTCACCTACATTATTTTGCAGAAGTCCTACATAAATAAAATGGGTTTCGAAGAGAATATGAAACATCAAAAATCCATCCTACAGTCTCAAATACCTCTGTTCCAGTAATTTTTAAGACTTTCATAAATTGTAGAAAACAAAGCTGAATCTCAATTAAGGACTGCTGAAGGGAGAATAGTATCCTATAACACTGACATCTGGACTACTGCTAGTGCATGTAATGTATATCTGTCACTGACAGCTTATCAGGTTATATATCATTCTGAATCATTAGTCATGTCTTTCTCAGCAAGCACAGGAATCTGCAAAACCAACACAGACATAGAAGAAGTACCTCGGAGAGGACAAACTCACATGTAACAATCTCAGAAGGTAATCACGAGCCATTAATACAATGCAGACCATAAATGTCAATACAAACAGTCAAGTGTATGTCAACAAGCAGGGTATGAGACACGACTGACCTAAACAATCAACTTGTGGCAAATGATAGCTTTGTAAATATCCCCAGCTATGGATATGCTTCTAATCTCCATGTGCTAAAGATCCAATGGGAAAAAAGTCAAAGTAATTTCACAAGAGAGGGGGGAGAAAAATCTGTTCCTATTTCCATAGCCTTGTAAAAGAGCTTCTGAAAAATGTCCAAGAAGAATGCAGTGTGCCCCAACGCAAACTTATTCAAGATGTAACTAGCAGATAAAACCCTACACATGACACCAACTGGTTAAACAGAGGCAGGCTCCACATGCCTTGTCATTTGATCATGATAGAGATTGATCATTCCTCTTACTGGACTAGACGGTAATGAAAAGCTTCATGAATGTGTTAAGGCCATTTTAAGAGCTCACTAGAGACCCAAGTGTAGAAGGAGCACGCCTAAGCCAAGTTCTACATGCAGTCCATCCACCACCATGAGTAATGAAGTGTTTCAGGCAAAAAAGAAGATATTACAATGAGAATTTTTTTCTGTCACAGGGTTTTTTGAGGAATTCTACTGACTTGATAGGGTGTTTTTGGACTGGGGAATAGGTTTAACCATTTGGTTGAATCCACAAACTGAAGAGTAACTTAGTGGAAGAGGCAGAGTTTTACACACTACTAGGACAAAAAAAATATGGAAGAGCCTTATAAAAGACTGCTGTGAAGAGCTGCTGTTTGCAGACACTTAACTAGCACAGCTATTAATTCCTTCTAAAACATGGCAGGTTTGTTTGCCTGTAAAAATACAGTGAAATTCCTGTTGGGAAATGTACAGCAAACAGGCTTTCCCTGCATAATGGGAGCATGACAGATACCTGTAAGTTTAGGGTCATACTAGACGACAGTAAAACAGTAACATATTTATTTTCATAAGAAACTTCAGTCCTAAAAGCACTCGTTTAATTATTAACATTTCCTGTTAACATCTGAACATTCAAATTTTAGAAATTAAATACAATTGTAGGGGGGCTGTAGTAAAAATCCCTTCTGAAGTACATGCATTAAAAAATAGAGCAAAAGAGTTTATCAGAAGAATTAGACCTCCCAGACTCTGTTCTCCCAGTGTCATTATCAGGCCATGCCCATGTTCCTCAGTTCTGCCAGAAGTGACAGTCTCATTACCATGTTAGAAAAATGACAATCAGAAAATGTAGGGACCACTGAAAATTCCAAAAAATAAAAAATAGTTTCAGTGTGAATACTATTTTATTTAAGCGTTCAGAATGTGGTATTTAATCCTTTATTTAATAAAATCAAATGTTGAAAAAGACTTTGAAATGTAAGTAAAAATATTTTAAATGAAAATACCTTTTAATACATTTGAAATGAGCCATTTTAGGAAAATAAACATAGTTTTATTAAATATTTAGTTGTAGCCAAAACTATTTCTTATTGGAAATGCTGGAGTTGTAAAATGTTGTCCCACTCTATTGCTATATAGGGGGAAGAGTGGTAAATGCACAGATGATAAAAATCTTGTGATGCATGTACAAATGTGGTCTATTCCCCAGAATCAACCAGATTCATAACACCACATTTTTGTAACACAATGTGTTGTAATTGATGGCTTTAAAGAAGTGACCCATTTCAATTAATGATCCTTATCACACTGTTGCACATTTGATTTGAAGCAGGGTGCTTTTTTTGCTGATAGTATTCAGAACTGAGATTATGATTTAATTATGATCAGAGATCTTTCCATTTTGCCTAGAACATGAACTACAGTGACAGATACCTTAAAAGAAAAAAAATGAATAAACAACTGCCCTTTCCTTTATAGAGCCTTCTACCAAATATTCCATTGATGCTTACTAGCAGCAGGAATTCACCGAGTCTCTGCTCACAGCATCAAAGGGAATGCAGGAAACACATGTTAACACTTGCCTTGATGCACGGGAAGTGCCATTCTCTTAAATGCAGCCCATAATATCATGTGGATTAAAACACAGTTGAATACATTTTCATATCCAATGAACAGAGTTAAACCAGAAACAGAGATGTGGGATTTGGGCCACCCCTTTTGGCGAGGAATGTGTTAGAAATGGCCACTTAGGGCAAAGCAAACAGCTTCAGTATGGGTTCCCCCCAGCCAGGAGGAGCCATTCATTAGAGGCCTTCACGAGATAAGGGAAGCACTGACATGCTTGGGGATACAGCTAAAATTACACACTCACCCTGCCCTCCTCGGGCATTTGTCATCACGAGATATAAACATTTATGTCAGTGATAACAAACCACTTACCTTATTTCACTGTTTTGAGCACCAGTGGAATTTAAGGAATATCATAGCAGTGTGATATGTTTCTGCGAAAGAAAAATTACATCACAACTGCAGTGGTTTTAGATGCTAGAAGTCAAACTGCACAATCTCTCATGACAGAAGTGCACGACTCAAAACAGCTACGAAAATATTCTTGATCACTACAGTGTAATGAGGTGACTACAATACAGTAATTAACTTCCTGTACAGTGAGCATGTGACAGAAAATTCAGTATTTTTACCTTAAAGCCAGCAGGAGTGGTGATCAGCACTTTAGTTGTGTCTCTTCACTCTTAACTTTTAAATAATTCGTAATGCTAATTCAAATTTTCACACTTGCCTGCAAACAAAATCAACACATAAGAAATTTAGCCCACTGCAGCTTAAGCCAGAAACTTTGTCTAAAACTAAGTAAAAGCATATTTGCGTGACGAGGTTTAAAATTGGAATCATAGCATTTGACTTCTCACATTTCAGAAAGGATTTCACCTATGAACACCAAACAGGATTTTTAGCCTTGCAGGATATATAACAAACATTTGTTGAGGAAGTTCATCTTTCAAACTCTTACCTATAAAGCAAGTTTGTTATCACTGTGGGAACTTGTATTTACAAGAAAAAAATATAGTTCACTTTCAAAAAATCCTTTCAATTCAAAAATAAATAATGTGAACACTAAGTGTCTGTATGGTCTGGAGATGCTCTATGCCTTTAGTATTTGGGTGACATTTCCTGTGTATTTGCTTACTCTAAAGTATATTTGAATGTTGGAGCTTCTACAGTGTTCTCTTAAAATGCCACTACTCTGAGAAGCGACTTCAAAAGATAGGATTGTTTGATGTTTGTTGTTTCTTAGTGATTTTGGTGCCAAATGTGTTTCAGTTCAAAGTCGAAAAGATTACTTTCTTTCTGATTGTTAGATCTGCAAATTATCCTAGTCCCAAAGAGTCAAGATGCTCCCATTGCTAAAATTCCTACAGGATTTCAATGTTCTGTATTTTGGTGCAATTACATTAATTGAGATGCCAGTGTTGTTCAAGGAATGTGCAGTCTATCAATATTATTTTTTGATGATGCAACATAAAGAATAGCATCTTCTCCATGCTTTAAAAAGACTTTTTTAAGATAGAGTCTATCTGTTCTTGAGCAGGCAGATGAAATTTTTTGCACTGTGATCTGTGAAGTGAAAAAACCCACCAAACTTTGAAGTCAAGTAATGCAGCTACTAATTTTAGGGATCTTTTTTGAACCAGTTTCAGGCAAATAGAGCACAATATTAGGACAAAGTCTCTTATGCTGTTCGTTTATGGATTAGACGGAGGGATCTTGAGCACACAAGCCAATCAACAGGTAAGGGGGGATTCCACAGTGACACAGAATACTTCATCTTTGCTTTGAGGCTGCCCTATGCTTTTCCAACCATGTCTGATTCCTCAGAGCTAGAGTGGAATACACTTCAATCCAAAACATTTTTACTGCACTTGGACAGAAGCTTTTTAAACACAGCAAAATTCTGCCTGTACAAAGGAAACAAAGTTTGACGCATATTTTTCACCTTGCAACTTTGATAACTGAAAAATTCAAGAAGAGTTTTCAAGACTGTAGGTTGTGCAGCACATCACTAGGGCAGTGCATTACCTCATTTGGCGTGGTATCAAGGAAAATAGTGCCAACTGAATTTACACTGTAAATGACTCTAGATCTGTCCTTGATAACTACACCTTATCTATCATTAATGATCTGTTTACTATTTGAACAAAGTTAAAGTCCTCCATTTACATACATAGTAAACACCTCTTCCCTTAGCAAACAGATTTGACTCACTCTGTCCTAGACTGCACCAGGTTCCTTAGTGTATAAACAATACTCAATTTTCTCTTCAAAAGAAGGTTATTCTCTCAAGATGATCTTTTTGGCACAAAAAAATACCCCAGTGTTCTTTTAAGACCTTAAATATCTCAATCTCTTACACAGTCTCAGTGTCATTTTCAGCATTTATTATTTGGACTCTTACAAAAGAAAAAGCAACCCAATTTCTGTTCAGAACTCATATTAATAACACACTGCTTAGCAGAGTTCTCTGTCAGAACTCACTAACAGACATTCAAACTAAAATACTGTTTAGTGATTAATCTTTCTCCCTCTGCACCTGTAGAGTCCTGTAAACTTTGCTCAAATCTCTGTGGCAAGGGCGAAGGTAATTCTTTGGCCCTTCCTTGTAAACAGTTAACCCAGTTAAGAGTTCTCCTCCCTTTTGGCAGCTTTTTAAATTTTGATGTCTAGAGACTTCTCAGGTACCCCACTTCTATGTTAGTGGGATGATTTTTATATGTTTTCCACCTAATTATGCAGGGATTTACACTCTTTCTCCTCAATGCCAGATATCCAAGGACATCTAGAATTCTGTACAAGAGAGAAGTCAGTAGGAGGCAGGTATAGTGAGATCCAAGTATACCCCGCTCTACAAAGTAAAAAAAAAACACAAAACTGCTGATAAAAGTCAATGCAGTTTATCAGTAATTTAAAGAGAGAAATGCTTATAAACAGTTGAATATAGAGAAAAAAAAGTCTTGCAGGCCAAAAAATGCAGAGTTAAACTTAACCTGTATCGGTATTCCTATCATCTGAGCATTGTTTATCATTGTCATGTACTTGAAATTAAAATGCTAAAGACAAACCTTAGAATGCAAAGCGTTTTCCAGAAGATAAATCCAAAAGTAGTGAGAAGAATTAAATCAACAGGTGAGTTACATTCATTATTGCTGGCGCAGCCACAGGCTGCACAGCAGTCCTCGAGAGGATAAGAGTGGATGGCAAGAATATGTAGTTTCCCAGTGAGACTGCATTTCCTGTAGGGTTGCTCTTATCCTATCCATTAAACCTCATACCCACGAAACTCAGAGTATGGTGAACTAGAATTATATTAAATCCCTTCTTACTTTATGAACAGGGGCTCAGTTCCTTTGTTAGTGTACACTGTAATATTGCTACTGCCTTCAGTGCTACTATACCAGCTCAATTTAGCTTAGGCTGGCTAAATAAATATTAAAATTCTGTTGGTTTTAATTCATTATTAGTATACAGGTTTCCCCATATTCCCTTTTCATCTGTTAATTGAGATAATTTTTATTATCTGTTTTTCTCTCTAGAAAATGACCCAGCACCTCTTTCATTCCCTGCCCATTAACATTTTATTGTTGTGAATGTTGACACAGAACATATTTCTAATTGTTCAATAAATGCCATGCCATACAGAAAAAACAGAACAAGCAACTTCTGGGAAAGTAAAAGAGTATGAGTCCTTTATGGAATCTCATTTAAAATGGATCACAGCATCCTATTGTATCCTGCTACAATATCAAAGGCATTATCCTTAAATTAAAGAAGCAGAAATAAGGGAAACCATCCAGATGAATGAAAATACTTGCTCAGGGGAATAGCTTTATTCTAATCCTGAAATTGTATATATATATGAAAATCTTCATTATCAAATAAAATCCTAGATGTTGTGACAAGGCTTACTCTAGTAATCCACAACTGAAATGATTTCTGGTAGTCCTCTGGGTTAAAAAAAGCCCCTTGGCCAATTTATGTCATTGGAGTATGATCCAGAAAGAAAAAGATACTTTGAGGATTTGAGGATTCACACTACTTTAGTAGCTCTACTTTTAGCTTTGTTTTCCATGTCATCAGCTTGGAGAGACTAAGATCCATTACCTTCTGTTCCTTTATTAACTGTGCTATCAAAGGCTTATGATCCCTGCATGACTTCAAGATCTCACTTCAATATCAACTTGGTTCAAGATCGATTCCACTTTTTGTCAATATTATTCAAAGACTCTGGATGTGCATCTCATCTTTTATTTAAGGCATTTATGTATTTAGTCATGCCATGGCAAGTACAGGTCTGATAAAAGGAGGTATAGTTCTACTAACTTCAGCTGAACTGAACCTACTGAAACTAGAACTGAACATGAACAATTGGCATTCGAATAAAAGTCCATCCATATGGGTAAAATCCATATTAATTTTATTGTCATCTCCAAATAATATGTCATCAAGTGTATTTTTATTAGAAAACTGTGCTATGAACAATTATAAGATTTGATCCTAAAACACCTTAAGAATTTAACTTAATAGTCTTTAATGATTGGTGAATCAAATTAATTCATGGTCTTCTGTATTTACTAGCTGATCACAAATAAATCAAAAATATCTACCAACCTGTATTAATCAGCAGTTTCAAATGCTTATTGGTGTTGGCTGTATGCATATTAAATTTGTTTCATATATGAAATAAAAATCAGTCCAGAGGATTTTGACTATGTATACAACTCACTCTACCTTTTAGTTGTCTGATTACAGAGCCTCAGAGTGAAATTCCATGTGCCCGCATTCCCAATTGTAACATCATCCCCAGTGCTCACTTCAAACTGGCGACTTCCATTGCTCTTCCTGTTGGAGATCATTTTTGCACTGTCTTTCAGCAAAAGGTAAATTATGCCCCAAAAAGCAGCAAGTATGTCAAAAGAACAATAGAAAAACTAGAACAAAATCACTTTAAAAATTCAAGTTGCACTGTCTTGTAGCATTTGCTCAGTTCTAGCAACTGACTCTGAGGATCCCACCTGAGAACAATATGCTGTGAAACTTTAACAAACAGAGGGATTAAATAACGCAGCTGCTTAAATAGGAATGAGCCCCTGGAATCTTGCTAGCAAATTGTTGTTAATTTCTTAGGTTTCGTTCTCTATCAGCCCAATCCTGCTCTATCTCACCACAGTGCTGGGGTAACAGAAGGTGTGAAGTAGAGAGCTGAACATCCACACTAGAGATCCTTTGCAGCCACCCCCTCCCTGTGCACTCCCACAAGAGCCTCTTCACTTCACAGCACAGAGGAAGCACATCCAGGACTGAACACACAGTCTTAGCATCTGTCCTGGACCCTCATCTCTCCCTTTGTGCTGAGAAATAAACCATCAACTTACCGAAATCATTGATGGCATTTCAAAGGTTAAAACAGCAGTGCAAGTATTCCCTCTTACTTTCTCTCATCTCTCTAGAGAAGACACTACTAGTTCTTTGAAACAGTAAATAAACCTTAAACCTTTACGTGTTCAAAGGAAACGCTGGCTTGTCTCAGAGAGCATTCCTTTTGACACAGCCTCCAAAAGCCTGCTCCCTGGCAAGTTCATCCTGTTCCTCAGGCAAGACCTGGGTATTCCCTGCTGTGACAGAGCAAGCCCTTCTTCCCCTTCTCCCTCAGTGGAAAGCACATCTTCTTTCTAGCCAGGCTAACCTTTGACTTTGTCTAGAGCATAACAATATTCTCTCTTTTGAAAGCTTCCTGGAGGACTTTTTCCTTTAAAGCACAGAATTGCCCTAATTGGACCTCCAAGAATGACTGTCATCTTTTTTTCACATTACTTTACAAACCCACTATGCTCCCCACCTCTCTACTCTGTGGTGTTAGATTTTGTTAGGTTTCAGATTAAAATAAATTAAAGGCAACTGCATGAGGTTAAAGGCACTTTAGGGTTTAAACCACAGTTATTGCAGTAGTTCTCTCTCTACTGTGGCACTATCACGCATCCATCACATTGTCAGTTCTCTTTTCAGCGTACAATTGACAGAGAACAAGATGGAAACAGTCCATCAATCTGGTGTCACAGGCGTAATAAAAGTCTGCAGAAAACCTGTAAAACTGCTCACACTCAGCTAGAGCAGCAGTGTGCTGGCTGGGGTAAAGTACTCAACAGATCTGCAAAGAAGCAGTGTGTCAGATGGAAAAACTGCCACTGGAGGAATTTTGCAAGTACGAAGAGCTTGCAGATACCTCCCTGTCGGAACAGGAGAGAATGAGGACCACACAAACAAACCAACAAACACTTCTGCAGTTCCCACACTGAAGCACAGATAATTCAGCTATGCTTTCATCTGTGTTGCTGCATCTATTACACTCATTACTATGCAAAGGGACGGTCACCCGAGCCACAAAACACTTCTCTAAGTAAACAACTAATTCATAGCGATTAAACATACAACTCTTCTCTATGAACAGGTAATTTTCTATGTGTTTTTCATGTACACAATATATCTGCCACCCCTGGAAAATTATAGACAACACACCTGAGGTGGATTTCTTGTACAAAAATACTGAAAACCACCATAAAGAGAGGATTTCAAACTTTCAGAATAACATGTAAATCCTTACTTACAGTTCATAATGTGCAAACATTCCATGGAAAACATGTCTTAGATACTCTGCTCACAAAATGAAAGATTTCATGTACAAGAAATATGAAACAGAAACCCTGCTATCTACCACTATTCACATTCCTGGGAACAAAAATGCTAACACAAATATGTGAGTGAAGAGATAAAATCATCAAGAGGGTGTATATTTAGGAGGCAAATAAAGAAGCATAAGAAACCAAAAACACTAGCAATATAAGAAGGAGACTAGCTATTAGGAAAAATACATGCAATAGATTTCTAGAAATACACATGCATGTTATACTGATTTTTTTAAAATTAAACCTGATAGGAATTTTGTTTTAAGAAGCACTTTTATTTTAAAGAGGATCAGGATATACCCCCATCATCCTATTCATTCACAAGAAGAAAGCCGTTGGTATATTAAATTGCTGCTTTGCCAACGTGAAAACTAATCATAGGGCATCTTTACAGGCATTCGAAAAGATTAGTTTTACTAATAAAATAGAGACTCGCTCTTTCAATTGTTTCTTATTTGTTTTTTAAGTGATTGGCTCTGCTTCAGTACCACAAGCTACCACAAAAAAGGTGGTTACAAAGCAGCTACATTACACAGTTTTGTCCAGCTTTCTTCATAGCCTCTTTGTCAAAAACACACTGGAGGGATGGTTCTGTTTATCAAATCATAATCAGATGTTTGCAGGGTGACCCAGAATGTGAGCAATGGCAGATGTGTCTCAGACTCTGTGTCACAAGATAATTATTTGAGTTAACAAAAATTGTTTTGGTGAGGTCACGGATCTTTCTATCATCAAATAAGAGTTCAGCAATCTGGGTAATGAGGAGCAGCAGGAAAAGCAAGTGAGAGAATAGAATGAAAAATAAGATTTCTGCTCTCTGATTCATTGAGACTAAGCCTTTAACTGTTCTAAGAAATAAGATTTTTCTTCTCCGTTTTAAATAGCAGTTCCACTTCATCCTTCATGTGGACACAGAAAAACCTGTAACACCAAAAACAGAGAACTGCTAAAATCTGGGATCTAGGACAATTCTTACCACATTGGAAATTGCTCTCTTACTGATAAATATAAAGGTTTTTCTGACACAGGATAACCAATAAAGACAAGGGGGAAGGCGAGGAGTCTTTTATCATCCCAACAAACATGGTGGTTATATGTGAAAGACCTTCAAAGCAAAGAAACCCTCTACAACACAAAGAAAGCTCACACTTGCATTATGGAGCTGATTTCTACACACAACCTTCTCCCACCAGAGCCACACTGGGGACTGTGTCCATGGTCTTAAGTGCTGCAAAATCAGCATTATGTCACACCTCTAGCTACTCAAATAAGCATGAATTTTATGGAGCAATGGGGTTTTATAGGAATTTCAATGATTTCATCTCCCAGTATGTTAGACTGTGTGAATACACAGCTGTGCAGGACCCTGCTTTGAATAAGGGCTGAATTCACCCTCCCTGATAAAAGAGGATGCAGCGAGAGAGAGTAGCAAGGTTGGAACACCACCTTGTTAGCAAAGATGACAGAAAGAGTCCACTAGGTTTTTGCTTCCAGAGGTCAAATAATACCTACATGACTCCAGAATTATGGATTTGCAAAAGTAATGCATATTTTCTCTGATACTGATGCTTAATGAGACCAAGAGAGCCGGGCCTTCCCGGGTGTAGGAAGAATTACCACGCCTGGGCTTGCAGAGCCTCTACCCAACTAAGAACCTTACAGGGTGTCTAAGTTTGGGACCTGGCATTAGAGTGCTGTACTCTTTGAAATCCTCTTGCCTTGCCACTGTGACTGGCCCCAGCCTCTCCAGCACAAGAGATCCTTTTCTGTTCTAAGTTCAGAGGATCAGTATTGATCTCCAAGATGTTGTATGAGCTTAAGCAAACATTTTCTGAGAAAATCGGTACCAAGTTCCTACTTTTCTATACGCCTCAGAGTTGCATCAGATCCAGATGCACATGTGCCTTTCACAGGTTCTTTATTCCAATACTTTTTCAGAGAGCAAAAAGTCTTGGTCTACCTTAACTCTGAAGAAGTGGCATCACCAACTGATAAAAAGAAATATTAGCCCTGAAAGTGGTGATTATACATAGGAAAGTCATTTTTCATTAAATCAAATATAGAGGAGAATTAACAGCAATTAGTGGATATTGCACATTGCGTACACACATTTTGCATTATTTGGTGACTTTAATTGTTAAGTCTCACCCAAAGGATTTTGCAATTAGTCTTTTATCTATTTGATGCATTCTCAGCACAGTGTTAGGCAGGACAGCTTTGGATAAAGAATGTTCAGATGTTTGTCTTAGATTAAGTAGGAGGGTGTTAATTGGCAAAACAGTTCATGGTTTTCATATTAAATATGAGTACATGTGGCATATTTTCAAGTAAGGAAGTGGCAACTAAGTTCTGCATGCTGTGTTCTCTTTGCCGGTCTTGAAACGAATGATTTATGTTCTTGCTCGTATACAGATGGTCATTCATTTCCATGCCAAAGTAAAGGCAGTTTTCTTGCCTAGCTTTTAACATCTGCCCTAAATATATCTATTATTTTGTCACTCTTAGCCTTCTTAATTAGAGAGAGTGAGTACAATTTGAAGACTCTGTTGGGATACATTTCTGAAACTACCCCATAGAGTCTGAGTCTTCCTAACTCTTGAGAAATCCCAAAATCTTGATGTTATTTTGGCAGCTCCTGTTTTCTGAGTTTCCTTCTTTATTTTCAGCAGACAAGGCCTTCCTCCAGGTCTCCCATACAGAAAGTAAGCAGAATGCTAACATCCTGTATAGCTGCTACTAGTTCATTCAGTTCATGGACACTCTCTTGTTTCCACATGTTTTCAATTGTTTCTGTGACAGTCCTTACCTCAGGACCAACTCATTGCATAGAATTGTCAGTGATCTCCTTTGCCCATTATTTTGAACAGTTAAATCCTATGCTTGTTTGATTATACAGATGCAGCTTTTGCTATTTCTAGATTTTCTACTTCAGTTGGATTTTTTTTTTAATGGAGTTTATTAATTCTCCCCTATACTTCCCTTTAGAGCATTACCTGGAACTGCCTGAAAGCTCATGTTGAATTCCAGCTCCAAGCTGCTGGAAAAAGCACCCTGCGAGGACACACTGTTTGGTTATTCATGGAGCTCTGCATCCTGCAGATTGTTCAGTCCTGATCTATCAGAAACAGTTTCAAAAACTAGAACTGTATTAGAAAGCTCACTCTCCACTGCAGCAGATGATTTAATGCAAATTATCAAGATACTCTGTAACATTTCTAAAAAATATTTAGGAAAAATAAAAGTAACATCTTTCCATCCAGCTTACGAAACATTGCAGGGTCTACTCAGAAGTGCAATAGTCTTCTTGTAAAGCCTTGACACCAACAAATTTTGATCGTACATTCTTGTTCACATCACAATCTTAAATGAAGGGATTTTGATCTTTGCAAAGCCAGTCCACTCTGAATTACCTTAGAAGTACTAAAAATGTTCATTATATGAGTCCATTTGCTATTGATGTTTATTATTTTATTTAGGTTTATTTAAAGTGCGCATCCACAGCTCTGTTGCTTATTTTGCTATTCATTTGCCTTAATCAGAACATTCAGTAAACAGTGTTGCTATAGCAATACTGCAACTTTTCATATGACCAAGTTCTTGTCTACCGCAGTCTGTGCAAAATAATTTAAAAGTACTGCTATTAATAGCTAAAGCAGTCCAGAAGTGCACCTAAAAAGTCACCTCTCACTCCAAGAGCTGGCTTGTATGCTAGTATCAATTAAGGGCACACATAGGATCTACTTTACTATTCACATTGATATATGATGAATTTAATGGAGGGCTAAGCATGAAAAGGGTTTCTCCGCCTTCATGCACCACAGAGGAGGTTTCTCATTCTTGGGTCTTCAAGGACCAGCACAGCCCAGTGTTAAAGGCTCGAAATAGGTCAGAGATTCTCCATTAAATATGTAGTGACCCAAATTTCTATGCAAGTGGCACAGTGTCCAGACTAACAAGTAATGCAGAAATGCCATTCTTTGGACCTAAGTTCACAGGGTAGAATTTGTTTCCCCATTTTCCTTGTGCTTGACCCACATAAAGTCCTCTCAGTAAAGATTTAGTACTTGAATTAAATTCACTGATCCACAGTTGTATTTCTCCAGTGTGATTTACGCTGACATAAAATGAAGTGACGAATTAGGCCCTGAGGGCTTTAGGAATGATGGGGCCTTTTGCAGGCCTTTTGGCGTGGGATGAGTTTTTGCCCACAGTGAATACATAAAATAACTAGCTAACTCTCTTACTTTGAATATCACTTACAAGACCAAGGAGCCTTCATTAGTCTGCTGGCTGGGGATTGAAAGTTCCAAAATTAGAAATCTACTCAAGAAAAAAAAAAATCTGGGCACGCTATAATTGAACTGGTTATGAAAGGAGCTGTGAAGAGACTGCACGAGCGAGGCAGCAAATGTACTACTCCACAGAACAGCAGCAGCAAGAGGAATAGACACTGCAAGCCATTTCTAGGCCAACAAGGCACAGAGGGGGATAGCAGCCAAAATAACGAGAACAAAGGAGAATTAAAAGTGCTTCACCAAAAGATTAATTTCTAATGTCTATAATAAAGTTACACAAATACTTCAGTCAATTTATTCTTAAAATATCGCAAATTAATCATACTTTAATTTGAGATTAAATGCTCTCTTATAAAGTTTGTCAGTGTCTTTTCAATAAATTTACCTTGAGGCAGAGACTTCTATTAGGGCTTTTTACCTGTGCCCATTCCTTCCAGTCAAAAAAGTTGTACTTCCTATTTCTGCCATGTAACTCACTGATTCTCTGTGATTAATCAGGAAAGGGAAGGAACTGAAATTATGCAAACCTTTTGTGCTCATACTTCATTGAAAAAATAATTTTTAAAAATTAATCTAAATAAGGAAAATGTACAACAATGTACACATCAGAGGCAGATGATGACACTCCAGTCACACTTATTTCATGTCCTGTTCATAATTCAAATGATACAGACCTCCTTCCCCAGCTGGTTCTACTGACACAGCATTTCTGGAGGTTGTTCCAACAGCTTGGGAACTGGCATTATCTTCTATTAAAAGAAAGCAAAAAAATGGATTAGGTGTATCTGTGCTCCCTTAACCTTGTTATCATTAATTATTGTATTGAAATAAAAATATCATCTCTTTTCTCAGATTGATTTCATGGAGATATCAAAAGCTGGGTGGTGTGCATGTACTTCTGCCAAGCTACTTGGCTCAGCCTAGAGTAACTCAGTTGCAGAACAGGAGTCTTTCTCACTCAACCTTCCTACTCCTTCCCAGCTGAGTATTTTCTTCTGTGCAATAGCTTGCTTTTTCCTTTGCATCACCTATTTGCTATTCTCTGGGGTTGGCTTAAAAGGCAAGAACACATTAATCAAGTCAGGATTTTCTATAATAAAAATCCAAAAGCATGTTCTTTTCCAGGTTTTAATTCCATTACTAATGGGTCTACATACAACACCTACTACACAAGCTCTTCTTAGCAACAAGGACACACGCAACAGCCTAAGTCACCCATTTCAGAGGAATTTTTTTATCAGCTTTACCTGCCAAAGTATGTCAGGGAATATGTCTGTGCTATTTATGACAGCCCATGTATGATGAATTTTCTGCATCCTAGAAGCAGTGACGAAAACTTTATCAGTAGCATACAGGACATAGAGCAACACACACACACACACTAGTGCAATCTGGGACATACATTCCCTTTCTCTTTGGGGTTTTAGCATGGCAACCCTAATTTCACTAGTACTGGATCCCCTGGCATAGACTCCACTTGCTTTTCCCACGCACTGTATGTATTTACAGTGCACAAGCAGAGCAGTGTCTGAGCACCACACAGCTGGCAGAGGAATGAATCTTTTGTAAAATGTGAGACCAGCAATCAGCACAGAAGAACAAACTCATTCTCAAGTGTAAGTGTAAAGCCAATCCTTCAGAGACACACAATGGGTTGTTACATTTATCAGTATGAACACAAATATACAAATATCCCATTATGGTGGATCTACATTCGTATTAACTATCTCTTTTTCTTCTTATCAGTTAAATCAAAACCTCTTTCCTTTTTCTGAAGCAAAGTATTCCATATCCTCATAGTTGGTACTGAGCCTAATTTTATGAAAATCTGACAAAATAACTTAATTTTCACTATGTACTGCATCCAACCAAGGCTTTGGGCTATATTTAGAATGGCAACCCTCCCCCACCCCCATTGATACACTAATCTGTTTTCCATAAATCTCGTTTCATAAATAATGTAAGTTCATTATAAATATAACTAATAATGAATTCAGCTCCAAAAGTATGAATAAACTATGCTCTGGAGTTTTTCCAGTTTCCAAAGAATAAGAATTTTGTCTGAGAAATAGCTGAAGAACCAACCATTTAGAAGTGACAAAGAAATTTAATATTGTAATAGGAAATTTCTAAAATCAATATAATAGACAGCCTCTGCTGGATGCACATAAAACCCCTGAGTTAAACGACTGTGTCACTGAAGCATTCAGAGACAGGGGATGGTTGGAAGCCCAGCGTGTGTTTGCTGTAGCACTCTGCTGAAATGAAGCTTTTATTAAGCCACATATCTTACAGAAAGTTTCTTTACAGCACTTATTTTTTCTTTGTCCTAACTCTGTTTTTCAGAAGAACTTATCCTCAAATTTCAGAGGCTGAGACAAACTACCAGGCAGGGAAACAGAAAAAGCCCTACAAGTCCCTTTAGCAATATCAAATGAAGCTTTTTAGTAGGGAATTTTTTAAAAACTTTAATTAAAAAGTGTGGATTTGTCTATTTAGGTTTAAAACACCTAATTTTGTGGGTGCCTAAGCTATCTTGCAATGAATTTTAAAAAAAGCAAATTATTTTGGGAGTTGCATTAGCAAGCAAGAAGCACAAACTTTGCAACTCTAGCTCAAAAGTTTTTCCTTTCCCTTCATTCAGAATTTAATAATTATGGAACTTGCATATAGTTTATTCTGAACTACTACAGTTAATAAGAGGTTCTACATAGTATTAGTATTCGTGGACATCAAACAAAAAACTGGCTGAGGATGGCATATTTCCCTTCTAACAGGAAAATTGTTGTGTGAAACCGTACATAGTTCAAACAACTTCAAAAATAATGTTTAATATTTAAAGAAAAGTACTAGTCAAGGGTTCCATAACTTCAGTAGATTTTATCATGTATTATTTACCTATTGGAGACTCTGAAACCTGTTCTATAACAAAAATGTAAAGATGGGTGCTGAAGTAGCCCTTCAAATTTTGTGAGAACACCTAAAGGAAGGGTTTGAGTTTGTGATACCCTGATGGAAAGTAAGCTGTGGATTATGTTAGCACAGAAAATATTTTATGGCATTATTAATGTTTTTTATTCAGTTAGATTTAATTATTTTCAGTCACACCAGTCTGAGGTACTTCAGAACTGAAGCCTAAAGAGCAGAGGAAAGAAAAAGTTATCCCACAGTTCCCCAGTATGGTCCTGCTCTCTGCCCTGCCTAGCCACTACTCTGGCAGAGTGAAACAGAAGCTCAGTTATACTGCATCAGATGGACAGCTCTAGGTGTTAAAAAATCAAAATATGTGGAATTAAAATTGATTTTACACCTGCATACAAAATTTTCCAATGAAACAATACTATATTTTAGAGGGAACAATACAACAGAATTTCCAAGCCCTCTGGCCAGAGCTGCCATAAAGGAAAACCAAATGGGACAGAGGCACACATTCTCAAGCTTGCAGCAAAAGACAAATAAGTTTACATTATTCTGTGTGGCGTTAGAAAGGCATGGCCTGCACACATTTTCTATTAAGGAGTCTTAAGGTGCATGGGCCAAAAGGCACATCTGAAATAAACATCTTCTTTCTCTGCTATTTCCCAGCTCTTTTGTCCCACAGGCTGCGTGTCCCAGGCAGGTCCAAGAGCTGCCCCAGCAGATGTGTTGCACACACAGCCCTGAGCAGGCATCCCCGTCCAGCCGTGGCAGCAGGGCAGAAGGCAGGGCCATTCCCTGACACTCAGGCTGTGTTTTTCTGCTGCTGAAGCACTCCTGAGCAGTTTAGCTGCCGTAGGAGCATGAGAGATACTGTAAACAGCAGATCTATCACAACACTAAGGTACACTAATCCCACCTGACTTGAAATGTTATACTTTGTCTGAAGGCGAATCAATAACACACATTTCACTTGCAACTAATCTTCAGTACAACATCAATAAAGAATAGGAAGCATTAAGAAAGGAATGGATTTGCTATTCTTAAAATTATTCAGAAAATATCAAATAAAGACTGACTTTAAATACTTTGCTATTTGTTCCTGGTCATCCTTTAAGCAGAAAGATTTATTCAGCATTTATTCATTGAGTAAACTGCCGTGATTATTTTTTCAGTCATCAATCTCTTTTGCACGAAGAGACATTCAAAGAGCATGTACAGTGAACATTTTATGAGTCGCTTTTTATAGGGCCGGGAAGTTAGACAAGAGGAAGATGACCTTGCCTGACACAATTTCTTTATGAGACCATCTTCTCATTGATCTATGGCTCCACCGAGTAGAATTATGGTTTCAATGCTGCCCTTGGAACATGGGTCAAGTCACGTCACGAACGTGCATTCTTCCCTGTCAAACATTTAACTGATCCCATGGTTTGCAGAGCCAGTGCTATTACTTCCAAATTTGATTTGCATGTTTTCAGCAAAGAGGTGCCTATGCCTGTACATGATAAGTAGCTGCACCTGCCTTCAATTTGCTCTACTACATCTAATTTCCTAAGTGAGCAGTTCAAATACTGTAAGACGGCAATCAAAAACTAGCAAGATTTCAGAAGCAAAGCTAAGGATTGGATTACTCTCAGCTTTCAACTTGTGTTTCCTTGGCCTTGTCCAATTCCTTGACTAAAACTGGAAAATAAAGACTCAGGTCCATTAAATACAGTTGTCATCTGTTCACTGGGAAGCTGCAGGGTATAAAAATGTTTTATCAAGACATGATGCTTTATTCTGGTAACCCTGAGCTTTATGACCATTGTTTTAAAACTGACAGAGAATTAATTTTAACTTATAAATACAGGAGTGTACAGTTAATTTATATTTTTGTGAATCCCAGAAAATATGCCTGATGTTTTAATCATTTTTTGTGTTTGTGGTTATAAACAAACTTAAGAGAAATAAAGCTTTGATATCTTTTGTGTAGTTCATGTTTATTACTTGATTGAGCCATTACTGTCTGGTTGGCAGGACATGTTTGAGTCCCAGTTGAAAGTAATTTCAATCATCAGAATGAACATACCTCAAAGGATCAACACACCACAATAACTACATGCTGCTACAATAAGCTTCATCTTCTGAGAGCAAAAATTTACCTATGTCCATTGCTTTCAACTGGGAGTGTTAAATCACACAAGCACATGATCTCACAAAATGTGAAAAAAAACCTTCCTAAATTTTACTTATAATCTGATATAAGATTATTCCGAGAAACAGCAAGTTCAATAGAGCTTTCCAATATGAATATATAGAAACCACTATTCTCTCAATGTTTTGCTGTTGCATCTATGAATTGGTATATAAATCATATGCTCTTCAATACAAAAGAAATTCACTCTGAAATTGTTTAAAAGATAATGTATAGAGAACAAGAGCCATGATATAACTAAATAGCAACATGCAGAGTCCATAAATAGAGGGCCAAACATAATTCCCTATCATTTTATATTAATTTATTTATCCTATATCTTTCCTACTGCACTTTCCCAATTTTCATAACGCATTTATGCAGGCCTGAGCCTATTTTTCAACTTATTTTTCAAATCCTACAATCTGCCACTCCATCACAAAAAAAGAAAAGGATAACAATATATTGTGGTACTACTGAAAAGTAAGGTAAAGGTTGTTAAATCAGACAGGAAAAGATAAAATTTGGAGAAAAGAAATTAGATAATTTATCCAATATTATTAGATATAACACCTGGTAAAATGCACCAGTTTTAATATACAGATCTTCTGAAAAATGTAGGACTGCAAAGAAGAGAGAGAACATTTAATACAATTTTGTCAACAGAACATGAAAAGTCTTATTAGTTGTAAGTAATTGCTTGATTCATTTCTCTTCATTTGATTTAGATTTGCTTGGGCTTAATATTCACTGTGTAGATAAGTGACAGACAGTATGTCTGAATAGATGGAGATACTGCCTGTGTGAGCATATCAGCTTTTCAAGACCATGCTACCATTTCCAAGCTCATGCTGGCCATTTGTTCCCCTCAAGCTGAATTGCAATATGCAATGCTTCTCCCTTAGAACATCTCATGTCTCATATAATATCACTTCCAAACTTACAGCTGAAGTAATTTTCAGAGTATGGTCCCTAATGCAACCTCAGTGCTGATAAATGGACTCACCTAAGAACCAGTTTTTTAAAGGCACATGATGCATGGGTGGACAGCGTTACCTTTAAGGAGCATCATGAGTCATCCAAGTGAAAAGAGCAGAGAAAGAAAACCCACTTGTTTAAAAAAGCCAGAGTAGCAGAATAAATTTACCACCTACTAAACTAATAATTTTATTACTAATATGATTCATTTATTTATAAGAACTGCACAATGACTGACTATGTTGCTGAGAATATTCTTGATTTGACAAATTTACAAATTCCATCATCAGATACCCCCCACAACAGAAGGTCAGTACTTAAGATTTCCTTGCATGTTTTGAAGAAAAATTATACTTTAGTACTAAGGTAAGCTGAAATAAGACTGGAGAGAACATTGAGGCATCAGTCACTAGAAACAGCTCCTAACCTGAATACTTTCAGAAAAAATCCCACCTGGTAATTGTTTGCTAAGCCCACAGAAAATTATTTGCTTGTTTCAAAAGAATAATCACCAAAAACTGGCACTATCTTTTTTATCTCAGGAGAGAAAATGAACCAGCTAGAAAGAAAAAGCAAACTCTAACCAGAGCAAACCTGCAATGGGCTGTGTGGTGAATGCAGGCGGCACGATAGGTGCTCCAATACAAAAAAGGAGTACGATGCATTTAGGACCTGGCCCAAACACTGGTGATTCAGGCTTTTGTTTCTAATTAAAACTTCATAAAAATATATTGATATTGCTTTATTAGCAATTTCTTTTGGCCCACTCTTTTCTCAAATGTCAGTTGCTTGAAAGGAACAAACTTTATACATTAGCAGCTCTTTCAACAAATTAGAAAAACAAATATGAACATAGTATACCATATTCCTATATAATGAAAAATTGATTATAAGCAAAGAATTGCATAGTGTGCTAGTGTTGTAAATTACTTCCTCTGTGGCTTTTACAACATTGCCTATGAACATAATTGAATGTCACTAGTTTATGTTTGCAAATACAATCCCAATGACATTGCACCTGGGAGCGTGTACGCACAGTCATCTGTTAGAGAAGGATCTAAACATATGGCCTGTTGATTAGGGTCTGGCCCCAAAGCTATCGCAAAATCCTCCAGCCAGTTTTCTGCCAGACTAACCCATCACAATAATTCAGCTCTATCAAACAGGAGCTTCTCAACAACAATGGAGAAAGTGTATAGCATTTGAAACAGCCACTTCAGATCTCAACACTATACATTTGAGAAAGCAAAGGTCAGAGGCACTCCTCCTACTGAGACAAAACTATATTGGGTCCTATCCTACATTTTTATTCATCTTACTAGGCTGGCCTGTCAAGGTACAGGCTTTACTTTCCGCTTCAGTTTTCCAGTAGCATCCTTCTAGAGCAAAATTGTAACAAAGATTATTTCTTTGGGTAGATGGGTAGCACTCATATGTTCAAAGTTAAGCCGATTCTTTAAACATAATTGGACCTCATGTGCATGGTTCCCATCAGCTGTTTTGGGCAAGTCTTCTGTGGCTCACAAATGCAATGCACATGCAATCACTGTACAGGCAAAGCATGCCTCCTCTCCTCACTTCTGCACGTGTTTTCAGAATAGGATAGTAATTAAAATACCACAGAAATTAAACTGCTTGTGAAAATGAGCATGCATTCCTGGGAATTCAAACAGGATAAGGTATTTCAATTTTAAGTAAATAGCTTTGAAAAAATATTTTCCACCGCTAAATGCAGGAGTTTGATGTGTTTGAAATGAGATACAGCTTTTGACAATCACTAAGGCTTACTGCAGGGTTCCACACTTTAAAAATGAAGGTCTACTTGTACATTTTTTGGAAGAAACAGCAATCAGAGTAAGAGCTAAGCACCTGTTGGCAATGCCCGAACCCATAAATTAGGGCAGTATCTGTTGGTGTCTGTTATTACATTTGAATTTGAAACATCTACCCAAAGCAAATTGCAGCATTTGGGCTTCTACCTTTGTCATACCTTCCAATAAAAGCTGGCTTAGTTTGATCTTGAAATGCTTTTAAATTGATAACTGTAAGTGAATGTGTGCAATGGCCATGCTCATGCAATTTTACTTTGTATAAAATAAAATAGTCAAACTTGGTACTGTGATAGCCTGCTGTTAGAACATATTGAAAAGAGAAAGACGTTCTTTCTAATGAACCCTTAAAGTGAAATGTTCTGGAGGACAAAAATATTCAAGTTACTAGCTGACCTTTAGAGTCATATAGGAGAGGATGTGCATAATGCATTATTCTGTCGGATATGCATTACTTATTATAAAATAATGGAGGCTTCAGTACTTTACATGTGACCATTAGAATGATCAGAACATAACCCAGCCTTCGTAATATAATTGAGTGCTGCAAAAATATCTCTAATGATTAATATACCAGACATTATGCAATGCTCCTACAAGGTAATTTTGTCCTGACACAGAATAATGATTGTTACAGAACTTCTGTAGTTTAAGACACATTAGGCCCCTGGGCTACACAGCCAGTTGTAAAGCTGTACGTGGGTGGAGAAATTTCTCGTTAACATCTGAGTATCTCCAACACGTGTTTACATTAAGCCAACAAAAATTTTAAAAACTTGTCTGCACAGAACTGCACAATTGTCCCTTCAGTGTGCAAGAGGAAGAGCCTCCAAAGCAAGAACAAACACCCTCTTTCACACAGTGCCACTCCCACACAGCCAAGGCCCTGGCCTGACACAAGTGGGGAAATAGGCACGAGATTTGTTTCTGCCTTACTATGTCCCTGGGAAAGGACTGAAAGAATCCAATCGTTTTTAACATCTGCTTCAGCTTAGGCAGGGCCAAATTACTGGTAGAGACGAGTGATGATGACTACACACCACCCTGGTAGCGGTGCCTTGTCACCAGCTTAGGCAGAAGGAGAGCTGGGGCAGAGTCCCTCCACACTCTCCTTCACAGCACCACTCTGAGCTCTTCAGCTCCTGCCACCCATCGCACTGTGTCCACAGGGAAGGGATAGATATGAAAAGAGAAAGCAAAGGGCTAATGCAAAACAGCTGCAGAGAGAGAAATGCAGAAATGTCTTCTTTTTGTTAAACAACTTGAGAAGCAACAATAAAAACTGATATCCAAATCTGTCACCCAGCTGAATTGTTTTGCTGTTTGTTTTGACACAGAATGAATTCTTGTGGTTCATATGAGGACAGCTTTTCATGAACAGCAGTTTGATACTTGTTCCATGGTTGGAGTATCTTTTTCTGGGGTGTCACATTGGGCTATCACTTGTTTGCAATTTGTATGGTAAGCATTTGCAGGGCACACATGGCAATCTGCTGTGAGTGGCTGGAAAGGATGGCAATGTTTATGAAGGCAGCCCTCTGAAACAATTTAGAACAACCAAAACCACTATTACTGCAATAAAATTTGAGCTGTGACATTTCAAGTGACAAAACTAAGAGGTTTTATTTATAAGCACCCAAAACTGGGGAAATTTTGCACCCATGCGCTGTAAGTATTATAATTAATGTTTCATTTGCTTCTAGATAGTAAGAAAAAGATTGCTATTCCTTCAAAAATTAAGTATATACCATCTACTCATTCATCTTCAGAGATAAAATCTGAAAGAAAAAGACAGCCAGTATTTGTGCTTCAATAAACCAAAGCAAATTTTCTTACTAAAGCATACAGCAACACAGGACAGAGGAAAAGTCTATGAGAAAGGAGTTGAGAAAAGATACCTTCAGACAGCCCTCAGAACTGAATCCTGAAATCAGAAAAGAGACAACTAATAACCAAGAAAATATTATTATCAAAACCAAAATACTTTATTATGGAAAAACTTTACAAGATCCTTTGACTAGACAGGGTTTTTAATTATTATTTTGAAAATCAATGGAACGGAAGAAATCCTTCAAAAGTAATGAGAAAACCTTTTCTTTTTCTTTTTCTTTTTTTTTTTTTAAGTATAAAACCTCTGTTCTCAGCCATCAGGGCTGTATGGTATTCCCAATGATCAGACCCAGTAATCAGAAGCAGGAAAAGAGAGCAGGCCTCAGTAATCTAGCACTTCATAGCTGGATCAGCAGCAGTTTGTAGCAGATATTCCAGTAGCTGGGTTAAATCTATAGTTCTAGAAATACTGCCTTTTGGGAGTGCTTGGGGAATAGCATTTACAGATTGGGAAATGAGAAAAAAATTATACCTAAAGCAAAAAAAACAAAAAAAAAAAAAAAACCAAAAAAAAAACCCCAAAAAAAAAAAAAACAAAAAAAAAAAACCAAAAAAAAAAAAAACCACAAAATTTTACTTTATTGCTCTTTTTCTGGAACAAATTAAGAATATTTGAAATATTGCAGTTTGGGGACAAAACAGTCAAACAGCTGAGAGGCAGCTGACATATTGCAGTTTCAGTGTCTATGATGGTATTGTTCTATGAAATTAATTCACTCCTAAATTTCTTGTGGCAGTAGCCTTTTACTAGTTTTTTAAACATATTTAATGGAGATCCTTTATACTGAAATTGTAAAAGTGCCAATCCAATAAAAATTAAAAGATACTGAATGAACTCCACTCACCTTCCTCGTGGCTAATGGGAAAGCATGCCTAAATTTTAGCATACTTTGGCATAAGAAAGTCCATTCAGGGAACTTTCAGGCATGACTTCTCTTTCTTGTTTTTCCTTTGAAGATTTTCTCCACTTTACCCTTTTTCTTGCCATTATGATGTAGATGGAGTCTTTCAACTCCATCTTTACATGGGCTTAAATCACTCAAAGCATCAGAAGTTATGGATACAAGTGCAAAGGAAAATGTGCAAGTGATTCAACAAGAACAGAAAATTCAAGATAAATACAAAATTCTGGTTTTACAGAAGCCACTTTTGGGAATCAGAAATCGCTTGGGAACTTTTTGCATAGCTCTACTTTTATGTGATTCTAGTATGGACACTGATCTATTATATCACATTTGACCTTTTCTTCATTATCTACAATTCACAATGCCATGGTTGCTGATTTTTTTGAGATTTATAAATAAAACAAAGATTAGAAACTTGCAAAATTTAGCATATTAGTAAATTAAATTTTAAATGTGCATTTTAAAATACTGTTTTCTTGCATAACTAATGCAGAAGATGCTATTTGCATTTGCTTTTCAAGTCTGCAGTTGTTACCACATAAATAGTGGCCATAGCGTACTCCCTTCTTTCATTAGCTTATTCATAGCTTCCTGTGAAAAAGCTGATGCATCTCTGCTTCTTCAAGTAAATATTTTATAGTATCACAGTCCTAAATTCAACTCCAGTATTGATTACAAGGCATATTACATTTTAGTTCTGTATGCATAGAATAAAAGCAAAAATCTCAAAGTATCAAAGTTTCTAACTAAGAGATTGTGCTCTATCATGGTGACAGGGATGCAGGCACCAGAATGCACTGGGAATAGCCATCAATTTCATAAGAATTTTACTGTGCATTTACAGATTAATCCATTTGGGTATGTTCACCTGCTGTCTCCAGCTTACACCTTGCCAAAACCAGATCACAATGGAAATGTATGAAGAAAATAGGATGATATATTTACAGATGTATTTGCATATAAAGCAAGAGAAATTTGCAAATAAACCAGATTAGTACATTTATTTGCAAAGAAATCACGTTAGTAAAACTCGGACTACAGTTGCCACTGCTATTGCAGTGCTAAAACCACCACAGTCCCTTCACAGAAGAGAGCTTCACCATGATATCATTTTCAGTCAGAACAACTGACAGGGCTGACTTTTATTTTATGCTGTCCATGTGGCCCTTCCTGGACAGAAATGCTAAAGAATATATGGAGAATGGAGAAAAGAACCACAAGACTAGGAAATGTTTACTAGGTCTTGAAAAGCAGGAGTGCAGGAAAGGGGCTTTGGGGTGAAGCAAAATAACCAACAGAATGCAATGATGCTTTAGCTAACGCCCAGCCCAGGGAATCTTAGATGCACAGCCAGATGAATACAGAAGCTCCAAAAATCACTGAGTCATGTATCACCTTCTAAGAAAACCAGTATTTGTGTTACCACATCACTGTTTCTCACTTAGTACCACACACTGTGGAACTTACAGTTTCAATGAAGCATTTCTAGACTTCATGGTCAAGTGCCAGGGAGACTTAATATAACTAGAGCTTGCCAAACCCCAAGATCTCTACTTCTATTACTTCTATTATTTCTGTTACTTCTGGTAAAACAAAACAAACAAACAAACAAATCAAAAGCTAACCAACCACACAAAAACAAACAAAAAGACTTTGTAACATTTGGGAGAAAACAAAACAGACCACAAAAACCAGAGGCAGAAAGATAACAGAAGACAGTCAAATATCTTATTAAGTTGGGTCACTCAACATCTTACAGGATCCAATTATGTAGCTAATCCCTACGCTGCTGAAAACAGCATAATAATCTTTGTTATTTCTGGACCACAGAAAATCTCCCAGTGGAAAATGCAGATAAACAAGGATATGCTAAAATTATAAGTTATAGTATTGATAATAATAATAATAATAATAATAATAATAATAATAATAATGATAATGATAATGCCTTTTAATGTCATTAAGAAAAATATTTAAATATATCAGAAAGGTATTAAGGTGTTGTGCTGAAATATTTTCAGTAGACTGCCTTATTTATCTAGGCTAAACTTGGTATTCCTGCTAGCTCATCTAGGTAATTGCTGAATACGAGCCAGACTTTACTGTATTTAGGTGTCTACAAATCTAAAGCAGAGAAATAAAAATACTAATTATTTTAATATTCTAGAAATGTACATATGCCATTTCTACACTCTGGAAACAATGTGTATATAGATAATGATGAGGAGGCTTCCCAGACTAAAACAATTGCAGCAGAACAAAAACATTGGCCATAAGAGCTTAAAATTCAGCCTCAGCAGCATATATGCGTACTGTACCACCTAACACCATATTCTAAATTTACAGTAGAAATTACTGAACAAAAGAGAAAGCTAACATTTTAAGTGAAATTTAATAGAGAAAAATGTCACAGGGCAAAATCATTAATCAAAGTAACTCCAAAGTGAAAAAGAGCAATTCAGCTAATTTGAAGACTGGCCTAGCTCAAAATGCACTATTATTCAGTAGTGTCTTACTGCTGCCTAGCAGATGGCTAAGACTGTATTAGAGCTCCAGAACATTAGACTGAATGCCAAGTACCCCAAACAATACACCAAATGCATTTATTTACTGATTTCTAGTCTCTGCCACAGTATTGCCACAGTGCAAATATTAAGTCATCCTCGATGCAGTCACAGGCAGATGAGACTTTAGAAATTGACTGCCACATGCATTTAGTACTACAGCAGCTCAGCTCTGTGGTGTGTACAACACCAGTAGTAAAACTAAACTTTAGCAAGCAGCTGTTTGAGACTAATAGGCAATAGCAGGTACTTATCTTCTCCTCAGAGAGCAAAGAAAGAAAGAATGCAAAATCCACTGAAAGTCTGCTTCTATTGCTTTATTTTTTCGGGGTTTACATGGAATGGCAAGCTCCACCAACAGTATTCCATCCCACCTGAATAAATGTTATCACATCAGAACAAACATTGCAATATTAAAAAATTAGCTGTAACACTGCTTGGAACATTAGGAAAATATGCTTTTACCTATATGTGTGAAGATAAATAATGATACTACTTCTTGAGAGCACAGTTGCTGCTTTGGGTTACTCTGAGTTACTGTGTGTTTATCTCTTTTTACCTGAAGGCTGCTCAAACATCCCAGCATTTCAGTGCGTCCCTTCATCTCCTTACATGCACTGCTTTTATTTCAAAAAGAACCAAAATCGTCTTGATTTTATTCAATGTCACTGAGCCACAGCGGTCCCTCAGATGTTCTGATCACTTAAGACAGCTTGCACTATGCACATCTCATGGATCCTACCGCCAAATCACCAAATTAGGGGATAAAACCACGTTGCCCCACTGAGTTTAATGAAGATGTAACAACATGTTACAAGAATTAGTGAAGAGCAGAAACTGAGTGATTTTCAAGTCTTCTAACAGTGCCTCTGTTTTCAAAGAGTATTCTCCAGGCTTTGGAGAGAAGGAGAGGAAAGTGATTTTAAAAGGAAGCACATTTAAAACTCTCAACATTCGGAAACAGGGAAAAGCAAAGTCAAGATTTTTAAGAACCATCCTAACTATCAAGGCACTGGAAAACTCATTTGTTCAGCCCCCTTCACAGCATCACTTGTAACAGTTTAGAAAAGATTGTGAGTGAAATACAGATTTTGTGAAGCTCCCGATGTACATGAATTTAGCTTCACTGATGTTCTCATCGTAGAGTTCAGTCACATTTATTGCTTATGAAACTAGTCTGATGAATTCAATTACTGAAGGAAGTCTGGTTTTAATTCTTAGAACTACTACTTCTTTCAATTTAAATTGATTAATAATAAAAGTTACAGCATTTCAGAGGAACAGCATATAAATTAATTATAAATTGAAGCCCTAGCCCATGGCAATAAGATACAAAGCTCTCCTTCATGTCAGCTCAGATGCAGCTTTCAAGTATATTCTAAAGGTACTTCTTCTGGATAAATATTTTACAGTATAGATATAAATTACAGTTTATTGCCAGCTGTTTAAAATATCTATGATTTGGTAAGATGAGTCTTGCTAACCCCCAGCTGTCTCCCATTTAGTTGAATTGGAAAAACACTGGGTAAATTGCTGCCCATGGAGCACAAACATAAGCAACTGAAGTACCCATAATTTGTTGGAGTTTTAGATCATCCTAATTCAGATATTTTTCAAAAGTCATAATGTAAAGTAGACTCTACTTAATTGCCACCCTGATAAATAGCTCTACTGGGAAGATAATACAGTTAGTAAAAGGGTAAATTAAAAGCAAAATGTAAAAGCCGTGCTGCATCCATGACATACCCAATGTGTTTGGAATGAAGTCGTTTGATGCGCTGATCATAGCAGAGTACAGTGAACTACCACCATGCATGGCACAGCTGTTTGTTATCTTCAGGGGACTGCCTCATGCTCTTGAATTTATATTTACAAACTGCATTGATATAATTAAAGAAAAACTAGAAAGTTTCTTAATTCACTGCTCTCTTGGGTGACAGTATAAATACAGCCTTCCATGCACTCTCAATGGGGCATTTAAATATCTTTCTTTACAGGTTTTATCATACGAGAAACTACAGTAAGTGAGAACACAGTCAGGACATGTACCAGACTTAGAAACCAAGGTAGCAGTAAGAAGGGAACCTCAAGAGAAGAGAACTGACAGTACAGAAGAAGCTTTTACATCTCAGCAAGTCTGTACCAATGTCTTATTATTTTTGATATTTTTTGTGGTTCTATATGTTAAGCAGAGAAAACATACAGGGTGAATACTGGTTCATACTGCACTCGCTGTCAAAGGCAGCCATAGACTGCTAGATGCCATCACCAATAAGCAAAAATTGCAAGCTCAAAAACTGAGAAATACACAAGCTTTTCAGTGTTCCATACAGAGCCAAGTATTTTATTCCCAATTTAAAAAAAAAGAAAAAAAAAAAAAAGAAAAAAAAGGCATTCCCTTTTGAAGTCTATTTATAACACAAATGCAATTTTGTCCTCTTTGAACAGTTAAAACCTTAATCTCTGACTTTCTCATTCAGAAGATACTCTTCACAGAGTGATTTTTAACTGTTACAGTCACTTTTTATGACTCTTAACTGGGGCTGAGCCTTTCCCCTTTTTACAGGGTGCAGTGATGTCCCGATTAGGAGAGAAACAGAAGGCAGTGGTGGCAAGAGAGAAGCAAAGGAAGGAAAACATGCAAGGAAAGGAGACAGAACTGCAGAAGGCAGAAATGTGGCTGACAGCCCTAGAATCCCCCAGGACCACAGTCAGCAGTGAAGAGAATTACCTTGCGGAAAAGACACAGCTGGCAGGAAAGATGTCAACCACAGGAGGTAAAGAAAAATGCAGGCAGGAGGAGAAACTAGTGAGCCACTCTGTGGACAGGAGTGCCTTGGGAGTAACACAATGGGGGTAAAATGGCCAATGACTTACAAATGTGCACGCAGCCCACAAATTAAAGTAACATTTGATTACCCCTATCAATCCAAAATGGTTTCCTTGGACACCAGTCCAAGAGAACATGGAAATTACCTCTTCACTCACTGACAGGCATGGTTCAAGAGCAAATACCTTCCACCCTCACGCCCAAGGGTATTAACCAATCATTACCTCACATTTTCTTGTTTCCCTAATGGGCCCCGTTTCATCTCCCTGGGTAGTGAGAGCTGCTTCACAGCACATCCACGGCAGCAATCTGTAACAGTGCACTTAGCCAGGCAGCAGGGGTACTGAATAATGAGCCCATCTGTACCGTCCTTCCAACCCTGTCCTAAAAGCATCAGTAAGCTCCAGACGCAATATTCTCCAGGTACCTCCATCTAACCAAATTTCTAAGTAGCAAAGGATTACTCTTATTTTTAGGGTGGTTCTTGTACAGTATATAAAATGAGGTGGGTTTTTTCTTTACTGCTTAGGCAATAAAAAGTATTTCACTCTTTTTGTGTAGGCAGACAGCTAATAATAAAATGTCAACTCAGAATAACACCAACATGAAAGGGAACCCTTTCCTCTTCCTTATCATGTCACAGGACATACCCAATTAGTAGCAAAACACTTGATAATCCCTATGCTTGCCCTCAGATTAGACTAAAAGATGAAATAACAGTTTGGTGGAAAACATTTTAATATAGGCATCCAAGAGTAAGAACATTCTGAGTTCTGCAATGAAAAAAAATAGAAAAGAAAAAAAAGAGAGAAAAACATTCCTCTGATTTCCTCTGATGCTGCAATACCTTTCCCTTCTCTGTTCCTATAAAAAGAGAATGCAGCTCTTTTTCATCCAGGAGTAACTGGAGCTTTATACAAATGAAATGCTTGGGAGTGAAATCTATCTTTCATACTGAATCAAGACATGGGTCAAGCAGATTTCTGACCAACGGGAAATAATAACTACAACCATATTTTCACTTGCTTCAGTTCATTCTAGGATCAAAGCCAAAGCTATCAATCTTAATTTATGTTTAGTATTTAAAGTATTTCCAGTATAATTCTGGATTTTTAAGGAGTTATCATTGAGCAACACCTGAAACTGTCTCACTGTACTACACTATGGCAGCATTTTTTCCCATCAGGTACTAGTTCAGCAATCCCCTTCATGTCTAATTCTTTGACAGCAATTCAGTTTTAGATGGCTTATAATAGGCTCTGCCTGAATTCTGCCAAGATTGAATTGTTATTGATTGGTACGAGGCAATGGTGTAGAAGGGTGCATTTCCACAGCTTGTATTTGGATGGGTCAGATCTTTTGACAGCTGATTTTGTTAGAAAACCTGGGGTCATTGTGGGCACTGATTATTACACACCCTTGCATTTTTTCCATGACTGCAAGCTCAGCTTCTTTCGCTAAAAAAAACACAAGTAATTTTCTTTCTAAGGTCTATATAGAGGTTTTTTCATGTAGGAAAGGACATTATAATCAGTACATTATAATTTGTACATAACAATTATAATTATTATGTACATACAATTGTAACAATGCAAGATGCCAAGTGCCAGTTTCCTACCTGAGCACAGCCAACCAGTCTGCATGAAGCTTCCTCGTAACTCTATTTTTCCACATCACTACAAGCTCAGCTTCTCACTCTGCAGAGGATGTACTTCTCGGCACTGTTGTGTAAGACAAACACATTCATGTTCCATTTCTATACTTATAAATGCCAAAATACACCAAGTCAACAAAAATTTATGTATCTGACTTCAGAAGATGAAATTATGTAATTAGCAACATTACACTGATCTTATTACTGTTTCTTTGATTTAAATTGTTAGTGGTTTAAGCATCTTAATTTCAGAGTGAATTATATAATTGTTTTTTGTTGCTTGTTTATCCATTTTTTGTATAATTAGGATGCAGTAATTTACTTTATATCTCTTTACTTTAATTGAGTTAATAATATCTGCTGAGAAGCATGATGTCACACTCCCAGCGCCTTGGCTGGAAAACTCAGGAAAGAGCTTTCACTGGACATAAGAATTTCAAAGGGCAGCATTTCTTCTAGACCTGTAACTCTGCAAAAGTTAGTTTTGTTGAAATGACGCTGCTGCTTCCATATTTTTGTGCTTCTCTTACTGCTCTTGTGATAGATCATACTAAAAAATCTTTCTTGACTTGGCATGGTTCTCCCTAATGATATTGTTATCACAAAATACTATCTAGTGTATCAATAACAGCAAACAGGAGCAAGGACAGTCTGTATTGAAAAAGAAAATCTTAGCTTTCAGTTAGTGTCTAATAGCTGAAATTGCCTCCCTTGAACTCTATCAATGCAGTCAGTACAGCACATCCATCTCCATTTTATCTTCATCTTAGCCCTTCATCTTTCCATGAGCCAGCCAGCCTGGAAGGGACACTGTCTCCACTTGGACCATGTCAGGCAGGACAGGCTCACCTGTGCTCTGGGTCCCAGAGTAATGCAGAATGCCTTTGGCACCAGGCTGCAGGTGAGGACACATCTGCAAGGTGCTGCATGCCAGGTCAGTGTCTCTCCCAAACCAAAATCCCATTTGGCATGCACCACTGGTCAAGAGGGGCAGCTGTGCCTCTCACAAGAAGGCAGCTGTGGCCCTGAGCCACACTGTGTCTCAGACACAATGAATAGGACACTCGGGCACTGGTCTGGTGTCACTGCCACACAGTTATCATGGAAAATCAAATAAATTCCATATATTGGGATAAACTATCTTAATAACAGTCAAACACTAGGGGTAGTGCCCTAAAATATTCATCTGAAAAACGGAACCATGAGTACAGTAACTATAAAAACTGGATAGCCCTAAGGTCTAAATATTGGCTTCCTCTAGAAGTTAAATCCCAGAAATAATCATCACCAGTAATAATTCCTAGAATCCATGGAGGTGCTCACAAGGAACTTAGAGAACTATAAAAAAATCCACATCTGTTAAAAGATATGCATCTAATGCTTCCTCCTGAATGTTCACTGCATGTATAATCCTTTCTAGTTCCAAATTTTTGATAGTTACTTACTGATCTTTATAGGTCACACAGGGGGAAAGTTATGTAATTGCATTATCCAGACGTAAAAATGGAGATGTTAAAAATAAGACAATAGTGAAGGAAAATGCACCAACCACTAGTGTAACCATGGAGTACTGTTCATAAAACTGCCTGTGACAGTAAGAGGATGCACCACGTGGTAAAAATGCAATACTATAATCTTATCTGGGAAACATAGCATTAAAAATATTAATTTGTGGGTGGATCAATCCATAAAAGAAAAGTCAGGGGGGAAAAATGAAGTTACATGAGGTGAAGAAAAAGTTCAGTACTATTTCTGTCATGCCAAGACAGAACCACTCTCACAGCACCTCAGACATCGGTCATCAGCTAATACATGCACTCTGCACACCCAGCCCATGATACTCTCTGCTGATTCTGACTCGCCAGCATGGGACACTGCAGGTCCAGTGCTGTCTGTGCTCAGAGCAGGGACAGACAGCACTGCACAGCTGCTGGTAAAAATTGCAAAGGATCCAGTAAGTGTAGTTAAGGTAGTTATTTTAGAAGGTGACTGGTGTTAGTCCCTTCTGCCCCACAAACACTTGTGAGCCTCAGAACTAGACAGTGTCCAAGCAGAAACAGGACTCATAGGAAACTGGGGGGAAAAAGCACAAAAGTCTATAACAGTGTGCAAATGAGGGGACTGAGAGCAGACCACCTTAGTCTAGACCAATCCGTTGTAGAAAGGACCAAGCAGTTTCACCCCTTAAGGAGCCTTGGCTTTTGAAACTTAATAAGAGCACAGTCTGAGGCTGAGATATATCCATTAAATGCAAGTGAATACTAAATTCCTGTATTCTGACTCACTGCAATATTAATTTTGAAAGTATCTGTACAATTTAACCTTCCAGTGCCACAGCCAGCAGCAAGACTTCCTAAATTAGCAAAAGTAATAAACAGGAGCCTCATTAAATCTTCCTCTTCCCTGATTTGTTTTTATCCTTCTAATGAAGCTCTCTGTCCTGTAACTCCCCTCATTTCCCTAATTCTCTCTTCATCACTGATTTCTTTATCCTTTGATATGACGGAGTGTCGTGTCGTAAGTAACGGTAGAGCTACGTTTTCTAGAGGGCAGAGCATGAAAAGGACAGGAAGGCATGTTGTTCTCAAAACTGTGGCCCAGCAAGGCAGATGGCTCATTAATGTACCAGCCTTGCCCTCTCAGCAAGGAAAAAACACACACTCACTTACACAGAGGGGTCAGCCTGTGAGCCATGCTCCCTCCGCCAGCTCGAGTCTGACTGCTTCTGTTCAAGCTGCCTTCTGTACTACTTAGGTTCACCTTTATGCAGCAGTGAAAGGCTCTTTAAAAGACGTCGGGACAGCTCTTGATGCACTCCTTATATCTTTGAGTCTGTAGTTTGAAACTCTTGAGAGCCCCTTGAGAGCAGAAAAAAAAAATCAAAACCCAAAAAAACTCCATGCCCTTGGTATCATGTTCCTTTGCAGACATCATTACCTCAATTAAACAAAACAGAAATAAAGTCATTTACTGAGTGCTAATTACACCCAAAAAAGAGTTTAACACAAGCAGGCAACAACAAAAAACTAATATAATTCACTCTGAAATTAAGATTTTTTTAAAAAACACCCTCAGCTTCTATCAAAGCAAGTAATAAAATAAGTGTATTGTTACTAATTATAGCAGTTCATCTCCAAAAGTGAAATACATATAACTGTGATGACCTTATATATTTTGACAAATGAAACTTGAAAGAACAAACACAGCTCATCAGTTCAGTTTCCCCAACAAGGAAACAGGGTCAAGGCTACAGCCATATAGCTTTCCCTGCTTTTCTAACTTTAAAGAAAGTGTCAAGAGCACATTGACAAAGTCTGACAACCACAGATGATTCCAGAAAAGACTTTGCCAGTTTATTTTTCTTCTTATTGTCGTTTGAAGAATGGAAATAAAATTCTGTTATGCCACGGATTGCCCCGTCAGGACTCCATTGACTATTTGCTAATGGAAAGTGCATTGCTCCCTGCACAGCTGCCCCTGAGCTCTCCTTCTGCAGTGCCCTGGAAGCAGCTGAAGTACTTCCATAGTCTAAAACCACCATCTTTTCACACAGGATTTTTCCCTTAAATAATGAGCTTTACTTGCAGTAAGCTCCTACTGCAATCACTCTCCTGCCTCTGTACAGTGTAGGTACTTCAAACCTATTCCAGCAGTGATGAGGACATAATGGCAAATTGATCTAACCCTGCAAGCGAAGGAGCACATTATGAGGGAAAGCACAGGAAATCTGGGGAGGAGAAAATCTCATAGACTTCTTCCCTTTGATGTAAACGTCTCAATCCCAAAAATTGCCACTGGGCACCCCAGCATACCCAGACCCTCATGACTGCGATACATTAGTGTTCTGTTTATTACCCCACACCCTGTTAATTACTATCATGCATCCTGGTTCACAATATTATTTAATACCAATGTTTTTCTAGATTTTGGATATATTTCAAACATTTTACTTTTCACAAATTCAATTTTCATTGCATTCCAACTGAAGACAAATTCCTATTTGTTATGTAGGCTTCAGCAGTCATGGCAGTTCAATAAATGAAGCTTTTACAAAGGCCTCAAAAATTAAGAGATCTTGCTGAGACTTCTCTGTGACTCTGAGGCTTTTAAAAATAGAAAGAATCATTCTAGTTTCTAAAGAGAAATTCTTCTGAAGCCCTAATGAGAAAAGAAAAGGAGGCATCAAGGTATACAGCTTATATTTGTTACTCTACAGATCCCTTATCTGTGGGCCTCAAGGGGCAATGCTCAGGATCACACGAGTTTCACAGAAACTGTGAAGGTTTCCAGCATTTTGCAGGAAAAGGCTGATTGTTTTTCTATTTATTTTTATATCAGTCCAGCTGAATAATAAAGCCTATTCTCTCTACTGCAGATCAGGATCCAGACATGTTGGTAGGGCACTAGGTGGGAATAAAAAAGAGAAAAATGGAAGTGAGCTTTCTTCTAGGGTCACACAGATCCTGCAGTCACTCGATCCCTGCTGAGAGCCCCCCTCCCTAATTGATTGTCCTGCCCAGCAGGAACCTAAAGACTCTCCAGGAGCTGAAGAAATGGGAGCTGCTCTTTCCAGCAGTAATAAGTGCCATTAACAAGGCAATTCTGCCAAGAGGGTTGAAGGCATCTGTTATTTTGTAAAACACTTCAATGGATGATATATGCACTGTACCTGTTTAAGTATGTGCACTGACTATTATGGATGCAATGTATCAAAGCAGCAAAATTACTAGGCAGAATTCCTGAGCAACAAGAAAACTGATATTATTTTACCCTGAGTTAAGGATAGTTGACTCTTTGTCTATTAGTGTAGCTTTTGATGTTGTAGTATAATTAAATTTGAACCCAATATGCCCAACTTCTGCAACAAATGATACATATTTCTCTTTCTTCTCTTTGTGTTGAAAATATATCCTGGCTAACTGGAATCACTGTGGCAAGCTGTAAATGATGTATGAAATGAAAAATCCCTGCTCACTGCAAGGAGAGGATATAGACAGGGCTCAGCAATTGCTGCTGGGCTATGCTATTTGCTGAAATATTCAGCTCAAATGCAGTCACACAAGCTTGCCAGTGCTGACACTGGGCAGCAAGCTGCATATATCATTTTTCAATCTTATTCAGGACCAAATGACTAAGTGATAGATGGTATGATAAATTCAGAAAAAAAAATTTACAAAGATCCTAAACCAACTTCAGTTGTTGGATTTTTTTTTTTTTTTTAAACTCAAATGACTGATGTTCAACTGCCTTTGTCTCACCAATGCTCTGAACTTCAGAAACTCATAAAGTGATAAAAAGAACAGCCAGACTGGAAAATTATTAAGCAACAAATAGTTTCACCACTCTGGAAATATTTGGAGACACTACTCAAAATATACTGAACGACTGTCATGATTATTATAGGCTGCACCATAATCAGGAGGGTCCTTTGAACATCTTTGACCAAAGCCTAAGGCAAAGTTTCTCTCTGTGCTTTGGTAGAGACACAAAAATACATCTGCATTTCAGCACAATAAACCTATTTACATTACTGCACAGGACAGTTGGTATGCCAGAGGTATTTCTATTAGCTGCTGGAACTGAGGCTATAATTTAACATTATACAGACTTCTGCAGATTATGGAGTTCCTGCTAACCCCACCCCCCCCATTTGTTGTCATTCCACAGCTCACAGTTTCCCCTATTTTACCCAGGCAACTGAAACATAGCCATGTTATAAACTGAATCAGGAATGTGGCCTGACTTTAACAAACTATGTCTTAAAAAAGGAAAGGAGAGGAGTATTTTTTGTAAGCTAGACAAATTCTCCCTAAACATAGGAAAGGACAAGATGAAATGTGAGACCCTACGCAAGATTAACTCGAGGCAAGGCTGGGGCTCATTGTGTCATTAGAAGCATCCAGGGTGGGTACCCTAAAAATAACACAAACAACTGTTTGGAAGAGCTGTCAATTATAAAGCTAAGAGCTGGGAAGGGAAAGGGAAAGAAAAAGCTGCTGAGAAGAGGGGGGACGACTGTGTTGGCAGTGAATCTGTGACTTCTGTCTCCTGTGGCAATTGTAAGCCTGACTGACAAAATGCAGATCATGTAGCACCTATGGGGTTCTCTTTAAATTTTTTTATTCTTGAAGCCATTCAAAGATCACACAACAAGATGAAATTTGAGATTTCTTTCTGCCTGTGTGTTCTTCCTTCCCTCTCTTCCATTGAGATGGCTGCAAAGGTTAGAAACTTGTCTCACCTCCCCTGAAGGCAACCAGCAAAAGGGAACCTCAAAAAAGGCTTTAAAATTCACATACTTTAAAATGTATTAACTGTTAAACTTTGGGTTTGTTCAGACATTTTTTACATACACATTTTCATGCATTATGGAAGTTTGGAAGTCTAGCTTTACATACTTAATGTTTAACCTTCCAGGCACATTTTTGACTTCTTACCCCCTCTAAGTGGGTGTTAATTCAAACTAGTCAAGAGGGCACAAGCTTGAACAAAAGATCTCCTTTCCAATGTTATTTTCTCCAGACCTTTCAAAGATAAGGTTAGATATATGTGTCTGATCCAAATGTGGTGCAAGCAGTTAATGGCCCTCAGAGCACTGGTATAGCACCTTGAGGCCAGAGTTGATGAACTGAAGGAGCAGGGAAATACGGATGTCTCTACAGAAACAGCAAAGCACTCCCACATCAGAGCTGCCTATCTTTACCATGCAGGAGGGAACACTGCTCATATAAGGGGAGTTGGGGGGGAGGTCACTATTTTAAACAGATAGAATATAACACAGAGAGAAGACTAAACTGAAAAATCTATTCAAATCAATTACACCTGTACAGACATAAGCCAAAATAACAGAAAACAAAGATGTTAGAAGCATCATTGTGCTAATCATCTCCTGATCAGGGAATGTGTATTTAAACAGTGACTAGTACAATGACAGCATGGTCTGCAAATAAGGCTGCTGTGCATTACTAGCCTGAATATGCTCCCTACGCATTATTTACTCTGTGCATTGTTCTAACATTCACAATCCCCAGTCATGGGGCAGGACCCCACTGAGAAAACAAATTCCAATAAAACAGCAGTAACAGGCAACTTCAGCCCTCTGTATATAAATTAGATTACTTAATACAGTTCCAGCCTGAAGAGCAGCAGAACTCCATCTGTGCATGGCTTTCCGTGCACGTGTGACCAGGTGCTTAACGCCTGAGCCATCACTTGCTGCCTTCCTGCAGCAGGGAGGGCCAGCTGGGAGCTCCCACTGCAACTGCAGTGTATCTTACTGGGGAGAGCTAAACACCACAATGCAGACGCTGCGGTTAGCAGTTTCGGACAAACCCAACCGAATGTTCTAAGAGGCTAGGAAAGCTTAGAAGAGGGATTTTTGAACCGACTGCTGTAGGGGCATTATTGCCTTTATTCAGGGTCAGCAAAAAGAACAAAAAGAAAACAGCTAATGCAGAAAGATGGACCAAGAAAATTAAGATCAACTTTCAATATTGAAAGTAAAAGATGCAAAATAAAATTAAGCAAAATAAAAACAAACAAATATTTCGTTCTAAGAAAAGGAGACTGATACATTAGAATACTAAAAAATAAAATGCATCAGCAATGGACAGAAGGTAAGTCCTTAACAACTACTGAATTACTTTTGGCAGGATACTCTGCACTGAGGCAGTACCTGCCTCAACTACCTTTCCACAGAGTACCTGAATAGGGTGCACCAAATGTGGGAATGTAAGAGGTGTGTCTGTGGCTATGAGCGGTCCCTCTCCTTCTCCAACAAGAGCCGGCATTTGGCTACACAACCCTTTCCTGATAGGAAAGATTCCCAGGGGTTCCATGAACCATTTCAGATTTTCTCCCTCCCAGGAGATGAGAGCACTGCAAGTTTGCCACTTACACTTTGATTAAACTTATTAAAAAAATATTTGTTGTAAAACAAAGAAGAAATTTCTTACCTATTTCATGATCAGACTGTTAGCTATAGCACTGGATACAAAAGGTCACAAGTGAAACCCAATTTTAGACTAATCTTGCTTCAATTAAAGTTTTATATTTACCAATGGAATATTTCTTTAATTGCTTACTCTCGATACATGGGATTTCAAGATGTATTTGACACACTGCAGGCAAAGGTTAAGGTTAACAAACATAACCTCTCTCCTGAATGTCACTGCCACTGATCAGCAATTTTACCCTGACCCAAGAGTATGTTCACTTTGAATTTATGTCTGAAATTCAAATATAAAAGTTCTTGCTGGCTCTGCTGACTGACTGTTTGGAGTATCATCTCCAATCTGTTACACCTATTAGTCAAAAGATATACAGGCTCTCAGAAACCTGTGAGTGGCTTCTTCCTGATCATTTTGGGTGTAAAGGAGTAATTCCCTCCACACACCTGCCAACTGGATGTTTATCCTCAGCCTGATCTGTTCATTAAGTACAGGTTACTGATTCATTCTTGTTAAGTATCATGAGATTTATGATACACGTTTCTTTCATGACATATTTCACTAGCTTATTCTACTGGTGTACGTGACATTCATAAAAGGTTTTTCTGAAGTGCAGGACAAATGCATTCTGCACTGAGTCCCACAGTTCTCGTCCTCATGTTCCTCACAGATTCCTCACCTACAGATGGTGCACGTCTACTCCCATAATGCATCTAGGACACAGTCAGCTAATGTTCTGCATCTCTCAGAAGAAGCCAGATTTGGTTGCAAGAGGAAATATATATTAACTGCAATAACACATGGAGACAAACTAATCTTCATGCAGATATCCTAAGGGAACTTCGGAATGAAATGGCTGAGTAGCATGTAAAAAAAAGTTATCAGCCTAAAATTATCTACTACTGCAGGGGACTTGGGGGCATTTTAATTTGTGTCTATCCTTCAGAAAGGTATTGGGGTGATTATGGAAGCCAGGCACTAGCAAGTTTTAAAAAAAAAGTGCTGAAACAACTGCAACAAGAATAAATTACACATGTAGGGACAGGCAAGCACAGCTCCTACAAAGGAAGATGTGTCACTGTCATCTATTTAGCACTTTGGGGATTGTAAACAAAACTGAATGAGGAAGAAACAGCAAATATTTATATGGGCTTCTAAAGCTTTTGACAAAAGAAACTAGATCTTGAAGTCAAACAATGTCATAGTTTAGGTACTGACTTGAAGACAAGAAACTATAAACAAAGGAACAGTTTTCAGGATGATAACTAGACAAAACTGAAACCTACTGGTTATTTTGTTAGTGGTTTTCTTAATTTATCTTGTAAAGTCTTCAAATTAGGAATATTATTCTAAAGCACCTGACTTAAAACCACCTCCTTCTTGATATGCTCACGTGAGTGAAATTTAAATAACTATGTTCAAATTAAGGTTCTACAGATTCTGAATTTTTGCTCTGGCAAGGAGAGATCTCCTCTAGCTATGAAAGTCAACTTTCTCTTTTTCAAAATACAGAGATGATACCTCTTACAAGTAGGGGGTTGGGGGAAACAGATGGGAAGTGTAAGAAGTACTGCCAATTAAAAACCCAGCAAACACTGGAAAACAAATTTCCAGGTTTATTCTAAGCCCTGAATATTAGTGGGGACACAAACTGAGGTAAAAGCAATGCTAGAGACATCACAGTTTCACTTAAATTTTTTTAGACTATTTTGCTAATCTGATGATTTTTAGTTTTTCAGATTGTCTTAGGTGTCTGTTTAAACATATATTGGATGATGGACTTTGTGAAGAAGAAAGTAATGGACATTTTTTTGAGGAAAGACCAGAAACTTTCTCCTTGCTGTTGTAATCATCTCCACTTTTAAACATGGACCATGAGAATGTAGTGACAAAAAGCCATGTGCCAGTACTATAGTCTCTGTTCATGTACTAGGCTTTTTATGATAATTGATCATTTTGGTCCCTTCAGGCTTACCATTTATCAATTCATTTGCATAAACAATAAAAATTTAAAAGTCTTAAAAGATTTTTTTTTAAATCCAAGAAATTGTGCCAAAACATAGTAAATCCTAAGCAATGAAATCTTCTGTATCTCAAGCAAAGCAGACAGAAAAGCTACTCACTGAACAAAAGGAGCAGGGGAAGACAAGAACTGCACAGAAACTGCAAAGGCAAATGAAGAGTAAAACAGAGCAAGCAGCAGAACTGGCATCTGAAGGAAGGAGATAAACGATAGGGGTGCTCCAGTGCTGTTACTGTTTATGCAGCAAAGAGAAGATCTATGTTGTGTCTTTTACTACAAGAACTGTTTAATCAGCATGCCTGAAACTTTCCCACCAGCCATATGACCATGGTGCAATTACCCAGAATGTGTGCTGCTTTACAAGAAGTGTTGAAAACAGTCAGGAGTATATTTTGCCTCCCTGTTTATGCAACATCGAACATTTCTTTAGAGCACTGTCTCTTACTCCATAAGACAATCCTCAAGACACACTACAACCATACTCCCAAAATGGACAAAATGTGGAAAAACTCTTTCTGCATCAATATTTTGGCTTGTCAGCTCTGTCAGCAATTGATAGCAACTTTTGGAAAGAAGCTAACTGTTCATTGCACCTCTGGGCTTTGCAAAGATCACATATCAGAGCTTCATGACCAAATTAACGTACGGTCTATCCCCTTCCCTAAGGCTCCTTCCCTGGTATTATTATTGCTGGTAATATTGTAAGTGTAGTGCGAAATGGCCAATTCACACATACCATGTTTTACACATTGCCTGA